>CM060905.1:289252605-291752605 GCA_030737815.1 Allium fistulosum
TTAAATGAATATATATATATATATATGTTTATTATCATCAAACAAAAATCATATACTCGCATATTCAACAATCTCCCCCTTTTGATGATAACAAACATATATTTAAGATTTTGAATTTATTAAATGTATTTGATTATTCAATTTGCTCCCCCTATTTGAATGCTCGCTCTCTACACACAGCTCCCCTACATATATGCATGAAAATAAATATTCAAATGAGCCTTGATGCAAATAGAAAATATTTGACCTTTATTTTCCAAAATCTTAACTTTTTCTCTCCCCCTTTTCTTATCGGCAAAAGAGTAATAATGTTAGAAAAAATAGAGATAAAGTGATAGACATTAATACAACTTTAAAACTCAATCGAGTATAAATATTAAATTTTGATAAAAAATCAAACAAAAAATCATAAATACTCTGTTTGACGTATATTCCACTTTAGAATGATAGGTATGATATCATCATATAAAACCTTATAGTTGTGTCTATTTGTGGTATATTTATATCAGGAATTTGAATATCTACTAACCATGCATAACCATTAGGACTTTTAAATGAAATTAGTAGTATTCCAAATTTTTATTAAAAAATGAATTCAAGTATCTTCTAACCACGCATAACCGTGAGGACTTTTAAATGGGATTAGAATCAACTTGTCGATTTAATCAATCAATTTTGATATGTGTTCCATACATGCATAACCGTGAGGACTTTTAAATGAGCATGGAAGCACATAATCAAAAATTCCAAGTAATTCACCCATGCATAATCGTGAGGACTTTTAAATGAGAGTGAATACTTTGGATTTTTTTATTATTTGTTAAAAATATAATGAAATGAAAAACAAATGATTCCCATTTAAAATACCACATATTGACATACTATATTGAATTTTGATGAGTGATGGTCGATAGAAATATGATAGAAATAGAAACGGTCATGGAATTTTTACCAAACAAAAGTTTTCATAACTCTTGTTTAAATTTATAAAGAAATTTACTAATTATACTGTCCCAAGTTATAATATATGATTAATATCAACACTCATCACTTTTCCAATCACTATTTATCCTTTTGATAATCAGTAGGGAGTCAGATTAGTTAATGCAGTCATTTAAAATCAAATCCAAAAATAATTATAAAATCAAATTTTCCAAAATAACTAATCTGAAACAAGGTCAAAAAAATGATTTTCTAGAAGGGGTTTTTAGAAAAATGTCTGCTATTTAAAAAATTATTTCAAGTGAGAAATATGCATATATTTTCTTTGGAAAAAAAATGATGCAGCTACTGAATGTCTCAACATAAATCACGTTCCACTAGTAATTTTTCTATCAACTAGATTACCAGTGTAATCTGCATCCGAATTTTCCTTCAACTCAAGATTATCAATAGTTGGATGTTATAGCCCAGACCGTGATGTGTGCAATAAAATAACTTGAAAACATTTTTAACGGCTTTTAAATAAAGTTCTTTTGAATTTGAATTGAAGCCGTGTAAATAAACAAATAGTGAACATAGTTTCAGTTAAGATAAACAGATATATTCACTTGTAACATGAGTAATCAGAAACTAATAAAACACCATCGTTTGACCAAACAAATTTATATGAATTAGTTCAAAGATGAGAAGATGATTGGTCAACATTTAAATCAGAGTCAGAAATAAGAACAAGTCAAGTAAGAGCATATCAATTAAGAATATGTCAGAATCAAAATCAACATTCATTTTTATAACTAGCTGATTTAATTCAGATTATGGTGCAGATTATCACATTTAATATAATTGTTCAAAATAAATATACCGTTACCTGTTTTACCTTTGCTAATAATTTTTCGTTGTTGTCCATGGTGATTCTGCCACCTTTATACTAGGCTAAGAAACTTTGATTTGACGCTCGTTGTGTGTCTGGAACAGCCAGAATCCAGATAACACTGTTATTGTTCCTTAGCCTGCCACTACACCTACACGATAAAAATATTTTTGTGACCTATTTATTTTTATAGGTCCATGGTTGTTAGTGGCAATCGATTTTGAAAAATATGTTTGAGTAGACCCAAAACTATTTGTAATTGTTCCTTTCGGCACCCAGATTTGTTTAACTTTGAGGGATTTTATATTTGTGCCTTTTGGAACCCAAATTGGAATAGTTTTCACGTGTTTGGGTCTATACCAACAACTATTTTGACTGTGTCCAATTTTTCTACAAATTGTGCACTCGGATTTGACTTGACTAATTTTGCTTTTAACAGGTTCAGATTGATTATACCCAAGTCCTTATCTATCTATATTGACTGTTTGTTTTCCTATTAGCATATTTAGTGATCTTTCACTTTTTGAAAATTTTCCTAAAGTCGTAGACAGTTGTTGGACTTGTGTTTTGAGCAATTCATTTTCCTTCAATAATTGAGTGCACTTTTTAATAGAATTTTCTCTCCTCGTGTTTTCACTTTCTTTCAGAATTAGAATTTCATTTTCAAGTGATTTTATTTTAATTTCTGATTTTCTAATCTCTTCTTCGAATGTTGGACACTTATCACACTTAGGGCTCTTGCTTTGATAGTTTTTGACTAATTGATCAAGCTGTTTATTTAAATCTATCAAAGTATCTATTTATGATTCAAGTTTAGCGTATCTCTCCCTAAGTCGTTCAAAACAGCCATTTACTTCGTGGAAATATATAAGTAATTCAGAGTGAGTGAGTTTTGATACCTTGCTTGGCTCATCATCATCATCGCTATTAATTATATCACCTCGAAGGAACAGATCTGCATTTTCACTCTCACTGCTAGTGCTTTTATTATCTTCATCACTTGTATTCCACGTGGCTGCAAAACTTCTTCTTTTTTATTTCTTTTCTTGGCCGTGCCGATTACGAGGACAATTGGGCTTGATGTGGCCAGGTTTATTGAACTTGTGGCAGTTGATCTCCTTCTCTTCTGGGTTGTCTAGTGCTTTAATTATTCTGCTTTTCAATTGTTGATTAAGAGCTGGATTTCCGTATCTGTGATTCCACTTCTTGAATTTCTTCATTAATAGTGCCAGCTCAGCTGCTCCATCATCGTCGTCGTCATCATCACTTTCAGTTGTTCCTTTAAGAGCTATTGATTTCTTTCGAGTTTAACCTCCTTCTCGTTCTTTCTTGAATTACATCTCTAGCTCATAAGTGGTGAGATTTCCGATGATTTCTTCGACATTGATCTGTTTTAAATCTTTCAATTCTTGAATGGCAGTCACTTTTGCTTCAAAACTTCGTGAAAGGACTCTGAGAATTTTTCGGACTATTTCCAACTCTGTGTATGATTTTCCGAGAGCTTTTGATTTGTATACGATATTGGAAAGTCGTCCATTCATCTCTTTAACATTTTCTTCCTTGGCCATTGTGAAATTCTCGTATTCGCTGCTTAGCATGGCAATGCGAGATTCTTTGACTTGAGACGTTCCTTCGTGAGTCACTTCATGTGTGTGCCATATTTACTGCGCAGTTAGATAATGTGAGACACGATTAAAATCAATATGATCCAATGAACAAATAATAGAATTCATAGCTTTAGCATTAGCATTCTGTAACTTATTTTCTAGATCTGTCCATTGATCAATTGGTTTTTCTAATTCCTGATTATTTACGACTATAGTTGGTGCTTTAAAACCTGTCTCAACAATATTCCAAGCACAATGGTTTTCAGAAAAAATTTCATTCTATTTTTCCAGTAAACGTATTCTCCATTGAACATTGGTGGTCTAACTATGGACTGACCCTCTGCAAAAGCATTATTAAAAGAAGCCATTTTAAAAATTCAAATTTTAAAAATAAAATTTAATTTTTGAAAAATAAAAATTTTAAAACAAAAGTTGACTTCTATTCCTAGCTCTAATACCACTTGTAGGATGGATTTCACCCTAGAGGGGGTGAATAGGGTGATACTATCAATTATAAAAATTTATTGCGAAAGTATATAAAATAATTTCAACACAGATCACAGCAGAATAATATCAGCACAGATAATAGCAGAATAGTAAATGCAGAAAATATAACACATAGATTTACCCAACTTCGGCAAAACCCTGCCTACGTGCTGCCCCCAAGGTTTCTACTAGAAATTAAATAGTTAGACGCTTACACACGTAAACTTGTGACACACTCTATCGACTAACCTAACTCTACGCTCAAAACCCTGCCACAACTCAGCCACTGAGTTGCGAATTCTCAAACTACGCCACGTTGTTTGTCCCCTAGTCACACGACTAGATATTACAACGGTTTTAAAATAAATTTGAAAACAAGTTAAAAAATAAACACACTAAACCCTAATTTAAATTATAAGCCCTAATTATAAGCCGGGCTAAATAAATAAGTGATTAAAATATCTCCCTCTTTATTTTAATATGCCGGCCCGCTTTCTTCTTTGTTTCTGAAAAAATGGCTTCTTCAATATATGATCGTTCCTTTCTGATAAAATTAGGGCTTGTAAAAATTGAGGCTGTCGACTTTGATTTCTCGATTGAATAATGGTTTATTGTCCCATGCTTTGTCAATCTACGATCTCTTTGCTTAGCACACGACTGCCCCAATTTTTGATCGAGTTCGACTCCTGACTTCGGTATGTAATTTATGCCTTTTGCTTCTTCTGATTTGCTTGCTTGAACTCGATGACCAACTGCCGATGATGTTACTTGTTTATATAGGGTTCAAACCCCTTGATTTTCATTTATATATTTTATATGAATTCGTCTGATAATTTTAAGCTTGGCCGTTTGATTATGGTTGAATGTTGGTGATTTCTCTGACTTCTTCCAATTCATATATTTGTTTACTTGATTAACACGGTGTTGATTACGATTTTTGGCCACCACGGTTTTGGTTTGAAACTGTTAATTTGACTTCATGAATTTCTGACTTGACTCTGACTTGTTCATTGTCACCTAACTTTGGTATTTGTTAAAACTGTTAATTTGAAATTCTCTGCTTCATTTTTGTTTCATTGGTGTATGTATCTTGTACTCGTGATGCATTGCATTTGTTGTTGCCATTCACTTGAATTCAGTTGCATTTGTCTGGTTCGGTCTCGTGCCACTTGATCTTCACTGGTCTATTTGGTTCATGTTGTACATATCTGCATATGCATTGATTTTGGACCGGCCTTGAACACTGCATCACTATGTCGTATATATGTATGCTCGACTTGGCACTGACTAGTTCAATTTGTATATTTGCTAGTTGCTGTATCACCATATAATTTGAAGTTACCACTGTTGCCTTGATACTCTGATATCCCCTTGACGTCTGGTCTGGATTTGTAGTCTTCCTTGCATATGTAGTTTTGCGGTGTTGTTTCATTGAGTCTGGTCCTTATGCACATGTATACTCGTTGTATACACTTGGTTGAGAATGTTTCAATACTTCACCGTATATATATGTTGAACTGTTGTTGATCTTCATGTATACTTGGTTTCCCTGTGCCATTTGGTTGGTCTTATTCATAACTGCATTTGTAAGCCTGATCATATGTGTTTGCAGTTTTGTATATAAGTGCTCGTGCATGCTTTGAATTTGATCGTTGTCGTTGCTTGTATACTTCACTGTATCCATATTGTTGGCATTGTTGAGGCTTGTGCATTTAGTTTTCATTTGCTTCGAGACAGTTTCAGTTGCGTTGTGTCGGGTTCTGTCATATTCATTTGGGTTTCACCGTGACCTGGTTTGCAGTCTCACTTCCATACTGCTATGTTGTATTGTGTGTCATTTGTGTCTTTGAGCCTGGGCAGTTTGGTTGTGCTGCAATGAGTTGTAGATCCTCACTTTTGCATTGTGTATGTATGATGTGTTATTCATGTTTCCAGTTGTGCATTCGTACTTGAAGTACTTGTCTGGTTCACATAAATGTATACAAGTGTGTTGTGAGGTTGCTCCCGACCATTTTATTGCATTTGTACATTTGGATTCGTTTTTCGGATTGCACCTGAGTTGAATCCAGCTTGAGGCTCGGGTTTGACCTTGTGCTTGTATCGTGACTTGAGTTGAACCCGGCTTTTGATTTCGCTTTGACCTTGTGCTCACATGTCCCTGTAATTTTATCCAGTGTATATTGGTGTGCACGGCCTTGTGGCATGTACAGTGATACACTGTGCATTTCACAAGCTGTTCGTATATGATGAATTCAAAATTAAATGATGACGAACAACCCAAATAACTGAGGCAAATAAGATTTTCAAAATACATTTTATTTCACACTGCAAAATTGTTTCATTTTTAATTTTACTGCGTCGGTGTATATTTTTGCAGATAGCTCAGATGCTAGATTCAATCTGGAATAGAGTTGAAGATAAAATACGAGTTAATGAGCGATATGTAGTGAGGATAGTTATGTAAATTGAAATGTATTGTAATTGCAAATTGTATATATATAGTGAGAGCTTGAATTTGTACTATTCAAAATTGTAATAAATATTTGTTTGAATAAAATATCTATTTGAATTTAAATTCTGTGTTATTTATTTTATTCAGCAAATATTTATTTAATTATGTGGAAAATAAAATAGTACAATAACAAATACATTTAAATGAATATATATATATATATATATATGTTTATTATCATCAAACAAAAATCATATACTCGCATATTCAACATTTGATGCCTTTGCATTCTCCATGCTAAACCGGCAAAGCACTTTCTCAATGTATTCCTTTTGAGTTAGTTTCAACTCAAAATGCTTTCGATCCCTTACAATTTCCATGCCCAATATCCTTCTTGCTTCTCCAAGATCCTTCATTTCGAACTCCAATTTCAAACTCAGTTTTAGCTTGTTGATTTCATTCTTATCCTTAGAAGCAATGAGCATATCGTCCACATATAAGAGTAAATACACCCAACAATCATTTCTCAACTTCTTGATATAAACACAAGCATCTTTGATGCTTCTATCAAAACCATTTTCAAGCATAAAATGATCAAACCTCTTGTACCATTGTCTAGGTGATTGCTTTAAACCATATATTGATTACTTCTACTTGCAAACCAAATTTGACTTACCGTCCACTACAAAACCTTCCGGTTGCTCCATGTAGATGTCTTCATCCAAGTCACCATGCAAGAAGGTGGTTTTCACATCAAGTTGCTCCAACCCCAAGTCATGAATAGCAACTATAGCAAGTAATATCCGGATAGAAGTATGGCGCACAACCGGTGCGAATATCTCATCATACTCTTTTCCCTTCCTTTGTGCAAACCCCTTAGCCACTAGTCTAGCTTTGTATCTCCCATCGTCCTTCACCTTGTATATCCATTTGCACCCAATAGCACGGTTTCCTTTAGGAAGTGGAACCAAATCCCAAGTTTGATTCTTCAACAATGATTGCATCTCTTCCTCCATGGCACAAATCCATTTCGAGCTATCACTCGAGTTCATGACGTCATTAAGGTCCATCGGCTCATCTTGGACTACATTAAGAGCATAGTCCAAATTATCACAAAAGCTAAGATAGTTCCAATCACCATATCTTTCGGGTGGTCTTATAGTACGACGACCAACTCGACTAGCAATACCATCAACCAAACTCCCTTCGGCTCCGTCTTGAACCGAAGCTTCTCTAGAATCATGTACATCACTAACACTACTAGAGGCACCCTGTGGACTATTGATGTAACATCAACCGCTACCTCCTCGTAAGCATCTCCAACCACTCTACTCTCTCTACTCCTTGGACAAAATGTGGAAATAATTTCCTTCTCCTTTGATTCACCATGAACCAAATCCGGAACATCCGATAAGCTTCTATTCTCCTTGAACAATGCTGACTCATCCAAAGTAACATGATGAGAATTTACTACCTTCCTTGTTTCCGAATTCCAAATCTGATAGCCTTTTACTCCATCCATATAACCAAGCAAAATCCCCTTGAAAGCTCTAGGTTCAAGCTTATCATTTCCTGGATCGTGCACATAAACAGGACTACCAAACACACGAAGATAACTCAAGTCAATGCTCTTTCCCTTCCATACTTCCTCTAGAATTTTGTTACCAATAGTTGAGCATGGAATTCAATTAATAATATGCACTGCGGTTGACAAAGCTTCAGCCCAAAATCCCTTAGCCAAACCCGATGTCAATCTCAAGCATCGAGCTTTCTTAAGTAGAGTACGATTCATCCTCTCTGCAACACCATTCGACTGCGGATCTCCAGGTGTAGCAAAATGCCTCCGAATACCATGATGCTTGCAAAACTCCAAAAATTCTCCGGAAACATACTCTCTGCCATTGTCAGACCTTAGAACCTTCAAAGACTTGCCACTCTCATTTTCAACAAGAGCCTTCCATGCTTTGAACTTTGCAAATGCCTCCGACTTGGCCTTCATTACATACACCCAAACTTTTCGAGAAAAGTCATCTATGAAAGAAATATAATAACGAGCTCCACCCAAAGAAGCTACAGGTGCCGGTCCTCAAACATCCGTGTGAACATACTCAAGAACCCTTCTCGAATCATGCTTTCCCTCATCGAATGAAATTTTGGTTTGCTTCCCCATGACGCGTTCTTTGCAAAATTCTAACTTGTTGAAACTTTCTCAATCGATCATCTCCCTCTTCCGTAGAACATCCAAACTCCTCTCCGAGACATGACCTAACCTCAAACGCCACAACCTAGTCGCATCCAAGCCACGAGAACTATCAACTCCTATACAAGTTTCGCCTTCCACAGTCACTCCTTGGAGCAAATAAATACCATGAGTCCTAGCACCCTTCATTACTACAAGCGCCTCCTTCGAAATCCGCAAGCTATCACTCTCAATAGTGATCTTACAACCTAAAGAATCCATCTGCCCCAAAGAGATAAGAGACTTTCTAAGTCCCGGAACATAGCGCACATTAGTAAGAGTACGAACCACTCCATCAAACATCCGAATTTGCACGGAACCAATGCCTTTCGACTTACAAATAGCACCATTTCCCATAACAATTGAATTTTCTTCTTTGTTGATGTATGAAGAAAAACAATTCCTATTTGGCGTCATATGATAAGACACCCCCGAATCGAGCACCTCGCTACCCGAAACATCTGATGCTACCGCCAACAAAACATCTACATCTCCCTCACCAACTCCACTCTCCATCGCTACAGACGAAGATGCTACTTCCTTCTTTGCCTTCTCCTTGTCCGGACACTCATTCTTCCAATGACCGGGCTTCTTGCAAATATAGCACCTTCCTTTTCTTTCCTTCGACTTTCCTCTCCAACCGGGGTTCCTTGATTTAGAACGCACACGGTTCTCCTTCTTCACATACCTCTCCTTCTTCACAAACAAACCATGACCATTACTAGCACCACTACCTCCATCACCTAACTCCTTCATTTGATCCCGCAACTTCTCGCTAAGAAGACCCGTCTTGACATCATCAAGAGTCAATGTATCCCGACTATAGATCAAACTATTTGAGAAACCTGTATAGCGATCTGGCAACGAACACAACAATATCATCGCCTTTTGCTCTTCCACAATCTTCAAATCTACCGCTTTCATCTTCATTAGCAAATCATCAAAAATATTCAAGTGCGCCTTTAGCGAAGTACCTTCCTTCATCTTATAGGTGAAGAACGTTCGCAATAAGATCAAACGATTTGTCAGTGACTTCTTCATATATAACTCCTCCAACTTGTCCCAAATACCCTTAGCGGTTGTCTCACCACTAATTTCAGAGATAACATTCTCTCTCATAGCAAGTTAAAGTGTAGTGAATGCCCACTCTTCCATCTCCTCTCTCTCAACATCCGAGATGTCCGTAGGTAATAAATGTGTGTTAAACACTACACGATGCACCCGATTCCTCCTTAGAACCGCTTTCTTCTTCCATTGCCATTTTTCAAAATCATTATCGCCATTTCACTTGTCTATTACCAACTGTGATCCTGAAGCTGCGTACGAACCACGTACATAAGGAGCTACACCACTTGGATTACCCATTGAGGAACTACTTGAGGTATTACTTGATTCAGGCATGTCTACAACCACCTACCAACACCAATACTCTGATACCAAATGTTGGGACGGGATTCCAACTGGAGACCACTCAAATCGAAACCCCATAAGCATAGCGGAAGATGGGATCGTGATAAGAAGTGTAAAAACAACCAATCAATAACTCGATTCCAATCTCAATCAATCCAAAAATAATCACAATCCGAAACAAGCAATTCAGAAATCAAAGCGATAACAAAAAATAAATCACACAACGATTTATAGTGGTTCCACTAACGTTGTGTTAGTTTACATCCACTTTAAGAGAGAGTTTTTATTAATATTGATGAGAAGAGTATAAGAGATTGATTACAATGATCAAAATTCTAATTAGAAATTGATTTGTGGAGAAGAGAATTGAAGAAAATTAGGTTTCGATAAACCCTAATTAGTGGAGGCTAATCTCTTGCAGTCGCTTGCATGCACCCTTGATTTGGAACCTGAAGCTAGCTTATATAGGAGAATAGAAACCCTAGGCAATGTTCCGAAATTTCCCCTGCATAAATCACAAATCTTCACGCCAAGTCCACACGCGAAAAAACAGGCAGAAGTCGCCTCAAACGTCTGACCTAAGCATCTGGAAAAAATACGCTTCAGCTCAGACGTCTAACCATTTGGTCAGACGTCTGATAAAAGTCTCTGGAACCAATTCTGCACAAACTCAGACGTCCGACCCTTTTGGTCAGACGTCTGAGCTCATTCTCTGGAACAATGGTGCAGATTTGCTGAAGGGCTAGACGTCTGACCATTTTCCTCGGACGTCTGACCCTGCCAAAATAGCCCAATCTCCACCTTGGTGAGCATTGCTCAAGTCACATTGGAGTTATACCGAGTCCTCTTCGCAGTGGAGTCAAGCTGCTATTCCGAGTTCTCATAAGCAGGGGAGCGGTTGCTTAACCATATCTCCACCTTGACGAGCATCCCATGCTCAAGCCCCTTCGGAGCCATGCTTCGGTCACGCTGCATCGTACCAGTCCCATTGAACCATGGAGCTCTGATACCATGTTGAATTTCGGCATTCCCGCGTACCGTACTCATTCGCTTCACCGTTTTTAGCCGGAGTCAACGGTCGAAGTCTCCCATGCCGGCGTCCCGATTGAACATCCCTCCATCGCCTCCATCGAGCATATAATCTGGTCTTGGCAACACATTGTAATAAAAGGAATCCTCAATGTTACGTGCCACCAATCCCATATATATACCATGATTATTCCAAATATCCTACGATGTGGGACTTTTAACATGTTCAATCCACGCACCCACTCCATTTACAATGCGAGCCACACCTAACAATCAAAACCTATGCACCCCTATTACTTCAAAAAATAAGAAATAAATGTATCCAAAACATCTTATAGAGTTGCGTGTCCTAAATTAAGAACTATTTGACTTTTATTATCAAATATAAACCCACTTGTACAAACAATAGCTAAGTATGCCTCAAATTGTAAACCCACTTATATAAAATCACTAGTATAAACAATAACTAGACAAATCAATTGAAATAACTAAAATGCAAAAATATGCATTGGACTATCATATAAATAGAAGAAAACCTTAGCTTTAATTAAATTCTATCCCACAATATAATAGAGTGAAACAATAACTTCAAATCAAATTCAAGTAATATAAAGTAAGAGCATGGGTCATAATCGTGATGACCATAATGACATAAAACAGATCGATATAAAAACAAAACAATAGTTTGTTATGATAGAGCGGTTGAAGCATATGAATGAAATGAGAAAATTTGCCAAAATTTTACTAAAGAGCAATGATTTGTAAGCCTTCTACAAACAAATCGTAAATTAGGTCATCATGGAGAGTAAGCCAGGAAAAGGATTAGATGGATCTATAAGTAAAAATTAATGATGAAAATTGAATTTACCTTCAGATCATTGCAAAAGTGATTTAGGGTTCTAGGCAGATGACATGGTAGCTACGTCTAAGGATCGGGATCGACTATATGAGAGAATAATAATGGCGATCGACTGTTGATGATGGTGTTTAGGGTTTCGCGATTCATGATTTTGGTCTGAGTGTTGCGGTTTAGGGATTTCGTGGAGTTTAGCTGTTTTCTGGAGGTGACGAAGTGAAAGAGGATATGGTTTGTTGGAGATGGTGTTTGCTGCTGGAGGCAATAGACGCATTTTTTATTCCCAAGCAAAATAAATTATTTCCCGCCTTTTTATCGTATAGCGTTGAGGACACCTACTTCACAGCATCGGAGTCCTGCATTATATATGGTTGAAAGGAGGATAGGCGGAAATGCTGTCTATTAGTGCTATCAAAATTCCATGCTTTTGTAGTGTTTAGAGGCAGAAGTTCTTAGGGGTCGGTACAAATCCTACACTTAGAATTTCAGAGTTACATGAATATAAGAAATAACGAAACTAGAGCCAAAAGGTCCCCAAAAATGATCCCTACCCCCTATTTAAAGAGGTAGGGGCCTAAAATCTCGTTTGAAATATATCCAAATTGTTGTACACGAACTTGACCAATTCTTCCAAAATTATTGGTAACACCTCAGCAGAAGTTGGGATTCGGTACAGATCCCTAATTAGGAGTTGTTATCTGGCCTTTTGGCCCAGCTATATTCAGAATGACTGGAAAATTTAGACTAGATGATCATCAAGGCAGAATGCCCAAAGAGATGGTTACCAGGATTGGAGATCAATTACGGACAAGACTTTGGACGATAGTCGTACAGATTCATGTGAATAGCATTCTTGAATTGGCTAAGTATGAATTACATACTTCAACCGAAATTACGATCGGGTACAATCGTTTTCCAAAATGGATCGGCTATGATCCATCTTCATTATGGATCGGCTATGGTCCATCTTCAATTATGGATCGTACCGTATCGATATCATAGTTTAACTCAATGATGATCGATCGATATCTCAGAATCTACAAATCCATTACACATGAAAGTAAGGAAACATCAATATATTGAAGAATGGAGCCCCCAAAATTGATCACATGCCTAGATGAGAAAAAAATGAACGATCAACATACGATGTCCATGATCGATCGGATCGCTTCAGCCAAAACAATTCAACTCAATGAAGGTCGGTCAATACTCACTAACACGAAGTTGGAATGACACCAAACTTTGGGAGCATGGACTAGAGGCATGTAGGAGCTCACTGAAATGATCACATGTGCATTGGAGCACAATTGAACAATCGTTACCGATCGTTCCAACAATAGAGATGGGATCCACGATCGTTTGTGTGGGCCTCTACGGATCTAGACATTCTTCTGGAAAATTTTTAGCCCAATCCATGCACATCTTCCCCTATAATTATAGCGGTCATTCTCCATATAGAGGATCCTTCTTTCTCCCAAGGTTCTTCCATTTTTTATTCTTCACTGTTGTACTAATGGATCCCAGCTGATCCAAACATTCTAGTAATCATAATCAAGCGCATGACTAATAAACATATAAAGTAGACGTAGGCCAAGATTGCTGAACCACTATAAAAATCTGTGTGTTCATTTACTTTTTCTGCTACGTTTTTATTTCATTCATCATTTAATCTCTACAAGATTCTATTGGTGTGTTGATGCCCATTTTTGGTGTCAACATTTTGGTGCTTTCATTGAGAAGGGAATTCTCAGCTTGATTGGATCTCAACATCTACTTGTGGATTACCATGTTTGCGAGATAGATCCAGCTTTCTACCGACAAATTTCATATTCTACTCAGATTTGAAAGAGATCTATAAGAAAACTACCTATAGTGCCTCCTAGATAGGGGAAGGCCATTGCTACCTTCATGGCACGTATTGCAAACTATCCATATAGAAGCATATGATCGATCATTACTCTATACATCCTCAATGAACGATTGTTTTATAAAAATCCATATTCCACATCATCTTGTACGATCGTTATTCTCTACGATCGTTCTTTATACGATCGTTCCATACGACCGTTTCACACGATCGTTCATACGATCGTTTCTCCATAATTTTTCCATGCAATCGTTTTCCACAATCGGTCCAATGTAATTTCCAAGCGGTCGTTTCCACCCGATTGTTCCAGCCGATCGTTTTTTAAACCGATTATTTTCAAGGATTTACACCGATCGTTCGCACACAATCATTTCCACCCGATCATTTGCAGCGGATTGTTCCACCGATTGTTTTCCTAGCCTATCATTCTTCAACCGATCATTGTCAACCTGATCGTTTTTTCCAACTGATCGTTTCGTTCGTTCATTTTAAACCCATTATTTTTCCAAAAAAAATTGGGTACGACCCAAATTTTAAGAAAAAGGATTCGGAACTCCCAGAGGCTAGAGAATAGAGGTGATATGATACAAACTATTCTATCATCTCAAAGTATAGCTACCTTAAGCAAGCATGCAAATGAATCCAAGCACCGTTCCTCACCGACCCAGCACGTAAAATTTAGCGACTCCAAGCAAACCAGTTGCTAACTCCAAACAAATAGCACATTTTCTCAGGCCGAACATCAAGTAAATTATCACCAATCTGCTAACTCTTATCCATCTTCTTTTGCTCGTTTGAGCATACAGGCTCCAAACGAATTGAAATATGAAATTTAGCCTTATGGGGCCTTGGTCACTCCATATCGATCTCACCCAATTTGGAGCAAGAACTGGGATGGGTCCCGATTCACTTGAAGTCACCCCTTAACTGTCATTAAATGTGCATATCTAGATCATGCCAACTCTAATTTGAAACTTGATGTGCAACTTCAAGAGGCCTTCCTTACCGCCTCGTACGGATCACACCCCATCTTGATGAATGTTTGGAGATCATCACCGATCCATGACCCTATCCTAACCGATTCGTTATTCGATCGGCATTCTCAACCATTCAAACTTTTAGTAATCATGCATACATCATTCACAAGCGTTACAAGCAGCTGCAATTTGAAAATGGATTGGAGTGACGATGACTAGAGCATCTCCTCAAGTTGAAACCTATTCGTTGAAGCCGTTCAGCGTGTAGAATATCCGAGGAGATTCAATGTACCAATCATATTGGCTTACTCAGGGAAAGCCGACCCTCGACTACATCTCATGAAATTTGAGTGGCATATGAATTCCGCCAGAGCGATAGATGCCATCGAATGCAGACGCTTTCCTATATTCCTCGAAGGTGTAGCGATCATGCGGTTTATGTGATTGTCACCCAAATCCATCTCCTCATTCAATCATTTGGCTAAGAAGTTTGTTGAGCAATTCAAAATGCATGTGAATCGCCCTAAGGATGCAATGTAATTATCCAACATGTTCCAAATGGCAGGCGAGCTACTCAAGGACTCCTTGTAGAGATTCAGCACCTTTGTCAAAGAAGTGAGAAATCCTATTTAGCACATCATACTGATGGCATTGTAAAGGAAATTGACCCCATGATAGATTTTGGCAACTGGTTAGCTGGAGAGCCTCCTATGACCTTGGATCGTTTCCGTTACAAAGTAATCCAAAACCTAAGAAAGGAGGAGGTAGAGCAGACTAGGAGAAAGAATGATGCAGGCCTGTTGGCTGAACGAATTCAAAGCGTGGGCGGCACTAAGGCCTTAGATAAGGATTTAGATTCTAGGATATGACCCAGAATCCCAAAATTCGACTCATATACTCCTTTGAATGATTCAACCGATAACATCAACTTGGAGTCTCGTAACTCGAAGCAGTATTGGAAACCAGCCTTGAGAGAGTCCACCGAAACCCAAAAAAATCCGAGAAATGTTGTATATTTCAAGATACACAGGTCACAACACCGACGATTGCAGACACCTTCAAGATGTGGCAGGGAACATCCGACACCTATCAGTAAAGAACTTTGATTATCAATTAAACCACCCGCGGTCGACTTTCGACCGAGGAGGGCTAGGGCGAAATGGAATAGCGAGCATACGACGCTGCTTCACTTATTAATAAGATTTATTTCAATTTTAATTATGTTGTGAACTACTACCAACTTGAACTAAAATACCTCCAAATGATGCAGGTGACTAGGTGCAAATCAACCTCCATGGACCATGATCGGACCTTTAGAGTTTCATCAAGACGAGCATGATCCAACTGCTCATCAACTATCACATGCCCTTGACTTGGGGGCAAGGACTCAAAATGGAAAGCCCGACAAGGTAAAACCTCAATATAAAGTGGACATGGCTGACTGTCCACTCTTCAACCTCTACACTTAACTTGGAGACTAAAGAAAGGCTTGGAGTGGATGTGACCCGACCGTCCACTCTCCTGCTTGTACTCGAAGTTCGCTGAAATACTTATGCTTCTCCCGAAGCTCAACGATAGTAGGATCCAACTAAGCGGACGTGATTTGAACGTCCACACATCGATTCCTGCCCGGGATACGGGGGGCGGTTTGGAAGCTCGACTTAAAGTATGCATGACTGACTCTCTACTCATCAACCACTGCTTCCAACACGAGGACATGACTGCAGCTTGAGGTGGATATGACTTGACTGTTAACCTGGCAACTCTCTCCCTCGACTTGTTGGGAGGAGCACTAATTAAATTGGATAGGACCAGACCATCCAACACATGCATGGATGTGATCCGTCCATCCATGACCTTATTCATGCCTGAAGTATAATGAATTATCTAAGCCTTGCTTGGACATCGACAAGCCCAAAATCCAAATCAAAAAAGATGGATGTGGTCTAACGCAGTTTGACCATCCATTGACTAACTTTGGTCCCCAAAGTGCGGATCGAAGTATAAATGCCATATGGGTGTCACTGACCATCCATCGACCAACTCTGGTCCCCAAAGCATGGACCATAGTATAAACACAACAAAGTTGGACGCCGTTCGACCGTCCATCGACTAACTCTAGCTCCCAGAGCATGAGCTGGAATATAAACCCTAAATGGGCGCGATTCGATTGCCCGTCACTAAAATCTATTCCCAAGTGCGGACTACAACATAAGCAATAAAATCAGATGCGACCTGACCATTCGGTACCAAGTGAACGCGGTTCGACCGTTCGCTCATTAACGTTCACTCTCGATCCGACAGAAGGAGCCTATGTCAAAAATTGGACGTTGTTTGACCGTCCATCGATAACTCTAACTCCCAGAGTGTGAGCTAGAGTATAAACACCTAATGGGCATGAAAAACTACCTATCAACAAACTCTGGTCCCCAGAGCATGGACAAGAGTAGTGACAAAAATTGAACGTGGTTCGACCATTCATCCAATAACTCCCGCCTACGAACTAACAGGCTGAGTATAAAACACAATATGGATGTGACTTAATCATCTGCTAACCGACTCCTTCCCACGATTCAATGGGAAAACATGAAATTAAAGTGGTCGTGATGCGACCGACCACTCTTCGACTTTTTCCCTTGACTAAGGGCAAAGGAATTGACCAAGCAAAATGTAATTCGACCATCCACGAATTAACTCCACTAACCCAAGAATGGAGACGGGCTTGGTGTTCTTTACGACTTAAGGCAACGACTGCAAGGAGGCCTTAATACAAAACTAATCAGAACAATGTCCAAAGTTATAGGAGACCGATTATATCATACCTCTGGATCAACAGACAATATCAATTCGAACTCTCTATATCGTGCCACTGGATCGACGGTCAATATCGACCCACGCCAACCACAAAAAGAGGTGAACCGAACATCCATCAAATAACTCTGGTCACCATAGCGTGGATAGGAGAATAAACCATGAATGAGTGTGACATGACCATTCATTCTTCATAACTTTACTTCAATCCATTAGAAGGAGTATGAAACCAGATGCGCATGAATTGGCCGATCTTGAGCTAACTTTGTCCCTTAATCCGACGAGAGAATATAAACCAAAATGGATATGACTGACCATCCAGCTCTAACTGAATGCAACATGACCATTCACTCGCTAGATCTAACCATGATTCGACTAGAAGAGCAGTTTGGAACAGACATGGCTTGACCATCTATACTTTGGAGCCTCACCTAGAGTATGGCGACATTTGCACTAAAAGTGGACGTGATTGACCATCCAATACTTAACTTATGCTCGAAATTCTATGGAGCATCAAGGTCTTACCCCAAAGAAGAGAAGCTAGAATAAAATCAAGAATAGGCGTGACACAGCCTTCCATCAACTAACCCGATACCATGGTTTGATGGGAAAGAGTATAAAGCTAAAGGAGACATGATTTTCCTATCCACTTATTAAAATCTGCCAACTTATGGGGGCATTCGCGAGAATCAAGATGAATGTAACTCGGCCATTCATCATTTAACTCTCAGTCTTCAGAGTTTAGGCGGGAGAAAAAACACAAGCAGATTCTGATACACAACTCAGTATTGTGTTTCATGCTTGGTGTTTACAACGACCCGAGGCTACAAAAGAAAGGATGCCTGAAAATAGAATCATCGAATCGATGCCCAGGCTCATAGGCAAATGACCATCATTCTGACCCTAACGACGAGCAACGGACCGTGAGTACATTGAATGGAAAGTGTGTTACTCGAATACACAAGCAGATTCAAACTCAAAGCAAAGGCCAACTATTTAGCTGCATGCAACTCAAGGCTAAACTCTGTTAAGCATTTGATTCAACATTCCTTCAAGCCTGATCTTCAACCATTACAGATAATTGCTAAAAGCTTCTAGAACCCATCACTGTTAGACTCAACATCTCATGACGAGGTCCGAAAATTCGATCGGAGTGACCGTTATCATTAGCCATCCCAATTGGGTTTCACATCGATCGTTATATGAAATAGTTACATTCAAATTCGGAGATTGTATAGACCTGAACAAGGCGAACATGAAAGACGGCTTTCCACTTCCAAGGATCGACATGCTGATAGACCTAACCGATGAACATGAACTGCTTTCATTCATTCATGTGTGCTCTATATACAATCAGATCCTAATACACATCCCCAACCTGGAGTACACCGGTTTCATTGTCAATCTGAGATTATATTGCTATTTTTCCAAAGACTAGATCAGGCAATCAATGGAAGTATGTGCATGGTATGCTCATGAGATCATGGCAATCAAATGACCATATTGATAACTTCGTGGAGATGTTCAGTTTATCCAAAATACGAAATAAAATTCAATCCCTTGAAATGCCCTTTCGGCGTTGCGTTAGGGAAATTCTTGAGTTTCATCGTCAATTCTCATGCAATTAAAGCTAATCTCAAGAAGATTTAGGGAATTAGAGACATCCAGGTACCGAAGACAATCAATCAGGTATAGAGCCTCAATGGGGAGGTCGTCGCCCTAAGCAGATTCATCTCAATCAGGTATAGAGCCTCAATGGGGAGGTCGCCGCCCTAAGCCGATTCATCTCCAGGACCACCAACAAGTGAATTCTCTTCTTTGACCTAATCAGGAGAGGGAAGATAAACTTTGAATGGATGTAGCACTACGTTGACTCATTTCAAGCTCTGGTAGATAACTTAGAGAGACCTCCCATCATATCCAACCCATTGGATCGTGAAGACTTATACATCTATTTAGTGGTGTTGGTACACGCTATAAGTGTCGCACTATTACGCAAAGAGAATCAGATCCAGAGGCCAGTATATTGTGCTAGCAAGCGAAGTATATCAAAAATACTATGGCATAGTATTTTGATATACTTCTCTGCTGAGAGAAACTACCCGAAGCTTGAAAAGCTCATGTATTGCCTATTGATTGCGCCATGAAAACTTCGACCTTACTTCCAGGCTCACCCCATCAAGGTCTACACCGACTAACCGTTATGACGGGTCTTGTAGTGACCTGAGACATCTGGAAGGTTGCTCAAATGGAATATCGAGCTAAGCCAATTCGATATCATTTATCTCCCTTGAAGAGCTATCCAGGGACAGACATTGGCGGACTTCATAGTTGAATTCACTGCACTAGGCAACTCTTCAGAGAGCGGTGTAGAATCGACCAACCGAAGGAAAATCTACATGGATGGAGCATTCAACGACCGGTGTTCTAGCTCCAGAGTCATGTTAGTAACTCTTGAGGAACGATCGATCTACTATGCCTCAAGACTTGACTTCCTTTTAACAAATAACGAAGTTGAGTATGAAGCCTTGATCACCGAGATCAAACTTGCCAGAGAACTGGGAATGAAAACTTTAGAAATCTTTAGTGATTCCCAAACATTAGTATGTCAAGTCAAGGGAAATTATAAGGCTAGGGGGCAGCAACTTGCTACTTATCTCGGCCGGGTCCAAGAGCTACTAATTGACTTTGGGTATTACACATTACACCCCAGAGAACAAAATGAGAAAGCCGACTCACTAGCCATGCTGGCCAGTTCCAGAGGTGCGCAACAGATGGGCTTGATTCCGGTTGAAGTACTAAATGCTCCTAGCATCGAGTGGATGGAGATTGATTGGGTTCTGGAGACAGAGCCGGAAAAGGAGTCTGGGATGACCCCTATCAAAGATTATCTACAATGAGGGATCCCTTTCGGAAAGAGGAATGAAGAATGATAGATCCTCCACAAAGTTTCGTGCTACAGCATCTAAGGAGTCATGTATGGAAAGGGTTTCTCCATTCCCTTGCTTCGATGTATCACCCATGATGAAATCAAAGGAGTCTTGAGAAAAGTTCATGAAGGAGAATGTGATGATCACACCGGGGGGCAATCCCTAGCAATGAAAATACTTAGTTATGAGTATTACTAACCAACTATCAACTGAGATACTACTGGTTACGCTAGGCGATGCGAAAAGTGCTAGATGTATGCAAAAATTCCGAGAGCTCCACCGACGGAAATTACACAAATGGTCAGTCTATAGTTGTTTTCCACTTGGGGTATTGACATCATCGGCTTCTTGCTGATTTCTAAAGGTGGTGCGAAATACACCATCATAACAGTGGATTACTTCACCAAATAGGCTGAAGATGAACCTTTAGCCATGATCATAACAAAAAAGTAATCAACTTTGTTGTCTGAAACATCATCTTTCGTTTTTCTATTCCTCGAACAATAATAACTGATAGGGGGACCCAATTCTACTGTGCTGAATTCAAATACTTCTATCATCGACATCATGTTGAGAAAAGATTTGCAGCAGCTTCTTACCCTCAAGCTGATGGACAAGTCGAAGCTGGTTAGAAAAATCATAAGGTCCATTCCGAGGAAGTGTTTGGAAAAGGTTAGAGGTAAGTGGGTTGAAGAACTCCCACTAGCATTATGGGCATACAGGACCACCCACAAGTCTGTGACTGGCCATACTCCGTTTGCCCTTGCTTACGGCTCCGAGGCCATCATCCCTGTAGAACTTGAAGTCTCTTCTTATCGAGTGACTTATTACGACCCCTATTTCATTATATATATATATATATATAAACAAGGGGTTTCAATCTAATTGCAGTTAAACTATAAGGAATTGGCGATGACCCGTAAGTGTACAAACACATCTAGGAGCCAATGACAAGAGCGTGTACCTGAATGTGCACATGTATATTCTAAAAATTTGATTTGTTGAAACCAACATAAATTGAATTTTCACCTGGAGTTATTAAATAAAAGACTGGATCAGATGAGCCCTGTAGAACCAGACACGGATAACAACTGATGGAATACAGTCATGAATTTGTACTATTGGCAATCGACCAAGCGTCATGACGATCAAAGAGCGATACGGCACTTTGGGAAGATAATTCAACGGAAGGATAACGACTATTCAAAAAACTGAAAGGATTTCTTTCCAGCGACTCTAACTTGCTTCGACTCAAAGCATGTCATGTACGCAACAAGACGTAATTTGGGACTCATTGGAAAATTTAGAATAGATTATCATCAAGGGCAGAAAGCCCAAAGAGATGGTCACCAAGATTGGAGATCGATTATGGACAAGACTATGGACAATAGCTGTATAGACTCATGCGAATAGCATTCTGGAATTGGCTAAGTATTAATTGCACACATCAACTGAAATTATGATCGGGTATGACCGTTTTCCAAAATGGATAAGCTATGATCCATCTTCATTGTGGATCAGCTATGATCCATCTCCATTATGGATCGATTATGATCAATCTTAAATTATGGATCGTAGTGTATAGATATTACAGCTTAACTTAACGATGATCGATCAATATCTCAGAATCTACAAATCCATTACACATGAAATTAAGGGAACATCAATATATTGAAGAATGGAGCTCCCAAAATCCATCGCATGCCTAGATGAGCAAAAATGAACGATCAACATACGTTGTTCATGATCGATCGGATCGCTTCAGCCAAAATGATTCAACTCAATGAAGATCGGTTAATATATCACTAACATGAAGTCGGAATGGCACCAAACTTTGGGAGCATGGACGAGAGGCACGAGGGAGCTCACATAAATGATCGCATGTGCATTGGAGCACAATTGAACGATCGGTACTGATCATTCCAAGGATTGAGATGGGACCTACGATCGTTCATGTAGGCCCCTAGGGATTTTGAGATTCTTCTGGCAAATTTTCAGCCCGATCCATGCACATCTTCCCCTATAAATACAGTGGACATTCTCCATAAGAAGATCCTTCTTTCTACCGAGGCTCTTCCATTTTTTATTCTTCACTCTTGTACTAATGGATCCCAGCTGATCCAAACATTCTTGTGATCACAATCAAGTGTAAAATCAATAAAAATATGAAGTGGACGTAGGCCAAGATTGCCGAACCACTATAAAAATTTGTGTGTTCATTTACTTTTTCTGCTATGTTTTAATTTCATTCATCGTTTCACCTCTATAGTTTATATTGAGTGTTGATGACCATTTTTGACATCAACAGAAGTCGGTACCATTCCCAGGATGGCAATATTTGGCGTCTTCAATCCCTTAGCTTACATCATCTTGTAGTTAGCTTCTTAATTCCACAGTCATTTGTACTTGTTTTAGCTTATTTCTGAGCCCAAATGATGGAGTTGAAGGAGAGCAATGTTGTACTTTCAATTGTCCATGGAGTTCGATGAGGAAATGCATTATATCAACAAACCAACTTTGGAAATAGGCTTTAACATTAAGATAAGCATGTAGGTAGAAGATGGGGTCCACCCAAGTTGTATTTGGGACTCGGTACTGATCCCAAGTGGGAGTCGGTACCGATCCCCAACTTGGATGATCCCATCATCTTATTGCCTTTCATGATTTTGGCTTTGACTTCATGGCTCTATCTGTGCTTGGTTTTTGGACTCTTGGGCTATCTCTATGGGTTTTACGCCTCGATAACTCCAAGTTATATCTGTCCAATTTGTCCAAATCTTGCCTAGTCAAAAGGCCGGATAAGATTAGAGTTAGGGGTATGCCCTAGGGGCAATTATGTAATCATTACATATATCTAACTCGCTTATTGGAAATAAAATGTGCTTTCTTTCTATTATATACTAGATATAACGCAAGATATTAATTAATTAATTTAATTAAAAGTATATTTAATAGAAAATTCATAAATGGTATGTGTTTGGTGATAGTTGTTACGATGTGTTGTGATCATGAGTAATTCATTAAAATAAAATAAAGATATCATTATATATATTCCTAGTTAAGATGTATCGAGATTGGATATCGATACATCCAACGAGATTAGAATATTTAACGCTCTCCAAATGTTGGACGGTGTATTACTCATGGCTATTGAGGGCACTAAGGGGTTACGTACTGATAGTTATCGGATAACTATCGAATGACTCACTTGGTAGGTTTTTGTTGGTTAATATAACCGAGGTCAAACAAAAAATATCGATGTGACAATATTGCACAGTTCCCTCTACTTGAGAATACCGTCGAGCTTCAATGTGGAAACTGATGAAACTAGGCTAGTCCGTAGAGAAAAAAATGGATGAATTTCAGTTTATATACCATTTTGGATCTTTATTGGGCCCATGAAGTCTAATTCATTCAGAAAATTTCTAAATTTCTTCTAAATAAAATCATTTTTATTTAAATTTGTAATATAGTTTTATTATAACTTTATGTTATTATTATATTATAAATATATGTGATCATATAGATATGTATGTGTGTGCATGTGTAACATAACAATCCGTGTAAGGTTTGACATGCCTGTATATAAGTACTAGGATTTACATTGTAATGGATATGTCAGTCCCTCTAGTATTCCATGCGCTGTCAAAATTATATATATATATATATGCACATGCATCAAATAACATATATGCATATGTAAAATTCAATCATATATATACGGAAATAATAATTATAACGATTTACATAATGTTAGCACCAAAATTGGTCACTAACCTCGTTGAGAAAGATTGTGTAGAGAGATAAATGATGAAAGTAAACTTAAACAAAGTACAATATGCTAAATTGAATGCAAAGACGAGAACACCAGATTTATAGTGGTTCGGCGTAACTGCCTACGTCCACTTTGAGGTTAGACTTTATTGCTTTACTTGATT
Organism: Allium fistulosum; assembly: GCA_030737815.1. Taxonomy (NCBI): domain Eukaryota; kingdom Viridiplantae; phylum Streptophyta; class Magnoliopsida; order Asparagales; family Amaryllidaceae; genus Allium; species Allium fistulosum. The sequence continues at coordinate 289,277,021 of CM060905.1, forward strand.
ACTGATTACATATACAATCTGTTTGCCAACTACTTGAATACAATTGCTAAGTAAAGAGGATGAGTCTTGAAAGCGGCAGAGTCTCCCCAGTGTTCTCCAAAAAAGGTCCATTTCACTGTGCCCCTGCCTCTCTATTTATAAACAAAGATGGGTTGGACTTCCCTGGCGGGCCTGGCAGCCGAACACTTCGGCCCAGAACAAGTGAGTTCTGTGTGCCGAACGAAGTAATGCCAAACAGAACTGATGCCGACCAGAAGTGATGCCGAACAAAACTGTTGTCGAACGAAGTGATGCCGAACAGAAGTGATGCCGAATAGAAGTGATGCCGACCAGAAGTGATGCCGAACAGAACTGTTGTCGAATGAAGTGATGCCGAACAGAAGTGATGTCGAACAAAACTAATGCCGAGCAGAAGTGATGCCGAACAGAACTGATGCCGACCAGAACTGATGCCGAACAGAACTGATGCCGAACAGAACTGATGCCGAACAGAAGTGATGCCGAACAGAACTGTTGTCGAACGAAGTGATGCCGAACAGAAGTGATGCCGAATAGAACTGATGCCAAACAGAACTGTTGTCGAACGAAGTGATGCCGAACAGAAGTGATGCCGAACAGAAATGATGCCGAGCAGAAGTGATGCCGAACAGAACTGATGCCGACCAGACTGTTGTCGAACGATCTAGGTATGCCGAACGATTTGCTGTGCCGATCACTCTAGGATGCCGAACGATATGTAAGTGCTGAGTGCCTAGTTGCCTGGTCAAACCTTCAGGTAACACTTGCCTCCCAAAGTACATCACGTGGTCGAACGTGGTGTGCTTTGAATTACTCTGGATGCCGAACGGTATGCCCATATCGAACGACACAGCCGAAGCCGAGCATTCTGGGTGCCGAATGACATAGCCAATGCCGAGCACCCTGGATGCCGAACAATATCGATTTGACCGGTTCTACCGGTTATAGTCTCTTTGACTTCCCTTCTCTCTATATAAGCCGATGCTCCTTCTTCTTATCCCCTTTACTTTTACCTTCGCTTTTCAGTATTTATTAACTTTGCCTCTCAACCGACTTCAAAGAATTATTTACTTTTCCCTTCCCTTCTCAAACATCATTCGTTGCCTCACTTCCTTCCCCAGCCAACTGAATCCAAATAGAAACACGTTCCCTACTCCAGAGTCTCCCCGAGCTTCGACTCATTTCTTAGGTAAAAAACTTCTCCTTAAATACTTCACTTCGATTAGGAAACTTAGCATGAGATTCGAACTCGCGAATCTCTTTAAAACCAAAGTCAGAAGTAATTGCGTGGGGCAAGAGGAGTTAAGGGTGAAGTGTGTGTGTTTTTAAAGGAGTTGAAGGCTAGACGAGTGGTAGAAGAGAAGAGGATGGCAGAGGTGTATGAAGGATGGAGTTGGTGGAAGATGTATTGATGTGGCTTGGCATGACTTCCTTATGCCGAGCGATGGAAGGGAAGTATGGTAGTGAAATTGGAGTTAAGGTTTTAGTGAAGTGGATCGGCATGACCGTAGTTTGACATGGCTTGCCGAACGACTCGGGTATGTTGGTCGGGAAGCTCGGCACGACCTGCTGCGTGCATTCGTTTTCAGGCCGAACAGAAGAGAGGTCGAACAGAATTATGGTCGAACAGAATTCTGGCCGAGCAGATTTCAGGCCGAACAGAACGAAGGCCGAACGAATGTTAAGCCGAACAGAACCTAGGTCGAACAGAATCTAGGCCGAACAGAACTTAAGTCGAACAAAACTTAAGCCGAACAAAACTTAAGCCGATCAGAACTCTAAGCCGAACAGAACCTAAGTCGAACAGAATCTAGGCCGAACAGAACCTAAGTCGAACAGAATCTAGGCCGAACAGAACTTAAGTCGAACAAAACCTAAACTGAACAGAACCTTAGCCGAACAAAACTTAAGCCGATCAGGACTCTAAGCCAAACATAATTCTAAGCCGAACAGAATCTTAAGCCGACCAGAACCCTATTCATCTTGCCTAATCAAACATCAAACACAAGGAAATGGACTTAAGCATACCAGCATATCGAACTAAACTGGACTGATAACTTCTTAGTTTCAATAATCACAAGCCTGAACTTAAACCAATAATAAAGGATTAAATCTTTTAACACGCAGTGCCAATATCCGAGTTCAAGATTGACAATATTGCAATGCTGGCTTTCGGAGATGGTCAGCAATGACGGTCTTCGAAGATGACAGTTCAATGCTCAACTTCATACCATCGATTCTGTGACTTATAATTTCTCGGCGTTTACATCCAAATGATCGTACTAGCTCACACACTACACGGGAGGAATATTCGCATTGTTAAATCTAACGTCGATTATTTTTAAGTATAGTTCGAACAGGTACTTTTCTAGATTCATTCCTTATCAGCGATGTCTAGAAAATCTAGCTCCGCCACTATTTCAGACAGGCCCAGGCAGTCCTCCCGATGAGAAGTCGCAGATACTTCAAATCCGTCAACTTCCCCTGCACATGACTTAGCTCCCGATGCGCTGGAAGCAGCAATTTTCTTGGACAACCCTGCCGATTCACTTGCTTCAAAGATTAATGAGAGTACATTCCGTTGGATATGCTCTATCCACGGAATTCCTTTTGATGATGTGTTAGTCCCATCGGGGCATGACCGTCCGCACTTGCCCCCAGTCGGATACACAGCTTGCAACAAATTCATGTGTTGGGTTGGCAGCGTGCCACCATTCAACTCGTTCCTTCGGGATGTGCTGCAGTACATCGACATCGCTCCATCGCAACTGCACCCGAACGGCCATGCATTCCTCTACGGCACTTGCATCCTTTTTATGAATGTCTTCTCTAGGCTTCCAACTCCGTGCGATATCAGATACATATATTGCATCAAGAAGCGGAAGGATAGTCCATCATTCGTGTTTCTCGAGCCGCACAACAAATGTCAAATCTTAACTGGAGCATGGACCAAGTTTGCTTTGTATAAACAGGAATGGTTTTATGTGCGTTGTCCTCCCGGCTTTGCGAGGAGATGGGTTGAAGGAAGTAAGCCTTTTTCTTGAACCGTTACTCGTGTTTAGCAGCAGCCGTACCACTTCTAACTTTTACCCATCTTTTCAGGTATCACTCCACGTCCTGACGGCCACGGACACTCTGATGCCGTCGAAGCTATTCGAGCCCTTCCTGCCGGAGAACGGGACATTAGAGCTCTCATTTCGAATGAGTCGCTTACAAGGCTTGGGCTGTTGGTAGAAGGCCGTCGAATAAGCCTTCCTCAGGGTGTCACCATTCCCAGGCCTGGTTCTGGCAAAGGGAAAAAACAGGCGGAGTCTTCAGCACGCAATGCTCCTAATACACCAGAAGAGGGGGAAATCAAGGAGACCGAGAAACCCGAAGCACAAGATGAGAATGTCGGTCACATTCAAGATACAACGGTCGAAGTTCACGACATCGAAACGTCATCTTCCCCTTCTAAAGGGAAAAAGAAACCGACATACAAGATGAGGAAGGAAAACGTTGGTGGAACTTCCAAAATTGCCCTGGTTCCAGTGGAGAAAGAAGCTTCCTCATCACATTTAGAAAGTCCTCTGAAGGGCCTGTCGAACCTTACCCTTCCTGATGATCTACTCAACTACGGATTCGACGATCCAGAGGCCCTCAAGTTTCATTCGCCCGCTAGAGGCGACACGGGAGTTCAAGCCCCAGTCCAGGGAGATAATACTCCGGTTAGTAAAGATAAAGGAACTGGTCCTTCGGGGGGAACACTAGGACACACACGCACCCATGCACTTCACCATACACTTCAATTTTTGCTATTACCCCGATTCTTCCTAACTCGCTGTTATTTTTATTCTATGCAGGTGACATGGGGCGCTCCCACGGATTCGATCGCCTCCACGGCTCTTCTATATTTCACCACCCCGGTCGGGATTCAGGCTCCGACAGACGTAGGGACAGAGACGATTACGAAGATCGAGACAACCGTCCCCGTGATTCGTCTTATCGAAAGAAAACATATTCCCAGTCTTCATATTCTCGCGATCCCCCTCCTCAAAATGAGCCAGACAGAGAAAAACTTCTACAAAAGGGGTCTCAACCCGATGTTTCCCAAGATCAACATTCCGGTTCATCAAGCACACGGCAATCTCAGGAACATCGGAAAAGAACAGAACTTTCAAAGTCTCCTCCCCCTGTTACTGCGGCTGACCCAACGATAGCAGAGAAGATGGTCGATCTTAAGGCTAAATTTCCCAAAATCTGCTTCGACGGTCTGAAGTTCCTCCTAGCTATTCACCACATTCCAGGGCATGTCAAGCAGAGTGCCATCGCTTGCAATAACGACGTCTATGTTCAGCATGACGCGTTTGTACATCTGGTCGAAAAGGTCTCGGAAGTATCCATTGAGCGCCAACAGGAAATTGACCGCTTGAAGCTCGAAGCTATCTTCGACAAGGACATCATCAAGAATCAAGACGAACAGCTCGCTTCATACAAGTCCAAGCTTGAAGCCGCAGAGCAGAGTGCTAAGGAGACTGCGAAGGTCGTCGCTCATCTAGAGACGACCCATAAGAAAGAACTTGACGTCGCAGTCCAATGCAGTGGGGCCCTATCTCTAGAAAAAGATTCTATTAAAAAAGAAAGGGATACACTCGCCCTGCAGGTCAAAGAGTTGAAGGAGCTACTCTCTAAGGAGAGGGAAGAGAAGATAGCGGCTCAAGAAGAGTCTCAACGGTACTGTAACGAGATCGTTGATACACGTCTCTTAAAAGCAAAGCTCGATGATGAGCTTTCTAAGGTTGAGACGATGAAGAGCGAAGCCCGTGAGGAGGGCAAGAGACTAGCTTCTAAGGAGATCGACTCCCGTCTTGAAGCAGCTGCAGAGGCCGGCAGAGAAGAGGTCAAGTGTATGTTTGACCCGCTGATTGTCGAATACAGCGCCCGCGTCCTCATGCACCGAGACTTGACTTTCTTAGGCGATGGCTACCTTGAATCTCTAGCCGAGGCCCGGGAGACTTTAATAAAGATCAGGAAGGTTGAGTCAGGCACCGAGGAGGTCGATGAGGAGGCTTTAGTGAAAGAGTTTCTCAGGGGGAACGAGCCATCGGACTTTTCTGCAGCTATGGCTCTCTATGGTAAAGGCTCTCCCCTATCAAAAGAGAAAGACGACGAAGCTGGTCCATCTGTAGATGAGGCTGCAGCTCCTCCTTCTACTCAATCGGCCGGTCGGCCAGCACTTGACCCATTCGAGCAGCATGCCGGCTATGATCCGGAAGATCCCGGTCTTGGCATTCATGTGCTATCCCCCATTCTAGAGGGTGAGACCCCGCGCACAGTTGAAAGCCAGCAAGAAACTGGTATAAAACTCTTCTTCTAGAAGTTCAAAGATCCATTGCTTTCTGTGAGTGGTTATTGATCCTAATGTTCGTTCTTTATGTTTTTATGCAGGCCGCTCTGATCCTGAACCAACTCCGAGGAGCGATGACGCCAAGGAGGAGGCGGGGAAAACAAGTGATGTCGCTCACGCGGGAGTAACTCCCGGCCCTGATGCTCAAGTGATCGGGGCGCTAGATGATGATAAGTCTGACACTTCATCTCCCGTTGAAGGGAGTTATGAAATCAAAATCACTGGCGCCTCAGAACATACTTCGAAGGTGAGTATGAAGGAGCAACTCGCAGAAGAGAAGAAAAAGAAGGTCGAGATCAAGGTTGAGCCTCAAATACTAGAACTTACCGACCCGCTGAATAGGCCTCTGAAAGTCATTCTTCCCGGCAAATCCAAACCACTGGATGTTCCTTCTCCCACCCCTGACTCCGCTTCTTTGGCAAGAAAAAAGTCCAAGAGGAAGCGTGAGGGAGAGGGGTCATCTGAGAAAACAAAGGAAGACAAGAAAAAGAAGCCGAAGAAATAGCCACTATACTCGTTCAACGAGATTTTGCTTAGGTCCTGTAACTACTTTTGCTTTTTCGTTTTCGTAGTTTGTGTAGATAGATTTTTGACTCCAAGTTTTGGAGGAGTGGTTGTATAACCCCATTTTGGATTATTGAATAAAGTTTAGTTTCTTCATCGTTTGAACGATTCTTTTGCTTTTTTAGCTTTCTGTATAACCGTGGTCGAAGCTCAAGTTCTTATGAGTTGCATAATTTCCCAATCCATTCTTACATTGTTCGAACATTCTTTGGAATTGTACATTTCTCGTTTCACATCTTTGGTACTCAGAATATTTTCTAATCCGTGCTCCGGGGACTCAGAGTAATTCGGTCCGCATTCGGGGGGACTCGGAGATTGGAGTCGTTTATACTCTAGTCCGCGCTCCGGGGACTTAGAGTATTCTGGTCCGCATTCAGGGGACTCGGAGATTGAAGTTGTTTATACTCTATTCCGCGCTCCGAGGACTTAGAGTACTCCGGTCCGCACTCAGGGGACTCGGAGATTCAAGTTGTTTATACTCTAGTCCGCGCTCCGGGGACTTAGAGTACTCCGGTCCGCATTCAGGGGACTCGGAGATTGAAGTTGTTTATACTCTATTCTGCGCTCTGGGGACTTAGAGTACTCCGGTCCGCACTTAGGGGACTCGGAGATTCAAGTTGTTTATACTCTAGTCCGCACTCCGGGGACTTAGAGTACTCCGGTCCGCATTCAGGGGACTCGGAGATTGAAGTTGTTTATACTCTATTCCGTGCTCTGGGGACTTAGAGTACTCCGACCAGCACTCAGGGGACTCGGAGATTCAAGTTGTTTATACTCCATTCCGCGCTCTTGGGACTTAGAGTACTCCGGTCTGATCTCAGGGGACTCGGAGATTCAAGTCGTTTATACTCTAGTCCGCGCTGCGGGGACTTAGAGTACTCCGGTCCGCATTCAGGGGACTCGGAGATTGAAGTTGTTTATACTCTATTCCGCGCTCTAGGGACTTAGAGTACTCCGGTCTGCACTCAGGGGACTCAGAGATTCAAGTCGTTTATACTCTAGTCCGCGCTCCGGGGACTTAGAGTACTTCGGTCCGCATTCAGGGGACTCGGAGATTGAAGTTGTTTATGCGAGTTCGTACATCATATGGAATAATGTAACTCCAGCGGTTCATCACCAGATTATAAGGTACCGAAACATCAATAATTCATGGAAAAGACGACTTCAAGTCTTTATTAATAAAACAAACTAAATTGTCTGATTACACGCTAAAAAGGAAACTAAGAATTAATGGAATAAGAACATACAGCAAACAATTGTACCCAAAACAAAAAAGAAACATGCTAAACATAATAACGTCGTAAATGTTCACTGTTCCACGCTCGTGGGAATGTCACGCCATCAACGGTCGCTAGCTTGAAGGTTCCCTCTCCAAGCTTCCGTTCAACGACATAAGGACCTTCCCAGTTGGGATTCATACGTGATGGTATCGGGAAAACTCGTTTCAAAACGAGATCACCCACATCAAAGATTCTTGGGCGGACTTTGTCGTCGTAATATCGCTTGACTCGGTACCTATATGATGCCGCCCTTAATTCAGCCTCTTCACGTTTTTCATCGATGCAGTCCAGTGATTCCAACAAGAGGTCCTGGTTTGTCTTAGGATCATAATACGTCACTCGATGCGATGGAACTTCAAGCTCCACGGGTATAACAGCTTCCGAGCCGTATGCCAATGCGAATGGAGTATGGCCAGTCGTGGACTTGTGGGTAGTCCTATAAGCCCATAGCGCTGTTGGGAGTTCATCTACCCACTTGCCTCCGGCTTTTTCCAAACGCTTCTTCAATATGGACTTGATTATTTTGTTCACGGCCTCGACTTGTCCGTTAGCTTTCGGATGTGCAACGGCGGCGAACTTTTTCTCAACGCCATACTTTAAACAGAAGTCTTTGAATTCCCTGCTTTCGAACTGCGTTCCGTTGTCCGTAATGATGGTTCGCGGAAGGCCAAAGCGGCATATAATGTTTCGTACAATGAAATTAATGACCTTCTTGGAGGTGATTGTGGCTAAAGGCTCTGCCTCGGCCCATTTTGTGAAATAGTCGACTGCAACTATCGCGTATTTTGCACCACCTTTGGATATAGGCAAAGAACCGATTATGTCGATTCCCCAGATTGCAAACGGCCAGGGACTAACCATTTGTGTGAGTTTTGTTGGTGGAGCTCTCGAGATTTTCGCATATCTTTGACACTTGTCACATTTTCGCAAACCAGCACGGGGTTTGATACCCATTCAAGGTGGAGGGCGTCGCGGACGAACCCATTGGCTTTGAATTTGTCCACCTCCTCTCTAAGAGCAGCGGACCTCTCCGGATCCTTCCCTCTCCTCTTTTGTTTAATCGGGACGTACTTCGGGTCTATGTTCAACATATGACTCATAATAGCGGGAGAAATCCCACACATATCAGAATGTGTCCAAGCGAAAACATTAAGATTCGCTTAGAGGAAATCACTAAGGTCTTCAGTCATTGCGGGGCTAAGTTGTGATCCGATCTTCAGTACTCGCGATGGATCATCTCGGCTGACCGAAATGTCAATTGTCAACCCAGCCGGCGCTGCCTTTTCTTCCCCGGGTTCCTCATCGTCGTCTCTCGGATCTATGTCTCTGTAGATCCGAGGATTATGCCCGAGCCAGGGCTCGGGCATTATTTGTCAATTGTCGGTATTATGGATGCGGACAGGATTGTCCGCAACCTTTCCTTTCTCCCTCCGCTGGGCCTCTCGGAGCTCAGCCACATAACATGCACGACCAGTCGCCTGGTCACTATGAACAACACCTACTCCTTTGTCAGTCGGAAACTTCAAAGTCAAGCACCACGGGGCTAATGCTGCCCTAAACTCAGCCAGGGCCGGTCGACCCAAAAACACATTGTACGGAGAATCCACATCCAAAACTACGAAAGGTAGGATTCGCACCCTCCTACGCTCACCTTGTCCCAGTTCAACTGGTAACTCAACATATCCCACTGCGTCGGTCGCTGCGCCATTAAAGCCATGTATGCGAGCTTTAGACGGTTTCAAGTCCTTCGTTTCCATCTTCATTTGGTCATAAGCCTTTTTGAAGATGATATTGACTGAACTTCCACAATCAATCAAAATTCTCTTTACATACGCCGGCCCGATTGTCGCAGATATGACCATCGGGTCGATGGTAGGAGCCTCTACTTGGTCAGCATCTCTGCTCCTGAATACTATATCGTCTGTCATCACGCGCAGCTGTTTAGCAGGGGTCCCATCCTCTACGTTGGAACAACACTCGAAATCTGCGTGCTTCAGGGAACTAGCATACCGCTCTATCTCTTGCCAGTACTTATTCGCAGAGTGAGGCCCGCCGATGATCGTGTTTATGACTAGTCTGCCCACAGTCCGGGCAGGCTCCTTAGGATGACGCGGAGCTGGTGCACGACCTGGATTGGATGTTCCCTGTCCTCCTTCCTGCGGATTCTTCACAAACTCCTGTAACTTTTTCTGCCTGATCAACTTCTCTATAGTGTCGTGTAGGTGTCTGCACTCTTCAGTATTGTGCCCATAAGTCTCATGAAAGCGGCTGTACTTCCCGGTCCGCTTTTGTTCCTCGGTCGACTCCTTTGGACGCGGCTTTCTGTACTGAAAGGTATTGCAGGTTGATAGGTAAATGTTCTCAAGAGACGCATTCAGTGGGGTGTACTCGTTGTAGGTTGGAATTCTCGGCTTCCATTTCACCGCTTCTCTCTTCTTCCCTTGATTTCTTCCTCCGGATTCCTTAGATTGCCCGGGCTTGTTCTGGACATTGACTTGAACTTTTCCCGAGTTGGCTCCGGACTGCTTCACAGCAATGTTGCATTTCACGGACTCCTGGATAGGCCCCGGTGCCTTATCACGCCTTACCCACCTGGCTTCCTCTCTTCTTATGAATTGATGTGCCTTTGAGTAAAAACGCTCTAGCGTAGTCGGAGGTTTTCCTGCCAGCCAGTCTCCAAACTCTGAATCCGGATCCACACCTCGCATCACAGCCATAAGAATTGCATGATCATTGGAATTGTTGACTTCAGTCGCCGCAACATGGAATCTCTGTAAATACTCCTTCAATGATTCCCCAAGAGCCTGGATTACGCTTGATAGAGACATTACGTCCTTTGGACGAGTAGTATGTATCCTAAACTGTTCTATAAATTTCTTCGCCAACTCCTCGAAACTGGATACGGACCGTGGAGGAAGTCGAGTGAACCACATGGTAGCGATCCCAGATAGAGTTATTGGAAAGCATCTACACTTGGTTGCATCATTTGCTCTAGCTGAATCCATCATCCATTCGTACCTCATGACATGCTGTCTGGGATCAGTCTTTCCTTCATATGCCGGGATAGTTGGCATACTAAACTTCCTGGGGTACGCTGCCTGCAGAACCATGTCTGTGAACGGAGTATGACTTCTGCACACCCCCCAATCGTCGTTTGATAAGCCTTGATTCTCTTTCATCAATTGTCTGATCATGGCTGTCAGGTCTGGAGTTTGTATGGAAGGTGGAAGGTTGGAGTCTGTCCTACGCGATTGATCAGGGTGATGCCTCCTCTGCCGGCGATCTGCCAAATGTGCATCTTGAGGTTCGACATCATTGGCATCTTGATGATCTGGTCCTCTAGCCTCCACCTGCACTCCAACTCCTAAGTTTCCAGCTCTTGCTTGGTCACGGTCTCCAACTGTTCGGACAGCAGCACCTGCCTGCATAGTTTCAGTCTTACGGCGTCTACGCCTGGGAGGTTCATCGGACGAAGTCGAGCTGTCGGATGAAGAATAAGAAGCGGGATTGCCCCCAGCATTCTGATGCTGTTGTTGAGTGAGTTGTGCCATGAGGTTGGCGTTGGCTTGCATCTGCTCTTCGAGTTGTCTCCTGCTTTCCCTGAGTTCTCTCATCAAGTCGTTGAAGTCTATTCTGGTGACAACCGGCATTTGGTCCTGGGCTGTAGTCCATGCACCTAGAATTGCTTGTTGATTGCTAGGCCCTACTTGTTGTACACTGGTAGTCTCGTGGCCGTCCGCATTATGAGAGGCTGATCTGGTACGTGGTCTTACCATTGTAGAGTTATTGGTATGAACTCTAAGTAGAATCAACGGAAGTCCTACAAATGAATCGGATCTTCTTTGGGGGATTTATTCAATCCAGTAGCTTCAAAGCAGATCCTTGAGGTCTGAGAATTCGATTCTCAGTGAAAGCACCAAAGTGTTAGCACCAAAATTGATCACTAACCTTGTTGAGAAAGATTGTGTAGAGAGATAAATGATGAAAGTAAACTTAAACAAAGTACAATATGCTAAATTGAATGCAAAGACGAGAACACCAGATTTATAGTGGTTCGGCGTAACTGCCTACGTCCACTTTGAGGTTAGACTTTATTGCTTTACTTGATTACTAATTACAGATACAATCCGTTTGCCAACTACTTGAATACAATTGCTAAGTAAAGAGGATGTGCCTTGAAAGCGGCAGAGTCTCCCCAGTGTTCTCCAAAAAAGGTCCATTTCACTGTGCCCCTGCCTCTCTATTTATAGACAAAGATGGGTTGGACTTCCTTGGCGGGCCTTGCAGCCGAACACTTCGGCCCAGAACAAGTGAGTTCTGTGTGCCGAACGAAGTGATGCCGAACAGAACTGATGCCGACCAGAAGTGATGCCGAACAGAACTGATGCCGACCAAAAGTGATGCCGAACAGAACTGTTGTCGAACGAAGTGATGCCGAATAGAACTGATGCCGACCAGAAGTGATGTCGAACAGAACTGTTGTCGAACGAAGTGATGCCGAACAGAAGTGATGCCGAACAGAACTGATGCCGAGCAGAAGTGATGCCGAACAGAAGTGATGCCGACCAGAAGTGATGCTGAACAGAAGTGATGCCGAACAGAACTGTTGTCGAATGAAGTGATGCCGAACAGAAGTGATGCCGAATAGAACTGATGCCGACCAGAAGTGATGCCGAACAGAACTGTTGTCGAACGAAGTGATGCCGAACAGAAGTGATGTCGAACAGAAATGATGCCGAGCAGAAGTGATGCCGAACAGAACTGATGCCGACCAGACTGTTGTCGAACGATCTAGGTATGCCGAACGATTTGCTGTGCCGATCACTCTAGGATGCCGAACGATATGTAAGTGCTGAGTGCCTAGTTGCCTGGTCAAACCTTCAGGTAACACATAAAATATTAAATATATTTGTATAAATATTTATTTATACTAAATTACAAAATCATTTAATAATTAATATAAAATAATTTAATTTGTTGCTGCTACAGAACCGAAAGAATGATAGAGAAAATATTTTATTTATTTAATTATAATTATTTATAAATAAACAAATAAATGTTTATATACATAAAGATATATAATATAAATAAATATATAAATAATAAATTTTATAAAATTAGAGCAAGCCTACTAGAAGCTCACGGCATTGAGAAAAAATTAATTTTTTTAGTTTATAAAATAATTTTATATAAACAATTATAAAATAAATGTAAAAACAGATTTATATATATAAGTATATAAATAATAAACTTTACAAAATTAGTGTAAGCAAAGTAAAAACCTCACGACATCAGAATTTTTTTTGGAATTTAAAATTAATTTTAAATAAAAAATTATAAAAGAAATTTGAAAACTGATTTAAATAATTACTAAAATTATTGAAAAAACATTTTCGAAATCTAAAAATTATATAATATTATTATATAAAATTTTATACTTAATCATGTACTATATTATGTTTATATATATGTTTTATTTATATAATCAATTTCTAGATAAATAAATAGTTATATCAATATTTAAACATATAATAAATAAAAATATATCTTAAAATAAAGTTTTCCATATTATTGAATTATTACTAGGTAAAAATATATTTTTTAAATTTTTAAATGTTTATCATATGATTTTAATCTTTATGATATAATTAATTAATTAAATAATATACAATATTATTTTATCAAAAAATGTTTTTTTGCTCTGTCCATGAGATTTAATACCGACAAGCACACACACATATATATAATCATATATATATATAAATGCACCAATATATATTCAACCATCTAATATGTGACAGAGCATTGATATACTAGATTCGTCATCTATCGATCTAAACATCATATGATATTAATTTATATTTGTAAATCAGAGACATACCTTCACTAAGGCCTATTGAATACACATTGAAATTAGGATACAAGCCCCTTTGAATCCAATTACAATCTTGAAGGTGCCATCTTCGAATTATTGACCACCATCTATCGAATAACTTTTAATTTATTTGATTTGAGCTTGAAAAATTAGAGGAGAGGAGGGGGTTTGTAACAATCAACCTCGAAATGGGCCTAATTTTCAATCCAATAAAATCTCATCGAACCTTAAGCCTATCCAAAGTGTGTTGTGGGTTAGTAAAATTGGTATGACGAACAATATACAGAGCTATCTATCTAAACTACCAAAATCTCACAACGGAATGGATAAAATATAATATCAATAATAAGTACCCATTTCATAAAAGTTTAAATATCAGAAATACAATATATCATCTCGAATGTCCAAAATACAATATCCCAAAATAACAACATGTATTAAACTAGGTAAATCAAAATATAATAAAATGAATATAGATAGATAATTTGCCACAAGACTTCGCCTCCACCTTCATCTTATCGATTAGCATCATCTCTTCTAACCTGTGTGTTGCAATGAGGGATGGGTTAGAACAAAAATGTTTGATGAATGAAAATATCAAGTCTTATCATAATAGTATTTGGGCAGTATCATTTAGATAAACAGTGTGTCTTACGCATTATATACTATCTACCAAGAATACCACTAACTGTAAGTCGCAAGGCTCTTCCAGCCCAACTCCATGACATACCTTTTAGTGTAGGCCAAAGGCCCTTCCCAGTCCAACACAATTACCGTCAATCATGTCTTAATAATGTGAGAGAAAGTACCTGAGCCACTTAATACCTCTTTAATGAGAATTAGGCAGAATTTGACCATTTAATACTTATATTCTAGGCGGATCCCCATCATTTAATAACTAACCTAAGGCAGACCTCTCTCTGGTAGTTCCTAACTGACATCGCATAAAATATCATCAGTCAACTTAATACTTTTTATGGGAAGAGGATGGCCATACAATAGCCATTTAATACATCAATCCCAAAGCAGACCCCTCTCGAATTCCCCACTACCGCACCTAAATGATAACCTTGACCATTTAATACTTCTTACGTGGGAAGGAGGTGAACCTTATAAAAGCCACTTAATACCCTAACCCAGTAGCAGGTCCTATGTCTCATGACCCGTAATCTAAACTGTGATGTCTCATGTCAGTCTGACTATTCGTTAGTGTTGGTATTCAGATTAGCTGGGTAGACTTAACCTATAGAATTGCAACTAACCTCGCATCCTCCATGGGTACTTATTATAGGTGATGTCTCACATCAGTTCCAACGTTACACTACTGGTAGCTAGATTAGCCAAGCAGACTTTTATGTGCTTTTGACCGACTTCACATTCCTATAACTTAGTCATAATTCCGCTCCAGTAATATACTACATACATACCTCACCGCATTTTGCATTAAGGCCATAAAAGGAAACCCCTTATTCCATCTTCAATTATGGATTAATTTCCATAATTATCCTTGCTTCTTTCCTATGGGGCTTAATGCTAACTACTAACCTATTTATTCTATACAACACGATTAATACTTTATTAATTATACAATAATAATCTATTTATACACTAATATATTTATACATAGGCAATTTAGGCTAATTAAATATTCCTAAGTGTGCGAAGATTTTCAAGTCCTATACTAATTGTTTTAAATGTCAAACGTTCAATTCGTACAAATTTAACTCCATACAACAATTTACATATAAGCTAATCTCCTTAGCTAAACAATGACTTGCATAAACAATAGAATCAAATACCAAACTTATTTTATATTAATATAGTAAAATTAGCACAATAAAACTTATAATTAAACCTTTTACATTCTATTCGAATTTTACATATACAATGAAAAAGGAGTTCATATTTAAATTACGGAAATAGACAGTGCAAACTACGAATGGGAAAATTCATATTTTACATACCATTTCCTTATTTGAATTACTTAGAACCCTTTATCACAACAAAACAGAAAAGTTGTAAGTGGAATAGAATATAAAATATTCAAATTGCAATAATAAAACAAACTCTACTATTTTAATACAAAACAATTGAGATTTCAATAAAATTAAGAATTGACATTTCATTTTAGGGGAATTTTGGGATTTTAATTTTAATATTTTCATGGACAAAACTTCCCAAGGCATAAAAAAAATCCAAACTTCTGATGTACAAATACTAAAAATGTGAAAATCTAAGATTTCCACTCATAGATGGTTTCTAGCTTCCCTTTGGATTTGATTCTGCCTTTCCTGATTGCTCCTTTAGATTTCTTCTCTTTAAAATGTACAATAATCCAATTGTATATTAGATTCAGAATTCGGGGTTTGGGAAATAATAAAAAATACAAAACTTATATTTATATATAAACCTATTACCTTTTCCCATTAAACATGAACTCTGAATCTGATCGACGAAGAAAACTAATAGGGCTTCTCTAGTGTTCCAAATATTTTTCTGAATAAAAGTGAGGAGGCTAGCCTCTTATTTATAGTGGTTAGAAGGCAGCCAAACCGAAGGATTTATGTCGGTTTAAAAAAATAAAATCCATGCAGTTAACGCCTAAGAAAATCCTAGTCGTCACACATTCACTGGTCGACCTCTCCTTCCTAGACGGTTGACCACTAGTGGTCGACCGGCCTATTATAAATGGCAAGTATTAATTGTTTGTTTAATTCGTTTATTTATTTCCTCATTTAATCCTCTACCGTTATCTATTTCACTAATGTTAATTTGACCTAATGTTAAATTAATTATTATCCATTTTAATTTCCATGTTAATGTTATATAAATTCAAATTTTGAATTCGTTTGAACTATTTTAAATTTGAAGACTTCAAACGTCAATAACTTTTTCCTTTGAAGTACGATCACAAAACTTTATGTATAAAAGTTGACCAGAAAATCACCATAAACGCAATGGTATACCTTTCGTGGCCAAATTCTAACATTTACAAAATTTCCATTTTTAGCCTTGTTATTGATTAATTAATTTCTTATTAATTTTTACAAGGTGTTACATTCTGCCCCTTTAAAAAGGTTTCGTCTCCGAAATCCCTATGGGACAGATAGTGTAATGCGTACTAAACATCCATGTTATACAACCAAGTTATCTACATAACCATCTACTTGGTCGAAAGTACAATGTGATTATGTATGCAACATATTATAGGCGAGTTCCGTCCTAGCGTGAATGCAAGATCGTGATATATATACATATATGCAAACAACCTAAATATGCATAAAATTCTACACATGTGCAAAAATAATAGTAAACACTACAACAAAATTTATTATTAATTGCAGCAAAAGACAGCTACGTGACGGTAGTTGCTGTCATTTTATTAAGCCGTGCATTGCTATAGCGTACTATAGTCAAATATTTGGCGGTCTTAATTTTCATGCTCCCGCTTTCTTCGTTTCTTAATTTCATTTTCTTCCCCCTTTACTCTATCCCATAACACGGCAGCCATTTTCTTTCTTAAAATTTGTTTCTTCTTCCTCAAATCCTGTAATCTCCAAATAAAACCCTAAATTTTCCTCCACACTCCTCTTAGTCCGATCTACACGAGCTTCGTTATCTATTTGCACACCGAAATTTCTCCAAAAATGCAATCGTTGAATTTGGTGAATGGGTTAGTTTGGCTGCGATTTGACATGTGATTAACTGCTCCAGTTCGGTGGGAGATTACTCATAATTATTTAGGTACTTATCTCTTCTCATCCTAATTCCTAAGGCAATAGTATGTTAAGTTAATAAATTATGTGAAACACCTGATCAATTCTTCCAGTAGCTGCACAAGCACTGTGGAGTTTGATGAATTAAATAAGCCGCATTTGGCAAGTAGTTTGATCAAATGCTCAACCAGAGTTATCAGATGAGGTTCGAGCTGGAGCAGGGAAGAGATATATTACCGTCTATAATGTAGTCACAAGCTTTAGAATTAAAAAGTATTATAGTTAACGGCTTGAGAATATGATCTGCGAGTCTATCTAGTATTACGCCAGGTTTAGCACAAGGCGATGTCACCCACATATTAGAGAGAGGGTTGTACTAAATTAGGGGTAGGAAGGTCTCACGGAGTTTGAGTAAGTTCCTCCAACTCCAGATGGCCATTTTTAATTAAGTGATTTTTAACCCAATTGGCCTAAAGATTGAAGTTATTAGAGAAAAACAAGTTGTACTGTTGTAGTATGATGATATAGTAGCTTGATTCCATTTTTTAATATTTATTATCCCTAGCCCCCATTTGCTTTTATGTACTTAAGTTTTATGGAAAGCCATTGGGACTTGTTTTTTTAGAGTAAGGATCCCTATGCCATCGAAACTTATTGAGGGCCCTATTTATCATAGCTACTAGCTTGTGTCTTGCCCAATATGTAATCATGGTAGTGGCAATTGATTGAACTATTTCAAGTCTCTCAGCTTGTGTTAATTTTGTATTGGGTCATGTAGTAAGCTTCTTAGTTATTTTTCTAAAAAGTGACATGCATTTGGTAGTAGTAACCCAAGCTGTAATGAGCCGTATTCCAAGATAATAGGAGCCGCAGGGATTTCTTGCAAGGTAGAGTGTTGTGTACATTACTTGCAAGGTAGAGTGTTGTGTAATCTACTGCTTCCTTTGATAGGCAAGACTTACGATAAGAATATTGAATTTGTGCATATTGATTCTTAGTTCGGCCATAATGTAGAATATGGTTTAGGTCTAGAGAATGTAGTCTATATTGGAAGCAGCTAGTTTTGTGAAGCACATAAGATAGTCAGCAAATAGGTGAGTTATTTATGGTTTGGTAGATAGAGAGAGGATTCACTTGCTTAATGCCTTGCATACCCATAAAGAAAATCGTCAGGGCTGAATTATTGTTGTATGTATACCTAATTATATTATATGTATTATATATTTAAAAAATCAAATTCTTTATGGATGTTTTTATCAAGCTTTACTTATATAATGCTTCATGTATACAAAAGCCTAAAACAAATATACAAGCAACTGTATAAATTTCCATCCTTAAAATTTCAAATAAATCTAAAACAAATTAAGAAAAGTTTATTTATCAGTGTTGCGTGAGTACACAATTGTTTGTTCAAGAGTTCTGAGTATTGGTAGTTGATATTCACTGTCAGTAGAAGTTTGAATACCAACTATATGTGCTTGGAATATCACACATAATTTGTAGGACAGGATTATGGGCATGACAAGAACTTACCCATCAACAATTTGATGCTTACATAATATTTTACAGAATAGTTGGTAAGTATGAATCAAAAAGTTTTAACCCGACAATTAAAATTGTAGTCCCGTAAGAGCAATGCAATGTTTCAACTTTGTAGTAGTGTAGATCAATAACTTTCTTTAGTTAGATGTAAATATGTAAATATAATGATCGATTTACTGTTAGAGGGGATTTATATTGATTTTATATTGTATTTTGGATTTTATTTTGATCGAATGAAGAGAGGATTTGTATTGGAGAAAAAGAGAGGGTAGAGTATAATCTCATATTGTGTATAGTTATAAGATAAATTCATGTAAACAGAAGTTAAGATTTTGTCCTCTCAGTATCAAAAATCTTCTTAGTTCTGCAAGTTCATCAAGAAAAAACACTTTTTAACTGAGTATTTTTCTACGCACTATTTAGTTGAGCCTTGAAACCATTGTAAGCATAAAGGTTGTGTTTTCTTCATGTACGATTCTTTTTGTATAGTGACTATGTTGTTGAAACCATCCATTCATATATATGTATTTTTTGGTATATGTATAGCATATACACACGTATTATTGATAGAGATTATTAATGTATAGTGCTATGCTTTTTGTTATATAACGATGATTATGTTTTCACATGCTTGCATTCTAAAGCTTTCATCATTTTGCTATTTTGAATGATGGGACTGTGTGCAATTATAGTAAAACCAAAAGTAAACCAGCATTATTTGTAATAGAATCCTTAACAATTTGGGTGTATGGTCACTAACCCGAGTCAAAATAACTATCTTGTTGAATTATAAGCGAGTTGAATATCCACTATAAATTAAATAACAAATTTTATGTATAGGCCTAAGAAAAAAGCTTATTACTATCACAATTGTTTTGATGCCAATTTTATATATTTGCATTATTTCGCTGCATGAGTTCAGAGTCATTGGTATTGTTTTAATTGTTGTCCCTCTGTAAATTTGCTTCAGCTTGTTTTCTATTATAGCAGGCACCACAAGAAAATTCAGCGGTGGATTTCAAAGATTGGCAAAGTGCACTTGGAAGACTTTCAGGTTATTACCTGAATCTCTATTTTGAACAGTCAATTAAAAATCCTCTTAGTTTTTGTACATTTTATTATCATTTACTTTATCAAACCTCAATATTTAAGAACAAATGCATATTCTGGATGGTCATATAAGGAAAATTATTTATAAAAGTGGTTAACGGTTGGTGAGAAGATTGGTACAAAGTATAAACAATAAACTATTATGATGAGTAAAATGCAGTCTTTGAATTGAATGAACATTCATAGTAAGTTAAGATTGTCATTTCAATTATGTAAGCCTATTCATGATCAGAACAAAATTATGGTGTATTGGAGGTTGCATTGATATGGCACTGTAGAATTTTGAAAATGGTCCTTTATCACTGCTATTGAACCAGTGCTATATTATCAAAAGTTGTGTTTTAGCATTCATTGCTCTTGATTTGATTAAATTTAATGACATTATTTAGGCTTGCATGTTGGGGCTATGTGAAATAAGATTGTGACGGTAAGTGCTATGTTGAGAGGACCGTGACTCTTGGTTATAGATGTATTATGAGGCTTGTTGTGTTGGACCTAAATTTGCTAGAGCCATCAAGCTCTGCTAACAAATTCTGTTGTTTTAGCAATGATTTGTTGGGCTTAAGATTAAACTGGTGCTGAAATTTGGGTTGCTGGTTCCTTTTTTGTGGGGGATACTTGATTGATCTTAGGTTGTGGTTTCAATCAGTTATTTGAAGAAACAATAGTAACATTTTTGGTTGGGGTTCTGCCCGAAAACTGAAAAATTCAATAATTACTAATATAAGACCCATGCTTCTCATTCAAATAGATTGGAGAACAAACCAGAATGTTTGGTAGAAAACTATATTTTAGAAGGTTTCAGGTGTTGTATAGTTGAACACCACAATTTTGTTTCACGTTCCATGAGTTAGATTATAAGAAAAAATGCAATAATTTAGAATGGCTACGCAAAAATTATGTGGTTAATAAGTAGCTAAAAAACTTAATGTCGGTTTATCCACAAACTTGCATTAGAAGGCAAAATTGAACTTCCTAGTTCAAATAGAGAACTGGGACCTGAATATTCAGAAATTGTGTCATTGAAAATTTGGATAGACATAATATATCTATCATATATCAAAGCCTAAACTTGAATAAATCACTTTATTTATTGAATACTACACCAACAACAATAATTAATCACCATAATAAGAAGTATATTTATTGAATACTTCAACAACAACAACAGTAATCAATGCTCTTTTGTTCATTTCGTTTGAGATGTGTAATATCCCTAAGGCCCGACCACAAACTTATCTGCTAAAAAAAGGGTCCCAAAGAAATCAAATTTCATGAATTCTGTAAAAGACTATTTTATGTTTTAATTTGGTTGGATTTAGTAAGTAGAATATACCTGATCAGTTCTACCATTTACAGAATAGTAAACTACTGAATATTAAATTAAACTGAAACTGAAATCGTGCCTGCAATGCTATTGACGATAGACGCAAAAAAAGACATATGACTATTCATGTTTTATGGTATAGGTTATATGTCTTAACTATTTAATACTATCTGTGTTTAAATATACATATTAATAGCCCGTCCTTTTGTTTAGAAAAATAGCTATGCAGTCTGTTTATTCGCTGTTTAGTTTGCTCTCATTATGTATAAAAAAGGTAGTTAAAATGATATATTGTATATATGCATTATTAATATATCGAGTATTGCTAGAGCAATATGCATTATTAATATATTGAGTGGGAAATCAATGTATTTTGCAGTTTGATCTTACAGCCTAGTAACCCTTTGATTTCAGACTATACGAAGAATGGTTGTCAAATTTCTGAATGTCAAACTACGGAATGTAATTTTTGTCTTGAATGATTAATTAACTACGTATTATGTATCGGTGTTTCCATCATAGATGCTAGCTGCGAATGAAAGATTAAGCAAGTACTGTTTTGTTGAACTTCTGATCAAATAAAATTTAAAAATGCAGTTTTTGTTTTTTAAATGTAATTTAAAACAAAATTAAAATGCAGTTTTTCTTTTAAATACAGTTTCTGTTTTTTTTAAATGCAGTTTTTTAGTGCAGTTTCTATTTTTTTTAAAATGCAGTTTTTTAAAGTGATCAAAAGTTTATGGAATTTCAAAAATTTATTTAAGACTAAGTACTGATGTTGCAGTTTCTTTATTTTAAGTATGTTTTTTTTTGTAGACGTGAATTGAACGCCTTGTTGCCTTCTTAATTGAGTTTATGATGATCGTATGTTAATTTATTCTCAATATTCCAAAAAAGCCTCAGGCGTCAAAAAGCGTGAATATAAGTGGAAGGAACTAAGTAACGAATTACAAGTTGCTTTGTGGGGATGCATTCAGGTATAAACTATTTTTATTTTTACTAATTAGCTATACAGTTGCATGTTCTGATATCAGTCTATATTAGGTTATAGGAGATATAAGAGCTGCTAAAGTAGGGTATAAGAGTTGCAAAATTAGGATACAGGACTGGTGCTAAATTAGGTTACAGGAGATATAAGAGATGAATAACATCAATAGGAGGGGAGGTAGCATAGTTGATAAGAGCGTACTTTTATTTTTGAACAAGTTATAAGAAACAAGTGTTGATGGTCGGTTGCTCTAAAGATGGTAAGTGCAATAACTAGTTAGTTATTTTGTCTTACAGTCAATGTAAGCTTGAATAACATGTAGAGAAGAATACATAGGATCAAGCAATGATGTGACTTTGCATTCCATTTGGCACTACGGTTGTTCCCATAACTCGATAAAAGATTAAATGATAAACTGTTTTAATACGTTGCTCAGTTTTTACACAAATCTGAGGCATAATTCGTTGTAAGCCTCATCAACTTTGATCCATATTCAGATATCTTTGCATAAATTTTGCAAATGAGATATGATCATATATCACTATTAATGATACTTCAAATAGCTCTCACAGATCTCATACCAGACCAGTGAAATGAATCAAAGACTAAATGATTGATTTTGCGCATCAGACAATAGGAAACAAATGAATATGTATACGTGAAACAGGTAACATGTAAATGAATCCATGTGTGGGACAGTGGGAGAATCCAAAGCTACAAATTGCAAGTCAATGGACAAAGAAACGCATGTTACCGTGCCATTTGGGTCCCTTTAGCTCCATATGCCTTATCTCTTATATAATATGTACCATAGTTTTATTTCTATGCATATGTTAACAAGATCGTCATAACTAACCTCTTGCCTTCAATTTTTTGCACTGTAAATGTTATACGCCGTCAAATGGTCTCATATATTTATCCATCTTTGCTCAATATGGTATAAAATCATAAGTCAATCTTAATATATTTTCCTTTCTGCAAGCTTTTATATAATGGAACAGTTGAAATTACTGAATTAGCTAGTTTGTTTTGAAGCAGCAATAATTTTTCAGATTTCAAAATTGTAGTATATATAATAATTTGTCTGCTGCTTCAGATTGGATGATTGGATTATCCGCATCATTGATGCGAATAATATAAACAGAAAATTATAGCATTGCATTAACAATCTTTATTCAAGCTTTTAATAATAACATTGCATTTATCACTTCATGGTTGCAGTGGGTAGTGTACTTGCAACCATCGGTGCATCATTGGATGATCATAGGAGTAATGCCGGAGTTGTCGAGAAGGTAAACTTATTTATAATCGATTCACTTTTTTTCATCTTACGAATTGTTGAAGCACATAATAAAATAGCCTTTTTATTTATTGATAGAGTACAAATTTTATGGTAAATGGTAAATGCAAGCTGA
This sequence comes from Allium fistulosum, assembly GCA_030737815.1. NCBI lineage: Eukaryota > Viridiplantae > Streptophyta > Magnoliopsida > Asparagales > Amaryllidaceae > Allium > Allium fistulosum. The sequence continues at coordinate 289,300,242 of CM060905.1, forward strand.
TCGATTGGTCGGGAAAGAGAGAGATAGTTGCATTAGGACGCGTGTCTTCAACCAATCCAACTTCAACGGTTCATTGTGTTCCTTTGGGGAAAAATGCAATTAAAGTTTGGGTAGAAATTGTAAAAATTCCAAAAGCACATCTATGGAGAACAACATCCGAATTAGAAGTCATTGAAGATGCTCTTGGCACTATGATAGCTTGGCCTATTGCGAAAGTTATAATGGAATCAAATTCTAGTAAGTATAACTTCTTTAATTTATTTTTATTTTATTTTTCAGTTCATGTGTCAAAATTTGAAACATAAAAAGGCATCAATGTCAGTTTAATGATACCTTAAGAGGGTTAAGTTCGAGTTTGGCATATGGCATTTGCGACAGTGAGAGAAAGTGGGTGATTGGGTTTTGCTGTTTAAATCATATTTATAACTGAAAATGCAGTTTTTGTTCTTCTGCATTGTATAATGCCTGGTATTGTAGTGGCGTGACAATGGTTTGCATTGTGGTGGTTGTATATAGGGGATGGTTGTTGTGTACATGGCAGCAACAGTTTGATAGCGTTCTGGTGGTTGTTGATGTGGGTTGAAAGGAGGTGATGTGATGTAGTATTTGTAGGCAATTGATTGGTGGTTTTGCTATGATGGGAGAGTGTTGCAGTGGTAAGTGGAGGTTGCTATGGCAGTTTGTATGAAGTGATATATGGATGATGGAGTGTATTAAGTTGCAAGAAAAGGTTCAGGCCTGATTGTGGTGTTTGTTCACTTACGTGATGAAGTGTTTGGTGCAGGTGATTTTTATGTGGTGATGTGCAGTTGCACAGTGGAACTTTATCAGCTGAGATTGTCGTCAGTGAAGTTGTGGTGTGGATTTATGATAGGAGTTGATAATGACAGAGGTGGTTGAAGCAAAAGTGGAAGGTTGGTGAAGTGAATGAGAAGTGAAGTGGTCGGAGAGGTGAGGTTGATGGAGTATATGAAGGCTAGTTGTACTGCTGAAGTGAAGTGATCTTCCAACATCGGCCAAATGCAACTTTCCACCTTACGGCGTAAATTTTACTAATCATAAGCCAACCGGTAGATTTAGCAACGGGAAAATTCCTACAGATCTTCTTGGTATTCATTCATTTTTACATGCAGTTGTCATCTACATATTCATACATCATTGAAGGAATATTACAAATATTAAAATAACTTATACTATCAGTAATGAAAATTTTATGGTTATCGTTCTACTTTATTTTCAACGTTGCATCATCAAAGCTTGGAATCAAGGAATACGTCCCACCTTATGTAGGCACTGAATTGAGCCCTGAAGACCTAATGACAGGCGTTTGTTTCGCGTCTGGAGGCGTTGGATTTGATCCTATAACTTCAAAAACTGTGGTATGCACTTTTTCCAAGTATAAGTTGTGCATGTTATTTTATTAATGATAAGGGTATGTGTATCTAACACAAGAACGTAATAGCATTACTTCAAAATCATTTGTTTTTCTTTTCCAGTTAGCAATATCAATGGAGCAACAACTAGACTTGTTTAAAGAATACAAAGAAAAAGTCATAGCAACTGCAGGACCCGAGAGAGTAGCCACTATAATTTCAGATAGTTTGTACCTGATATGCACAGGGAGCGATGATGTGTATTTTGTATTGACGTATATCTTTGCTTTTAGTATGTATCGTTTTGGTTAGCTACGGTTGTTATTGTTTTTTTTGAGATCACAAATATTTAATGTTTGAAACTTTGGTTACGAAATATTATGGATATATATATATTGTGGTTTGGCTTATGTCTCCATTTGATTATGGCCATCACAATGTGATAATTGTGTTTTTTTGAAATTTTATAATATATTCGTAGAATTGTAAATTATAAGCTGGAATGTATGTAGCAGCAATGATAAAAACTTATAGCGTTTTAACTGTGCTATGGAAAGATGGTTTTTTCCAGTTTTAATATACTACAGCATTATGATAGTGCTATAAACAGTTTTCATAGCAAATAAACAATGCTATAAAAGACAGCTAAACGCTATAAAAAGTAGTTGTATTTATGCATACAATTTACGATTGCAGCCCAAAACGCTGTTGAATTTTGTTTTGTATAGCGTTTTTGGACGCTATTGTATATTTCGTATGTATGGCAACTTATTGTTATATAGCATTCATAAAAACGCTATAGTTTTACTTCATAGCGATTTTTCAAGGCTATTACAAATCATGTTTATAGCACTTTTAAACCGCTATGAAAAGTCCTTGTCCATAGCGTCTCTTATAGCGTTTTTTATGTTGCTATTATAGGTCACTGACCTATAACAACATGTTAATATACAGCGTACCAAAACACGCTATAGTAGCCTATATTAGCGTTTTTTCAACGCTATTAAAGGGTGTTTTTGTTGTAGTGAAAAGGTGTGGTAACCATCCTCTACCATCCAACTAGTAACCATGATTCAACCAAGAACCTAAATTTTGGGGATAGAATGTTTATTAGAGAAAAGCTTAGGATGAGAAGTCTTCATCTTCACTTCGGTGTTCCATGTACTTTCTAGCGGATTATCACCTCATTGTACTTGGACCAGGTTAATCTCTTTGTTGTGGAGCTTCCTAGTTCCGTGCTCCATTATGCATGCAGTGGCATAGGGTGCTATCGGTTTTGTCTCAATATCTACTAACTGATCAGGCTCTACTACGGTAGCGGTGTCGTGAAGGCATTTCCTCAAGTGTGAAACATGAAAGACGTTACAAACTCCCGCTAACTTATCCGAAAGTTCTAATTGATATGCAAGTTTCACTATCCTTTCCAAAATTGGGAAAAGCCCAACAAACTTAAGCGCTAACTTCTCTGATGTACCAAACCTCATAACCTTCCTAAGAGGAGAAACTTTAACGAATACCATGGCTCATACCTCAAACTCCAATTCCCTCATTCGCCTATTAGCATAGGACTTCTGACGATTCTATGTGGCCTTCATTCACTGTCTAATTATCCCTATCTTTTTCAAGGTCTCGCAAATCAAATCTGGTCTAAGTAGAATTTTGTTGGTGGTTTCCCACTAATAATTTGGCGATTTGCATGGTCTCCCGTATAATGCTTCAAAGGGTGTCGTGCCAATTATTGCTTGGTAAATATTATTGTATGCAAACTCTACTAAGGATAAATGATATTACCAATGTCCTTTAAAATCCATGATGTAAACTCTCAACAAATCCTCCAAAATCCTATGCATCCTTTCCGTCAGTCTATAGGTGGCAAGCAATGCTAAGATTCGACATCATTCCTAAAGCTGACTACAAACTTCTCCAAAATTTTCTAGTGAATAAGGGACCCCTATCACTAGAAACTCCATGCAATCGGACTACTTCCTTGATATAAATTTGTGCTAGAGATGTAGCAGTCCTATTACTCCAAACATGAATAAAGTGGGTGCTTTTAATGAGTCTATCCACTATTACCCAAACGGCTTTATTGCTTCTTTAACTTCTAGGCAACCCATCTGCAAAGTCCATGGATATATGCTCTCATTTCCAAGTTGGTACTTCTAGTGGCAACAATATTCCTCTAGGCTTCCTTTATTCTGGCTTTATCTTTTAGCACGTCAAATACCTAAAGACAAATTCAACCACCCTCTTCCTCATCCCCAGGCAGTAGAAAATTCGCTTTATATCCTTATACATTTTATCTCCACCGGGGTGAATGGTGATTCGAGAATGGTGACACTCGACCAAAACTTCCTTTATAATGTCCTCTACCATAGGAACACAAAGCATCCATCTCTTCTCAAACGTCCTCTTCCGCCAGTCACATGCCTACCACCATGAGGGAAATGCTCTCCTTCACTAAGCTTGCCAAAAATATCTACCATCATCACATGCATCTTCTTCTTTTGCCCAATATGATCCATCAATGCTTTCCTAACTTTCATTGTTGCTAATTAGCATATAGTTGGTTCCATTGGCGGTTGTAAATTGAAATTCGAGAGAAACTCCAATTGCCTCCACTCATATATAGCACCTAGGGTAGCATGTCTCCGGCCAACGGCCTCGGCGACAACATTCTCATTTCCTAGGGTGCACTGTATCTTAAAGTCATATGATGCTAAAAACTACATCTACCTCTGCTATCTAAGGTTCAATTTTCTTTTAGAAAATAGGTATTTATGGGATTTGTGGTTGGTGAATGACTTAAACCTTTCTCCCAAAAGGTAGTGCCTCCACATCTTCAAAGAAAAGACAATAGCTGCTAACTCCAAGTCATGAGTTAGATACCTTTTCTCATGGTCCTTTAACTGTCTACTTGCATAGTCTATCACTCTTGCTTCTTGCATAAGAATAGCTCCTAATCCATTACCACATGCATCAGCGTAAACGGTGAAAGGATTCATCCCATCGAGATTGGTAAATACTGGCATACTAGTCAATAGCTCCTTTAACTTCTCAAACTCTGCTGTGCATTTCTCATCCCATGCAAAATCTAGATTTTTGTTGGTTAAGCAAATTAGTGGGACTGCTATATTTGCAAAAACCTTAATGAATTTCCTATAGTAACCCGCCAGCCCAAGAATATTCCTAACTTTCATGGCATTCTTTAGAATCTTCTAGCCTAAATGGCTTCCACCTTTGCAGGATCCACAGACAATCCCTTCTCAAAAATAATATGACCAAGAAATCTCACCTCCTTCCAAAAGTGACATTTTGAGAATTTGACTTTTAGTTGGTGCTTTGTAAAGGTCCCTAACACCTTCCTTAAGCGATATTCATGCTCACCTCACTTTTAGAGAACACTAGAATACCATCCACAAGTACAACGATGAACTATTCAACTACCCTCTAAAGACTCTACTCATCTAATCTACAAAGTATGCAGGGGTATTCATCAACTCGAAAGGCAGTACTTCCCATTCATACAACCCATCCGAAGTGCGAAAAGGGATCTTCTTCTTGTTATCCTAAGCTCTCCTTAATTGATGAAATCTAGTGGACAAGTCCAATTGAGAAAATATTTTGGCTCCAATAAGCTAGTCAAACAAATCATCTATTCTAGGTAAAGGATACGTATTCTTCTTGGTCAACTTGTTGAGTTATCTATAGTCAACGCATAACCCTAAAGAGCCGCTACCTTAGTGGCGAAGACAACCGGTGCTCCCTATTCTGAAGTACTTCGACGGGTAAATCTCTTCTACAACTACTTCAAACTTTCTTAATCCAACTCTTGCCTTTCTTTAGAGGCCATACGCCTTAATGGTAGAGCGATGGGTTTGGCATCCTTCTCTAAATCAATTCTTAATTCTATCTCCCTTCGGGGTGGGAGTCCCGAGACTTCTTCAAAAACATCAATAAATTCTTGAACTATGGGGATAAATAAGTGTTTATCTTATGATAGGCTTAGCGAATCTAAATAGCTTAACTCGACCCGGTTTTGGGGTGTACTACAAACATCTATATCTCACTCCTTACAACTCCTTAACCATACAATCCTCCTATCACAATCTAAGACAGCCTCATAGTAGGATAACCAATCTATCCCTAAGATAAGTCCATATCCCTCAAAACTAAAAACATATGCATTACATGTAAAATTGACATTACATATATCACAACTAGGTCTTTATAAATCAAAGAAAAGTTGTCGACTCCCAATAGGATTTGACACGACTGTTGGGTTGGTGACATCTTGGGTTTTTAGACTCAAGGAGTTAACTACATTTCTAGCCATGAATGGATGTGATGCTCCTTAGTCAAATAAGGTACGAACGGTATTTCTAAAAATAATAGTTATACCTTCTATTGTAGCTTTTCCTTAATCTCATGGCATCAGCTTGGGTATTTTGTCCCTCCTTAGCTAGCTTTGGACACCGATTCTTGCAGTGTCCCTCTTCATGGCAGTGGTAGCATATTCCTTTGAACTCCTCCCCCATCATGCTCACCTTATAGTCCTTAACAACATGTCCCTTCTTCTGAAATTTACAGCATGTTATACTTCCCTTCTTAACCTTCCCCTTGACCTTCTTGTCGGTCTATAATCTTCCCTTCTTAGCTCTACCTTGATTTTGCGCCGGTCCCACCTTCTCCTTCTCCTCGGTACTAGCAGTTTGTAGCAGGGCCATTTCAACTATCATCTCACAATGGCATCCGCATGTGCTTGGGTCAAAAGCAGCTCCGTAAGTGGAGAATTCAGGCCTTTAACGAACTACATAGCCTTCTTCATAGGATATTGATAAAGCTTAATCCAAACTTAGCCAATTCTGTGAACTTACTGATATACTCCGTCAATATAGAGTCTCCTTTCCTAAGTTGTGTAAACTTCTCTGATTGCAAAATTACTCTAGCTTTGGAAATGAATCACGACTCAAAGCAAGTTCTGAATTCAGCCCAAGTGATTCCTTCCTCGGCATTCTCTTCATCAACCATAGTCCACCGATCACCGCCTTCCCTTTTAGATGACATGCAGCTATCCTTCTCTTGATATGGTCTTCCCATCCAAGCTCCTAAAATATATGTTCACAGTCGTTAATCCAAGCCTTTGTTTTTATAAAACCTTCAGCACCATATACACCCGTCCTTCCATTGGAAGTATTTACATGATTTGAGAAAGTCTAGTGGATAAGGTGTTGCTTCAGCAGGCGGGGCTGTGAGTGTTGCTAGTGTAGCTTGTTGAGGAATGAGAACTTGCTCTACATGCCTCAGGTATTGCTTGAACCATTCTAGTATCCCCCTGTGGGTATTTTTTAAGTAGAGTTATTCCCATTCTCAGAGAAATGATTTTCATCCATAATCAACTATCTGTAGGTTAGAACTTTTAGTTACAACTTCCTAAGATAGTATTATTTGCTGAAATAAAAGGTTTGCCTGGTGTGATTGCGTATGTTCGAATAAGTACATATACATATATTTATGTTGTATGCACCAAAATTTGGCACAAACACCCAATAAAGTTTTGAAGAGAAATAAATGAAGAATTTAAAATGAAAATAGAGGAAAATATTAATGAAATAGCAGTAAATCAAAACAATAACACAAGCACGGCTATTTATAGTGGTTCAGCATTGTTTGCCTAAGTCCACATTGAATAGATTGCTTTATTAATCACTTTATAAACTGAGTACAATAAGGATCAGATAAAATTCTTAATTACAATGAAGTACAAAGTAACTAGCAGCATAAATGTCCCAAACGTGAACAGCCAAGCCTATATTTATAGATGAAGATGGCAATATATATTCCCAAAAATTCGGCAGAAGGACCTCCAAGGCCATATAGACCCATAAGAGGGATCGCATGGCCCAAATCCCAAAGAATAGGGATCAGTACCAATCCCTATTTTGGAAGAATTTGGAGGTGCAATCTCTATTGTAGCTTCCCCATGTTGAAGTATGCCCGGCCTCCAAATTTCATGCCAATTGGATTAGTAGAACTTGAGTCATTACTCGATCTTTGCTTCAATGTGAATTGCCTTCTGATTTCAACCGATCCCTATTAAGGGAAGAGGACCGATCCCTCTTATTTCATCCTTTTGAGGTGTGATCCCTAGGGTAGGCTCCCTAGGGTCCCCATATCTTGCTCACAAAATTTCATATGCATTGGACTTATGGATCTTCAGATGTTGTTGTTTTCCGTTAAATTGCACTTGCTTCCTGAAACATGTCAATCCCTATGTAGGAGAGTGGTTATTGCCGACCCCTCCTCTATGTTGAACTATGTTCCATACTTTGGACATTCTGCATTGCATATCTCTTAATTTCGTTCGATCACAACTTCATATTATCATATGTACTTGACTTCTGGACCCTATAATCATCACTCTGGGCTAATTGGCCTTGATGACAGTTAGATTTAACTTGTCCAATAAGTTTAATATAGCTAGGACAAAATGCCGAATAACACTTGCCCCTAAAGTACGTCTTGTGCTGGACATGACGTGTTTTGAATCGAAGTAGTTTAGAGTCATTAGAAAGAAATCCATCCAGTTCTCGGAATAGTCGCTATCCTTCCCTCGAATTATTTTCCCAAAGTGTTGGACATCACCTTGATCATTATGATGCTTAGTCGATTTCCAATAGTATGAATTTAGGGTTATATTCTATCGTTGATCTATGTCCATTTCTACGAGACTAGTAAGCTTTGGCTATTTGATCTAATCTCGACCTTGAAAACTTCAGTTTTGAATTCAATTTCTGTCGATTTCAAAAATTGAACTTTTAGACTATACATGTGCATGTTCAGGTACACGTTCTCGTCGTTGGCTCCTGAACGCGTTTGTATGCTCATGGGCGGTCGCCAATTTTCGTTTGAGTTAGATGCAATTTTATTGCATTTTGTATATATGTACTTTATATAATCTTCATGTCCATGTTTGTATGCAGATAAGCTCATAGCCGATCCCTTCTCTTTTTTTATGTATGTAGGGATCGACATCTTTTAGTAGATCCCCTCCCTTTCCTCTTTCTCATATATATATATATATAGGGATCAACATTCCTCTTGTCGATCCCTCCCTCCTTTCTCTTGATTCCAAGGCAGGCTGAACCCTTATCTCCCATATATAAACTAACACTTTCCTTCCACTTCTTATTTTAGTTCATTCGTCTTCATTTTCTTCACAATCAAACCCCCTTTTCCCATTTCTTTACATGCAAACCCTTCATCAATCCAATCCCATTCATTTGAATCAAACATCGCCTCCCTCCCTTGATTCCTACACTTTTCTTGAGCCTTCGCCCAAATGCCAATTTTTAACTAGGGCTTGGAACAAACTCATCCTCTTTAAACACGAATGGTTCTATGTTTGATGCCCCTCTAGATTCACGAGGCAATGGTTGAAAGGACGTAAGTGTTTCCCTGACTTTATTCCCGAATTCTTTAGCCCAAATCGTATCTTGAACTAACTAATACTTCTAAAATCTATAGGTGTTCATCCACGTCCAGAAGGCGATAGTTTCTCAAGGATGTTTTTAGCAATTCGTGCCACCGCGGTTGAAGATAGGGACGTTAGATCCCTTGTAACCGATGAATGGTTATCCCTCTTTGGGCTGTTAGAAGAAGGACACAACATCGGGCTTCCAGGAAGTGCTGCACCACCAAGAAATGTATTGGAATAAGAAGACGGGGCTAATAGCCCTGTCGTGCCCCAGTCGAGGGGGCTCCGACGACGCCAAAGAGGGAGAAATTAGAGGTATCGAAATCAACAAGCCTAGCAACGCTGATGCAGGTCCAAAAAAGCGCCCATTGTCGAACCATCACAAGGCACGCGATCTCACATACTAATAAAGAGAAGAAAGAAACTCGCATATAAACTCCACAGGAGAAAAACTACCAAAGAGCCAGAGTTTTTCATCACCTTAGTAGATGAAAAGTCTTCTTCCCAGCATTTATAAAGTTAAATGGAAGGGTTCTCGAATCTTCCGATTCCAGATGATATCATGACTTATGACTTTCCCAACATCAGTATTAGGGGGTTCAATTGTAACACCCCTAATTTTATTAACATTATTCAGGAGATTTAATTAGAATAAATTAAATAGAATAATGTAGATAAGGAGATTGAGGTTGCTTAATAAATATGTAGTGATAATGCTTATTAAATTGAATAAACTTATAAATGGTTAAGTGCTAACTAAATAAACCTAGGGGCATTAAGGTAAATTTCCGCCCATGTTCTTACCCTTTTACTATTTCCTCAGCCATACACGTTCATTTGGATCCTAAACAAAAATGTAAGAAAAAGAAAGAGCAAGACCGGCCATTAGGAAGAAGAAGAGAAGAGAAATTCAAGTAAAGCTTAGGATTCAAGTTAGAAGAAATCAATCTCAATCAATCTCCAATTTCCTTTTCCAATCTAAGGTGAATAACAAATACTACATCTCTATTTTTGTTTCTATAATGTGAATATTAGGCTCAGGTCCCTAATAAGTTTTAAAATACAAAAAAACCCCAGTAAAAGAAAGTATGTAAATTAGGTCCCTAGAATTAAGTTACTAAGTAATTGCATATGGTTATGCATTTATTCACTGAATAATTGCAGACATTTATGCAATTATATCCAAAAGTTGCATAAATTTATGCAATTTTTTCAGTGAATAACTGCGAAAATTTCCGCAATTTTTTTGCTGAATAATTGCGGAATTTTCTGCAAATTTTTTGGTGAATAATTGCGGAATTTTCCGCAATTTTTTGAATTTTCAGTGAATAATTGTGGAAATGTCTGCAATTTTTTGATATAATTGCATAAATGTCTGCAATTATACACCAAATAATTGCATAAGTGTATGCCATTATTCGATAACTTAATTCTAGGGACCTAATTTACAAACTATTTTTTACTGGGGTTTTTGTGTATTTTGAAACTTATTAGGGACATGTGCCAAACTGTCCCTTCTATAATCATATTTTTTTTGGATTTAAGGGTGAATTCATTTTTATGATATATTGAATGATGATATGCTTGATTTGTAATTCATATGTTTTAAACAAGATTGTTTAAAGGAGATAGGAACAGTTTTAGGGTAAAACCGAGGTTTAGTGATTTTTAAATGCCATGGAAAAATTATGTGTTATGGAAAACATGATTTTGGAGTTGGGTTTCAATTCTTATAATTTTCCAAGCTGTGGAGAATTAATTATGAATTTTCAAAGGAAATTATGGTTATTTGGGTTTATAAATTTATTTTGGAAAATACATTGAGGATTTGGGTCTGAAATTTTGATATGTTAGATAACAGGATTAAAGTGAATTTCTGGAATTTTTAGGGATTTTTACTAAGTGATTTAATATGGAGATTAAATTATTTTGAAAGGAGAACCTAAATGATTTAATTGTTTTGTTTATAGGAAGGGCTTATTTGTTAAAAGTTATCTATTTTTAGATCTGAGAAAATGCGGCAAAAATTTAGTAAAATAATTTGAAAGTTTAAGATAGCCAATCAGCTGTTTACAAGTGAGCAAGTTAGTTACAAAAAATTTACTTTACTTGGTAAAAACATCATTTTGCTCAGAAAAAGAGGTTCCGCCTTCTTTGGAAGGACCTTTCGACTCAGAGCTTTCGTCTCCAACCTAGTCGAAACCTTCTAGGTTGAAACTAGTAAACCAGTACACATGGTATCATTTAGATGGTACGTAGTGGATTGAAGAAAGGCAGAAGGTAGGGTGTTGAAACGTAACTTTCGAAGGGGTTGGTTCCTTTGTTTTATTTTGTTTTGAAAGAAAAGTACTTGCCTGTTTATGAAGGGGTTTCAACATAGTCGAAACCTATGGTTGCGAAAGATATTTCAAAAGAAGCTTTTGAAAGAGAGCTGCCGCATTTGTTTTAAAGAAGTAGCTTCCGAAGGAGTTACTTAGGTTTTATTTAAAGCTTCCGAAAGGGGTTGTTTCGACCTAGTCGAAACCCTTCTGTGAAATGCTGCCTTTCGATGGTATTAAAGACCTCAATGCTGTCGAAAGGTATTGTTGTTTTTATAAATATAAGCCACTTACTACTGCTTTCGAAAAGGGTTAGGGGTTTCGAAGGCAACGCTTTCAAAAGGGGTTTCGAAGCCAACCTTCAACTATTTTACATGTTTTCAAAAGGATGGTTTCGACACCATCAAGTTTCCCCAAATACTTTATGAAGTAAAGAATGGTTTTGAAAGAGGTTCTTTCGCTTATGTTCACTTTGACCCAAAAATATTATTTTAAATATAAACCCGATGGCTTCGAAAGGTGTATTTTCAATGGTTTCGAAGGGTAACCTTCAATGGTTTCGAAAGGGTACACTCAAATGGTTTCGAAGCTATGCTTCTATACTTATATTATAATACTTTAAATGGTGAAAGGTTTTGAAAGAGACGTTTTAAAGTATTCGAAAGGCAGGAGCCTAATATTTCAAAGTCTGCTTTTAAATGCTTTCAAAAGAGGTCATCCTATGAGGTCGAAAGCAAGGTTTTAGAGGAGTCAAAAGGTTTTAAAACGCAAACTCAAATTTTTAAAGGAAAAGCACATGGCTAAATAAAGGAGTTTTGAAATGACTTTAAGTATATAAATTTGAAGAAGTATTTTCTTTATAAAAATACAGGTAAAAGGAATTAACTATGTTTTATATGAAATGTATTTCAAAGACCTTAAACTCACAGGAGTGGTATTGCTAAGTTGTAATGTTTGCTTGTTCAAATATAGTTATATATTCACATGATAAAGAACCCATAGCTATATTTGGGGATAAAAAGGGGTGGAAGAATTAGCTAGGATAACCCGGTAGTGAATATAAATTGATTAAACTTCTGAATGAGTAGAATTGCATCCAAGGAGTCAAGAAGACCAAAATATAGGATGCCTAAATCTTGAAGTTGTCTGGGAGATAGGTTCATAGTTAACCCATGAAAACTATGATTAGGAGGTTATTGGGGTTAATCAACAGGTTCATATTAAACCCATGAAAACTATATATTAAGGGCAGTTGGCAGGGGCCAATTGGTTTGTAGTGAACCCATGAAAACTATATCCAGATTAAGATTTGACATCAGTCAATAGGTTCCTAGTCAACCCATGAAAATTGGGATAAGAAAGAAGTTAATGGAAGCATCAGTAGGTTCCTAGTAAACCTATGAAAACTAGGATAAGAAGTGAGTTACTGGATAAATCCATAGGTTCCTAGTCAACTTATGAAAACAAGAATAAGAGTTGAGTTATTGGAATGACCAATAAGTTCAGGGGGACCCATGAATTAGTTTAGTTTAGTTAGTTGGAAAGGGCTTATAGGTTCTTAGTGATCCCATGAAAAGTATGAAATATGATAGGGTGTCCCTATGTTATGAAAAGGTTATTAGTAAACCATGAAAACTAATAGGTTAATAGTGGTCCTAGAAACTGTAAATATGACAAGGAGTCAATTAAAATGGGGATGGGAAATCCAAATGTGTATATGTATGCATATCATCATAATATTATGAAATGTTATGTTTTAACCATTGTGGATGTAGAAGCACGGTATATGGTTTTATAAAGGTTTTAGGATACTAGTGAGGGGAAAACCCGTTCTACTAAGCGGCGTGGTCTCACTAGATATTTAAAAGGATTGAGAGGTTAGATTATTATTCATACCAGGCTTTATGTCTGACTCGAAGTTTTTGTTTTCCCCTTAAACTCTCGGGTACTCAATTGACTTTGAGTAGTTTGATATTTAAGGTTTGCAGGTTCTCTTCTTAGACGAATAAAGCTTCTGAAGGCTTGTAGGAGGTAGTTAGTTATTTAGATTTATCTTTTCTGTTGTGTATTTTGGTCGTAAAGGCAGATTTATTAGCCTTATTATATACTTTGATCAACCAAGGGCGCATCTTCATATGTCGCTCTTGGCGTATGTGTAATAATTATATTTTGTTGAACGTGGTTAACATTTTTGGGATTATGTAATGAAAATGAAGGTTTTGAATGGAATGTGGAAATGTGTTTTTAATTTCTTAAATTTTTTCCATATTCTTGTGATCTATGTATAAATGTATCTAGCACCGCCGTAGTTGGTCGTCGAGAATTAATAACTGTGGATGACTGCAGTATCCGTAGCCGTTAGTTTTGGGCCTCAAAGTAGGGGGATGTTACATCAATTCTCGCACCAGGAGTGGTGATGGCATTCCTCCCACTAGCAAAGGGGAGAAAACTTCTATGAGCAAGACTGCAGCAATTGGTTCGTCGGGGAAACACTAGGACACTCACAATCACACGCACTTCACTCCACGACTTTTATCTATCTTTTGTTCAATGGTCACTTATACACTCTTATTTGGTTTGCAGGTGCAATGTCTCAATCTCGTGCTTTCGATCGTTTGAGGAGCTTGTCAACACAGTATGGATCCAGTCGTAGTTCAGAATTGGGTAGGCGTAGAGAGAGGATGACAGCCGGGAAATAAGTCATCGTCCAAGGGAGTCTTTATCTTCCAAACATAAGTCCCAATCTTAATCGTCTCACAAGGAAGCTCAGTCTAATCTTCTTGTACATAGTGGTGATCATACTTCTTTCCATGGTCCTCAAATTACTGTACCGCCTAAGTAGTACTCTGGTTCATCTGGTTCCAGAAAGTTCTGCGATCGTAAGTCAAGCAAACGTCCACTTCTTGCTTCTGATCCTGTTTTTTTTGCTGTAGCTTCCACGGTAGAGAAATTGGCCAAACTTAAGGTCAATTTTTGCAAAATTTGCTTCGATGGGCTTAAGTTCCTTCCATTCATAGAATTCTAGGGAGTGTGAATGTGAGTTCTGTTACATGCGTCAATGATGTTTTTGTACATCACGAAGCATTTCAACACTTAGCCGAAAAATTCTCCAAGGTGACTTTTGAGAGACAACATGAAATCGATCATCTCATGCTAGAGGCAATCCATGACAAATATATAATTAAACAATAAGACGATGAGATTTCGGAGTTGATAGTGAAACTGACTGCAGTAGAGAAGAGTATCAAAGAAACATCTAAGGCGTTTAATCATTTAGAAGTGGCTCATAAAAAGGAACTGGATGTTGTCCTCAACCGCAACGGTGTGCTTGCTTTAGAAAAAGATACACTGCAAAAGGAAAAAAATATTCTGGCCCGCCATCTTGAGGAGGTCAAAGAACTCCTTAAAAAAGAGAAGAGAAGCTCGAAGCCTAGGAGGAGTTGCAGAGATATTGCGAAGAGGCTATCGAAGCCCGAGGACTACAAATTAATCTTGACAAGCAACTCGCTCAAATTGAAGTCCTCAAAAAAGAGGCAAGAGAAGTGGGTCGTAATGAGATTAGAGAGTAGATTGAGGATTGGTTAGAAGCCAAAAAAGCTGGTCGAAATGAAATTAAAGACATGTTCGATCCTCTGATCGTGGAATATAATGCTAAAATCTTAATTCATCATGATATGAGTTTCCTTGGATAGGGTTATCATGAATCGCTCGTCGAGACTTGGGAATACATTGTTGAAACGAAGAAGAAAGCCCTCGGTGAAGCTTAGTTAGATGAAGAGAAGCTGGTGTAGGAGATTCTTCGCGGGGATTAACCTTTAGCCTTGCTGCTGCGAGACTCCGATACTTTGACATTTTAGCCCTTTAGGCAGAGAGAAAAACATTGTTGAGTCTTCAGAGTCCAATCCAAAAGGTCCTCCTGCACTTCAAACGGCTGGAGCATCAGTTTATCTTGGCCTGGGACAGGATCTGAGCTATGATCCGGATAGACCCGGCTATCAATCAAAGGTGTTAACTTCTATTATAGAGGGGAGCACTTCGGCGACAACTGAAAGTCAACCGAATACAGGTATCCCGCTTTGTTCTCCATTATTCGAGAGATTTCATTCCTCATGCCTAATAGTCATGGTCTTATCCTTTTGTTTTCACGAATCTGTAGGTCTTTCGGGTCCCAGCCAGACTCTAGGAAACAGTGCCGCCGTGAAGCAGCAATCGACATCTACTGAAATTCTGACTGCCACTAACATTTCAGGGCCCGACCCTCAAATTATCGGAGCACTTGATGATGAAAAAGCCGATGACGCATCGTTGTTAGATGAATCAGATGACATTGTGATCAATCGCACCCCCGAACATGTCGATAAGCTTAGCTTAAAAGAGCGCATCGAGAGAGTGTAGTTGGTGAAGAAAAAAGCTAAGACTGAGCCTGATGACGTGGTCATCGATGATCCAAATCTCGTCCCACTTCAAGTCATTCCACCCAGCGGGTCGGATCCCAAAGAACTCCCTCCAACCTCAGAGAGCTCTCCTGCCAAGGGCGGTAAAGGATCAAGGAAAAGGACAAGCGAAAGTTCGGGTGGTGGCACTCCTAAGAAATCCAGAAGGGAGAAAGTACAGAAGAAATAGTCATTGCCTAAGCTTAGTTTGTATATAGCTCGTATAGCCGTTTTTCTTTTTGTTGGCCGTGATTGTGTGGGAACGACCTCCGTTTTTTGAATAAACTTATATCACAATTTTGAAGTTTAGCATGCAAATAAAACTTCTATGTTTTTTGTCGAACTCTTGTGTGAATTTTTTCTACATAATTGAGCTATTACTTTTCCATTCAATGTACTTATATTATGTTGCTCGTTAATTCGGACAATCGTCCATTAATATTCAGTCAAGGCCTCCTTATGGTTGTAGCCTCAAGTTGTATCAGACACTACGCTCGAGCCCTAGTGCTATGCTGTCGGATTCAGTGGTTTGAGTGCTTATACTCCTGCCTCTAGTCTCAGGTTAGCGGAGTTAGATGGTGGATGGTCGAACTCCATCCTTAGTGAGTTTATATTCCTAATGTCGGTTTCAAGTTGGAGTTTATGGAATAGTGAGTGGTCGAACCACATTGATCTATGTGTTTATACTGATATCTGCATTCTGGGGATAAAGAGTTAGTCAGTGAGTGTTTGAATCACACCCAACCATTTGTTTATACACATAGCCGCACTTTGAGGATAAGAGTTAGTTGGTAGGTGGTCAAATCGCACCCAACTTGTGTTTGTACTCCAATCCGCATTCTGGGGACTTAGAGTTATTTTGGAGAATAGTTGGACCGTATTTTCCTTAGTTCATTGATTTTCCCTCAAATCCGGGGTTTAACTTAGCGAGCGGTCATATCACAATCGCTTTTGATTCATGTTTGTCCTATCACTTATCAGGATTAACTTGGTTATCGGATGGTCGAGTCTCATCCATTCCTCATTAGATATTCCGTCGATCAGGTTGTGAGCGAAAATCCTCAGATAAACGGCCTGGGCATGCTCATTTTGTTTAGTTCAATTGTGAACTTATGTAATCGGCTAGCTCCAAACTCCGGTAACCTTCTCGGACATATCAATACTAGTTAGTTGGGTATCGCAACTAATATGTAATGTTACGGCAATCACAAATATGAAGGAAATTTCAAACTATATTTGCCAAATGGAAAGAAATGACATAATCTGTCTTATTTCATATCTGGAAAAATCAAATGCTAAAGAAAATTTGAAAATTTGAAAAAGAAATAAACTAACTGAAATAGCATCGTAAATGCTTGCTATTCCACGCCCTTGGGAGCGTGACGCCATCAACCTTCGCTAGCTTGAAAGTTCCCTCTCCAAGCCTCTGTTCAATGACATATGGCCCTTCCCATGTAGGATTCATGTGTGATGGGGTAGAAAAAACCCGCTTTAGGATGGGATCGCCAATTTCAAAGGTTCTAGGTCGAACTTTAATCTTGTAGTATTGGGCGACTCGGTGCTGATGTGCAGCTGCCCTCAAATTAGCTTCTTTGCGCTTCTCATCGATAGAATCTTGAGATTCCAAGAGGAGATCTCTATTCGTTCTGGGATCATAATAGCTCACTCGATGAGATGGAACTTCAAGTTCAACAGGAATGATGGCTTCGAAGTCATAAGCAAGGGTGAATGGAGTATGCCACTCGCGGACTTGTTGGTGGTTTTGTAAGCCCATAGCGCTGTTGGGATTCATCCACCCACTTGCCTTTAGCCTTTTCCAAATGCTTCTTTAGAATGGACTTTATGATTTTGTTCACACCTTCGACTTGTCCATTTGCTTGAGGTTGGGCAACTGCCGCAAATCTCTTCTCAATATTATGCCGACGGCAGAAGTCATTGAATTCAGCGCTGTTGAATTGAGTCCCATTATCAGTTATAATGGTTCGCAGAAGGCCAAAATGACAGATGATGTTCCAGAAATGAAGTTGATTGCTTTCTTTATCGTGATCGTGGCTAAAGGTTCCGCTTCGGCCCATTTGGTAAAGTAATCAACTGCTATGTTGGCGTAATTCGCACCACCTTTAGAGATTGGTAAGGAATCGATAATATCTATGCCCCATATGGCAAACTACCATGGACTGACCATTTATGTGATTTTCATTGGTGGAGGTCTCAGAACTTTTGCTTATATCTGACAGTCGGCCAACAATATTCATAATGGAGTATTTTCTTTGCTAGGGTTTTCCTCCCAGTGTGATCGCCACAATCCCCTTCATGAACTTCCTTTAAGACCTACTTTATTTCATCGTAAGCGATACACCGGAGTAGGGGAATGGAAAAAGCCTTTCTATACGTGACTCCATTCTGAATGATATATCGCGAAGCTTTGCGAAGGACTTGTCACTTTTCATTCCTTCATTCGGGATGGACTCTCTATAGCAAATAGTCTTTAGTCAGAGTCATCCACGACCCTTTTCTGGCTCCATCTCTAGTACCTAATTGATTTCCATTTGGTTTATGCTTGGAGCATTTAGTGCTTCGACTGGAACCAAACCCATCTGTTGTGCATCCCCAGTGCTAGCAAACTCTGCCAATGATTCGGTCTCTTTGTTTTGATCTCGGGGAATGTGCGTGAAGTCATAATACTCAAAGTCAAGCAATAGCTCTTGGACTTGGATAAGGTACGGGGTAAGTCGTTGTCCTTTAGCTTGATAATCTCCCCTGAGTTGATATACTACCAACTGTAAGTCGCAAAATATTTCAAGAGATTTTATCTCCGGTTCTCTGGCAAGTTTGAGTCCAGCGATCAAGGCTTCATATTCAGCTTTGTTGTTTGTTAAAGGGAAGTCAAGCTTCAAAGCATAGCAAATTGATCGATCTTTCAAAGTTACTAACACGATTTTGGCTCCAAAACAACGATCAGTGAATTCTGCTATAAAGTCCACAAGTGCCTATCCTTGGATAGCTCTCCGAGGGAGATAAGTAATGTCGAATTGACTCAGTTCGATGTTCCACTTGAGTAACCTCCTAGACATCTCAGGTCGCTGTAGGACCTTTCGTAATGGCAGGTCGGTGTAAACATTGATAGGATGAGCCGAAATATAGGGGCGGAGCTTTCATAAAGAAATAAATAAGCAGTATGCCAATTCCGCTGTCTTCGGATAGTTCCTTTCAGTTCCTGTTAATCGTTTGCTAACGCAATAGACCGGTCTCCAGATCCGATTCTCTTCGCGAAGCAGTGCAACATTTATAGCATGTACCAACATGGCCAAGTAGATATACAAGTCTTCGTGATCCACCGGTTTTGACAAGATGGGAGGCCTCTCTAGGTGGTTCACCAAAGCTCGGAATGCATCTTTATAATCCTACATCCATTCAAAGTTCATTTTCCCTCTTCTAATCAAATCAAAAAAAGGAATGCATTTATCGGTGGCTCTGGAAATAAATCGACTTAGGGCAGCAACCTTCCCATTTAGGCTATGTACTTGTTTGATGGTCTTCAGCACTTGGATGTTGCGAATTTCTTGAATCTTTTCGGGATTAGCTTCGATTTCGTGGGCATTGATGATGAAACCAAAGAACTTTCCTAATGCAATGCCAAAATAACACTTCAGAGGATTGATCTTCATTTTGTAATATCGGAGGATATCGAAAATCTCTGCCAAGTCTTTAATGTGGTCCCTTGATCGTCATGACTTCACGAGCATATCATCCACTTATACTTCAATCATCTTTCCAATCTGATCTTTAAACATTTTATTGACTAAGCGCTGATAGGTTGCCCCAACGTTCTTCAATCCAAACGGCATTACCACAGAGCAATACAATCCAACATCCGTAATGAAGCTGGTGTACTCCTGATCATGAATGTGCATCAGGATTTAGTTATATCCAGAGTACGCATCCATTAAAGGTAGCAATTCGTGTCCTGCGGTTGAGTATACTAGTTGGTTGATCCTTGGAAGGGGAAAACTATCTTTCGGGCATGCCTTGTTCAAGTACGAATAATCAACGCATGTCCGTCACTTTCCATTCGTCTTTTTCACAAGTACAGGATTAGATACCCATTTAGGATAGAGGGCATCGCGAATAAACCCATTGCCTTTGAGTCTATCCACCTCCTTTTTAAGGGCAACAGATCTCTCCAGATCCGTGCCACGCCTTTTCTATTTCACCGGAACATGCCTCGGGTCAATGATTAATGCATGGCTCGAAATGGCTGGCGAGATCCCACACATGTCAGTGAGTCCAAGCAAACACATCAAGATTTGCTCTGAGAAAACTAGTAAGCTCTTTCATCATTGGGGGCTGAGCTATGATCCGATCTTTAGGACTCGTGATGGGTCATCATGGCTGACCGTGATGTCACTCGTCAGCTCAGCTGATGCAGCTTTGGTCTCTTTGGGCTCCTCCTCGTCACCCCTCAGATCTATGTCCTTATACAACCGACTGTAGCACCTGAGACAAAGCCTAGGCGTTGGTTGTCAATCTTCGGTAGTTTGAATGTGGAGAGATTTTTCCACACCCTTACCTTTCTCTTTCCGTTGAGCGTCTCTCAACTCAGCCACATAACGGGCATGTCTGATCACCTGATCACCATGCATAACTCCAACATTGTAATGAGTTGGGAACTTCAAAGTCAAACACCATGGGGCAAGAGTTACCCAGAATTCAATTAGGGCTGGTCGGCCTAGAAAAGTATTGTATGGAGAGTCAACATCCAAGACAACAAATGGTAAAATCAGCACTCTCCTACAGTCACCTTCCCGTAACTCCATGGGCAATTCAACATATCCGATAGCTTCGGTCGCAGCACCGTTAAAGCCATGAATGCAGGATTTAGACAGTTTCAAGTCCTTAGCTTCCATCCTCATCTTATTGTAAGCCTTTTTGAAAATTATATTAATGGAATTTCCATAATCAACCAAAATCGTTCTTACTAAGGTGGGGCCGATCATGGTCAAAATGACCATTGGGTCGATCGTCGGTGCCTCCACCTTATCTACATCTCTGTTCCTAAATGCAATGTCGTCAACCATTGTACGCTGTTGTTTTGCCATAGTTCCATGTTTTGTACTCAAACTACATTCAAAATTCACATGCTTGATTGCGCTAACATAGCACTCCATCTCATGCCAACTCTTATTAGCTGGATGCGTCCTCCAACTATTGTATCGATCACTAACCTTCCACTAGTCCGCACAGGCTCCTCGGCCCTGTGCGGAACTTGTCCTCGGTTGGGATCGGATGTCCCCTGCCCGTCATCCTATGGAGTTTTAACAAACAGGCGTAATTTTCTTTCCCAAATCAGTTTCTCGATAATATCCTAGAGATGCCTACACTTATTCGTGCTATGACCATAACATTCATGGAACGAAAATATTTTCCAATTTGTTTCTACTTTTCTATCGATTCTTTTGGAGGTTGCTTCTTGTACTGCATGGTATTGTAGGTAGACAAATATACGTTCTCTATAGATGTATTCGGTGGTGTGTTGGTGTCGTACATTGGAATCTTAGGCTTTCCTCTTCTAGAATCCCTTTTTCGTTCATGGCCATTATCCCCTCCTTTCTTTTGCTGATTCGGTTTATTTTGGACATTCACTTGAACTTTTCTAGAACTATCTTCAGACTGCTTCACTACAATGTTACTCTGCACTCCCTCTCCATCTAGTCCTACAACATTCTTCTTCCTAGATCATCTGAATTCCTCTTTCCTCAAATACTGAGTTGCTTTCGCATAAAAATGCTCCAACTTTGCGGGTGGCTTGCCAGCTAATTAATCACCAAAATCAGAATCTGGGTCAATCCCTCTTGTTATCGCCATCAGTATTGAATGTTCATTCAGATTACTAACTTCCATGACAGTTGTATGGAATCTCTCCAAATAATCTTTCAGCGATTCTCCGAGAGCCTAGATCTACCGGATAGGGACATTACATCTTTGAGGCGAGTTGCATGCATACAGAACTGCTCCATAAACATCGTTGCTAAATCGTCAAATCTAGACATTGACCGTGGGGGTACTCTCGTAATCTACATCGTTGCTATTCCAGAGAGAGTGCTTGCAAAACATCTACACTTGATTGCATCATCAGCTCATGTAGAATCCATCAGCCATTCATATCTCATGATGTGCTGCTTGGGGTTGTTTTTTCCTTCGTAGGCAGACATTGACGGCATACTGAACCTCCTTGGATACTCGACATGTAAGATATTATTAATGAACGAGGTAAGGCTTCTTGAGATCCCTCAATCATCATTGATCATACCTTGGCTCTCCCTAACTAGCTATCTAACCATAGCTGATAAGGCAAGCATTTGGATAGTTGGAGCCAAGCGATGGTCGTGCTTCACCTTCGTGAATGGTTCGGTCGATGTCTACGACTCGTTCCACGCCTTCTTGGCTCAACATCCTCTCGATGTACATCACGTACATTCACATCATCATCATTTTGGGGAAGTAACGGGTCTACATGCACCTGAACTCCAGCATCCAAATAAGTCGTAGAAGCTCCTACTTAGGCTCCAACATGAAAAGGTAGGCTCCCTCCTTTGGAGGAGGGGATCGGCACCGATCGGTCTTGGCAGACTAGGTAGGTTTGCCTACTGATGTCCCGAAGCCTTTGCACAATATCCATCAATTCTGCGATGCCTGCGTCTGTGATAATCATCTGATGAACTAGAACTCTCCGATATAGAATAAGGGGTAGTTTCCCTTCTAGCTTTCCCATGCTGTTGCTGATTGAGTTGGTTCATTAGGTCAATATTGGCTTGAATATGCTGATTCAACTATTGGCGGCTATCTAATAGCTCTCTCATTAGATTATGGAATTCAGCTCTTGTGATGGAATCAGCTGGATTCTGGACATCAACTGGATAGGTAGCATTCACATCCACTGGTAGATTAGTTGGGCCTCCCTGTTAGATGTTACTGTTTTCGTTTCCTTCAGCGTTTTGAGATGTAAATTTGGTATTCCTAACCATTGTTGATAGTTTTCTTAGACTTTTTCAAATCTGAATATAACAACAAGCTTCTTGAAGATAATTCTGGATCTCTTCGGGGGATTTATGCTAGTGACAAAGGGATCCAAATAGGGCTGAGAATCTTGCCTTCTCAATGAAAGCACTAGAATATTTGCACTAAAAGTTGGCACAAACACCCGATAGAAGTTTTAAAGAGAAATAAATAAATAATTCAAAATGAAACAGAGGAAAACAGTAATGAAATAGTAGTAAATCAAAATAATAGCACGAGCCAACGATTTATAGTGGTTCCATGTTGTTTGCCTACATCCACTTTGAATAGATTGCTTTATTAAGCACTTTGTAAATTGAGTACAATAGGGATCAGATAAAAATCCTTAGTTACAATGGAGTACAAAGCAACTAGCAGCGTAAAGGTCCCTAAAATGAACAACTAAGCTTGTATTTATAAACTAAGATGGCAAAATATCTTCTTGAAAATTCGACAGAAGGACCTCCAAGACCATATAGACCCATAAAAGGGATCACATAGCCCAAATCCCAAAGAATAAGGATCGCTACCAATCCCGATTTTGGAGAAATTTGAGGGTGCGACCCTTATAGCAGCTTTCCCATGTTGAAGTATGCTCAGCCTCCAAGTTTCATGCCAATTGGATTAGTGGAACTTGAGTTATCGCTCGATCTTCGCTTCAATGTGAATCGCCTTCTAATTTCAATCGATCCCTAATGAGGGAAGAGGGTCGATCCCTCTTATTTCATCATTTTGGGTGCAATCCCTAGGATAGGCTCCTTGGGGTATCCACATTTTTCTCACAAAATTTCATATGCATTGGCCTTAAGGATCTTGAGATACTAGTTGTTTTCCATTGAATTGCACTTGCTTCTTAAAACATGTCGATCCCTGTGTTGGGGAGTGGTTATTGCCGACCCCTCCTCTATGTTGAATTATATTCCATACTTTGGACATTCCGCATTGCATATCTCTCAATTCTGTTTGATCACGGCTTCATATTATCATTTGTACTTGGCTTCTGGACCACACAATCATCGCTCTGGACTCATCGGCCTTGATGACGGTCAGATTTAACTTGTTAAATCAGTTTATAATAGATGGAACAAAATGTCGGATAACATATGTATAGTAGGGCTTAGAAAATTACTTTTAAAATGACAAATACGCACTTTTACGTATACCTATTCCCGTTGATTGGATAACTAAGCTTTGATACCAAATGTAACCGCCCACCTCGAAATAGGCCTAGCTTTTGACCCAATAAAAGCCTATCGAACCTTAAGCTCATCCCAAAGTAGGTTGTTTGTTGGTAAAATCGATATAATGAATAATATATAGAGCTATCTATCTATGCTATTTGAATCTCATAGTGGAATGGATAAAATATAATATTAGAAATAAGTATCCATTTAATAAAAATTCAAATCTCAGAAATACAACATATCATCTCAAATATCCAAAATATAATATCCAAAAATAACAACAGTCTGAAACTTGGTTCATCAAAATATATAATAAACATAAATAGATAGATAAAGTGCCATAAGACTTTGCCTCTGCCTTCATCTTTTCGATCTGCATCGTCTTCCCTAACTTGTGTGTTGTAATGAGGAGCGGGTCAGAACAACAATCTCAACTGAATGAAAATCTCAAGTCTTACCATAATAGTATTTGGGCAGTATCATTTACATAAGAATATCTCTTACGCGTCCTACACTATACTACCAAGAATACTACTAATTGTATGCTCAAAGGCTCTTCCAGTCCAACTCTATAATGAACCTTCCACTATAGACTGAAGGCCTTACCCAGTCCAATGCAACTACCATCAATCACATCCTAACAATATGAGAGAGAGTACTTGAGCCACTTAATACCACTTTAATGGGAATTACATAGACTCTGACCATTAATACCTATATCCTAGGTAGTTTCCATCATTTAATACCTAACCTAAGGCCGACCTCTCTCTAGCAGTCCCTAACTAACATCGCATGAAATCTCATCAGATAACTTAATACTTCTTTATTGGAAGAGGCGGACCCTACAATAGCCACTCGATACCTCGACCCCGAAGAGAACCCCTCTGCACCTAAATGATAACCTCAACCATTTAATACTTCTTAAGTAGGAAGGAAGCGGACCCTACAACAACCACTTAATACCCCCAACCCAGAAGAAGATCCTACGTCTTATGATTTGTAAGCCAAACTATGACATCTCATATTAGTCTAACTATTCGTAGGTGCTGGTAGCGAGGTTAGCTAAGAAATCTTACCCTATAGAATTAGGACTAACCCCGCGTCCTCCATAGGTACTTATTATAGGTGATGTCTCAAATCAGTCCCAAAGTCACACTACTGGTAGCCAAATTAGTTTGGTAGATTTATGTGTGCTTTTTACTAACCTCGCATCCCTATAACTTAGTCATAATTTCACTCCCTTAATATACTACCATACATACCTCACCACATTTTGCATTAAGGCAATATAAAGAGAACTCCTTATTCCATCTTCAGTTACGGATTAATTTCCTTCCTATGAGGTTTAATGTTAATTACTAACATATTTATTATATACGATACGATTAACATGTTATTAATTATACGTTAATAATATATTTATATGTAAGTAATTTATACTAACTAATACTCCTAAAGGTGCGAAGATTTTCGCGTCCTTTACTAATCATTATAAATGTCAAAATTCCCCATTTTCACAAGTCTAACTCCATACAATAACTTGTAAATTAGCTAATATCCTTAGCCAAACTGTAACGATCTAAAATTTTTAACATTTCGAATGGGAATATTTAGTTTATTTAAATATTCAAATTTGATTCGAATGTAATAAATAATAAGAAAATAATTTTTTAATAAAACAACTTAATTTTTAATAACTTATTTTTAAATTAATTTATAGGATTTTGCATAATTTTTAATTTGAAAAATAGTTAAATTATCGTTTGATGAATTTTTCAACAAACGATGGTATTTTTGTGATTTTACAGAATAAGATAACCAATGTATATTATTATTGTTTTGAGGTCGTATCAGATTTTTATGCACGATCGTATTTTTGTTTTGTCGTTCACGATTCATACACGAATGAAATTCTGTGTAGCAATGTATCAGAAATCCAATTATAAACTAAACTAAAGATTTAGACAGTTCAACGCTTTCTTTTTTCCTCTCTTATTCCATTTGCATCTCCCTGTAAACTAAAAAATCCAAACCCAGTAACTTCAAAAACCAAAATTAAATCTAATACATCATTGAAAATCATAAAGATGGGTTCTTTGAGTTAGTAATGGAGAGATCTACAAATCTAGGTGTGTTTGGTAGCCTGTGGTGGTGCTTACTCAAACTTGACATGGAGCAGTGAACTAGGGTTAAGGTTTTCGGGTGATGTAGGCATCAATTTACAAAACAGAGAATAAATATTGGTTCGTCATGAGGAGGAGCATCTACGGTGAAGTTTTGGTGGAGTTCGGTTGTGAAAAAAGAGATGCTACTTTTGTGCGATCGAATAGGAGTGTTGTCACTTCCATGGCTCGATCGAGCGAGGCATAAATGGGTGGAATATGTAGCTTTTGTGAAAAGGAGATGGTTGGTGAAGACGGATTATGAATTCGTGGAGGAACGAAGAAGAGATGAGGATTAAATGCATGATTAGGGTTGGGTTTTAGTGTGCACGTTTATACATGGAGGGATTGATTTTGAATTTTGGGGAAGAAGAAGTTTTGGAGGGTAATTAAATAATTTAATGAGTGGTTAGTTTATTGATTTAGTATAATTAACTCAATAACTTATAAAATTAATAACTTTCCCATACGATGTCCAATCGAGATGCGGTCTTTTACATTATGCTCGTAATAGCATTACCTACGCATTGGAACTAGTTTCGTCAAGTTTGGAGCAAGTGAAATTTTGAGCTAAAATCGAACGCCTTTCGATTTTTGATCAAACCGAAATGCCTCGGCGACAATTGGAATTTCGGCGAGTTAAACTCACTTTTGGATAATCAGTATGATATATGATAGACATAAATTTTTGTTTTATGTTTGAATGATTTGTTGGTTTGGTTAAATTTCCGCTTAAAAAAAGCGAATGACATTTAAAATGAAATACAGGGAATTTAGTAGAGGAATCCGGATTTCTCACCGTTGTGATTTCAAATTCCAATTCTATACCTATTGATTTTAATTCTAATTATATACCTATTACATGAATTGCCGAATGCTAAAATTTGGTAGTTTGGCTTATTGGATGTGATATTGATATATGTTAATGGTTGAACCTTTTTAGTGGTAAAGGTAGTAATAACATTGGTTAAGTTCTATGGTAGCTATTGGCCTCGTTATAGTATTTTGAAATACCATTATGCTATTTTGATTTGAAATTGGTTTTGATTTGGAAAATGATTTTAAAATATGACTTTTGGAATTTCTGTAATATTTTACTTAAAAATGGGTTTTGAATTTCTCTATTTTACTTCAAACTTTTTATTTTTCTTTCCTAATTTATATGTAAATTTTTTAAAATTATTTTGATAAGTATTTATTTTTATAGAAATGTTATTATAATAATGAATGTATATTCTAAAAGAAAATTAAAGGGGTGTATCTTTTATGTTAAAGTGGTTTTGTTTTAATAAGAATATAGAAATATTTTGGAATAAATATTATGTAAAATCATACAAAATATTGTATAAAATGGATAGATTTATAAATGATAATTTATAAATAAAAGAGAGATTTATAAACGACATTCTATATATAAAATAATGGGTTTATAAAGGGTACTTTATAAAAAGGGAAAGGATATCATTTTTATAATTTAGTATAATAAACCACATTTGTGAATTTATAGTGGTATATGAAATGATAGTTTTGTGAAAAGAATTTGGTTCTATTTTGGAAACTAAATTTGTGATAAATTATGATATTTATAAAAGGGAGTTTTATATTAGAGAATTATAAATGAAGTTTTGTAATGGAATTTATAAATGCTATTTTTTAAAGGAGATTTATTAAAAGGAATTCAGTTAAAGATATTTATAAAGGAGTTTTATAAATTTAAAGAGTTTTATAAATATAAAAGAGATTTATAAACAGAAAAGAGATTTATAGAAATGAGTTTTGTAAATATGGAAAAGATTTTTAAAAGGAGTTTTATATGGAGTTTATAAAAGGAATAAGACTTGATTTCCATAAATGATTGTTTCAAATACGGTGGTATGGAAAGTATTCTTTTCATACTTAACACAAATTCCGAGGAAAAGAAAATTGTCTCTATCTTGAGAATTAAGAATGTGTGTCAAGGCAAGGATAGTTTTTTAACTTTTCTGATTTCGTTGTTAATCGAGGGATAGTAATATTTGAAATCAGGAAGTGGCGTTAATTATATTTGGTCTAGTTTCTATACGATCCACTTACTTACACCAAAAGGGTTTAGGGCTTATTTTTATCAATGTTTTAGTTACATTTGTTTTAACCCAATTAAGTATGGTTTTAGAAATGAAATCTTTCTTAAGATTTGTAAATATACTTATACCGTTGAGATAAGTATATGGGTACAATTCTTAAGTATTGGAAATGTAGTGTTTTGTGAATATACTTATACTGTTGATACGAGTATATGGAAAAAAATTCTAAGTTTTGAAAGTTAAATGTTTTGTGAGTATATTATACAATTGAGACAAGTATATCAATATTTTTCAAGTATTGAAAAGAGTAGTGAAGGGGTTATGGATATATATTTGTAAAAGGCTTTTAATACAACTATTTACAAAGTGGTTTTAATTAATGAAATATTAATTAAAGAGGCTTAGTGGCAGCTTATGTGCTTAACTAGTGTCGTTTTCCTTATGGAAATAAATCTCTGGTTGAATTTTTTGTTTATTTAATAGTTAAATAACTGATATCAAATCTTTGCCAGTTTTTAAATTATCGTTGTTGGTTCGGAGAGACCAAGGTCGTAGATATTATCTGAAAACCACTTCGAATCGACATGCGCGTTCGAATCGGAGACATCTTAAAGATGATCGAAGATGGAGTTCTTTGAAGTGTAAGGACTACTTGCTGCTAAGCCTAAGGATGTAGCAGAAGTAGTGCCTTCGGTTTGTTTAGTCCCAGGAAAACTTGTATGGATGAATGATGGCATTGCATTGTTTCCTGGAGGGCAGTGTTAGAATTCCTAGTGAGATTTTCTAAAAAGGTAAAATGTAGCCTCAAGCTTCATAACCGAAAATGACTAAAATCAGGGGAGATGTTGCATGGCTATGTGGTTAGCAACCATTGGTATATCATCACCCTTCTAGATATATATTTATGGATTTGGTATGTGCATGAGAGCTCTCAGGAAAAGGTTGCAAAGCAACCGGAGTGATGACATATTCGGTACTATCCAGGAAGGGATATGCTGGTTCTGTGTTGGCAGGGGTGCAAGATGTTCTTGTTGACCTCGGTACATTTTTCTAAAGGTGTACTGTGATAGGTGGTACCCCGATGCCTTGTCATTGATGGAATCCATTCTTCAATACGTGCGTTTACGAACTTAGCTATACACCTAATATGCTGGAATTTAATTAGTGTAACAATTTTGGCTATGATTCCATATTTATTTTAAACCCTAGAAATTATTATAATATCACAACATTTCCTTTAAATGGTTAAGTTATCGTAAGGTAAAAATCCATCCGTGTTTATATGAAGTGTGGTCTTACGAGATACCCTTATTTTGAAAGGTTTTATAGCATCAAAATTCACATGATGTGTGTTTCTCACGTTGATTTACCAGACTGATCCAGGCGTTATTTTCTTTTAATGCTCAGGTCAGACCGGGCATATTTTTAGATTAGTTATGGATGCTTTGGAGCTTCAAGAGACAAGCTGGATGCTTCAAAGACGTATTCATGTATATTTTATTTCCGTTGCATTGGCTATTTAGTATTTATCAACGATTGTGAGGACATGTTGTTATAATTATCCAAGCAGATGATTAGATAGTTAACTCTGATTGATGTATGTATATTACAATTTTCTTTTATAAAGATATATTGTATATTATATGTTACTCGTCAGGACGTGAGATTTTATTCTGTCCTTCTTTCTTTTTCTCCAACAATCTATCTTTTTGGTACTTGGATGCTCGGCACGTGAACACCTTGGATGTATTAGTGTCGACTTTGGAGAGTCGGAAAGGCTGGTTGTTACACAAACAATGACTTGCATAAAAAAATAGAATCGAAAACCAAATTTATTTTATATTAATGTAGTAGATCAGCACCTATAAAACTTATAATTTAAACTCTTTATATTTGATTCAACTTTTACATATACAATGAAAAAGGAGTTCATATTTAAATTACGGAAATAGGTAGTGCAAACTACGAATAGGAGAATTCATACATTACACACCATTTCCTAACTTATTTTCTTTTCTAGAACCCTTTATCACAACAAAAGAGAAAAATTGGAAGTAGAATATAATACAAAATATTCAAATTGCAATAACAAAACAAATTCTAATATTTTAATGTAAAACAATTGGGATTCCAATAAACTTCAGAATTGAAATTTCATTTTGGAGGAATTTTGAGGTTTTAGTTTTAAGGTTTTCATGGACAAATTCTCCAAGGCATAAAAACATCTAAGCTTCTACTATACAAATGCTAAAAATTTGAAAATCAAAGGTTTTCACTCATAGATGGTTTCCAGCTTCCTTTTGGATTTGATTACGCCTTTTCCTAATTGCTCCTTCAGATTTCTTCTCATTGAAATGTACAATAATCCAATTGTATATTAGATTTAGAATTTAGAGATTGGGGAAGAATAAAAAATAGAAAAATGTATATTTATATATAAACCTATTACCTTTTCCACTTGAATTTGAAATCACGAATATAATCGAGGAAAAAGACCGACAGAGCTTCGCTAGCATTCCAAATATTTTCCTGAATAAAAGTGAGGGGTTTAGCCTTTTATTTATAGTGATTAGAAGGCAACTGAACCGTAGGATTTAAGTCGGTTTAAAATAATAAAATCCAATCCGTTCGCGCCTAACAAAACCCTAGTCGCCACATGTTGACCTATTACAAATGACGAGTATTAATTTGTTTATTTATTTCCTCATTTAATCCCTCACCGTTAACTTTTTCATTAATGCTAAATTGACCTAACGTTAAATTAATTATTATCCATTTTAATTTCCATGTTAACATTAATAAATTCAAATTTTGAATTCGTTTAAATTATTTCAAATTCAAAAACTTCAAACGTCAATAACTTTTTCGTTTAAAATTCAATCGCAAAACTTTATACATGAAAGTTGATCATAAAATTTCCACAAAGGCAATGGTGTAACTTTCATGGCTAAATTCCGACATTTACAAATAAAAATATTTTCTAGTTATAAAGACAATGAGTATTGTATATGTGCTCGATATCATATATTATTTGAATACGAAAGGAAGATGACTTGAATCTTGAATATTTTGGACATATATTATTTTGATTGTGAATATATTTAGAAATTTATTTGAATCGTATATTTTAAAGTATTTTGATGTTAGACTAAAAATTGGTTTAACACATACTTATCCAGTCTAATTGCATAGGATACATGAGACTCCCATGATGAAATAACATCGTAGATGGTAAGACCTCTATAATCAAGGTCAACTCCTTGAGAACTAGAATTTGCTGGAGCATTGTATTTTATCATTGCACTAGGGTGTTCTTCCTCTTCCTCTTGCTCTGGACTAGTTCTATAATTGGCGAACATGCACTCATTATCTTTCTCTTTCTCAACCTATAGACTTAGTTCATGTGGCCTAGAACTAGTTTGTTCCTCATGCTTATCACCGTTAGAACTAGCATGACCTCCCTTTCTATTTCTCTTCAGTAAACCTTTATTAATAGTGGAAATAGAAATATAATTTTTGATCTGACCATGAACTTTGCAAAATACCCTTATGCTATATTGATTAGATTGCAAGTTCAAATCTTGTCGACAACATAAACCAATCTCTAATTTATTTGGGAAAATTGGAATATTAAAAGTCATTTCTTTGAATCCTATAGATGACAATAATTCACATGTTTTTTCCCTTTCAATTTCTCATTTTTTAATTTTTATATTCTCAACATCAGTAAGCCATTATCCATTCTTCGTTTGCTTCAGAACTAAGCATAATTTGCATTTAATTTTGATTCCTTCTACAAATTTAGATTACTTTGTGAAAATAGCTATTCAAAATATGTGAAAATAAAAGGTAATTTCATTTGAAAACCCATAAATTAAATCATTTCTCAAAAAACATTTTGTATGACAAGAAAACCTTTTCTTATACCTAAATCTTATTTTTTTTTAAATATTACAACTGAAAATCAAGCTTATATACGTACATATTACATTTATTTTTCAATCCAAAATACAGTGTTTTAAAATCTTTATCGATTTTATAATTTTTGCCAAATTTTTTACCGAATTAAAAGTAACCAATACACCATATAAATTTTGATTATTTCAAAAAAACATGTATTTTGTTTAAAATACCATTTTATACAACTAATACGCTCACAATGCAATTTTCTCAATAAAATGTATTCACAACCTAATAAGAGATATGAAATGACTTTCAACTTAATTCGTAAAGAATTCCCAATTAAATTGGTTTCTACCTTAATAAATAATGCAAAATTTAAAGTTAAATGTAATAAAAGAACAATAATTGTTAAGTTTAGTAATATGATTAACATTGTGAGTTACGACAAAATATCATTTAAAAATGTTTTCTTCTCCACAATTTTTAGTTACATCAAAATATCATTTAAAAATATTTTCTTCTCCACAATTATGAGTTAAGTCAAAATCTCTACTGACGTCGTTGTAAAGATTGGAAAAATGGTAAAAAGAGAATAATTGCTATAAGAACATAATATGTTGTGAATCATCATACCATGCTTAAATTCAACTTCTCTTCAGGTTTATATATGTTGAGCTGATGTTATTATTTCAATAGTTCTTATTTGAATCTTTAAATTTCAAATTGTTAGCTTTTGTCATTCATGCGCTAAATGCTTAACCATTTCTACTAATTGTTATGCCTAGCATGCGCAGAGTGAAAACCAATCGTATGTTATTTTGCTTTTTATGCACGAAGCATGTATTAATTGTATTTACCAGTTTGTTTCACACATATAGTATATGTATCATATGCACTAATTATTTTGTTTTGCACGCGCGCAACGCATGTCATTATATCTCTTTTTTTATATAGAAGACATCTAAAATAGAGTTTATAATGTTATTGCTGTTGACCCACCTTTAGCCAAGCAGATTTTAATCGAATTTAGCAGATCAAAACAAGGATGAAATGATTCATAAACTTGGAAACACGATCAGAAGTACTAGAAATTTGAACTCCAGAAAGTTGAATGGAAAAATGACTAAGGCAATAACTCGGTGCCGAGTTAGTTAGGCCGGCACCGACCTATTTCATCTCTCATTTCTACCTCCCAAACACCATACACACTGTATACTACTCCTACAACTCGTGGTCAAGTTATTTCTCCAAGATTTGAACGAGCAATTCCAAGGATCGACGAGAAGAAAGCAAAGAAAGTAGCTAACAGAAAGACCGTTAGAATCAACTCAAAGTCGAAGGAAAAGAGCTTGGAACAATTCAAGAAGGAAATGGAAAAGCTAGCGAATGGATGAAGTTCAACTTGGAGGAGTAAAGATAACTCAACACGAGTTATTTGACTCAGTACTGAGCTATTCCATTGGCTCATAGGTCTTCTATTTCACTTTTTCAACTTCGGCCCGCCTTCTAGACTTCAGTGCAAGCGGGCTTTTGACTCCATACCTCTATTTCCCTATAAATACCAGCTTACCTGCAACCAAAGAGGGATCTTCTACCAGACCTTTTGGCTCCACTCTAGAACTACTTCATAGACTCTGGAACCTAGGAGCTGCCATCTTCTTCACTTCTACTCTATTCATAAAACATTATAAAACTTAATTGTAAATATGAGATCCACTAGCTTGTAGTTAGATCTGATAAAACTAGCTGTAATCCGAAGAGAGAACAACTAATAAAAGAGATTAAAATGGACGTAGGCCCAAGATTACGCCAAACCACTATAAAAATTATTGTGCGTTCTTATCTTTCTTCTTGCTTTCACTTTGATTTTGATTGAATTGGTTCTTTCATCTGATATTTGGGTGTTGGTGCCATTTTTAGCATCAATATTTTGGTGCTTTCATTGAAAACAAACTTGGATCTGAAATTTGGAAAAGACGAAGAGGCCTAACACCAGATCTAAGGCTGGAGGAAGCCAACCAGAGCCTGCGGGTAGCCAGGAGGCGTCCTTAAATTCTCGTTAATCCATCTATGTGGCCAGAGAATAGATGGAAAGAACGATGAAGGAGATGCATGATAGAATGATAATCAGATAACAAGAAATGTTAAAAGGGTTCTTCTAAAGGATGAGGCAACAAGGAATAGCTAGAGCTATAGGAATTCAGAACCAAGTGCCAAGAACCAATGCAGGAGCACCTGGGATTGGAACGGAGCAAACTGGAGCGATGCCCTCACGAAGAGAACAACTCGGTACTGACCCAAATCTATTCAGTACTAATAGAACTATACTAAGGGGCAATGTTAGTGTGGCTGCTAGGATGCTGGGAATAGATAATGCTATAGCTAGGAACACAGATCAGAATATGAATGATCAAAGACCGGAGGAATATGTGCCAGATCTTCCTCGTAGGAATGGAGGATAGAATGAAGCCAGAGGAGCAGGTCAGAACGCTAATGTGTAGCCAGAGGAGTATGTGCCAAAGTTCCCCCACATGAGCAGAGGGCAGAATATCGCATTTGGTCGAAGACCATCATTAGATGGCGAAAACCTAATTGCTGAGTTGGTAAGTAGGATACTTAGGGGTGGACCCCCAGATCAAAGTTTAGAGGATATGAGCATGAATCATTCACTTCTAATATCTAGAATGCGAGGAATCCTCCCAATTTTAATCTTCTGATGCTGGAAATGTATGATGAAAAGATGAATCCGACGGTCCATCTGATGAGATATATCCGACATATGCAGGTGTTGGGTGCTTCGGAGAAGGCGATGAGACAGTACTTCCTATTATATCTAACAAATTTAGCGACGATATGGTTTGGACAGTTGGAGAATGGGTCCACTAGCACATGGACCGACTTGGTGAATAAGTTCTTGAGACAGTTTAGAGTTCATATCTCATGACCAAAAAATGCAGCGATGCTAGCAAGCATGCAACAAAGGCCCAAAGAGACCTTAAGAAGCTATTTGACAAGATTCAATGCGGCAGCCACAACAGTCGACAAACCGGATACATCCATAATCTTAATAGCGGCAATATTTAGAGTCGCGGGCAAAACCGACTTCAAGATTGCTTTGGAAAAGGATCCATCGATGGATCTAACAGAATTCTATCATGAGGTTGAGAGATATTAGCATCGGAAAGATGCTGAAGCTGAGAACGCTGAAATTAATGCTGTGAATGACAGAGGACTATCTGTAGCAGGGAACAGAAAAGACAAAGGGAAAAGAAGAGCTGATGATGACTTCAAAGAACCGAAATGACAAAGGTGAGTCGTCCTACACTGATTTAACAAAGACCCCAAAGATGATTTATCTGGACACTAGGGGACAGATCTCCTACCGGAAGCCAGCTATAAGGGAACCCACTGATAGGAAGAGAAGGTCTGGCAAATTTTGCATCTTCCATGAGCTGGAGGGATATGAAATGAATGAGTGCCGACACCTTTGTGATCTGATAGAGGAAATGGTTCAGGGTAACCAGTTGCAGCAGTACGTAGAGAACCAAAATATGATGGGGCAGATGGAGCAACCACCATCTACAGCGGATGCATCAAGGAACACCTAGGGGTCAGGGTTATTATTCATAATCCCATGATCGGGATGGACGGGTGCCTGGTTCGTTTTTCGCGCTTTGCTTTTCTGCTGGTGAATAGTTACGATAATAATAACCTCAGATCGCTTACATGTGTACGAGGCCTAGATTGGTCTCTAGGCATGCTTTGAGTTAGATTGTAACATCCACCATTTGGAGGCCCAAAACTAATGGCTAGGTGATGCTGCAGTCGTCCATAGTTATTAATTCTTGGTGACCAAATACGATAATGTTAGATACATTAATATAATAGAAACACATGGATATGAATTTTTTTAAACTCAACTTAAACCAAATTTCTCATTCCACTTCAAATCACATTTCAAATTCATTACATAATCCCAATACATGAACCACGTTCAATGAAATATAAATATTACAAAATATGCCAAGAAAGACATATGAAGATGCCCATTGGATGATCAGAGTTTAAAAATAGGCAATTTAACAACTTTGCCATTACAAAAAAACACGGTGAAACCAAACAAAAAGAATTCTGATAGCTA
Source organism: Allium fistulosum (assembly GCA_030737815.1). Classification (NCBI taxonomy): domain Eukaryota; kingdom Viridiplantae; phylum Streptophyta; class Magnoliopsida; order Asparagales; family Amaryllidaceae; genus Allium; species Allium fistulosum. The sequence continues at coordinate 289,336,352 of CM060905.1, forward strand.
GCTTGCCTCCTGCACGTCTCCGAAAGCTTATTCGTCTAAAGGAGAACTTGAAAATCTTAACTCTCAAACTACTCAAAATCAATTGAGCATCCGAGAGTTTAAGGGAAAAACATAAACTTCGAGTCAGACAAAAAGCCTAGTGTAAATAATAACCTACCATCTCGAACCATATAGATATCTAGTGAGACCACGCCGCTTAGCGGAATGGGTTTTCCCCTCGCTAGTGTCTTAGCCAAAATTTATAATAACTATATACTGTGTACCTGCATCCAAAATGGTTAAAACATAACAGTTTAAAATATATCATGATGATATGCAAACATGCAATATATTCTGGATTTCCTATCCCTATTCATTTGACTATTTATCTCAGTTATAGTTTCTAGGGTCACTATTAACCTATTAGTTTTCATGGGCTGACTAATAACCTGTCTAAAATCTTACGGACTATCTGTCCGATTTAATAGTTTTTATTGGATCACTAAGAACCTATTAGCCCCTGCCAATAACTCCATCCAATTTTAGTTTTCATGGGTTCTCCTTGAATCTATTGAAATATCCAATAACTTCTCTCATATTATACTTTTCATGGGTTGACTATGAATCTATTGATCTCTGTCAATAACTTAATCCGGATATAACTTTCATGGGATCACTAAGAACCTATTGGCCCCTGCGAATAACATTTTCCAAACATAGTTTTCATGGGTTTACTATGAATCTGCCTAAACTGACAAATCTTTAATCAATCTTTAGGCATCCTATGTTCTAGTATACCTAACCTCCTAAATGCAACTCTACTCATACAGGAGTTAACTCAATATGTACTCGCTACTGAGTCAACCTAGCTGGTTATTCTGCCCTTAACACCCTAAAATATAGTTATGGGTTAATCATAAAGTGAACATGTTTATAGAAGAAGCACACATGATAACTGATCATAAAATGATAACACAACCATCCATGGTTTAATATCCTTGTAATCATTTTCAAATGAAACATGGTTAATACCTTTAACTTATTATCTTTAGCAAGGAAAGCTTCTTCAAAAACTTAAAGTAAATTGCCATTTCAAAACTCTTTTGTATTTCCATGAGTTTTTCTTTAAAAATGGGATTGGGTTCCTTGTTTTGAAAACTAAGGCTTTCGAAACCTTAGGCCTTCTCCTTTGAAAGTATTCAAACCTTCTTTTCAAAACACTTAAATATATGCCTTTCAAAACACTCAAAACATCTCTTTCGAAAGCATCAAAACCTTCCTTTCGAAGCAATTAAAATATATCCTTCGAAAGTATTAAAGCTTATCTTTTAAAACCTTCAGTCCAAGTAGGATTTATAAAAACAAAGCTTCGAAACCATTTGAAAGTATCTCTTTCAAAATCTTTGGGTTTAACCTTAAATATAACTTCTGGGTCGAAGTGAACACAAGCAAAAGTAACCCTTTCGAAACCATTAATCTTCGAAAAAAAGAATTTGGGAAAAACAGATGGCTTCGGAACCACTCTTTCGAAAGCATTAGTCTTTAAGTAAAACAATTGAAAGGATAGCTTCGAAACAACCTTTCGAAACCATTGCCTTCGAAAACCTTAATATAAGTGGCTGCTGAAGCCCTTTTGAAACCATTGGAAAAAGGGGCTTTAATATTAATAAACAAAAGCTAATATTAATAAACAAAAGCTTCCATTTCGAACTCTTTGTTATAAGGCTATAAAGAAAAACGGCGTTTAACCCATTCGAAAGGTATAAAGACGGCAGCTAGGTTTCGACTTGGTTCAAAAGCAACTACCATTTCGAAAGCTCCTTTTTGAAACTTAATATGCGGCAATTCAATTGAAAGCTACTTTAAAAAAAAGGCAAGCAGCAACCCATTCAAAAGCTATTAAAATACCTTCAACCCCTTCGAAAGCTTTTTAAAAACAAAGTAAGCGGCATCTCTTTTGAAAGCAAAACAAAGGCCGGTGGTTGATTCGAAAGCTATTTAAAATAGCATTAACCCCTTTGAAAGCAAGCTTTCGACACCATCCCCTTTTGCCTTTCTCTAATACACTACATACCAACCATTTGATATCATGTGTATTGGTTTCGAATGAGCTCGAAAGGCAATCTAGGATGATTTTGGAAGCAAGCAAATGGAAGTGGCAAGCTTGTAATTCGAAACAAAGCTGATTTTTATTCCTTTAAAAGAAACTCCTTTCTACCTAACTTGCCTTATTTGTCAAAATATGATTGGTTTCCAAATCCTTTACCAAAATCTTTTCTAAAAAGGTTGCCGAATCCATCCATTAATAATTAAAAATATTTAGTAAAGAAGCCCTTCCTCTTAACAAAACAACTAAAACCTTTAACTCCACAAACTTAATTTATTTATTTTCCATAGTAAATCACTTAGGAAAAGTCCCCAAAAATCATCTTAATTCACTTTTAATATGTTTCCCACATATATAAATTTCGGACCCAATATACTTTATATGATCGCTGAAATTAATTTTAAACCCAAATTGTCTATTTCTTCCATTCAAAGTTCACAATAAATTATCCATAACTTGGATAATTATGAAAATTTAAACCCATCTCCAAAATAATATTTTACATAACATATTATATCCTCATAACATTCGAAACCTATTTTATATGATTTTAACCTTAAAATCGAATCAAACCTTTTTTAAACATACCTTTTTAAATCAAACATGGCATGTAATCAAAGCATATCATTATTCAAATCATCCCAACGGTTTTAAACTTTAAACCCAAAATCAAAATGTTCATGAAAACATAAATGAGATGATTTTGATTATTATTCACCTTGTTTTAGATAAGGAACTTGAGATTTGATCTTGCTTAAATCTTCCTTGCTTGAATCCTTAGCTTTTAGTTGATTTTGATCCTCTTTTCCATTAGGGTTGTGGCCGACCTTAGTTCTCCTTTGCTTTTGTGTTTGATTTATGAACGTATAAAATGAAAAATGGAATAAGGATTTGGGGATTATGGGATTATGGTATACGACTATTTCCAATAATACCCTTGCCTTATTCTCTTCTATAGTTAATTCATAAAACCATATTATAAACCCATTCCTATAATTTCGTTTAGCTAAGCACAACCTCTATTTAGTTTTCAAATCTCAATCCCCGTATCACTCTAGTTTTCACATTATTCTATTTAATTTATCTTATTAAATCTCCTGAATAATATTATTTAAAATTAGGGGTGTTGGAGGTTCCCCTCCTTAAAGAATTTCGTCCTCTAAATTCAGTAAGGACTAAATACTAAACATAGCAATCAAATGTAACATCTCATAACTACCATACTAGCCTACCTGACTAGCAAACGGTCTATATAAAGCAAATATAGAACATACCCTTACAGCGGATCAGGATAAATATCTCTAGTCTTGTCCTCTGTCTCCCAAGTACAGTCCTTCTCGTTGTCGCTCTACTGAACTTTCACCAACTTGACTGTCTTGTTTCTTAACCTATTCTCATCTCTCGCTACAACCCGAACTGGTTGTCTAACAGAAGTCAAATTCGGTTATACTATTAAATCTTCCAACGCTGTTGGAGGAATAGTAGTCTCTGGATCATGCACATACTTACGAAGATGAGACACATGAAACACGTTATGGAGACCTATGATACTGCTCGGCAACTCTACTCTGTATGCGAGCTTTCTGACCCTCTCTATAATTAGGAATGGTCCAACATATCTCGGTGCCAGTTTCCCTGAATTTTCGAATCGTACCACACCCTTCATCGGTGATACTTTAATGAAAATTCTATCTCCAACTGAGAACTCTAGATCCTTACGCCTCTTATCTGCGTAACTCTTCTGTCTAGACTAAGCTTCGTTCATCCTTTCTCGGATCAACTCAATCTTCTTTGTTGCCTCTCTAACCAGATCTGGACCCAACTTAATCTGTCTCCAGTTTCTAACCAACATGTTGGTGATTTTCATGGCCTTCCATACAAAGCTTCAAAAGGCGTCATTCCTATACTAGTCCGATAACTATTATTACAGGATAAATCAACTAAATGTAGGTGATCTTCCCAAGATCCACCAAAATCCAACACACAAGCTCTTAACAAATTCTTAAGTACCTTATTGACTCTCTTTGTCTGCCCATCCATTTGAGGGTGATACGCAATACTCATATTAAGCTTGGTACCTAACACATCTCGTAGACTCTTCCAGAATTCACTAGCAAATAAAGTATCTCTATCACTCACTATACTACTAGGAATTTCATGCAGTCTAACTATGTTCTTCATAAACAACTTAGCTAAAACAGGTGCCATCCTGATTGACCTAACTAGAATGAAATGGGCACTCTTGGTCAACCTGTCCACTATGACCCATATACTTTCATTTCATCAATTCGACCTTGGCAACCCATCTATAAAATCCATGGATATCAAATCCCATTTCCAAACTGGTATCATTAAAGGTTGAAGCAATCCACTCGGCTTCTAATGGCCTTCACTTATTGACAGTTCACACAATGCCTTACCCATAAGCCAACATCCTTCTTCATACCTTCCCAATAGAAACTCCTCTTCAAATCTTGATACATCTTGGTTTTCCCAGGATGAATCGTAAATTTGGATCGATGACATTATTTAAGAACTTCTTTTCTTAAGTCCTCAACATCCGGAACACATAACCGTCCCTTCTTTCTCAACCATCCCCTCTGGTCAAGATTAAAATCCTTTAGATCATTGATCTCCGATCCAACCTCAAGTCTTCTAATCTTCTCGGCTAATAATGGACCTTCTTTTTGCTTAGAAGCAATCCTTTCGATCGATACGGGTCGAACTTTCAAATAGGACAACATTGCGGTGCTTCGACTAGAACTAATAGTTGATCTTAACTGCACATTGCAAGTAGTCAAAGCCTTTAGATCTTTCCATTCTGTCAACATTGCTAACACCACATTCTGATGCTTTCTGCTAAAAGCATCCGCTACTTTATTTCCTTTTCCAGATATATACTCTATACTAAAATCATAAGCGGCTAAGAACTCCAACCACCTCTGCTGTCGCATATTCAACTCCTTTTGAGAGAATAAATACTTTAAGGACTTATGATTTGTGTATAACTCAAATCTCTCCCCTAAGAGATAATATCTCCATATTTTCAATGCGATGCCAACTCTAAATCATGAGTAGGATATCTCACTTCATGCGGTCTAAACTGTTGTGAAGCATAGGCAATAACTTTACCTTTCTGCATCAACACAGCCTCTAATCCAGTTCCGCATGCATCGATATACACTACTAACCCTTGGTTTCCATCTGGAACCACCAACACATGCGCGTTGGTCAACAAATGCTTTAACTTAAGGAACGCTTCTTCACATTTGTCAGATCAAATAAACTTCACAACCTTCAAATTAGCTTAGTCAAAGGCACTGCTATCCACAGGAAATCCTTAATGAATCTCTGGTAATAACCAGCAAGCCCGAGAAAACTTATAATCTCACTCACCGTCTCTGGTCTCTTCCAGTTGTTAACAGCTATGATCTTGTCCGTGTCAACTGACAAACCCTTCTCTGAAACCACGTGACCAAGAAACTTAACCTCTTTCTTCCAGAAATGACACTTGAAAAACTTCGCTTTTAGTTGATGTTGTCTCAGTGTCTCAAGCACTACTCGAAGGCGAGCTTCATGCTCTCTTTCATCCTTAGAGTATACTAAAATATCATCTATGAATACCAATACGAACCAAACTGGGTGCTCTTGGAAAAATTAGTTCATCAAATCCACAAAGAATGCTGATGCATTCGTTAACCCAAATGGCATTACTAACCATCCATACAAACCATACCTAGTCTGTAACGCCGTCAATGGAATACTATCATCTGCCACTCTTAGCTGATGGAATCCTGTCTCTAAATCCAATTGGGAAAATACTCTGGCTCCACACAACTGATTAAATAAATCATCGATTCTTAGCTAAGGATACTTATTCTTGATCGTCTTCTCGTTCAACCTACAATAGTCAATACACATCCTTAACGACCCATCCGGTTTCTTCACAAACACTGCGACCGCTCCCCAAGGAAAACTGCTTGGTCTAATAAAATTCTTCACTTCTAAATTTACTAGCTGCACCTTCAATTCCTTCATCTCGGTCAGTGTCATCCTGCTAGATGGTCTACTTACAGGTTCTGCTCCTGGCACAAGCTGTATCTGAAACTCAATGGCTCGTTTTGATGGTAGTCCTATAGCTGGCTCAAAAGCATTTGCAAATTCTCTTGCTACCCGAACCAGACTTAACTCTTCTTCTACTTCTATAGCACTCAATAAAGCACAAGCACTTCGATCTGAATTCTTCACTGAGAATATAATTCGGTTATGACTATTAGGGTGTTTTAGCGATATTTTCCTACCTTGGAAAAATATCCTGACATCATATTTATCTAACCAATCCATATCCAAAATGATTCCGAAGTCTACGAAATCAGAAACATGCAAACTGCATGCAAACTTATGACTTAACAAATTAAATTCTAACTGGTCACATCTCATTCCCAGAATAGCATATCCTCCTATCCAATTTGCAACCCTTAAGGAAGTAACAAGTTTGAGGGTTCTAGACATAACCTACCAACCAAACACTAAGATATAAATGAATGCGATGCACCGGTATCAAACAGTATCCTAATTGGTATACTTTGAATCAAAAGCGTACCTTCCAACACAATCTTTCCCTTCTCAGCAGTAATTGGCCTAGTAGATGATGGTCCAACAGCAAAGACTTTCCCCTTGTCCGTCATAACCGGTTCTGGATACTGATTCTTATAATGCTTAATCTGGTCACAATTAAAGCACTTCACTCCCTTCTTGTCTACAGCCTTCTTCCCTTTGCCAGTTCAACATTCATGAGCATAATGTCCCTTCTTATCACAGTTAAAGCAAACTAAATTAGCCTTTGCCTTCTTGGCAGCTTCTCCCTTCTGGTTTCCCTTCTTCTTAAAGAATTTCCTCTTCTTACCCTGAAAACGCTGGGTTTCAACCTGCTTCTGCTTCCCATAAGTAGAAAGCATCTCTTCATTCTGGATTTTCATCTCCATAACAACAGTACTTGGATCACGGAGACGTGGCAAGGTCGCTCTAGTAATCTCAGGTCTTAGCCCTCGAATGGACTTGTGTAGGGTGCGAGTCCCCTTACCGGAGTAAGTGAATGGAATTGTACAATATTAATCGCTTTAAGTCTCGACCAGAGAATCAGGACCGGAGTGCATGGTTCAAGTCCCCTTATCGGAGAGCAAGTGGATGGAGTTGTACGATATCGATTGCTTTAACTCCCGATTAGAGAGTCGAGACCAGAGGGCAGGATGCAAATTCCCTTACCGGAGAGCAAATGGATGAACTTGTATAATATTGATAGCGTTAAGTCCCCTCCGGAGAGATGAGACTGGAGAGCAGAGTGCAAGTTCCCTTATCGAAGAGCGAGTGAATGGACTTGTACGAAAAGTAAGTCCCCTCACCAGAGAGTGAGCGGATGGGCTTGCTTGGTCATTGGATCCCCTCGCCGGAGAGTGAGTGGATTGGGCTTAGCAAGGATCTGGAGAGATCAAAACCCTAGATTGGGTGATAACGATCCAAAGAGATCAAACCTTAGATCGAAAGATGAATGGTTTGACGAGACCAAGCCCCGGAGCGGATACAGATTTAACAAAAGGATTTGAACGTCTTGCAATCAGAGAAAGGGAGATAAATCCCGAGCGAACACAGAATGACTTGTATGTGTAAGGATACCCCAAGGTGAAGACATCTTGCTCATAATTCATGATAGACGCTTAAGCAAAGGATGGAGCCCTTAACTAAACCAGGTCTAGGATGACCTCTGATTTGTGAAAGAATCCGAAGGACCCAGACGATTCACGAATAGCCGAAGAGCTCAACTATTGGAGATCGATTACTAGAACATGTTCTTGAGCAAAACACACCATACATTCGAAAGACATAGTTTGAGCGACAAGTGTTAACCTGTGTTTAACCAAAATAGATTTCAACCAGATTTAGCAGATCAAAACAAGAATAAAATGATTCACGAACCTGGAAACACGATCAGAAGGACTAGAAATTGAACTCTAGAAAGTTGAGTGGAAAAATGACTAAGACAATAACTTGATGCTAAGTTATTTAGGTTGGCACCGACCTATTTCATCTCTCATTTCTGCCTTTCAAACACCATACACCTCTTATACTACACCAACAATTCGTGATCAAGTGGTTCTCTAAGATGCGAACGAGCAATTCTAAAATTGACGAAAGAAAACAAAGAAAGCATGTAACAGAAAGATCCTTAGAATCAACTCAAAGTCGAAGAGAAAGAGATTGGAACAACTCAAGAAGAAAATAGAAAAGCTAGTGAATGGACGAAGTTCAACTTGGACAAGTAAAAATACTCGGCACCGAGTTATTTGACTCGGTACCAAGTTATTTCATTGACTCGTGGGTCTTCTGTTTCACTTGTGCAACTTCCGGCCGCCTTATGGACTTCAGTACAAGCGCACTTTTGACCCCGTACCTTTATTTCTGTATAAATACCAGTCTACCTGCAATCAAAGAGGGACTTTCTATCTGATCTTTTGGCTCTTCACTCTGGATCTACTTCACAGACTCTAGAGCCTACGAGCTGCCATCTTCTTCACTTCTACTCTCTTCATAAAACATTCTGAAACTCCATTGTAAATCTAAGATCCATTAGCTTGTGGTCAGATCTGATAAAACTAGTTGCAATCCGAAAAGAGAACAACTAATAAAAGAGATTAAGATGGGCGTAGGGCAAAAATTAATCGAACCATTATAAAAATTCTTGTGTTCTTGTCTTTCTTCTTGCTTTTGCTTTGATTTTGATTGAACTGGTGCTTTCATCTAATATTTGGGTGTTGATGCCATCTTTGACATCAACAATTACTCATACAATTAGTCGCAATTTGTCTGTGGTGAATAATTTGTTTGTTGCGACCAAGTACCCAAATAATGCAAGGAACATAGGGTCCAAACCGTACCCAATCAAGAACGAACAAGGACCTTTATAATATCCGCGCTAACTAGTGGCGTGGGTTCTTTAAAATACAATGCACGACTCTATGGTGGGCCTTCTAAAATTTATTTCTTTATTTCAGAAATGAAAAAATTACCACACTTTAAACAACTAATCTAGATCAATCTCAACATAGTATGTGGTCCAATTGATCTAAAATTTGCTAATTTCGAATCTAGGGTTAAAAAGGTGTTCAAAGATTTGTTTTTTCCCTTTAGTATGAAACGGTAGATAAGGAAGGAAGTGGATGGAATGAAGTATATGGTAAAAACGAGAGGAGGGTATTTTTGTCTTGCTGTGAGGAAGGAGATAGCTGCGTGAAAGTAGTTTTTTTAGTGAATATTAGGCACGCATCCTTAAAACAGAACTTAATTCAAAGCGGATCCCTGTGATAAAAAGTATACTTTCTACGTCCCTGTTTTTGGTTTCCGCCTATTTTTTCCCCAAATTACCCCTACGCTTCACTATCGAGCTCCAGTTCTTCTTCTTCAGTTTCTTCTGATCAAATGAAAAACCGAGCCGAGTCTATAAACTATGAGAATCAAGAAATTAAATTGAAGACTCTACAAAATCGAAGGTTTATTTTTCGATTTAAATGAAAAACTACAATTAAATTGAAGACGAATCAAGCTTTTTTACAAAATATGAGATTATTAATAGTTGCAGTAATGAATAATTGCAACAGGTTCTTTTTTTGGATTAAATGATTTTACATGGATAATTGCTGATAAGAATGCAATTATTCTGAATATTTGCAGAAATAAATGCAATTATTGAGAATAATTGCCGATAACTATGCAGTTATTATGAATAATTGCAGAGACAGATGAGTTTAGAATTGAAATGATTTTACAAGAAAAATTGCTGATAAGAATGCAATTATTTTGAATATTTTCAAAAATAAATGCAATTATTGAGAATAATTGCTAATAAATATGCAACTATTACAAATAATTGCAGAGAAAGATAAATTTAGGATTAAAATGATTTTACATGAATAATTGCTAATAAGAATGTAATTAAGAAAGATGAATTTCGGATTGAAATAATTTTACATGAATAATTGCTGATAAGAATGCAATTATTTTGAATATTTGCAGAAATAAATGCAATTGTTTGAGAATAATTGCTGAAAACTATGCAATTATTATGAATAATTGCAGAGAAAGATGAATTTAGTATTGAAATGATTTTACAAGAAAAATTGCTGATAAGAATGCAATTATTCTGAATATTTGCAGAAATAAATGCAATTGTTTGAGAATAATTGCTGAAAACTATGCAATTATTATGAATAATTGCAGAGAAAGATGAATTTAATATTGAAATGATTTTACAAGAAAAATTGCTGATAAGAATGCAATTATTTTGAATATTTTCAAAAATAAATGCAATTATTGAGAATAATTGCTAATAAATATGCAACTATTACAAATAATTGCAGAGAAAGATAAATTTAGGATTAAAATGATTTTACATGAATAATTGCTAATAAGAATGTAATTAAGAAAGATGAATTTCGGATTGAAATAATTTTACATGAATAATTGCTGATAAGAATGCAATTATTTTGAATATTTGCAGAAATAATGCAATTATTGAGAATAATTGCCGATAACTATGCAGTTATTATGAATAATTGCAGAGACAGATGAGTTTAGAATTGAAATGATTTTACATGAATTTAGAATTGAAATGATTACATGAATAATTGCTGATAAGAATGCAATTATTCTGAATGTTTGCAGAAATAAATGCAGTTATTGAGAATAATTGCTGATAACTATGCAATTATTATGAATAATTGCAGAGAAAGATGAATTTAGGATTGAAATGATTTTACATGAATAATTGCTGATAAGAATGTAATTAATCAGAATAATTGCAGAAATAAATGCAATTATTGAAAATAATTGCTGATAACTATGCAAATATTATGAATAATTGTAAAGAATGATGAATTTAATCTTCATAATTGAACTAAAATTCTTTATTTTGTTATTTATAGTTATAAATGTCTAGTTTTGTATTGAAATGCTTTTATATGAATAATTGCCGATGAGCATGCAATTAATCAGAATATTTACAGACATACATGCAATTATTAAAGATAATTGCAGATTTATATGCAATATTTGCAAACAATTCAGCAATTATATGCAATAATTGATGGCATGCCTGCAAGTATACGCAATAGTTGCAGACAATTCAGCAAGTATATGCAATAGCTGTTGGCATTTGAAGAAAAATCGATAATGTTTAAAATTTGCAGAATTCTCCGCAAATATATGGAATAATTGCACTCTTACCTTAAATATGTTTTTTTGGTATCAACAATGGATCTCATTTTAAAGATCATCAAATTTGTGATTTTTGATAACAACGGTATGCTGATCTGATTTTTCTACATAAAGTTATACGCGTTTGAAATGTTAAAAACGTAAAGGGTATTTTGGTCTTTCTGCGCGCGCGAATTTGAAAACAGGGACCGAAAATGTAAGTTAAGTTTGGCAAGGATTTTTTTCTTTATTTTGAAACTTATCAGGGATGTGAGCCAAACTTGCTTGAGCCTTTTGGATCTTTGCTATAAACACCCATTTCCCACCTGAAGGTTCCCCTCTCCCTCATCACGACATCTCACGCTAAATCTAAAATCTCACAAAAATCGCTTACGTCTCCTCCTTCTCTCTTTCGCAACCACATCGCCGTTCATTTTGCACGAACCGGATTCAAGGTAAAATTCATTAGAAATTTATGCTGTTAGTGAATAATTTTACAGCCTAACTTAATATCTGAAGCTAATCTAATTTAATAGCTTCAAATAAAATTTAATCTTCAAACTTTGTTGCTACAATAGCCCCAAAATGATTGCATGTATGGTGGTTACGCCTAGTATTAATGATCTACCTTTTAATTGTTCCATACCTTTTCTTAAGCAAGAGCAGCCACAGTACCATGCTTGATTATTTGTTTTTAGTGAAGAACCCTGATTTCTCTCTGATTTATTTTACCAAATAACTACTGCATGTAATATAACGGAAAAAACCTTTACCGTTTAGAGAGGTACATTAATTACATTATCAAACGTTTAAAATACAATAGAAGTTAGTGGCGTCATTAAGCGTACACCTCTAAAGTGTACACCTAGAGGTGTGTAATGTCTCACATCGTCTAATATGGTACGAGCGATGACTATATAACCAACTAGGCACCTTCCCCTTACAAGCTAGCTTTTGGGGGTGAGTTCTATCTAAGGTTGGTTCATAACAAACGGTATCAGAGCCTAACACCACGATAGAAAAAGTTCGAAACTCGTTGGTGACATGTATGGGCGTGACGTCACTCTATTGAACATTAACATTGTATGGGCGGTGTCAGTGCAATAGAGCGCCGACGTGGGCGTCGGACTTTGGAAGCTTGGTGGTATGTAATGTCCCACATCGCTTAATATGGTACGGACGATGATTGTATAACCATCTAGACACCATCCCCTTACAAGCTAGCTTTTGGGGGCGAGTTCTACCTAGGTTGGTTCATAACAAGGTGGAGCAAGTCTTTCAGTGAGGTGGTCGAATGAACACCTCAGCATGATAGAAAAATAATTATCAGGTTTTATGTTTTACTTTTCATGGAGTGTTCAAGTATCTTAAACTAAACCTGAGAACAATTATAATGATGCAATCGAGAAGAAACACATAGACCATTGATAATATTTAAGAATTGTAAGGAAACAAATAGGTTCCCATAGTTGAAGAAAGAAAGACGTAGTGCATGAAAAATAAGTTTGCTGGACGGACCAAATGAGTGCAAAAGAAGCATTTTTTTTCCTCCTTTATCATTTGGCCTATCATTTTCTCTATTTATATTTCTACTTCTCCATGCTGTACATTAAAATAATTCATTGTCCTTTACTGTTAAATTTGTTACGTACTTAGCATGTGCCACTGCTTCCTGCTTCCTATCTTGTTTGTTTTCAGATTCTGAATGTATGTTAATTTCTTTTGCTAGATCTGTTAAAACTTTTAAATGACAAACTGTATGTTCATTAACTACAACAATTAATAACATTGAAATAATAATATGTATATTTCATATTTCGATATACATTTCATTGAATTTCACTTGGTGTTCATTCTAGAAATGCAATGTACAAATGATTTTATCAAGTCACATCTGCCTTGAAATATATATTCATTAGTTACAATAATTAATTGCCATAATTTCACAATACTAACGATGCAAAACATTTCCTACCTAGACATTTATACTTGAATATCATTCCACGAATGTAGTCTTTTTCTATTTTTACATGATGTGTTTTCAAAATTTTATCTCAATAGATCAATACACACACACTCATTTGTGGAATGTTGTTTTTGTAATATAGGTATTTCTAAAATCTTAATAGAACAATCTATTGTAATATTTTCAAACAAAAACAAAGAGTATAGTTATTATGTATATGATAGACTAACGTCGTCTAAAATATATGTTAGGAAAAAAACTCAATGAGTTCTATGGTAGAGAAAATAAAATGCAACTCAAATCAAAAGGTTAACTCAACAATCTTTTGTATTTGTAAATATCAGTTAGATGCAATAATAGAATGAACTTTAGCTTTCCAATAAATGAGTATATAGTTTGCTCTCTGTGACTTCCCATTCATTTGCTCTAAATATGTACTTGTAATTTACTTAACTTAATATATACACATCAAATGTTTTCCATACAGCGACACACATTGTACTAACATCTTTTTCATGAAAATCGGGATCGTCTTTTTGTTGTGAATCGACTTTCATTTTGTTTCTTTCTTGTGTATGTGTGCTTGCATGTGTGAACACATACATACATAGACATTATGTTGTTCAAAGCAGAGCAAAACGCTAGACACTAAGAACAACCTTAAAATCCAGATGGAGTCTGGATGAAAGTAAGCAGTTGCCACGTAAATTTGATACATATAAAATTTTAATTAAATAACTATAAAAAATGACTACATACGATATGAAATCCAATTGGTTTGAGTCAAGGACCTCAAACTCAAGTGGTTAAATGTATGACGCTTTAGACGAAAGTTCCATAAGTCATGGAATCGAGCTTTTGAGACATCATAATGAGTGCTCTGTGAATAAAACATCACTCTTGCTATCAAAAAGAAAAAGAAAAGAACAAATTGGTTTGAATTTGATAGACGCCAATTATTAGTTGTGTTTTATACCGTGGAAATGAATTTTAGATATTTATTGTGTTCACCATCATAATTGGTGTCTATCAAATTATCATAATGAGTTCACCATCATAATGAGTGCTCTGTGAATAAAACATCATAATGAGTGCTTTGACTCTGTGAATAAAACATCATAATGAGTGCTTTGACTCTTGATATTGTGGAAATAAATTTTGAAAATTTTAGAATACGAAGAAATTCAATAAATAAAGTAACTGAGTGCTTTTATTGTAGTTGTGTTTAATTTAATCAAAATGATAAACAAAGTTGCACTAAAATGCCTATTTTTTTTAGCGTTTTAAGAAAACCTTACGTTCAAATTCGTCTGTTTTGATCTCACTCACAAATATGTATTCAAAATTCTCATTTCATCATAATATTTAGCACCATTTTATTCAGAAAATTGTCATTTTCAATTTTGGATATTATACATTCTCTTCTTATCATTTTGTACATACCACTTCTTGGATCTTAATAACTATATTATGTATATATGTGGAAGTATTTGTCTCCTTCATCTATCTATTAGTTTTATTTGAAGTTGGTTAGCTTATCATCATTTCATCATGCCAATCGACCTATGTTATGATGGCTCGTATTGGAGCATTATATTTGAGATGTATTAGTTGATTGTCTTATTCATATTACTCAATGATTTTAACATTTTATTTGCATTACTTTTGAGCTTACTTTCTTAATTGGAAGATCATCATCATCATTATCATTGTTGTTGTTGTTGTTGTTGTTGTTGGTGTTGTTGCTGTACATCGATTTATATTCCGTTTAGCCCCTCTCAATGTTGAAAATAATTGTTATATTAAAGTATAATCAACGTCTTTTGTATAATATTTTGTGTCTGAGTTTCTTTCTTATATTGAGAAGTCATATCCAACTATAGTCTAAATCTTTCTTATTTATTTTGATATAATATATTTGTCCATTATGGCCTGCTACCAGGCTTTTCCTTTTTATAAAGATTTTATATAGAAAATAAGGTTTATCAATGAGTAAGATTGAATTTGATCACACAAATTTCAAAATTTAACCCGTTAACAGTTTATGTGTTCATGATCATCCATTTACCTAATAGGTCATTTGTCAAACAAACCCAAATATGTATTCATATATATATATATATGTATATATATATATATGTATATATATATGTACATTAGACTCATTTGCCCATTCCGGTTCAAGGCAATCACAATTGTGTATCTAAATCATGTATAATCAAATCAGGAATCAAAAAAGTATAAATTACAACTAAAAACTAACAATTTCATTTTTATTTTTTTTGGTTATTTAAGTGCTGACATGAAAGTGAGAATATAAGAGAGATCATATTTATTTAAATGCCAAAGCATAGTTTGGGCTGAAAAGGCTGGACACTGAAGATTCATATCATATTTATCAAACCAGTTTGGGTTAAATGTAGGTAAAGATAAATGGATTTGACATGCTATCCAAACCTGTATGTTTTGGTTGATAAAGGTCAAGTTCAGGTATCGCCCAAATTTGCCAAATGATAACTATATGATTACTTGATTTTATTAGTTTGTCTAATGCGTTTAAGTATTTTTCTAATCTAACCATATATGGAAGTGTTTATTTACATATATAATGATTTATTGCTTACAGGGGCACTGATCGACTGTCTAGTATGTGAACTTGAGGTTCAAGTTGTTCCAACACTTATTCGAATTGATTTACCTTATTCAAGGCTTTTAGGAATGATTGTATAATATTTAATTTAAGATCTTTTATTTTTCAAACAAGCAACGATTTGATTGTGTCTTGATATCCAGAAATATAAACTTCATATGGTCGACTTCACCCGTACAACTATGCATTATCATACTAAGTTAACATAAATATGTATACATTAATATTATCATAAAAAAAATGTTATTTGTTAGAAATAAAATACCATGTTGCATGTGACATTTGGCATATAAATAACGTGCCACATGCCCTTAATAAGTAAATGACACCTGTCATAAATAAGAATATGACATTTGTCATTTTTTATTATAAAGAATTACACGTAGACTATGGCATACGTATGGCATTTGTCATTTTAATAGCCAACATATACATGCACAATGGCAAGTGTTCAAGGTAGTCGTAACTCCATGATGGCTGGTCTTTTATGTAGGAGTCCCTTGCCTGCACTTATGAAATCCATGAGCTATTTTTTTTTTTTTTTGGAACTTGGTTCAGATCCCACAATGGTATGTACTTGACAAAGATTGAACCATTGACCTTACATGTGAGCACCGCATGTTTAAATCAACTACGCTACACAAGCCTTGTGGGCATGACTAAATATATTTGAAAGTGTTAATGCTTTATATAATACTCTTTTCCATTAAAGGGAATTGACTTTACATGTGAGCACCGCATGTTTAGATCAACTACGCTACACAAGCCTTGTGGGCATGACTAAATATATTTGAAAGTGTTCAATGCTTTATATAATACTCTTTATCATATTCTAATTCTCTACTTTAAGAGGAAGTCTGAATCAAGTCTATGAAAATAAAGAGGCATGTAATTTATATATATTCATGTTATTATGTGCGTGGATTATTTAAGTTGATAATATGTTTTATCTTTGAGGAACATTGATCTTTAAGAAAGTAAGAGTAAGTTTGTAAAGGGTGCTTTTTTGAGTGCAGGTAAGATAAGGAAAACTAGAGTGGAAAGGTTATTATAAATGATTTGAAGTCGATCGTTATATATGTGTTTGGCTAACGCATTCAAAAGTCACAGTTGATGGCTATATTAAAAATGAATATGTATAATTGCATGTCTCTTTATTTCCACACACTTGATTCAATTTTTTCTTAAGCTACGAATGTGGCTTTCATTACTACAATTCTTGCCTATTACTTCTTTATCATGTTTTTTCCAACTTATTCACAAAATACCAAATTAAGACAAAAATATGAGGTAATTGTCATAAGGCGGTTCTGTGATTTTTGATAAAATTTCATCATAGATGCATGTGATATAATATTTAGGTTCTTTCATTTCTCTCTACCATAACTAAATTTTGTGCATATCTGACAAGATTATGTCAATTTTTGTTTTTTGCCTTCCCCTCTTGTTCCATCCCTCTCGTATAATTCAACTTTGTTTCGGTTGGGCAAAAAATTGGTCTAGCATCCGAAATTGATTGATTTCGTAGAGATGACAATTTGATGTTGTAAAATCGCATCTAGTGGCAACATGTATCAGTAAGAAAAATACAAAAATGAAGAAAAAAGTAAGAAAAGCACGTGACATGCAGAGATTTATAGTGGTTCGACTGTGCTTACATTAACTTTAATGATTCTTTTATTGCTATTATACTCTAGATCGAAGAAATTACAGTTACAACTCGAATTTCTATCCCAAATTTGATAATGGCAGTGGTCCCTTCCTTGAGAAATATAATTGTCCTTTCTTACATTTTCCTCCAGTTTAGTTGCTTTATTCCTCGAGTTTATCCTCCATTGATGCTTCCAAGCTTGTTTCTTCATGCATTTATTGATTTTATGGAGGGAACCTATGGATTGGTATAGACTTAGCCAAGTTTTCCTATTTACTTTATTGCATGGATACTTCTTCCATTCCATGAGAATTGAGAGTAGATGGAAAATTTTATGGATCGACACCGATATATGGACTTAATTTCCTCTTTCCCTAGGTTGCTCTTCGTACTCGATCGTCTTCGAGTCTAACATCTATTCCTTTATCATTTCGCAATCTAACATCATCCAAATGTCGTTTGTGAAAAACATCGGATAACGCTTACCTCTTAAAATACACTTGTTTGAATACAAGCGTGCTTTCATCAAAGGCAAGCGGCCAAATACTGATCTGGGTAGATGCTTCCGTTATTCAAATCGTTTCTATGGAACATTGCATCTTCGACATACTTCGTTTCCACATCAATCCGGATGGCTATCCCGTCAATCCACTTGAAACCATCATGATAGACAATGACAACCCAACAAGGTCGTCCTTATCAACACACCTTACAAGAGGTTGAGAATTCTCTTCGAAACAACACTTCGTCTTGCATAATGTACCGTGGTTACGCAAGAGTTTCTATTTCTCATTCTTACTCTTTGAAAAATTTCCCTTCGTTGAATACAACTTGAATAGAACCATCCATGACTCCTTTCACTCGACCTACATTAGACCTGTCAAATGGGTCGGGTCGGGTCACAAATAGGTCGGGTATAATTTTACCCGATCAATTCAAGACATGAATAAACCCAACCCGCTTGACCCATTTAATAAACGGGTTGATCTAACCCGATACGTTTATTAAAAGGGTCAACCCGACCCAACCCGTTTAACAAAAACTGCAACAACACCATGGCAAAAACTGCAGCAAAACTGAAAATTACTCCAATATATCATTGATACTGCATCAATTATCAAAGATTCAAAAAATTACATCAGAAGATAACACAAAAACTGAACAATATTAAAAGATCATACATACTATAATTACAAACTACAACATTTAAAGACTAAAAGATTCAACATGTCATATAAAGTAATAAAACTACAAAATATTTGGAAGTTCTGCATCATAGAAGCAGACTTATAGGTTTGAAGCCCTTATGCACAGCCTTGTAATCCTGAAGCAAACAACACAAATTATCAGTTCACAAATAACAAATTGAGGGGCTTCGATTATACACTGAAGATAGATGTAAACCATTTTCCTTTTAGCAAAAAATAATTCAGCAAACTGTTAGCATATGCTGTTAAACTAAAGATGTATATAAACCAAAAACTTAACGAGCAGCTAAACCTATGCCAGTATCCGTAACTTGAGCAATACCAGTATCCGTAACTTGACAACAATACATTTGCGACTCCTTTAAGTTAATAATAAGACCTATGCCAAACAAATAGCAAGTTATTAATCATTTTTGTTTTTGTCCCTAAGCATGCTGACTAAAGAATTATCCTGGCATAATGCTACTGTAATGAGTCAGTTATGCCATATGTGTAGCTGAAGCAGTGATCAGCTTATCATTTTTAAGTTATACAATCTTCAACCAAACAGTCAAGAGTCCTCCATTAGAAAATAGAAATACATGAAGCGTTTATCTAGAAAATAGAAATACATACAACTTGTTATACTGTTTGCATTTGTTAGATTGGATCTTGCTCTATTTGGTGATTCTATCAAGAGTATTCAACTTGTTGTTTAATATAAAATGCATACAAGTAGTCATTTTACTCATCCCTTGTTCTTGTCAAAATGAGAAGCCTAACTTTATATTTTTATGAGATTGATGCATTTATCCTGATTACCAGTTTTGGATAGTGTAAGCTTATCTGCCCTCTGTTATATGGAAATGTTCCAAAAACAATTTACAAAATATGAAAGCGATCTATGCTTGAAAAGTGAGTTTATCTTGATAGTTTTTACCTCAATTAGGTCCCAGTTAGTATCACAACCACATTTAGTTATTTGTATTTTTGAATATAACCTTGTGTATTAAAAATGGAATTAGAAAATCGTTTGAACCATTTAAATGCAAGTTTTGTTTTTGTTTTCAATGATATATGTGTTGGTTTCTATTTTGGTAGTATTTACTTTCCATCCATATAGACCACAAACTATTTTGTTGTAGAAAATCCCTTAACAGTTTAAAGCAAGAGCATCTTTTTGGTCCTTAAATTTCCTTAATCCTAGTCCTCCTTCCTGTTTTTATTTGCAAACTGCGCCCAACTAATTTTTTGTTGTTTATCTAACCATAAAAAATTTGCACACAAGCTTTCAATTTTTTGATTCCTTGTAAAAAATTTGCACACAAGCTTTCAATTTTTTGATTACTTTACAAGGCATTTGAAATATTTGCGTCCAAAACAAAATAATGGGTATATGACAATTTTGATCAACTCTAATCTTCCACTCAAAGTAAGGAGTCTACCGCTCCATCCGCATAAATTCTTTTTAATTTTTTCAAATAACTTGTTAAAATATATTACTTTCAAAGAAGTGCTACTAAGAGGGACGGATCCCTAGATAAATAAGTTAAACTTCAAAGATTTTTTGTTTTTTAGTTATATCTTTACTGGAAAAACAACTTACATTTATGCTCATTTACTACTCGTCCAAAATTAATATTCAGTTGTGTGCCGTGTGTCATGATATTCTTTATAGTGTGTGCCAGTAAGTGACTCGATACAAACATAACTTCTGAAACTTATGCTGGAGTCTCATATGACAGCATGAATTTTGATGGCTAATTTTGACAGCAAAAAGTAAGTATATCAAAACAGAAATAAAAATGAAAATCGTACCTTGTCTTTATCATTGCCAACCAAGGAGGTAAAAGATATGTTACTGCTGTACAACTATGCCAGGTAGCCTTTAACCCTCCTGTAGAAAAATATATACATATATGATGCATACATGACATTGGATGTAAATATGAATGTTTAGTAAGAATGCAAAGAAATGCTACAAACGAAGGTTCTTACTGCTACCATTTTTTTACAAAGAGGACTGAATGAGTTATATATTGATTGAAAAATGCAAATTAACTAAGGGTGCGGGCAAAGTGAGGTTGAATTCATAACTGATACATACATACCTAAAGATAGATTAAAAGAGCTAATTACGTTGTCTTTTTACTGTAAATTAATTAATGTGGGGAAAGCGAAACATAGATGCATATAAATAGCCTAACATAGATAATAGTAAAAAGCTGAACCAACTACACCCAACAAAATTACTTGTCATCATATAAACTGCCTGAAAAACAATGTACCGTGTTCAAGCCTTACAAAAAAGTTACTTCCAATCTGATAGATGAATGATTAAAATAAAATGCATTGAGGCTAATAGTATCATGGTCCTCTCTTTCCCATTTTGTTTTCATTTATTATGGAATATATGTCTTTTCGGTCTTAAAAAGATCTAACAGTCCCTCCACTAGAGGACTGTTCCAGTTGCAATGGCGACCATTGGTAAGGGTCCAACTAACAATCGATAAGGTAACTAAAATGTATACGGGCTTAAAAATTCAAAGTTTAGCCAATCAAAGACCATCCAAAACTCTCTTTAGACAAGTCTTTATAAAACTGAACAAGGGAGAATAATGATTAGAAATCAGAATAAACATTGCTAAAAGGAAGAGAAATCAAAACTGGTTCAAACAAGAGTCCATCCATGACTGAAAAAGAGATTAAGTAGTTGGAAGCTATTAAAGCATATCCGTAGCCAAAAAAAAAATGAGATTTGAATTAGGGCGTAAGGGATGAGATCATGTACCGGAAAACTAAGAGCTAAAATTCATGTCGACACCAATTCAGCACTAATGAAGATATATGTATATGTGGACGGTAAAGAAACAAATGCTTCCCCTTACATCGGCGAAGCCATTTGAGACTTTGTCGAACAAAGATCAGAATAAATCTGCAAATCATATAAATAAACGTACTAGTTACTATTAGACGCGCTTAACATATCTGTACAGCTTTAACAAATATTAAGTAAAGCACATGCATGGATTAAAGTGGCAAAAAGGGACCAGTTAAACATTTATTATAAGTGTAACTGTACAAGCAGACCAATATAATTCCGTTCTATTACAGACCACAGTGCTAATACTATTGCCAAATAGATCTTATCGGCCTTAAATTGAGAGTAAACAAGCTTATTTAGTAATTATATCCGATAAAAAGAATAAAGTAATTATCAGATAAAAAGAATAAAATCCTACAATGATTGACTATATTTAATTTCATCAATGCATAAGCCAAAAATCACTTTCAAGTTGCAATATAATGAAAAGGACCAATTCCTAACAGGTTCAAAAACTTGAACTACCCACGCATTTTATGAAAAATTTATGAAAAATATTGACTAGTACTAGTACCTGGGAACAGAGGCAATTTCTGGTTCAACCTGGAAAAAGATTAATCAATTGACAACCTTAATTCTTACTCCTATTGCAAGATGCAGATGAAATAAACTCATAAATTAACTTAGGGTTAGTACTTACTAGATTAAAACTAACAACTTAGGGTTAGCTCGCACTTGCAGATATCAATAACAGGAAGATCCGCAGGAAGGTAAGCCTTCGTCGCCTCAAACAACAAAAGAATTAGGGCGTCGTCGTCGTCTCAAACAACGAAAGATCAGACTGTCGTTGTCGTCTCAAATTCAGACGAATTTCACACTATAAATCGAAGATCGGAAGGAATCGCCTTTTTCCATTTGAAACCGATGGAGAAAATCGAAAAACAAGAATTAGGGTTAGAGGTTTAGACGGGTCGGGTTTGGCTGCTTATGTTTTTTTTATTGCAAACGGGTTGGGTAAAAACTAAAACAAAAATAAAAGAATACAACCCAACTCTTGTAATATTAGGGTTATTGGGTTGGGTAAATGGGTTAGGGTAGGTTTTGACAGGCCTAACCTACATGGTGTAACCTCTCTATAGTTAAAATCTTTAATAGTTCTATTGGAACAATCCCTAATAGTTGCGCATCTTCAGAGCTAACTAGTTTAGCTAAGAATATGCATTCATATTTTCCTCTTTGAGAATGAGCGTAGTCATGTAGTGCTCAATCTCATTTGGTATTTCCAACACCTTCGACAGTTAGGGGGCAAGTCGTGCACCCTTAGCTTGAAACTCATTCTTTACTTGACAAACCACCATTTGGGAGCCACCGAATATATCCAACGATCGTATTGAGTCCCGCAATTAACGTCTCGTATTCCGCTTTATTATTTGTAGCATGAAACTTGAGTTTCAAAGCATAACACATTCTCTGACCTTCTGGAAGTACCAAGACGGTTGCTTCAAAATTGTGGTTATTGGATGCACCATCCACCAATAATTTTCATTGAAAAAGTTCAATCATCTCCTTCATTTCGCCGTCCCGAATAGCAAATTTTGCAATAAAATCCTCGAGTGCATGTCCTTTCTAGGTTGATAAGTTATCTCATACTGGCTCATCTCAATATTCCATTCAATAATCGTTTCGGAGTGACGTAATACTTGTCTGAGAGGTTGATCCGTCAACACTCTTATTGGTTGAGACTGAAAGTACGGTCGAACTTTTATGATGCTATCAACAAACAGTAGACTAACTTCTCCGGTTTAGCATAACGATTTTCTGCACTTGTAAACTGCTTACTGATGTAATATACAACCTGTACTTTCCTAGAAAAAAGAATTATAAATTGCTTTGAGAAAATTCAACCCACATGTATATAAGTGTCCCACTCTCCTTTTATCATTTGAATGTGCTTTGAAATAATGCTAGTGTCGATATTTTTATTTGTTTTTTGCCTTCTTTTTCAAAAGCAATAGGAGGAACGTTTCATTATAACTTTTATTTAATGATCGTTGTTTTTATTTTATACTTTTTTATGGCCGATCCATTATAATGCGGAAATAACTACCCTTATTTCTTATAGCTGTTCTCAAATCTGAAAAAGAATTCAGTTATGATAGTGGTTTTGCATACACCTTTTGCTGCTTATGTTATTGCTGTCTTAATTCAGGGAGAGAGAGAGAGACTGAGAGAGGGGAAAGGGAAGGAGGGTGGGGGGGGGGGAGGGGGGAGGGAGGAAGGGATGTGTGTGTGTGTCATACATATGATACAAAACTATATATTCCTATATTAATATTGTATCTCTTTCATATACAAATATACTTTTATTCATGTTTCTTGACAAAATTTGGAACATTGATATGTTTATTGATATTTGTGTTATCTTTTGCTTTTTACTGAACATAGCCATATGATACCTAAATTCAATTTATCCTCTTTTAACGTTCAATGAGGAATATGTAGTAAAAGATATTATTATGAACTAGCACACATCTTTATCATCTAAAAAATTAAACAATAAGTTTTGCACACATGCCAAACATATGAACCTTAAACTTAATTTAATAATGTAAATAATGAACAACTATCATACGACTTTGATTTCAAATGCATATACGATACCATAAATCCACAGTTTGAAACATGTATGGAACATGTATCTTAGATAATAAATACAATTATTAAAATCTAATAAAGAAAATATCACGATAAACATAAGAATGAAAGTAAACCCGATTGCGGCGGTGGTAGTAGCTGCTGCAGTAGTAAAATCAAGGTGATGACCATATACAGAGCTTACATGTTAGTACAGAAACATATTCATTACAGTAATAATTGATTTATATTTATGCACTATTCAGAATAGTCCATATTTGGAAATTCAGTCTATTACGTTAGATTATTATTGTTGATTTTTCTGGAAATTAATTTTAGATCTCAATTTTTATAGAGTAAGAGTGGTACTTTATTCAAACGAAGTACTCATTTTGATGTCTCGGGGTTCGAACCTATGACGTTTAGAGTATAGAGCACTTACCACTTAAGTTAGTGGTCCTTGTCAATTTTAGATCTCATTTGCTTTGAGAAAAAATAGATCTGCCTATACATGTTTGATATTTTTAATATATCAATCAACGATAACCAAAATTATGAGCTGTGGGACTTTAGTTAGTAAAATTAGTTCTCTTTTTATGTTACGAATGAATAAATCAATGTGAACAAGATTTGTTTTGCTCATTTTTATATTTCTTTTGCAGAGTAATAAGAGTGAGCCGTTCCTCTTTGAAGATTCATAAATATAAAGTCGAGGTGGGAGAAAACAAGTCTATATTTTTACTTTGTCAGGTATAATGGATGCAAACTCTTGGTCAGATCTTAATCCTGACATTCTCGATTGTATTATCCACAAACTTGATATCGTTGATTTCTTCCACTTCTTATCCACGTGTCGTTCATGGCACTCTTCTGCCCAAATTCATATGAATTGTTGTCCTGTATGCCCCAAAGCTCAAACTCCTTGGTTATTATTTTCATCTCATTATGATTTGAAAAATAGAAAGTTTAAACCTCATCTCAGTTTCTATGACATCGCCTCTACAAAGTTTTACAAAATTCCTGTTATTGGCATCATAAGTGATATAATTGGTGTAATTGGATCTTCAAATGGTTTCTTGATTGTTGTCGATTCAGCCTATAATATCCATATTATTAACCCCATGACAAGTGCCCACTATCCCCTTCCACGTAGCTGTTCCACCATCATCGATCATTTTAAATACTCTCCTCATCTTACCAATCTTAGGGTTGCCATTGATGTATGTCTGACTACCAACCTTACATATTCAGTTGCTTTATCACTTGATAGTGTGATAATGTATGTTAATTCTAACAATGCCTCATGGATCGAACTTATACACAATGGTATATACAACAATGAAGATGGTGATAATTTTGATGAAGATGTTGATGATATCATTTTTTACAAAGGCAAGCTTCATATTATGTGTGAATCTGGATCATACGTCTTTGATTTTGAAAACTATTTTGAAATGCCTACTAACTTAAATTTTGATCGTCTGGGGCATCCCTGGAACTACTTGGTGAAGTCACCAAATGATAACGACTTATTTCTTGTTATAAGGAAAGCCGAGTATGTGGGAAATGG
This sequence comes from Allium fistulosum, assembly GCA_030737815.1. NCBI lineage: Eukaryota > Viridiplantae > Streptophyta > Magnoliopsida > Asparagales > Amaryllidaceae > Allium > Allium fistulosum. Next base: position 289,362,166 of record CM060905.1, read on the forward strand.
GGAGAGAATAAGGTGGATTACAAAAGGATTTGAAGTTTATAAATTTGACGATATTCAAGTAAGATGGGATAAGGTCAAGGATTTGGGAGAGTTTGCTTTGTTTGTAGGACCCAATACCTTTTTCTTTCTCCCAACTTCTACGTGTTCAAGTATCGTAACTAGGAATGATATATGCTTTGTGGATGAGATGAATGGTGATGGTGTAGGTGTGTTGGATTTTGTCGGTGGCAGCATTCAACGATTTGACCTTCACTATGGCCGCAAGTGGAATGCATATCTGAAAGCATTTTGGTTTACACCCACTCTGGTTTGAGCAAACTGTCATGTAAGAAACCAGTTCTTTTTTTTTTTAATTCATTCACGTGCATCATCTCAATTAATATTGCTTATACCAAGTATGTCTTTTCTTTGTTTGGTTCACCCATACCTGGATGATTTTAGTGTTAAACTCTGGTAAATAATCAATAAGCTCAACACATTGCCCTTTTGAGTATATGAAAACTCATCTTAGTCTTTTATGTATTTACTTTTTAGTTTTTATGCGTGTGTAAAGGCATGTATTGAATTGTGTACTTCATTTATGTTATCCCAGACTTGTTAAAGCTTTTGTAATGAATCAAGTTTGTTTTTGCTTTTAAACTTATGAGAAGCATTTAATATATTCTTTTACTAAGGGAATCAATCACATATTACATATTTCTCCAAACTTCTAATTCTAGTACTTAGGCTGTGTTGAATTTTACAGATTTATTATTGTTTTAGTAATGCTTTCCCTATCTCGTACTACAGCTTATCTTATACTTCATACCAAAGAGGAGGGACCCCGGTGTTATCCCACCTTTTGGCAAAGCTGAGATACCCAAAACTGACTGAAAATCAATAATAACTAGCCATGAATATCAACTACGCATTGCAGGATAACCATGGATATCGATGAATTTTGTCCGAGTCCGGATCGGACTACAACTGACAAGACATGACAAGCAAAGCCATAAAAGCCAATGCTCCAAGTTTTAGGTAAATCGAAGCTCGTATGAGTGAGATATGATCGATACAAGTCAGGTAAAATGCGTTGTTCGTATCCATCAGAAACAACCTGTTCGAATCGATCAGATTCGTATCCATCATGTTTGCGCAGTTCGAATCCATCAGGTTTTCTCGTGTCCATGTGTTCGAATCGATGACGTTCGCATCGATCAATCCACGCCACTTCGCATCCATCGGTGCACCCCACTTCGAGTCGGTCGGTCTCGTACCCATAAGCCTTAGTTCGTATCGAATCCATAAGAGGAAGGGGGCTTGGTCGAATCCATCGGGAAGCTTTGATTCCGTATCCATCAGATGTTCTCGAGTTCGTATCCAACTGACATCGATGGATTCGGGCAACGTCCCTAATACGAATAAGGCGAAGTTTCAGGGGAGACGCGGTCGACTCGGAGTAAAAGGTGGATCAACGCGAGGGATGCGCGCCACGTCGCTGCAAAGCCACGTGCTTTATCGATACGAAGGTCATCGATACGAAATCCTGGGTTCGAACAGGGCTGTACTTCGAGGAACGTCACTTCGTGTCGAACATATCTCATAAACTGTTGATCCAAATGCAACGAAATTTTCAGGGGAGCTTACACATGTGGTAAAGAATGTCCCTGTCAAGTTTCAGCTCGATTGGAGCGTTTTTTGATCGATACGAAGTTATTTCGAATCGATCCCAGATGGAGTCGAAACTTGGTGGGACCGGGCGCGTGGGCCCACTCACGTGCCTGAAAAAGTCTCCCGAAGTTTGAGCGTGATCTCAGCCTCCTACGCCTATAAATAGCCCCTTGAAACCTACAGAAAGGAGGATTATTATTTTTGGTCATTCGACGTCCAGACTCTGCCGGATTCAATTCTATTTCTTTCCATTGCTGTTATATTCGAAATTCATTCATTGTATCTGCTGTGATCATCTGTAACCAGCAAAGAACATCAATAAAAGATAAAAATCATTGAAGTGGACGTAGGCCGGAGATAGCCGAACCACTATAAATTGTGTGTCACCGTTAATTATTTCTGGATTGCTGTTTGTTGCTTGCCTAGACTTGAGATTTGTGTTTGAATATTGTTGATTTGCATTCATACACTGGTGCTTTTACACTACTTGGGGTTTGTGACCATTGTTGAAATAGAAGATAAAAATCATTGAAGTGGACGTAGGCCGGAGATAGCCGAACCACTATAAATTGTGTCACTGTTAATTATTTCTGGATTGCTGTTTGTTGCTTGCCTAGACTTGAGATTTGTGTTTGAATATTGTTGATTTGCATTAATACACTGGTGCTTTCACACTACTTGGGGTTTGTGACCATTTTTGGCGCAAACACTTTGGTGCTTTCACTGAGAAGAACTAGCACCAGCTACACCAGATTCAGAGTTCAGATTTAAAAGCTTGAAGGGATCAGATTTGGGAGACAATGACTCGACAAACGAGACAAAGAGCTGAGAGAAGCCAACAAGGAGGAAGTCAAGAGGTATCCTCTGGTGTTGGAGTAGAACCAGCTTCGATCTACATCACCAGAGATGAAATGGAGACCATGACCAATCTGATGCATGAAAGAATAATGAAGAGCCAACAAGAGATGCTGTAGAATTTCTTTGAAACAGATGAGAGCTACAGGGATGCAGAGCCTAGGACCAGCCACAGCAGCTATGAATGTGGAACAAGGAGCTAGGATTGCGAAACCCAATGAAGGTCAGAATGCAGATCCAGAAGACAATCAACAAGGACTTGGGGGCAGACCCTCAGGATCCGATGCTGGAAGGCCTACAGATGGAGCTCAACAAGCTGGAGCCAACGCTGATGCTAACGGGCCACACGAAGAGTACGTACCAGAATACCCTTCAAAACCAAGAGGGCAGCCCCAGGATGGACATGAAAAGATGGCTGGATTAGTGCGACGACTCATGAGAGGAGGATTGTCTAGCGGAGGGTTGGAAGAAGTCAGTCGGAGTCCGTTCACTTCGAACATCAGGAATGCAAGGAACCCTCCAAAGTTCAAACTACCAATGCTGGATCCGTATGACGGGAAGTCGGATCCGACCATGCATATTACCAGATACATTAGACACATGGAAGTACTGGGAGCATCCGAGGAAGTGATGGCACGATGTTTTCCTTTATTTTTGTCAAACTTGACTGCACTTTGGTTCAGGCAATTAAAGACTGGATCGATCAGGACATAGGGCGAGCTTGTAGACTGCTTCATGGAACAATTTAGGGTCCATGTGACAAGACCCAAGAGTGTGATGACTTTAGCTTCGATAAAGCAAAGGACCGGAGAGTCCATAAAAGATTTTCTGCTGCGATTCAATGCAACGGTGGCTTCTGTAGATCGCCCGGATCCATCGATGATTTTGATGGCGGCGGTGGCAGGAGTTGGAGAAGGCACCGAATTCAAAGATTCATTGACAAGAGATCCACCACAAGATCTTGGAGAGTTTTACCATGAAGCTGAGAAATTCATTCGATTAGAAGAATCACGAGTCGAGAGGCAGGAAGTAAATGCTGCACAAGGCGAAGGAACCGCCAGGGAACAGTCCAGGGCAGACAAAGGAAAGAGAAAGCAGGATGACACACATGATGGTCCTGATAAATGGAAGAAATTCCGAGAGCCTAGATTTAGGCAATACACAGATTTGACGGCGAGCCTAGAAAGAATTTACGCTGAAACTCGGGGGCAACTCCCCTATCGAAAACCACCCAGGAGGGATCCCACGGAGCGGGAACGCAGGACTGGAAAATACTGCCTATTCCATGAGCTGAATGGGCACACTACCGATGAATGCCGCCACCTAAGGGATGAGGTGGATGAACATGCCAGGAGTGGTAGATTGCCACAATATACCAGAGAACGGGCAGCGATAGTAAGACCTGAACAACCACCGTCTCCACCTAACAGGAATGATCCTGGATCGGGATCACGGCTCGTCATCAACTGATTATGATGGCAAGGGCCAAGTTCAAGATTTGGACTTTGGTCGATTAGTTCTCTTAGATTTGATTTCCATAATAAAACGGCTATCCCACTTACTCATGTACGGGAACCGGAGAGATCCCTAGGCATGCTTTAAGATGGAAGTAGACCGCTCCGCCCGGGGAGGCATTGTCTTGTTTTTCCTGGTGTTTGAGATTGAACATCTAGGATTTGAATTTAATAAAGAAACATTTATTGAAATAAACCTTTGACCGGAGAGTTAAAGGATAAACATATCGCTTTATGATCCTACCCGGAGAGGCGGGGTCCGGAGTGCAAGAAGTGAGTTGCTTCGTCGGAGAGCGACAGGATCGACTCACTTAAGCATCGCGTCCTATTCACCGGAGAGTGATTGGATCGGGATTCGATAAGAGCCCGGAGAGGTTGTGATCGGCCGACGATTCAGGTCATGACATCGCTTAATGTTCATATACACTGAACTGGAGTGCAAGAAGTGGGTCGCTTCGTCGGAGAGTGACAGGATTGACCCACTTAACGTTGTTTCCCCTTCACCGGAGAGAGACAGGATGGGATCCAGCATGAGGCCGGAGAGGCTACGATCGGTCCAGAACGATCAACACATCGCTTTATGCCCTAACTGAGGCCAGAGTGCAAGGAATAGAAAGCAACGCCGGAGTGCAATAGGATCTTTCTATTCGATCGCCAAGTCTGGAATGGGCTTGGCAAGGGTCCGGAGTGACCATCGATAGTCCGGAGAGACCGTAGAATTTCATTCTTAACTTCCACTGGAAGAAGTTGATAACGATTCGGCTTCGAACAGCCAAGGACTTGATTGAAAATGCTATAAGCTCTGAATAGAACATGAACTCACTACATTCAATTTGAGACTAATCAAAACACACATTTTACCAAAAGGCATGTTTTGGGAGGCAAAGTGTTATCCCACCTTTTGGCAAAGCTGAGATACCCAAAACTGACTGAAAATCAATAATAACTAGCCATGAATATCAACTACGCATTGCAGGATAACCATGATATCGATGAATTTTGTCCGAGTCCGGATCGAGCTACAACTAGCAAGACATGACAAGCAAAGCCATAAAAGCCAGTGCTCCAAGTTTCAGGTAAATCGAAGCTCGTATGAGTGAGATATGATCGATACAAGTCAGGTAAAATGCGTTGTTCGTATCCATCAGAAACAACCTGTTCGAATCGATCAGATTCGTATCCACCATGTTTGCGCAGTTCGAATCCATCAGGTTTTCTCGTGTCCATGTGTTCGAATCGATGACGTTCGCATCGATCAATCCACGCCACTTCGCATCCATCGGTGCACCCCACTTCGAGTCGGTCGGTCTCGTACCCATAAGCCTTAGTTCGTATCGAATCCATAAGAGGAAGGGGGCTTGGTCGAATCCATCGGGAAGCTTTGATTCTGTATCCATCAGATGTTCTCGAGTTCATATCCAACTGACATCGATGGATTCGGGCAACGTCCCTAATACGAATAAGGCGAAGTTTCAGGGGAGATGGTCGACTCGGAGTAAAAGGTGGATCAACGCGAGGGATGCGCGCCACGTCGCTGCAAAGCCACGTGCTTTATCGATACGAAGGTCATCGATATGAAATCCTGGGTTCGAACAGGGCTGTACTTCGAGGAACGCCACTTCGTGTCGAACATATCTCATAAACTGTTGATCCAAATGCAACGAAATTTTCAGGGGAGCTTACACATGTGGTAAAGAATGTCTCTGCCAAGTTTCAGCTCGATTAGAGCGTTTTTTGATCGATACGAAGTTATTTCGAATCGATCCCAGATGGAGTCGAAACTTGGTGGGACCGGGCGCGTGGGCCCACTCATGTGCCTGAAAAAGTCTCCCGAAGTTTGAGCGTGATCTCAGCCTCCTACGCCTATAAATAGCCCCCTGAAACCTACAGAAAGGAGGATTTTTTTTTGGCCATTCGACGTCTAGACTCTGCCGGATTCAATTCTATTTCTTTCCATTGCTGTTATATTCGAAATTCATTCATTATATCTGCTGTGATCATCTGTAACCAGCAAAGAACATCAATAAAAGATAAAAATCATTGAAGTGGACGTAGGCCGGAGATAGCCGAACCACTATAAATTGTGTGTCACTGTTAATTATTTCTGGATTGCTGTTTGTTGCTTGCCTAGACTTGAGATTTGTGTTTGAATATTGTTGATTTGCATTCATACACTGGTGCTTTCACACTACTTGGGGTTTGTGACCATTTTTGGCGCAAACACCCGGTTTTTGTTGTGGGTTGGTGGGTTTTTTTTGGGGGGGGGGGGTGGTTGGGTGCTGTGGTTGTGGATATTTTTTGTACCATAGCTCTATGGTAATGCATGTTATCCTTTTGCTCTTTTTTGCTTGCTCTATCGTAAACTCGCTGTTTTTTTTCATATGCTGCATGAATCTCCCTTCTGTTTATTTTGGGTTTTCGTCTGCCTGAGGTGAACGTATTTCTCTGTTTGCCTTTAGAATCTAACATTCTTCAGCATGAAGTTAGTTTACAAATGAATTGGGAAACTTGTTTGTAGCCCAAATAGACGATAATGAAGCCATTTTGTTGTGTAAAGGACTCTTACTATTTTTCCACCAGATTAAATCTTTTTCTTACAAGCAACACATTCCAAATAACATCAACCTCATTTTACCATTGTATTACTTATTTTTACATACCGATAGTTCTTGGACTTCCAATCAAAATATACTTTGTTGATGATATTTTAACTTAACAGCTTTGTTATGTATAATGAAAATAAATGGTTATCCTTTTATTTTGCATGAGCTTAGAATTATATTAGGAGCTGTTTATAATTCCTTGATCGTGTGTACATTGAAAAAAACATGGCGTTGGCTACAAAATATGACTTTGTACTTGGATATCTAAATTTATCAGTTTGTTAAAAGTAATTGGTTTTAATGTTATTTTTAAGGTTCTTGCGGTGCCATATCTTTAGTCATGTAGACAGGAATTATATTCATGAATTTATATAAATAATGCAGTGGTTACCAGAGAGACTAATGGCATATGGCACCAATGCGGGTGAACTATGGAATCACTGATCATAAAAATCAATATTTGATTGGTAGCTATGGCTGAGGGATTTATGAGCTTATTTGATCTTAGAAGCTGGGGTTTGTATATTACTATATTACTGCAGTTTATACATTTACCATGCACATTGTCCTAAAATTTAGTTGTCTTGAAGTCCATGTAATATTTCTAACTTCCTTTTGACAAATGGTATATATTGTCTGGAATTGAATATGCTGGATCAAAATTGAGGTAGAATTTGTTAATGTTGTCAACTATTATTGTACAATGCTGATAAGTGCATGGTTCTTGGTAATGAGTCATTTGTGGTACTTGGACTTTTAAGCTCACAACACTTAGCTGTAAGCATCTTTTTTTTGAACTTATAACCAGGCTCAGCTCAAAGGCAAGTGAGATCTTCGTCTAACGCAACGTCGGAGATGGTGAAGGGAGCAACAATATGTCCTAAATGCTTTTGAAAATATTGATATAGTAACATATCAGAGGGAAACAAATGAAAGAAATAACCCATGATACAATAGTTTAAGTCCAAACTTCTACCCTTAACAACTAAGGTTCAAGTTCTAGAACCTACGGTTTCTTTTCTTCATTTTTATTTGCTCCAATTTTCTAAAATTTTGACTAGAGCAACCACTGTGGTAGGGCCAGAACTACTCGTAACTTTATTTCTTGAACCATGTTCCATTTCCTTTATTTCTTGAACATATATCTAACTTTATATTTACTCCGTTACGTAACTATGATCATAAGATGTTAAGAAACAATGTGCAAATGTCCATATAGGATGACTATTGTATGTTTCTCGGTTTTATATATACTGCCAATATTGATTAACAATGGCTAATTTTATTTAAACTCGTAAAGCTGTTAAGTAGCCTCCTAAAACTTTAAAAAATAATCATAATAAAATGGTCTTTATGTCATTTACTCCATTCTGTTACCCTCTCATTATATTTTCCTTCTATTTTTCTTATACAATAAACCTTAATAATATAACTTTAGGTAATTTTTGAATATTGTGCTTGTATCGATGGAGTGTGTGAATGATAACACAAATCTAATTGAATTAGAAAAAGTAAAACTTGAAATTTATGTTGTTTTGATTTTTATTTAATTTGAAAATCTATAGTTTATAAAAGATCACTGAGAGAATGTGGAAAATCACGCAATAGAAATGTGTGATATGTAGAACAATCGTGCAGGTGATGTGGATTAAAACTCAGGTGATGTGGTTTTTCATGCAATCAATTTTTTTTATGGATCGGTTTTTAGTATGTAAGGGTATAAGAGAATTTTTTTTATAGTAAGATGTGTATACTCAACAAAAACATGTATATAGTGTCTTTTTAGTTTTGTAGGATCAGTCAACAACTTTAAACTTTAAGTATTTAAATAGAATTAACCATCAACAATATATGGCGAAGCTTTTTTTTCAAAAAATACTCATTATCATTTTCTTCTCTTTCCTGTTAGCTAGTGAAGTTCAGGCCGTAAGTTTTGAAACGGTTTTTAAACTAACTATCGTAGACTAGGGATGACAATGGGGCGAGTTCTTTGTGTCCAAGGCCCGCCCTGGATTTTTTAAACCCTGTCCCAGACCTGCCTCGGTGACCCTGTCCGGGTCTGGAATTTCGTTCTCGGTGACCCTGTCCGGGTCTGGAATTTCGTTACGTACCCGGAATCCATATGAGTCAGGGTAGATCCGAACCGTTCCAAGACCCGGTGAGACTTTACATATTCATTTAAAATTATATATATATATATTTGTAAGAAGGATAGCCACTAAATGATACAATGAATATAGATATCAATGCGTTTATAATGATAAGTAAGATAATAAAAAAGAGGTGTATGATAACGGTTTAAGAAAAACATGCACAAGTTATTATATAATTATCAGTGATGCAACTTAATACCGTAAAAATCATATAACTTATTGAATGGAACATTAGAACATCCATGTTATAACCACTTATGTATAAAAGTATTAACAAATCATCGTTATAAGGATAAAGCGATTTTATGAGATCTCGGTAGTGCGGGTCGGGTTGGGGCGGATTAGCCAAGTCCCGACTCGACCATAGACCCGGAGCTCTTAAGAACGGGTCATGGGTCTACCGGCCCCAATGACACAATGGGACGGGTCTTGGCAGATCAAAATAGATGTGGGTTTACTACGCCTCATTGTCATCCCTATCGTAGACTGATCAGTTTAATACTTCATACCTTTAAACTCACCACTGTATCTTTATTTAACGGTGAAAATTTGGCTGACAACTACATTAAAAAATCCTTCTTTATTAAACTATACACTCACCTTTCTTGGTTGATTTTGAAATATCGATTCCTAATTTTACCATTTTTCTCTTAAACCTAGCTTTAACTTTTCTTCTAATTGATTCTCTCTAGTGTGATTTTTTGTGGTACACTTTTTTTCATCGAAAATGTTATTTAGGCGGTGATTTTTAGTTCTTTTTTTAGAAAAATATTTAGTTTTTTGTAAAATTTTCAATTTGATTTAAACATTTAATTCTTTTACATCCATTCATTTACAAATATTTGTTAAACTATTTTGTTGAGCATATTCAAAGTCACAGAAAAGATTAAAACCAAAATATATAACTATAACGTATACATGATATATAATCAAAAATGTGGTTGTTCATAATTTATTGGGATTGCAATTTGTGGAACATACTCAAGGCTATGTTAACATGATAAAGGAATCTTAACACCTACTAGAATTGTCTAAGAACTCTTGCATTTATTTTAGAGTTTTAAGAGCTATGTAATATGTAATAGAAGTCTTTTTATTATAGTGATACTTCGTTTACGCATAACATTTATTTTGATGTCTCAATGGTTTGAAATGATGATCTTTAGAACCTAAATTTAGAACGTCGTACAACTAACGAGTTGAACTATAGTCCTTGACTTAGTACATGAAAACATACAATAGTATTATAATCTACTTTAATGAACTTGCAAAGAATTTTTTCTTTAAAATCCATACCAAACAAAATGAATTATAAATGTTGATTAAGAAATGGAAACTAAATAATATTTACACATATAACTATTGGCATGCCTCTTCAAATTCCATGCAAGAGCCAAATCATACAACCATCGAAACTTTTGAGTCTTGGTCATATGTATGTACTTGCCTCATGTTATGTGTTGTCTACTATGAGTATTGTGCCCTAAAGACGACACAAGATTGTAGATGTTTATTATATATTCGATCACCTAAAAAAGTTGTATGGTAAGTGATTTCATTCAATAAGGTATGAGATTTTGGAAGAAATTGTTTCATTCAATAATAGGTAAGAAAAAACACAGTGCAAGTTGATGTATTCAACGAGTGCATTGATAAGCTCATTGGATTTTTAAACAAGTCTATACCAAGAATCATAAATAGATCTCATTCTTCGATCATTGGTAGCACAATTCGATACGTTCATATTGTATTGCAATATGAATTCACTCAAGCAATTGATTTCTTTAATTTACTAAGGATAACTAGTGATACCTTTGTGAAGGAAACTAGTCTGATTCTAGTAGCACCGACTTCCTCCTCTGGTAAAGGTAAGACCTTCAAGATGACGAAGTGAAAATCCAAAGATGGCAACATAGACACAGTTGGGAGGATGAGTGGTCAAAGTTACCACTTCATTGCAAAGGGTCACCGAAAATGAAATTGTTCAACTTATTTGAAGACACTTAAGAAGGAATTAGGTTCCTCTTTTGAATGGTGTTTCTTTATTGAAAATGGTTTATCTATATGTTATATCTTTTGAGTTTTAGGTATTAGATCAAGAGCTCACATCTATAATTTCTTGCAAAATCCTAGAAGTACAAGACCCATAGGAAGAGGTTCAGTGGAGTTTTGCATTGTAAATGGTGTTATTATAGCATCTTAAGCAGTTGGAGTCTACCATTTGCAGATGAACATGTATTTAATTGCTATTATATACCAAAATTTATTGATGAAATAATCTCTGTTTCCGTGCTTGATTGAAACTGGATACAATTTTGTTTTCAATATGAATATTATGAATATTCGTTATGAAATTAGAATTGCTTAATATATATACAATAACGATATTTATAATAATGTGTTGGTTATTGAAAATGGTTATATCATCTAAAATAAATGATAATTATTATTAATACTATATACTAGCCCTATAAATGAAATACAATGGAACATGTTATGAAATGAAGAATGCCTTATTCCATTTGATTTAGAATCATATAACACTGGTGTATCATGCCTCATCAAAAAATGACTAAGCTCATTTAGTGGGAGTAGGGACGGTAATTAGACCCGAGCCGATGAACCCGGACCCGAGCCAGCGTGTCTCGGTTCTAAGCGAGTCGGGATTTGTCGAGTCCAAACTATACATTTCAAAAACCTAGACCCGAGCTTCGGTTCGGGTCTGGTTGGGTAATAACACTGAAAATAGTTAAATTGGATAAATTTTTGTAGATTATTTATAAAATACTTAAATAAAATTTCAAAACCCTTAAATGATTTTTTAGAGCTTTATGAACAAATTTTTAAAACAAGAAAGTAAAATTACTCCATGAGCATATCAACCAAAAATAAATACAATTTATATTGCGTAGCCGAGTCGAATTCCATCGAGCTCTGGTCTTTCATACACTACACGCAACATATAAATAAATAACTCAAATCAAAATGCAATTGAATAGCGTTTCTTTTGCATTTTGATAATCCAATATACATAAAATCTGCGACGACCCAGAATTTCAGTCATTCGAATTTGAAATATTTAACTGATTTTAAATATTGAAAAGTTAATATTATAAGCTAAATAACTTGAAATTCAAATATAATTGTTATTTGAATTTCTAGAATTTTTTAAATAATTGAATCTTTAATTTAATGTAAATGAAAATGATTTCGAAGCCTATTTAAATTCTGTTTGAATTAGAATAATGGTAGTGAACTTTTAAATTTGAATAAAAAGTGACTAAACAGATTTTTTTAATCGTTTTAATTAACGTGTGAAAATCGTCTTTTGGGACACTATCTCGGATTTTGACGAAACTAGTGTCATTGGATCCATAATAGTATATTATTATATGATAACAAATTTCGTGGCGATCAGACGTATCGTTTGGTCGTGCGAGTTCAAAACGCGTAAAAATTAATAAAAGGAATTTAAATTAATATAATTCAATTTTGAGAAGCTAACTTCTAAATACAATCGAATTGGCTCCTGATACTAGTTCCATTGTGTTCGAAATAGGGGTATTACATATCAAACGCCAGGCGACACGCTTCGATTAGAGTTCGAAAATTTCAAGCTTGAATTGTGTCGTCGAAATTTTCTATAAAAGGACTTTGTGTTATTCTCATTTGCAAACCCTAAAAAGATAACAACTCCACAGCCGCCATTAGGGCGAACCCATCCAACCGCACCACGAAATCGCACCACCTCATGCCGATTTAGGCTTCGACTTCAATTGCAAAATTGAAGAGCACGACTCAATGTATAATCTCAACGGTGGAGATCAGAATTAGAGCAACGTGGAGGTGGCTAGGCATCTCCGTTCATCTGTGTTTTTTAGGAGGGTGCTGGATCTCGTCGATGTGGATGATGTGGGGGCCGACACTAGGTGCGATGGAAGCGTGGCTGCGTGGGCGATGCAAACATATATTCAATGTACCAAATACTTTCATATGTGTATAGTGCAAGTGCAACATATATTCAATGTACATGGTCAATGTGTATGTTTATAGGTATTACCACATTAGACACATTTTCCCTTTATATATATCTTTGGTGTTCATAGTTTTATTTTGAAAATAATATAAAATACTAATAATATGTATATATACATAGTTTACTTACATATACATATGATATGTTATAAAATATTTTTCAACTAATTGATAATCGTTTACTTATATTTATAAAATCACAATTAATGAGTCTAAGTAGGTACTTAGAAGAGGAAAAGATGGATGACTTTTCTCCTTCCTTTAATCATTCATTCATTGTCATTTCAAATCAACATTTGAACACTTAAACTTTTATACATATAAAAGTTAATTATGACAAGTTTAATGTGTTTTGAAATATAAAATTATCATTTTGAAATCTAGTTTTGAATTAGGAAAGATTCAATTATTAGATTTATGTTTTAAGCAAAAGTTCTTTAAATTTTTGAGTTAAAATTATATATATATATATATATATAATAAAAACTGTATTTCAAATTCAAAATAACATATATATGTAAACTTAAATTTTATATGTTTTGAAATTCAAAATTAACAATTTGGAAACTAGCTCTGATTTAGGAAGAGTCCAAAATTAGATTTAATTTTATACAAAAGTCCTCTTGTGAATTATGAGTTGAAAAAAATATATATACATATGTATGTATGTATATAAACATATATAAATAAAAAAAATTATTTTATGTTTTGAAATAACATATATACATGAAACTTATATTTAATCCCATAAAAGATTTCAAGTAAGTAATATATGTAGTTCACTTATATTTGCATACGTAATATGTAACAAAATTATTTTAGCTAATTAAAACTAGTTTAAATCTGAATTTATTATTATTAATAATAAACATTAATTTAAAAACAAAAGTAAATAATAGATTGGACAACTTAGGCATATATAAATTAGTTGTATAAGATATATAATCTAAACTATACAAACATGGTGAAATATATAACCAAATCAGATGTATAAGATATAGGATCCAAACTACACTAATATGATGTAACATGTAAATAAAATGAGATTTGATAATTACCTTATGATGTAGGCTAAAATTCATACATTCAATGAAGAATTCTCCTCAGATCTTCAAGATACATACTCAATCCTTGTAAGAAATGGATGAACCACTTATGTTTTAATTTATGTACTGTTAGCATTTGATTTGGAGCTGATAAAACTTAGAAAATCTTCATTTTCTTTTTAAGCCATGGAAGGTTACGAGGAAAGAAAAGAAAATGAATAAAAATAAATATCTATAGGAAATGGATTGGTGAATTTTTTTATTAAAAGAATGAAACTTCCCATTCTTTTAGTTAAAACTTTTCCAATCAATTCCTTTAACTCTCTCCTCTCTCAACTCCTCTCTCTTCACATGTTTGGCCGAAAGTACTTACCATCAAATAACACAAAATTTCCATAAATCCCTTCATGCAATTATTTAACTCGTTTAAAGTTACATCAATATCGTATATCGATGCACAAATATAACTATTATAAATGCATTCAAATAATTGCAAATAACTCCAAGGCATCAAATAAATTAAGTAATAATTAATATTTCTAAAAATTAATTAAATCATGTGGTTTTTCGTAGAATTCATTATTTACGGTTGTGCAACTCAAAGGCGTTGACTTAGTTAGCGATTAATATTAGATAATTCAAATATTAATGTTCACACATCACCTTAGCTAGTGGTGTGACAGTTTGGTTAAATTTATCGCTTATACATCTTTATAGTAAAATCCAATTTCACTATTTTAAGCGGTACCTGGTAGTAACGATTATTTACACCAATTCTCTACCTCAATATTATATCACATTAAGACTTATGGAATTTGGTTTGGTCAATACTCCAATATCATCCACATTCAACTCGGTTAGTCCAAACACTAAATCCTTGGTTCAATAAGAATATTTATTATTAATTGTATTTCTTTGGCTTTGAGTTGACTATGGTTGACCATGATACAAACCTCTTATAAACGAGAAGACGAATTCTCTATTGAATAGTGTTTCACTTTCAATGCTTCAATATAGACCCAACTATAATCGTTCAATGGATCACCATGCCATGGTTTAATAGTTAAATTGAAGTATTCACATTGAAATTGTGATATCCCAGGTTTTTGGGCAATTTAAATTTAATAATCAGTATTGATAATTTAATTGAATTGATAATTTTCTTTATAATTTTAATTTAAATTGGTTAATTTAATATTTTAAAGGTTAATAAATTATAATCTGGCATTATTGATAAGATTTGTTTGTTAAAACTAATAAAATTTTATTCTATTTATAATATAAATATTTGATATATATTGTGAATGGAAATATCTTTTGTTTTAAATTAAAGATGAATTTTCAAATTGTAATATATAAATATGTATATATGATAATTTGATATTGTTTGAAATTCATTTTAATCTATTGATAATTTATATATGTATGAATTATGATTTAAAGCTTTGTTTTAAAATTAATATTTTTCAAAGGTTAGTTTAGATTTAATTCAATTGTTTTCAAAATATAAGATAATTATTATTTCTAAAAATATGATAGTTTAAATAAGATTTAATAAAAGATTTATTTTTATCTGGTTTTCTTTTAATAAGTATAAAATGGTTATAAGTGTGTATATATGGTTTTAAATAAACTTTCCTTTTTAAAATATCTCTTAAACTAAAATAGTTAGTAAATAAGTAAATGAATTTATATAAATCCATATTTACATAATTAATAAAATATAAATACTTTTTCAAGGGTATTTGGTTTTATAATATTTTCTCTAAAAATAGTTTATATATATACATATACTAAGATAAATGTTAGTAATTAATAAAGTAAGTATGAAAAGCTTTATATTAACATTTAAATTAATTAAAAATTTATTTAATGTATTAAAGGACATGTGTTAATATCTTAACACATGGTAATAACACTTGTAAACTTTTAGAACAAACATGGACATTTGTCTAATTTATAAAGTTAACAAGTGGCCTTCATTTAATTCATTTAAAAATTTAGAAAACTAAATTTTCTTAAATAACATATGTATAGAGAAAACTGAACATTTGATTTCAGTTCAAAACTTATTTTCTCAGTTCGAAATCTTCTTCCTCCATCTTCTTTTCTTTCCATCTTTTCTAAATTAAAAAAAAAATCAAACTCAGCAAATAAATCAAACTGTTTCAACCTGAGATCATGGAAGCAACTAAATCAAATCTGCAATTTCAAACCTGCATTTCAAAAGTGATGTTCAATCTACAACCTTCAAACCTGAAGTTCATAAAGATCTGCAGTTACAATCTTTTAAATCATCAAATTTCAACATGCAAATGGTTCTATTTCAACAACAAAGAAAATCAAAAACAGTTTCCAGAATTCAAATTTCAAAAGCCTGGAAGTAATAAAATCTGCCCTCTGTTTCTTATTTTAAGGTGAGTAAATTCTTTTTAAAACCAGTTTTAAACCTGTTCTTATGATTGATACATGTGATGAATATGTTGTGATATGGTTGCATAAATGTTACATCTGGAATATGGATTAAACTGCTATATGTGTAGGATGATCTTCCTTTGATATTTGCATTTATAGACTACAGAAAATGTTCTCTGTCCCCTGTTTTAAACTAGTAAACTAACTTTATTATTTATTTAAAACCCGATCATTCTTAACTCTTATGCCTGTGCTGCTGATGGTTTGGAATTATGTTTATACAGATGAAAATGTATTGTATGTATATATAAAAAGAGATATAGACATGCATGTTTAAATACAGGTACATATATATAACTCTGTTAAAAACATATAGTCTTTAAACAAATTCGAAATTTAATTTCTCTTCTTCCAATCTTTTATAGTATATGATCTCTGAATGAAATGTGTTAGCATTACCCAGAATTCACTTTTAAAAATAATTTCAAGTAATTATATTAAGCAATTAATTCTAAAAATGAGGTATCACAGTGATAACTAATATTGGTCAGAAATCAAATGATTTAAACTCACGTTTTGATTCTATAATCTGATTAGTATTTGTAAATGACGAATTTAGAAAAAGAAATCATGATTTTTAAGATGGGGATGATCGAGATTTTTCGAGTTGAACTGAAAACTTATTTCAGTCAATATCTGACGAACGAGGACGATCTATGGGTCGAGATTAATGCTGGAGATGGTCGGGGGTCTTGTGATCATCGGAAAAATACTAATTGGATTTATTAATGATCGAGGTGGCGAAACGATGATAAACTAGGGTTTATTTTGTAATTGAGTCGTCGTTGAGGACGAGATGAATGGTGGCATCAGTGGCTCGATGTTCACGATCGCGATGGGGGGAAAATGTTCGTTGGTGACGAGGCGGTTCGATGGAGTGGTCGGAGGGGCTTCTCGAGGCGGAGTTCATCGGCATTGGGTGGTTTCTGATCGGAATCTGGTTCCAGTTTTGATCGAGATTGTCGAATTTCGATTCGATGAAGTATTTTTCAATCTGGGTTTCTAGTTGTAGTCGCGTGAGTATTAGTGATTGTCGCGAGTTGCCGTGATGATCACCGGAGGAAGGAGTTGGTGGTGTACGTGCACCACGTACACGTTTGTGCACTGGTTCGAGAGTTTGGGGAAGATGAAGATGGATCGGGGAAGGTCTCGTGATTTTCGCGTGGAAGACTCGAAGCTGTTGAAGTCGCGACTGACACGAAGATAGCTCGGGTTTGTTAGGGAAATGACTCGGGTTGTTCTGGCTTTTAACTGAAGCTTGAGTTCAAAATGTTTTCAAGTTCAATAACAAAGTAATTAATCAATTTTTAAGATAATTAGAGTTCAAAAGAAAAAGTATTAATCAAGTTTTAAATATAATTAAAGTAGGTAAGTTATTAAGATTTTGTTTAATTTTAAATAATTTGTTTGTGAAAATAAATAAGGTTAATTAATTTTTATTATTAACTTAAGAATAGTTAATTAATGTAAATGATTTGTTAATAAGTAAAGAGATTTATTAAGATAAATGGTTTTCTTATTTAATTAAGGATTTTGAAATATAATTAGTTAATTATTTATTTAATTTTAAATAATCACTTAATTATGGATTAATTAAGTGTAATTACTTAATAAAGTAATTATTGGTTAATTTTTGAATGAAATTACTTATGGAAGTAATTAATAGGAAAATTACTCATGGGGTAATTAGTTAAAGTGATAAAAGGGTAATCACTTGATGTTATTAATCTTAGGAATTGATTAATATAATTGTTGAGATTTATTTATTTTGGAGTAGTTAATTAATTAATGAATTAAGGATTATTTAGTAATGGAATTACTTATTTGTTAAGTAATTAATTAAGAAAGTAATCAAGATTATTAATGGAAGTAATTAGAAGATAATTACTTATGTAAGTAATTAAGTGTTAATTCTTAATTATTTTAATTAATTAATTAATGTGATTAATTAAATGTGTTTAATTTAAGATTAATTACGAAGTGTAATTAATTTAAAAAGTAATTAATTAATAAAGTAATTAATTAAGGATTATTTGTTAATGAAATTGATTAATAATTACTAAATAAAGTAATTAAAGAATAATTAATTAGATTAATTAATCAAGGTTAATATAAATAATTAAGAAGTAATTAATTAAGAAAAGTAATTACAAATTGTTAATTACTTATTATGATTAATTAAGACTAATTAATGAATGAAGTGGTTGATTAAAATTAATTATTTAATTAATTAAAAGGTTAATTAATTAATAAGAATTATTTAATGAATTAATCAAGGGTGATTAATAAAAAGTATGATTAATTAATTGTAATTAATTGAGGATTAATAAAATTAATTATAGTTAATTGATTAATGAAGGTTCATTAATTATTGTAATTAATGACAGTAATTAAATGTTAATTACTGAATATGGTTAAGGATAATTACTTGAATGTAATTAAAGTATAATTAATCAAGGAAGATTAATTAAGGAAGATCACTAAGATGTTTAATTAATTAATTTTTAATTAATTAATGATAATAAGCAGGATTAAGATAATCCAAGTAATTAAAGGATAGTAATTAATTTAATTAAAGGTTAATTAAATTGATTTGGAGTTAATCAATTCTGCTTATGGATGATTGATTGATATTGGGTGCTTGATTTATACTGGATGATTTGGATATGATATCTATGATATGTGATATGCTGCTTTGTGAGATAAATGTTGATATGAATTATCTATTGTGATAATGTGATTTATCTATATATTTATATCATCCTGAATAAGTTTAAATGTGTAAACCTTTAAACAACTTGGCCTTAAAAGATACGTTTTGGATTTCGATGAGACCGGGATCGGGTTTCCGTATACCGGATTTCCAGGTCTGGAGACCCGAATACCACATCGATCCAAATTAACGA
Source organism: Allium fistulosum (assembly GCA_030737815.1). Lineage (NCBI taxonomy): Eukaryota > Viridiplantae > Streptophyta > Magnoliopsida > Asparagales > Amaryllidaceae > Allium > Allium fistulosum. The sequence goes on from CM060905.1 coordinate 289,381,403, forward strand.
TAGGTCGTGAATCTGAAGTGAAGATGAAGATTTAGAGTGCAAGGGTTATTGTCATTAACTCTAAGGGTGATTCCAAAACGAGTGTAACGAGATAATGCCTTCGGTTTCGTTCGAACCCGGAACGAACTTGTATGGATTGAATGCTTTCAGCACATCGTCAGGCGGACGATGAGCATTCTAAGTGATATGCTCTGATTAAAGGTAATCGTAACCTCAAGCCTCATCAACTGGGAATGGCTAAAACAGGGGAGGTGCAGCAAGGCTTCGTGGGTAGCACCCACTGAGAGCAAGATAGATCCCTGTCTAGAGGTCCCTTTTCTTTTATTCGGCTTAGTGTGTAGTTGGTCGCGCCAACTACGGGATTATCTTGTTCGGGATTATCCAGTAAGGGATGGTTCCGGCTTTGTGTTGCAGAGGAGCGGGCGTACTCCTCGGTACGGTGATCTAGGCCACGTACTGTGACGGGCGGTACCCCAGTAGCCCTGCCATTGTATGGAATCCAAACTCCAATAAGTGCCGTACGTATTAGTTGTGCCCAACTATGTTGGAATGTGAGATGTAAGCATTTCAGCTATTTCTGTATTTTACTTGAAAACCCTAGACCCTATTATAATATAACTGGATTTCCTATCAAATGTTTTGGTTAGCGTAAGGTAAAAACTTTTCCATATTTATGTGTGGGAAGTCTTACGTGATACCTTTGTTTTCAAAAGGTTTTGAAGTTAAACAATTTTAACCCGTTTACTCACACCAGACCCATGTCTGACCCAAGTGTTTATTTTCTGTTTTATTAAACTCTTGGGTACTCAATATTGTATTGAGTAGTCAAGGGATTCAGGATAGTCTTGACGAATTCTGGAGGAGCTGTGAAGCAGGAGGCTTCAGCGAGTAGATATATAGAGTTTCCGCTGTGTTTGTATTAGTCTGTATTGTACTGATGTACTTGTGTTGTATAATAGACAGAAGTTTATAACTGTCTATTCTGTGATGTATAAGTTGTGTAACTCTGATGTAATATGATACTATGTAATATTTTATGTGGTATATTATATTTTATTCATTCCGCTGTGAGATTCTGATGTGTTGTTCTTTCTTCTTTTCTATCTTTTCTTCTTCTATCCCTTTCTTTCTTCATAACGATGCGACTTTTTCTGTAGAGAAAAAGTCGGGTCGTTACATTTGGTATCAGAGCCAGGTTGAGTGAATACCTAGGCTCTGAAGTGGTGTCTATCTTGAGAGCACGTAATTGTTAGTAAAAATGGTTTTATATTGTGTTAATTGATCGGTTGAGTGGTATATGGATTCTGGTCAATACGAGTAGCTAACGTTATTGATAGGGATCTCTAAACACTTGAACCAGGCCAACGGACACAATATTGTTTTAAAGAGGTAGATGAAATAATTTTACCCAGAAATAATTTCTATATATAAAAAAAAAAAATATATCATTTTAAATATATATATTTATGTATTTCTACCTATTTATTGGGTTACCTGTTCGGGTTTTCCAATATAAGTTATAAAGGTAGATAAGGTGGTAGTGTGTGTAACACAATTACCAATAGTTGGAGTTTGAATGTTTGAGGTTGGAAGTATATATCGAGACTGTAAACCCAATACCGTCTCGAGTAAGCTTTGCTGTGGTGAAGGATTTCATCAATCTCCGAAGGAAACTGTAATGGTTCGGAGTTTATCTTTGAAGTGTGGATGAGTAGAGTTGGATCTGTCGATGAGGCAGAAGTGAGTAATGGTACCTTGATACCTCAGGTAATAGTAGCTGTGTGATAAGACGCAGTATCTATGGATGTTCCCGAAGGAGATTTTCTTTTGGAACAAGATTAAGAAGGTATTGGAGGAACAGTTGATGTCTACCGCAGGAAAGACTCGACTGTATGGGAATTCTCTGATATCAAGTAAGAGAGTTTTGTCTATTTTGAAGTATGGGACTAAGGTCGATTAGTTGTTCTTCGGACATGGTCTCATTGTTCCCTTAAGAAGAGTAAGTTATCGGCGATTGGTTTGGAGCCCGAGTTTCTTTTGGATGTCGCCATCTCGGAGATTCGTTGTGAGGTTTGTTGATGGTCTTAGTTTGAGAAGCCTTTGGATCAGAAGTTTTTGGTTAGCTGTGTTAGCAGTGCAACTCGAAGTGTTCGGTGTGCTGACGAGGAGGTCTTTGGCTTAGCAGTGTTCTAGAGATAGAATTTGGAAGCAGCAGTGTGGCTCGTTTCTCCGATGGTTCAAGAATCTTTGTGGTTTTTCTATCAGCAGTCCGGGAAGATGGTGAAGGCTTTCTTGAAGGGTTAACCTTGTTTGGAAAAGCTTAAGGCTGTTTTAATTGGTAAAGAGAGAACAATTTCTTTGGAATCCGAACTAGGTAGTAACGCAAAAGTGACTTGCGATTAGTTTGGGAATTTATCTTGGGTAATCTTTTGTTTGAGATTGAGGTTTCTCATATGGAAATAGGAGCTACTGAAGTAGTCAGAATTTTTCCGGATGTCTTCGAAGAAGTAGAAGTTTGTCTTCATCTGGAGTTGAGTTCCGTATCGACTTGATTCCAGAAGCGATACCGATGGTTAGTCTGGTAGTAGGATGGTTCTTAGAGAAAGAAGAACTGGTGTAGCAGCTCAGAAATTTTTAAAATGGATTGGTCATATCTATTTTTCAAGTTTGGATTTCAGCAAATTTTGGAAGGATCATCTTGTTGAATAGGATCTAGAGATCATTTTGTTCTTGGTTCGAATTTATTTCAAGAAGCATCAGCGAAGGTTAAGCTGATCAGGAAGAGATGGGGTAGTCCAAGATTGTTTGGTGAGTTATGTAGATATGAGGCAGAGTTTGGAATTCGGAGTTGTAGATTGGAAACTTGCTAAGTTTTCTCCGATTATAAAGCTATAAGATTGGTAAGTCTGGAAGCTAGCACTGAAGTATTTTGGATTTTCCTGTGTTCTTGAGAGGAGTAGTTCTTTGATCTACAGGATTGAATGGCCAGTTTGGATGGCTGGGATTCATTGTATTTCAAGTATCTCTGAGGGAGTACGTGTATGATTCATCGTTGGTTGTGGGATCTGCAGTTCAGTTGAATTTGGAGTTGAGCTGGACTTGGGTGTGATCTGATATTCTATTCAGATTGGTGGATCTAGAGCTGAGAAGAGCTCTGGATTATAGTGGTGTTGTTTTAGCTTCTGTAGAGCGAGTCTCCCGGTGATTTATACTCGGGGAAACTCGAGATAGTATTATGAGATCTATCCTGATTTGTATTAGGATAGTTAGTTAGGTTTGTTTGATTGTTTGATTGGTTGCTTTGGTTGTTAGGAATTGGATGATATGTATGTGGTTGCTGTTTAAAATTAAAATCTTTGCTGGAATATTAAATTAACTTTGCTTTTAATTTCGGGGACGAAATTATTTTAAGGGGGAAGGAATGTGATATCCCAGGTTTTTGGGCAATTTAAATTTAATAATCAGTATTGATAATTTAATTGAATTGATAATTTTCTTTATAATTTTAATTTAAATTGGTTAATTTAATATTTTAAAGGTTAATAAATTATAATCTGGCATTATTGATAAGATTTGTTTGTTAAAACTAATAAAATTTTATTCTATTTATAATATAAATATTTGATATATATTGTGAATGGAAATATCTTTTGTTTTAAATTAAAGATGAATTTTCAAATTGTAATATATAAATATGTATATATGATAATTTGATATTGTTTGAAATTCATTTTAATCTATTGATAATTTATATATGTATGAATTATGATTTAAAGCTTTGTTTTAAAATTAATATTTTTCAAAGGTTAGTTTAGATTTAATTCAATTGTTTTCAAAATATAAGATAATTATTATTTCTAAAAATATGATAGTTTAAATAAGATTTAATAAAAGATTTATTTTTATCTGGTTTTCTTTTAATAAGTATAAAATGGTTATAAGTGTGTATATATGGTTTTAAATAAACTTTCCTTTTTAAAATATCTCTTAAACTAAAATAGTTAGTAAATAAGTAAATGAATTTATATAAATCCATATTTACATAATTAATAAAATATAAATACTTTTTCAAGGGTATTTGGTTTTATAATATTTTCTCTAAAAATAGTTTATATATATACATATACTAAGATAAATGTTAGTAATTAATAAAGTAAGTATGAAAAGCTTTATATTAACATTTAAATTAATTAAAAATTTATTTAATGTATTAAAGGACATGTGTTAATATCTTAACACATGGTAATAACACTTGTAAACTTTTAGAACAAACATGGACATTTGTCTAATTTATAAAGTTAACAAGTGGCCTTCATTTAATTCATTTAAAAATTTAGAAAACTAAATTTTCTTAAATAACATATGTATAGAGAAAACTGAACATTTGATTTCAGTTCAAAACTTATTTTCTCAGTTCGAAATCTTCTTCCTCCATCTTCTTTTCTTTCCATCTTTTCTAAATTAAAAAAAAAATCAAACTCAGCAAATAAATCAAACTGTTTCAACCTGAGATCATGGAAGCAACTAAATCAAATCTGCAATTTCAAACCTGCATTTCAAAAGTGATGTTCAATCTACAACCTTCAAACCTGAAGTTCATAAAGATCTGCAGTTACAATCTTTTAAATCATCAAATTTCAACATGCAAATGGTTCTATTTCAACAACAAAGAAAATCAAAAACAGTTTCCAGAATTCAAATTTCAAAAGCCTGGAAGTAATAAAATCTGCCCTCTGTTTCTTATTTTAAGGTGAGTAAATTCTTTTTAAAACCAGTTTTAAACCTGTTCTTATGATTGATACATGTGATGAATATGTTGTGATATGGTTGCATAAATGTTATATCTGGAATATGGATTAAACTGCTATATGTGTAGGATGATCTTCCTTTGATATTTGCATTTATAGACTACAGAAAATGTTCTCTGTCCCCTGTTTTAAACTAGTAAACTAACTTTATTATTTATTTAAAACCCGATCATTCTTAACTCTTATGCCTGTGCTGCTGATGGTTTGGAATTATGTTTATACAGATGAAAATGTATTGTATGTATATATAAAAAGAGATATAGACATGCATGTTTAAATACAGGTACATATATATAACTCTGTTAAAAACATATAGTCTTTAAACAAATTCGAAATTTAATTTCTCTTCTTCCAATCTTTTATAGTATATGATCTCTGAATGAAATGTGTTAGCATTACCCAGAATTCACTTTTAAAAATAATTTCAAGTAATTATATTAAGCAATTAATTCTAAAAATGAGGTATCACAGTGATAACTAATATTGGTCAGAAATCAAATGATTTAAACTCACGTTTTGATTCTATAATCTGATTAGTATTTGTAAATGACGAATTTAGAAAAAGAAATCATGATTTTTAAGATGGGGATGATCGAGATTTTTCGAGTTGAACTGAAAACTTATTTCAGTCAATATCTGACGAACGAGGACGATCTATGGGTCGAGATTAATGCTGGAGATGGTCGGGGGTCTTGTGATCATCGGAAAAATACTAATTGGATTTATTAATGATCGAGGTGGCGAAACGATGATAAACTAGGGTTTATTTTGTAATTGAGTCGTCGTTGAGGACGAGATGAATGGTGGCATCAGTGGCTCGATGTTCACGATCGCGATGGGGGGAAAATGTTCGTTGGTGACGAGGCGGTTCGATGGAGTGGTCGGAGGGGCTTCTCGAGGCGGAGTTCATCGGCATTGGGTGGTTTCTGATCGGAATCTGGTTCCAGTTTTGATCGAGATTGTCGAATTTCGATTCGATGAAGTATTTTTCAATCTGGGTTTCTAGTTGTAGTCGCGTGAGTATTAGTGATTGTCGCGAGTTGCCGTGATGATCACCGGAGGAAGGAGTTGGTGGTGTACGTGCACCACGTACACGTTTGTGCACTGGTTCGAGAGTTTGGGGAAGATGAAGATGGATCGGGGAAGGTCTCGTGATTTTCGCGTGGAAGACTCGAAGCTGTTGAAGTCGCGACTGACACGAAGATAGCTCGGGTTTGTTAGGGAAATGACTCGGGTTGTTCTGGCTTTTAACTGAAGCTTGAGTTCAAAATGTTTTCAAGTTCAATAACAAAGTAATTAATCAATTTTTAAGATAATTAGAGTTCAAAAGAAAAAGTATTAATCAAGTTTTAAATATAATTAAAGTAGGTAAGTTATTAAGATTTTGTTTAATTTTAAATAATTTGTTTGTGAAAATAAATAAGGTTAATTAATTTTTATTATTAACTTAAGAATAGTTAATTAATGTAAATGATTTGTTAATAAGTAAAGAGATTTATTAAGATAAATGGTTTTCTTATTTAATTAAGGATTTTGAAATATAATTAGTTAATTATTTATTTAATTTTAAATAATCACTTAATTATGGATTAATTAAGTGTAATTACTTAATAAAGTAATTATTGGTTAATTTTTGAATGAAATTACTTATGGAAGTAATTAATAGGAAAATTACTCATGGGGTAATTAGTTAAAGTGATAAAAGGGTAATCACTTGATGTTATTAATCTTAGGAATTGATTAATATAATTGTTGAGATTTATTTATTTTGGAGTAGTTAATTAATTAATGAATTAAGGATTATTTAGTAATGGAATTACTTATTTGTTAAGTAATTAATTAAGAAAGTAATCAAGATTATTAATGGAAGTAATTAGAAGATAATTACTTATGTAAGTAATTAAGTGTTAATTCTTAATTATTTTAATTAATTAATTAATGTGATTAATTAAATGTGTTTAATTTAAGATTAATTACGAAGTGTAATTAATTTAAAAAGTAATTAATTAATAAAGTAATTAATTAAGGATTATTTGTTAATGAAATTGATTAATAATTACTAAATAAAGTAATTAAAGAATAATTAATTAGATTAATTAATCAAGGTTAATATAAATAATTAAGAAGTAATTAATTAAGAAAAGTAATTACAAATTGTTAATTACTTATTATGATTAATTAAGACTAATTAATGAATGAAGTGGTTGATTAAAATTAATTATTTAATTAATTAAAAGGTTAATTAATTAATAAGAATTATTTAATGAATTAATCAAGGGTGATTAATAAAAAGTATGATTAATTAATTGTAATTAATTGAGGATTAATAAAATTAATTATAGTTAATTGATTAATGAAGGTTCATTAATTATTGTAATTAATGACAGTAATTAAATGTTAATTACTGAATATGATTAAGGATAATTACTTGAATGTAATTAAAGTATAATTAATCAAGGAAGATTAATTAAGGAAGATCACTAAGATGTTTAATTAATTAATTTTTAATTAATTAATGATAATAAGCAGGATTAAGATAATCCAAGTAATTAAAGGATAGTAATTAATTTAATTAAAGGTTAATTAAATTGATTTGGAGTTAATCAATTCTGCTTATGGATGATTGATTGATATTGGGTGCTTGATTTATACTGGATGATTTGGATATGATATCTATGATATGTGATATGCTGCTATGTGAGATAAATGTTGATATGAATTATCTATTGTGATAATGTGATTTATCTATATATTTATATCATCCTGAATAAGTTTAAATGTGTAAACCTTTAAACAACTTGGCCTTAAAAGATACGTTTTGGATTTCGATGAGACCGGGATCGGGTTTCCGTATACCGGATTTCCAGGTCTGGAGACCCGAATACCACATCGATCCAAATTAACGATAGGTCGTGAATCTGAAGTGAAGATGAAGATTTAGAGTGCAAGGGTTATTGTCGTTAACTCTGAGGGTGATTCCAAAACGAGTGTAACGAGATAATGCCTTCGGTTTCGTTCGAACCCGGAACGAACTTGTATGGATTGAATGCTTTCAGCACATCGTCAGGCGGACGATGAGCATTCTAAGTGATATGCTCTGATTAAAGGTAATCGTAACCTCAAGCCTCATCAACCGGGAATGGCTAAAACAGGGGAGGTGCAGCAAGGCTTCGTGGGTAGCACCCACTGAGAGCAAGATAGATCCCTGTCTAGAGGTCCCTTTTCTTTTATTCGGCTTAGTGTGTAGTTGGTCGCGCCAACTACGGGATTATCTTGTTCGGGATTATCCAGTAAGGGATGGTTCCGGCTTTGTGTTGCAGAGGAGCGGGCGTACTCCTCGGTACGGTGATCTAGGCCACGTACTGTGACGGGCGGTACCCCAGTAGCCCTGCCATTGTATGGAATCCAAACTCCAATAAGTGCCGTACGTATTAGTTGTGCCCAACTATGTTGGAATGTGAGATGTAAGCATTTCAGCTATTTCTGTATTTTACTTGAAAACCCTAGACCCTATTATAATATAACTGGATTTCCTATCAAATGTTTTGGTTAGCGTAAGGTAAAAACTTTTCCATATTTATGTGTGGGAAGTCTTACGTGATACCTTTGTTTTCAAAAGGTTTTGAAGTTAAACAATTTTAACCCGTTTACTCACACCAGACCCATGTCTGACCCAAGTGTTTATTTTCTGTTTTATTAAACTCTTGGGTACTCAATATTGTATTGAGTAGTCAAGGGATTCAGGATAGTCTTGACGAATTCTGGAGGAGCTGTGAACCAGGAGGCTTCAACGAGTAGATATATAGAGTTTCCGCTGTGTTTGTATTAGTCTGTATTGTACTGATGTACTTGTGTTGTATAATAGACAGAAGTTTATAACTGTCTATTCTGTGATGTATAAGTTGTGTAACTCTGATGTAATATGATACTATGTAATATTTTATGTGGTATATTATATTTTATTCATTCCGCTGTGAGATTCTGATGTGTTGTTCTTTCTTCTTTTCTATCTTTTCTTCTTCTATCCCTTTCTTTCTTCATAACGATGCGACTTTTTCTGTAGAGAAAAAGTCGGGTCGTTACAGAAATCCCACATAATTATTAAGTCGACGGAACCGTGTAACATCTCACTTCAAGATCTCCTATTCGACCATAGTTATTATTAATCAACAGGGAACTCTCGAGTGAGTCATTTTATAATTATCTAATAACTATTAATACGTAACATTTTGGTATACCCAGTAGCCATAAGAAATACATTGCCTAACATTCAAAAAACGCTACATAGCCTAGTCTCAACAGATGAATCGATATCCTTTTTCGAAACTTCTTGACTAGGAATATTAAAAATAATATATTAATATGATAAAATTTTCATGATTATAACACATTATAATTACTATCACTTAACATACAATTTAATGGTTTTCTATTTAATATACTTTAAACTAATTACTTAATTAATTATATCATAATATAACAAAATATATTATAGAAATAAAAAATCTTTATTATAAACAAGATTAGTTATCGAGTTAGATATATATAACAAAAATTACATAACTACCCTAGGGCATAACCCTAACTCTATCAAGTTCGGCCAATGCTTAGACGCTAATCTCACCCCATCCATATGAAGAACAAATGAGATAACATGTAGCATACTTGGTCGCCATGGGACGATCTGCTATAAACACCAGTGGTATTTTGGTCGGTTGAACTTAAGATTGCGTTTAAGGAGAGGATGAATGATGGAAGATGACCTCTTCACGATTTCTTCATTTTAAAAACTATGCTTCCCCCAAATTCAAACAACAGAATGAGATATACGATGGTGCAATAAAGAATGACAAGCGTGTTTCTAACATTCCTCCACCATCTCCAACCCACTCGCCAACCCACTATACTTTGATATTCTTAATGGGATAGCGAATGAGCTTCTTTCTAATCCAACCGCCGTTACAACTTGTCAGACGTATGATGTCGCTTCATCCTTTCAAATACGAACGGCGAGATGTGTTGGAAGTCGTCGGAAACACTGCACGTCGACGCCTTATTTTCCTACGACTTTTTTCGACGGCCTCCGACGGCCGCCGACGGTTTTCTGCCGTCGGAAAATGCCTTTTTCCTTGTAGTGAAAGAGGCAGGGCCGGTCCTAGGAGTTTTGATGCCTAAAGCCAAAAGTGAAAACAATGCTCTTATATAGAAACTAATGTTATTACCGTTAATTAAATCATCAAATTAATTTATATTGTTTATAAATAATGAGAAGAGGAAAAAAGAAAATAATTTTATCCGTAATAATAATTTAAGTTATATAATAAAATTAATGTTAATTACTTATGAAAGTTTTTCTAGTTTTCTAACTTGCAAAATTACCGATAATATTATCATATTCAAGTTCATTGACCATATCTTATTCATCGACAAAAATACCAAACTATTTAATCTTTCTTGTGACATAGTGGAGCGAAGATAAGACTTCATCAAATTTAGCTTTGAAAAACTTCTTTCGGCCGATGCAACTGTAACCGGTATAGTCAAAATTATTCTATATGCAATCCAAGCATTAGGGAAATTTATTCTCTCGAAAACATAGTTATTTATCGATAACTGTACATTAACCAACATAACCATTCAAAAATTCATTAGCTATTACCAAACAAATTGTCGATATACAATTATCAATAATCAATTATGTCAAATATAAATTTGAATATACCAATTTTGATTTAATCCTTACTAATTATTAAACAAATCACAAATGTACAAATCAATCCTTAAAAGTTAAATTAATATGCAATAACTAACTAATAATATTTTATTATACAAATCACAAATGTTGTTTGATATTTTCAGAGATTCAAAGAGACCAAAATTGGTATAAATAACAAAATATTATGCGGGATTAAAATTGAATTTGTGTACAACATAAATGGCTCATTCATGAAATATATGCCTCCATGCAAGTAGAGCATAACTGCACAAATGCTAACAACGGAAGTGCTACTATAAGTTAGAGCTACTCAACTGAAACAAATTATGCAACCTATTTACATCACTACACAAATCCCAGAAGAAGATTATCAAGTGAAAAATATGGCCATTGAGGTACCATAATTCACATCAATAAAAATCCAAGTTTGCAGTAAAGTACTATTCGTTGAAATGAATACTTTATAAATTAATGAATTAGTTTTAGTAGGTAGTAAATAATGTACAATACAATTATAAAATTAAAATTATAAAATTGAATTTGCTGCTTTGCATTGTAAATTTGTTGTGGTACCTTCTAACCTTCAAGCGAATTAAGCCTTAGTTCGTGAATCGAGATGGAGAAGCGGACTGCCACGAATTGAGATAGAAGAGCGGAGCTATGCCCTAATTCGTGAATCGGGAATCGAGATGGAGGATTGAATCGCGAATCGAGATGGAGTTGTTGTGCCCTAGTTCGTGATTTCAAAATATATTTTTTGTATGGCTATATGCGAAAATAATTTGATGCCCCTGTTGTTTTGATACCCTAAGCGGTCGCTTCTCCTGCTTTGGAGAAGGGCCGGGCCTGAAAAGAGGGATGTATAAAATAGTTTACAAATCGAGAGATGTAAAACAAATAAGTTTTGTAAAAAGGGACATGTTCCTAATTTTCATCTTTAATAACACAGCTAAAAGGACTCCAACATAAATGTGGGTTTTCAAAGGGCTTGGTCATCGAATTTGGATGAGTTTTTGGTAGAGGATCACCGAGCGTAGTGCAAATTTTGTTTGATAGTGTCATCGATTTTTTTTATGTGCTATTATTGGTATCGAATAAAATGCTTTTGGCTACATTAAAATGTTATCTGCTATCAATTCTTTTCATAAGCTAACACAAATAGCCAAGAAATAGCCACTTTATTTCCCTAAGGAAAACTCACGGACACGTCACAAAACATCATCAGCAAACAAAATTTTCAAACCGTAGAAGCCAAAGATTTTTTTTTTAATAGATGAAGCTAAGTGAAGATTTAATGTATGATCATAATTTCTATGAGAACAAAGATGTTAGTTTGATTTTTATTCTTAAAGTCTATTTTTCTTCTATATATTAATCTTAAATGTGTTATTTAGGGTTTTTAAGTTGTTATTTTAGGATGAGCGTGGCTAAAACAAATTTAAAGGATATAAAGTTTAATAATGTTGTAATTAAAAATCTCAATGTAGTTTATTGAATTGCAATGTTTTATCATATAATGTTTTTGTTATTTTTTTCTTTATTATTATTTTTTTTCATTTTTTTGGTCGTTAGACACGGTACCAATTCGTAATAAAATTGAGAATGTGTTTGTTGTTTCAAATGAAAAAGTGTGAGAACAAAAATATGGAATAAGACGATCGATCAAATGCTTGAAAAGGCATGCAAGTTGATTTGACAAATTATTTTTCAATCGATAAATATTTATTTAAAATTTTATTATTATAATATAATAAAGTGTGCTACTATTGATATCCAGTTTTTTTCTTTTGGTCACCAAAACTAGAGATCACCTTAAACAATTCCATTTTCCTCTTCTCAACACCAATTATTATTTTCTTCAGGTGAACTGACACCCGGAATTCAAAACGCCTATTTTTCTCTTGCTTTCAGAAAGGACGCCACCACAGAAGAAAAAATGAAGAAGTCAAGTCGTTGGTCAAAAAGTGATCCTCTATATCCTTCTCCAGTTTGGTTTTTTTTTTGTGAAAACCTAAATTTTCAAATCGCGGTTGAAGTGGCCACGTTTGACTGATTTGTTGAACAATGAAAAAACCTATACGACGTACCATGATTGATTTTTTTGAAGAAAAATAGAATTTAACACATGAAAAAATACTAATCTCTTTGTAATTATCATAGTTGGGATAATTCACTGAATCTTCACATTCCATTGTCTTTAGGCTTGAGGCTTTGGAATTATTGAGAAGTATATAAAATTGTTGAAAAGAGATGAGATCTACGACTACGTAGGGCTGAGCGAAAGAATAGAATATAACAGTCAGAAGTACATTCTAAATACGGTTGAAAAAATAACTTCTATTAATTTAGGGGGAATTAATTTAAAGAACAAAAATTTATATATTTTTAGCCTCAAGGACACGACCTCAATATTTTAACCAAAGACAAACATTTTTCTAAAAATTATTCATAAGGGCAAACATTCTTTCAAAATTATTCATAAGAACAAATATTTTTTCAAAACTGTTACCGAACTAAAAACTAATACCTAAAAACTGATACCGATAACTGCAAACTGATACCTAAAAACTGATACCTAAAGAAAGTTGTCCTTTAAACTAAAATACTGAGGGTTTGTCCTTCTAAAATGCTGAGAAATTTTGTCCTTACAATAATTTCATGTTTTTTTGGAAAAAGTTGAATTAATTTAAGAAATGGAAAAACAATGTTTCGAAATATCTGGATGCTTGTTTAATTAAAATAAAACAATACTGGGTGTTGATCGTTTATGGTCCCTTATCCAAAGTTGAGTCGCTTTAAATTAGTATAGCGAAACACTGCAAAGTGACGCTAATTTTTCTGTGCTGGGGATAGATTGTTTGGAATTTGGTAAGAACTTCTCTCTTGACTGAAGTATTTGGGTTTTTGGCCAACTTGTGTAAAGTATTTTTATCTCTATCAAATTCCGTCGAAAATTCATCAAAAAATACCACAATTAATGGGGAAATTGTCTAACAAAATCACGTCAATCGCCGCCGGCGAAGCTCATACTGTAGCTCTCACAGGTGCTATCTCTGCTTCTTGGTTAATTTAATTTTGCATCCAATGTTTCAACTAAAATATACCGCATTCATACTTTTGGGTCTGTTTATTGCTATTTCCGAGGGTTGTAGACTTTTTTTTTTAAAACACAACGGAGCTAATTAAGTAATGAAACTTCAAGTTTATCAGCTTCGTTCAAAGTGTAATAGGATAAAAGATCTCTATGATTTATTTTGGTTTGATGCATTTTCTGACAATATTGGTGTAAAATGCCTTTTAACTTCCGTGCTAATATTTTAGTAGTGAACATAAAAGTTCAAATTATCAGTTATTCTGGATTATGACAAAATATAAGCTTAAAAATAATTAAGCTTATATTCCCAAATTTTGTGAATATAGGAGATGGGAGCGTGTTTTCATGGGGCAGAGGAATGTTTGGGAGGTTAGGGACGGGAAAAGAAGAGGATGAGACATGTCCAGTTCCTGTTGAATTTATTGATGCTTCTTCTTCGTCTGATGAAAAAGGGAGCGAGAAACTGAAGTTTATCGGAATCGCTGCTGGAGCTTATCACAGCCTTGCATTGCAAGGTAACTTAACTCACTAGTTGATTCAAGTTTCTAGTTTGTTGGAGAAAGAATCACTTAAATAACTTAAGTGTATTAGTATAAACATCCAAAAATTCTCTTTTGGCTCCCATAACTAATGACCGCTGTACAAATTTTGCTTACATGCTTCCTGGTATCCTACATTATTTTGTTTTATCACATAGGCGCTCAAATATTGTTTGCCTGTTTATCACCGTACAACAGTGAACGGCTGTTGGAAAATAAAATAACACACGATTGTTTAGGGTCGAATAAAAAAATAAATAAATTTGGTGTTAAGTAGCATATAAAAGAAATTGATATCTATTAAAATTTTCATGGTAGCCACAAGCATTTTTTGGGTGCCATTAGCAGCATACACTTAATTGTATTTACATATTCATTAAAAATTGGTAAATGAAACCAAAGAGATTCGATCTTAGGTTCTTTAGATCACACTCTAAAGCCCTACTTTACTAGTGGTCCTTGCCAAATAACTTCAAGCTGCACACCGTTAAAACTAATAAAGACTCATTTTTGTGCAATGCCTTACACTTCACACACATACATGGACCTGCCTCAATGTAGAAGTAGGTGCGCACTATTGTTGCTAAGGCCATCTCCAACAACACTTCATTACAGCCTCAACAGTACCCCCCCCCCCCCCCCCCACCAACCCCACAATTTCATCTTCCATCAGAAGTATTAAAGGTTCATCTTCCAACATAAGAATTAAAGGTTTTTTTTTTTGCTCTTAAGTTTACGTTTACGGTTAGACGTAAACTGGACATATATGAAATACACGCCCAACTCCCGATTTGCTTTTGATACACGTTTGAATTCCAAGCATGTATTAAATACACGTATGGTTTCCACGCGTGTTTTTAATGCACGCCTATAAGCCTAACTTCCAAAGGCCATTTACGGCCACAGTTTTTAGACTCCAGCGGCGGCTATTGGCAAATCTCTTTATATGTACACCACACAATCAACCTATATTTCATTAATTATACCACATTTTGACCATTTCTCACAATACGAAACATGTATTTACTATTCGAGTCACAAAGTCAACCACCTAATTTATATGATTTCATTTTTAAAGTCAATACCATGGAGAAAGAAGAAGTTTTTAGCTTTCATTTGATCGCTGCATGGCAAAACATCGAATATTTTGATCCATGCTACAAATGAATCCATTATTCTAAAGTATTGGTTCGCAAAACCGATCAGAGCGGAAAAGTTTTTGGCAAAAACTTATGGCTAGTTACAACAAAAAGCATCTCAAAAAGACTGTTCAATCTCAATGATAAGTGGATATTTTGAAAAAAAATCAATCGTCTTGCAGACATGCAAAATCAAGCAAGTTAACCGTAATGGTATGGGAGGAGAATATTATATGTTTTTCATCCTTCCATTTTAAGTAGTTTTAAAATTCATGTATTTATTTGGTTTATATTTGTACATAGCAGTGGAGCAAATTTATAATTCATTAGATTGTGTCCACCTAAAAATCGTCATCAACCTCATTATTACCTATTCTAAAACTACTATGAAATATTGACTCGTCATTCGAAATGGAATACGAATAACACGAAGGCGCTATGATCAATTTAGACAAAAAACAATGACAAAGGGAAGAAGAAAACAAAGAAATCAAATGCTCATTCCAGTCTCTTCGTTTCTTAAGGTAGATGAGATCAAAATTTTAAAGTTGGAAATGTAGACGATGTATGAACCATAAGATCAGATGAGGATGCTAGATAAACGAGGGTTAAAGCTGCGAAGAAGAACACAATACACAATGACGACAACTTTAGATGCATGAATATATGCTTCGTTGGAAAGGTGCAAGAAAGGAAATCAAGAGAGGATGGAATCTCCTGAGGAAAAATTGTTACGGTGGCTAGGTTTGCATATATTGAGCATGAAAAGTTGGACATTGAGCGTTAAAATTACAACATCTACATTATGGAAATGCATGCGACGTGTAGGACAAAGCTTCAATAGCATTTTGGATGGATTTGAAAAACTAAATTGTAACCCGTAGGTCTCGTCAAGTGGTATCTTTGCTACTGGTTAAAATTATTTTTCTGTTTATACTCCAACAAAAAACATGGACTATAAATTTTACATAAACATAAATTGATACTTGAGTAAAAGAACGTGATGCATGGAACTCTGAAGAAATAAAACTTTAAAGACGTACAATAGTAAACAGGCATAAACGTAGAAATTAGCTATTCATTACCATAAATATTCCAAATAGATCCAAGAGGCACTTTTGTAATCTATTATGAAGAGCTTTGTTGCAAGATGCTAGTTGATGGTCCATGTGAATATTGTAATGTGCATCATTTTGAAGAATATCTTCTCAGAATGCTTCTGACATTGGCTGAGCACTGTCGTAGCATTAATGAAGACCGTCCATATCTCTCTCATATTCAATTATCATATCGTGTAAAGTTATACTGGTAAACATATCTGCATCATTTATGCTTATTTATGTAATATACATGGATTGATCATAGCAAACGAAGAACTCTGAATGCTCCATCTACAATTTTTTCTTTGCCCTTCTTACTTTGTGCCATACTCTCCTTTTCAATGTCATTAGATGTGAATATAAACCAGAGCAGCCCATTAAACTTTAGCCCATCCTTTTATTTTATATTCAATATCTAACTTAACCCTAACCCCTAAAACGCAACTACTGCTGTCCGACCAAAACAACAGACCAGAAAAAAGAACGAAAGGGGAAAAAATCACCAACGACGGCCGACGATGCAGACGAAGACGAGAAGCTGTTCGAATTTCAGTCTGATGCTCGACTCTTCTGTGTTTTATGTCGAATTTGATCGACACTGTCTCTAATATTTGAGGTAAGTTGTGTTTTCAATTTTCTGCTTTATAGATGATTTTGGATTCGATTTTACCCCTCTTTCTGACTCACTACAGAAATCCCGTATTTTTTTTACATCGACAACATCGGGACGGGATTTTGACATAATCCCGTCCCGCCTTAAGTCGGAACCGAACCAAGATAGTCGGAATCTCGTGGTTCCGGTCGGAACCTAAAACCGTGGTATGTATTTAGATGGTTGTTTAAGTGAACAGTGTGGTAAGCTTTTGTTGTGCCAAATTAGTGTTGTATCGGTCTTCTTATATAAGTGAAGTATGACGTGGATTTGTATGGTCTTTATGTGGTAGTGGCAAACAAGATTTGATCACTCGCTCTGAAAAGAAGTGACCTAATATTGATTTCTGCACAATCAAAACAAGTAGTGGCCATCATAGCTTTCCACAGTGTACTGTCTCATCGTCTTTAAATGATAGTGACAAGCAAAATTTGAGCAGTCGCTTTTAGAAACAGAAGTGACATTGTCTTTGATTACTAGTGGCTTTGTTTCATCAGACTTGTTAGAGCAGTTTCAGTATGATGGCTTCACTGGACTCGCTCATTCATCATACGATTGAAACTCTTTCTATCGAATGCTTGCTTTACTGTACTTAGCCCCAGATACCGAGTATTGTGCAATTATTGAAAGAAATGACGTTCATGCTGGTTTCATAATAACAACTAAAGGTAATCAATCAAGTAGGTGAGCATGTAACTAGCATCAGTTTCTTCTTTGGTTATAAAAAAAAGTAGTCGTTCTTCTTGTCGGTAGGAGTGAAGTGCAGGGAAAAGTCAACAAGTGTAGGTCAACCCATCCCAACAAGGGGCAAAGCAACTCCTAAGGTTGCTTTGGCAACTCTGAAATTGTCTAGATAGCCGACATTTAAAAAATCATTTATTGCAGTCAGCGTTCTAAATGCCCGCTAAAGTCGAAGGCAACAATAAAAAATTATATCATTGCCTACTCATCCAGCTTTATAAAAACCAGATAAGGGGTATGGTATTAATTCTGATCGTTGCCGCATATTTCACTTTTAATATAATCTTTGCTATAAATTCTCACTCTTAATCTCTATTTTTGACCATTGCCCCATATGATTTAATTTGTACCTGTAACAAATACTAAATATGATCCATATGCAGCATTGATCGAAAATTTTGGTACTTTGCCATGCGACGGCCGAACGAAAGCTAAGAACACTTCTGCTCTCCATCAAACTGTTCGAAAATGAAATAATTTAAAATAGATGGTTGAGATTGTGGCTCGAATGGTACATACACATATTATATTGTGAAACATAGCTTGAAACTTGATATAATTGATGGAATATGAGTTGGATGGTGTGATGTATATGAAGAGATTTGAAAATAGCCATTCAAATTTGAAAATCGTAACCGTAGTGACTGTTGGAAGTCAAACATGTATTTAATACATGTCTGCAAACCAGATGCGTATTTAACACACATCGGGAATTGAGTGTGTATTTAACACAGGTCCAGTTCTGTTTACGTTTCATTGAACAGAAACGTAAACCTATGGCCATTAAGGTCCTTAATTCTTACACAGGAAGATGAAATGGATGAGGAAGTAATATTAATGCCATATTGAAGTGCTGTTGGAGATGGCTTGGGAGATGTAAATTGTTGGAGATGCCTTAATTACGTCTCATTGTTCAAATTTATGAATACTATCTATGTGCGACCAATTCCTTTTTAGCTAATGTGTGACTGCACGAGTAAATCATTGGGAACTATCACTTTAACGATCTCAACTGTAAACAAATACATAAATTTTGTTTTTGCCAATAAAGAGATTGAAAAGTATCAAGTTATTTTTGCATGGTGTCATTCTTAGTAAAGATATTTACTGTTTTTTTTGTCAGTAAAAAACGTTACTGCTGTAATCAACGGGCATAAGATGGTAAGACCATAAGTGCTCAAACTTTATTCTTTTGTTAGAAATTATTATGTTGACTGCTCATCACGTGACAGTTTTGAGTATGCGTTTAAATGTAAATAACCTTTAATTGCATAAGTAATTAAAAGTTTTCAGTTGACAAGCATATTATTTTGTCTACTAGCAAGGACTAATTTTTATTTTCAATTTCACTTTTTGAATGTAGACGATGGATCTGTTTGGTCATGGGGCTACAACATTTGTATCCTTGTTCTCTAATATGATTAATTGTCATCATAATTCTGTCAACATATTTCAGTTTTTTAATTTTTGATGCATTATTATTAAGTAGAAGTTTTTGATGCATTTAATCTTGAATTTTCCTAATTAGTTCTGTTAGTTGTTACCTTGACTACTTAATGGATGGCCAGCTTGGCAACGGTGAAGAAAACTCTTATGTTCCTGTTCCTGTTTTGGTAGATCGATTCCAGGAGTTGGGTGCTTCTGACTCCTTGTCTGAGGAATCAGATGCAAATGATGATAAAACACCTTTTAAGGTATTGCAAGTCAAATTTACTCCTTTACCGTTTATACAACAGGTGGTCAGTTAATTGCAGCTAGACATTAATAAAATAAAATAAAGTAAAAAACGATGCACATGATAATAAAAAGTTGGTTTTCTACATGTACATTTCCTTAGTGGCTTCAAGCATTCAACCTTTTATCACTTAAGCAAGTTTTTTCGTGTAATTTGATGCATTTAAGAGAGTAAGATGATAATAGCTAGCTTACATACAGTTCATATGCATATTTTACAATGGAGGAAAGCTAAGTTACAGCAAAGTGAAAAAACACCACTCATCTTCGTAGAATCATCATGACCTTCTTTTCTTCAAGTATAGGGCCAAATTATGAAG
Source organism: Allium fistulosum (assembly GCA_030737815.1). Taxonomy (NCBI): domain Eukaryota; kingdom Viridiplantae; phylum Streptophyta; class Magnoliopsida; order Asparagales; family Amaryllidaceae; genus Allium; species Allium fistulosum. Next base: position 289,401,246 of record CM060905.1, read on the forward strand.
TTTGAAAATGCTGGCCAACTCACAAATTTAGAAACACCGCCCAGTTTGTCAATCCATCGTACATTTTTTCTTCTATTCTGGAAATAGTATTTTCCACATTTTTTTAACACTTTGTTTTTTTCGTTTTACAAAATCATTTTAATCAAAGAGAAAAATACTGGTAAATCAGGAAAGCACGTGGAATTTCAGTTTAAGATAAAATAAAAAACTGAAGCGCAACAACTGAAAATTAGAATATAGTTTTCGCAAATTCTATTCATACACCAAAAATCGTCTAACATTCACCATTGTTTTGCTGAAAAAAATCTATTACTAAATTATCCTTTCTCTTAATTGCATTTTTAGTCTTTTTCTTATAACCCATCAAATTAGAACATTAAAATTAATTATATTAGGTAAAATCTGTACATTTTTGATGAAGTAATGAACTCTTTTTACCATGAAACCTGAAATATCAATTAGGACAAGCTTCACAACTATATGTTTTAATTCAAAAGTACTTAATTTTTCTTCTCAAAATTAGAGTTAATTCTATTGAAATTAAGAATCTTTTTTTTAAATTAAAGCGGTTACAATATTAGTGTAAAAAACCCAAAGTTCTTTTTGTTGCATTTTAAGTTAATGTAGTGCTAAAAATTTCTAGTTTTGTGTAAATGAGTTTTAAATTTTAAAGATGGAAGATGCTAAAGATGAAAACAATGCTAGTTTTTTCTATGTGAAAAGAGGAAAGGATGAACATAGACAAATATTCATATAACAAGCTACTCAAATGTAGCGTACACATATGAGTTGACACACATTTTGTTGTAACAAAAGGAATCCTTAGTGTTACATGCTCACCAATCCATATTTATACATCACTTCTCCAAGTTATTTAGCGACGTGAGACTATTCCAATTCCAAACCGTCGTTCTTCCTTAACACATGCGAGACAACCTTAACATTTATTTTATTTGCCTCAATATTTATTGTTGATGTCTAATCCATATTAGTTAGACGGACATATCATTTTACAAGTATATAGTAAACTACTTATTATATGTGGCATAGTTTGCATATTCACACATTGTTGATTTCGGTTTCTGTGGACGTTTGGTTTTGATTGAGCAAGTTTCGGGAACAGTCTATACAATAACATATGTACGGTTGCGTACAACTTGTCTATCCCAAAGACCCGTTCAAGTGGGAGCTTTGTGCACTGGTTAGTAGATGATGATGATATCATGTCTAGTATTTTCTCTACTTGGTTAAATCCAGAGTAGGTGATCCTATCCGAACATTCTATCACCAACAAAACACTGTTTATCTTTTGATCCTTCTCTTGCAGGTCAGTGCAATAAAAGCAGGTGGCATGATGTCCCTCGCCATAGACAACCTAGGCGCCCTATGGATATGGGGTAACTGCCCTCTACCAACCACATCCAATGACACAGACTTCACCTTAACCCCGACTCCATCTCCATTCCCCGTATGGAACTTCCATGGCCACACGGTAGTCAAAGTTGCATGCGGCAACGAGCACATCGTAGCCGCAGTCAGCGCCGGAGAATCCTACACCGGCGACAACCTCATATGCTACTCATGGGGTAACAACAGCCATGGCCAGTTAGGCCTAGGCGACAACCTTAACCGCACCAAACCTCAACCCATTCCATCTTTCAACAAGGATTCATCTTTCGCCGTGTACCAAATCTCCTGTGGCGCTTTCCACACTGCCATCTTAACCCATACCAAATCCTACGATCAAGAGATTGAGTACATGTGCTGGACTTTCGGGTTAGGTGATAATGGCCAGCTTGGCCATGGAACCACCCTTAGCTCAACTTTGCCTAAACCTATACATTCATTGCCACAGGAAGCAATACTTATATCTGTAGATTGTGGTTTGTTTCACACAGCAGTGGTTTCGGTTACAGGCGAAGTATGGTGTTGGGGTATGGAGAAGGGTTTAGGGCTATGCCCAGATGCAAGTTTCAGTGGAAACGATGCTGGCGATGCACTTTTGCCTGTAAGGGTCGATGGAAAATTTTCCAATCCTATACAAATTGCATGTGGGGCAGCGCATACAGTGCTTGTCAGCGATGATGGGTATAGGGTATGGGCTTGGGGTAGGGGAAGGAGTGGGGTGTTGGGTAGAGGAGATACTAGAGATAGTGTTGTTCCTTGCGCTGTAATGTGGCCTGTGGTTGATGAGACGGTAACCGAAACTAGCGTTAGAAGTGATGCGGCGGCTGGGTATGTTACTGAAAGCAGGGAAAGTGGAGAGCTGAAAGAGAGGTTGGAGATGATGGAGAGGTATGCTAATGTGTTGCATATATCAATCTTTAGGAAACCATTGGATGTACGAAGTGTTCAGAAATCGTTGGGTTCGGGTGTGTTTGATGTTACGAGGGAGGTTGAGAAAATGATGGATTCGGCGGAAACTGAAGAGCTTGCAAGAATGGAGATGTTCTATAGAAGCATGCTTTCTGAGGTTAAGGATAAGTTGATGAAGAGGAGAGTGCAGGAGATGGTTAAAGATTGTCTTATTTCTATGTCGCAAAGTCGGCGTGGATATTGAAGCTGAGTGTAGGTAATTCTGGTTTTCCTTATATATTTTTATATAGGGCTTTATGTGTACATATAGTTTGTACATGTTACTTTTATATGATTGTGTGCCCTTGTATTCATGTTGTAACATCGAAAAGAGGCGTGAGTATGTATATTTCTGAATAAAATACCATGACCACAAAGGGTAACACAATGAATGGATTGGTGACTTTCCATGCTAGAGTGGCGTTGCTGTTGTCTGTGGTGGTTTAAACTTAACTTATATTAACTGATACTGTGTTATGAGTCATATGACTGCGTGATGTTATAGCGTGGTATAGGCCGAGCCGAGACATGTACATTCTAAGGTCGATTAACATGCCGATGACAGTCGTGTTCTTTAAGCTGTTAGAAACTTAGTATGTTTATGCTATTCAATTATGTATGGTGACTGTAATTGATATGTGAGATATGAGCTTTTGATTTTGCTGTGCACTTCTGTATCATTTTACTTACCTTCCATTTTAACTCTGGCACTACTGATGTTGTAAAGATCTGATCTTTTAGTTTGGTCGAAAGTCATGACTTACTTTCATACGCATTTTGTAGAGTTACATGCGAAAAATATATGCTCTGGATCACCAATTCTAAATTACGCAAAACGCATGTTGGATAGTAATCTTGTAGAATGCATTTATTCTACATTTTTATTTGCAATGTATATTCTCTTTGTTGGGTTTTTGTGTGTCTTTGTATCCCCACTGATGGTGGTGAGGTGTGCAATTGACCTGGACGATATGTTCCTGTATCAGGAAAAGAGTGAATGAATGGAGTAAAGGATGCCAAGGATATACACAGGCAAAATGTAGTAATGGTAGCAGGAATCGGAATCATGAAGTTTTGACTCGTATAAAACTTCAAAGAAGTAGATCGCTGCGTGACCTTACTCAAGATGGTAAGCCTAGCTTATGTATAATTTATGTAGTACTATCAATTATATTGTATCTTAATAGTTATATATGCAAATTGGATTTTATATACACATACACACGTGTTATATGCCAAATTGATATAATGCATGAACAGCAACACATGCCACTGAAAATGTTTTGAATAAAATGACAGTGAAAAGGAAAAATGACATGAATAATCTTAATGCAGAAAACTTTTAAAATTAAAAACCATGGACAAACTCTACCATATATGGAAATAAGAATACTAGTACCAATGTCTCATTCAGTGGTTGTCGGACTATTTCTTGAATACGTACAAAGAGAGTAAATAAATGTTATGTCATTTCTCTCAATGATGGATGAACTCTCTTTTGTTTTTGTTGCTTGAAGTGATGAAATGTTAAGCTCATTTCTTCCATATGTATGTATGTATGGATGCATGTGTGTATGCATATGAGTATATATAGCAATTGAATGAAAGCACTTGATACTCACATATCACTCATGAAATGATATGAAGATCAAGAGACGCTTCCATTCACGTATTCATGTTGTGGAAGTTATGTCAATAATAACACAGAAACCAATAATTTGTCTATCAATCAAACACCAACAATAGTAATAATCTATTCAAATACCAAAACACCAACAATAGTACTAATAATCTATTCAAATACCAAGAAAATTCAAAAAATCAAAAATTTAAAATGGACACGGAGATTTAATGTGATTTGGTCAGATTCACCTACATCCACGAAAACCGAACGGCTTCTTCATTCACTTCACCGGATTAAAAAAGGTGAATTAAAAGAGTACACAATCAAATTAAAGATTAGAGATTAAACTAGCGTGGAAGCAAAGAATCACAAAAAACACTCAAATAACTGGAAAAAAAATTCAGAAGAATAATGAAGTTAGGTTTTTCAATTTCTAATTAGAATTGTGAAAATCTCTCGTTAGGAAAGAAAGATAGTTAGGGAAGAAAGAGATTGAATAAGATGTTCTATGTCAGCTTCAACGAAATTAAACCGTAGGATTAGAGTAATAGAATCAACACAATCAAAATAGAGATGCTCGGGTTCAAAATTGAAAAATATCAGCTCCAAAAAAGTCTTTTACGAAAGTTAAGCGATCGACCGCTAGCCCCTTAAGTGCTTAACCAGTCGTTCGAATTTGGGATGAAATTTGATTTAATATCTTGAGTAATCGACTGATTTAGGAATGAGCGATCGATCAATCATTCGAATCTAGGGTGAAATTCATTTTAATGTTTTGTGCGATCGATCAGTTAGGGAATGAGCCATCAATCGATTAACTTTCATCTATGGTGAGCAGAGTAACTTGCAACACCACAATTTTATCTAAATCTTCAAATTATCGTAACTTTTAATTCAGAGTTGTCATGTATACCATTGAGAAGATCTTGAACTCCTCTTCAACATAACTTATAATATGGAAAATATTCGAATCACAAAAATTCAACGCTCCTCGATTCAAACACACACACATAGATACACATGCACCTTTCACGCCAATCAACAATTAATTTTGAAGCTGTCGGTGATAGAGTTGAAGACATGCCTTAGGGGAAATTATATAATTTTGATTATATAATTATACACTTAAATCTTATGTATGAATCTTATTTGAAATGAAATTATATTTTCTAGTTTCTATCTCTATTGTATGCACCTATATTTATAACTAAACGTTGATGATTACATTCCATACATACAATAATAAATCTCTAGGAGTAAATATTTAACTGATTGCAGTTATGAACATGTTCATAATCGTGAGTATTGAATCGGTAAATATAAATGCTTATCCATAAATGTTTCTAGTCAAGGTGATTTGAGAAAGGGATATCGATTCATCTGCGAGACTAGTATACGTAATGCTCTCTATGTGATGGACAATGATTTATCAAGACCGTTGAGTACAACAAGAGGTGACGTACTTGTAGTTTTTGTGGATCAAGTGTTGAATGACCCACCGAGAGTCATCTATATGTTAGTTATATCTAAGTTAAAATAGAGGATCTCATGTAGCGATGTTCAGTGGTCTTTTGACTTGTGAGTACTGTAGATCTTGTTTATCAATGCCATATTTTGATGATGGTTAATCACATGATACGAGTTCGTGTTAAGATCATAATTAGGTACAAGATTAGAAACTCAAAGTGAAACACTATTCATAAAAGAATTCATTTCCTTCGATGTAGTGTTAATGTCGCCATAATTAGCTTTTGACTTCAAGTTAAGTAATCTCCGGGTAGAGTGAATTCAGTTAATGTATAATTGTTACTGATCAACCTATGTAACTTCGGAGCTCAACCTCGCAATTAAATTTGGTCAATATTGAAAGAGTTAGAGGTATTCCCTAGGGGCAATTATGTAATTTGTTGCATATATCTAACTCTATGACCAATCTTGTTCATAATAAACGTATTTGTTTCCTATTATATACTTTGTTATATGGTGATATAATTAATTAAATAATTAATTTAAAGTATATAAATAGAAAATCTTTATATGATATGTTATGTGATAGTAATTTGTAATTATGAGAAATTCATTACTTTAAAATAACATATTATTTTAAATATTCATAGTCAAGATGCATCGAGACGGGATACCGATTCATCTGTTGAGACTAGTGTACGTAACACTCTCCTAATATGGGACGGTGTATTACTCATAGCTGTTGGGGGCACCAAAGAGTTACATACTGATAGTTATTGGATAATCATGGAATGACTTATTCGAGAGTGTTCTGTTGGTCAATATAACTATGGTCAAACAGAGAATCTTGCAATGACGATATTACACAGTTCTCTCGACGTGAGATTACCGTTGAACTTCAATGCAGAACGTTCACTTTGATTATAGTTAAATTGTGACATTGTGTCCATCGAACGGCTGTAGTTGAGCATGAGTTGAAGCATTTGAGGTAAAACACTATTCATTAGAGAATTTGTCTCCTCGGTTATATAAGGTTAGTATCTGGTCCACTATTGTCAACTCAAAGACAATTTCTCTAGCCAGAGCAGTATGGTTAATAATAAATTTTGTTATTGAACCAAAGATTTCGTGTTTGGAATAATCAAGTTGAATGTGGACGATGTTAAAATTTTGACCAAAACCAAATTCCATAAGTCCTAATGTGATATGATGTTGACGAAGGGAATTAATGTAAATAACCGTTGCTATCGAGTACCTCTTATAATAGGAGAATTTGATTTTACAGAAAAGTTATGTAAACGATAAATTCAGCCAAAATGTCACACAACTAGCTAATGTGACATGTGAACATTAATATTTAAATGGTTCCATATTAATCACTGATTGAATTTATACCTTTGAGTCGTACAATCGTAATGATGAACACTCCAAAAACCACACAATTTAATTAATCTATAATCATTGTAAATTAATTAAGCTAATTAATATGTGTGAATTAATTAATTTACAGTAATTATAAATTAATTAAATCATGTGGGTTTTAATGAGATATTAATTATTATATTATATTTGACTTGGTGTTTAAATGCCATTAGTATTTAATGATAAACGCATATATAAAACTTATGTATGCACGTATCGATACACGTTATCGATAAAATGTTTAAATTTGATTTAAAGAAATTAATTACTAAATATTTTTGGAAAATTAAAAGCCTTTATACGTCCTTTCTTGGACGACCATGCCATGGTAAAAGAAGGGTAATTTGATTGTGATTTAATGAAGAATTAAAAGGGAATGTTTTAAGGAAGGAATTAGAATGGTTTCATTTGTTTTTTCAAAAGCAAAATTTCTTTCATTCGTTCTTTTTTATTTCTCCCGACAATTCATTTTCTCCTGCTCTCCTCTATTTTTACAATGGCCAAAAATTCCATGGCTCTATGGGAGAAAAAAATTCCCAAAATAAAATCAAAACAAATCAAATAAAATAAATATCAAAATGATGCTTCAGATCGTTGTAGTTTCTAGAGGTGGTTCGGTAGGATCTACGAGTTTTTCTTCATTCAAGGTGTGATTTTTCGGCTTCATCTTAAGTAATTTTCTAATCTAATTTGATTATGTTTATATAGTTTAGATCCCCATACACTACTTCTTTTTTGATTATATGTTCATCTTGTATGTACAATTTAGATCCCAAACATTTTGCATCGAATTTAGAAATGTCTTTGTTGTCCGATTTAATTTTGTTATTGATTTGGATATTAATGTTTATAAAAATCATTTTAATTTGGAAACCGATTTTAATTAATTGACGTAATCTTGGAACTTATTATATACACAAACATAATTAAGCTACATGTGTTGATTACTTGAAATCATTTTTAAAATTGAATACATGTTTGGTATGTTTGTTCATTTTGTATGCAAATTCAGTTGGTTATTGTTTACATATTTTTGAAAGTTATTTCAATTCAAAATTCATATGTGAAATTTTGAACAAAATCATAAACCTATTTTGAATCTTTCATAAGTTAAAGCTTGCTTTTTATTTGCTAACTTTATGTTTTAAAACATGTAAAGTTATAAATTTACAAATTTATGTTTTAAATTCAAAACATTATTTGCAACTATTTATCATGCATACACATATGTGTTATATCAATTTAAAGTCTATAAAAAGAACTTTTCTTTAAAATCATAAATTTAATTTTAAATCCTTACCAAGTTAAAACTTGATTTAAAATTGTTAATTATAGAATTCAAAACATATAAATTAGTCAAAAAATATTTTAATATATATGTATGTATGTAATTGATATTATATGTATATATATTTACAATTATTATTTTATATAATTAAAGAAAAAATTATTGACAACAAATGCATATATAGATGGATAAGCCTGTCTCTTACACTGTAAATCCCTACACCTATATACGGTCACATTTACCATGTACACTTCATATTTATTGCATGTGAACTATGCATATATAAATGCATTTGATACTCTTATAAATTAAAACTCATTTGAATTAAACAAAACTTCCTTTAAACAAATTAAGTAAAATATGGTGAAATGTTTGTAAATGTAGTAAGTGCTATTTCTAATTAATTGCAAATTCATTGCATTTATGACATATTGAATAATTCACATAATTAACGACTTGACTCTTCACTTGCCAAACTAATAATACAAAGCAATTAACTATTACACACACATAGAATGGTATATTTGATACACTCTAATTTATATAAACATCAAATTTATGGAACTCCTTTTTGAACAATTTATGTAACAACCCCCTTTTCGATCCTCAGAAGTCGACACTAATACATCTATGTTATTCACGTGTCGAGCGTCGAAGTGCCGGAAAGACAGATCGTTGGGGAAGAAGAAAAGAAGGAAGACAGAATCTTACAAAAACACGACGAGTAATATAATACTGGACAGTCTTTATGAAAAGAGAGAGACTTTTATATATATATATATATACATCAATTAGAGTACAATTATCCTATCATCAGCCCTTGGACAGTTATAACAACCTGTCCTTACAATTGTTGATAAATACATATAAGAAACAAAGAGGAAAGATAAAAAAAATACGGGAGTACGTCTTGGAGGCATCCAGCTCATCTACTGCAGCTCCAAATGCCTAGCTAAATCTGAAAATTTTGCTTGGGCTGACCCAAGCATTATAAGAAAACAACGCCCGAATTAGTCTGGTAAAACTAGCGTGAGAAACACAATCAAATGGATTCTTAATATTGTGAATTTTTTTGAAAATAAATATATCTCGTTAGATCACACCGCACATAAACATGGATGAGTTTTTACCTGACGATAACCAAAACATTTTTATTATAAAATCCAGTGAAATTATAATAATGTCTAGGGGTTGAAAATAAATATTGAATCATAGTCGAAATTGTTACATTAATTAAATCCAGCATAATAGGTATACAACTAAATCCATAAACGCATGTATTGGAGAATGAATTCCATACAATGACAAGGCACCGGGGTACCATCTACCACAGTACACCCTAGAAAATGTACCAAGAGCCTCGCTCTTGGACCTCCTGCCAACACATGACCGGCTTACCCCTTATTGGATATTACCGAATATGTCATCACCCCGATTGTTTTACTGCATTTTATCGAGAGCTCTCATGCACAACCAAATCCATAAATATACATATATTTAGAAGGGGCTGGCATACCCTAATGGGTGCAACCCACTTAGCCATACCGCATCTCACTTAAGTTGTCATTCTCGGTTGATGAGGTTTGAGGCTACGTTTTACCTTTTTAGCAAATCCTACTTGGAATGCTAACACTGTCCTCCAAGCAGCAATGCAATGCCAGCAATCGTCCATACAGGTTGTTCAGGATATGAACAAACCGAAGACATTACTTCTACTACATCCATTTTGGAACCACCCTCGGGATTAGTAGCAAGTAGCCCTTGCACTTCAAGAGCTCCTTCTTTGATCTCATCATCTTCGAGATGTCTTCAATTCGAACGCTTGAGTTAGTTCAAAGTGGTTTTCGGATAACCTATACTTATTCGATCCCGGTCTCTTCAAAACAACATTCGATAGTTCCGGTAAACCCAACCCCAGTTCTTTCAGAAATAACCAGGAAAATGCATAAAAGCGGAGATCACCACCCAACTGTTGAGTGAATGGATTTCCTTATCATTTGTCCTACGAGAACAAAACGAGATTTTATACGCACAATACATCATCATCGAAGACGACTGTGTCATATAACTCACGTGTTTCTTCTAGATATTTCTAGAGTTCAATTTAGGTCCAGATTTTGATAGTCCGTTATTTAACTATCAAATAAACAAACAATCCAAATATAGATTTATTTTCATATGGAATCCACTCAGCCTCTTTATAAAAAAAACTCAACAATTAAATACTTTAATTATTTAGCCCAAAGATTTATATTATATCATCGGTATAAGCATATTCACAAACTCACTTAGAAGATTTCTTATTTCAAATTCCTTTTAAAACGGATCAAACATATGTCTTTGAAACATAGTTTATTATGAACCACAAACAGCTAATCCTTCGATGTTTCGATCTTAAGTAGGGAAAATGCTTCTCCACCACCAAGATTATGAAGGATTGCTTATTTATTTGATTCATAACTTGATTAATAAAAATTGATCAATCAAAGCTTTATAGACCCAATCTTTTCTGGAAATTCAAGATCTCTTTCCAAATTATAATTTTAACAACCCTTATATTTAAAATAATTTTCTTTATAAAACAACTTACTATTTAACACCTTTATTTATTATAAATTGATTTACCTTTACAAACCTCCTAAATAAATAATTTATTTAGGTTTTGAACCCATATTAGAAAATACTTAATTTGACCTTAAATCATAATTAATATGTCATTAATAACTAAATCACTATTAAATAAGCAAATAATTAACTTAAACCATTATTAACAAATCATCAGTAAAATTCACAACATTATTATTAAATAATTAACTAACTTATAATATCATTCATAAAATAATTAATTAATTTAAAATAACTTAAATAAAATGATTACTTAAAACAGCTTTAATAATTACAATTAAACCACTTTAAAATATTATTAACACATAATTAATTGGCCTTAAAATATTGAAAATAAAATAATGTTAACTTAATCGCTTTAATTTTGAAATTACTTTACTTGAAATAATTTATAATCCCAGTAAATCCAAATCCATTTATTTCTCAAAATTTTGAAAGAAGGTTCAACGACCACACTGGTACTTGGACAAGTTACCATCATTTTAAATTTAACAATTCAGAATATATCACTGATATTTGCATAAACAACAAAAATGTAAATAAAATTCAAAATCGACAAACGACAGATAACACGTCGTCTGTCCAAGTCAATTATCATAGAATTAAATGTCCAATTATATAATGTAGCAGAAGGGGGATTTATTCTGCCAAATATGTCCAATAAAATCTATTCAATTTAAGTATAGCAGAACAGTGATTTATTCTGCTATCCAGATGACAGTGATAAAATATAATTACTATTCGACGTAATTTATTTACTGCGACTATAAAATTAACAGCATTATAAACTTCTACAAAACCGTCAAATATACGCATACATGTATTCTAATTGATTATACGATCTCAACATTTAAACCTATGCGTTAATCGGATTTCGAATGGATTGGAAATAGATGGTTAAAGTTATTAAACTTTTAAAACTTCGAATTTCATTTCTAATTTTTTCTTAAACAACCTAACTCGTCTACTCTAATTCCTTCTCCCCTCTTAACCAAATCTTCATTTCCAGGTTCCAAATCTTGGAGCTAAGATTCAAATCTCCCCAGCACGTGCTCGTGCACGTGCACGATCACCAACGACCATCCACCACCCTACCGACCTTACCCACATTTCTGCCTTACCACGCCCATCTCACTCGACCCCACACCATGCCGTCCAAACATCTAAGTTGAAATCCGACCTTCCAGCCCCCTTTTCAAAACGCGTATAGTTTGAAACTCCTTCACCATATCATTGTTCACCACCGCCCTAACCACCGTTAGCCCCCAACTCCATTATTGGCCAACTCGTCACCCACTATAGCACCTCCCTCCAACACCCTGGCCCTCCCACATCATCGCACCGCTGCCTGGATGCCTGAAACTACACGCACAAATTAAGAACCCATAAACTTTAGATTGAGCTTGATCGCCACCCTCAGATTGTCGCACCCTTCGCCACTAGCACCCAAGCTCCACCACCTCACAAGCTTGCTCTAGCCCAACCACCTCGACCCAAATCCCTCTGATCGTCGGAAATCGAATTTAAACCCAAAATCAATCATCTCGCCTATTCAACCAAACCACATCGCTAAAAATCCTGCGAACATTCCTTAAAATCTCACCTTGTCGATACAAACGCAATGACATTGGCCATTCGTCGATTCGTGATCGACGAAAACCCAACAAAACTTACCCACTTACTGTTATTTAAACTTTTCTCTCAACCTACTCGATGAAAAACTTTGATACTATTTTAAAAAAAACTAGACTCCGAACTAAACATTTCAACAGCTGACGGATTTGGCAAACTTGATACGAATTGGAAAATAATGATTTCTGAAATAAAAAAGGGAACATTTTACTTAAGTTTAAACAAAGGCAATGTATAAAATGTTGTTTATAGTAAACAACAATGAGCATGCCTTCTCCTTCCTAACCCAAAAATTTGATTTTTAAACCTAATACTTATTAAACAAGAGATTTATGATTAATTCAAACAAACTACAAGTACAGTTCCCAAATTTTATCATATATAAAGATCCAACAATTAAATAAGAAATTTGAGATTTCTCACCTTTATCCAATTTTTGAAGAATCCAACTAGTTTTGCTTTTTAAATCAAAAATGATTTCTTTCCGTTCCTTTAAATATTTTGGAGTGAATTTAAAAAAAAATATGAACTTGAAAATGAACTAAGAATGAAAATAAGATGGGAATGTATTTGAATATATAAAGAGGTTACATAAATTTTTTAGAAATAAGAAAATCAAGCTGCAAATGTTCTTTTCACTCCACATCATTTCTTAACCAACAAGGTACACTTGATCCAAAAACATGGTGGGCACTAAGGTGTGTTTAGGTACTTTTTGTTCACCAATACACTTAAGGAATCTAAGAGTCAACTCAAGTTTAAAAATTTAAATGTATTTTCTTTTTACCACTTTATTTACTTATCCTTTCAAAATGAAATATTCCACCTTTAAAAAAATGTAAGTATTGCTTTCTAAACACATACAAGGGTATTTACGACTTTTTATATCTTTTTATGAGGGAGGTAGTCGGGTTGCATGGAGTTCCTATGAGTATAGTAAGTGATGGAGACCCCATATTTACTAGTCAATTTTGAGAAGCATTGAAAACAAATCTAAGAACAAAGTGGAGCTTAAGCATAGCATATCACCCCCAAACAGACGGACAGACGTAGTGGGTAAATCAGATTAGAGGATCTCTTGAGGGCGTGTATTTTGGATTTTGGTGGATCATGGGAGGATCATTTGCATTTGGTTGAGTTCTCCTATAACAATAGTTTTCAAGCAAGCACCGGGATGGCACCGTATGAAGCGCTATATGGAAGACCATGCAAGTCACCAGTATGTTGGGTTGAGACGAGAGATAGATTAGTTCTTGGACCAGACATGATCTGAGAGGCTATGGAGAAAGTTGCAGTGATTAAGAAAAGAATGAAAGAGGCCCAAGATCGCCAGAAGTGTTATGGAGATAAGGCGAAGGGATTTGGAATTTATGGTTGGAGACTTAGTGTTCATAATGATTTCACCAACATGAGGGGCTGTTAGATTTGGAAAGGCTGGGAAGTTAGCTCCAAGGTATGTTGGACCCTTTCGTATTCTTGATAGGATCGGGCCACTTGCTTATAGGGTCGAGTTACCCGAGAGATTGGCGGCAGTTCATAATGTGTTCCATGTGTCTCATTTGAGAAAATATGTTCATGACCCATCTTTGATTGTGGAGCCATTGGTTCAAGAGGAATTGTAAATAGAACCGAACCTGACGGTTGTTAGACATCCAGCTTATATTGTGGATCAGGATGAAAGGAGGTTGCGTAACAAGGTGGTGCAACTAGCTAAGATTCAGTGGAGCGAGGATCTTAGAGACTGCACTTGGGAGACGGTGGATCGTATGAGAGAAGCCTATCTCGAGTTGATGTTAGGATAACTAGTCGTAGGTTGAATGTATAGTGTACGTTTTTTTGCTATGGATGCTTAGTGTATGTATTTGTATGTGTTTTATGATATGAATATATGGCTGTTTACGTAGTTTGAATCATCTCCTTGTTTGCTAATTTAGAGATGAAATTCTTTTTTTTGGGGGGGGGGAGTGTAACGACCCGAAATTTAATCGCTATTTAAATGAATATTTATTTGTATTTTAAATAATTAATAACTGTGTTTTTATTGACAAATAAAACTATTTTAAATAATAACTAATGATAATAAAAATGTTTTCAAATTTTTTTTACCAAAATATATAGTTCATAGAGAAATAGAAAATGTGACCGGAAATTATTTTTCGAAATATCGATTTTTCATTAGTTAAAATTTATTCAAAAGGTCATAACACTCTTGTAAACATTTGTGCGGACTACAAACCATTTAAACATGTGTGCATGTACACATATATTCATGTACATGTTTCTTCTTAAGTGCGTGTGTGTGTATATAAGAATAAAAGAAGATATTTATAAAGGAATATATATATATACACACACATATCTGTGTGTGTATATAAAATACTCCTTTTTCAAATAAGTACACATAACATGGTATGAATAGTTGAAAGTAAAGGGGGAGTCAAATTGACGGTTTTGAAGGGGAGGAGAGGTATGGCTATGCGTGCATATTTATATTTGAATATAAATCACTTATTATTATTTTAATCAAATCCTAAGCCTATATATACCCGCTAACTTTCATTATTTTCATTTTACAATCTCTTCTTCCACTTTGAAAATCCTAAGAGCTTAAGAAAAGTAGCCATGGCCCCCTCTTCATTAATTCTAAAACAAGAAATATCACTTCTTTCACTAAAAATCACTTCTTTTATTCACAAAATCACTTCTACATCTCCTACAACACTCTCTTCCAAAATACAACACTCCATCCACCAAAACACACCATGGAAGAGCCAAAACCCATGATGGCCGTACCCAACAAGGCCTAGGACGAGCCCAAACCCACTTGGCCGACCCAATTGAAGTGTCCAAGCATCCAAAGTTTCATATTTGCAAAGTTTCTAAAGCATTTTTCAAGTTTCGGCAAAAGTTCGTTTGATTTAAAATTATTATCGAACGTTGGTTTGGAGAGATCGGGATCAGATATTAGTTGTTATCTAAAAACCACTTCGAATTAACGTAAATGTTCGAATTGGAAATAGTAATGGCAAGGTCCAAGGTGAAGACTTTGAAGTGCAAGGGCTATTTGCTACTAACTTTTAGAGTGATTCCAAAACGGGTGTAGTGGAAATAGTACCTTCGGTTCGTTCATCTCCCGAACGACTTGTATGGATGAACGCTGACATTGTGTCAACATCTGGAAGGCAACGTTAGTATTCTAAGTGGCAAGGCTATATTAAAGGTAAACGTAGCCTCAGGTCTCATCAACTGGAAATGACCAAAACAGGGTATGCAGCAGAGCTATGTGGGTCGCTCCCATGAGGGTATGTCATTACCGTATCTAGAATCGATTATTTGACCCATTTTTGTATGCTCCAGTACGGTTGCTGATCCCAACCGTGGTGGTGATGTATTCGGTACCACTAGTCAAGTGGTAGGCCGGCTCGGTGTAGCAGGGGTACAAGATATTCTTGTCAGACCCCAGGTGTATTTTATCTAGAGGTGCATCTTCGGAAGGTAGTTCCTTACCCGGTCATGTATGGAATCCATTCTCCAATAAGTGCCGTACAGAATTAGTTGTGCCCAAATATGTTGAAATGTGAGATGCAAGCATTTCAACTATGTTCTATTTTACTTGAAAACCCTAGAAATTATTATAATATCATGGATTTCTATATAAAGTGTTTTGGTTATCGTAAGGTAAAAACCAATTCTTGTTTATGTGCGGTATGGTCTTACGAGATACCACCTTTGATTTTCGAATTATTTTATAAAAGTAAGAATTAAATTGTTTGAGTTTACTCGCACCAGACCCATGTCTGATCCGGAGTTTTATTTTCTTTTCCTAAAACTCTTTGGTACTCAATTTTGTATGAGTAGCCAAGTGATCCAGGTTTCTTACAGAAGCATTTTGAAGGAGCTAGAGCATGTGGCTTCACCGTTAACTAATTGTTATCTTATTCTGCTATGTTTTGTGTATGACCTATGTATTTTGTATGAGCAGGTAGTTATAACTGTCCAGTTGAAGTTGTAATGTAATAAACTCTGATGTATTAAATATTATGGAAATGACTATGTAATATCCTATGTTATCTATTATATATTGTTCTGATTCGTGGTGAGATTCTGTGATTGTGTAGTTTCTTCTTACCTTTCGTTTTCTTCTACCCTTAATGGCTCGTCTTTCGATGCAAGAAAGGCGGTTGTTACAACTGCCCTACCATCAAGATTAAGAAGGATTACTTATTTATTTGATTCATAACTTGATTAATAAAAATTGATCTAATCAAAGCTTTATAGACCAATCTTTCTCCAAAATCCAAGATCTCTTTCCAAATCATAACTTTAACTACCCTTATATTTAAAATAATTTTCTTTATCAAAATTTTTACTATTTAACGCCTTTACTCCTTATAAATTGATTTACCTTTACAAACCTCTTAAATAAATAATTTATTTAGGTTTTAAACCCATATTATACAATACTTAATTTGACCTTAAATCATAACTAATACATCATTAATAACTAAATCACTATTAAATAAATAATTAATTAACTCAAATCATTACTGATAAATAATTAGTAAAATTTCACAACATCGTTATTAAATAAGTAACTAACTTATAATATCATTAATAAAATAATTAATTAATTTAAACTAACTTAAATAAAATAATTAAATTAAAACAACATTAATAATTATAATTAAACCACTTTAAATATTATTAACACATAATTAGTTGACCTTAAAATATTGAAAGTAAAATAATATTAATTTAATCGCTTTAATTTAGAAACTACTTTACTTGAAATAATTTATAATCCCAGTAAATCCAAATCCATTTATTTCCCAAAATTTTGAAAGGAGGCTTAGCAACCATACTGGTATTTAGACAAGTTACCATCATTTTAAATTTAACAATTCAGAACATATCACTGATATTTACCTAACTAACAAATATGTAAATAAAATTCAAAATTGACAAACGATAGATAACACGTCGTCTATCCAAGTCAATTATCATATAATTAAATGTACAATTATATAAAATAGGAGAACGAGGATTTATTCTGTTAAATAGATGTCCAATAAAATCTATTCAATTTAAGTACAGCAGAACAGTGATTTATTCTGCCATCTAGATGACAGTGATAAAATATAATTACTCACCGACGTAATTGATTTACCGCGACTATAAATTTAACAGTATTTTAAACTTCTACAAAACTGTCAAATATATGCATAGATTTATTCTAATTGATCATATGATCTTAACATCGAAACCCGTGCATCAATTGAATTTCGAATGGATTGGAAATAGATGGTTAAAGTTATTAAACTTTTAAAACTTAGAATTTCATATCTAAATTTTCCTTAAACAATATGGGTTAAGCCCATTACCCACCTCATCAACTCTAACTCATTTTCCCTCTTAACTAAATCTTCATTTCCAGGCTCCAAATCTTGGAGCCAAGATTCAAATCTCCCCCGCGCGTGCACGTGCACATGCACGATCATCAATGACCATCCCTGCCGACCTCGCCCACATGTCTGCCTCACCATGCCCATCTCATCCGACCCCACACCATGCCGTCCAAACCTCTAAGTCGAAATCCAACCTTCCATCCCCCATTTTAAAATGCGTACGTTTTGAAACTCCTCTACCGTATCATCGTCCACCGCCGTCTTGACCACCATTAGCCCCCAACTCCATCACCAACCAACTCGTCACCCACTGCAGCACCTCCCTCCAAAACCCTGGCCTACCCACATCACCGCAACGCTGCCTGGATGCCAAAACCAAATACGCAAACTAAGAACCTATAAACTCTAGATTGAGCTCGACCGCTGCACTAACACCCAAGCTCCGCCACCTCACAAGCTTGCTCCAGCCCCAACTACCTCAACCCAAACACCTCTGATTGCCGAAAATCGAATTTAAACCCAAAATCGATCATCTTGCCAAGTCGACCAAACCACATCGCTAAAAATCCTACGAATAGTCCTTAAAATCTCGCCTTGTCGATACGATTGCGATGGTGTTGGTCGTTCATCGATTCATTATCGACGAAAACCCGACAAAACTTACCCAGTTGCTGTTATTTAAATTTTTCTCTCAACCTACTCAACGAAAAACTTTGAAACTATTTAAAAAAAACTAGACTCCAAATTAAACATTTCATTAGTTGACGGATTCAGCAAACTTGAATTGGATTGGAAGATAATGAATTTTGAAATCAAAAGGGAATGTTTTACTGAAGTTTAAACTAAGACCGTGTATAAAATGTTGTTTACAGCAAACAACAGTGAGCATGCCTTCTCCGTCCTAACCCAAATTTTTTATTTTTAAACCAATACTTATCAACCAAGAAATTTGTGATTAAATCAAACAAACTACAAGTGCATTTCCCAACTTTTATCATATATGAAGATCCAACAAATAAGCAAGAAATTTGAGATTTCTCACATTTATCCAATTTTTGAAGAATCCAACTAGCTTCGCTTTTTAAAATCAAAAATGTGATTTTTCCCTCTTCTTTTAAATATTTTTGAGTGAAAAATTATAAAAAAATATGAACTTGAAAATGAACAAGAACGAAAATAAGAAGATGGGAATGCATTTAAATATATAAAGAGGTTACATAATTATACTTTTTAAAATAAGAAAATCAGGTTGAAAATTTTCTTTTCACTCCACGTCATTTCCTAACCAACAAGGTACACTTCATCCAAAAACTTGGTGGTTAATAAGATGTGTTTAGGTACTTTTTGTTCACTAATACACTTAAGGAATCTAAGGGTCAACTCAAGTTTAAAATTTTAATGTATTTACTTTTTACCACTTTATTTACTTATCCTTTAAAAATGAAATATTCCACCTTTAAAAAAAATGTAAGTATTGTTTTCTAAACACATACAAGGGTATTTAAGACTTTTTATAACTCGTCGTTCGATAAAAAGCTAAAAATCTGAAAAATGGGTTTCGGTCACATTTTCAATTTTCCGTCGAACTATTTATTTATGTAAACCAAATTCAAAAATGAATTATCTATTATTAGATATAAATTTATTTATTAAAACCATAAATTGAATATTTAAATTAAATTAAATATTCACAAACTAAATTGATAAAATTCCAGGTCATTACATTCTTCCCCCCTTAAAAGAATTTCGTCCCTGAAATTTCATCTCAAACAAACAAAGAAAGAAAACTAGTTAATACAGAACTTAACCATTTTACTTCCATAATTATTTATGGAAACATTTTACAAAACTCAACTTAAGTTTACGAACTTGTATAATACCCAACTACATCCTGAAAGTATATACAATTATTAGATTTAAATTTTTATTGAATTTATTAAGTAAACTCAAAATCTAAATTCCCAGTTTTATTCCAAAATACCTTTTTGAAATAATCTATATATTAAACTAAAGAAAATGCATACAAATAGCTCGAGTAACCCTAAAATGATTCTAAGGAACAAGGTACTATCAAATAGTATCATATATTCCCAATCAAGAAGGGTAATACTTAAGAGAAGTGCTTACCATCCGAACACATCTCTTTCCAATATTTAGTTATTTTTGGGCCACTTGAACTAGTTAACTTAAAATACTTCTTATATTTCTAAATCTCCTTTTTTAAATAATTTTTTTACATATTTCCAAACAATAGTTTTAACAAAATATCTATTATCAATTTGTTTCGGGTTTGTTCGGATTTGAATTCGTTTCGATTGTGCAATGATAAAGAGAATAATTTACTAAGTGCACTACAACGTTCGCCTAGGCAAACACTCGATCGCCACATAGAGGATTATTCAGATCATCACAAAGAAAATCGAGACTCATTCCCCAAACCAACCTAAGAAGATACCCTTGGAAAAATTCTTTTCCAAAATATTTATACTTAAAAAAAATATTTTCAAGTAAGACTATTACTACTTTTCTCAAAAACATTTGAAATAATAATATATCTATTTCCTTTTGTAAATCAAATCATACTCTTGGGATTAAATCAAACTTTTTTATCCAAACTATTCTACAACAAATTGCTATGGTAGCATTTCCCTACTTAGAAACTTAAAAATGAATACCGATGATGCTACAGTCATCATCGGTATTATTTTCCAATGACCAAAGTGAGTTGAGTGCTTTCCTTTCCCTTAAATCTATTAAAATATTTATATTCATAAATACCGTCAATTAATACTATTAGTGTCTTCTCAAATCGAAAATAACAATTTCCAAAAGCAGCGAGATTTAAGTTCTCAAATTCTCGGTTTAAATCCATTTATATTTATAACCCATGTTTATAAACCATACTTATATAATTTCTCTTTCTTATATAAAATCACTTCTTAATTTAATATCCTTGTTTATTATAATAAACAACTTTTATTAAAATTAAATTTTAACCAACATTAACATCAAATGCTTTATAGTTAAATTGTGAAACTTAATTCACAAGGTGCTCATTTCAATGTTTCCCCAATTACTATCTACCCAACCCAGGCTTTAAAACGGAAATTACTTATAAATCAACCAACAATAGTCAATGCCCTAAAACTAATCGGGCATGACTAATCAAACTTCAATTGATAATAATCAAGTATTATCATTTTCTAACAAACAAAACATTCTCTAAATAACTATGTTAATTTCCAAAAATTATTCATTTATATATAAAATATAATTCTAGATAAATTTATTTCATTTATCAATTTTTAAAACAATACTATGTCGATTGCCTAACTCAAGTGTTTAGAAACTCCTAATGATAACGATGATCAAGCACATAGACCAAAATTCATAAGCTACTCAACAGACCAATCAGTACAATATAAAACAATTTATAACACTAACAAATATGCTCTCGTATATACACACTCAAACTCATTCTAGGCCGTCACTTACCCCATCTCTAATGAGTTTACCCCACCAAAGCCAAGGTTCTCATTTAACCTTCAACTCTGATGCCAAATGTAACAACCCACCTTTTTAATCCTCAGAAGTCGATAGTAATACATCCATGGTATTCACATGCCGAGCATCCAAATGTCAGAAAGACGGATCGTTGAGAAAGAAGAAAAGAAGAAAGAAGACAGAATCTCACAAAAACGTGACGAGTAAAATATAACACTAAACAAGTCTTTACAAAAAGAAAGAGACTTTTATATACATACATCAATCAGAGTACAATTATCCTATCATCAGCCCTTAGACAATTATTACAATCTGTTCTTACAATTGCTGATAAATACTAACAAGAAAAAATCAGCGAATGATAAAGAAAATACGGGAGTACGTCTTGGAGGCATCCAGCTCGTCTCCTGTAGCTCCAAATGTCCAGCTAAATCTAAAAAATATGCTCGAGCCAACCCTAGTATTATAAGAAAACAACGCCCAGATAAGTCTGGTAAAACTAGCATGAGAAACACAATCAAATGGATTCTTAGTGTTATGAAAACCTTTGAAAATAAAGGTATCTCGTAAGATCACGCTGCACATAAATACGGATGGGTTTTTACCTTACGATAACCAAAACATTTTTACTATAAAATCCAGTGGTATTATAATAATGTCTAGGGGTTGAAAATAAATATTGAATCATAGTCAAAATTATTACATTAATTAAATTTCCAGCATAATAGGTATATAACTAAATCCGTAAAGGCACGTATTGGAGAATAGATTCCATACAGTGATAAGGCACCGGCGTACCACCTATCATAGTACACCTCTAGAAAATGTACCGAGGGCCTCACTTGGACCCCCTACCAACACAAGACCGTCTACCCCTTACTGGATAGTACCGAATATGTCATCACCCTAGTTACTTTGCAACCTTTTACCGAGAGCTCTCATACACAACCAAATATATATATATATATATATATATATATATATATATATATATAGACACACACACACATACATATATTTATATATACATATATCTCTCTCTCATGCACAACCAAATATATATATACAAACATAGATACACACTCAAACACACATATATATCTCTGGAAGGGTGATGGCATACCCTAATGGGTGCGACCCACTTAGCCTTACTGCATCTCCTGTGGTTTTAGACATTCCCGATTGATGAGGCTTGAGGCTATGTTTTACCTTTTTAGAAAATCCCACTTGGAATGCTAACATTGCCCTCCAAGCAGCAATGCAATACCAGCATTCGCTTATACAAGTTGTTTAGGATATGAACAAACCGAAGGCATTACTTCTACTAAATCCATTTTGGAATCACCCTCAGGATTAGTAGCAGGTAGCCCTTGCACTTCAAGTGCTTCGTCTTCGATCCTATCATCCTCAAGATGTGTTCAATTCGAACGCTTGAGTTGGTTCGAAGTGGTTTTCAGATAATTTATACTTACTCGATACCGGTCTATTCGAAACAACATTCAATAGTTTCGGTAAACTCAACCCCAGTTCTTTCGAAAATAACCAGACAAATGCATAAGAGTGGAGATCATCTCCTAACCATTGAGTGAACGGATTTCCTTATCATTTGTCCTATGAGAACAAAACGAAATTATTACGCACAACACAACATCATCGAAGATGACTATGCCATATAACTCACGTGTTTCTCCTAGATATTACCAGAGTTAATAATAGGTCTAGATTTTGATAGTCAGTTATTTAATTATTAAATAAACAAACAATCCAAACATTGATTTATTTCCATATAGGATCCATTCATCCTCTTTTTTTTAAAAAAATCTTTAATAATTAAATATTTACCCTAAATATTTATATACTTATATCACCGGTATAAGTATATTCACAAATCCACTTAGAGGATTTCTTATTTCAAATTCCTTTAAAACGGATCAAACATATGTCTTTGAAACACGGTTTATTATGAACCACAAACAGCTAATCCTTCGGTATTAAGTAGGGAAAATGCTTCTGTAACGACTCAGAATTTAATCGCAATTTAAATGAATATTTAATTATATTTTAAATAATTAATAAATGAGTTTTTATTAACAAATAAAACTATTTTAAATAATAACTAGTGATAATAAAATCAATTTCAAATTTTTTTACCATAATATATAGTTCATAGAGAAATAGAAAATGTGACCGGAAATTTAGTTTTCAAAATATCGATTTTTCATTAGTTAAAAATTATTTAAAAGGTCATAACACTATTGTAAACATTTGTGCACACTACAAACAATTTAACATGCGTACATGTACAAATATATTCGCATACATGTTTCATCTTAAGTGTGTGTATATATATACAAGAATAAAAGAAGATATTTATAAAGGAATATATATATATATATATCTGTGTGTGTGTGTATAAAATGCTCCTTTTTCAACATAAATACACATGACATGAATTGTTGAAAGTAAGGGGGGAAATAAAATGGACGGTTTTGAAAGGGAGGGAGAGGTTGGCTATGCATGCATACTATATTGAAATATAAATCACATATTATTATTTTGATCAAATCCTAAGCCTATATATACCATCTAATTTTCATTCTTTTCATTTTACAATCTCTTCTTCCACTTTGAAAATCCTAAGAGCTGAAGAAAAGTAGCAATGGCCTCCTCTTCATAAATTCTAAAACAAGAAATATCACTTCTTCCACTAAAAATCACCTTTTTTATTCACAAAATCACTTCTATATCTCTTACAATACTTTCTTTTCCAAAATACAACACTCTGTCCACCACACACCATGACCAAGCCAAAATCCATGATGGCCGTACCTAACAAAGCCTAGGCCGAGCCCAAACCCACTTGGCTGAGCCCAATTCAAGTGTCCAAACATCCAAAGTTTCACATTTGCAAAGTTTCTAAAGCATTTTTCAAGTTTTGGCAAAAGTTTGTTTTGATTTAGAAAATTTTCGTGAGTAAAACTTTTGTTTTTGGAAAAGAAATTTACTTTATTTTTGATGGACTATATGTTGCGAAAGTATGGTGATTGTTATGTTGAATTATCATGTCGTATTGATGGCATATAATGATATGTTTATGTTTGAACTTGGAATTGGTGATTGGTTAATATATGGATATGTTTGTATATGAATATGGATATGGATATGTGATATTGGGTATGATATTCTGGTAGTATGTTTATGAAACAAAACCATGTGTTTATGATGTAAATGTTGTGAAGTTTGCATCTTGAAAAGTCGCAAAGGACTTGAGGTCCGATTTGAAAACGAAAGCTCTATTTCTCGCTTTGGATTTTTGAAAATGTTTCCAAGTTTTCATCTTTGTTTAAAGATTTCAAAACTTTTCCATTTGTGTTTTCAAAGATATAGTAGCTAGAGTTAAGGTGAAGGTTTCACCT
Organism: Allium fistulosum; assembly: GCA_030737815.1. Taxonomy (NCBI): domain Eukaryota; kingdom Viridiplantae; phylum Streptophyta; class Magnoliopsida; order Asparagales; family Amaryllidaceae; genus Allium; species Allium fistulosum. Next base: position 289,425,984 of record CM060905.1, read on the forward strand.
AGAAATCAATGCTAGCAAACTACGCTCATAGCGATTGTAGCTATGGATGTAGTTCGGAAAATTTCGCAATTTCAAGTTTTTAAGTGTTTTCTTTTGGATAGTTTTTGAAAAATCATTTCAAAATAATTAAGTAAGTCAAAAGTTTATGTTTTAATTATTTAATAATTTATTTAATTTATTTATTAATTAGAGTAATTATTATTTAATTAATTAATCAAGTAATTAGGTTAAGTAATTAGAGTTTAAGAATTATTAACTAAGTTAATTAATTTTAATTAAGTAAGTTTTAAATAATGATTAATTAAGATAAAAGAAAATTAAATTTTATTTAATTAATTTTATTTGTTTTAATTAATTATTTAATTAGAGTTAATTATTTAACGAATTATTATTTAATTAAAGGTTAATTATCCACTTAATTAGGGTTACTTTCTTAAATAAATGTTATTTAATTAAAATATAATTAAGGTTTAATTATAGATAAAATTAGGATTATTAATGATTTAATTTTGATTTAATTAAGATTAATTAAGGTTTTAATTGAGTTTTAAACTTATGATTTAATCAAGGGTTATTTATTTTTAAACTCCTTTTGAAACCCTCGGTTATTTATTTTTAACCAAGTTTCTTGTTTAAGTAAATTGTTTTTACCCAATGATCTCTTGCCATGTTATTAAGTAGCCAAATGAATTAAAGTAGTTGTAATAAAACGATGAAGCGTTTTATTGAAAGTAAGTCGACTTGTACTTATCACAAATACCACACTTTGGGAACGTGATGAATACAAGGGAGTTAATTTAAATAAGCGGGTCATGATAATCTAAGCATATGGAACGTATGACCATATGTAAATCTTTATATCCTAATAGTGGGATAGTCCACTATAAACAACTTGGCCCTTTAAAATTAGCGAACGTTGGTTTGGAGAGATCGGGATCGGATATAAGATGTTATCCGAAAACCACTTCGAACTAACGTAAACATTCGAATTGGAAATAGTAAAGGCAAGGTCCAAGCTAAAGACTTCGAAGTGCAAGGGTTAGTTTCTACTAACCCTGAGGGTGATTCCAAAACGGTTGTAGTGGAAATAGTACCTTTGGTTCGTTCATCTTTGGAATAACTTGTTTGGATGAATGCTGACATTGTGTCAACATCTGTAAGGCAATGTTAGCATTTGAAGTGGCAATGTTATATTAAAGGTAAACGTAGCCTCAAGCCTCATCAACCGGAAATGACCAAAACATGGTATGCAACAGGGCTATGTGGGTCACGACCATGAGGGTATGTCATCACCGTATCTAGAATCGATTATTTGACCCATTTTTGTATGCTCCGGTATGGTTGCTAATCCCAACCGTGGTGGTGATTTATTCGGTACTATTATTCAAGTGGTAGGCCGGTTCTGTGTAGCAGAGGTACAAGATGTTCTTATCAGTCCCCAGGTGTATTTTATCTAGAGGTGCATCTTCGGGAGGTAGTTCCTTACCTGGTCATGTATGGAATCCATTCTACAATAATTGCCGTACGAAATTAGTTATGACCAAATATGTTGAAATGTGAGATGCAAACATTTCAGCTATGTTTTATTTTACTTGAAAACCCTAGACATTATTATAATATCATTGAATTTATATATAAAGTGTTTTGGTTATCATAAGGTAAAAACCCATCCATATTTATATGAGGCATGGTCTTATGAGATACCTTTGATTTTAAAATTGTTTTATAAAAGTAAGAATTAAGTTGTTTGAGTTTACTCACACCAGACCCATGTCTGACCCGGAGTTTTATTTCCTTTTCCTAAAACTCTTAGGTAATCAAATTTGTATGAGTAGCCAAGTGATGCAGGTTTCTTACGGAAGCATTTCGAATGAGTTGGAGCAGGTGGCTTCACCGTTAGCTAATTGTTATCTTATTCCATTGATTTTGTGTATGACCTTTGTATTTTTATAGGTATATAGTTATCATTGTCCAGTTGAAGTTGTAATGTAATGAACTCTAATGTGTTAAATATTGTGGAAATGACTATGTAATATCCTATGTTATCTATTATATGTTGTTCTGATTCGTGGTGAGATTATGTTGTTGTGTAGTTTCTTCTTACCTTCCTTTTTCTTCTACCCTTAATTGCTCGTCTTTCGGTGCAAGAAAGGTGGTCGTTACATTTTGGTATCAGAGCCTAGGTTAAGCGAATGATTAGGCTTTGGGTTAGGGTCAACTGCGAGAGTGCATATTTGTAATTTTTATTCATATACCTATATGTATATCTGATTGATAGATCAGCTTGATAAGTTTGATTAGTACCCTTCTATCAAAATTTATCTCGTCCAAGTATTCTAGATTATCTTGCCATGTCCAGGTAGTAAGACATGAGTAACAGAGGCAAGCAAGGTAGGGGAGCAGGTAGCATTACCACTATAAATGGTCAAACCCCAAATCCTAGAGGAGTTCGGATTACCGAAGAGGCAGCACCAGAGCAGCCGAGAGTGAATTTCACAATCTTATGCAAGGATTACACTAACCTCGGAGGGAAACCATTTAAGTGGACTGAGTCTATCATGGAAGTGCAGGCTTGGTTGCGATCTTCTGTGAAGATTTTTAAAGGTCTTGGTTTATCCGATGAACAGAAAAGGTTCTTAGCAGCATGACAACTACAAGAGGGAGCAGCAGCTTGGTGGGACTCCCTTACTGCAAATGTTCCTAAGGAATAATTATCACGGGCCCGATTTAAAGAGGTTTTTGAGGATCAATTATTGCCAACAGTTGGAAGGACAAGGATGTATTTGAACTTTATAGATTTGAAGCAAAGGGATCTATCTGTAGCAGAGTATGAGACGAAGTTCAACGAGTTATCTTGGTTTGGGCCAGAATTGATAAACACCCTATTAAAGAAGAATAAGATGTTTGTCTTGGGTATGAGGGAAGATTACCATGAGAAAATGACTGCTTACATTAAGGGCACTTTCGTGCATTTAGTTGATAAGGCTCTGAGGTACGGGGCCTTGGAAAATAGGAAGCCTATTCTAGTAGCACCTAGTAGAAATACCAATGGTGGTGGTTCTAACAAGAGAAAGTTCAATCATAATTGGAAAAATCAAGGAAAGGGAAAGCCTGGCGGTGGAACTCAAGGAAGTCGTTTAAGGATTTTGTTTTCCACAAGTGTCTACAGAAGGACCCCATCACAAAGTTTTATAGGAATTCTGGAATTCTGCAGTAGTAGCAACAAAAAAGTGGACCTATCTCTCCAATGGTCCAGAAGACTCTTTATTTTAATTGCCATCAACTCGGGAATTTTGTAAAGGACTCTGCCCACTCATGAAGAAGGTGCAGCGGCCCAAGGTATATGCAATTAAGAATGAACCGTCTACTTCAACAGATGTGAAGGGAAAAGGTGTCCTTGAAGGTACCTTACTAATTAATGGTATTTTTATTCGAGCATTATTTGATACTAGTGCTTCTCATAGTTTTATCTCTTGTGAATCAGTAGGCAAATTTCATCTTATCCCTAATATTGTAGAAAACCCTATGTGTGTATCTCCCCATAGGTGGTGTGACTCATTTGAATATGATTTGTAATAATGTGGAAATTTCCTACCTTTCTCATCAATTTTCTTGCGTCCCATATGTCTTGGACTTTAAAGGATTTGACATTATTCTTGGTATGGACTATCAAGGTATGGAGCTGTCTTAAAGTGTAATAAGAGAACTGTATCTTTAGTGACCGTTATAGGAAGGAAAGCTAAAGTATCATGTAAGGAAGTCGGTATTCATATGTGTAGTTTCCTATATGCCCTTGAAGCAGCCCAGGAGAGTTTAGGGTCTATTGAAGTTGTTAGGGATTTTCATAATAATTTTGAAGAGGTTAAAAGTTTACCCCTGCACCGTGAGATAGAGTTTTGCATTAATTTGGTCCCTAGTGCAAGGCCTGTAGTTCAACCTAAGCGAAGAATGGCTCTGAGGGAAAGATAGGAGTTGGTAAGTCAAACCCATGACCTGTTAAGAAGAGGATTGATTAGACCGAGTCATTTGAGTTGGGGGTCTACTATAGTGTTTGAGGCTAAGTCTGATGGATCTTTAAGGTTGTGCGTGGACTATAGGGAGTCGAATAAGCTGACCATTAGGAACAGGTATCCCTTACCCCGCATCGATGATCATTTTGATCAACTTCATGGAGCTATGGTATTTTCTCAAATGGATCTACCTACTGGATTCCATCAATTGAGGGTTGCTAAAGATAGTATACCATTAACTGCTTTTAGGGGCCCTGACTATTTCTTTGAGTGGTTGGTTATGCCTACGGGCTAACCAATGCACCGGCGTATTTTCTAGATCTCATGAACCGTATTTTCCGAGATGTTCTTAATAAGTTTGTGTTAGTTTTCATCGACGACATCCTTATCTGCTCCAAATCTGAGGAGGAGCATAAACATCATTTGGAAGTGGTGTTGGAAACATTGAGGAGACATGTCCTGAAGGCGAAATTTTTTAAGTGCCATTTTTGGAAATCGAAGGTAAGATTCTTAGGACATAGCGTGACAAGAGAAGATATTTCAGTGGATCCAGTGAAGGTGGAAGCTATTCAGGAATGGAAGCAACCACAGACTCCTACCGAGATTCGTAGTTTCTTAAGTTTGGCTGGATATTATAGGAGGTTTATTCAAGATTATTCCAAGGTTTCCTCCCATTTGACTAAGCTGACTAAGAATGAGGAGAAGTTTGTATGGACCCCTAAGTGTGAAGAGGCATTTCTGGAATTGAAGAAGAGATTGACCAGTGTGCCAGTTTTGGCTGTTCCGAATGAAAATTGCGGGGGTCACGGTTTACACAGATGCATGTGGAGTGGGACTTGATGCTGTTCTGATGCAGCATGGTAGAGTGATTGCGATTGAAAGGAGGCAGTTGAAGCCTCACGAGAAGAACTACGCTACGCATGATCCGGAGTTGCTGGCTGTTGTCTTTGCATTGAAAATGTGGAGACACTACTTGCTGGGTAAGAATCCTTCTATTCCTCTTTGTTTATTTCTAATCTTTAGAGACTTTAGGAGTAAATTTTCTTTCTTTAATTAGGTGAAAATTTTGAGCTTTCACGGATCATAAATCCCTGCAGTATCTTTTTACTCAAAAGGATCTGAACCTGAGGCAACAGAGGTGGTTAGAGTTTCTGGTGGCTTATGACTTGGATATTCTTTACTCGCTAGGAAAGGCTAATGTGGCGGCGGATGCCTTGAGCGAGAATGCTGTTTTAACTCTTTTGGAAGTTACCCCGACACTTCATGAAAGGATTATGAAAAATCAGAGAAATGGTGAGATATTGTAAGGGTTAATTCAAGGCGTTGAGGAGGGTAGATGGACTTTGAGATGGATGGTCGAGGTGTTTTAAAGATGAACTGATGATTGTGTGTTCCAAATATGGATGGACTGAGGTAGGAAGTTCTGTCATAATGCTACAAGTCTAAGTTAAGTATTCATCCAGGGTTTCATAAGATGTATAAAGACATGAAGAGAGTATTTTGGTGGTCGGGAATGAAGAAGGACATTTTCGTCTTTGTTAGCAAGTGTTCATGCTGTCAGCAAATCAAAGGTGATCATCAGAAAGCAGCCAGATTATTGCAACCCTTGGAGATACCCAATTTGAAATGGGAAATGATATCAATGTATTTTATCGATGGTTTGCCCGGAACCAAAAAAGGAAATGAAGGAGTGTGGGTTATCGTGGATCGGCTAACGAAGAGCACACATTTTATTTCGGTAAAACCAACGAGGACCGCTGCTTCTTTAGCTAAAGTTTTATGAGGGAGATAGTTAGGTTGCATGGAGTTCCTGTGAGTATAGTAAGTGATTGAGATCCCATATTTACTTGTCAATTTTGGGAAGCATTGCAAACAACTATAGGAACAAAGTTGAGCTTAAGCATAGCATATCACTCCCAAATAGACGGATATAAGGAGCGGGTAAATCAGATTCTAGAGGATCTCTTGAAGGCGTGTATTTTTGATTTTGGTGGATCATGGGAGGATCATTTGCATTTGGTTGAGTTCTCCTATAATAATAGTTTCCAAGCAAGCATCGGAATGGTACCGTATGAGGCCCTATATGGAAGACCATGCAAGTCACAAGTATGTTGGGTTGAGACGAGAGATAGATTAGTTCTTGGACTGGGCATGATATGAGAGGCTATAGAGAAAGTTGCAATGATTAAGAAAAGAATGAAAGAGGCCCAAGATTGCTAGAAGAGTTATGCAGATAAGAGGCGAAGGGATTTGGAATTTATGGTTGGAGACTTAGTGTTCATAAAGATTTCACCAATAAGAAGGGCTGTTAGGTTTGGAAAGGCTGGGAAGTTAGCTCCAAGGTATTTTGGACCCTTTCATATTCTTGAGAGGATCAGACCACTTGCTTATAGGGTCGATTTTTCCTAGAGATTGGCGGCAGTTTATAATGTGTTCCATGTGTCTCATTTGAGAAAATATGTTCATGACCCATCTTTGATTGTGGAGCCATTGGTTCAAGAGGAATTGTAAATAGAACCGAACCTGACGGTTGTTAGACATCCAGCTTATATTGTGGATCAGGATGAATGGAGGTTGCGTAACAAGGTGGTGCGACTAGTTAAGATTCAGTGGAGCGAGGATCCTAGAGACTTCACTTAGGAGACGGTGGATCGTATGAGAGAAGCCTATCTCGAGTTGATGTTAGTCGTAGGCTGAATGTATAATGTATGTTTTTTTGCTATGGATGCTTGGTGTATGTATTTGTATGTGTTTTATGATATGAATATTTTATTTCTTACATAGTTTGAATTATCTCCTTGTTTGCTAATTTCGAAACGAAATTCTTTTAAGGGGGGAGAGTGTAACGACCCGGAATTCAATCGTTATTTAAATGAATATTTAATTATATTTTAAATAATTAATAAATGGGTTTTTATTAACAAATAAAACTATTTTAAACAATAACTAATGATAATAAAATCATTTTTAAAATTTGTTTACCAAAATATATAGTTCATAGAGAAATAGAAAATGACCGGAAATTATTTTTCGAAATATCGATTTTTCATTAGTTAAAAGTTATTCAAAAGGTCATAACACTACTGTAAACATTTGTGCACACTACAACCATTTAAACATGGGTACATGTACACACATATTCATGTACATGTTTATTCTTAAGTGTGTGTATATATATAAGAATAAAAGAAGATATTTATAAAGGAATATATATATATATATATATATATATATGTGTGTGTGTGTGTGTGCGTGCGCGCGCGCGCGCGCGTGTGCGCGTGCGTGTATAAAATGCTCCTTTTTCAAATAAGTACACATGACATGGTATGAATAGTTGAAAGTAAAGGTGGGGGGAGTCAAATAGATGGTTTTGAAGGGGAGGGAGAGGTATGGCTATGCATGCATACTTATATTTAAATATAAATTGCTTATTACTATTTTAATCAATTCCTAAGCATATATATACCCCCTAACTTTCGTTCTTCTCATTTTACGATCTCCTTTTCCACTTTGAAAATCCTAAAAGCTTAAGAAAAGTAGACATGACCTCCTCTTCATAAATTCTAAAACAAGGAATATCACTTCTTTCACTAAAAATCACTTCTTTTATTCAAAAAATCACCTATACATTTCCTACAACACTTTCTCTTCCAAAATACAACACTCCATCCACCAGAATACACCATGACCCAGCCAAAACCCATGATGGCAGTACCCAACATGGCCTAGGCCAAGCCCAAACCCACTTAGCCGAGCCTAATTCAAGTGTCCAAGCATCCAAAGTTTCATATTTGCAAAGTTCCTAAAGCATTTTTCAAGTTTTGGCAAAAGTTCGTTTTGATTTAGAAAAGTTTCGGTGAGTAAAACTTTTATTTTTGGAAAAGAAATTTACTTTATTTTTGGTGTACTATATGTTGTGAAAATATGGTGATTGTTATGTTGAATTATCATGTCGTATTGATGGCATATGATGATATGTTTATGTTCGAACTTGGATTTGGTGATTGGTTGATATGTGGATATGTTTGGATATGAATATGGATATGGATATGTGATATTGGATATGATATTATGGTAGTATGTTTATGAAACAAAACCATGTGTTTGTGATATAATTGTTGTGAAGTTTGTACCTCGAAAAGTCGCAAAGGACTTGAGATCCAATTTGAAAACGAAAGCTCTTTTTCTAGCTTTGGATTTTTGAAAATGTTTCCAAGTTTTCATCTTTGTTTTAAGATTTCAAAACTTTTGCATTTATGTTTCCAAAGATGTAGTAGCTAGAGTTAAGGTGAATTTTTCACCTAGAAATCAATTCTAGCGAACAACGCTCATAGCGATAGTCGCTATGGATGCAGTTCGCAAAATTTCGCGATTTCAAGTTTTTAAGTGTTTTCTTTTGGATCGTTTTTGAAAACTCATTTCAAAATAATTAAGTAAGTCAAAATTTTAATTTTTAATTATTTAATAATTTAATTAATTAGGGTAATTATTAATTAATTAATTAAGTAATTAGGTTAAGTAATTAGAGTTAAAGAATTAGTAACTATAATTTTAATTAAGTAAGTTTTAAATTATGATTAATTAAGATAAAATTAAATTAAATTTTATTTAATCAAGTTTATTTATTTTAATTAATTATTTAATTAAAGTTAATTATTTAACGAATTATTATTTAATTAAAGGTTAATTATCCACTTAATTAGGGTTAATTTCTAAAATAAATGTTATTTAATTAAGAACAATTATGGTTTATTATAGATAAAACTAGGATTATTGATGATTTAATTTTGATTTAATTAAGATTAATTAAGGTTTTAATTGAGTTTTAAACTTATGATTTAATCAAGGATTATTTATTTTTAAACCCCTATCGGTTACTTATTTTTAACCTAGTTTCTTGTTTAAGTGAATTGTTTTAACCCAAGTATCTCTTGTCCATGCTATTAAGTAGCCAAATGAATTAAAGTAGTTGTAATAAAACGATGATGCATTTTATTGAAAGTAACTCGACTTGTACTTATCACAAATACCGTACTTCGGGAACATGATGAATACAAGAGGGTTAATTTCGATTAGCGGGTCATGATAATCTAAGCATATGGAACGTATGTCCATATGTAAATCTTTACACCTTAACAATGAGATAGTCTGCTATAAACAACTTGATCCTTTAAAATTATCAACGTTGGTTTGAAGAGACCGGGATCGGATATTATTTGTTATCCGAAAACACTTCGAACTAACGTAAACGTTCGAATTGGAAATAGTAAAGACAAGGTCCAAGGTGAAGACTTTGAAGTGCAAGGGCTAGTTGCTACTAACCCTGAGGGTGATTCCAAAATGGGTGTAGTGGAAATAGTACCTTCGGTTCGTTCATCTCCTGAACGACTTGTATGGATGAATGCTGACATTGTGTCAACATCTGATAGACAATATTAGCATTCTAAGTGGCATGCTATATTAAAGGTAAATGTAGCCTTAGGCCTCATCAATCGGAAATGACCAAAACAAGGTATGCAGTAGGGCTATGTGGGTCGCGCCCATGTGGGTATGTCATCACCACATCTAGAATCGATTATTTGACCCATTTTTGTATGTATGCTCCGGTACGATTGCTGATCCCAACCGTGGTGGTGATGTATTCGGTACTACTAGTCAAGTGGTAGACCGATTCTGTATAGCAGGGGTACAAGATTTTCTTGTCAGATCCCAGGTATATATTATCTAAAGGTACATCTTCGGAAGGTAGTTTCTTACCTGGTCATGTATGAAATCTATTCTCCATTAAGTGCCGTATGGAATTAGTTGTGCCCAAATATGTTAAAATGTGAGATGCAAGCATTTCAGCTATGTTCTATTTTACTTGAAAACCCTAGACATTATTATACTATCACTAGATTTCTATATAAAGTTTTTTGGTTATCGTAAGGTAAAAACCCATCCCTGTTTATGTGCGGCATGGTGTTACGAGATACCTCTGATTTTCAAATTGTTTTATAAAAGTAAGAATTAAGTTGTTTGAGTTTATGCACACCAGACCCATGTCTAATCTGGAGTTTTATTTTCTTTTCCTAAAACTCTTGGGTACTCAAGTTTGTATGAGTAGCCAAGTGATCCAGGTTTCTTACGGAAGGACTTTGAAGGAGTTGGAGTAGGTGGCTTCACTGTTAGCCAATTGTTATCTTATTCCGTTGTGTTTTTTGTATGACCTATGTATTTTGTATGGGCAGGTAGTTATAATTTTCTAGTTGAAGTTGTAATGTTATGAACACTGAGGTATTGAATATTATTGAAATGACTATATAATATCATATGTTACCTATTATATGTTGTTCTGATTCGTGGTGAGATTCTATGATTGTGTAGTTTCTTATTACCTTTATTTTTTTCTACCCTTAATGGCTCGTCTTTTGGTGCAAGAAAGGCAGTTGTTACAACTTCCCTACCACCAAGATAAATGATTACTTATTTATTTGATTCATAACTTGATTAATAAAAATTGATCCAATCAAAACTTTATTGACCCAATCTTTTTCCAAAATCCAAGATCTCTTTCCAAATCATAACTTTAACTACCCTTATATTTAAAATAATTTTCTTTGTAAAACTATTTAACACCTTTACTTATTATAAATTGATTTACCTTTACAAACTTCTTAAATAAATAATTTATTTAAACCCATATTATAAAATACTTAATTTGACCTTAAATCATAACTAATACATCATTAATAACTAAATCACTATTAAATAAATAAATAATTAACTCAAACCATTACTAATAAATAATTAGTAAAATTTCACGACATCATTATTAAATAAGTAACTAACTTATAATATCATTAATAAAATAATTAATTAATTTAAAATAACTAAAAATAATAATTAAATTAAAACAGCTTTAATAATTATAATTAAACCATTTTAAAATATTATTAACACATAATTAGTTGACCTTAAAATATTGAAAGTAAAATGATATTAGTTTGCTCGCTTTAATTTAGAAATTACTTTACTTGAAATAATTTATAATCCCAGTAAATCCAAATCCATTTATTTTCCAAAATTTTAAATGGAGGCTTAGCGACCATACGATATTTAGACAAGTTACCATCATTTTAAATTTAACAATTTAGAACATATCGCTCATATTTACATAAATAACAAATATGTAAATAAAATTCAAAACTGACAAAAGATAGATAACATGTCATTTGTCCAAGTCAAGTATCAAACAATTAAATGTCCAATTATATAAAATTGCAGAACGTGGATTTATACTGCTAAATAGATGTTTCCAATAAAATCTATTCAATTTAAGTATAACAGAACAGTGATTTATTCTACTATCCAGATGACAGTGATAAAATATAATTACTAACTAACATAACTGATTTATTGCAACTATAAATTTAACGGTGTTTTAAACTTCTGCAAATGTAACGACCCACCTTTTTGGACAGTTTAAATCGACAATAAACAACACATGTCAACTCAAACCATTCAAAAAGGAGGATTGTTAATGGGGTAAATAATAAAATAAGAGAAAAGAAAGGAAAAACAAAACACAGAATCTCACAGTCGAATGACAAAATATAATAATCAAATAAACTGTTCATGAAGCTGTTTTACAAATAACATTTGATTACACTTTTACAATACAGATCAGAGTTATACATACAGCAGGAATAAATAAATAATGCAGTAGAACAACATGATGCGGTGGAGTAAATATAATAAATAACAACAATATATTAAATCTTCGCCTTCGTCCTTCAGAAATAAGGTCTTCAATGCTGAAATGCTCAAGCTGACCCGAGCGTAATGAAATTACAAAACACTCGAGTCAGAACTAAAAAATCTTATGTAAGTTAAATCAACAATAAATAAATATGAGTGCAACGGCTTTAGAGATGTTTACGGGATTTTACATCTTCTATCCAGTGTCTAAAGTGCATGCAATAACTTAAGAGATGTTTGAGATTCCATCTCCTAAGGACCCATTAAACTATCTACATATATAGTACAATACGCTATTATAATATGTCTACAGTAAAGTAAAGTATTAAAATAGCATTAAGGCGCTACCCATATCCCCCTTAACACATTTTACATAAATGTCGTAGTCTATACAGTACTGTAAACTCCACCATAAATTGGTGGGCTATCAGGGAGCAATCCATAGGTACGACACAAACCAAACTCGTAGTGGGCTCGATAAGGCATATGACAAGGTACGTGAGGCAATGCCAGGGTAGGATTCTACCGTTTTGCAAAACCGGGCTAGTGGAAATGCATAACAGCTACTACCGCTCACCTCAGAACACACTCCGATAATCAAATCGAGGGGTGACCACCAAATCAATCACAAAGTAATAAATATGGTATCGAAGAAATGTACCCGATCGGGGGTGCGACCCTATTTGGCCCAGGGATAGCTCCTGTTTTAGTCATATCAAGCTAACCCGAGGGGGTCAGGGCTGCGTTCATACCTCATACAGTAGTGTTCGCTAAACTATCCTACTTCATTCTGGATTCTCCACCACATGTACAGTTGTTAAAGTGGTTTTTGGTATTGGCAGAGAGTATGACAATATCCGATGCCGGTCTCTTTAACAACCAAACGCTTATTTCACACCGGTTGGTTCTTTTACATTTCCAAAACCGATTCATAATTGATATCAAAATATCATATTTACTTCAAAATCATATCACTTTGAAATCATATTTACTTTCGAAATCATTATTCACTTTATATCATATTCATTTTCAAAATCATAACTACAAAATAGGTTAAACCATCATATCAAAATATTTGCATTTAAATCAATTAAATCTAAATCATAACAGTTCCAACTTTAAACAGTTTGAATATTGAAAGTAGTTTATATATTGGAATAGTTGTACATTAAAAATAGTTTGTATTTTAAAAATAGGTTATAGATTAAAATAGTTTATATACTAGAAATAGTTTATATATTAAAATAGGTCATGTATTAGAAATAGTTAATGTATTGGAAATAGTTAATGTATTAGAAATATTTAATGTATTAAAAATTATTAATATATTAAAATGGTTTATATGAGAAAAATAGGTTATATGTTAAAAGAGTTTGTATATTAAAAGAGTTTATATCGAAAATAGTTTCAAATTAGAATTGTTTCTTCCAATTTCACAAATCAATTCGAATCAACTTTAATTCCAAAAATTCAGTTTAAATCAATCTCAGTTCAACGATTTCAATTCAAAAGGCTAAAGGTTCCAATTCAATTCTCATTAAAAACCATTTCAATTTATATCAATTTCAAATCCATGTCTGAACTACAAATTTAAACCACTTCAAATTCTATAGGTTTCAAAGTTTAAATATTCAAACGTTTACAATAACTCAATTTTGATAAATTTTGTTTATATTTCAAAATTCAACTTTAAGATTTCAATTTAAATTCTTTAAACAATTCATTTAAACCAATTTCAATTTCAACATTTAAAGCTTGGATTTAAAAATAATTCAGTTCATATAAATCTAATTTTATTTCATAATACCATTTAACTGGATTCAAAAATTAAGGATTTAAAATCATTTAATTTAACCAATCCGGTGCCCGTATATAATTTTCTACCCTATGGTCAAGTGATACAGATATATATCATTTCAACCCACAATAAATTTAAATTTACGGGTATATATCATTTCAACCCGCAATCCCTAGTAAAATTCAAAATCCATAAAATCGCTCGAGTTTATCATTTCAACCCATAACGATTTTTACCTAATCTATAAGACCATTTGGGTATGTATCATTTCAACTCATAGTGATTTTCCTAACAATAACTAAGGGAACTTGCATTGTGATAACAACATATAAATAAACATAACATCAAATCATCCAAAATGTCAACCAATAAGCATCCATCACGATCATCATTCAAATCAACCAATAAATCATAACAATTAACTGGTTATCAATTAGGTATTTAACAAACAATTTAAATTCCAATATTACTTTAAAAATGGAAATTAAATTCAATATAAATTCAAATTAAATTTAAATGACAATTTAAAATACCAAATAGCAATCAATAAATTTCTAATCACATCATAAATTTAATTTAAACTAACATAGAATGATTTAGTAGTTGTGAGTGGGTTAAATCACTCATCTTTGATTTATCGTTGATTAAAAATCCAATTAAGGCCCAAATATTTAATAGTCCCAGAATGCAGCCAAACCCGTTCCATGTCATCCGAAATTTCAATACGATCGTAATGGAGAAAACATCACCCAATTTCAAGTTTATATGCAAGAGTCATGATTATTAGAACGATTGAAAATTAAATTTAAGTTAAAATAGACAAAAAGAGAAATATAGTAAATAGATTACCATCGAAACCCTAACGCATCTCAACATCATACGTATGCGACCTTATCACCCAGTCGCCGTGCTTTCATCGTTGCCGCATGCCACTGGAGGCGTTTCAACCACGATCCATGGTCGCCAGAGCCTTCCCCATCACTGGCCGACCCTCCTGGCCACGCGCGACCATCTTCAGCGCCTCTAGGCGCCAGCGCTGCCGCCGATCTTCTCTGGCCAATCGTGGCGAATCCATGCACATCTACGATGAATGAAGACCACTGATCAACTCCCCTCGACCTCCTCTACGCTCTAGCACCACCCGATCGACCTATAGTTGAAGATCCATCGTCGAATCCGAAAACCTAATATGAACAGCCGAGGATAAATTGCCAATTTCTGGCCAAACCGTGATTCGATTACAAAGACGAATTACAGACCTAGATTACGCTCGTCAAGTGCTTTCCAACGATATATTATATGACATAGTTTGAGGAGTTTAAATTTTTCGATTTGATTTTGATTTGAAATTGAATTTGGGAATTAGGTTTGTCTGCTATTGGAAAGAGAAGATAGAAATAAGGAAATGGAAATAATAGTATGTACAGAAATAAGAGAAGGCTACGAGGGTTTCAGAAAAGAATCTATTTATATGGACAAAGATAGATAAGAATGAATGGACAAATCGAATTGGGTCGAAACAATAACGTCGACCCGAAAAGCCCGTTTCATTTCCGAAACGAAAATGGGTCATCCAATGTAACGACCCGTAAAATTTCAACTGTTTTAATAACGTAAGTAGTTGAAATTTTGTGAAATTTTAAACGATAAAATTTTGAAATAAAAATTTTATATTTGGAATACGCCTAGTTAAACATAGCAACTGGTAAATTTTCGTCCGAAAATACGAAAGTTTATTTCGCGCGTAAATTCACTTCAATTTAATCAGTTAAAAAGCGTTGAAAATAAAACGTTTTCAAAACCAAAATATTTTTTTATAGAAAAATTCTAAACCATCTTCTGAGCAAGATTTCAGTATGTCGTTTTTCCAAATTCGGACATCTTTGGCTCCGTCGTTCTTATTTTCTGCAAAATAGCAGTATTATGGTACCGATATCGATTTTTATCGGATGATCGTACCACTGATTTCTGTATACCGTTTTGATCGTCTCGTCGTGCCGATCTCTACGGTATATTTATTTCTGTATTTTAATATTTGGTATACGACGGAAACAATAAAATGTTCATTGTAACGGTACCTTTATTTGTGGCTTTGCAATTCCTTCGTTTTCAAAATTCATAACGGACTGGCTGGACCACATTATTAAATTGCTTTAATAGGGCAGCTAAACCTAGGGGACACTTACTATTCCAATAACTTTATGATTTTTGCATACGTTTCGTATTCGTATGCAACCGTTCACTTTATTTACCTTGCTTTTGAAATTTGCTTCACTTCGTTTCCATTTAGTTGCTGTCACCTTCCATGTCTCTCTTTCCTTTCTCTCAAATTTTCTTTTTCATTTTTCCATGAAACAATATAAGTTTATAAAACGTGCATTCATTTTTGGAGAAGCTGCTCGTCTTCCATGATACCAAACCCATCTCGACCGCTTCACGACCTACCGCTCCGACTTTCCCTCCGCCCGCGTAGCAGCAAAACGCAGCAACCCGCCACCTAGCCTAGCACCTATCTCACGACACATGCCGCTCATTCCCTTGCTCCGCCTATCACCACCTTTCGACCAAACTCTGACCACCAATCCTCCGCGTGCACCTTCCCTCGACCAGCAATCACCGTAGGCCTAACTGAAACTTACTCGTCGTCTTCTCTTCGTCCATCGGCCTCCCCTCCCACAATCTCAAATCCGAACGCCGTCGCTACACCTCCACTTCCCCGCTAGCCACTCGGCTTCACCAAAACCCAAGCTGAAGCCGAAGCTTCAAATTCTTCCTTGGCCGTGCATGGTTCCTTGTCACCGTGCATGCTACCTTCTTTATATGGTACCTTCTTGATATTCTATATTCATGCAGTTCAATATTTCATATTGTTTGAAACAGTTGATATATGATAGTATATGTTTATATACATTTTTATTTTATTTGGAAATAATCTGGGTAGTACGTTATAATCTAGTTTTATATAAGCTGTTACAGTAGCTTAGCTGTAAGGTCTCTTTAAGGTGTATATTACATTATTCATTATATGTAAAGTTTTGTACGAGTTTAAAAGAAAAGATAAACAGGTGATATATATGGATTTTTCTAATATTTGTTTTGTCTGCATATGGTATATTAGTTTTACTGTGAGGTATATATGGTTACAGTATAAGAGGGTACTTAGTCTAGTATATTGGTATGTGTCGAGCGTGTGTATATATTTATGTTTATAGTAAAAGTATAACTGTTGCGCAGATTTTTTTTTATATATAAAGAATGTTGATTTTTTTTTTTGAAATAAAAAAAAAATATATACATATAGACTTTATGGGTTAAATTATATATCTATATACTGTTATATTTGTACTATCCTATACTTATATGTTAGTTCATATGTATTGTAAGTAAGTTATGTTGATTTTCAATAGATATTATGTTTTGTATATATTTCACTTTAATAGCGGTGTTTTATTTTAAAAAAAAAAATATATAAACATTTGAATTTTATAAAAATGTGTTGAGTATAAAATATGATTTATGTGCGAGACTACATATGTTAGTTTATACCATTTATGATCACCGTTCCCATCCTAATTTGATTTCGTCAATTTACATTCATCAGCTTTGTTCGTCGAACTCGAGCCATCGTACCTCGTTTTGAAATTCGTGCTTGGATTCGTAACACATCTCATTCTCGCTCCTCTCTAGCCTCGAAAGGTGAGCACTCACTCACGATTAACGTTCTTTTATTTATTAAATCTGATTTCAATTGAAACGACAATTGAAATATACTGCTGTTAGTTAATTACACTGTTATATATGCTATTATCTGTATCAGTTCACCTGTGACATCTGACACCATTATCTGTTAATTATTTATGCGATGATAATACAGTTTGGTTGATAATTTATTGATTGTTGATGTTTATATTGGACGTTAAATTGTTAATGTTAAAATGATAAATAGTATACAATTGAACTTGATATAGGATAATTAAATGTTAAATTTGATTAACTGACATTTGTATAATATGATCTCTTTAACTGTTGAATTTATTGACACGTAGGATTTGTTTAATTTCACTTTGAACCACTGAGTGTATGTTGTTAAATTGATGATGTATGAAATTGTAAATTGGATGACAAGTGAAAACTGTAATGTAATAATCTTTAATCTACATGAAATGATAGTGTAGATTCTAGAAATAATTATATTAATTCGTACAAATAACAATGCGAATTGATAGGGTTATTTCGGGATTATTTGAATTGATTATTGGATTGATATTGGTTGTTGTTATTGCTTGTTTATTTACTTTGACACCATCCCAGTTATCACACTGCAAGTTCCCTTTGCTATGTTTTGATTTTGAATTGAATTGGAATCGGGTTGAAATGATAAATACCTAAATTGAACTTTGACCTAGGATAGAAAATTAAATAAAAACCCGATTGGTCAATAATTTGATTTGAAAATAAATGAAGATTTTATTTGAATAAAGAATATGGTTTTGAAATGAAGTTGAAATTTGAATTTTTGATGGAAGGAAAATGGTAATATTTAATAATCTGAAACAAAAGATTAACAATGTAATCAATGAAAGAATGTTGTTTAATTTGAGAAATTATTGAATTAAGTTTAAAATTGAATTCAGTTTGAAATTATTAAACTTTGAAATGATTTAATAATCAAGTTTGAAATTATAATTAAGTTTGAAATTATTAAACTTTGAAATTATTTAATAATTAAGTTTGAACTTTTTAATAATGAATTATTAAATGATTAAATTGAATTGAAATTCTTTAATAAGAACAATTGAACTTGTGAATAAGTGAATTTTACTTCGTAAAGAATTGAAATTGAGTTTCTTTATTAATTAAGTTTTGGAAAATTATTTAAGGAAGTAAATAAGTGAAATTGGATTTCTTCAACAAAAATGAAATGTGATATTTTTTGGAATTAATGTAAGACTTGTAATTGGAAAATTGATTTGACGAATTTAGTTTAATTAAAAATTGTAAGTTTTGTTTTAATGAAGTTGAACTTAAGAATTGATTTAATGAATTGGAAATTTAATAGAAATTGTTTTGAATGGAAAAGTAACTTAACGAATATTGAATGGAATCGATAAATGAATGAAAATTGATTTGAATGTTAAATTAAATTAATTTAAATGATTTTGAAATGAAACTGATATACGAATTTGGATCAATATTTGAATTGTTTTAAATAGAAATTGAAGTTGAATTATAAGATTTTGAAAGTGTAATTTGGAAGTTTTGAAATGTAAATTTATGGAATGGTTTGAAAGACAAATGAAATGTTGGTTTACGAATTGAAATTGAAATTGAAATTGATTTGGTTTTTGAAATATATAAACGACCAATCGGTGTAATAATTACGAAAGTTATTAAAGAGACCGGGATCGGTAATGGATATACTCTCTATCTGAACCGAAACCACTTTAATAACTATACGCGGAGTGTTGATCCAGAACGAAGTGGATGGTTTTGATGAACGCGTTGACTGAAGAAAGAGAACGATTTTGGATGACCCTTGACATGACTAAAACAGGAGCCGCGCCGGGCCATTGAGGATCGCCATCTCTAGCGGACACACTTCTTCGATACCATATCTATTACTTTTGTGATTCGATTTGGGTGCACCCCTCGATTATGGGAGTGTTGTTTCGCGGTGTTGGGGTAGTAGCTGCTATGCCCAACATCAGTCCGGATCACGCAACTACTAGTATCCTAGTTGGTATCGCCTCATGTACCCTGTCATACTGATTATCCTATTCGCGACCACTACGATTTTGATTTGTACCTTTAGTATATGGATTGCCCTCTGGTGACTTCCGGTTTTGGGGAAACTACGGTCTTGTATATGCTTTTGGGAATAAACAGGTTAAGAGGTGTATGGGCCCTGCTTAACCCTATTTTGATACCTTTATATTACTGATAGACATTATCTACTTAGCGTACATTACTACCTAGTAGATAGTTTAACGGATCCTTAAAGGATGGTTATTCCAAACATCCTTTGAGTTACTTGTATTTCAATTGTTATTTCACTTGAGTTGGATTTATTAATATAAGAATGTTAATCCTGACTCGAGTGTCTTGTGTTTTTGCTTTACGCTCGGGTCAGACTGAGTGTACCAGTTTTCGAGGCTCACCTTTGAAGTTGGAGCTTTGCTTGAAGATCCAGCCATCTATTCTGCTTTCAGTATTCGATGATTCCAGTGATGTATTCTGATTTGTATCTGATGTATCGTATTACTCTTCTGTTGTAAACTCTGATGTTTTTTTTTATATATTCATATAGTAGCTTCATGAACTACTATCTCTTTTATTTCCGCTGCACTTATTACTCTGTGTCTGTGATCTGTGATTATATTTATTTACTGTATATGTTCAGTTTTGCCAAATTTAAATTAACAACGCGGTATTTTGAGCAATTCAACTCCGGCATGAGTGTCTTCCTATACACTTATAATGGATGCGAATGGTCCAAAATGGCGGGTCGTTACAGTTGGTATCAGAGCTTTGGTAGCTCTAGGCAAAACTTAACATATAAAGTAAATGTATTTACAGAATCACTCTCATTCGAGTTTCAATCTCTTCCTTTGACTCAATTCCTTTGAATTTTGGAACGTTCCCTACGGTTCCAAAGTTTCGTTCGTGTCCCTCACTATTCGTCTTCTTTCAATTTTGGAGCACCCCTTAACTCCATTTTGAATGATATCTATAATAGATCGGCGGTCTCGCCAATCTTAGAATGATTCGTAAAGGAGTAAACTCCTTTACAATAGGCATTGATTTACCGGAGATTTCTGTATCCTCGGTTTACGATGCTATCTATCTCCTGCTATACCTGAATTCTATTTCTTGAGATCGAATGTCGATTTACCTCAGAATTCTACAACGATCTTATTCTTGAAGTCACGGTCGACCTGGTTAAGGTTGCCCGCGATTTATATAAACTTATCAAATCCTTTTACTTTGTTATTTGGTCATCATATCTTTGTTTCGAACTTATCTTCGAATTGAAATTCTCTTTGAATTGAGTCCATCAAATTTGAATCTCTATCTTTGCTTGAAATCTATTCTTATATAGTCGAGCGAGGAATTGTATTTGTAAATTAACATAAAAATGTTTTATATATTGTGTTGTTTGAGTTGCTGATGTTGATTTGGGTTTTCAATCGATTCGTCTGATCAACGCTATCGATAGGATTTCCAAAACACTTGAGCAGAGCAAACTGACACAATATTGTTTTCAAATTTGTTTGATTATATTGTAAAAATATAAGTAAAATTTTCTGGAATTTAGAGGATAATTAAATTGGTTGTTTGAAATGATAATATTTGATTATCATTTATTATTCTAAATGAATTTATAATATGGTTTATAAATTGATTTGGAATTTGAAATGAATTTAATTCAGAAATTTGAGAATTTAGTTTCCGGTGATTTCGAACTCTGGTTTTAAAAAAAAAAATTTAAAGTATATAGTATTAAAAGTATTTTCGAATAGAAATCGTTTTAAAGAATTTTAAAATGTTGAAATCAGTGCTCTTCTCTTTGTCGCTGGAAAATAATTTCGGTGATGGCGGCCGCATCATCGACATTCATTTTCGAGTTTCGAAGTGGAGATACTATTCTGTAGCTTTGCTACGGTTTTGTTTTGAAAGATATTTTGATTTAAATTTCTTCAGTATAATTTGATTTATATATATAGGTATCTTATTTTAAAATTTAATTTGATTTGATATAAATATATTATATATATCTCTAAATCGTTTAAAATTAATCGGAAATCTAATTCGTAAATTTTGTTAAAGGATGATTTTAATTATAAATAAAACCAAAATTTGGAATAAATATTTAAACTTGAATAATTGAATTGGGAAAATTTTATTTTGTATATTGTTCAACTGCATTCTAATTAAACTTACCTAAATCATTCAGAAGTTGAATATGTGATTGGATAATATATAAGATAAATTGAATTTATAAATAAAATTTGAGTGTTTATAATAAATATTATACACTAAATTTTGATTATAAAGATGTTAATAGAGTTAGATAGGATAATAAGTAAACTCAGTTAATAATGAAATAAATTTGTTTGAAAGAA
This sequence comes from Allium fistulosum, assembly GCA_030737815.1. Taxonomy (NCBI): domain Eukaryota; kingdom Viridiplantae; phylum Streptophyta; class Magnoliopsida; order Asparagales; family Amaryllidaceae; genus Allium; species Allium fistulosum. Next base: position 289,447,655 of record CM060905.1, read on the forward strand.
TTAATAAATTGAAATTTGATTAACATATGAAAATACCTTGAATTTAAAAGAAATTAATAGATGTAAATTAATTTAAATTGAAACTTTTATGTTTTAAATTAATTTATATGAGTTAAATATATGTGAGTAGATATATTAAGTAGAATAAATTTAACAGAAATTGGAATAAAGAAGAATTTAAATTGTTGAAAAAAAATATATGATTATAATAAAAGACTATTCAAATTTATGGTTTTAGAAATTGTAAATTTAAGAAAATTGGATAATAAGATAATGAATAGTTGAGATTGATTTTAGTAAAATCAAATGGATTAAATCAATTATTGAATATCAATTAATTTTAATTTTAATTTATATGGTTTAAATTAATTGTTATTTTTCAAATCTGTTTTTCTTTCTGGTTGTTTCTATTTTCCTACCTCGTTCCTTTTCGGGGACGAAAAGTTTTGAGTGGGGGAGAATGTAACGACCCGTAAAATTTCAACTGTTTTAATAACGTAAGTAGTTGAAATTTTGTGAAATTTTAAACGATAAAATTTTGAAATAAAAATTTTATATTTGGAATACGCCTAGTTAAACATAGCAACTGGTAAATTTTCGTCCGAAAATACGAAAGTTTATTTCGCGCGTAAATTCACTTCAATTTAATCAGTTAAAAAGCGTTGAAAATAAAACGTTTTCAAAACCAAAATATTTTTTTATAGAAAAATTCTAAACCATCTTTTGAGCAAGATTTCAGTATGTCGTTTTTCCAAATTCGGACATCTTTGGCTCCGTCGTTCTTATTTTCTGCAAAATAGCAGTATTATGGTACCGATATCGATTTTTATCGGATGATCGTACCACTGATTTCTGTATACCGTTTTGATCGTCTCGTCGTGCCGATCTCTACGGTATATTTATTTCTGTATTTTAATATTTGGTATACGACGGAAACAATAAAATGTTCATTGTAACGGTACCTTTATTTGTGGCTTTGCAATTCCTTCGTTTTCAAAATTCGTAACGGACTGGCTGGACCACATTATTAAATTGCTTTAATAGGGCAGCTAAACCTAAGGGACACTTACTATTCCAATAACTTTATGATTTTTGCATACGTTTCGTATTCGTATGCAACCGTTCACTTTATTTACCTTGCTTTTGAAATTTTGCTTCACTTCGTTTCCATTTAGTTGCTGTCACCTTCCATGTCTCTCTTTCCTTTCTCTCAAATTTTCTTTTTCATTTTTCCATGAAACAATATAAGTTTATAAAACGTGCATTCATTTTTGGAGAAGCTGCTCGTCTTCCATGATACCAAACCCATCTCGACCGCTTCACGACCTACCGCTCCGACTTTCCCTCCGCCCGCGTAGCAGCAAAACGCAACAACCCGCCACCTAGCCTAGCACCTACCTCACGACACACGCCGCTCATTCCCTTGCTCCGCCTATCACCACCTTTCGACCAAACTCTGACCACCAATCCTCCGCGTGCACCTTCCCTCGACCAGCAATCACCGTAGGCCTAACTGAAACTTACTCGTCGTCTTCTCTTCGTCCATCGGCCTCCCCTCCCACAATCTCAAATCCGAACGCCGTCGCTACACCTCCACTTCCCCGCTAGCCACTCGACTTCACCAAAACCCAAGCTGAAGCCGAAGCTTCAAATTCTTCCCTGGCCGTGCATGGTTCCTTGTCACCGTACATGCTACCTTCTTTATATGGTACCTTCTTGATATTCTATATTCATGCAGTTCAATATTTCATATTGTCTGAAACAGTTGATATATGATAGTATATGTTTATATACATTTTTATTTTATTTGGAAATAATCTGGGTAGTACGTTATAATCTAGTTTTATATAAGCTGTTACAGTAGCTTAGCTGTAAGGTCTCTTTAAGGTGTATATTACATTATTCATTATATGTAAAGTTTTGTACGAGTTTAAAAGAAAAGATAAACAGGTGATATATATGGATTTTTCTAATATTTGTTTTGTCTGCATATGGTATATTAGTTTTACTGTGAGGTATATATGGTTACAGTATAAGAGGGTACTTAGTCTAGTATATTGGTATGTGTCGAGCGTGTGTATATATTTATGTTTATAGTAAAAGTATAACTGTTGCGCAGATTTTTTTTTTATATATATAAAGAATGTTGATTTTTTTTTTGAAAAAAAAAATATATATATACATATAGACTTTATGGGTTAAATTATATATCTATATACTGTTATATTTGTACTATCCTATACTTATATGTTAGTTCATATGTATTGTAAGTAAGTTATGTTGATTTTCAATAGATATTATGTTTTGTATATATTTCACTTTAATAGCGGTGTTTTATTTTAAAAAAAAAAATATATAAACATTTGAATTTTATAAAAATGTGTTGAGTATAAAATATGATTTATGTGCGAGACTACATATGTTAGTTTATACCATTTATGATCACCGTTCCCATCCTAATTTGATTTCGTCAATTTACATTCATTAGCTTTGTTCGTCGAACTCGAGCCATCGTACCTCGTTTTGAAATTCGTGCTTGGATTCGTAACACATCTCATTCTCGCTCCTCTCTAGCCTCGAAAGGTGAGCACTCACTCACGATTAACGTTCTTTTATTTATTAAATCTGATTTCAATTGAAACGACAATTGAAATATACTGCTGTTAGTTAATTACACTGTTATATATGCTATTATCTGTATCAGTTCACCTGTGACATCTGACACCATTATCTGTTAATTATTTATGCGATGATAATACAGTTTGGTTGATAAGTTATTGATTGTTGATGTTTATATTGGATGTTAAATTGTTAATGTTAAAATGATAAATAGTATACAATTGAACTTGATATAGGATAATTAAATGTTAAATTTGATTAACTGACATTTGTATAATATGATCTCTTTAACTGTTGAATTTATTGACACGTAGGATTTGTTTAATTTCACTTTGAACCACTGAGTGTATGTTGTTAAATTGATGTTGTATGAAATTGTAAATTGGATGACAAGTGAAAACCGTAATGTAATAATCTTTAATCTACATGAAATGATAGTGTAGATTCTAGAAATAATTATATTAATTCGTACAAATAACAATGCGAATTGATAGGGTTATTTCGGGATTATTTGAATTGATTATTGGATTGATATTGGTTGTTGTTATTGCTTGTTTATTTACTTTGACACCATCCCAGTTATCACACTGCAAGTTCCCTTTGCTATGTTTTGATTTTGAATTGAATTGGAATCGGGTTGAAATGATAAATACCTAAATTGAACTTTGACCTAGGATAGAAAATTAAATAAAAACCCGATTGGTCAATAATTTGATTTGAAAATAAATGAAGATTTTATTTGAATAAAGAATATGGTTTTGAAATGAAGTTGAAATTTGAATTTTTGATGGAAGGAAAATGGTAATATTTAATAATCTGAAACAAAAGATTAACAATGTAATCAATGAAAGAATGTTGTTTAATTTGAGAAATTATTGAATTAAGTTTAAAATTGAATTCAGTTTGAAATTATTAAACTTTGAAATGATTTAATAATCAAGTTTGAAATTATAATTAAGTTTGAAATTATTAAACTTTGAAATTATTTAATAATTAAGTTTGAACTTTTTAATAATGAATTATTAAATGATTAAATTGAATTGAAATTCTTTAATAAGAACAATTGAACTTGTGAATAAGTGAATTTTACTTCGTAAAGAATTGAAATTGAGTTTCTTTATTAATTAAGTTTTGGAAAATTATTTAAGGAAGTAAATAAGTGAAATTGGATTTCTTCAACAAAAATGAAATGTGATATTTTTTGGAATTAATGTAAGACTTGTAATTGGAAAATTGATTTGACGAATTTAGTTTAATTAAAAATTGTAAGTTTTGTTTTAATGAAGTTGAACTTAAGAATTGATTTAATGAATTGGAAATTTAATAGAAATTGTTTTGAATGGAAAAGTAACTTAACGAATATTGAATGGAATCGATAAATGAATGAAAATTGATTTGAATGTTAAATTAAATTAATTTAAATGATTTTGAAATGAAACTGATATACGAATTTGGATCAATATTTGTGATAACCCAGATTTTTGGACATCCGATAATTGAATAATTAACTAGTTTATTCAATTGAACAGATAAAATTCTGATAATAAAGGATATCTGGTTATGTAAGTGAATTTGAAAATATAATAAAAATTGGATTATAGATATTTGGATAAATATTTGATAATCTCCTAATAAAATTACTTAATATTTGACAAATTATTCTTTTAAAACAAATATTAATGATTGTTTATATACATGGATATAAGGAAATTTTAAATAGAAAATTTTTATATTCAAACAAATTGAGTTTGTGTTTGTTTAAGTAAATATATTTGTGTGAGTTAATTTCAGTGTGGATTTTAAATTGTATTTGAATCTGAATTTAAATTTCAAAGGGTAGATATATATATATATATATATATTAAATATATTTTGGATTTGGAAATATATTATATATGATATAGTTTGTTTTCTTTAAAAAGATTTATTCTTATAAATTAAGATATGTATTTATTAACTAGGAAAGAGCCTTATAAACATTTAAATTAAGTAAAATTCAATTAAAAACACTTAAGTACAAATGTAACCATATTAGACATTTTAATAACACTTGTAAAACAATCAAGCAAATTGAATAACACTTGTTCAAATTGGAAACAAGTGGCACTATTCTCATTTGAATTTTTAATAAATATTTTAAGGAGAAAATCATTTTTTTTCAAACACTTTCATTATTCCTTGTTTTCTCTTCTAAAACCCAAACCAGAAAATATTCTCAAAACTGATAATGAAAACCAAATATACATTCAAATTGCAAATTTGCAAAACAAAATCAAGATCTAAAATTAAAAATTGCAACACCAACTTCAATCTGAAAGATCACCTGCATTTCTAAGGAGTATTCAAAAACATGCATAAGGATCGAAATCAAGCCTAGTTCAAATCAAAATCTGGAAACTGTAAAACCATGCTAAAGCAACGATCTGATCAAAGCCTAAAGCAAGAACCAAATTCAACCTGAAACAAATATCAACTCCAGTTTCCAGGATCATCAAAGCAAGAAGCAAGTTCTTAATCAAAGCAGCTTCCAGTTTTTCAATTAAGCCTGTCTCTGCTTTTAAATCAGTGAGTAAACAATTTTCTTTAAAGGGTTTAAATCTATTTTGAAATCTTGATGCATGCAATAATACTTGAAGTAAAAGTGGTGATAAGTGTTTGCATAGATGTAAATATGAATGCAAGTATATAGGTATGAGGATGTTTGTATGTATGTCTGTGTATCAATATGATTGCTCTGTTCTAGTTTACAGACTTCAAAACAATTCAAATTTAAATTTCTCTTCCCTCAATTCTTTTTAGACTTAGATACATAAACAAAGTATGAATGAAACAACAAGATATAGGTTTTAAAAATATTTTTAAGTTAAGTTTGAAAGTAGTTTTCAACTGGAAGAGGAATTACAGTAAACACTAAATATATCAAAATTTCGACTTGCATGAATTTAAGATTCACTTATATCATCCAAATCGATTTCAATACTATGAATTTTAAAAATAAAATCATGATTTTTAGTTCTGTAATTTGGAAGAATTCTTGGGTTGAACGGTAATTGGGTTTGTGGTGATTTCTGGTGATCGGAGCAAGGATGGTCGTCGTGATCGAGGTAGAAGGTGGCTGGAGGATAGGGGGTTGTTGGAAAAATACTCGCTAGGTTTTTATTTCACCATGGTGGATGAACGACGTCGAACTAGGGTTCGATGTCGGGTCTGGGACGAGGGGTTTTCTGAAGCTTTTGCGACGTTGATGGTTGACCGGAGTCGACCGGAGTGGTGGGGATCAAAGCGTAGTCGTGTGGTGCGTCTCTGAGTGAAATGGCGTGGGTTCTGGTGGACCGGTTCGTCGTCGGCGAAGCGTTTAGTTGATCAGGATTGAGTGCCTGGGTGATCGAACTACTCGTTTTCGATTTTGGAGTTTGTTTGAAGTTAAGGTGGTCGAAATCGAAAGGGGAGGCTGTGGTCGATTTGCCAGCGATGGCAGTGATGACCGGAGCGGTGGCGAACTCTCGTGCATGTGCACGAGATACTGTTGATGTCTGTGATGTTGAGTTTGGGAAGAAGGGTTGCGACTCGGAGTCGACCTCGGGTTTTTGGTTGATGGCCTCGAAGTCATACTCGGGGATTTCTAGGGAAAATTAAGTAGCGGCTCTGGTTGTTTATTTTAAGTTACCAGGTTATAAAATTTAAAAAGAAAATCAGGTTTTAAAATCTGAAGCAAATCATACCAGGTTTCAAATGTTTAAAAGAAAACCAGATTTGAAAGCAAAAACAAAAAGGAAATTGCAACCAGTTTTCCAAGCAAATAGAATGAACGAGTTTTCAAAACTATTATCAAACAGGTTTCAAAATATAAGTATATTAAAAAAATTTAATTATGAGATGTTTGAATGAATTAATTTCAAACTTTTGAATTCAAATAAGTAATGATGAAACTAAGTAATTAATTAAAGTATATGGTTTATCTTAATTGTTTAAGATTTACAAATTGAAATATAATTTCTTAATGTAATAAATGGATAGTTAATTACTTAGTGTAAGTGATTAAAGAGTAATTACTGAATGTGATTAATTAAAGGTTAATAAATGAATGAAATTAGTTAAAGGTAATTAACTAATGAAAGTGATTAAGGGTTAATTAATTAACTTAAGTGATTATGGGGTAATTACTTGATGGAAATAATTAAGAGATAATTAAATTACTTAAAAGATAATTTCTTAATGTAAATAATTGAAGGGTAAATTTGATATTGTAATTAATTAATCAAAGGTTAATTAATGTGATTAATTAAGAAATAATTAAGAAATTAAGGATAATTATTTAAGCTGGATAATTAAGAATGATTAATTAATTCAAATGATTATAGTAAATAAATGATTACTTAAGCAAGGTTAGGTAATTAATTCATAGATAATTAATCTATTTTGAGATTAATTAAATTAATTATAAATTTTGTGATTGATTGATTTTGCTTATGGATGATTGAATAATATTGAATCCCTTGGATTATTTGATATATCTGATAAGTGATTGTGATGCTCTTTGATATGAGATGCTCTGGATGAATTGTGATAATGTAAGTTATCTATCTGTGATAGAATTGTTATGTGAATATGATATTCTGAATATAAATTGAATTGTTTAAACTTAAAATAACTTGGCTAAAAAAATGACATTTGATTCGAAGAGACCGGGATCGGATATCAGCGATATCCGAAACCACTTCGATTTGAATTCTTCTATAATTCTTTATAGATTGATATGTGAAATCAATAGGCTGGTTTGGGATAATATGGACCATTTAAACTAAGTTGGATACTTAGATATTGTTTTGTGAAAATAAAATGTTGACTATATAAGTTGTCTACTTGTGTTAAAGTACGAGTTACCCCGGGTTAAATAAGTTCTATGGATTGAAATTTCATGTTAGATGAGTTTACTCACGCTGGTTTCCAGCCTGACCCGGGTGTTACTTTGTTGTAATGCTCGGGTCAGACCGAGTATTACAAATTTCAGGTAAGGACGTTCTGGAGCTCAGGAGGCGAGCTGGATGGCAGGAACGTATGGAGTGTATTCCGCTGTAATATATTATAGTTGTCCGAGACATGTTAATTCTAACTGTCTAGTATATTTGTGAATGTGTAACTCTGATGTATAAAAATGTAATTAACAAATACAGGTTTTCTTTGTATAAATGCTATTATTTGTTATTATATTTAATCCGCTGCGAATGTGAGATGTTGTGTTTTCTGTTCTTCTTTCTTCTTTCTGTTTCTTTCTTCTATCTCTTTTCTTTTTCTCCTAACTATCTGGAATTTTCGGGTTCGAAAATTCCGGGTCGTTACAGTTGGTATCAGAGCGAAGGTTAAGCGAGAACCTTGGCTCTGTTGGGATTACTCGTTAAGGATAGGGTCAATGGTACCCTAGAACGAGTTGAGTGTAAATATATATATGAGAGCGTAATTGTTATTTTCTTATATAAGGATTTTAAATGATTTTATATAAAAATATATTTTGATATATAAAATGATATTTCTTTCTAATAAATATTAAGGTAATTGGTTGTTAAAATATTGGAATTAAATTAAGTGGTAATAGAAATACAACCAAATTAAAATTGAATGAAGATAAGTTTGAAATGAATCCAAAATGAAATTTAAATCTTGAATTTGTAGAAATAAAGATAATAATGAATTGGTTTCCATATATGATAATCTTTGGTATTATCATAGATGGTTGATAATGAAATGTTGTAAATGATTAAGTGAAATGAAATGTTTTAGGGAAGTAAACTTTTAGATGAATATGAATTATAAATTGGAATTGAAGAAAATTTGAAATTGTGAAATTTTAAATCTAAACCCAGAAAACTGGAAATTGTTTTAAGGGAATTTGTTTTGAAATTAAAAACCAAGAATGGTTTAAATTTTTAAGTATGACTTGAAGTGTAAAGGAAATAAATATGGTATATACATAATATCAAAGATAATTTGAAATAAACTCTAAGTGTTGAGTTTTAAATTTTTCCTTGGAATGTGATATGAAAACCCAAAGTGATAAGTTTTTGAACTTATAAGTGGAAAGATTATTAAATATAAAGTTTAAAATTTTAAATGGAAATACAAATTGGGTAAAGTTGACTGGATTAAATTGAATTTAACTTAAGGAAAGTTAAATGAGTTTAGAGTGAACAACTTGAATTAGAAATTTCAAGATGAAATTTAAATTTAACTCGGGAAGTTAAAAGGTTGATTTGATTTTAAGGTAAGGGTTAATTTGATTTAAAGGATTTAATCAACATTTAAAATGTTTAACTCGAATTTATATAATTCAAGATGGTTTTAAGTTGAGATTTGAATAAAATTTGTTCAAATTGAATTTGATTTGAATTAATTGGAATTGTGATTGAAGATGTATAACTTTAAAAATTCAAATGGTAAATTAGAATTGAAATGATTTGAAATTGAAGCCGGTTCAATTTGAAATCTATCCAAATTGATTTGAAATAATTTGGAATTGTGATTAAAGTTGAATAAGTTTAAAAATCAAATGGAATTTGATTTGAATTTGGAAAGGAATTAAGGTTAATTCAACTTGAATTGGGATTAAATCAATTTCAATGGAAATTGAAGTATTGAGTCAATTTTAATGGAAGTGGAAATTTAAATTTAATTGATGGAAAAATAATTGGAAATGGAGATTGGAAAATTAAACAGTTTGGCTCTGGATTATTTTCAAAATAAATTGTTTAAATACAAATCTATTTTTCCAAACAATTTACTATATAATCTTTCTTCTTAAACCCCAAACTATCTTATACTTATTGTACAATTATTTTGGAACTATTTTGAAACTGACTTATAAACTAATTACTATTTTTCAGTTACTTATATCTAATCACTATTTTAAAAACTATTTTGCAATTATCTAACTATTTTATACCTACTTAACTATTTTACAGCTATTTTACAAACTAATAACTATTTTTCAACTACTTATATATTTTAAACTTTTTCAAGCTATTTTTAAATTTAAATAGGTCAGAGTTCAAACTGTTTATAATTGAAGTAATAACTCAATTGGTAATGAAGCAATTGAGAATAAGTGAATGGAATTAAAGGAAATGTGAATAGAAAAGAGAATTGATTTGGCTAATAACCAATAAAGATAAATACGTAGGATGTACGTATATTATTCTATTCGCATAGTGATTTGATCCAGATTCGAACACAGAATTTCGAGATAGTATTATCGATCCGAGTTGGGATTTTTCGCTCGATTTTCGACGGCGAACCTGGATATGGATTTTTGATTGATTCTGGATATTCTCTATCATAGTTGTGACTATGCAAGGAGAATGACGGTTTCTGATCAAGAAACCAGATCTGAGTCCGCACTAGGAAGTCGGGTGGACGATACTAGTTCGGAAGTGAAATTGTGTGATCGATTGAGCGATCAGATTGATATTGTGTACGGATGATATGTGTACATCGTACGGATTTGAATGAAATTGATATTGAAATTGTGTGGATAAGAACTGTAAAATGGTTTTTGAAATGAAAAGTAATATGATTAATAACTTTATAAAAAGAGTAATCAAATTCGGATATTTGATTTAGAATAAAATAAAGTTATATATCCTTGTTATATAAGGTAAATCTTCCCTTGTTGAATCTATTGCTAAAAGAAAAGGGTTTTGAAATATTTGAAGTATAAAAGAGGTTTTATACAAAGTTTGAAATGATCCAAAGATTTTCAAAGTTATATATATCTATATCTATATATATATATAAAGGATCTTATGAGAATGATTTTGGAAAAGGTTTTGGAAACCTATGGATTTTGGAAAGGGCTTTTGATTTTTGGGAAAATCAATTTTGGATTTTGGAAAGCCTAGTTTGAGAAGTATCGATTTTGATAATCGATTTTGTGTAAAGGAGATTTTGATATAAATCATAAAGGGTATGATTTGAAGATACTATAAGTGTATAGTATAAAGTGTTTTGTGAATAGCTCTGGGGAAAAAGGCGCTCCCTTGAAATGAACTTCTCAGGAGTGCCACTGGGTGGTACTGCCTTGAGCCCCAAAGGGGGTTTCTAAAGTTAATCCTGTGAGGAGTCCGGAATAAACTAGTTCCTGAGGATTATTTGTGTAGCGAAAATCGAGGGGCTGGTGCCCACAGAGGCATTTGGGTTATGCTGTGACGACAGTTTAACTCGATGTCACTGCGATCTACTGCAGACCATAGCGAAAGTCGTGTGAGCCGCTGAGAGCCAACAGTCTGCGTTTGATTTTATATCGGTAGACTGCGACACTATGGTAACATAGCGAAAGTCGTTTGTGCCGCTGAGAGCCAACAGTCTGCGTTTGATTTTATATCGGTAGACTGCGACCTATGTGGGAGAAGTTTCATTTTGACAGCGAAATCGTGTGTGCCGCTGAGAGCCAACAGTTACATGGACTTTTGCTGTGATGGCAACGTAACCCTGGATGTAACTGCGATCTGTTGTGGGTTCCATGCTGTCATCAGTTACATGGACTTTTGCTGCGATGGCAACGTAACCCGTGATGTAACTGTGACCATGGATGGGGGTGATGATTTCCAGAGCATTTTTCACCAAGATATTTCCTCCATTTTCAAAATAATTGATTTCTATATTTTCAATAAAATTATTTTCCAAAATATTCTCACTGGGTGTTGAAAACGGGTCTACCTAGTACTTATAAATTTTCAGTCTTACGCCTGATCAACGTATGACCGAATTTCTGTGAGAACGAGGATGGACTTGTTGAAACATCGAGTTATAAAAATTATTTTTATAAAACTATTATGGCAATATATATATAGATTTTTAAAACTGTTTTAAAAAATTCTTAATAAAAGAGTTTATAGTTGGAAATGATCAAAGAATAATTTAACTGATAATAATCATTTTAATAAATTCTGGCTTCGTTCCTTTTCGAGGACGAAAAGATTCAAAGGGGGAAGGAATGCGATAACCCAGATTTTTGGACATCCGATAATTGAATAATTAACTGGTTTATTCAATTGAACAGATAAAATTCTGATAATAAAGGATATCTGGTTATGTAAGTGAATTTGAAAATATAATAAAAATTGGATTATAGATATTTGGATAAATATTTGATAATCTCCTAATAAAATTACTTAATATTTGACAAATTATTCTTTTAAAACAAATATTAATGATTGTTTATATACATGGATATAAGGAAATTTTAAATAGAAAATTTTTATATTCAAACAAATTGAATTTGTGTTTGTTTAAGTAAATATATTTGTGTGAGTTAATTTCAGTGTGGATTTTAAATTGTATTTGAATCTGAATTTAAATTTCAAAGGGTAGATATATATATATATATTTTAAATATATTTTGGATTTGGAAATATATTATATATGATATAGTTTGTTTTCTTTAAAAAGATTTATTCTTATAAATTAAGATATGTATTTATTAACTAGGAAAGAGCCTTATAAACATTTAAATTAAGTAAAATTCAATTAAAAACACTTAAGTACAAATGTAACCATATTAGACATTTTAATAACACTTGTAAAACAATCAAGCAAATTGAATAACACTTGTTCAAATTGGAAACAAGTGGCACTATTCTCATTTGAATTTTTAATAAATATTTTAAGGAGAAAATCATTTTTTTTCAAACACTTTCATTATTCCTTGTTTTCTCTTCTAAAACCCAAACCAGAAAATATTCTCAAAACTGATAATGAAAACCAAATATACATTCAAATTGCAAATTTGCAAAACAAAATCAAGATCTAAAATTAAAAATTGCAACACCAACTTCAATCTGAAAGATCACCTGCATTTCTAAGGAGTATTCAAAAACATGCATAAGGATCGAAATCAAGCCTAGTTCAAATCAAAATCTGGAAACTGTAAAACCATGCTAAAGCAACGATCTGATCAAAGCCTAAAGCAAGAACCAAATTCAACCTGAAACAAATATCAACTCCAGTTTCCAGGATCATCAAAGCAAGAAGCAAGTTCTTAATCAAAGCAGCTTCCAGTTTTTCAATTAAGCCTGTCTCTGCTTTTAAATCAGTGAGTAAACAATTTTCTTTAAAGGGTTTAAATCTATTTTGAAATCTTGATGCATGCAATAATACTTGAAGTAAAAGTGGTGATAAGTGTTTGCATAGATGTAAATATGAATGCAAGTATATAGGTATGAGGATGTTTGTATGTATGTCTGTGTATCAATATGATTGCTCTGTTCTAGTTTACAGGCTTCAAAACAATTCAAATTTAAATTTCTCTTCCCTCAATTCTTTTTAGACTTAGATACATAAACAAAGTATGAATGAAACAACAAGATATAGGTTTTAAAAATATTTTTAAGTTAAGTTTGAAAGTAGTTTTCAACTGGAAGAGGAATTACAGTAAACACTAAATATATCAAAATTTCGACTTGCATGAATTTAAGATTCACTTATATCATCCAAATCGATTTCGAAAACTATGAATTTTAAAAATAAAATCATGATTTTTAGTTCTGTAATTTGGAAGAATTCTTGGGTTGAACGGTAATTGGGTTTGTGGTGATTTCTGGTGATCGGAGCAAGGATGGTCGTCGTGATCGAGGTAGAAGGTGGCTGGAGGATAGGGGGTTGTTGGAAAAATACTCGCTAGGTTTTTATTTCACCATGGTGGATGAACGACGTCGAACTAGGGTTCGATGTCGGGTCTGGGACGAGGGGTTTTCTGAAGCTTTTGCGACGTTGATGGTTGACCGGAGTGGTGGGGATCAAAGCGTAGTCGTGTGGTGCATCTCTGAGTGAAATGGCGTGGGTTCTGGTGGACCGGTTCATCGTCGGCGAAGCGTTTAGTTGATCAGGATTGAGTGCCTGGGTGATCGAACTACTCGTTTTCGATTTTGGAGTTTGTTTGAAGTTAAGGTGGTCGAAATCGAAAGGGGAGGCTGTGGTCGATTTGCCAGCGATGGCAGTGATGACCGGAGCGGCGGCGAACTCTCGTGCATGTGCACGAGATACTGTTGATGTCTGTGATGTTGAGTTTGGGAAGAAGGGTTGCGACTCGGAGTCGACCTCGGGTTTTTGGTTGATGGCCTCGAAGTCATACTCGGGGATTTCTAGGGAAAATTAAGTAGTGGCTCTGGTTGTTTATTTTAAGTTACCAGGTTATAAAATTTAAAAAGAAAACCAGGTTTTAAAATCTGAAGCAAATCATACCAGGTTTCAAATGTTTAAAAGAAAACCAGATTTGAAAGCAAAAACGAAATTGCAACCAGTTTTCCAAGCAAATAGAATGAACGAGTTTTCAAAACTATTATCAAACAGGTTTCAAAATATAAGTATATTAAAAAAATTTAATTATGAGATGTTTGAATGAATTAATTTCAAACTTTTGAATTCAAATAAGTAATTATGAAACTAAGTAATTAATTAAAGTATATGGTTTATCTTAATTGTTTAAGATTTACAAATTGAAATATAATTTCTTAATGTAATAAATGGATAGTTAATTACTTAGTGTAAGTGATTAAAGAGTAATTACTGAATGTGATTAATTAAAGGTTAATAAATGAATGAAATTAGTTAAAGGTAATTAACTAATGAAAGTGATTAAGGGTTAATTAATTAACTTAAGTGATTATGGGGTAATTACTTGATGGAAATAATTAAGAGATAATTAAATTACTTAAAAGATAATTTCTTAATGTAAATAATTGAAGGGTAAATTTGATATTGTAATTAATTAATCAAAGGTTAATTAATGTGATTAATTAAGAAATAATTAAGAAATTAAGGATAATTATTTAAGCTGGATAATTAAGAATGATTAATTAATTCAAATGATTATAGTAAATAAATGATTACTTAAGCAAGGTTAGGTAATTAATTCATAGATAATTAATCTATTTTGAGATTAATTAAATTAATTATAAATTTTGTGATTGATTGATCTTGCTTATGGATGATTGAATAATATTGAATCCCTTGGATTATTTGATATATCTGATAAGTGATTGTGATGCTCTTTGATATGAGATGCTCTGGATGAATTGTGATAATGTAAGTTATCTATCTGTGATAGAATTGTTATGTGAATATGATATTCTGAATATAAATTGAATTGTTTAAACTTAAAATAACTTGGCTAAAAAAATGACATTTGATTCGAAGAGACCGGGATCGGATATCAGCGATATCCGAAACCACTTCGATTTGAATTCTTCTATAATTCTTTATAGATTGATATGTGAAATCAATAGGCTGGTTTGGGATAATATGGACCATTTAAACTAAGTTGGATACTTAGATATTGTTTTGTGAAAATAAAATGTTGACTATATAAGTTGTCTACTTGTGTTAAAGTACGAGTTACCCCGGGTTAAATAAGTTCTATGGATTGAAATTTCATGTTAGATGAGTTTACTCACGCTGGTTTCCAGCCTGACCCGGGTGTTACTTTGTTGTAATGCTCGGGTCAGACCGAGTATTACAAATTTCAGGTAAGGACGTTCTGGAGCTCAGGAGGCGAGCTGGATGGCAGGAACGTATGGAGTGTATTCCGCTGTAATATATTATAGTTGTCCGAGACATGTTAATTCTAACTGTCTAGTATATTTGTGAATGTGTAACTCTGATGTATAAAAATGTAATTAACAAATACAGGTTTTCTTTGTATAAATGCTATTATTTGTTATTATATTTAATCCGCTGCGAATGTGAGATGTTGTGTTTTCTGTTCTTCTTTCTTCTTTCTGTTTCTTTCTTCTATCTCTTTTCTTTTTCTCCTAACTATCTGGAATTTTCGGGTTCGAAAATTCCGGGTCGTTACAATATTTGAATTGTTTTAATTAGAAATTGAAGTTGAATTATAAGATTTTGAAAGTGTAATTTGGAAGTTTTGAAATGTAAATTTATGGAATGGTTTGAAAGACAAATGAAATGTTGGTTTACGAATTGAAATTGAAATTGAAATTGATTTGGTTTTTGAAATATATAAACGACCAATCGGTGTAATAATTACGAAAGTTATTAAAGAGACCGGGATCGGTAATGGATATACTCTCTATCTGAACCGAAACCACTTTAATAACTATACGCGGAGTGTTGATCCAGAACGAAGTGGATGGTTTTGATGAACGCGTTGACTGAAGAAAGAGAACGATTTTGGATGACCCTTGACATGACTAAAACAGGAGCCGCGCCGGGCCATTGAGGATCGCCATCTCTAGCGGACACACTTCTTCGATACCATATCTATTACTTTTGTGATTCGATTTGGGTGCACCCCTCGATTATGGGAGTGTTGTTTCGCGGTGTTGGGGTAGTAGCTGCTATGCCCAACATCAGTCCGGATCACGCAACTACTAGTATCCTAGTTGGTATCGCCTCATGTACCCTGTCATACTGATTATCCTATTCGCGACCACTACGATTTTGATTTGTACCTTTAGTATATGGATTGCCCTCTGGTGACTTCCGGTTTTGGGGAAACTACGGTCTTGTATATGCTTTTGGGAATAAACAGGTTAAGAGGTGTATGGGCCCTGCTTAACCCTATTTTGATACCTTTATATTACTGATAGACATTATCTACTTAGCGTACATTACTACCTAGTAGATAGTTTAACGGATCCTTAAAGGATGGTTATTCCAAACATCCTTTGAGTTACTTGTATTTCAATTGTTATTTCACTTGAGTTGGATTTATTAATATAAGAACGTTAATCCTGACTCGAGTGTCTTGTGTTTTTGCTTTACGCTCGGGTCAGACTGAGTGTACCAGTTTTCGAGGCTCACCTTTGAAGTTGGAGCTTTGCTTGAAGATCCAGCCATCTATTCTGCTTTCAGTATTCGATGATTCCAGTGATGTATTCTGATTTGTATCTGATGTATCGTATTACTCTTCTGTTGTAAACTCTGATGTTTTTTTTATATATTCATATAGTAGCTTCATGAACTACTATCTCTTTTATTTCCGCTGCACTTATTACTCTGTGTCTGTGATCTGTGATTATATTTATTTACTGTATATGTTCAGTTTTGCCAAATTTAAATTAACAACGCGGTATTTTGAGCAATTCAACTCCGGCATGAGTGTCTTCCTATACACTTATAATGGATGCGAATGGTCCAAAATGGCGGGTCGTTACATCCAATATATCAAAATATAGGTTTTCAATAGTTTTAAACTCAATGGAACTAGTTTCAAACCGTAATTCAAAAGTATATAGAGGTTATCTTTTAAAATCAGATTATGTTCATTTAAATTCTTTTAATTGATTTCTACGCGTTTCGAGCTCGCACGATCAAATGATAAGTCGGATCGCTACAAAACTTGAAATCCTACAATAATTCACTGTTGCAGATCCGATGAAACTGGTTTCGTCGAAATCCAAGACAGTGACCAAAATGGCTATTTTCACATTAATTAAATAAATTATTACTAAATGGATTTAATCACTTTTAAATTCAAATATAAAAATTAACCATTTTTATCATTCTTGATCATATAGAATTTATAATCTTAAAATAAATTTTTTCCAAGTCAAATTCAATATTTAAATATTACGATAATTTCAGCGTTCAATTACAAGTGAAATAAAATTCTAGTTAATTATATTTTAATTTCAATAAATTCTTTTATTTTGATTCTCACTCTTATCATTGAATCAACCATTACCCTATGAATATAATTAACATTAGTTTACAATTTATTACATCTATATTACAGTTATCATCTTTTACCATATCAACTATAATATTTCAATTTCATTAATTCCATTAATTACCAATTTAATTCCTTATTTACAATTATAACCAAATTAACTTTACAATAATTTCAATTGATTGAAATTACATTAAAATAATTGTCAAAACATTCAACAATCATTATTAAATCATATTCAAATTATTTTTCTCATTAATAAATCATAAAATTTTAATTTCTCACAATATTAAATTGCAAAATCTTAATTAATTTAATATTTTTAATTATCGAAAATCGGGTCATTACAGCAAAACTGTCAAACCTCTGCATAGATTTATTCTAATTGATTATATGATCTTAACATCGAAACCCATGCATCAATCAGATTTCGAATGGATTGGAAATAGATAGTAAAGTTATTAAACTTTTAAAAGTTAGAATTTTGTTTCTAAATTTTCCTTAAACAAAATGGGCTAAGCCCATTACCAACCTCATCTACTCTAACTCCTTCTCCCCTCTTAACTAAATCTTCATTTCCAGATTCCAAATCTTGGAGCCAAGATTCAAATCTCCCCCACGCGTGCACGTGCACCTGTACGATCACCAACGATCATCCGCCACCCATTTAGTAGGATGTCTTGGAAGTTGTCGTTTAAATTGGATTTGGATAATCAAGTTCTCTACCTTATCTAGCAATTGGCTTGGCCCGAAGGATGAAGTACGCCCAAAGGTTATCTCTGATATAAATGACTGAATTTATTTGAACCTTGGGCTAATTTCCAAAATTTAGTTCGAATATTTAAATTATATCTTAAATTTAAAAGGTTAAGTTTAAAATATAAAATGAAATTTCATAAAATTTATAAAATAATTTCAAAATTGTTTGAAAACAAATTTAATTATTTTGAAAATTATATTAATTAATTAGATTAATTAGTTAAAAGCTATATAATTGAAATAAAACATATATAATGATATGTGTGTATATGCATGTAATAAATTAAAATTTTGAATTTATTAAAAATATTTAACTAGAAATGTTTTAATTATATGAATATTTATTTGATAAATATATATCATTTGAAAGTTAATTAATAAACCAATATATTTGTGTAATGATATATGTAGATAAAACTATAAATGTTACAGTTAATATTCATTTTAAATTATTTAAGATGAATAAGATAAAATTTTGAAATTTTAAAATAATTTACTTAATTTTTTTAATTGAATTAATCAATTAAAATTAATTAAATAAGACGTAATTAATACACACACACTCATATAAGAATATTATATAGGTTAATTAAATTAGAAACTATTATAATGAATTAAACATTTATGGTATGAATATATAAAAACTTCAGTGAAGCTAAAATAAACCCAAAACAATTTTTTGGAATAAGTACATACATAAAGTATGTATATCGTGATGTCAAATGTGTCCAACACTTGAATCATGAGGGTATTTCATGAGAAACAGATTATTCCTTGAATCGATATAGCTTAATATATGTATGCTATCAATTATGGATCCATGGTATACAAGTTGTCCTCTATAATTTATATATTAATAGATTCCTTGCATACTCTTTAGTGGCTAAGCAAACTCAAGCCCAAGATTATTTTGTAGTACTATTAATATATTGTTAGACGAAGTAAGTAACATGCATGTACTTGTTGAGCAAACTCAAGGTGCGTGCATTATACTTAGTCCATTGCGAAATGGTAGGTATGAATGACTAATATCTTTTGATTTGTTGAGAAAACTCAAGGTCGAGATTGAGATTAGGACAAAGACCATGGGTTAGGAATTATATATGATACAACCAATAAAGTATCTTCCATCGCTTGAGGGCCTATGATTCGTTGAGCAAACTCAAGGTTATAATCCTAATGCAAGCGAGTCCTAACATCCATTAGAGAAATCAGAAGATTTTATGTTTTTCTTGGGATTTCAAGTGGGAGCATTATTACAAAACTGAAATGAATACATTTAACCTTTCTAATACTGTAAGAATATATGTTATACAAGTCAAAGTAATCCACTTCAATAAATTTATGCAGCTAATATAATTGATAATAAATTTATCAGTTGAAATATACAATTGAACTATATTAAGACTGGCATGAAAATATACAATATATTTACCAATAAATCGTTTGTCATGTTATTACTTCAGGAACCCATGCAAGAGCTAATTTGTATAACCAATTAAACATTCGTTCCTCGATCGCTTAAATTTTTATTTGTAAAAGACCGTATATTGTTTCTATGAGTGTCGAACTCTAATAGGAATACAAGGATATGGATACTTGATACATATTCAGTCAAATATAAATGTTATGTGATGAATGGTCCTGGTTTGTAAGGTATGAAACTTCAATAAAATCAGTTCATTGGATAGGCAAATAAGCCATAATGCGAAGTCATGTATTCAATACGATTGATTACAATTAGAATCTCTTTTGGATGGTTTGACCATTCTAGAAAGGAAAGCAAATATATGAGAGCGGATGTAACTTAAGCACAATTGGGATAAAGATGGTGAATGGTCACTTCTACTTCAAAAAGAGACATCAAAAGGAGAATTGTATAAAATACTACGAGATACTTAATATGGAATGAGAAATGTGATTCATATTCCAAATGTATTTTCATATAGAAAATTGTTTTTTATAAATGTTATTTCTTGAAGTTCAAGATAATCTAAAATTCTTGACTGTAAACCAGTTAAAGTGAATGAAATGAAATCATGTAATAAGTGGTTAAATGGAGCTTCGTATTTTATACGCTATTATAATAATGATGAAAATAATGGGAGTATGCTATATAACACTTCTTAGAGGGTGCATCAAGTTACAAAAATCTATTTTCGAGAATATACCAAATATTATTTATGAAATAATAATTGTCTTCAATATTGATTGGAAACAGATATAGTTATATTTTGATATAAGTATCATGAATATTCGTTATAAAACTAATATGTAATAATAGTATTTGTAGCAAAATGATGCATTAGAAAATATGGCAGTATCTAAAACTTTTATAATTATTTTCGGATTATAGGCTAAGTCCCATCTTTGGGGAATAATTCAATACCCATATGATTGTGAATCATTTGGTACCGATGAGTATATCTCAGAAGATTAAGAGCAAAACACCCATTCAAGAGGAGCGACACAAGAGTTAACGAACTCTTTAGAATGATACATATAGATTTATGCAGTTCAAAGTCTAATATTACCAAAATGGATCCACTTACTTTCTTGAATTCACGGATGAATTATCATAGAAATGAATATACGTATTTGATATGCAAATAGTGTATTGATGGTAAGTTCATAGAATACAAAACAGAATTAGAAAACATTACATGCAAACAATTGGATCAAATGGGTGAGTGTATGGAAAAGGAGTTCCAAATGTACCTAAAAAAATAAAATTATATCTCAAAATTCACTCCTCCCTCTGGTACATAATGATGTGTCAGCAAGGAGTAATTGGACTTTGTTGGACAAAGTAAGATTGATGATGAGTGGAGTCGAGTTAATAATTTTATGTAATGTATGTAATTAAGAGGACTCTTAAGGCTAAAATTAATTTCGTCTAAGACAAAGTTTATGTGATCCTACAAGATAAAGGTTTATAAGAAACCCCTACCTATCCTAGGTCAAGACTTTAATAGATTATATGAGTCGAGAAACTACACGTAATACTTTTCATGAGTGATCTTGTGTGGCCCACCCAGAATGAGTTTGAGACTAATCAGTATTGACTGACTAATTTATGTTATGCACGCTAGTATCATAAACTCAAAAACCAAATCAGTTTAATACATATATATTGGCAATTCATAAAGTGTTTATGAATACCCATTCTATTACACTGAGAAATAATTTTTATTTCAATAAACACCAACTTCATGATGAAGAAATTTCTTTTAGAAACTATTGATAGTGTGATGGATTTGGATACGATTCAAAGATAAAACCGATTACAAAGGATGAAATGAAATTGACTAAGGTTAAATGGATACAACTAATTAGAATGTCTAATAAGAACCCTTGTACATTAAAGTGAAACTATTATTTTCTTATCGATGTCGAGAAAATTATTTCCTCAGTTGTCAATAAACCATTAAGAGTATCAACTCTACCATATGACTTAATGCGCAAATTCGAAATGGTTTTTAAGTACATTATCAAAATATTATTTCGATAGTTGTACCCGAAGGGATAAGAAGATCAATGCAATTGATATATGGTAAACTACGTTGATAGAATAATATCATAAATTTCAATTGTTGAAATTGACGTAACAAGTACATCATTCAACGTACTTAAGTTAATTTGAATTTTACTTGCAAAATTATCCCTCAATATGATTTTGAGTTTTGGTATACCAATGTTAAAAAGGGTTCTAAATATTGATTTAGAATATGTTACTTGCACATAACCAAAATGCCTAAGTGAGAAGGATAACTGAGTTTGTGAGTATGTGATAGGATCTGAGAACTGATATGAAAGTATCTCTCAACAAGCATTAGAGTTTAGCAAATGTTTTTATAGAAAATTAAACGGTTCGAATTTCAATCAAAATGTAGAGGAAGCATGTGTCTGTAAGAAAACACTATATTTTAGTTTGTTTGTTTAGTACTCGACATTGGATTTGAAAATGACATATTTTACAATCGATGAAAAAGGATGTTAGGAGTGTCCCAAATGATACACAGACACCATATTAAGATGTTTAATATGGAATGTAAGATGGATTCATTAGCATTTCGCTTATGTATTAAATACATGAAGCAAGTATCAAATCTGAATCAAGATCACTAAATGATATTTAAGAGTATTCTCGATGATTTACAAAATACTAGAGAATAGTTTATCGAAACATTGAACTCTTTATGAAGGAATGTTCAGACTTAAACTTCATAGGTGATTTCTAGTAGAGTACATCGATCCTAAATTCATGTTCAGTCTTGAGTTATGAACATTAAAGTTGAAAATGTTCCAACCAATAAGTAGTGACTGATTCAACCGAATGATAAGTACATCGCCTTGAATACCATAATAATAATAAAAAATTATAAATAACTGCTCAAATTTATAACTAAGTTAGGGGTGATTCCAAATGTTGAGAATGCCAAGTCCTTTTTATATGATAATAATACTGTGATACATCGCGAATGAAATTAGAGCTCCTTAAAAGTCAAGAAACATACTTCAAAAGGTTCCATATGATAGAGGCAGTTTACCATCATTGTAGAGAGATGATTGACAAAGTAAATAATTAAATAATATCGCATACCCGTACATTAAGGGACCAGCTCAGTACGTTTTGAGAAAACTAATCGAAGGAATGGAAATAAAATTCCATAATTGATCCCAAGTGCAAGCGGGAAATTGATAGAGTCATGGGTATTCCCTAGGGGCAATTATATAATTTGTTACATATATCTAACTCTATGACCAATCTTATTCATAATAAAGGTATTTGTTTTCTGTAATATACTTTGTTATAAGGTGATATAATTAATTAACTAATTAATTTAAAGTATAAAAATAGAAAATCCTTAAATGATATGTTATGTGATAACTGTGTAGTTAAAGCCCCACTAAAGCCATGCAATATCCCCTCTATAGCGCAATGCGCTCTTCGACCGCTACGCTATTTCAATTTAGCGCTACTAAATAATATATCCGCTTTAAGCACCTCTATTTTTTGCTGCGTCCACTAAATCAAGGCTTCTTAGCAGTCACTTTAATAACATTAATGTACAAAGGTTGATTTGACTGGTTCTTGTAATGCCCCTGAATTTTAATTAACATTATTCAGGATATTTAATTGGATAAATTAAATAGAATAATGTGAATAATTAGGGAGATGATATTAATAAATCCAATGGCCATGTCTTAATGAATGAACTAAAATAAGACTTAACTAAATTAAGAAGGAGGAATTTTCCTAAGCGGTAAACTTAGAAATGGGGCTACATTTCTTAGAAATGGGGCTACATTTCTTAGTATAAATCTCTTCCTCCACCTTAATAAAACTTTGAATTTCTCATTCCTAACTCCACACCTACTTTCGGCCGGCCATTAATAGCTCCAGGAAGAGCATAAATCGAAGAAAAAGCTAAGAAATTAAAGCTAGGAAATTATCTTATTCTCCAATCAACTAATCAAGGTGAATAATCATGTTTATCATCACATTTTCTATGTTTGGTTCGGCTATGGGCTTGTATCCGATCCAGGTGTATGTTTTGGTTAAGATATAATCACTTAAACCTTTCTTTGGATAAGACATCGGTGTTTTAAACGTTAATGGGCTAATTAACACGTTTTTATTCGGTTTTGGTTAAATTGTGAGTTGTTTTGATCTTCATATGATTTGAATTTTTAATATGTTGAAGAGAGCATATTTAATTGATTTTCTGGATTTTTTCCAGAATTTTTCAAGGTGTTTTAATAGTTATATAAAATTATTTAAGGAATGGGACGTAAACATTTTATATAATTATAAAGTGGAAAGGGGTTCTTTCAAAGTATTTAAATTTCCAAATAAGGGAAGTCGGTAGCACTCTTGAATATAAAATTATGGCAACCAATCAGATTTAAACAAACAGGGCAGGTTGAGTACAAAAGAACTGTTTTAAAGTACAAACAAATAGTTTTTCTTCTATTTCAACCCTTTCGGCAAGAGCTTCCGCCTCCATTCCAAACCTTCCGACAAGGTCGAAAGGTACAAACCTTTTGACTAGGTCAATAACCAATGCACATGGTATCAGGCAACCTGTATGTAGTGAATTGGAAGTGGTCGAATGGTTCAGGGATGAAAGGTTAGAGCTTTCGAAAGAAGTTTTGTCTTGGTTTTAAAGGAAATACGCCTACTAGCTTTCGACAAAGAGTTCTCGAAATTTTCAAATGGTTTAAAAGAAAAAGGTTTCGATTGGTTTTTCTTTCTTGTTTTAAATGAAACCTTTCGACAAAGTCGAAAGGTATAGCTTTCGACAAGGTCGAAAGATAGTTGTCGCTTCCAAACCTTTCGACCCATATGGAGTCAAAGGTTATCTTTTGTTTTCTAAAACTTGCCGCCTCTCTCCATTGTTTTCGAAGGATTGGTTCGAACACCAACACTTCAATGTTTTCGAATGGTTTCGAAGGGTTTTAGGTTTCAAAGCAGTGTTTTCGACTCTAATGTTTTTCTGATCCTTTTGCTCTACTTGAAGGCTTTTTGAAGGTTTCGAAGAGGTTACCTTTAATGATTTCGAAAGGTTTTGAGTTTCAATGATTTCGAAAGGTTTTGAGTTTCATTACTTTCGAAAGGTTTTGAGTTTCATTACTTTCGAAATGTTTATAAATGGTTTTATTGGGGGGATACCTTAGGCTTTTGACAAAGTCGAAAGGAAACCTTCCGATAAGGTCGAAAGGTATGGTTCTCAATGCTTTCCAAAGGCTAGTGTTTATTTGCTTTTGAATGAGGCTTCATTCGAAGGGGTTTAAAGGGCTGTTTTAGGCCTTTTTTCTTAAGTAAAATTTTGCTAATTCGAAGGGGTTACTCCGAAGGGTTATATCATAAAATACTTATCTTTGTTTGAATATGTAAGGGGGATCCTTATATAAATAAATGTTATTACACCTTGGGGACACCGGGGTGGGTTTAATGTTTTCGATACATAGTTTGGGGTTACAAACAGATATATGCTTTCGAAAATAAACATTGGGGCTATCAATGTGTTTTTATTTAATTTAACCTAATTGGGGCTACCAATGGGAATAGGTTAAACTAGTGGTATACCTGAGGAAAATAAATAATCATGGGGATTATGATATTTTAATTGGCCAAGTGATGGGTTCTTAGTTAACCTACGAAAACCATGGAATGTGCGGTGGATAACCCACATCAAATTTCTAAAGTAAAGATTGTTTTGCCAGAGGTGGTTAGCCTTGGGATTTGGCACCCAAGGGTTCATAGTCATCCTAGGAAAACTATAGAGTGTGCGGTGGATAACCCACCACAACTGTTATAAAACAATGTACGATGGATAATCTGCATTTATTTTAATGAGTTTGGGACAGATAGTCCTATTATAATTATGACGGATAGTCATTTTAAAGATTTTAGAAGGGAACTCTAATAAATTGATTTTAGATGGGAAATCTAATAAATAGCTTTTAGATGGGATATCTAATAAATGGGTGGATGAGATATTCAATATATATAAATGATTTATGGCATTATTTCATATTATGTTAAGACTAATCATTTTGGGTGCAGGGGCATAATAAATGATTTGCATGTTTTGTTTTGGATACTAGTGAGGGACAACTCGTTCGGCTAAGCGGCATGGTCTCACTAGATATCTATTTATGATAAGAGATGATAGGGGATTATTCATACCAGACTTATTGTCTAACTCGAAGTTTATGTTTCTCCATAAACTCTTTGGTACTCAAAATTTGAGTAGTCTAAGAGTGGGAGACTTTCAGGTTTTTGAACAAATAAGCTTTCGGAGACGTGCAGGAGGCAGTGTTAGCTATATAGGAACTATTTTGTGTTTTCCGCTGTGATGTACTAAGAACTGTAAAGTTCATATTATTAATTCTCTGATCATCATAAGGGGACATCTTCATATGTCACTCTTATCGTATTTTGTATATTGTTGAATAAGATATGAATGTGGTTAATGTTTGGGGTTATGTAATTAAATTTGAATCTTATACATAAGAAATGAGAAATTCTGTTTTGTTGAAGTTTAAATTTTTTCATATTCTTGTGTTTCTGTGTTGCTAATAGTTTCAAGATTTCGATTTCAGTCACTCAGAAATAACACCTATGGATAACTGTAGCATCCATAACAGTTAGTTTTAGGCCTCCGGAAGCAGGATGTTACAGTTCTCTTTTAAACTAAATCAACAAAGCTATGGTAAAGACCTAATTATAAGCAATAAGTGCTCCATATAAGTTAGAAATCTATTGTAGCTACCGAATCTAGTCCGCACAAATCATGGTATTCTTCAGATTTTTATATAAGATTAAAAAAATATTTATTTTTCCTATATAAATGATGTGAGAATGAGAATAAATTAACTTTAAATATTTGGTATTATATCCAACGAAATCTTTTGCACCTCCGCTATTTCCTCGCTATAAATTTTTGCACCTCTATCACTATAGAACCGCATGCATAGTGTGATAGTAACTACAATTGTGTTGTGGTCATGAGAATTTGTCACATTAAAAAACATATCATTTAAATATTCCTAGTGAAGATGTTTTGAGAAAGGATATTGATTCATCTGTTGAGACTAGAGTTTGTAATGCTCTCCAAATGTTGGGCGATGTATTACTCATGGCTGTTGAGAGAACAAAGGGGTTAAATGTTAATGGTTATTAGATAATTATGGGATGAATCACTTAACAATTTTTGTTGATTAATATAATTAAGGTCAAATAGAGAATCTCGAAGTGACATATCATATAGTTCTCTCAACTTAAAATACCGTTGAACTTCAATGTGGACACTTCACTTTAATTATAGTTAAATCATCGCATAACGTTTATCGAATGACTATAGTTGATTCTGATTTGAAACATTGGAAGCGAAACACTTTTAAATAGAGGATTCGTCTCCTCAGTTATACAAGGTTAGTATCACGGTCCACTGTAGTCAACTCAAAGTCGAAGTCTCTGACCCGAGTAGTACGGTTAAGAATAAATGTTGTTATCGAACCAAGGATTTTGTAAGGACTAATCAAGCTGAATGTGGATGATGCTGGAATTTTGACCAAAACCAAATTCCGTTGCCCTAATGTGATATAGTGTTGATGAAGAGGATTGATGTTATTAATCGTTACTACCGGGTATCGCTTATAATAGAAAATTTGGATTTTATTTAAGGGATGTGTAAGCGATAAATTTAGTCAAAATGTCACACCACAACTAAGGTGAATGTGAACGTTAATATTTGAATTGTTCAATATCAATCACTAACTGAATTTACATTTTTTGATCGCACAACCATAATGATGAATACTCCGAAAACCGCAAGATTTAACGACTTATAAATTTTGTAAATCGGTTAAATTAATTAATATTTATGAAATATAAATTATTATATTTTATTTTATTCGATGTTTGAACGCCACTAATATTTAATGAAAAGCATAGATATAAAAGTTATGTATGCGTGTATTAATATACAATATCGATAAAATGTTTAAATTTCATTTAAAGCGAGTAATTACTAAATGTTTTTGAAAATTTTGAAAGCCTTTATAAGCCCTTTCTTGGCTCTTCATGCATGTTAAAAGAGGGAGGATTTTATTGAGATTTAATGAAGAATTAAATATGGAAGGTTTAAGAAAGAATTTGGAAAGGTTTCAATTGTTTCTTAAAAAATAAAATTTCTTTGATTCATTCTTTTTAATTCTCCAGACGGTTCATTTTCTTCTGCTTTCCTATTTCTCTACAAAGGCTGAAAATTCCATGGCTTCATGGAAGAAAAAAATTCCTAAAACAAAATAAAAAATC
Source organism: Allium fistulosum (assembly GCA_030737815.1). Classification (NCBI taxonomy): domain Eukaryota; kingdom Viridiplantae; phylum Streptophyta; class Magnoliopsida; order Asparagales; family Amaryllidaceae; genus Allium; species Allium fistulosum. The sequence continues at coordinate 289,475,542 of CM060905.1, forward strand.
AAATAAAATAAATACAAAAGTGGTGCTTCAAATCGTTGCAATTTCCGAAGGAGATTCAATCCGATCTAGGAGTTTTTCTTCATTTAAGGTGTGATCTTTTGGCTTTATCATGAGGTAATTTTGTAATCTTATTTGATTATGCAATTCATGATGTAAATATAGTTTAGATCCCCATATGTTACTTCTCTTTTGAATATATGGTCAACTTGTATGTATAATTCAGATCCCAAACATTTTGCAACATATTTATATATGGTGGATATTTGGTACACATTCTCCTTTTTTTGTTTTATGAAATATATCCCTCCCACTTTCCACTTTTGTTTTACGTCCCTGTTTCTTTTCCACGTCATTCTTTCTGTTTTCAGACTTTTTTATTCTTGGTTTCTCTTTTTTTCACTGAAGTTTTGAACTGAAAATTTCAATTCGTATTAAAATCCTGTTCGATTTCTTTTCAATAAATTCTACATATTTAATTTCGATTTCTTCTTAATAACTTCCAGATATGTTTTGAATCTGGTTTGATTTGAATTTATCTGTATGTTGTTAGACTTGATTTTAAGCAACAACAATTCGAATTTAGCAGCATTCACATTTAACGTGATTAGTTTTTGGTATATCTCAATTTATTTCAAATTTTCATCTTCTTCTGTTTTTGCATAAAAATATGAGTTTGAGGTTAGTTTTTTATGTATGTCGTATTTATTTTTGTTTGTTTAATTTTAGATATATGATTATGTTGATTATTGTTTGCAGCTGTAATGTGTTATTAATGTTATTTTTTATTTGAATCTTGTTGTTATTTATGATATACTGGCGGTTATTTATATGATATGCATTTGTGTTTTTTCAATTTTGCTGTGTTTGTAATTGTAAGTTATTGTAGTGGTAATGTTGTTATTGTTATAGTAGATGTATGTTTTTTGTTGAATTATTATATGATATCAATGATATTTGGCAGTGAAGTTTTATGAAGATGTTGTTGTTATGACAAATATTTGCCATAGAAATATTTGCGATAACAATTTATGTTTAGTAAATAATTTTGGCAAAGCCAGCGGGGTTAAAAGGGCCCCTACCTTTTATTTATAACATGTAATAGAAATTACAAGTATAAATGAAGAAATACAGAGGAGAACATAAGAAAATCAAGGAAACAAAAGATGTGCTTTGCAACCAAAAGGAAAATAACCCAGGTTGTAGCACCAAAAGGAAACCCCAAGCAATAGTGCAAAAAGCCCGAAGCAGAACAAAATCCACTTACGGAAGCCAGGACACGAAGTAGCTACAAGAAAGACTCCAAGCAGAACACACACCACCAAAGAATGGCAACAACAAGGACCACAAATTCAGGAGAGGAGTCAGGACTCGAAGCAGCACCAAGAAAAAACCCAAGCACACCACCAAGCATATGTCAAAGTAGATAATGATCACATCACAGTCTCCTAACTAAGGCAAGAAAGAGATCATGTTTAGAGGAAGAATTTCCTAAAAACACATGCGCATTTCTTTCAGCCCAAATCAGGTGTATAGGTAATTTTAATATTTTCAATAGAAACATCGATTTAGCATATCTCCATCTGGTCGCATACCATTCAATCTAGGAATTCAAGCAGGGAAAGTGTAAAACACAGTGTCTTAAAATACGTTTCCAGATAAAAAAACGTGTACTGGTATGAGAAAAAAAGATGCGCTATATTCTCGACAGTATGGCCACACAATACACATGAAGACTGATGTAACAACCCCATTGCACATAGTTTATCTCGAGTATGGAGGCCACCTCTGATCACCCTCCATAACAACAGATTTTGACTAGGAGAAGAGTTCATTTTCCAGATCCTAGAATGCCAAGGAAATTTTTCATAATTATTGAGAGAGTTAAGGGCTTTGTTTACACTTTTAATGGAGTGTGGGCCATCACCCCATATGGTAGAGAACTCTGAAGAATGAAAGATTTTGTTATCAAACAAAGCCCATGCATTCCTGATGATACAGGTGCTGGAGTATGACAGTGAGATTCTCTCATCACATAAATAATTTAAAACTTTTGCAGCCTCAGGTATACCAGTTAAGCCTCTCAAGTTATATGGGATCAGGTTAGCAAGAATGACTCCTTTACTTGGCCAGGGATCAAACCAAAATGATAATGAGTTACTATTTTTCATAATGTATTGAAATGTAGGAAGAAAACATTGCCTTAGTTTCAACATATTCCTCCAGGTACTACTGCAGTCTGAAGAGTTAGAATAAATATTGTAGTTGCTTTTGTATTTGCTTTTGTACTTCAGTAGTTTGCTTTTCCTTTACTGTTGCATTACCGCAAATAAGTGTTGTGCACACCTATATATATCGGTGTACTTGTATCAGGCTGATATGCTTTTCATTCTGAAAATAAAGGTCCTCTCTCTCCTTCTCTAATCTTTTCATGGTATCAAAGCTAAATCGCCTTGCGGCAAAATTTTCAGATTCAATATTCAAATTCTTATCTAACTCCAGATCTCGATCAAATCCAAATCATTTCGATCAGATCTAGGCTTCCACTCCTGTTTCTGTTTCGTCCTTGTTATTGTTGTCTTTGTTCTCTTCTGGAACCCTAATCTCTCGTGTTCATCAATCATGGTAGATCACACCAACAATCAATCCACCACTGATTCATCCAATACGTCCAATACTAATCAACTCTCTAAAACTCTCGAAGAATCCTTAAAATCGATAATTAATCCTCAAACTCAGCTTATTACCGTGACATTGGATGAAAATAATTTTCTATTATGGAAATTTCAAGTGGAAACTGCTATCAGAGGATATGGACTTGAGAAATTCATCAGTGCCGATACTATTATACCACAACAATCGATTACCAATGCTGAAGGACAAGTTGTAGCAAATCCAGATTGTATCACACATATCAGACATGATAGCTTACTGTGTGCTTGGTTAATCTCTTCAATCAACCCCAGTCTTCTAACACAAATAGTAAGAAGTAAAACATCCTTAGAGGTATGGAATGCTATACATCTCAATTTCAATTCTCAAGCCTCTGCTAGAATTATGAGCTATAAGAGGCAATTGCAAAACGTGAAGAAGAATAATATGAGTGTAAGGGAGTACCTGAACAAAGTCAAGGTTCTATGTGATATGCTTGAGTCATCTGGACACAAAGTCAGTGAAACCGAACAAGTGTTGAATATACTCAATGGGCTAGATGATAGTTTTGAATCTGTGATTGCTGTTATCTTATCCAAAGAGACTACTCCTTCAGTGCAGTATGTTACTTCTGTTTTGTTAGCACATGAGGGTAGACTGGAACAAAAACAAAGCGTAGCACAAGATTTCTCAATCAATTATGTGGCAAACATGAAAGTTAGACCTCAACAACAAAATAACTTCGAACCAGAATCTGCTAATGAGAATTTCAATCATATGCAGAGTGTATCAGGTGGACAAGGGTATGGAAGAGGAGGAAGATTTGGTAGAGGAAGAGGACGAGGCAGAAATACTAACAACAGACCAAGATGCCAAATTTGTGGAAAGATAGGTCATGTAGCTGTGAGGTGCTATTTCAGATTTGATAATAACTACACAAGCAATCAGCAGATCTCACCTAATCAAGGCACATCAAGTCCAAATATATACAATGCCAAACTGAATCAAGCTCAAATCAATACTAGTACAGTCTCCAGAGGTCTGAATCAAACCAATGAAGGTCAAGACACAATAGCAAGAAATTCTGACATACAAGATGAAGCTTGGTTTCTAGATTCAGGAGCTACACATCATGTTACAAACAAACTACAGAACTTGAACCTTGGGGGAGCTGCATATCAAGGTAAAAATTACATTTATATGGGAAATGGTGCACCTGTAAATATAACACGTGTAGGAGATGCTTGTGTTAAATCTATTAAAAAGGATAGACAGCTGTTTTTAAAGAGTTTACTTAGGGTACCTCAAATTAAAAAAAATCTCATGAGTGTCTCACAATTTGCTAGAGACAATGAGGTATTCTTTGAGTTTCATTCTACTGTTTGTCTAGTCAAGGACAAAACAAGTGGGGGAGTTTTACTTCAAGGCAAAACATATGATGGGTTGTATAAATTCAATCTAAAAAGTGGTAGAGAGAACTGGAATGAAGTAAGACTGTGCAACTATGCTGAAAATAAAACTGATGATACATATGATATTTGGCATAGAAAGATCGGGCACCCTAATGTCAAGATTATGAGACTTGTGATGAACAAAGAAAATATATCATACTCAGATCCTCAATTACCATATGTCTGTAGTCAGTGTCAGTTGGGAAAAAGCCACAGGTTACCATTCAATGCATCAGACACTATTTATCATCAACCTCTAGAGCTGATTGAATGTGATCTTTAGGGACCTGCTCCAATTAATTCAAGCCATAGCTATAGATACTACATAACATTTGTAGATGCATACAGTAGACATACATGGATATATTTTTTAAAACAGAAATCAGAGACATGTGAAGCTGTAAAACAGTTTATAAATCAAGTGGAAAGGCAGCTAGACAACAAATTAAAAATATTTCAGACTGATGGGGGATCAGAGTTCAAATCATTGAAAGAATTTTTTAATGAAAAAGGCATATTGCATAGACTCACCTGCCCACATACTTCTCAGCAGAATGGAATTGTTGAAAGGAAGCATAGGCATATAGTAGAGTTGGGTCTGACTTTGCTAGCATAGGGTAGTATGCCATTGAGATTCTGGCCTGAGGCATTTTCTACAGCGGTATACCTAATTAACATGCTACCCACTAGTGTGTTGGAGAACATAAGTCCTCATGAAACATTATTCAAGCAGAAACCTGACTATAAGAGATTAAGAGTCTTTGGATGTTTATGTTTTCCATTGCTGAGGCCATATAACAGACATAAGATGGATTTTAGATCATCAAAATGTACCTTTCTTGGCTATGGGTTAAATCAGAAGGGGTACAAGTGCTTAACTAGTGATGGAAGAATTATTATGTCCAGACATGTGATGTTCAATGAGAGAATATTTCCTTTTGCCAATATTGAAGAAAGAAGGGATGCTCAAGCAACAGACATCAGACAACATATGCCTTTAATATCAATATATGAGTCAGAAGCCAAGAAATATGAATCAGCTACTACACAAGAAGATAGAAGAAACGGTGCATTCTCCTCACTAAGATTATCCTCCACCAGTAACAACAATAATGATCTTGAAAGATATGAAGACAGAGACATCACTGACAGGGTATAAGAGGAGAACATGCAAGATTCCTCATCAAATATTCAATCGTCAAATTCATCAGAAACTGCTCAGACTGGGGAAGAAATTCAACATCAACAAGGTCATCATATGATCACAAGATCCAAGGCTGGTATTTATAAACCGAAAATTTACATAGCTCAAAGTCATATACAAGAACCAACTACTTTTGAACAGGCTATATAGCATGAAGAGTGGAAGAAAGCTATGGAAGAAGAGTACAAAGCACTGATGCACAACAAAACTTGGAAGATAGTGACACTGCCCAAGAACAAAACTGTGATTGGATGTCGATGGACATACAAACTGAAATACAAAGCAGATGGAACAGTGGATAAATGCAAAGCCAGGTTGGTAGCTAAAGGCTACACTCAGCAACCAGGTTTTGATTTCAAGGAAACTTTTTCTCCTGTCATCAAACCCACTACAATTCGTGTTGTTTTAACCATAACTCTACATAATCAGTGGTCTATTAGACAATTAGATGTAAATAATGCCTTCTTGAATAGTGAGTTGGAAGAGGAGGTATATATGGAGCAACCCAAAGGCTTTGAAGTTGTCAAAGGTGATCGGCAAACGGTGTGTCAATTGAACAAGGCAATCTATGGTCTGAAATAGGTACCTCGGGTATGGTTTGAGAAATTGAAGAAAACTTTAATGATGCTAAAATTTAAACCAATGAAATTAGATAGCTCCCTGTTCATTCAAAGAAATGGGAATGGAGTGATATATGTTCTGGTGTATGTAGATGATTTCATTATGACAGGAAGTAATGGTGCAGAAATTACTAAATTGACAAAGCACTTGAATGATAGTTTCAAATTAAAAGATCTAGGGGAATTGAATTTCTTCCTAGGGATTGAAGTGAAGAGAAATAACAAGTGAGAAATATTCTTGAACCAAAGAAATTATATTAAGACAGTTTTGAAAAGGGCAGGAATGAAGAAAGCAAGAAGCTTACCTACACCAATGATCAGGAATCTATAGCTTACAAGAAGTGATGGTGATCCAGTAGAAGATGTGCAGCAGTATAGAAGTATAGTAGGAGCTCTCCAATACATCACTATAACTCGTCCAGAAATAGCATACAGCGTGAATAAAGTCTGCCAGTTTATGCAAAAGCCATTGAATACACACTGGAAGGCAGTAAAGAGAGTTCTTCGATATCTAGCTGGAACATTGGATCATGGCCTAAAACTATATGCTCCAGGAAAGCTTAATATCAGTGCCTTTACAGATGCTGATTGGGCAGCAGATAGGGATGATAGAAAATCTGTAAGTGGTTATTGTGTATATTTGGGGAAGAATTTAATATCTTGGTGCTCGAAGAAACAAGCCACTATCTCAAGATTGAGTACAGAAGCTGAGTACAGAAGTGTTGCTGCAGTTGTTTCTGAAATAATGTGGCTGAAATCATTGTTGTTTGAAATACTTGGAGAGGAGAAGATCATGGCCACAGTTTGGTGTGATAATGCTAGTGCAGTGGCATTGACTGCCAACCCTGTTTTGCATAGTAGAACAAAACATGTTGAGTTAGACTTATATTTTGTGAGAGAACAGGTTGCAATGGGAAATATGTGTTAATCATATACCTGCATTATATCAACGTGCAGACATCTTGACTAAATCACTGTCTTTTAATCATTTTGCTAGACTGAGAGAAGGACTCAATATCATAAAGGAAGAAGAAGAAACCTGCAGCAAAGAGAAGAAGATTGCAAGAGGAATGAAGAAGGAAGGGAGTTCAATTTGAAGGAAGGAGTTAGAATAAATATTGTAGTTGCTTTTGTATTTGCTTTTGTATTTGCTTTTGTACTTCGGTAGTTTGGTTTTCCTTTACTGTTGCATTACCGCAAATAAGTGCTGTGCACACCTATATATATCAGTGTACTTGTATAAGGCTGATATGCTTTTCATTCTGAAAATAAAGGTCCTCTCTCTCCTTCTCTAATCTTTTCATGAAGGAATCTACATTGTCCAAAAATGGTTCTTTTTAAGAATATTTTTCCTACACCAGTCATCCTAGAGGTTTTATCATGTCTCAGCAATTTTTCAATGTGGGAGGAGTGAGATGCATTCCATTGTTTAACATTCATTACTCCAAGACCTCCATAATCATATGGACAACAGACATATTTGAAAGCTATAGGAATAAGTTTTTTGGAGAATGGATTGCCATGCCATAGAAAATGATTCATAGCAGAATTAATCATGGATATGAGTTTAGCAGGTAATATAAAGATTCTGGCATAATAAAGACACATGGCAAAGGCAATGGATTTGAGAACAACTAGACTTCCTGCAATGGAAAGTTTAGAGATAGGCCAAGAAGAGAGTTTGGAAGTAATTTTTTCAAACATGTGGAGACAGTGAGAGGTTTTAACACTGGAGGAAGTAAGAGGAGCTCCCAGATACACTTCATCATGATCAAATGGGGACAAGGTTGATATATTAATCAAGTAATTTTTGATATCCTCAGTTACACCAGCAATACAGATTTTAGATTTATTTAAGTTAATGATCAATCCAGTCAAGTAAGAGAAGGAGTGAAGGACATCCAAAATAGCAGAGATAGATTTGACACTAGGCTTTGTGAACAACATTAAATCATCAACAAACATTAGAGATGATATTTGAGGATTTCTACACATAGGGTGATAATCCATCTGTTTGTTTTCCAAGGCATTAGTGAAGTGAGCCGAGAGAAACTCCATAACACAAATGAAAGGGTAGGGGGAGATGGGATCCCCTTGTCTTAGGCCTTGAGTGCTTTTAAAGTATCCAAATACCGAACCATTGAGACTCAAGGAGTAGTGAATAGTGGACATACATGTGTATAGCCATGCCAGTAAAGTTTGGGGGAAGTGCATGTAGTGAAGAATGTAAATTATAGCCTTCCACTGAACAGTGTCAAAAGCCTTCTGTATGTCTAGTTTCATAACACATCTTGGAGAAACATGTTGCCTACTGTAATCCCTCAATAGCTCATAAGACAGAAGTATGTTGTCAATGATGTCCCTTCCTGGCAAGAAAGCATTTTGGTTTGTAGATATGACAGGAACTAGATCATGCTTCATCCTAGATGCTAAAATTTTGGCAATGCACTTATATATAACATTACAACAAGCTATTGGCCTGAATTTGGAGACTGAATTAGGTTGAGGAACCTTTGGAATTAAGGCCACTTTGGTTGCATTAATGCCAGAAAGCATCAGATTATGCTTAAAAAAGTTTTTGACAGCCTTGACAACATCAACACCTATAATTTGCCAACATGATTTATAAAAGTGGGCATTAAATCCATCAAGACCAGGAGAACTATCAGAGTTCATGCCAAAAAAGGATTGTTTTATCTCTTCATCAGTGACCAGATTAATCAAAGCTTGGCAGTCATTAGCAGCTATATAAGGCAACTTAATTTTAGAATAATGGAGAATTTGACAATCATCAGAGTTTTGAGCTGCCAGCAGACTGATGTAATACCGGAGAAAAGTAGTTTGGATAGTATCAGAAGAAGAACATGGTGTACCATAATGATCATGAATGCTAGAGATTTGAGTAGAGGCATTTTTGATTTTCAAGGAACTGTGAAAGCAAGTTTAATTTCTATCAACATGCAGAAGCCATTGAGTTTTAGCTTTTTGTCTTTGCATCAAGTTTTCTTCAACCAAAGCTTTAGCAAGTTCTTCATGAAGTTTACATTCTTCAGATAAAAGAGGGTTAGACGTAGGACTGTTGTGTATAGATGTTTGAATAGACTGCAACTAATCTCTTAATGTATGTGATAGCTTTAAGCCCTTGCCAAATGTGTTGAAAGCCCAGTCTTTAAGCCTACCTTTGAGAGTCCTTAGTTTTTGCTGCAAAATAAACATAAGATTGCCAAAGACTTTACAATTCCAATTGCCAGTAACAATACTGAAAAATTCAGTATGAGTAGTCCAGTTATTAAAAAATGAAAATGAGGAAAGTCCGTTCAAGGCAACATGACCCCAGTCAAGGATAATGGAGGAGTGGTCAAAGAGAGGGGGGGGGGGGTGGACATGGTATAGTAGGTTTGGCCATTGGGTTATAAGTTTATGTTTGAGAAAGCCTTGTCCATTTTACAGTACGTTCTAGTTCCCGATCTACTGCAATTGTTCCAAGTATATAAACAACCATCAGAAGGAATAGGAGAGAGATTAGATGAGAAGATAGAGTTGTTGAGAGGTTTGGTTTACTGAAAGGATAGGGGAACTCCACCACATTTTTCATTTGAGAATTGCATGCAATTCCAATCCCCTACACAAATCCAGGGATCATTTGAAGGGTGTAGAGAGGGAAGTTGATCGAGCATTAGTTGTCTAGGGTTTTTATGATTCTCAACATAGATAGAAGTTAGAAAGAAAGACTAGTCAGATGGAATGTGCTTGATTTTTGAATGAATGAATTGTTTTTGTACAAGAATGGATTCAATAGAGAAAATTAATGGGTTCCAAAGCATTAATAGTCTTCCAAAAGGAGCTTGGGCTAAATTGTGAAGAATGTCCCAAGATTTGTTAATCAAGGATGCAGCAGCATAAGATGTGGCATGCTTGGGTTTTGTTTCAGCTAAAATGAGCATTTGCAGATTATTGGATATAAGTAAATTTCTAGCTTCAATTTTTTTTGCAATTGAGTTGGCCCCTCTAATATTTCAAAATCCAATACTGTCGATTTTGTGTATCATTGAGATAATGTTGAGGAGGACCTAGTTTTGATACCAGGTGATTGAGTATCAGGGACAGGTGAAACAAAATTAATTTGTTCGAAGGAAAACTCAGTTCCACAATCAAGATCAGTTGCAGGTAGAGGAACTGCATTTTTCTTTGGTCTGCCTCTTTTCTTGAAGGAAGAATCAATGGAGGTAGCAGATGGTTTGGCTAATGAAGGGAAGATTTTTTAAGGGAGAGACACAGAGGAGTATGAAGCAGGAGGAATGGAATTGGAATGATGTTCAGATGAATTGTTGATATGAAATGCAGAGTTAAAATGGTCAGAAGAAGAGGTTGGAATGGATGTAGAGAGAGAGGGAGGAGTGTGCATGTCTGCGTGCATATCCATGCACATAGAAGCAGCAATGGGGTTTATTTCATGGTCAGAAGGAGTGATTTCGATTTCCTCATTACATTCATTGTCATCAATGTCCAGTGAAATTTTTTCTTCCAGACATAGCAGGGGGCAAAGGAATTTGAAGATTGAAGTTATCAGAGTTAGACATGTTGAAAGTATCGGTTACTTCTTCAATATTTCCTTCCTCTCTATTTTCATTATTTGTTAAACCAAGTGCATGTCTGTACAGTTAATGCCCCGCTATAACCCCGCTATATCTCATAGCGGGTTTCTGCAGCTACGATTTTTCCATATAGCCCCACAATATAGCCTTTCCGCTTTAATCCCCGCTATTTCCGCTATATCCCGTTATTTCCACTATATTCCGCTATTCCCGCTATATCTTCTTTAATAAAATGAATTGAAAAATTCAATTTATACATTATAAAAATTATGAAACTAATTTATTTGATTTAATTTTTAATATATTTTCAGAAATGAAAATACTCTAATATTCTACTAAATTCAATTATGTAATATAACAGTTTTACGTTTATTTAAAGTATATTCGCATATGTTTTTATTTAAAAATTATTTATGTATCAGTTACAATTCAATTGAATGATAATTTTTCATTTAATTACCATTTATATATTCGTAAAAACATTAAGTACGAGTTTTATATGCTATTTTAAAGCCATCCGCTATATCCCGCTATATCCTCGCTGTATCCCCGCTATGACTTTTTGCACCTCCACCGCTTTGAATCTGCCGAGCGCTTTAACTGCACAGGTGCATGTACATCATTTTGCTCATTGGTGCAGTGGTGAATAACATCAGGTTCACACAAATCATTGCTTCGGGCACACTCTGAGTTCCTACCTTCAGAAATGAAGTTCTGCTCCGAGGCATCTACATTTTTCAATATATTCTCTTGATCATTGACAACCAAGCTTGTTTCCTTGTAATTTCCTATATAAGTTTCCTTCCTAGTGTTGCTCTCATCATTATTGCTTGTTCCAGTATCATGTAAGTTTCGAAACTCATCTGATTTATTGTTGGTATTACGAGATTTGGACTTCATCCAATTTTTTTGAATTGGTTTCCTTTTTCTTTTAACTGGAATGAATTTTCCTTTTGCATTCTAAACATTATTGGTATTATTATCATCACTCTTCATTTTCTTTTCTTCCTTTCCAGTTCCATCATACATGTTATTTCCATCCACCTTCTCAGTGTCAGAATTTATACATTTTACCTCACAATGTATAGTAGCATAACCAAAAACCTTACAGTGCGTGCAAATCAAAGGAGTCCAAGAATATTCAACAATTACATTGGGGCAGTTATCATCACCAACAACAATATAACTTGGAAGTTCTTTGTCAGGCTTCACCTCAATCAAACACTTGGCATACTCAAATCTCTTCATTTTTTCTGTATTTTCATCAAGGTAAACCAATTTCCCAAATGACAAGCCAACCAATTGATGCCAAGGAAGGTCCAAGACAACAGTGGAATTCTATAAAGATGCACCCATACTGGCACACTTTTGACAGTTGACTGAGCAGACCCAAAGCTTGGATTCCAAGAAGAAATGATGAACATATGTCCACTAATGAACATCGGATCCCTCTGTTGAATTGCTGAATTATCATCCGGGCATGAAAATTTGAAGTAAAAGTTTTGTTTGTCATAGAACATTTCATAAGAGCCTTTGAGTTTCCATACCTTATCAATATGTGATTTTACGGCCATGAAGTTTATAGTGCCATTAAAATATGCCTACAAGATAGTCAGACCAGGCTAGAACGCCTGCACTAACAACTTCAGAAGGAGGATCAATCGGCTTGCCAACATAGTTAATGTCAAAATGAACAGGGGAGTATCGGCATGCATTCCTTGGTTTAGATGAAAAAAGGGAGGACCAAGGAAGGGGGGAATAGTCAAAGAAAGGAGGGAGGAAGGAGGGACATTGAAGGGGGAAGAAAAGGAGGCACTTCAGAAGATATGGAGGAGGAAGAAGGGAGAGGAGGAAAGCGGTCAGGAGGGGAGGTACATCAGCAGGAGGACGAATGAACGGAGGAGAGATGGGATGAACATGGGATGGTACGGGAAGGACAGAAGATGGAACAGTGGACGTGGATGGTAGAAGAACAGGTATGGGTAGAGGAGGGGGATGCCAAGAGCAGACATTGAACAGGGATGTTTAGTAAATAATTGTTATGGTAGTTTTTAGTATAACAATTATATTTGTTATGTTGTAATTTTATTCTAACATTATATATGTTTTTTTCAAGTCTGATCTTATTGATGTTCTTGTTGTTTTTCTATTAGGCAGTGATACTTACAATAAGCATCTTGGTTTGAGTGATTGTGTATTGAGATTGCAGAATGATATTTGTGATCATTGGCCTGAGTTAACACCTTGTTCTATTGAATTGGTTTACTAAAGAGATGAAAAGAAAAGAGTTATTGAAACTAATTCTGATTTTCATTAGTATATTTTTGCTTGTTGCTCATAGCCGTGAGGATTATTTACTTGTTTCAGTTGTATTTAAGCTATGTAAGAGTATTTCGGCTGATGTTGGTTCTTATAGTTCTTCATTTGTTGGTTCTTTTGGTGAGTCTGGGTCATCTGCTTCTTTGATGGTTATTTCGTCAGTTGATTCTAGTTCTAATTTGAAACATTTATTAAATAGTGTTTTTAACAATCCAATATTTACCGGGGTTGGTCAAAGATATTCTGGTGGTGTTGAGGAGTTTCGATTGTATCTTATGATATACCGTATTAAGAATGGTTATAAAGTCAATGTTGTTAAAAATGATAGGAAGCGAGTTACAGCTGTTTGTTAACGGGAAGGTTGTACTTTTCGTATTCATGCTTCTCGTAAGTTTAACCTACCATGTTCTTTTGTTATCAAAACTATGAAGCCTAATCATTCATGTGGAGCTAGTATTGTAGATGTTAACAATCCACATGTTTCTAGCAATTTAGTTAAGAAGCTAGTTGTTGATTTTGTTCGTTCGAATCCTCTTATGAAAACGAAAGATATTGTCATTTATTTCAGACTGAGTACAATATTGTGTTAAATTACTATTTTTCTTATGCGGGGAAAAGATTGGCTTTGAAAGAAATACATGGCATTGATTTGCTTTTGTATCATCATTTGAAATCTTTTCATGAAGCGGTTGTTGAGTGTAACCCTGGCAGTACTGTTGAACTTCAAGGTGATTCTATATTGAGAGAGTTTTCATTGGGTTTGAAGCATGTAGATATGGATTTGATTATTGTCGTCCTTTGATTTTTTTGGATAGGCATTTTATGAAAGGTAGAGGCCAAGGCTGTATTATGTTTGCTATGGCAAATAATGGTAATCAAGGTATGATTTAGTTTTGAAAATTATATTATAATTTAGCATATTTTGTAAAATGTTTTTATGTTAAATGTATGGTAATCAAGGTATGATCATCTGATTCCATTTTGTGAAATGTTTGTTATATTTGCCTGGCAAATATTTTCCATCAATTTATGGCAAATATTTGTCGTCAATTTATGGCAAATATTTGACAAATCTGCATTGTTTTTTTTGATATGTTTGTTTTGTTGTTATTTTATTTGTTATATTAGTATTATATGTGCTGTTTTTTTAGTTTGTCAAATTTTTAATTGTTTAATTGTTTGTTATATTGGATGATTTATGTTGGTTGTTAATTTTTTTTATTTCTTTTAGGCTTTTTTCTGCTGGCTTTTGGGATTGTATCCAGTGAAGATGAAGTTAATTGGCATTGGTTTTTGACTAAGCTTCGAGAAATGTTATGTAATGATAATCGTTATTTCACTTTTATATCTGATCAACATCCTGGTCTTTTGCTTGTTGTTCCTCAAGTTTTTCCAGATTCAGCTCATGGTTCTTATTACTATCATTTGAAAAATAATCTATAGAGTTTTTTTTAACAAAAAGGTCTCCTTCAGGAAAAAAGAAATGGATTATTTCATTGTTTTATCGAGTTGCTCATGCTGCTACATTAGATGTATTTAATCAAGCTTTGTTTGAGTTTAAAAGTGCTGGTGGGGTAAAAGTTGAGAATTTATTGCATGGTTTGCCTTTTAAAAAGTTTGCTAATGTTTTTTTTGTTGGTAATCGATATGGGGAAATGAGTTCTAATTGTGCGGAATGTTTTAATCGATGGATTTTATAGAAAAGATATTTACCTATCACTACATGTTTAGATGGAATTCGTTTGAAGCTTATGAAATTTATGTCTGATAGACGTGAGTTAAGTAAAACTTGGAATAGTGAATTGTGTCCTGTTATGGAGAAGCGTTTAAGGGATTTATACCTTAAGAGTATTCAATGGAAAGTTACTAGATCTACTATTGATGTTTATGAAGTTCAGTCGACTCAATCTTTTCATGTAGATTTGAGTTTTCGACGATGTTGTTATAACTTATGGCGGATTTATGGGTTTCCATGTGCTCATGCTATTAGATGCATTCTTGCTTTTGATCTGGATGTTTATTCCTATAATGAGGACTATTTCAAAGGCATGTTATTCTCATCCAATTCATCCACTTGTTAATTTTGAAATGGAAGATGTGTTACCTGAAGATGTTGAAGTTTATCCTCCTAAGAGAAGACGTGGTGCAGGCATGCCTCCTTCTTGTGAATGGATTAAGCCAGCTGTTGAGGTGAATAAGTACAAATGTTGTAGTTTGTGCAAGAAATTAGGTCATAATAAAAGATCTTGTTTATTAAGAAATAAAGTGTAATTTCATACATTATTTTTTGAACAATATATCTTGGATAAATATTGGTTGCATATGTATGTGAGTAGTCGTGGAATTTGTTTAAACAGTGTGTATTATAAGCTTTCTCTTTTGAAGATTTTTAATTTGATTGAACTAAATATATGTTGTTGTTTGATTTGTTAATGTTTTTCGTTTTTCGTCTATAAGTTATTGTAGTAAATTTGTATGAATGTAAAGTATTACAGGGATTTTCCTGGCAAATATTTTCCTTGGAAATATTTGCTTTATGTTCACATGTCTTTATTTATGTCATTGAACCACTTTTTGGTCCTATCGTTTGTCCAGAATATTACGGCTAGGATTGATTGTCTAATTATATATATATGGCTGAGGTTTTCTTCTTGTGTCTTTTAAGTCACTTTGCTTTCATCTTAATTTTTTAGTGAAAAATTATATCTTAGAGAATGCTCCTATGGCTAACTGTTCTTATCTCTTATTTTTCCTTGGTTTGTTGGCTATCTTTTTCAGGTTGAGTACTAATGGTATTTTTTGTGTGTTATTCTATCAGTACTCAAATTAAAAGGAGTGGTGGCTTGATTGTTGTTGCACATGTTGGCATCTTTCTTTCATGTCCAATTCCTCGAAAAAAGTTAGAAAGAATGCCAATCTACGTTTAGAAAATGAATGTTAAAGGAATGGATATTTTAGATATTACATGGAAGAAATGATGTGTATGCGCCCCTTAGCCGTTGTGTTGTGGTGTGGAAGAAACTCATGCTCAAGGGATAGTTTAGGTCAGTGTAGATTTTGAATGCATTAGTTTAAATGTAACGACCCGGAATTTAACTACATCGATTTGCGAATATTTAATTAATTTTAAATATTCAATATATATATTATAATGAAAATAAAACTCTTTTCAATAATAAACAATGATTGTGAAATAGTTTATAAAATGTGTTAAAAATATATAGTTCGATGAAAAAAAGAAAATGTGACCGGAAACTGTTTTCTGAATTTTCAACGTTTCATCATATAAAAGTTGTTTGAAATGTTGTGCACACTTTCTTATATATATGCACGCATAGACTAAGTATATAATATGGTTTAGGATAATATAATTAGGTTTAATTTAGTAAATTAAGTTAATTTAATTAAGATAATCATGATGTGACACTTTGGCAACTAAATAAAAAATAAATAGAAAATAGTCACATCGGGGGGACATGATTTGACACTTCAGGGGCTAGGTTACAAAGCATTTAATGTATGTTGGTAAGGAGGGGCATAGGTGGTGAGGTGGCGTTCAAGGAGTGGAGGGCAAAGGACATGGGCGTTTGGGTAATTTTGCATTTACATTTTATATAAAAAAATTCCTTTTATTTTCATTACTTTTTTTCCTTTTTCTATTTTTCCTATGCTTTCTTCTTCCTTCCTAAGCTCTAAAACACTTTAATGGCTTTCTTGGCATTTTCAAGTTTTATATTTTCAAATTTAAACTTTTTAAAATGGTTTAAACTTAGCTTCAAACTCCTCCTTTCCACTTCAAAATTCGTCCATTTTACCCGAAATGGTTTCGGCCATAACTTCATACAAACAGCTCCAAAACTAGATTTTATTATTTTCAAACCATGTATATTTCCAATGGCCACAACTTTGTAGTTTACCACTTTTCTTGATCTAAGATTAGATGCTCCAAAATTTCATTTTTTTCAAGAGTGTTTTTGAACCTAGATTTTGATGTCCGAAAATACCCCTCACTGTTTTGGCCATAACTTCCTCAAAATTTAACTTCTTTGAGAATTTCTTTTTTTTAAATGGTAGAAGAAAGAATAATCTAAAATTCCTTTTGTTCACATGTCCAAAATCTAAGAGGAAATAGTCCAAAAGTCGAGTGCAAAATGACCTATTTTTTAGTAGAGTTTGTGATTTTCTAAGCTTCCCGAATTTCAAAGTGTGTTAAGTTTCCAAAGAATTTTTGGTGAGTAAACTATGAATTTTTGGGAAAGTTTTTAGTTTTATGATAGTTAATATATTGTGTGATGTGATGGTTAGTATTGGTTAATTTATCATGTGATGGTTATATATATATACAGTTGTTGCTTGGATATATAAGGACATTAGACTTGAATGTGAATTCTAAATGGTTAAAGATTAGATCTTGCTTATGTTTGTGGCATGATGTTATCCTGGATGTTATGGTTGTGTATGGACTTGGTTATGTAATGTATAAGCTAAGAAGAAGTTGGTACCTTTGTAGGGTATTGTAGAATTTGGAATCTTGTGTAAGAAAATTATGGTTTTAGTTTTTAAAAATCGAATATTTGGTTAGATTTAAACTTGTTTTAGTTTTAAATACTTATTTTTGTTTTTAGAAAGTAAGTGAGCTTTAAGGTAAATGTAATGACCCGGACTTTTAGCCATCTGTTACTAGATTAACTAACTAATTTTATATATTGAAATATTAATTTTTATAAGTCGAATAAATAAATTTTCTGATGCTGGAAATATTTGAATATATAAATTTTGGAGACTATACTAATTTCCAAATGCTAATTGCTAAATATGATAATATATATATATATAAATATATGTATATAAACTTCACCATTTCAAACTTATGATAAAATATGTACATGTAAATATATATATATATATATATATGTATGTATATGTATGTATGTATAAGCTTCATGATGACAAAACATAAAATCAAGCACACATAATAAATCTAATCAACCCATAAAATCAAATCAGCACACAAAAGCAAAAAAAAATATAAATGAAGAAGCCTGTACATGAACCTAGCCACCCTATATGTGTACCCATAGCCACCCTATTGATCTACTATCTTCTTTCCATTCTCTTGTATATATATGACCATACTTGTTCATGTATAATAAAAAAAACAAAGATCTGCCATTAAGATAAAAAAGGATTGAGAGTTCAAAAAGCTGGAAGGAGAATAATTAAAGCTGTTGTTCATCTATTTTAAGACCAGTGAGTAAAACACTTTATTTTGTTACTGGTTACTACATATGTATATGTGTGTATATATAGACACACACACACACACACTGTGATTTTGGATGAATCTTTGAATATATGTCAAGTGTATGTATGTTGTTATGTGAATATGTATGTGTTTGTGTGTACTAGACATGGTTAGTTTCACCATAACACTGTACTTCTTCCAAAAACCCTCTGTTCACATTTTTTTATAAAACAGTTAAACTTATAACTTTGAAAATCAATATCTCATCATCTATTAAGTTTTAAAACTTGATTCCAAAACAAAAGATGTTTGTTTTTGAGTATAGAACATTTTAAAATTGATTTCATTCATTTTCATCGAGCGGAGAGGGAGAGAACAATATATAACAGTAAGTGGTTCAATATGATCGAAAATTCAACTATCATAATTTGATGAATGGATCATATGGATGTGATTGTTGTTGAAAAATACAATTTTTAAAGGTGGTTTGAGGATTTTTAGTGGCGTGTGGGAGGAGAAAGGTGGAGATGATCAGATTTGGGGATTTTGTCAAATTTTGGCGATCTAGTTGATTTCGTGACTTATCGTTTGGCGTGGAGGAGCATTGGACGATGGGGCAGCAGGGAAAAATGGAGCGATGATTTATAGTTGCATGAGTAGGCTATAAATAGCCGAACTAGGGTTTAAGGGTAGTTGTTTTTGGTCTAGGGTTCGAGAATAATGGTGATGACGAGAGAGAAGGAGGAACGTGCGCATATAAGGGAAATGGTAGCGGAGGTGATGGCGATAACGTGGGTGAATTCTGGTAGTGGATGGCGGTCTGTAGTGATGTGACAAGGCATTTGATGGGCTCGGCTTTAGTTTCAGTTTTGGGAAGAAGTTTGAAATTTCGAACTATAGTGTTTGCCGTGGTTTCAGGTGGTCAAGCATGATGTGGGGTCATGGGCGAACTCATGTGGATGGTCGACGGCGTGAATCATTGACCGGAGGCTGAGTGCAAGTGCACAGTCTTCGTGCGCGTTTGGGTATGTTCCAATGAAAGAGAGGAGAAGGAAAACTGGGAAGGAGGAGGCAGGAGTTATTGGGCCAGGTTTTGAATTTATATTGGGCTGAGTGATATTTAAAAGTGAATTAAATTTATTATTTTATTTAAAAATCTATAAAAGAAAAACAATATTTCTCTTTCATTTAAAATCCAATCGACGTGCAGATTTTTGCATTGAGATCCTATCGTTGAATATTTTCATCTGAACCTATATCATATAGATTTCTGCAATGTAAAGATTTTATGGTTTATAACAATTGGAAGTGAAACAACCCACACCCCTTAGTATTCCCGAAAAGGGCACATCAAAGGATGTGGTGCGTTATAGGTATAGCTAAAGTATCACAAAGACCAAGATTCACTAGACAAATAAGTAAAATCAGGGGAAAACATTTAAATAATAACTTATCATTCAAAATTAAACTTCATCTCAAAATAAGTTATAAAAGCATAACATGTCTCAAAAACTCAAAATCTCTCATGTCTCACGAAAATACATCTCAGTCTCACATACTCAGAGTACAAAAATAACAGTAATAATCCCTCTCACAAGTGCCAATCCATCATAAGCCAAATGAAAAAGATGAAAAGCAGAAGAATGCATTTGAAATGAGAAAACTTCGAAAATGAATCTCCAAGCAACTTGAATCAACTATCCTCAACTCTGCTGGCCTATTGGGGGAAAGGAAAGATAGAGGAGTGGGTCAGACAATAAGTCTGGTGAGTGAAAGTAATTACTAGCATTTCTAAGCAAGATAAAGATAATAGACTAAGTAATAGTTCTAGCATGAAAGGAAGATACAGAAAAGGTAAAACTCACATAAAATACTGTTTCTGATTCTGTTTGACTGTTTGCTTTGATTGTTTGCACTTGTCTTAAACTGATGTGATTAGGCTGAAACCCTAATCCTATATGAACTGCTAACTTGATTAGGCTGAAATCCTAATTCTACTCATTGATCGGCCTTTTCTATCTCTATTGTGCCACTGTGAACTAATCTTGTTGGTCCCATAGCAAAGTGCACCTCTTAGCGCTTAGGACGCAGTAGGGAATTATTTAACCTAATCGATGCCGCACGCTCGGTCATCGCCGGTACACACTAACCGTCGTCCCCTATTTAACCCTTAATTTACCCTAATCAGCATAAGTGTGCCCAGCCTCATCCACGTGTGAGACCATCAGTCCTCGACCTGAAAGGGAATGCTGCCCATACTGGTGCTAACAAACAAATATTCTAACTTTGCGTCTCTTGCCCAAATCTCCAAATTTGAGACTCTATCTATTGGCCACTTATTTACCCTAATCAGCATAAGCATGCCCAGCCTCATCCACATGTGAGACCATCAGTCTAGTCCTCAAAGGGAATGCTGCCGGTACGGGCCACTACTGCTATATTTGCTTATTAACTTAATCCAAGATCTAAGTTTTAAAATAAGCCCCTTTTGTTATTTCTTTCTTTCTAATTATAACCTATGTGTTATAATTGTTCTTGCAACTGTTACTCTTCCATTTTCTCCTTTTAGTTATAACCACTTGTTATAATCATGCTTGTAAATATCTCAAAATTTTCTATTTCAGTCCATCTCCATTTTATTTCAGTTTTTCTCATTTTACACCTGATTTCTGTAAATTTAGTGTTTTTCTATTTTAATCCATATTTGCGAAGTCTTCTCTTTTTAATATTTTATTCGCGTCAAAAAGAATTAAACCTCTATAAAAAGAAACTAATATTTACAGACTAAATTCCAACTTAAAACAGATGTAAATAACTATAAATAACTGCAAATAACCAAATAAAATAGCTGAATAAAAATAGACTAAAAAGAACTTCTGAAATTTACTTAAAAACTGACTGTAAATAAACTTACATAAAAACTGTCTTAAAATTGTAGAAAAACTACAACTATTGAGAACCCTATTATTTTAAATTGCTTACAAATCTAAAATAATTACAAAACACTCACATGTGGTCCTTAGATTTAATCCTTGGTTTTTCTGGATCCACTTCTAGGGCGTAAAATATTTTTATTAAAAAGATTTCCTCCCTAGAAAATTTTTCTATTTAGGGTTCAGCCTCCAGCAATGATCCCAATTGGGAGAAAATTTGAATGAGATAAATAGCTAGGCCTAGGGTTCTATTTATAGTGTGGCTTAGGGATCTCAGGCCGTCGGATTTGAAGATTTAATCTGGTGCAACCACGTCATAGGCTCACTAGGAACCATCGGTGCAGCTACGAACGCACAGGATTTCACAAAAAAATCGAATTTACACTCTTCGGCTCGTACCTGGATGAAAAATCGTTCAGGCACTAATGCGTGTCGACCTATAGGTCGACCCCTACGAGTCATATTTTCTTTTTCCGTTTAAATATATTTAATTCTGATTTTCTTATTTCTCTCGTAACTTCTCCATACTAGCTCGGATTTCGACAAGTTATATATGAAAATTGATCAGAAAATTTCCACGGACCCATTTAATAATTATTTTGGTTATTTAATTATCTAAAAATGCGGGGTGTTACATTCTCCCCTCCTTAAAGGATTTCGCCTCCAAAATCTCCAAGGACAGAAGAATGAAATAAATATTTTCATCCAAATTCCACAACCAAATATTCAACCATCATCCATTACAGCCATTGTCCTTAAGCTTTTTAATGCAATTTATGACATATGCAATAGTGTAGTGTCAATGTCCCTAACTAATGCAAAAGATTAGGCGGTCTACTGATTCAGTCGACCTTCTTTTTATGCGCTCATCTCCGTGTCATGTATCGAAATGAATGCAAATTCCCTAATGACAACTGATAGTTCTATATGTGTGCTACAATCATCATCCAAATGCAACAATCATATAATAATCACCCATTCATAGCAACCATGAAATAAAAATGAAAGTGTACACACATCCATATGCATATGCTTTAGTGACATAGTTAGGCCGATCTCTAAGAGATAATAGTGCCTAGTGTGTGTGTGTGTATGCGTCCATTAGCATCCACTAGCAAACACTTGCGTCCAACATACATAACATGTTCTAGTAACATGTTTACATTCAGTCCTACCATCCATAGGTTAAGTCCTAAGATCTACCCTCCCAAAGGATACTAAAGGAAAGAACCTATTCAAAACTAAAGATGGAAATAGGAAATTTAAAACGTACTATCGAAGAGATGCGGATAAGAGATATGTATTTTCTCCTCGGCCTCCCACGTAGTGTCCTCAATACTATCTCCCCATTGCACCTTAACCAAAGGGAATTCCTTATTCCTAAGATTCTTGATATCATGTCCAACGATCTTGGTAGGAATGCGATGAACCAATGCTTCTCTCTCCACTTCAACTTCCTCAAGTTGGCTAGGTTCCACAACCTCTGCCGAATCATGTAAGCATTTTCTCAAGTGCGAAACATGAAAAACATCATGAACTCCCACGAGCCTCTCTAGTAGCTTTATCCGATACGCCATCTTCCGTACCCTTTCCACAATGGGGAATGGTCCTATGAATCTGGGAGCAAGTTTCCCACTTGATCCAAACCTCACTACCTTTCTTAGCGGAGACACCTTAATGTAAACCAAATCTCTTACCTCGAACTTAATATCCCTTCTCCGCTTATCTGCATAGGATTTCTGTCTATCTTGGGCCGTCTTCATTCTTCTTCTAATCAAATCAATCTTTTCTAAAGTCTCTCTTACCATGTCGGGACCAAGTAGCAATCTTTCTGTAGACTCCAACCAACACGAAGGTGACTTGCAAGGTCTTCCATAAAGGGCTTCAAAAGGAGCCATCCCGGTGCTAGCCTGAAAACTATTGTTATAAGTGAATTTCACTAAAGGAAGGTGCTCCTTCCAAGCCCTTCCAATATCAAGAATGCACATTCTCAACAAATCCTTAAGAACTCTACTAATTCTCTCCGTTTGGCCATCCGTTTGAGGGTGATAAGCCGTACTCAATCTAAGCTGTGTCCCTAAAGCCTCTTGCAAGCTCCTCCAAAACTCGCTAGTAAAGATAGGGTCTATATCGCTCACTATGCTAGAGGGAACTCCATGCACTACGCCATAGATTGCATACTACAACACCCAAGAAGTGATGCAGGAAGTGCCAAAAAATGTTGCTGTAGGCTAAAAAAGGGCAAAGGAAACACTTTCTCGGTGATGCATTTTGCCGCGTTGCCCTAGAGTCAAAGGCATTATCTTTGCGGCCCTAGGGCAACATCAGTTCTGTTGTTGCCACAGGTACCAAATTTACTAAAAAGTGGACCCCACAATCTAGGCCCCAACATGTGGGCACACATTGTGGGGCCCACTAATTCTGTGGCCCACCTTTACGGAACCCTATTGTGGGGCCCATATTCATTAATCTATGGTAACACTTTTACCATCCAATGGCAACACTTTGCCAGTTTATTACCACATTTAACATCACATACTGCAACATTATATCATATCTATGGCAACACCTTTTGCAATTTAAATTGGAAATGTACTGCAACATTATATCATATCCATGGAAACATTATATTGCAACATTATATCATATCTAATGACAACATTACACTGCAACAAAGAACTTTTCATTTCAGAATAACCATCAACACAAGTTTTACTTAGTCAAGTACAAAATAACAAACATACTTAAAAACATACCCAGTGTATTCATAGTTACAGCCAGTACATACTAAATTCTACTTATTAACAGTACATTCATATTTGCGAGCCTCCAGTGCCATCACTGCAGACGGTCGCACAAAGATCCCCAACATCAATTTGCATGTCAGGGTTTGCTTCGCCTAATTTCTTAAGCACCCATGTCAAGTTCTCCCGAACTTTTTGGTTCACCTTTGCATCAAATTCATTGTGGACCTTCTTGTTCACCTTTGCTTCGACTTCGTCAGCTATATTTTCCCTTATCTTCGCTGCCAGCTTCTGTATGTATGTACTTGTTGTTGGGGCATATTTTGAAACTTCTTCAGACTTTGTGTGCCGTCCTATAAGCCAAGATGGAACGTGCAACTTTCCATCAGAAATCATTTCTTGAACAACTCCATCACTTCCTCCTTCACCTATTGCTTTTTCAATCTTATCCTGCAAAATAAAGCAGTTTCAAAATGTGACATTAAATAAAATTAACAATTCTGAAACAAGTTTCTTAAACAAGAATTGTTTTGCAATATCTATTAACAATTTTAAAATGGATTCAGAAAATGTCCTGCTATAGGTTTCAACAAAACAGGATCTAATTCTACAATAATGTCGATGCGCAAAATGAAGCATTTTTTTGACATCTGATTGAAGAGAAAATAAAATTCTTACAATTCTGTACTTCATTACTGAAGTATCAGTCTTGTACACCTTTCCTTCTTTCCGCTTGCGAGTTTTAACAAAAAGTTCTCCATCTGATTCGTTGGACTGATACAAATTAAATGAAAAAAGTTAGACAGCAAAAGGATATCAAACCAATTATTCCAGAACATATATCACTAATCAATTCAGAAATTATACTCAAAGTCAAAGAAAAACTAAGGTAAATATGATCTCCTTTACATAAAAACAAATCTCGGTTCAAATGAAGAACAAAAACCATAAGTGCACACAAGCTAAAAGTCTCGAGCAACTCACAGATGCAAAAATGGAGCAATAGTAAGTTCTCAAGCAGCTTACAAGTGCAAAAATAAAGAAACAACAAGTATAAAATCACAACATATGTAGCAACAATATCAGAGCTTTTTCAAGCATAGTATCAAGTGATGTATCAGTTTTGCAAAATTCAAGGCTGAGCTAAGGAAAATTTGCATAGTAAATATCCCATATGTCTATGCTTTCAGATTATTAACTGTAAGCACAGAGATAACAAATATCCCATGATTCATCTTAGATTCTGATGCAAAACTAAGATTACCCCATGATTAACCCATGAGCCATGAACATATATATAATACTAAAACGATTTAAGCTTAGCAAGGCAGTAAAGCCATCAACATACAACAGACAAAAGACAGGCATCAACTTGACATCCATATGCTTAAGAGTTAAGAGTGTATCCAATAGTTACAAATTACTTAATTTCCACAGAGATGGATTGGACTCATATTTAATGTTTAATATGCATCTAACTTGCAGACGTATATTGACCAAATGCGTACAAATGCATGAGCATGACGGACACTGGTTTGGAAAAGAAGAATTAAGTTTTCTATGCCAAAGGGGGCAAAGAAAGGCTCATTTACATTTTTATAGATTTTATGTACTTTTTTAGCAAATGTTATTAATAGCTATTGAGTCGTAAATTAATGTGAAAATGCAAAAATAATAAACAGATACAATAAAAATTAATACATTAAAATTGAAATAAAAACATTTGCTGGATGATTAATGTGACAGATCAGATTATATAGCCTGCTTGTTATTCTTTTAGTTACAAACTTCTATATCATAAACAGAACATATATCACTAATATTTATTTTGCTTATTTGTTTGAGTGAGGTGATATTTTATTTTGGAACATATATGTAGTTATTTTAATTTTTATTTTGGAACATATATCGCTTTGCTAAATAAGGAGAGGAATTTCAGATAAAATAAAATGCATACCTCCAGCCAACCATAAAAATAAGCAAAATACCTACCATCTTATGCCGAATTTGGGAAAAAGGTTTTGGACCAGCAGTGTGTGTGTCTGTATACGATTTCCGACTTGCACAATTTGTAAGGGTCTTGGACTACAAAAACCTAAAATAAAGATGTTTATCTGCCTGATTTGAATGAATAAAAACGGAAAAAAATTCTGTGGTAAAACTTAAAATTATACCTGAATTTTTTCATCTCCCCAATACATCAAGAGTACTCTGAAATCCGCAAGTGGAATTTCGTCCGGCCTATTTTCAAGCCTCTCTTCATCAGTTTCATAAGCCATATAATGTGCCTTTTTAATACGACTCTTGTACCCCCTCCAAGAGTCATGAATTGACTTCAAAACCCAATATTCACATTCATCCGGAATAATATACCGTTGCTTAAATACAAATCAAACATTAAAAAGAACAGTCATGCTACTTTTGTGACAAGTTTCATATATTTAAGTAAAATTCAGCTAAGTTTGCAAATTACCTTGACATAGTTCCACAGCGTGCCTTTCAAACTTGAAGGAACATCAAACCAAGACTTGTAAGTAAGTGGAACACTCCTCTTTAGTGTTCCTAAAAAAGCACTCAGTTCAGACATTACTTGGTCATCGTCTGAAACAGGTTGGCCCCGATGATTCATTTGGATTAGAACTCTTTTGTCATATGACCTTGAATGAACTTTATCCATCTTTGTTTTTCCCCTAAACCTTCTGGGAGCTCCCACTACTGTTACAAAGTACATACAATAGTAATGAGAAGGCTAGACATAACCTAAATGAGAACTTAAACTATTCAAATCAGAACTCAATTAGATAATACCTTCAGCTTCTTCTACTTCATCTTCTTCGTTTTCAAGACATTTCCGACAACAGCCTTCTTCCTTGCACTTCCACTTCCACTACTGTTATTCTTCTGGTGTTCTCACATAGCCAAATAAGCAGCCATTGTTCCTATTCCTTCATTGTGTGGTAACTCAACGCTACATGGTGGATCAACAGTTTGTGTAGGAACTGGATTTTTCCCTGCCTTCGGAGTTGCATTCTTATCAGTTGCAGATTCAACAATGGCCCGTGAACGAGCTGTTGGTCTATACCGAGGCTTTGTAATCATAACCTTTTTGGTTCTCTAAAATACGCACACAAAAACAATAAAATAAAAAAAATAAGGAAGCTAGTCTATAATTACCAACATAAAATTAAATCTTCAGCTATAACGCACCTTTACTGGATTTTTTGAAGTATCATCTTCACTAGGTTCCTCTTGTTCTGGAGCATAATCTTCGCTTTCAGCTGGCATCTTTGATTTTCCTTTATTTTTTTCAAATTCATTTATCAGTCCAGTAACTAATGTAGGCATCCCAAGAGCTTCAAAAACACTATTCTTCTGCGACACATGTTTAGCTCTCTCCCTTTCGTATTCTGTAAGCGGTGGAGGTGACGGAGGTGGTAGATCATCATCCTGAAAGTAATTTAACATGACATTATTGTAAATATAAGCCAAATATGTAGAACATCATATTATAAGATCAGATTGTAGTCTTCTTACTAGAATCTCATTTCATCCATATTTTCCTCTTCATCTGGAGGATTATAGAAATCCAATTTACTCCTGACACTTGCTGAGTTGATATTCAAAGTTGCATCGCTGACTTCAGTTGGATTTTTCTTCTCTGGTGTCTTCGTAGAACTACTGACTTCAGTTGGATTTTTCTCTGGTAACTTCGTAGACCTACCTACTCCAGTTGACTTCTTGCTGATCACCTTTTTCCTGTCCATGCGTGGACTCACAGCAGCTTCGCTCACTTGTGGATTGTTTCGCCGTGCCAACTTTCTAGGACTAAAGACTTGATCAGTCTGCGTCTCGTTGGTAAGTGGATTGTTTAGCTGTGCCGACTTTCTAGGACTAAAGACTTGATCAGTCTGCATCTCGTTGGTAAGTGGATTGTTTAGCCGTGCCGACTTTCTAGGACTAAAGACTTGATCAGTCTGCGTCTCGTCGGTAAGTGGATTGTTTAGCCGTGCCGACTTTCGAATCGGAGTAAAGACTCCAGTCTGCTTCTTGTTTTTTGCTGCCTGTTGCAGATGGTAAGTGGTGACAAATTGCCGTTTCTGTGATTTCGCAGCTGCAAACATACAACGACATAAAAGTCAAGTTTATCATGTCATAAACATAATTATTTAAACTTAATTAAAGAAATTAAGACTTGATCATGTACACTAATATTCCAGTTCCTTTATTATTCTACTAAGTGCACTAAAAATCAAACAAGTCCTAATATTCAAACAAAAATGCACAAAAAATTTATGTGCACTAAAAGCAGCAAAATGAAAAACAAATTCAACCATGCGAGAACCAAATTCATCAAAATAGTACAAATGAGAAGATATTTTTATCTTCTTCCAGTCAAAAAGCTAACAATTTACAATTTTTATCACTTACTTTGGACGAGCTTCTGTATGATTTATTTATGAATTTTCGAATCGGATGCTCAAAATTGGATCTTGGTTTAAATTCATTTGAAAGTAATCATAAATAGGTTGTTTCATCGTTAGTTTTCTTATGACCAAATTCATCAAAATAGTACAAATGAGAAGATATTTTTATACCTGGAGACAACGGATTCTTCCTTGGGCGTACGATGGCATGTGGCTGCATTTGTTTCATTGGCTCAACTTTATCATCGACCACGGTGTCGACATAGAAATCAATGTAATCACCATTATTTTTTATTTGCATCAATTCCCACAGATCTGCATCACTGGTCACCAATTTCCACCCACTCATTGGACCTTTCCATGACTATACTCCTCCAATTTCAGTGTACTTTAGCTCATCCCTGACATACTCCATCAGTACTGTGTAAGAAAACATATCCAGATCAATGCCCATGACAGAAGTCTCTTCTCCACTAACGTATCCATTCTTCTCAAATTTTCCCTTGTGATGGAATTTAAGATTTGCCTCCATCCTACACAAAATGAAGGAATTAACATTAGAATGACATAATTACAAATTAAAATAAACCAACCACATTATAAAATAAAACAGTCACTTCACTAAAATGTAATAAAGGCAGAAACACTAAAAAAGAGACAAAAAAGCCATAAATATGATAAATCAGTTACAACATTTAATCAAGGCAGAAACAACATTTTCTTACTTAAATTTGGTACATTAGTTACTTAATTAAATATGATAGTGATACATAGAAATTAAGAAGCATTTTCTTTCGCTCTGCTAGGTGGAAGGCGGATTCGTCTTATTGGGACATCATCTCTACACCAACGAACATCAAAATCTTGATTTCCCATTCCATAAGTAGGCTGGATATCATTCAAATCTTCATTTGCATCTTCGCTTTCGATTTCACACCAGTCTCTCGGAAATTTCTTGTTAACATTGTGGCACATCTTATCAATTGGATCTTCTATATAAAACACCTGTTGTACTTGTGAAGCCATAACATAAGGATCGGATTTCTGGCACAATCGATTAAAATTGACACGAGTCATCCCATATAAATCTTTCTCTTCTTGGTACCAACAACACTTAAATAAAACCACACTAAATTCTCACCAATAATCTAGTTCTAATATTTCCTTAATTGATCCATAGTAATTAACTTCACCAACCAATGGATTTTGATCTTTCGAACTTGCAAAGCTAGTAGTCAAGGCTGTCAAAAATACACCACTGTTTTGTGTTGTACATTTGGCATCTCTGAACCTTGTATAAAATCTGTATCCATTGATAACATATCCAGTAAACCTCTTAGCTGTTGGAAGAGGGCCCATTGCAAGCAGTTGTACTTCTTTTGAAATGTCCTCCTTTTTCCCAACCTCTTCCTTTAACCACTTCCAAAATTCTTCACTGTGTTCTCTCTCTCTTTTATATTTTTTTGATAATGCATGACCATCAATTAAAGCTCGATGTTCCTTAGAATAAAGACCTAGTTAATAAAAGATAGAAACAAATTTTCTAATTCTTCAATAATTACTAAAATAAAAATAAAACTTAAAAACTTACTCAAGTAAACTCTCTATTTCCTTGTTACCACAATTGAATAGAATGTAACGGTGACATGCCGTCCATTGAGAATCTTTAAGATGAATACCTTTTCCATCTTTGTTTCTTCTTGTGCCAATAGGATATTCCAGATTCTGTGGACAGGTTTCAAATTTCATTTTTCCCGCTCCATCGCCACCTAAGAACCTTGAACAGAATATCAAACATTCTTCTGCAAGATAACCTTCAGCAATGGACGCCTGAGGTTTACTTTTGTTGCGAACATATGATTTCAGTTTACAAAGATAACGCTCAATAGGAAACATACAACGAAGATGTGCAGGTCCACCATATTCAATTTCCTTGCATAAATGAACTAGCAAGTGCACCATTATATCGAAGAAAGCATTTGGGAATATCATCTCAAATTGACAAAGAATTTCCACAATTTTCTTTTGTAGCCTCTTGAGATCAGCCATTGATAATTTTACTCCAAAGACTTCTTAGAAATGCACCTAATCTTATCATAGGTAATGCAACTTCAGGTTTTACAGATTTCTTCACAGCAAATTGCAGCAAGTAGTGGAGAAGAAAATGAGCATCATGGCTCTTATACCCTGCAATTTTCCTCTCATTCTTGTTTACATACTGGCTGATATTAGCTGCACAACCATAAGGTAGTTTAGCATTATCCAACACCGAGCAAAATATTTCTTTCTCCTTGTTCGTCATTGCAAATATGGCAGCCCTGATCTTAAGGTAATTCCCATCAACTGATAGAACCGGATGAAGGACCTCCCTGATGCCTATCTCTTGTAAATCATACCAAGCACTTAAATGGTCTTTCGACTTCCCATCAATATTTAGTAAAGTACCAAGTATGTTATCACAAATGTTTTTCTCTATGTGCATAACATCAAGGTTATGTCGACATACATTGTGACTCCAATATGTTAAATTAAAAAATATTGACTTCTTTTTAAAAGGGGATTCATTTTTATGCTTGTTGACCTCTTTCTGCCCAAAAATATTTTCATAACCAGCCAACAATTCTTCAATGTCTGTCCCGGATAAAATTCCCGGAGATGTTCCCATTTCAATTTCACCATTGAACCTTTTCTTATCAAACCTCCACTTGTGTTCCAGATCTAAAAATTTCCTATGATTCATGTAGCACATTTTTTTACTATGTTTCAAGTAAGTTGAAGAAGTCTCGAAATGGCATACGGGACAAGCTAAATAATCCTTTGTGCTCCAGCCGGATAACATTGCATAGC
Source organism: Allium fistulosum (assembly GCA_030737815.1). Classification (NCBI taxonomy): domain Eukaryota; kingdom Viridiplantae; phylum Streptophyta; class Magnoliopsida; order Asparagales; family Amaryllidaceae; genus Allium; species Allium fistulosum. The sequence continues at coordinate 289,506,573 of CM060905.1, forward strand.
CCGGAAAGTCGCTGATCGTCCATATTACGCTTGCACGTAACGTGAAATTAGCACCAGTTAAGGCATCACAAGTTTGTATGCCAAGACCCCATAATTCTTTCAATTCTGCGATAAGAGGCTGCATGTAGACATCAATGTTATTCTTAGGAGACTGTGGACCAGGGATAAGGGTTGAAAGTATCTAATTTTCTAGCTTCATGCATAACCAAGGTGGAAGGTTATAATTTACCAATATGATTGGCCATGTGCTGTGAGCTGTAGTCATTGTACGAAAAGGACTGAATCCATCAGCTGCTACTCCTAACCTGATATTTCTGTTTTCAGATGAAAAATGAGGATATTTGGCATCCATTGTCTTCCAAACCTCGCCATCAGCTGGATGTCGAAGTCTGCCATCATTTTTTCGTCCCACTGCATGCCATATCATAAGTTCTGCATACTTCTTGGACATGAACATCCTTTGCAGCCTTGGTTTTAGTGGAAAATAACGTATCACTTTTGCTGGTACTTTGTGAATCCGCTGCTCCAGATCATTGTCAACACCCGCTTTCTTTTCCGGTATAGCCCACCTTGAAAAACCACAAGTTTTGCAGTTATTTTCCTTTTCATTTTCTGCCCAATATAGCATGCAGTCATTTGGACATGCATGTATTCTTTGGTAATCAAGGCCTAAATCTTTAATGATATTTTTGGTAGCATTGAAAGATAAAGGGATGTGGGCTTGTGGAAAAGCTTCTTTTAGCAACTCTAATAAATCGTTAAATGCAGACTCGGTGATTCCATGTAGGCATTTTAAAGAATAAAGCCTGACGATGAAACTTAATCATGAAAATTTAGTGCACCCGGGATATAATGGCTGCTTTCCCTCTTCAACACGATGATGAAATTTTCTAGCATCGACATCTACTCCATTTGCTCCATCAGAAGATCCACCTTTATTGTTCTGCATATTTCCACAAGTATGATGCAACATCTCATCGATATTATCTCCAAAATTTATTCCCGCTTCACGATCCATATCGTTATCGCTCCTTTCAGGATCTAGACAGGAAACCTCACAAATCCATTTCACGTACAATTCAGATGGACCATTCCAAATCAGATGGTCGTAGACTACCTCTTGACGATTCCACTTGCGATTATGACACTTTTTGCAAGGGCATGTAATTTCATCACCTACCGCGAATCTAGAAAAAGCATTTTGAATAAAACGTTTCACTCCACTGATATATCCTTCACTGAACTTAGGAAGTTCTGCCCATATTTTTTCCTCATCGTTCATCACTAATTTACACACAAATAAAATACAAAGACAAACACAATAATAAAATCAGGAATACGATTACACCTGAACTCATAAGTAAATCAGTAAATTAGGCAACACAACAATAAAATCAGGAAAAACTTGAAATATAGATAGAGTGATACCTTAAACAGCAGATTAAATCGAAGCCCTAACTGAAATTCGAAACCAAAACGAACCCCAATTGAAGACCTAATTGAAACACCGAAGCCCTAATTGAACTTGAACTCGAACTTGCCCTAATCGAACCCCAATTAAGCTTGTAAACTTAGAACTTTTAGCCCTAATTGAAATCGCAGAGTGTTTGAGAGGTTGAGCGGTGAAGTACGTATTTTGTTAAATGTTTGAGTGAAACCCTTCAATATTTTGTTAACTTTTGCCGCTTTGTTTTTGCTTCCCGCATTAAAAATTATTTCAGCCCGCTTTTTTTTCAGCCCGCACTCATTTTTTATAAGTCTATAGCTACTGCAACATAGTGTTGATATCTATGCTAACATCCTGAAGCTAATGTTGTAATAGACAAAAATCAGCATAGCTATCGTTACATTGTAGCTAGCAACATCTTGTATTTTCGTTGCAATAGGCCATCTATGGCGTAGTGCATGAAGTCGGACTACCTCACGAACCTATATGGATGCCAAATAAGTTGCTGTCTTCTTACTCTTGACCGGAATGAAGTGGACGCTCTTAGTCAAACGTTCTACAATCACCCAAATACTGGTATTCCCTTTCCTAGGTCGGGGTAAACCATCTATGAAGTCTATCGAAACACTATCCCACTTCCATTCGGGTACATCTAATGGTTGAAGCAATCCTCCATGCCTCTACTGCTCCGCCTTAACACTTTGGCACACAAGACACTTAGCCACAAACTCTGCTACATCCTTCTTCATGGCACTCCAATAAAACACTCTCTTCATGTCCCTATACATCTTATCACCACCCGGATGAATAGTCATTCAAGAATGGTGTGCTTCTGCTAGAACTGCCCTCATCAAATCACCAATGAGGGGGACACAAAGTCTTTCATCTCTCCTTAGCCACCCTTTACTATCGGTGGAATAGCGTTGGAGATGTCTAGAGACCTCTCCTCTGCTAATCCTATCTAGAATATCCACAAGCTTTGAATCCTCTCACTGCCTTGAGCCAATTTGATCTATGAGGGTAGGTTTAACCTCAAGTGCTGCCAATAATCCAAGAGTAATGTCCGTAAAGGGCTTAAAATCAAAGGTGGAAATAAACTCTACGCTTTTCCACTCCACGAACATTGGGCTAAGGGTTGTTCTCTTCCTACTTAACGCATCCGCAACCACGTTCCCCTTGCCAGGGGTGTAAGCTATCTCAAAGTCATATGATGCCAGAAACTCCATCCAACGCTGCTGCCTCAAGTTTAAATCCTTTTGTGAGGACAGGTACTTCAATGATTTATGGTCAGTGAAAAGCTCGAACCTCTCTCCTAGCAAGTGATGTCTCCAAGACTTGAGTGCGAAAACAATAGAAGCCAGCTCCAAATCATAGGTGGGGTAGTTCTTCTCATGAGTTCCCAACTGTCTACTCCCATAGCATTCTACCCTCCCCTCCTGCATCAATACTGACCTAAGGCCAGTCCCAGATGCATCAGTGTATACTGTAAAAGGCTTAGCTCCGTTGGGTAAAACTAACACTGGTGCACTAGTAAGGGCCCTCTTTAGCATCGTGAAGGAATGCTCACAATCCACGTCCCACACGAATGCTGCATTCTTCTTAGTGAGGTGAGTAAGCGGTGCTGAAATCTTAGCAAAATCTCTGATAAACTTCCTATAATAACCAGCCAAACCTAGGAAGCTTCTAACTTCGGTAACATTCTTGGGGGCCCTCCAATCCTGTACCGCTACTGCCTTAGAATGATCCACAGCTAGACCTCTCTTGAGACTACATGCCTCAAGAAATGCACCTCCTCACGCCAAAAGTGACACTTCGAGAATTTTGCTTTCAACTGATGAATACGAAGTGTACAAAGAACCTCTTTAAGATGAATAGCATGCTCTTCTATACTCTTGGAAAACACCAGAATGTCTTCCACAAACACTACAATGAACTTATTTAGGACATCTCGAAAAACACGACTCATCAAATCTACAAAATAGGCTGGGGCATTGGTCAGCCCAAACGGCACAACCAACCACTCAAAGAATCCATCAGGTGTCCTAAATGCTGTCTTATCGATGCTATCGTCAATGACCCTAAGTTGATGAAATCCAGTGGCTAAGTCAAACTAAGAAAATACTGAAGAGCCTACCAACTGATCGAAAAGACCGTCTATCCTAGGAATTGGGTAATGGTTTTTCTTCGTGAGCCTATTCAACTCTCTATAGTCTACACAAAGTCGAAGGGAACCATCCGCCTTTGTAGCGAAGACGATTGGCACCCCCCACTATGATATGCTCCGTCTGATGAAGCCTTTCTCTAATAGCTCACCCATCTGCTTACTTAACTCCTTCCTCTCCCTAGGAGCCATACGTCTCACGGGCAATGCAATTGGCTTAGCATTGTCATTCAGATAGATCCTAAAGTCGATCTCTCTCCTAGGGAGTAACCCCCTAACCTCCTCAAAAACGTCTGGGAAATCTCTAACAACTGGCACTGAATCTAACTCTCCTAGTGATGAATCAAGGGAATAAAGAAAGCTCAACATGACTGACCCCTACGGGTCGCAAGAAATCTCGAGAGTCCTTCCGCTACATGTCCCTAGCCAGATGACTCTCCTATTGCAGTCCAATATCGCACTATAAGTGGATAACCAGTCCATCCCCAAAATAGTCCCATATCCTGAAAATCCCGGTACATAGGCATCACAACCAAACTCTACGCCTAGTATAAAAATTTTCAAACCCCTACAAATCATGGATAAATGAGCCGATCCTCCTATGGGATTTGAAACAACTATAGGGTCTACAACTAGAGAAATATCTAAGTGCAAATAATCAACCAAGGAACTAGAAATGGAAGAATGCGATGCTCCGGAGTCGAAACGAGTCAGAATAGGAAAATTCGAAATAGAGATCAAACCTTCTACAGAGACTTTCCTAGCTCGGTTCGATCCATTACTAGAAGTGCTGCATCCAAAGCCTGTACTTGCACCGTAGGTGCGCCTGCTCTCTGCACTGTCCTCTGAGGACAAGCCCTACTAAGGTGTCCAGGCTGCCCACAGCTGTAACACCTCCTCTTCATCATGTCCTTCTTACAGTCCTTTGAGTAATGCCCAACCAATCCACAATTATGACATTTCTCGCCCTTCTTGATATGTCCCTTTTGAGGTCCTCGTCCTTTCTTCTTATCATTATCCTTCTTATTCTTCCACCACTGCTTCTTAGAGTTTTCTGATTTAGGAACCCCCCTAATCTCTTCTTCCTTAGCAACATCTGATATGAGAGCCATTTCCACAAGTGACTCATATGTCGCTCCCATAGGTACATGTGTCAATGTCAACCATTGGAGGGGCTGGTTCAAACCCTTAGCAAACTTGGTGGCCTTCTTATGCGGTGTATTAACAAGCTCCATCTCGAACCTCGATAACTCATTAAACTGATTTATGTACTCTTTCACCGAAAGACTCCCTTGATCCAGACTAATGAACTTCTCCAACTGCATGCTTTCCTTGGCTTGCGACAAGAATTTTCTATCAAACCTTTCCCGAAATCCAACCCAACCAATGTCTCTACCCTCCATCTCTACAATCTCCCACCAATAATAAGCCTCTCCCTTTAGCTGCCAAGATGCAAGCTGAACTCTCTGTCGGTCCTCCAATCCTAACAGCCCAAATATCCGCTCCGTATTCCTCAACCAAGTTCATGCCTCTACGAAATCCTCCGTGCCAGAAAACGGCTTGCCTCCTAGATTAGCAAAGTCCTTGTATAGCTTAGAAAAATTGGCTGCTGCAGGTGGATTAACGGGACCTCCACCCGCCGGCGCTGCATTGGGCGCTTGCCCTTGCACCTCTGGTGCCATAGCTTGGAGGTATCTATGGAACCAGACAGGGACTTGGACACCCTCTAGAAGATTTGAGGCGTCCGCCATTCTATGCAAAGAAAAGAAAATTTAGGCTCGAAAGAATCGAAAGAAGGTTGAACTGGACTTTAAGGGGATTTTTATAAAAATTCTCTTATACTTGAAAACTATTTCTATAATAAGAGTTTCTTTCTGAAAAATACTTTTAGTTTGAAGATATGTTACCTTTGAAAAATACTTTGCTTTTAAAACAAGTTTTTAGGAATCTTGTAACCTTAGGCTCTAATACCAAATGAAACACCCCACACCCCTTAGTATTCCTGAAAAGGGCACATCAAAGGATGTGGTGCGTTATAGGTATAGCTAAAGCATCACAAAGACCAAGATTCACAAGACAAAAAAGTAAAATCAGGGGAAAACATTTAAATAATAACTTATCATTCAGAATTAAACTTCATCTCAAAATAAGTTATAAAATCATAACATGTCTCAAAAACTCAAAATCTCTCATGTCTCACGAAAATACATCTCAGTCTCTACTATTTTCTCTTTTTAGTTATAACCACTTGTTATAATCATGCTTGTAAATATCTCAAATTTGCCTATTTTAGTCCATCTCCATTTTATATCAGTTTTTCTCATTTTACATCTGATTTATGTAAATTTAGCGTTTTTCTATTTTAATCCATACTTGCGAATTCTTCTCTTTTTAATATTTTATTCATGTCAAAAAGGATTAAACCTCTATAAAAAGAAATAAATATTTACAGGCTAAATTCCAACTTAAAACAGATGTAAATAACTGTAAATAACTACAAATAACTGAATAAAATTGCTGAATAAAAATTGACTGAAAAGAACTTCTAAAATTTACTTAAAAACTGACTGTAAGTAAACTTACATAAAAACTGTCTCAAAATTGTAGAAACACTACAACTATTGAGAACCCTATTATTTTAAATTGCTTACAAATCTAAAATAATTACAAAACACTCACCTGTGGTCCTTAACTTTAATCCTTGGCCTTCCTGGATCCACTTCTAGGGCGTAAAATATTTTTATTAAAAAGATTTCCTCCCTAGAAAATTTTTCTAGTTAGGGTTCAGTCTCAGGCAATGAACCCAATTGGGAGAAAATTTGAATGAGAAAAATAGCTAGGCCTAAGGTTCTATTTATAGTGTGGTTTAGAGATCTCAGGCCGTCGAATTTGAAGATTTAATCTAGTGCACCTACGTCATAGGCTCACTAGGAACCATCAGATGCAGCTACGAACGCACAGAATTTCACAAAAAAAATCGAATTTACACTCTTCGGCTCGTACCTGGATGAATAATCGTCCAGGCACTAATGCGGGTGGACCTGAGCTATTTGCGGGTTGACTTATAGGTCAACCTGACCCTAGCAAGGGTCGACCCCTATGGGTCATATTATTTTTCCGTTTAAATATATTTAATTCTGATTTTCTTGTTTCTCTCGTAACTTCTCCATACTAGCTTGGATTTCGACAAGTTATATATGAAAATTGATCAGAAAATTGCCACGGACCCAATGGAGCAACTTCTATAGCTAAATTCTAAAATTCCAAAAGCGCTCATTTTCACTGTTTAATATTTATTTTGGTTATTTAATTATCTAAAAATGCGAGGTGTTACAGGAAGTAACAAATAAGCAATTTCTTATTTAATTAATTATATGTTAAGTAATCAATTAAATTTTAAAGGGACTGTTTAATTTTAATTGATTAAGAATAAATCAATTAAATTTCTTTGATTGACAAGTAATCTGGATTAAAAATATAACTTGACTCAGTAAATTAAAACCATTCCAGTTCTGATTTGTAAATTGATTTAATATTAATTATAAATTTTTGATTGTAGTTAATGATCTATGCTTTGACTTTTATTTAGATATTGATTTCAATTATCTTTTGTCTGTGCCATTAAGTAGCCAAATAAATACTGTTGAGTTAAATTGAAATTGGATGTGGTTAATTGGACATTTGTTTAGCGAAAGCAAGACACTATTCCGCTAATTAAATTGATTGGACGTTGTTTAGGAGAATAAATCACCGTTCTGCTGTTATTAATTGGATAAGTTAAATTTGGACATTTATTTAGTAGAAATAAATCCGTTCTGCTATTACATTAGTGTGGACACTTAATTACATTCCAATGAACTGGTATTAGATAAGTTTTGTATTAACAATTGCTTGTTAATTATGGATTTAATTTACATTATGATGTTATGTGAATAACTGGATTATAACTTGGATAGTTAAAGGAATTAATGGTGACTCGATTAAGTCCCATTGAAGTTGCTAAGCCTCTTTCCAAAGTTGATCTTTGAATCAAGTTATTTTAAGAATAATTATTATTTATTAACAGGATTTTTAAAGATAATTATTATTTGTTCTAGAGGATAATCAATAATTGTTTTATTAGTGATTTAAAGTTAATTATTTTATTAATACGATTCTTAAAGGTTATTTAAAATATTTAATTATTGTTTTCAAAAGTTATTTAATTATTTAAATGTTTAAAAGTATATTTTAATTATTAATTAAAGTTATCATATAATGATTTGATTTAAAAGTTAATTATTATTTAAGAATAAATTAGTATTAAAATGTTATTATTTCAAGAATAATTTGTTTAAATATCAATATTGTTTTAAAATAATATATTGTATAGTAAACTTTTATAAAAGAGTATCTTACTAAATTAAACTTGGAAATTTATATAGAAACTTTATAAGCATTATTTTGAGATAATTATTAAAATAAATGATTTTGGGAAGAAATGGTATATTTTTATGGCGTAATTTGAGAGGCAGAGATTGCCTGCAGTTAAGTTTGGATTTCTCTAGGATAGAGACGTAATCATTGAGCTACAATCCATGGTTGATACCGCATGGTGCTTTCCATATTTATTTTAAAAAAAGTTTTCAAATATTTTTGAAAGGAATGGTTTGTGAATATACTTATTCCGGTGAGATAAGTATATGTCTGTTTTGATAAAGAGATTTGAATTATAAAAATTAAATTAAATAAGGCTTAGAGATTTCAGTGGGAAATGTAATTTTTGGTTGAATGTTCGTTTATTTGATAGTTAAATAACCGACTATCAAATCTTGGCCTAAATTTGTAATCCTTCTTAATTTTGGTGGTAGAGAATTAATTTCCTACTTAACACCGAAGGATTTTAACTCTGGAAATATCTAGGAGAAATGCGAGAATTATATGGTACGGTTACCATTCGGGTTGCTATACTGTGCGTATAAACTTGTGGATCTTCTAGGATAAAAGATAAGGAGATCCGTCCACTTAAACGGTTTGGGAGTGATCCCTGATCTTATGTATTGTCAGATTATTTCCTAAAGAACTGGCATTGAGCATTCCGGATAGACGATGATTGGTTTTTGGAGCACCGAGGAAATGGAGAGTGTACTCTAAGAGATGACTCGGAACCCATGACCTACTTTGAAACCATATACGGTTAAATGGAGGAGATGCGTTATATTTTGAGATGTTGAAATCCATACGTAGTTCCGTGATCCGTTGGAGTGTGGAAATCTGTGTGAGATTCCAAGATGTATTGAGATGTGGAATTCAAGTGTGATTCCGTGACCTGTTAAGGTGTGGGATTCCATAATTTTTTTGGAGACGGTGCGTGAATTGGAACGCTGAGCGTAGCCTCATCAGTGGAAATGAATAAAACCAGATATAGGATGCATAGCCCAAGGGCCTAGCTAACCCATGATGGTGTAGTTGTCTCTCTTTCTAGCAAGTCCCTATCGTTTATTTTATGCATGCCGGGAGCGATTCACTCGGCCTAGGTGGAAAGTTATGTATTTCCTATGTACCTCGGCTAGACAGGTACTGACCCTTGGAAGGATAACTCTGATCCTTGTGCAGGAGGACCGTTCTCGAAGTATTGAGAGCACCTCCGTGTAAATCCTACACAATTAGCGAACGTGCTTTATCGAATTTTGATTTTATGACTAGTATCGTTGTGATGTACATAGCACATGCATCGCAGCTACTTGTTATTATTACTTTGACGATTAGACACTATCATAATATCAGATGATTTTCTATAAAGGAGTTTTGGTTAGCGTGAGGTAAAAATCCGTCCGTGTTTATTTGCGGTAAGGTCTTACGGGATACCTTTGTTTTGAAAAGGTTATTAAACTTTAAGAATCAAGTTAATTGTGTTTTCTCACGCTGGTTTAACCAGACTAACCCGACCTGGTTTTTCCTAAATGCTCGGGTCAGACCAAGCATATTTTCCAGGTATAGATGGATATTTTGGAAATTTAGGAGAGGAGCTGGAGGCTAGAAACGTATTCACATAAATGATTATATTTCTATTGCATACGTTGTTATATATTATTCAGCAATTGTGAGGACATGCTGTTATAACTATCCAAGCTGAAATAGGTTAGTGTACTCTGATTGATGTCTGTATATATATAAACTACAGTTTTGTTTTTGTGTAAAGATTTGTTTATATATATTATAGATTATTTGTTCCGCTGTGAGATTCTGTGCTGTTTAGTTTCTTCTTGTCTTCTTTCTTCTTTCTTTTCCCTAACTACCCGCTTTCCTTTTCAATTTGGGTTGGACATGCATGGCTTATTGTTAGCTTACACTGTACGAAAAAGAGGGTTGTTACAACGTGGTATCAGAGCTGAAGGTTAAGCAAGAACCTTGGCTTTAGTGGGTAGAACTCATTATAGATAGGGTTAGTAATACCCTAGAATGAGTAACTGATTAGAGATAGGGTAAGCTACACCCTAGAATGAGTTTGAGTGTATATATAAGAGCGCGTATTTGTTAGTGATATAAAAATGTTTTGTATTGTGTTGTTTGATCTGTTGAGTGGCTTATGAATTCTAGTCGATGCGTTTGGTCAACGTTATCGATAGGGATTTCCTAAACACTCGAACAAGCCCATATGACATAGTATTGTTTTAAAAATCGGTAAGTGAAATAATTTTACTTGGAAATATATATTTTATATATAAAGGAAATTTTTTCTATAGTTATTCTTGGTTGTGCTTGGTTTTTAGGAAGAATAATATTCCATCATTATTATCTAGGATTTGATCGGTCATGCTCGTCCATTTTTTAGCATTGACTATTGTCCATTGATCTATCTTGAATGTTCCTTTGGAAATCAAGATTGGGTAATAGGAATTTTGGGAACATTGAAACGAATACCTTGTGAATTAAGTTTCACAATTTGAATATAAGGCGTTTGTTAATAATGTGGTGTTGAAAATGGGATTTCTAGAGGTTGTTTATTTAAAAGAAAATTTGGGATATTTTGATATAATATTTGGAAATGGTTGAATACAAAAGTTGGTTGTATTAAATTGGGTTTATTAAAAGAAGTTTATTAAAAGGAAACTTAAATATTTCTGGAATAAATACTTGAAAAATGATTTATATAAGAAAGCTAGAATATTTTTGAAATAAAAATATTTGAGAATGATTTCCTTTAAATGGAAATAATTTATAAATTTGATTTATTAAAATGTGCCTTATAAATAAGAGGAATTTGAAGGTTTAAATCCCGATGATTTTGGCAAAATGGTTTTCGAGGTTTAAAGGGTTTTTGGTGTATTAATGTTTTGGAAATAGTTGTTTAGAAATATATTTGAGTATAAATATCTCTAAAAAGGAATTTGGGGAAAAATGGGCATTTCTTTGGATTGGTTCGGGAAATGAGTCCCGATTTGTTTTGCGACGATCAGAATAATCTTCTAAGTGACGATCGGATGTTTGCTTAGGCGAACAGTATTGTGCACTTAGTAAATTATTCTCTTTGTCATTGTACGGTCGAGACGAGTTTGAACCCGAACGAATTCAAAGCAAATTGGAATTGGATATTTCATTGAAATATTTTGCTGGAAATATATTTATGATATTGTTTCAAAATGGGTTTGAAAGAAAGAAGTGATTTTTAGTTAACTAGTTCGTGTGGCTCGAAAATAACTAAAATGGGTAAGAGATACGTTTGGATGGTAAACATTTCTCTTGAGTATTATTCTTCCTGTAAGGAAGTATGTAATACTATTTGGTAATACCCAGTTCCTTGGTATAATTTTGGGGTTACTCGGGCTAACTGTATATATATTTTTCTATGGATTAAATATATAATATCGTTTCAAAGAGTGTTTTGAATAAAACCGGGTATTTAAAATTCTTAAGTGAATTCAGAATAAGGATTTAAATCTAATGGTTGGGTATACCCTTAGGGTATGTTAAATAATTTTATAAGTTTTACAACTTAAGCATTGTTTTATGAAAATATTTTTCATAAACAATTTACTAATAATATAATTGGTATTAGGGATAACCAATTAAATAAGTGTGTGAGATGGACGTAGATCATTTCCCTTTCCCATATAGTTTTGATCTAATATTCGAGTTCAAGGCTTTGAGGTGTTTCACACCATTCCGAATAAGGATCTATTACTCGATTTTTGACGGCGACCACTTGATGAGGGTTCTTGATATGGAACCAAGATTTTCTATCTTAGCTACAGCTATGTAAGGAGAGCAGAGGTTCCTAATCAAGGAGCCTGATTAGAGTCCGCATTAGAGAATCGGGTGAGCGATACTAGTTTGGAAGTGGAGTCATGTATTCAGGTAGTGATCGATTCAGATTCTGCATATGAATAACCTATTGACATCATGCAGGCTTATGAATAATATTGAGTATTCTTATGCTGGAATTTTGGGGACGAAATTCTTTTAAGGGGGGAGGAATGTAACGACCCGCATTTTTAACCATCTGTTATTAGAATACTTAACTAATTTTATATATTAAAATATTAATTTTTATAAGTCGAATAAATAAATTTTCTGATATTGGAAATATCTGAATATATAAATTTTGGAAACTATACTAATTTTCAAACGCTAATTGCAGAATATGATAATATATATATATATATAGAAACTTCACCATTTAGAACTTATGATAAAATATGTATATGTAAATATAATATATATATATATATGTATGTATGTATGTATAAGCTTCATGATGAAAAAACATAAAAATCAAGCACACATAATAAATCAAACCAGCCTATAATAAATCAAATCAACCCATAAAATCAAATCAGCACACAAAAGCAAAAGAAAATAAAAAGAAAAAATAATATAAATGAAGAAGCCTATACATGAACATAGCCACCCTATAAGTGTACCCATAGCCACCCTATTGGTCTACTATCTTCTTTCCATTCTCTTGTATATATATGGCCATACTTGTTCACGTATAATAAAAAAACAAATAAAGATCTGCCATTAAGATAAAAAAGGATTGAGAGTTCAAAAAGCTGGAAGGAGAAGAATTAAAGCTATTGTTCATCTGTTTTAAATCCAGTGAGTAAAACACTTTATTTTGTTACGGGTTACTATATATGTATATATATATACTGTGATTTTGGATGAATCTTTGAATATATGTCAAGTATATGTATGTTGTTATGTGAATATGTATGTGTCTGTGTGTACTAGACATGGTTAGTTTCAACATAACACTGTACTTCTTCCAAAAACCCTCTGTTCACGTTTTTTTTGATAAAACAGTTAAACTTATAACTTTGAAAATCAATATCTCATCATCTATTAAGTTTTAAACTTGATTCCAAAACAAAAGATGTTTTTTTAGTATAGAACATTTTAAAATTGATTCCATTCATTTTCATCGAGCAGAGAGGGAGAGAACAACATATAACAGTAAGTGGTTCAATGTGATCGAAAATTCAACTATCATAATTTGATGAATGGATCATATGAATGTGATTGTTGTTGCAAAAAACAATTTTTAAAAGTGGTTTGAGGATTTTTATTGGCGTGTAGGAGGAGAAAGGTGGAGATGATAAAATTTGGGGATTTCGTCAAATTCTGACGATCTGGTTGATTTCGTGACTTATCGTTTGGCATGGAGGAGCGCTGGACGATGGGGCATCAGGGAAAAATGGAGCGATGATTTATAGTTGCATGAGTGGGCTATACGTAGTCGAACTAGGGTTTAAGGGTAGTTGTTTTTGGTCTTGGGTTCGAGAATAATGGCGATGACGAGAGAGAAGGAGGAACGTGCGCATATATGGGAAATGGTGGCGGAGGTGATGGCGATGACGTGGGCGAATTCTAGTGATGGATGGCAGTCTGCAGTGATGTGACGAGGCGTTTGATGGGCTCGGCTTTAGTTTCAGTTTTGGGAAGAAGTTTGAAATTTCGAACTGTAGTCTTTGCCGTGGTTTCAGGTGGTCACGCGTGATGTGGGGTCGTGGGCGAACTCGCGTGGATGGTCGGCGGCGTGAATCGTTGACTGGAGGCTGAGTGCAAGTGCACAGTCTTCGTGCACATTTGGGTATGTTCCAATGAAAGAGAGGAGAAGGAAATTTGGGAAGGAGTAGGCAAGAGTTATTGGGCCGGGTTTTGAATTTATATTGGGCTGAGTGATATTTAAAAGTGAATTAAATTTATTATTTTATTTAAAAATCTATAAAAGAAAAACAATATTTCTTTTTTCATTTAAAATCCAATCGACGCGTAGATTTTTGCGACGAGATCCTATCATAGAATATATTCATCTGAACCTATCTCGTATACATTTCTGCAATGTAAAGATTTAATGATTTATAACAATTGGAACTAACAAATAAGAAATTTCTTATTTGATTACCCATTCTGCTATAAATTGATTGAATTGTTTGGACATCTGTTTAGCATGACAAATCGCCATCCTACTATTATGTTGTTTTAACATGTATATGCTAGTTAGTTCATATTGACATGTTATTCCTTGATTTGGATATGAGTGTATTTACATATATGTTGATCTATGTAAATAACTGTTAAGTGAATTGAAATGGAAACTAAATAGTAACTTAAAATAGCACCATTGGGATTGCTAAGCCTCTTTTCGAAATACAAAAGTATGTTTTTTGAATTAACTTTAATTCTTAAATCGATTTAGGTTTAAAGGTTATAAATGGTTTTCAAATTTTATTATTGTTTTATAAAGTTATTTTTAAATAATATCTTGTTTTAAAAAAATGGGTTTATTAAATAAAAAGCTTTACCTAAAGTGATTTACAAATGATATCTTGAAAATGATATTTTATAAAGGAGATTCTATAAAGGAATTATGAAGGAAGATTTTTAAATAGTTTTAAAATTAGGAAGAGATTTTGTAAATCATTTTAGATATTTTTGAAACACATTTTAAATCAAGTTTGAAAAATTGTAAAGAGGTTTGAAATGTGAAGTGAACTTATAAGAGAATTTTTGTAAGGAATAAGTGAATGGGTTTTATAAAGTGAACAAGTTTTACAGTAAGTGATGTTTTGAAAGGGAATGGTTTGGCCATTTAATATGGAATGTGAGAAGAGAGAATTTTCCAAATGTTTTTAGTAAATGTTTATATTATTTTCCAAGTAAAAGGGATGTAAGTGGTTTGGCAAAGGTGTTTTAGAAAAGATCCTTGATAAAGTTTTATAAAGTGATTTTATTAATTAAATATTAATTAATAATGGCTAAGAGGATCCCATATGGAATTTAATCAATGTTTGACAGTTTGATAGTTAAATAACCGACTATCAAATCTGGACCAAAACGTAACTTTGGAAATATCTAGGAGAAACTCGGAAATTATATGGTGCAGTTACCGTCGGTGGTGCTATACTGTATGTATAAATTCATTTCGTTCTTCTAGGATAAATGATAAGGAAATCCATCCATTAACGGTTAGGAGGTGCACTCCGCTCTTATCTTTCATCTGCTTATTTCCTAAAGAACCGGGGTTGAGTTTACCGGAAATTATCAAAATTTGTTTCGAAGAGACCGGGATCAGATGTTTTATCCTAAAACTACTTTGATCCAACTCAAGCATTTCGAACTGAAGACAACTTGAAGAATATGGAATCGAAGATGGAGCATTGAAGTGCAAGGGCTGCTTGCTACTAGTCCTGAGGGTGATACCAAAATGGATGTAGTAGAAGTAGTGCCTTCGGTTTGTCCTTATCCTGGACAACTTGTATGGATGAATGTTGGCACTGCATTACTGCCTGGATGGCAGTGTTAGCATTCGAAGTGGGATTGCTATACAAAAAGGTAAAACGTAGCCTCAAGCCTCATCAACCGGGAAATGACTAAAACAGGTCATGCAGCAGGGCTAAGTGGGTCGATCCCATTAGGGTATGTCATCATCTTTCTAGATTACCCTATTTTTATGAATTTGGTTGTGCATGAGAGATCTCGATTAAGGTTGGAAGACCGGGATGATGACATATTCAGTACTACTAGTCAAGTGGTAGGCCGGTTCTGTATGGCAGGGTACAAGATATTCTTGTCAGACCCGAGTGCATTGTTTTAGAGATGTACCCATCGAAGGTAGTTCCTTACCTGGTCATAGTATGGGATCCATTCTCTAATACATGCCTTTACGGTTTTGATTGTAGTACCTAGTATGCTGTAATTTAATTAATGAAACAATTTCGGCTATTTTAATAAGTATTTTTACTTAGACGTTATTAATAATATCACTGGATTTTCTATAAAAGTGTTTTGATTAAAGGTAAAAACCCGTCCGTGTTTATGTGCGGCATGGTCTTACGAGATACCGTTGATTTTTAAAAGGTTTTGAAATGTAATAATCAGGTTGTTTGAGTTTACTCACACTAGACCCATGTCTGACCCGGATTTTTATTTTCTTTCCCTAAAACTCTTGGGTGCTTAAATTTTTACGAGCAGCCAAGTAGTTAAGGTCTTTCCACGGATGCACTTTGGAGGATCTCGGAGCAAGAGGCTTCATCGATAACTAGTTTATTATCTTGTTTCCACTGTGTACTATATACTTTATATCTTATGTATAAGGACATGCTGTTATAACTGTCCTAGGTTAGGAATTGTATTAGTGTAACTCTGATGCATCATTTTTGAAATGACATTGCAAAGAATTATGTTGATTAATATATTTTACTCCATTGCGCTATGAGATTCTGTGTTTGCTTTTAGTTTCTTCTATCTTCTACCTTCTTTCTTTTCCCCTAACGAACAGTGTTTCCGACACTTGATGAGTCGGCATGCAATACAGTGGATGTATTAGTGTCGATTTTCAAGGGTCAAAAATCCGGTTCGTTACACTAAACTTCTAGACTTGTATATTAAAATGAATCCATGAGTCTCAAAGATAAAATGGTGATCTGAGGAAATGAGAATAATCTGCTTGAGCAAAAAGAACTGATCATGTATTTACACATTGTCTTGAACTGGAACCAGAGAAAAGTTATTTGCAATATTTATGTATTTGTAAGTCATGTTTACTTCAATGTTGTTTTATTAAAGCTTATTATTGTACATGAAGTATAACAATATGTTAGTGTATTATTATGTTGTGTAATAGGTTGTGTATTTACACACAGTTCAGAACTGCAAAATGTTGTAAACTCTTTTCCAGTTAATAAGAACTTTGTACTTGTGTTAGTAGTTTTTGTTTTATTGTAGTTTATTTGTGTATGAAAGTTATAGCAATATGTCTATGTACTTATAAGATTCTTCATCGATTCAAATAATATTATGGATGTCATAGTCTGCGTCGAATTCTATGATCAAGCCTTTGACTGAGCTCATGATGTAATATAAGAGATCATGGTTGAGTCGTTGGCTGAGACCATGACTGAGCTCTATATTGAACCTTTGATCGAGCCTTGATCAAGCCATGATCGAGCCTTTTACTAAGCCTATGACTTATCTCATGATAAAACCAATGACTGAATTCTTTATAGATTGATGGCAAATATTTGCCCGGCAAATATTTGTTAGATAACTATTTAGTTCTCTTTAATTTAATTTCAAGTTTCAGTTATTATTGTTTTTGTATTTTTTATATCTTTGAAAATTAGCTGTGCATATTTTTAAACAAAACATGATTTCTTATTAGCTTAATATGTAGGTCAAAGTGTCTATTTGCGCCAAAATTGGTCACAAACCCCAAATATCGTGAAAGCACCAGTGTATGAACACAGATCAATAGTTAATGATCACAAATCACAAATCTAAGTAATGTAGAGGATAAAAAGTGAAGAATAATGAACTTAAAATAGAAAGAAATAGACAAAGACACAAGATTTATAGTGGTTCGGCTATCTCCGGCCTACGTCCACTCCAAAAGTTAAACTTTTATTGAATTTCCTCGTTGGTTACAATTGATTACGGCAGATAATTATGATAAAATCCGAGTACAACAGCAGTAATGGAGAGCAAAGTTGAATCGGGCAGAGTCTGGACGTTAAATGGCCAAAAGATCCTTTTTTTGTAGGCTCTGGGGTGCTATTTATAGGCGTTCCATGCAAATATCTCGCTAAAAGTTCGAGAGACTTCTTCTGGCACGTGAGTGGACCCACACGATCGATCCCATGAAGTTTCGACTTAATCCGTGATCGATACGAATGTAATTCTTATCGATCAAGATTTTTTCCAATAGAGTCAAAACTTGGTGTGAACATTCTTTAGCTTGTACGTAAGCTCCTGTGAAAATTTTGTGGCATTTGGACCTGTAGATCTTCAGATATGATCGATCAGAAATGTAGAGCTCGTGTGACATTCCATTCGAATCGATCCATTTCGCATCGATACTCGATCGCATCGATACCCTGCACGCGCTTGGCGATGATGTGGCCCTATCTTCAAGGTTCGATCCACTTTTCATGCCGTGTTGAACGTTTCCTCCTTTAAACCATCCACATTTCTAGTTCGCATCCAGACTTCGTAATCATTTATTCGCATCCATCTGTTAATGTTCCCAGTCTTCTTCGTATCCTTGGCCGCCCTTCTGTTTGCATCCATCGACTATGCCTCTGTTCGTATCGACTCGAAGTATCCACACTGATCGATACGAATAGTATCGATTCGAAGTGTCCAATGTTGATCGATACGAACAGTATCGATTCGAAGTATGCCGCTACGCTTCATCCCGATCGATATGAAATCATCGAGTCGAACAAATCATCATGCACCTATCTATTCAATCCAAGTCCACAGCCATCGAGTCGAAACTCATCTGGCCTTCCTACCCGATCGATACGAACGCGCTGTTCGTATCCATGTCGATCGATACGAACGCCTTGTTCGTATCCATCAATTATCTTGAGCAAATGAACTCCGTTTGACCTGAAACTCGGAACGTAGTCTCTCCTAGCCTTGTTCATCATTCCCAATCGATCCTGCCTTGATCGGAGCTCGACCAAATTTTGACGATATCGACAAAGCCTTATTTCCAATTGATTTCCAATCCTGATATCCGTCCTTTCTTGCCAATTTGTTGATATTACAGCCTTGACCAAAGGGTGGGATAACATTTGCCCCCCAAAACATGCCTTGTGATAAGAAGGGGTGTTTTGAATAGTCCAGAATCCGATATCTAAAGTCCATAGCCATATCATCCAAGTGCATCGTTCTTGACTACTTCGAGTCGATGTCTGATTCCAAATCCAGTAACCAAAGCCTTTGCCAATTCCATATCCATCCATACTCGATATCTGAGTCCTAATCCATCCTTATCCAATAACCAATAACCGAATTCAGGACCTCTCCGGGTCGATATCCAAATCCGTAACCTCTCCGGGTTCTTGCCAAGCGTAATCCACACTTGACGACCATGGCCCAATGTCCCTGGGCGTTAAATAATTGCCATGGCTTAAGTCCTAAGCCGAATCTTGGTCGCTCCGGACCCTTGCCGAGCATAATCCATACTCGACGACCTGAAATTGTAACCGATAGATATTATGGGGCCTAGGTCCTAGGCCAAATCCTGGTCCCTCCGGACCCTTGCCGAGCATAGTCCATACTCGATGACCTGAATAAGCCAATTCGCCTCGTTCGGATGAAGATACTTACCCCTTGCCAGGCATAACCCATACCCGACGACCATTTATCAAAAACCAGATGAAAACAATCATCCAAATGAAAGTCCAAACCAGAAAATAAACAAAACCAGGAGTTCTAACCAAACTCCAAAACCGAACCAGAAAAAGCAAATGTCCAAACCAAAAGAAAAGGCAGATTTCGCAAGCCATAGTGTCGCGGTTTATCATCATTCAGAGCATGCCTAGGGGCCATCTCCGTCCCCGTACATGAGTAAATGATTTGGCCGTTTGTTAATAGTTCGCTACATATTTCATATCATCCCTGTCAATTGATAACCAGTCGACCATCACTCCTGGGCGCCGCGCCTTCGTTATTTGAGGTAGACGGTGGTTGCCCCTGTTCCACTACTGCATTCTAAGCCCCGACATATTGTCGCAACTGCCCACTCCTTACATGCTCCTCAATTATGTCCTTCAGATGCCTGCAACTGTTGGTATCATGTCCGTCTAAATCGTGAAAAAGACAGTGCCTTCCTGATGCCCTTTCACGTTTTGAGGGCTCTCTCCTAGACGGCCTTCGATAGGGAAGGCGATTTCGAGTTTCCATGAATATCCGTTCCAATGTTTCGTTTAATCCTATATAAGTGGAAAACTTTGGTTGCCTCCACCACTTCCTAGCTTTCCCTGATTCGTCATCCAGCTTCCCTTTTGCTTTATCTTTATCAAAGCCTCCGCTGGATGGTCCACCATCCTCAGCTGCGTTCACCTCCTTTAACTTCATATCCGAACATGCATCTTCCTGCCGAAGGAATCTCTCAGCTTCGTGAAAGAATTCCCCAAGATCCATTGGTGGGTCTCGTACTAGAGATACTTTGAAATCTGAATCCTCTCTAACTCCTGATACTGCTGCCATTAAAACCATCGATGGATCCAGCCGATCCACCGAAGCAACCGCTGCATTGAACCGAGTTAGGAAGGCTCTGAGCGTTTCATCTGTCCTTTGCCTTACTGACGTTAGCGTCATCACGTTCTTTGGTCTTTTAATATGAACCCAAAACTGCTTCAGAAACCTGTCCACCAATTCTTTCCATGACCTAATAGATCCTTCTTCCAGCTGTCTGAACCACATAGCAGCTATATCCGTCAGGTACAGAGGAAAACATCGGGCTATCACTTCCTCTGATGCCCCCAGCACTTCCATATTTCTTGTATATCTCATCAAGTGATCGGTCGGATCAGCTTTTCCATTGTATACTTCTAGCGTAGGTAGCTTGAATTCTGGTGGATTCCGAGCCATTCTGATGTCACGAGTAAACGGACTCCTGTTTACTCCTTCCAAATCTCTGTTCGTCAAACCTCCGCGCATAGTTCGCCTGATAATCTCAGCCAAGCCATCATTGTCTGCCAATGGTTGCCCCCCGAGCCCCCGAGGGAATTTTGGTACGTACTCCTCATCCCGCGCTCCTAAATTCATGCTGACATCCTGCTGTGTGGTGTTAACTGGACTTCCTCCATGAACCGGTCCATCGTTGCCAGGTGGTGTGCCCCCATGTCCGGATCCATCCAGGTTTGCAGTTGTGTGCTGATTAGGGGTTGTGCCTTGTTGAGCTGCTCCATTCGATTGCCTGTTTGGCCCTTCCGCTCCAGCTGCTCCTCCTTGTCCAAACTGTCTGAGGAGGTTCTGCATCATTTCCTCCTGCCTTTTCAGAAACTCTTCATGCATAGCTCCCATCATCGTCTCCATCTCCTCTCTGGTGATGAAAGCTGAAGTCTGATTAGCCCCTGATGATGCCTCCTGGCTTCCTTCATGCTGACTTCTCTTGGCTCTTTGTCTTCTACTTGATTGCCTTGTCATAGCTCTTTAGATCTAAACCCTTAAGCCTTCAAATCCGAATTTCAAATCTGGTATAGCGGGTGCTAGTTGCTCTCGGTGAAAGCACCAAAGTGTTTGCGCAAAAATTGGTCACAAACCCCAAATATCGTGAAAGCACCAGTGTATGAACACAGATCAACAGAAAGAAATAGACGGAGACACAAGATTTATAGTGGTTCGGTTATCTCCGGCCTACGTCCACTCCAAAAGTTAATCTTTTATTGACTTTCCTCGCTGGTTACAATTGGTTACAACAGATAATTATGATAAAATCCGAGTACAACAGCAGTAATGGAGAGCAAAGTTGAATCAGGCAGAGTCTGGACGTTGGATGGCCAAAAGATCCTTTTTCTGTAGGCTCTGGGGTGCTATTTATAGGCGTTCCATGCAAATATCTCGCTCAAACTTCGGGAGACTTCTTCTGGCATGTGAGTGAACCCACACGATCGATCCCATGAAATTTCGACTTGAACCGTGATTGATACGAACGTAATTCGTATCGATCAAGATTTTGTCCAATGGAGTCGAAACTTGGTGTGAACATTCTTTAGCTTGTACGTAAGCTCCTGTGAAAATTTCATGGCATTTGGACTTGTAGATCTTCAGATATGATCGATACGAAATGTAGAGCTCGTGTGACATTCCATTCGAATCGATCCATTTCGCATCGATACTCGATCGCATCGATACCCTGCACACACTTGGCGATGACGTGGCCCTATCTTCAAGGTTTAATCCCCTTTTCATGCCGTGTTGAACGTTTCCTCCTTTAAACCATCCACATTTCTAGTTCGCATCCAGGCTTCGTAATCATTTATTCGCATCCATCTGTTAATGTTCCCAGTCTTTTTCGTATCCTTCGGCCGCCCTTCTATTCGCATCCATTGACTATGCCTCTGTTCGTATCGACTCGAAGTATCCACGCTAATCGATACGAACAATATCGATTCGAAGTGTCCAATGTTGATCGATACGAACAGTATCGATTCGAAGTATGCCGCTACGCTTCATCCCGATCGATACGAAATCATCGAGTCGAACAAATCATCATGCGCCTATCTATTCAATCCAAGTCCACAACCATCAAGTCGAAACCCATCTGGCCTTCCTACCCGATCGATACGAATGCGCTGTTCGTATCCATGTCGATTGATACGAACGCCTTGTTCGTATCAATCAATTATCTTGAGCAAATGAACTCCATTTGACCTAAAACTCGGAACGTAGTCTCTCCTAGCCTTGTTCATCATTCCTAATCAATCCCGCCTTGATCGAAGCTCAGCCAAATTTTGACGATATCGATCAAAGCCTTGTTTCTAATCGATTTCCAATCCTGATATCCGTCCTTTTTTGCCAATTTGTTGATATTCCAGCCTTGACTAAAGGGTTGGATAACAGTGTCTATCCTTGAATCCAAAAAAGAAGTTATATTTTGACTTGTTCCTAGCATAGAAACAAAATAGTCCATTTATTGATGTCATTGAATCAAAATTCGGTCATATCTTTTGACCAGATTTGTAAGGTTGGGATTGTTTTGCTAATTTATAGATCTATGGTTGAAGTTTTTTATGTGTGTCTATATCTTCTTCTGTTTTTTAGTCTTTGCTTTTCATGTTCTACTTTAGTGAAATAGTTGATCTTTTAGCTATATTCAATGGCTAACTGTAATGACCTGGAATTTCACTACTTTGATTAGTGAATATTTATTTAATTTTAAAAATTCAATACGTAGGTTTTGTAATGAAAATGAACTCAATTTAATAAATTAATAATGATGATAAAATCGTTTTCAAAAATTTGTTTACCAAATTAAATAGTTCGTAGAAAAATAGAAAATGTGACCGAAGAACGTTTTCCGAAATTTCGACCTTTCGACATCGGAAAGTTGTCGAGAACGTTATTCGTCTTTGTGCACCATATACACATATATATAAGAGTTCATTAACTAAATAATAATACACGTAGAAATAAATTACCTTATGTTAATTTGGATTATTAAGTGTAGTGACAAGTCATAGTTTTAAAAATAATAAACTTATATATATATATATAAGTATGTCACATCTTAGGTTTTATATATATATTAAGTATTATCACATCTTTGATTGTAATCATTAACCATCATTATCTCTTGTCACGTCTTAGCTTTAATTAATAATTTAACTTATATATATATAAAGAAAGTGATGTAACTAAACATTTATTATTTCTTGGTATATTCCCTTTAAAACTAAAATTATTTATGAACTATTTAATAAATCCATTTTCATTAAACACTAATTTTATTTTAACCCATTCCAGAACACATTACTTAAAAGCTCAAATATTTTACAACTTAAGTTTATTAGCATCTTCTAAAACGCAACTTAGTTTTATCAACACTTTAAAACTCAAGTTTATACACATTTCAAAAGCCACAACTTCATCTTAAAGTTCCTACATACTTAAGTTTATTATAAACATTATATAAAGCACACTTAATTTTTTTATTACCGACCTTAAAACTTAAGTTCATATCTTTAATTGATACTAGAATTCATTATCTGAATTATTTCATAAATTATTACTTTAAGCCTATAAACACTTTGTAAAAATCTATCTCATTAATAAACATTTCCCCACAATTTTTTTATTACTTCCAAGGAATCAATATTTTACTTTAGAAATATTACCTAAGTTTATCAACATTTTATAATTCAAGTTTATAATTGCAAAATACCCTTATACTCCCTAAGAGTGTACACACACACATATTTGTTTTTTCTTAACATGAATATTCAACAATTTTAAATCTTGTTTTAAAATCTCTATCTCTTCAAAGTTATAAGTTACAAAAACTTATTTTCTTATGTTTTCTCACAACACTTAGATTAAATTTCTATATCAAATTTGGAAATCCCGACTGTCCAAAATCGTCGGAAATTCCTTTTTATTTTTAATAAATGAAATTTACCAAACAATATCCCATAATGAGATACACCAACTAACTATCCAAATGGTTAAGATACATAAGCCTGTAATATCATTTAGCTGAAAATTTTAGAATTTAAAACCCGGTTTTATTTCAAATCAATTTGAAATAATAATAGTAATAATAATAATATCCATATATTCCTTTGTACATCAAATCATATTTTTGGGAATTTTTAAACAAATTTGCTTTACCCAAAACAATTCAATAACCAATTTCTATCATGGTAGCAATTCCTCACTTTAGAAACTCGAAAATGAACACCGCTGATGCTACAGTCATCACTGGGTTTATTTTCCAATGACCGAAGTGAGTTCAGTACTTTTTAACTCTTCCAAGTCCCTTTTTCAATATTTCTATCAATCGGTACTTTCAAAATGTGATGACCCACCTTTTTGGACGGTTTAAATTGACAATAAACCAAACATGCCTAACTCAAACCATTCAAAAGGGAGGATTGTCAATGGAATTTAATAAGAAAATAAGAGAAAAAAAGGAAAACAAAATACGTAATCTCGCAGTGGAATGACAAAATATAATAATCAAATAAACAGTTCACGAAGTTGTTTTCCAATATACATTTGATCACACAATTTATACAACAAAATCAGAGTACAATCAACAAACATACCAAAATAATGCAGCTGAATAATAATAGTAAATACGTTCAAACAAACTCCATCTTCATCTTCAAGGAATAATGTATTTAAACACTGAAATACTCAAGCTGACCCGAGCATAATGAAAAGACAAAACACTCGAGTCTGAACTAAAGGTTCTTATGTAAGTTAAATCAATATCAAGTAAATATGAGTGTGATAGCTTCAGAGATGTTTACAGGATTTTACATCTCCTATCCAGCGTATAGCGTGCATGCAATAACTTAAGAGATGTTATGGGATTTTCCATCTCCTAAGGATACATCAAACTATCTATATGTAGTAAGATACGCTATATATGTAGAATCTATTAGTAAAGTAAAGTATTAAAATAGCGTTAAGGCTTTACATTGATCCCCCTTAACACATTTTTAAGCAGGTAATCTATGCATGTCCTATAACACAGCCAGTGAGTCCACTATAAGTACCATACTAAAACAAAATCGTAGTAGGCACGATAAAGTATAAAGAGTATGATAAGGCACGTGAGGTGATGCCCAAGGTAGGATACAATCGTTTTGCGTTTCCTGACTGATGGTAACCCCTAACGGCCTAACGCGAACATCCATCCCATAATCAAATCAAGGTGCACTAATCAAGTCAAAATCAATATAGTAATATGAAGAACAGATGTCGCTAGAGGTAGCTAGACTCATTGGTTAGGTATGGCTCCTATTTTAGTCATTTCTAATTGGCACAAGTGCCGGGGTCTATCCATCATCGTTCACTTTCTTCAAATCCATCAATCGTTTGCCAATCCAACCACTTCATTCTAGATCATCCACCACGTACGCAGTTGTTAAAGTGGTTCCAATATTGACAGAGAGTATGCCAATAAGAGGCCCCGGTCTCTTTAACAACCACATACATGACATTTTTCACACTGCCTGGTTCTTTTAAATTTCAAGAACAAGTCATACTTCATTTCAAAATATCAGATTCACTTCAAAAATCATTTCGAATACGAAACAGGTTATAACTTCATATCAAAGCATTCGTATTTAAATCAATGATTTAAATCTAAATAATTCCCCTCTAAAACAGTTTGAATATTAAAAATAATTTTGAATAATTAAAATAGTTTGAATATTGAAATTAGTTTGGATAATTAAAATAGTTTTAATATTGAAAAAATAGTTTGGAATAAACAGTTTATATATTAAAATAATTTGGTTATTAAAATAATTTATATATTAAAATAGTAAATATTAAATTGTTTCTTCCTTTCAAACAATTTGAACTCATGTTCCCATTTCAAATCACAACAAATTCAACCTTTCCACTTCCAATTTCAAGTCAACTTCATATTCAAATTTCGATTTACATTAGCCTCAATTCAAAATAATTTCATAGTTTACATCAAATACAATTTAAACAGCTATTCAAATGGCTGAAAGTCTCAATTCAATTTCTCATTTTTAAACAATTTTTTTAAAATCCATTTCACGTCCAAACTTGAAAATACCAATTTAAAGCCATCTTAAATAAAGTAAATCCAAAGTTTAAATTTAAAGTCTAACCTTCCAAATAATTCACCTTCGATAAATTCAAATCATATTCCAATTCCAACTTTAAGATTTCAAATTAAATCCTTAAACAATTTCGTTTAAATAGTTTCACTTTCAACATTTCAAATCTCAAATTAGAAAATAATTTAATTCATATAAATTCAATTTTTTTTCTTTAAACCAATATCATTTAAACCAATTTAAATTCAAGATTTTGAAACTATTTAATTTAACCAATCTGGTGTCCATATATAATTTTCTACCCTATGGCCAAGTGATCAATTATTTTAATTTAATTTCATGAATGGATATATATCATTTCAACCCAAAATTAAATGACATAGGTATATATCATTTCAACCTATTTCTTAGTTTATTCAAAATAATTCAACTGACAATTTATAGGATGTAAAATAAATAATAGGATAATAATAGGGATTTATCCAAAATAAATAAACCACCATACATCCAACATCAATTAGTAGGCATACAATAACAATCAACATCCAAATAAATCAACATATCACAACAATTACTAATTAACAATTGTCGGTGTTTAACTAACAATAAATTTAAATATTAATTTAAATGTCAATTACATTCAATCAATATTATTAAATTATATTATAATAATTTTTTTCATTAATAGATCATAAATTTTAATTTTTCACAATATTAAATTCCAAAGTCTTATTTAATTGAATATTTTTAATTGTCAAAAAATACGGGTCCTTATAATCTCCCCTACTCCAAACTTTTCGTCCCCGAAAAGGAACAAGAAGAATCAAGAAATTTGATACATTAAAATAATCAATTTATAAACAACTAAATTTTACATATTTAAGTTTAATATAAATTTGAAAACAACTCAACTTCCACAAAATTTCCTAAGTCCTAAATTTATTTGAAATTTCGGCAGCATCTCCTTTACGCGGCTAGGTCCGGGAAAAATAACAATATCAATAATCACATTGTATATATCATATTTCAATAATATTGCATTCCAACGATGGGAAAAACAATAAAATACCGCTACAAAAACCGTAATCCGAAAACGTACCTATTTGTCGAGCAAACAAAACTTTATTTATGAAACCAAAAGCAACTGATATTGCTTCCATAAACTTGTATTTTACTTACATAATCCCAAAGAGTTAAAATTATGCAAAAAGAGCGATATATTAGTTGTTTTAATTAATAGCACAAGCAACACAGCATATATAATAATCATATGCAAACAAAAGTAGTACGACCATTATATGTAACAAAAAAAATCCATCACACACCCATAGCAATCAAAACTAATGGTTTGTCCGGGTTCAGACACTTTTCATCGCATAAGGGCTATAAATAAACTACCAAGTGTACCTTACGCTCAACAGCCTTAGATAATTACTTAATAGATTATTCATACAATCTCAAACAATTTGAAGTATTATTTCCCAAACTTCCCATAAGCCAACAACATAGAATTTAAATATTATTAAGTTTGTACGATGTACATATATCATTTATACACAATATCAATTCTGATCGCCTGCTTGAATACACAAATTTCACTTTTGAGCTAGATTGTAAATCCAACTACTCTAGGGCGGACTCTGATCTGATTTCTTGATTAGAAATCTTCGTTCTCTATGCATAGCCATAAACTATGATAGAAAACTTCAAATTTATATCAAAAAAATTCATATCAAGCGTTCGCCGTCAAGAATCGAGCGAAAAATTCTAACTCGGACTGGTGTGAATTTCCACAAACCATGTATCCAAATCTGAATCAGAACTGTTATGCGAATAAAATTATCTACGCACGATTTACATATTTTATTCTATTGGTTTCTTTAACATCTCATTTACTTTGCATTTATTTTAAATCTCATTCATTTATACAAGAACATCTTTTATACATTCATTTACTTAGATAAATTCATTCAATTTTTAAATTCATTGATGGATAAATTTATAAAGTATTACATATAATTCTTTGCAATTTAATTCACATTCATTATTTACTTATATACTTAATTCCATTAAATATTAATATTCATTAATAAATCAATTCACACTTAAGTTTTTCCATTCTTTGATTCATATTTATTCCTTCATATAGTATCATTTAATATTAAATATATTTATGAATCATTTCAACATTTTCTTTAGTTTATAATCATTTACTTAAAATAGTATTCCATTTTTATTATTTAATTTAATTATAAAACATTTTAAAATATTAACTTAAGTTTATAACATTTCTTTTACATCTTAATCTTTATTTACAGACATAATTTCATTTTGAAACATTTTTATTACTTAAGTTTTTACTTGCATAATATTCTATTATCTTTTTAGTTTACAAGTTACAAAACTTCAAAAAAAATTATAATTTCATTAAACACTTATCTTTAATTTCAGATTTCAATTTGGAAGTTTTCAACCATTAAAATAGTCAAAGATTCTACTTTATTACAATAATTAAAAATCACTAATTATCAGAAACTTAGGAACTATATACCAGATTTCATTTCAACTTCTTGAGATAATATATACTTATATCTTTTATATATCAATTCATACTTCGGAAATTTATATCAAAATTTGTTTATCAAAACAAATGTATAACAAAGCTACTATAGTGGTATTCCTACTTTGAAACTCAAAAATGAATGTTGATAATGCGGTCGTCATCACCGAAATTATTTTCCAATGACAGAAGAGGGGAGTATAGAACTTATTTCCTTTTTAAAATTCTGTTAAAACATTTCTGTCAAAACGTTTCTTTCCAAAAAAACTTCCAAATAATACTAATATTATTTTTCCAAAATCTTTGAAAACCAATTTCAAAACACCGGAACTTAAGTTCTCAAATTTTCAATTTATATTCATTTTTTTGTAAATCCTATTTTATAGACCATATTTACAAAATTACATTTTCTTATAACATACAATAGTCAATAGTTTTAAGAACCTTGACTAACCAAACAATAAATGATAATAAACAAATATTATCTTTTCCTAACAAACAACACACCAAAATAACAAAAATCAATTTATGAAAAATTATTCTTTTGAATATAAAATATAATATTAGGTAAATTTATTTCATTTACCTATTTTTAAAACAATATTGTGTTGGTTTACCCTATTCAAGTGTTTAGAAATCCTTATCGATGCCATAGCGTCCCATGTACCGACCATAATTCATAAATACTCAACAGAACAAACTAACATAATACAAAACATTTTTATAACACTAACAAATACGCTCTCTCATATATATATATATATATACACTCAAACTCATTCTAGGGTGTTACTAACCTTATCTCTAATGAGACTAAGGTATCTCTAAACCTCGCTCTGATACTAACTGTGATGACCCACCTTTTTGGACGGTTTAAATCAACAATAAACAACATATGTCTAACTCAAACCATTCAAAAGGGAGGATTGTCAATAGGATTTAATAAGAAAATAAGAGAAAAGAAGGAAAACAAAATATAGAATCTCACAGCGGAATGACAAAATATAATAATCAAATAAACAGTTCATGAAGTTGTTTTCCAATATACATTTGATTACACAATTTATACAACAAAGTCAAAGTACAATCAACAAACATAGCAAAATAATGCAGCAGAATAATAATAGAAAATACAGTCAAGCAAACTCCATCTTCATCTTCAAGGAATAATGTCTCCAAACACTGAAATACTCAGGCTGACCCGAGCGTAATGAAAAGACAAAACAAAACAATCAAGTCAGAACTAAAGGTTCTTATGTAAGTTAAATCAATAACAAGTAAATATGAGTGTGATAGCATCAGAAATGTTCACGGGATTTCACATCTCCTATCCAGTGTATAGCGTGCGTGCGATAACCTAAGAGATGTTACCGAATTTTTCATCTCCTAAGGATCCATTAAACTATCTATATGTAGTAAGATACGCTATATATGTAGTGTCTATCAGTAAAGTAAAGTATTGAAATAGCGTTAAGGCTTTACATTGATCCCTTTTAACACATTTTTAAGCAGGTAGTCTATGCAGGTCCTGCAACACAACTAGTAATGTCGGTAGCCAGTGAGTCCCCTATAGGTACCATGCTAAAATAAAATCGTAGCGGGCGCGAATAAGGATAAAGAGTATGACAAGGCACGTGAGGCGATGCCCAAGGTAGGATACTACCGTTTTGCTTTTCTTGACTGGTGGTAACCCCTAACGGCCCACCGCGAACATCCATCCCATGATCAAATCAAGGTGCACCAATCATGTCAAAATCAATATAGTAATACGAAGAATAGAAGTCGCTAGAGGTAGCTAGCCTCATTGGTCAGGTATGGCTTCTATTTTAGTCATTTCAAATTGGCACAAGTGCCGGGTTCTATCCATTATCGTTCTCTTTCTTCAAATCCAACAATCGTTCGTCAATCCAACCACTTCATTCTGGATCATCCACCACGTACACAGTTGTTAAAGTGGTTCCAATATTGACAAAGAGTATGCCAATAAGAGGTCCCAGTCTCTTTAACAACCAAACAACATTTTTCACACGGGTTGGTTCTTTTAAATTTCAAGAACAAGTCATACTTCATTTCAAAATATTAGATTCACTTCAAAAATCATTTCGAATTCGAAACAGGTTATACCTTCATATCAAAGCATTCATATTTAAATCAATGATTTAAATCTAAATAATTCCCCTCTAAAACAGTTTGAATATTGAAAATGGTTTTGAATAATTAAACTAGTTTGAATATTGAAATTATTTTGGATAATTAAAATAGTTTTAATATTGAAAAAATAGTTTGGAATAAATATTTTATATATTAAAATAATTTGGTTACTAAAATAATTTATATATTAAAATAGTTTATATTAAAACCGTTTCTTCCTTTCAAACAATTTGAACTCATGTTCCCATTTCAAATCATGACAAATTCAACCTTTCCACTTCCAATTTCAAGTCAACTTCATATTCAAATTCCAATTTACATCAGCCTCAATTCAAAACAATTTCAAGCTTTACGTCAAATTCAATTTAAACAGTCCTATTCAAATGGCTGAAAGTCTCAATTCAATTTCTCATTTTTAAACAAATTTTTTTAAATCCATTTCACGTCCAAACTTGAAAAACCAATTCAACGCCATCTTAAATAAAGTAAATTCAAAGTTTAAATTTAAAGTTTAACCTTCCAAATAATTCACCTTCTATAAATTCAAATCATATTCTAATTCCCACTTTAAGATTTCAAATTAAATCCTTAAACAATTTCATTTAAACAGTTTCAATTTCAACATTTCAAATCTCTAACTAGAAAATAATTTAATTCATATAAATCCAATTTTTTTTATTTTCTTTAAACCAATATCATTTAAACCAATTTAAATTCAAGATTTTGAAACTATTTAATTTAACCAATCCGGTGTCCGTATATAATTTTCTACCCTATGGCTAAGTGATCAATTATTTTAATTTAGTTTCATGAATGGATATATATCATTTCATTGCAAAATTAAATGACATAGGTATATATCATTTCAACCTATTTCTTAGTTTATTCAAAATAATTCAACTGACAATTTATAGGATGTCAACTAAATAATAGGATAATAATAGGGATTTATCCAAAAAAAATAAACCACCATACATCCAACATCAATTAATAGGCATACAATAACAATCAATATCCAAATCAATCAACATATCACAACAGTTACTAATTAACAATTATCGGTGTTTAACTAACATTAAATTTAAATATTAATTTAATTGTCAATTATATTCAATATAAATTCAAATTCATTTAAATGTCAATTTAAACTACCAAACAACACCCAATAAAATTCTTATCACTTCATAAATTTAATTCAACAAACGTAAGAAAATTAGTATTGCGTGAGTGGGTTAAATCACTCACCTATGATTTAAAGCCCATTAAAAATCCAATAAATGAATTTGAATATTATAAATATAAATAATAAAAAAGCTCAGTTTCAACGGCAGTCACCTCTTCCATCCCTTTTGTACCTTTTTTTTTTCGAGTCCTCCCCCCTCTGTACCCTTACCTGCTTCGAGCCCATCCCTTGTCATTCCTCCAATCCTTTCGAATCAACCCCGTCCTATTCCTGACCCACCAGACCCACCGCCTTCTCGTCCAGTTCAGCCCTCCAGCCCGTACCTTCTGGCTTCTCCTTCTGGCTTTTCTCTTCCACATGTTCCATCTGTCACCCCGTCCCTATCTGCCTCCCCTACTCGCTCTTCTCTTCCTTTGATTTCGGTATGTGAACGGCAATGGACTTCTCTCTTCAAGAAGAAGGCGCACAATGCGGGGAAGTACATCCCTGTTGACATAACCCCTGCTTTCGATGGCAAATGTATGTTGTTTTCCCCTGATGTTATGGACGCTGGTACTGCTGTGTGGAGTGAGTATCTTGTCGGTTTTTTCTTAGATCAACCACTATCCTTCTCTGCAGTTGTTCACACTCTGAAATCGCTCTGGCACCTTAAAGGCTCCATCAAGGTAAAATCAGATGGTTTTATCTTTTTGTTTTTGTTATCTTGCCAATAAGATAAGGATAGAATTTTGCAAGGTGATTTGATTATAATGCGTAATAAGTTGTTTATCATTAAGTCGTAACCCTACTATTAATAATGTCTGTGGTAGTATATAATCAGTGCCAGTTTGGATTCAATTGTTTAATATTCCTATCTTTGCTTGGTCACATCTTGGGATCAACTGGTTAACCAGTAGAATTAGACGTATGTTGTGTATGGATGAGTCTACTGAACGTATGGATAGACTCGAATACGCTAAGTGCTTGGTTGAAATCAAGCCAAATTGTGATTTAGTTGATAGCTTTACCGTGCAACTTGTTGATGGGGGTACCCAAAAAATAGAAGTCGGGTGCTTGTGGAAGCCGGAAATATGTACTGCTTGTAAAGTATTTGGTCACTGTACTGAAAAGTGTGAATATGCTAATGAATACAATGATGGCAAGGTAGAGCAGCATGCAAATAGTAAAGAGGAAGGCCATGTTACGAAAAAACCTATTATTCATAGTAAAATGGTCAGAGAGAAGAGGGTGCAAAAGTGGCAAGTTGTCAAGAGAGCAAAAGGAAAAATAAGTAATATAAGACGTGGAACCAAAATAGTTCAGCACTCTGGAAAAAATGAGAACAACATTTTGCAGAAGGAATATGATCAGGGGAAAACTGATGTGCAATAAAATGAGGTTGTGGTGGACACTAAAGTGATGGTTGGTAATGTGTCTGATCTCAGTGACGATGGTGTTTTAGCCAAAGTCAAAATGCTCGAAGCTGGCAGTGGGGTAGGTCAAAACTTAGATATTGGGAGTGTGTATATGAAAGAAGCAGGCTCAAGTCAAATGTGTGGTGAAAATCCCGAAGTTTACATGCAAAATAATGGTAAAAGACTCGAAGTGAACCAGAAGAAAACCAAAGAAAACATGCAAGTGGGAGGAGTTTGTACTACAGTGTCTGCCGTAAGTGTTAACAACAGTTTTCAGGCATTGGAAGAAATAGAAGAAAGGGAGTTTTTGGATTGCATTATCAGTGAAAGTGATCCATTAGGAGGTGCTCATGAAGTCAACTTACAAACTAATATGGATAGCCTCTTACGTGGACCAGAATGCGCTGGTCATCTTGAAGATAATATCAGTACGTGCTTGAATACTGACAATGTACGTGACATAGTGCAAGGTGAAAATTTTGAGAATAAAGATGACAAAAATAATGGAAAACAAAAGGGGAATGTCTCTGAATCTATGGATAATATTGCAGCAAAGGGCGTAATAATTAACTCCACCAACCCTTTCATTAATAGCTCCAGTGCATCAGCTGTTACCAATAATTATTATCCTGCTCTCAATAACATATGCATGCATGAACATCATGCACGTGAATCCAATATTCTTCCTACTTCCTCTATATCTAATTTACCACTCTCTCAACCACTTCTTTCTCCTTTGGCATCACCACCTAGTATTCACAACCCCCCTCCCCTTCTATAATCAACCACCTTGATTGTACAGTGCTTACCTCCTCTGGAAGATCTGCTGACATCCAATCTATCCCTGATCTTGCTAATTCTGGTGTCCCTCATCCTTTTGTTTATGGCCACATTCAAGCTCCTGTTGGATGGAAAAATATCCCAGCTATCCCACCTGGCCCCACTCCTACCTTTGACAACACTTACTCTGAATTGACCTCTGCTGACAACAATTCCCCTACCTTTTCCCAACCAAAGAAACCACCTCCATCTCAAGCTAAATAAATTAAACTATCCTCCCCCCTCTCTGCTTAAATTCCAAATTATCTGGAAACAAAAACGGCGGTTAGTAGACGTATGGAAAATGACATTCTCAATTCCCACTTGTTTAACCAATGATGCACAATTTCGGTTGTTGGAACATTAGGGGTGCTCACAATGTTATCAAGCAAGATCAATGTAAAGAAATTATTAAAGATCATCAACTCCAGCTTCTAGCTATACTTGAAACCAAGCTTAATGCTGATTTGACAATGCAAGCTACGAACTACATTAATTGGATCCTCAATCATAACCTGACCGAGGCACCGTATGGACATATTATGGTTATACACAATCCTGCAATTTACACCCTTACTCCTATTCTGGCCACTGAACAATTTATTCACTTCCATGCTATTCATGTTCCATCCAATTCCACCTTCTATCTCACCTTCATCTATTCCTTCAATACTACTTCCTCCAGATCTCCTTTATTTGAACTTTTACCTGCCTTGGAGCAAGAATCCCACCCCTGGATTGCCTGTGGGGATTTTAATTGTTCATTACGTACTTCGGATAGGATAGGTGGTACCCCCCTCTCACTTACTGAAATTGGGCCTTTGAACAATGTTATTCATGCAACTGAGCTCCTTGAAATCCCTACTAATGGGGCTACTCACTCCTGGAACAATTGTAGGCAGCTTGGAAGCAGGACCTTCTCTAATATTGACTTCGCTTTTTCCAATCTTAAATCACTCTCAACTTGGCCTTCTCTTAATAACTTCCTCCCTAACCCAGTTCTCTCCGATCACTCGCCTCAAATCTTATCTGCTGGAGTGACTGCCATGAGAGGAAATTCTCATTTTAAATTTTTTAATTCTTGGGTCTCTGATCAAGATTTCTTTGATATTGTAAAACATGTTTGGTGTAAAAGATATTTTGGTAACCTAATGTCTATTTTGCAAAAAAAATTAAAAGCAACCAAATTGAAGCTCAAGGCTTGGTCCAAGGAGAAGTATGGCAATAGTAACAAACGTTCTGCCATGTTTCGTGAAAAGCTTGAAGAGGTTCAAACTAATATGCTCAGTCATATGAATGACCCGGTGTATTCTAAGGCTGAGGCAAGCTTAAGCAAATTGTACTCTAAGGCTTTGGAACATGACAAGCTTATGTTGAAAAAGAAATTGAGGCTGAAATGGGAGATTGAGGGAGATAGAAGTACAATGTTTTTCCATGCATCTTTAAAAGATAAGCACGCTCATGAAACAATCCATTTTGTATTTGATCAGCATGGCAATAAGCATACTACTCCTCATAATATTGAAAATGCCTTCCAGCAATATTTCGAAAACCTTTTAGGTAATGCCAATAATTTTGAGCCATGTTTAGCGCCTTTAGAACATCTTTCTCTCTCTCCCGTAGATCTCCAATGTTGACTTTTATTCCTTATGCCTTGAGATTTCCAATGAAGAAATTAAAGTTGCGTTTCATTCCATGGATCAATCCTCCTGTGCTGGCCCCGATGGCTTTAATACCTACTTCTACATCTCTTGCTGGGACATTGTTCAACATGATATTGTCACGGCATTTAAAAATTTCTTTCTCAAAGCAAAGCTGCCTGAATCTGTTAATGCTACTACCCTTGCCCTCATTCCAAAAGTTAAAAATGCTACCATGGTTAGTTCCTTCAGACTAATTGCTTGTTGTAACTCTATTTACAAATGTATCTCGAAAATTATAGCAACCAGATTAAAGGTTGTACTTCCTAGCATCATCTCAAGTAATCAGGCTGCCTTTCTTCCTGAGCGTAGCATACTTGATAATGTTTTATTATCTCATGAATTGCTCAAAGGCTATAACACCTCCAACTTATCGCCTAGGGCAATGATGAAATTTGACATCGGTAAGGCCTATGATTTTGTGCATTGGGTCTCTACTGTGAGAATTATGGCGCATATGAATTTCCCGAAACATTTTGTAGCTTGGATATACGCTTGTATATCCACTGCTAGATTCTTTGTGAAAGTAAATGGCTCAAACATTGGTTATTTCAAATCTAAACAAGGTATCAGGCAAGGAGACCCGATGTCATCATATCTGTTTATACTTGCTATGGAAGTTCTCACTAATATTCTTAGTGGCTTAGTGAGCAAAGGCACCTACAAATTGCATCCGAAGTGTAAAAACCCACAAATAACGTCACTCATGTTTGTTGACGATTTAGTCATCTTTAGTAAAGCTGAGCTTCCTACTATTCAGGCTATTTTAGAGGGGCTTGACCAGTTTCAACAAATTACTGGCCTTAAAGTGAATATGGACAAGTCTGAAATAATGCTTGCTGGAGTGGATGATGGGTTGAGGCATTCTATTCATCAGGTTACTTCCTTGCAATCTACTGACACCTCTTCTAACTACTTGGGTATTCCTTTAGCAACATCTAGAATCATGAAAAATCAATGCCTTCCTCTCTTTGAGAAGATTACTACCAGGCTGGACATATGGTGCAATAGGTTCCTTACCCAGGCCAGTAGGCTAACACTTATTAAGTCCATCATATTTTCAATGTCTGTGTATTGGTCCAGGATGTTCATGCTTCCTGCCAAACTAATCTTCATGATTAGAAGTGCAATGATGAGATTTTTATGGAAAGGTAATATTCATGTGAAGTATTTGTCTCCTATCTCTTTTAGAAAGCTGGAATTCCCAAAAGGTAAGGGGGGGTTTAAGAATCAAAAATCTTGTTTATTGGAACAAGGCTGTAATGGCTAAGCACTTGCATAGCTACTTTACCAAATCCGATAGTTTATGAGTTCAATGGTCATCTAACCATATCATGCGCGGTAAATCTTTCTGGAATGCTCAGATCCTTCCAAATGCTAGCTGGACTTGGCGTAGCTTATCCAAGTTGAGACGAGAGGTGTTACCTATGATCAAATACAGTGTTTATAAGCATGGGGATGTCAGCTTCTGGAATGACCCATGGATCAAAAGTGGCTTTATCCTTAGTGAGCATTTGTCACATATTGAAATGGTTTAGTCTGGTATTCAAGCTAATGCTAAGGCAATCAGTTATGTTCAATACGGTAGAATTCAGCTTCCCTACTCTTCAAATCAGAGAATTAGACATATTTGGAGTCAACTGCAGTCTCTTATAGTTACCCCTCATGTTAACTCCATCATTGATTAGGTAGGGGACAATGCAGGCTTCACTACAAGACATGTTTATAATTACCTCAACAAATCTGATGAGAGGGAGGGTTTTAAATGGTGCAAAAGAGTTTGGAATAGGCACAACTGTGAAAGAGAGAACTTTATGCTGTGGAAAGTATTAAATTGTGCTTTACTGACTATGGGTAAAATGTGCATAAGAGGAATGGTGGTTGCAGATATTACTTGCATCTTCTGTAGGCTTCATGACGAGGAGGTTTCTCATTTATTTTTTGAATGCATGGTGATTGGTGGGTTGTGGAAGTGTGTGAATAGTAGACTGGGGAGAACTACCAATCCGATGAACAATGAGGATGAATGGATGTGACTGTATACCGAAACAGGAAAGGTTGATTCAATTTCGAAGGCCACCTTGCATGTCTTGAAGAAATTTATATTTATTTTATGGAAGGAGAGAAATGAAATTATATTCAACGGTCAAGGAAAAACGAGAAGCCACTTGCAAGCTTACTTGCATCATGAGATTAAGGAAGGTTTGAAGACTTCGGGCTTTGGTTTTGACCCAGGGATCTGGATGCTATTCCATTAATATCCTAGCATATGTGTGTTTGTTTGTGTCATGTGTTTTCTGTTTATTTATCGTTTCTCTTTGTTGTATCATTTTAGCGTTCCGTTGAGTGTTCAATAAAGTGGTAGGGGACCATACAACCCCACTCGCCTTGCAAAAAAATTCAATAAAAGCTCAAAATTTCAACAGTCTCCAAAATCAACCAAACTAGTTCCATCTCGTCCGGAATTTTGATATGAATCCAATGGAAGAAACCGCGCATCAAACGGAGTTCGTATGCAAAAATTAAGGATGTTAGAACATTTGAATTTTAAAATTTAAATTAAAAATAGATCAAAAGGGTAAAAACATAATTATCATCACTATCTAAACCCTAGTGCGCATCTGAACCCATCGTGCTCACTATAGCCGCCATCTTCACAGCGCTGCCGCGCCAACCTCAGGTGATGATAAGATGATCAGACCTTACCACGATAGTTGCCGCCCCTTCCTCCACCTTTAGCCAACTGGCGGCCGTCTCCAGCGCCCCCAGGCGCTACGCACCGCCGCCGCCCTAATTCGCCAGCTCTGCCGATCTCACGCACCTTGCGATGATCGGAGTCGATGGATCGATAGCCCCTCGTCTCCTCCTTCCCGATCGTCGATTGGGTGAAGATCCACCGTTGAATCCAAACACTAGAATGCATGGCCGAGAATATTTCGCTGACTTCTGGACAAACGGAGCCTGCAATCGGAAAAAAATTGCAGACGCTGACTCCATTCGTCGAGAGCTTCGCAAAGATATATAACTT
Source organism: Allium fistulosum (assembly GCA_030737815.1). Taxonomy (NCBI): domain Eukaryota; kingdom Viridiplantae; phylum Streptophyta; class Magnoliopsida; order Asparagales; family Amaryllidaceae; genus Allium; species Allium fistulosum. The sequence continues at coordinate 289,545,560 of CM060905.1, forward strand.
GATAGGATTTGAGCAGTTTGAATTTTTGGAGTTTGATTTGAAATCAGTAATTAGGGTTTTGGCTAATCTACATTAAGACGGAACAGATTAGAACTGAATTGTACGTACAGAAAATAGAATAGAAGGCTGCTAGGGTTTATAACAACATATATACAGAGATGGACATGAATGGACGGAACAGATTGATTGGGCCCACGCGATAACAAAGGCTTGAAAATCCCGTTTCGTTCCCTAAATGAAAGTAGGTCATCCTATATATCGAAATACAGGTTTTCAATATTTTTAAATTCAATAGAACAAATTTCAAACCCTAATTCTATCGTATATATAGGTTAGCTTCAAATCAAATTATATTCATTTGCGCGTTAATTAAAAAGAATTATTATTAAATTGATTTAATCACTTTTAAATTATAAATTAAAAGTTTTCTATCATCATTCTAAATGAAACGGAATTTAACAATCTTTTGAAATACAATTTTCCATGTTAAATCTAAGATTTAAATTATAAATTAATTTCAACGTTTAATTACGACTGTAATAAATCTTAGTTCATTATAATTTACATTACAAAAAATTCTTTTATTTTGATTTACATTCTTATTATTAAATCAACAAATACCTTATGAAATTATTAAATATAAGTTTCCATTTTATTACACTCATCGCTCAACGATTAATGCCTTTTCTTATATTAATTGCAATATTTCAATTATATTTAATTTCATTGAGTTCTAAATTAATTTCAAACGGATTAAATAATAAGATGAGAAATAAAACAATATTTACATTTAAGTAATTTAAATGCATTTATAAATATATTGTTTACAAACAAAGGTTAATAAATTTACGAACAAAATAATCGATTTTATATTCTATATCAAAACCAATTTCAATTAAATAACATATAATATCACCATTAAATACCACCTTGATTTTAATCCTTATTTACCTTTATCAATGCAATTGATAGAAATTATATTTAAATGGTTGTCAATTACATTCAATCAATATTATTAAAATATATTATAATAATTTTTTTCATTAATAGATCATAAGTTTTGATTTCTCACAATATTAAATTCCAAAATCTTATTTAATTGAATATTTTTAATTGTCAAAACATACAGGTCGTTGCACAAAATCATACCATTATCACTTTTCCCAAAATTTGAAATAAATTTTCAAACACTGGGTTTGAGTTCTAAATTTCTTAGGTTAAATCCATTGTTATTTATAAACCACATTCTAAGAAAATTTCTGTTGTAAATATACTTGCAAATAATACTATTATTATTTGTCACAACACTTGAAAAACAATTTCAAATCTCTGGGATAAGTACTCAAATTCTCGGTTTTAAATTCTTATTTATAAACTATATATATACCATGCTTATATAATTTCACTTCTTATATAAGATCCTTTCCTAATTGTTTCTCTTTGTATATATTATAATAAATAACTTTTATTATAATTAAAATTAAACTCAATATTATCATCGAACACCTTATAGTCAACTGTGAACCCGAATTCACAAGGTGTTCGTATTTAATTTAACAAACAATAAAGGCTCATAAACTACCGGAGCCTAACTAATCACAATAAATGATAATAATCAAATATTATCATTTCTAACAACCAAGCACACTATATATAGCTATATTAATTTATGAAAATTATTCTTTCCATATATAAAATATAATCTAGGTAAAATTATTTCATTTACCCAATTTCAAAACAATACCGTATCGATTTACCTTGTTCAAATGTTTAAAAACCCCGGTCGATACAGCCCCGATCGATACAGTTCCTTCTGTATCGACCAGAATTCACAACCACTCAACCAATAAATCAACACAATATAAAACATTTTTATATCACTAACACGTACGTGCTCATATATATAATACACTGAAACTCTTCCTAGGGTCTCACTTACCCTATCTTAAATGAGATAACCCCACCAAAGCATAGGTGTTCGCTCAACCTAAGCTCTGATACCACGTGTAAATACCCGCTTTTCCGTACCATTCAAGCTGACAATTAACCACCCACGTCCAACCTAAATCGAACAGAAAGACGGATAGTTATGGGAAAGAAAGAAGAAGAGAAGAAGAAGTGAAAAGAAACTAAAAACAACATAGAATCTCACAATCATAGCGAAACAACATATAATATAATATCAATGAATTTAACAAAAGAGAAACTGTTATATACATATATCCATCAGAGTACAACAAAAATCACAATTATTAGCCTGGGGAGTTATAACAACCTGTCCTCACAATTGCTAATAATTTAAATAACAAAGCATCGGAAAATAAACATATATGAGAATACGACTTGAAGACTTCCAACTCATCTCCTGAGCTCCAATGCATCCAAAGCAATTTGTAAATATGCTCGGTTTGGCCCGAGCATTATAATAAAATAACACCTGAGTGAGTCTGGAAGACCAGCGTGGGAAAAATACACCCAACTGGATTTTAAAGTTATAAAAACCTTTGAAAACAAAGGTATCTCATAAGACCATGCCGCATATAAACACGAACGGGTTTTTACCTTACGATAACCAAAACATTTCATATGAAATCCTCTGATATTATAATAGTGTCTAGATACAATTACTTATTAATCATAGCCTAAATTGTTACATTAAATTCCAGCATACTAGGTTTTACAATAAAAAACGAAGGCGCTTATTGGAGAGTGGATTCCAACTATGAAAGGGTAAGGGTCTACCCACCAAATCCGTACACTTCTAGATAAAATGTACGAGAGACTACAACATGTTGGACCTTGGCTACTCAAGACCGGCCCTACCCCTTGCTGGATAGCACCGAATATGATCACCTCATGGTTGATAGACAACCATCATGGGCCCCGAAGTATACATAGAGATATCAACACTAGAGCTTGGGATGATCATACCCTAATAGGAGCGACCCACATAGCCCTACCGCATGTCCCTGCTTTAGTCATTTTCCCGGTTGATGAGGCCTGAGGCTATGATTACCTTTATATAGCACTTCCCACTTGGAATGCTAACATTGCCCTCCAAGCAACAATGCAATGCCAACATTCATCCATACAAGTTCGTTCTGGGACTGAACGAAACACTTGAGAGCTCCATCTCTGAATTCCCATCATCCTCAAGATGTCTTCACTTCGCAACGCTTAAGTTGGATCGATGTGGGTTTTGGATAACATACCCGATCCCGGTCTCTTCGAAACAACATTTTGACAGTTTCCGGTAAACTCAACCCCGGTTCTTTAAGAAATAAACAGACAAAGATAAGAGAGGAGTTCCCTCCTAACCGTTTGTGGATGGTTCCTTATCATTCATCCTAGAAGAACGAAACGAGATTTATATGCGCAGTACATCATCATCGAAGATGACAATGCCGTATAACCCATGTGTTTCTCCTAGATATTTCCAAATTTACTTTAGGTCCGAATTCGATAGTCAGTTATTTATCCATCGAATAAACAAACATTCAAATCATATATTTCATTTCCCATGGAACCCACTAAGCCTCACATTCATAAATTTAAAATCACTTTTCAAATACTTGGAAATCACTTCCATATACCCATCTCAACAAAATAAGTATATTCACGAAATTCAACATTTTCAATAAAATACAACCATTTACTTATCTTAACAGTATAAGTATATTTTCAAATCATTCTTTTTGAAACTTGAAGTACCTTCTCCATATACTTACAAAATGGTATAAGTACCTTAATCGATCAAATAGAAAGATTTACTTACTTCAAAATCATATTAAAATGATTAAGCACAAGAATCCTTTAAACAAAGATATAAATATCAAAGAATACCCTCTCTTTCTTTAACTATCTTTTGTTTTTACTTTAAAATATCTTCTTTATGAATCTCCAAAATCTATTTATAGAGTTCCTTATAAATCTCCAAGTTTTATTTACAAAGGTACTCTTTTATAATCTCCTAACTCATTTATAAAATTCCTCTTTTCCACAATCATTCAGAATCTAGCTTCTTTTCCAATTTCCATCCTCTTTCCAAGTTTATATACTCCTTTACATAAATCCTTTTAATAAAAGAAATCCATTTATAACAATTTATTATTATTTTATTATTATTATTATTATTTAATAAATAAAACCTAAGCATCATAAACTTAGCTTTAATCGTTTTTAAATAATATAAAAGAAATATAACTAAAACATTTCTAATAATATAATAAATAAACTCTTAAACTTTTAAACATCTCCAATAGATAAATAAAATAAAATATTTTAAACAACCTTTTAAACAAAATTAATTATCTTCAACAATATTTTTAATGAAATAATCATCTAGTTTTAAATAACTAATAACCAAATAATTATTATCTTAAAAAATATTAATAAAATAATTTACTTTAAAACACTATACCACATGGCTCGGGGGATATAGCTCAGTTGGTAGAGATAGTATAGTAATTAACTTACAAAAATAATTTTTACAAACATTTGTAATTAATTATTAATAAAGCTCCTTGTATATATAGTAATAATTAAAACATTTTTCTTCTAGTTTATAAAATTTGAAGTTAATCAAATCCAAAATTTGCGAATCTAGAAAAGGCTCGGCGATCCCAATGGTACATAACAAGCTACCACTACCTTCTATTTTAAGTTCTCAGGTCAAATTGCCGATATTCATATAATCAGGCATATATGTAAACCAATCCATAATTAACGATCTATTGACACTTAAATAAATGTCCAAATTAATATTATAGAAAAACAAGGATTTATCTACTAACCAATGTCATTCAAAGATAAACTCTTACATTTATTAAACGGTGTTTATTTGGCCAAATAGCTAACACTAAGAAATATGCTTACATTAACTACGTTATAATTTTAAACAACGTAATTATATTAATAAAAATAAATATCAATCTATCACCCCATATATGATCCATTACTTAAAACAAGTTTGAATACAAATTTAAAACTCAAACAATTTAATAGCATTTCAAGATGCTATATCGCGATCCTAGATCAAATTCAACCAATTTAATAGCATTTCAAGATGCTATATCGTGATCCTAGACCAAATTCAATCAACCAGCAAATTCAATCAATTTAAGCAGATATAAATAGATTTAATCTACACAATATTATACTGGTAAATCAGAAATGTGAGTTTAACTCACCATTATTCCAGCTGTCGCTCTTGCGTTTAGTTTAGTCTATAGTCGAACAACGTTCGACTATAGCTCTAGATTCAGCTAGTTCCAAACGCAACTAATTCAACTCCATCGCATAGAGAACGGCGACACGATTCCAACATGACTGACGGTGTCTAAATCATACCTTGTAAGAATGAGATATAATATTTTCAATTTTTAACACATATATTTAAACAATTCATAAATTTTTAAACTATTTCTCACCCACTAAAAAAAAACCCGGCCCAACATACGTACACACCCGACTCAAACAAACAACACTTCTTCATCCTCTATTCAATACTCCTACGCATGCACTAAACCTCTGTAACAACCCGCATATTTTACGATTGTATATTTAAATGTTTTATTTAAATATAGCATCGTTAATCGGATTAAAGTCCAAAAAGCTACTTTTTGTAAACAGTCGAATTGGGACTCGAGACCACTTCCATTGAGTCCAAAATGGCGTTTACAACTTTTTTGAGTATAATCATCGATATGTTTGGAGTTCGGTGAATTTTGCTATTTTTCTATTGGGCTTTGGGTTTGGGTTTCAGCTCATTACTTATCTAATACCCTAACTCCACTCAACTTCCTTCATTCATTTTCATTTCCTAACACTCTCAAGCTTAAGAGAAAAATGGTGGAGAAGATTGGAAATTAGAATTCCAAACCCTAGTTTAATTAGGAAATACAAATTCTAGCTCCAACATCAAAGAGAGGCTAAGGTAAGCATCCTCTTCTTCTTCTCCACCTCAATCTCTCTTCAATTCTCAGAAATTCCTAACCCTAACTTAGGAAAAACTTCACCTTTGATAATAGATTGAAGATTCTAGAGGTGTGTTGAAGAGGAATTGTTCTTGCCTTGCTTTAAAAGCTTCTCATTCATTGTTTTTGGGTTTAAAGGTGGGTTCTTTAACTCACATCTATGTCTATAGCTATCATTGTTGTTAGGTATGAATTCCTAACATTTGTGCATATTCATTTGCTTTTGATTAGAAATGATTTGGTGAATTTTCCAAATTTTGGTGTTTTGGTCCAATTTTATGAAAATCCTTCTATGGATATTTGGACATTGATATTTGGGGTGTATCGAAGAGCCTTTAAGGCTGGGTTGTTGTTTGGCGTAAATCCTTAGTCGTCGTTGCTCGTCCGATCGCTTCCGATACGTTTTGGCCACTTTGGCCTAGGCAAATTGTTTCCCAGACCAGGTGACCAGACGTCTGATGACCAAGTCCAAACGTCTGGTTTGGACCTGGAGAAAAATATAAGCACGCGGAATATAAAAAAAAAGCCAGAGACTAATTCCAGACGTTTGAAAATTAAGATCAGACGTCTAGATTGGGTCTCAAACGTCTGACTTGAAGTTTCAGACGTCTGGGGTTCTCTAGATTATTTCCAGAGAACAAATCCAGACGTCTGGATTCAAAACCGGACATCTGGTCATGGCTCAGATGTCTGTTTCGATATTCAAGACGTCTGGGTGGTTTTCTGAACGATTTCCAGAAAACAAATCTAGATGTCTGGATTCCAAACCAGACGCCTGGAAACGTTCATTTTTGCCTATTTAGGCTGTTTTGAGTGGATTTCCTATGTTTAATCGATTGTTGTTGATCCGGATAGTTGTCATCACTTATTATCGACTTTAATGACTTCTTTCTTTGGATTTTTGGGAATATCAATTTGATGGACTTGATATCGATTTCTATGGTTTTGATTCACGTCTTCGAATGTGAATCTTTTGTGATTGAGTGATTTTACAATCATTTTTGTGATTTGTCACTTTTAAATACAAAGGTTTCTATACTAGTAGTAAATACTCAAACTCTTTCATCAAAACGATTTCAACAATACTTTTAAATACAAAGCTCGTATTTAAAACCGTTTTCCAATCTATTAATATATACAAACCTTTACCTCATTCGTACGAGAAATCCAATTAAACGACTTAGCAAAACAAGTGGTATGAAACGCTTGCGTTTACTTCGTTGGTTAATTCTTAGACTTGTTCGATTGAAATCTTGTGACAATTTTCGAGTGGAAATCTACAATTTGTTCGTAAATATTTAAGTTAAGCTAGTGGTTATGGGACATGAAGCTAAACTCTTATATTTACTTGCTTAGTGTTTGTAACGACCCAGAATTTCTGTCAATTAAAATTCGAATGTTTAATTGATTTTAAATATTAATAAGTAGAATTAATAAGTCGAATAATTTAAAATTCGAATATCTGGATTTAATTGAATAATTAAATCAATAATGTAATAGTGAAATTCCAGAAATAATTGAAAATTGGGTTTAATGTGATTTAAAATGATTTATAAAGTTATATTAAATCATATTGAAGTTATAGAGATGTTATAGAACTTTTAAAATTGAATTTTAAGTTAATCTGTGAAAATTGAATATTTTAATATTTAATCGACTAGTGAAATTAGCCATTTTTCGAACAGTCTCAGAATTTGACGAAACTAGTTCCATTGGATCTGTAATAGTTTTTTATTATCGGATTTCAATTTTCGTAGCAATCGGAGTTGTCATTTGACCGTGGCAGCTCAAAACGCATCGAAATTGTTTTAATATTAATTTGGCGAGTTAAAAATAGTCATTTTTCAAAAAGTCTCGGATTTCGACGAAACCTGTTTCATCGGATCCGTAATGTGATATTATTGTATGGTTTCAAATTTCTTGTCAATTGGATTTACCGTTTGTCCGGGGCAAGTGAAAACGCAACGAAATCGGTTTAAATTGGTTTAATTTAAATTTGATCGTTTAATTCCATAACTCGCAAAGATGACCGAATTAGCTCCCGAAACACGTTCCATTGTGTTCAGAACGCGGGGTAAACCTTAGAAACGTCAGCCGGCACACTTCGTTTGGAGTTCGGAAAATTTTGAGTGAATAGTGTTTTTCGTTTATTTTCTATATAAGGACCCCCCCTTCTTCATTGCTCAAAACCCTAACTCCTTTTGCCTAGCCGCCAGAAACAAAACCAAGGGCTGAAAACATTCGAAATTCTTTCCTCAATCTCTTCTAATCCACTCACCTTCATTAGAAATCATCAACTAACAAATTATAGAGGGCAATGAGAGCTTTAAATCCATAAGGTGATGATCGTTTATAGTCGAGTGGTTTGATGGCAAAACGAGCTCGAACCCATCACAGTAGCACGCGTTTTCTGGTGGAATTGCTCGATCGAGCTGCACGTGAATTGAGGTGAAGGTGAAGCGGGACACGAGCTTCGAAGTGGTGTTGTTTGATCGCGTTCACGGCGACGAGGGAGGTGGCATTAGCTAGGGTTTGGAGGCGACCTATATGGGTTCGTTTGAACGAAATGTCGCGTGGGGGAAGAAGCACCTGCGTGCGGCCATGATTGTTGGAAGCGAAATCTAACGGCCTGGATGTAAAGAGGTTTAAAAATTGAAAATAAAATGTAAATAATTATGTATATTAATTTGTATAAAACTTTGTAACACTATAACTTCGTCATACGAGGTCGGAAATGCACGAAACTTTTTGCGTTGGCTTCGTATTGTCGAGCACTACGCTATGGAATTGGATTGGAGACGATTGGAGTCAGTGAAAATTTCGGGTAAAATTAAACGCACGTTTAATTTTATTCGAAATAAAACGCTGGAACGGAATTGAAATCAAGGTGAGAACTTCTCACTCAATCGAAATTGTTCGATGTTAATTTTAAATAGTTAGATTTAAAATTGCTTGATTGTGTGATTGGATGATAAATTGTTATCTGTTGTTGATTGAAATAGACATTATACACCGTTATTAAGCGGAGGTTATTTATTAAAAACATATACCGCGATAATTTCACATTAAAGTGGAATTGGTATTATTTATGTATATAGCAATATATATATTGGAATATGTATATATTGGAGTTGATTTCCCACATTGTATAGCGGATGAGACCCTATTGCGCCGCATAATAGCGGATAATATTTATAAATCCCATATACCGCGATATTCCGTACTGGAACGAAATTGGTATTGTGCTAACATCTGTGGATGCAGGGAAGCAGGTTGGAGGGATCCGACTGGATTCCTCACCGTATTGATTTATTTACAGATATTGTGATATTTGTTGATTATCATATGATGATATATGAAGTTTGATTGTCGTGATTGATGATTGGTGCTGTTGCATCATCGGATCCATTTTTGAAGTTTAAAAATAACGATTTTGATTTTAAAGGAATTTTTAAAGTGATTTTTGAGAGTATACGTTTTATTAAAATTTTGAATTGATTCATCTTAAATAAATAAACGTTAAAATTTTAAAATTATAAAAATTATGATTTTGTGAAATATAACCAAAGTGTTATTTTTGAAATAAATAGTTGACTGATTTATTTTAAATGGTTTATATATATAAGATTTTAAAATTGATATTTTATAGATCAAAATAATTGAGTTATAAAAGAGTTTTAAAGTGTTAAGATGAAGTATAAGTAAATCTTATAGGTAAATAAGATTTATGAAGTTGTGAAGTTTTTAAATGGAATTGATTTAAAAAAAGGGCTTTATAAATAGAAATGGAATTTATAAACATTGTTTTATAAATCCAAAACCAATAGAATTTGATAAATTAAACATAGAAGTTTAATAAAGGAGATATATTCGTGATTTTGGACAGCGAATTATCTTTTAAGTTAAATGTTGTAATAATAAGAGTTTGGTTGGGAGTTTTATCCACGATTTTGGACAGTGGATAATCTTTTAAGTAAAATGTGTAGAAACGTTAAATGTGTTAACGAAGTATATTTACGATTTTGGACAGTGAATATATTGTTAAATTAAATGGATATGTTTTGGAGAAGTGATATTACAAAATGAAGTAATTGTTTTAAAAGATGTTTCAAAATGTGTTAAGTATCGAATACATAGATTTCAACATTCATTGTTGAAATAGACGTTTTCGAGAAATAAGGAAATGGTGGACCATAACACTGTTGTTATAGTAAACGGTTTCCGAAAGGAAATATTTTGTATAGTATTGGGATTTATATATCTATCTAAATTTCGAATCCCTATACTAGTGATTTTGGGTCGTCGTAACGATGTTTTACGCAACATTCGTTTTAACCCAAATAAATGTGTTTAAGAGAACGTTTTCCTAAAAAAATGAAATATATACTTAATTGTGATTTAAGTATATTGGATATTTTCAAAATGTTGAAAACAAATGGATTTGTGAATTACTTATTATTAAATAAGTATGGAAATGTTTTTCCAATATGAAGTGAAATGTTTTTGAGATTTTATCTTTTAAAGATAAATTAAAAAGTGAATAATTGAAATTTGTTTTCAAATGGTTGAAGTGTGGAAATTATATATCTTGTAAAGATATTTTTGGAAGATAAATAATTTGGAAGATTATTTGGAATCTGATGATGCTGTGCAGACCTATTGATAGTTAAATAACCGACTATCAATAATTACCTTGAATGGGTATTTGTTGTGATTTGTTTGAATTTGAATGCCACACTTATTTTTGAATAAGCGCTCACTATTCGGGTTAGCCGGGAAAGGACCTTTGGGTCGTATAACCCATTCCGAATATGTGATACGTCGTAATGGATTGCATTTGATGATCGGTGTTGAAGACCGGATATTTTTGAAAACGGAAGGATTACCGTCGAGTTACTCTGCATCGGCTGATCTCCGATATAAAGGTTTTATCACCCTTAGTGACTGGAAGTCCGGACATGATTAGAAAATTATCTGGATTTGCAAGGGCTTCGTAAGAAGTGCCTTCGGTTCTGTTCGATCCTGAAACAGACTTGTATGGATTGTATGTCTGACATTACAAATTGAGATATAAAGCTGAATTCTTTCAAATACATATCTGTTGGTGGCGGAGAATTTATTCTCTTAGCTTAACACCCTTCTCTGAGACGTACGAGCTCAGAGGTTATGTAGTTGAAGGTTATCAGCGATATATTCCCAACTTGGTAACGTGGCATGCTGAGTGTTGCTGTGAAATGATCATTGTTTGATCATTTGTGATATGATCATTTGTTTGATCATTTATCTTTGTGATCATTACTTTGATCATTTGTTTGATCCAAAGCATGGCTTTGTACCAAAGCGTGGCTTTGTGGATGAGACTTCGTCGGACCTCACACCCCGGAAATGGTCAAAACAGGAAGGACGCAGCAAGGTTATTAGGGGGTAGCGCCCCTTTAGTGTATGTCATTCCTTCTGGATAGAGGTGGTATCATGGTATGGAGTCCAGATACTTAACCTATGTTGTTGCTGCAAATTTATTACTTTGTGGTTGTTGGAATCGAGGATCCTCGGGAAGATCGGTTACGATCGGGGGATGACATATTCGTGTCAGTAGTTACCCAGTTAAGGGTAACCCGACCTTGTGTTGGCAGAGATCCGGTTAGGTTCTCGGGTCGTCTTTCCAGAGGCGTACCTATGTGGCAATGGGAAGTTCCTTGGCCTGGCCATTTGTTGGAAATCCAAACTCCAATACGCACCTTGTACAGTTTTAGTTGTAGAACCTGCCATTTACTTATGGTGGTCACCACTGTTTAGATGGTAGCTATAGTAGGCATAGTTCGGAGTGTCTATGTTGGCTAATATTAATATTATACTTTCGAAATGTTTTCTGCACTATGCACTAATAATAATAATCCAATGATTTGTTTTGCGTAGTAAGCATCTTTGACTATCATAAGGAGAAATCTCCTCCAATTCTGCGTTTGCATTGTGTGTGTAGCGGGAGGCCTTGTGGTAGTTTCATTTTCCAAAAGCATTGCGAATTTACTTTAAAATCCTCCTGTTGTTTATTTTAAAGATAAACTGTTTTAAGTTCTCACACCAGTCACCATGACTGACCTGGAGTTTATTGTTTCCTTCCTAAACTCTGGGTGCCCACCAATTTCCACATGGGCAGTCTAGTGTCAGGTTATCAGGTCATTCTGGATTCGGGATGCTGTGGAGCTTAGTGGCGAGCTGGATGGCGAGACGTACCACTTGTATATGATATTATTTATTCCGCTGTGTATTCTGTATGAGGACAAGTTATATAACTGTCCAGTGTTGTATTGTTGTTGTAAACTCTGATGATGATGTAATGTATAAAATGATATAGTTCTTTGTTTAAAGATTATTCATTTATCTATTATATGTTGTTTCGCTGCGAATGTGAGATTCTGATATTGTTTTCTGTTTCTGTGTTTTCTGTTGTTTCTTCTTTCTTTTTCTTCTATCTTTTCTTCTACCTCTTCTTTCTTAAACCCTAAGAATTCGGTTATCCGGCATTCGATGGCTCGGTAGTCGATACAGTGGACGTATTGATGTCGATATTCGGAAGTCGAAGAATCGGGTCCTTACAACGTGGTATCAGAGCATATGGTTAAGCGACAACCCTGCTCTGTTGGGTGTTACTCATTTGAGATAGAGTTAGTAGTACTCTAGAATGAGTTGAGTGTAATAATAGATACGAGCGCGTATTTGTTAGTTAATATAAAATTGTTTTATATTGTGATGATTGATTTGTTGAGTGGTATATGGATTCTGGTCGGTATTGTCCGTACAACTCTATCGATAGGGATCTCTAAACACTTGTATAGAATAATTCAGCACGATATTGTTTGAATTGGGTAAAGTAAATAATTTTACCTCGATTATATTTTGTATACAAAGGAAATAATTTTTCGGAAATTATTAAAGTGTGTATGAATTGATTGTTAAGTTGTTTGAATAAGTTGAATTAAAACAACAATTGTGAAAGAATAAATTGTGTAAGCAAATGAATTATAATGTATGAAGTTATAATTAAAATGATTTACAATGGTAAAATAATCTTATATATAAGAAGTGAAATTTTATAAGTAAAATATTTGTAATGTGATTTATAAAATAAAATGAAATTTTTGAAAAGAATTTAAGCACTAAATTCACTATTGTTGCTGGGAAATAGTACAGTGATGACTGCAGCATCATCAGTATCATTTTCGAGTTTCTGTGTGATTGATTTGCTACCCATAGTAAATTGAAAATTGAAGTTGATAAATATAAGTGAAATAAGTTTATACTTATAATATGAAATAAAATTAACTTTGGTAAAAGTTGAATAGAATTTATTTAGAATGGGAATCTAAATTTAATTTATAAGTGGAAACTTAAGTTAATTTGAACAAATGATGTTTGAAATGGAATATAACTTAAGTGATGTTGAATGAAGTTGATTTTGGGTATCGAAGTAAAATAATCAAGTGAATTAAATGAATATGAACTTGAGTTATATAAATGAAATTCAACCTTATTTGCTGAATGAAGTAGCAATTGAATTGAATAAATGGATTGGATGTTAATCAATCTAATGAAAATAAATTGATATGAACCAATGGATGTAAGTATTAATTCATTAAAAGTAAATGAAATTGAAAGTTGAATAATTGAATGTAAGTCAATTTAATATCAACCAATTGAATTAAAAGTGTTGAACCAAATCGAATGTAAAATTAATAATTTGGTTGTGTTGAATGTACATTGGTTGTTAGATGGATGTTGGTTGATTGTATATAATTCATTAAGTGTTAATGAAAGTAAATTAGCGAAATTGAAAGCTATGTGATTGAATTCAAATTGAAAGTGAACAAATGTGAATTAGTGAATGTAACTAATTAAATAAATGAATGTTGATAAATTCCAATGTAAATGAATCAAATATGATTTAAAATTGAAAACCAATTCAATGAATATTTATGAGAAATGAAAGAATATTGATTTGGTTATGGATTTGTTGGATGATTGTTGGGGATAGTTGTTTTGATGGTTGCATTGGTTGATTGGTTGCAATTGCTATGTTGGCACATGTAGTTATTATGTTGCTATATGATGTATATCGATATTATTTTCTATATACATGTTCTCATTTGTTGATTGAGTGTTTAGTAGGTGCGGATGGCGTTTGCTTCGCATTCTGAGCTCGCTTTCGCGTTATATTAGCCGTATACGCTCGCTAATAATAAATAAGGTACATATCTCGGATTAAATATCGTACTTTTACACTTTTTCCCTACGGGATGCCTCATCACTTGATGAGATGTATATTTGTGATATATATACACTGTCATTTTTTTTTCGGATCGAGCCGCGCAAAGAAGGCTATGGCGAAATTTTCCGAAAATTTAAGGCGTTCGAATATTTTTGAGAAATTTGAAAATTTTGGAAACTTAGTAAAAGTTTTTGTAAGAAGTTTAACTAATGTATTTTTGGAAAAGTTAAACACTTAAGGGATTTGTAAATCCAAATTGAACGGTTTGTTTTGGGAAGTTAATGGATTTTGTGAATTTTTCTTACTTGGTAATTTCGAAGACGAAATTCTTTTAAGGGGGGAAGTTTGTAACGACCCAGAATTTCTGTCAATTAAAATTCGAATATTTAATTGATTTTAAATATTAATAAGTAGAATTAATAAGTCGAATAATTTAAAATTCGAATATCTGGATTTAATTGAATAATTAAATCAATAATGTAATAGTGAAATTCCAGAAATAATTGAAAATTGGGTTTAATGTGATTGAAAATGATTTATAAAGTTATATTAAATCATATTGAAGTTATAGAGATGTTATAGAACTTTTAAAATTGAATTTTAAGTTAATCTGTGAAAATTGAATATTTTAATATTTAATCGACTAGTGAAATTAGCCATTTTTTGAACTATCTTAGAATTTGACGAAACTAGTTCCATTGGATCCGTAATAGTTTGTTATTATCGGATTTCAATTTTCGTAGCAATCAGAGTTGTCGTTTGACCGTGGCAGCTCAAAACACATCGAAATTGTTTTAATATTAATTTGGCGAGTTAAAAATAGTCATTTTTCAAAAAGTCTCGGATTTCGATGAAACTAGTTTCATCGGATCCGTAATGTGATATTATTGTATGGTTTCAAATTTCGTGTCAATTGGATTTACCGTTTGTCCGGGGCAAGTGAAAACGCATCGAAATCGGTTTAAATTGGTTTAATTTAAATTTGATCGTTTAATTCCGTAACTCGCACAGATGACCGAATTAGCTCCCGAAACATGTTCCATTGTGTTCGGAACATGGAGTAAACCTTAGAAACGTCAGCCGGCATGCTTCGTTTGGAGTTCGGAAAATTTTGAGTGAATAGTGTTTTTCGTTTATTTTCTATATAAGGACCCCCCTTCTTCATTGCTCAAAACCCTAACTCCATTTGCCTAGCGGCCAGAAACAAAACCAAGGGCTGAAAACATTCGAAATTCTTTCCTCAATCTCTTCTAATCCACTCACCTTCATCAGAAATCATCAACTAACAAATTATAGAGGGCAATGAGAGCTTTAAATCCATAAGGTGATGATCGTTTATAGTCGAGTGGTTTGATGGCAAAACGAGCTCGAATCCATCACAGTCGCACGCGTTTTCTGGTGGAATTGCTCGACCGAGCTGCACGTGAATTGAGGCGAAGGTGAAGCGGGACACGAGCTTCGAAGTGGTGTTGTTTGATCGCGTTCACGGCGACGAGGGAGGTGGCGTTAGCTAGGGTTTGGAGGCGGCCTATATGGGTTCGTTCGAACGAAATGTCGCGTGGGGGAAGAAGCACCTGCGTGCGGCCATGATTGTTGCAAACGAAATCTAACGGCCTGGATGTAAAGAGGTTTAAAAATTAAAAATAAAATGTAAATAATTATGTGTATTAATTTGTATAAAACTTTGTAACACTATAACTTCGTCATACGAGGTCGGAAATGCACAAAACTTTTTGCGTTGGCTTCGTTTTGTCGAGCACCACGCTATGGAATTGGATTGGAGTCGATTGGAGTCAGTGAAAATTTCGGGTAAAATTAAACGCACGTTTAATTTTATTCGAAATAAAACGCTGGAACGGAATTGAAATCAAGGTGAGAACTTCTCACTCAATCGAAATTGTTCGATGTTAATTTTAAATAGTTAGATTTAAAATTGCTTGATTGTGTGATTGGATGATAAATTGTTATCTGTTGTTGATTGAAATAGACATTATACGCCGTTATTAAGCGGAGGTTATTTATTAAAAACATATACCGCGATAATTTCACATTAAAGTGGAATTGGTATTATTTATGTATATAGCAATATATATATATTGGAATATGTATATATTGGAGTTGATTTCCCACATTGTATAGCGGATGAGACCCTATTGCGCCGCATAATAGCGGATAATATTTATAAATCCCATATACCGCGATATTCCGTACTGGAACGAAATTGGTATTGTGCTAACATCTGTGGATGCAGGGAAGCAGGTTGGAGGGATCCGACTGGATTCCTCACCGTATTGATTTATTTACAGATATTGTGATATTTGTTGATTATCATATGATGATATATGAAGTTTGATTGTCGTGATTGATGATTGGTGCTGTTGCATCATCGGATCCATTTTTGAAGTTTAAAAATAACGATTTTGATTTTAAAGGAATTTTTAAAGTGATTTTTGAGATTATACGTTTTATTAAAATTTTGAATTGATTCATCTTAAATAAATAAACGTTAAAATTTTAAAATTATAAAAATTATGATTTTTGTGAAATATAACCAAAGTGTGATTTTTGAAATAAATAGTTGACTGATTTATTTTAAATGGTTTATATATATATAAGATTTTAAAATTGATATTTTATAGATCAAAATAATTGAGTTATAAAAGAGTTTTAAAGTGTTAAGATGAAGTATAAGTAAATCTTATAGGTAAATAAGATTTATGAAGTTGTGAAGTTATTAAATGGAATTTATTTAAAAATGGGGCTTTATAAATAGAAATGGAATTTATAAACATTGTTTTATAAATCCGAAACCAATTGAATTTGATAAATTAAACATAGAAGTTTAATAAAGGAGATATATTCGTGATTTTGGACAGCGAATTATCTTTTAAGTTAAATGTTGTAATAATAAGAGTTTGGTTGGGAATTTTATCCACGATTTTGGACAGTGGATAATCTTTTAAGTAAAATGTGTAGAAACGTTAAATGTGTTAACGAAGTATATTTACGATTTTGGACAGTGAATATATTATTAAATTAAATGGATATGTTTTGGAGTAGTGATATTACAAAATGAAGTAATTGTTTTAAAAGATGTTTTAAAATGTGTTAAGTATCGAATACATAGATTTCAACATTCATTGTTGAAATAGACGTTTCGAGAAATAAGGAAATGGTGGACTATAACACTGTTGTTATATTAAATGGTTTCCGAAAGGAAATATTTTGTATAGTATTGGGATTTATATATCTATTTAAATTTCGAATCCCTATACTAGTGATTTTGGGTCATCGTAACGATGTTTTACGCAACATTCGTTTTAACCCAAATAAATGTGTTTAAGAGAACGTTTTCCTAAAAAAATGAAATATATACTTAATTGTGATTTAAGTATATTGGATATTTTCAAAATGTTGAAAACAAATGGATTTGTGAATTACTTATTATTAAATAAGTATAGAAATGTTTTTCCAATATGAAGTGAAATGTTTTTGAGATTTTATCTTTTAAAGATAAATTGAAAAGTGAATAATTGTAATTTGTTTTCAAATGGTTGAAGTGTGGAAATTATATATCTTGTAAAGATATTTTTAGAAGATAAATAATTTGGAAGATTATTTGGAATCTGATGATGCTGTGCAGACCTATTAATAGTTAAATAACCGACTATCAATAATTACCTTGAATGGGTATTTGTTGTGATTTGTTTGAATTTGAATGCCACACTTATTTTTGAATAAGCGCTCACTATTCGGGTTAGCCGGGAAAGGACCTTTGGGTCGTATAACCCATTCCGAATATGTGATACGTCGTAATGGATTGCATTTGATGATCGGTGTTGAAGACCGGATATTTTTGAAAACGGAAGGATTACCGTCGAGTTACTCTGCATCGGCTGATCTCCGATATAGAGGTTTGATCACCCTTAGTGACGGGAAGTCCGGACGTGATTAGAAAATTATCCGGATTTGTAAGGGCTTCGTAAGAAGTGCCTTCGGTTCTATTCGATCCCGGAACAGACTTGTATGGATTGTATGTCTAACATTACAAATTGAGATATAAAGCTGATTTCTTTCAAATACATATCTGTTGGTGGCGGAGAATTTATTCTCTTAGCTTAACGCCCTTCTCTGAGACGTACAAGCTCAGAGGTTATGTAGTTGAAGGTTATCAGCGATATATTCCCAACTTGGTAACGTGGCATGCTGAGTGTTGCTGTGAAATGATCATTGTTTGATCATTTGTGATATGATCATTTGTTTGATCATTTATCTTTGTGATCATTACTTTGATCATTTGTTTGACCCAAAGCATGGCTTTGTACCAAAGCATGGCTTTGTGGACGAGACTTCGTCGGACCTCACACCTCGGAAATGGTCAAAACAAGAAGGATGCAGCAAGGTTATTAAGGCGTAGCGCCCCTTTAGTGTATGTCATTCCTTCTGGATAGAGGTGGTATCATGGTATGGAGCCCAGATACTTAACCTATGTTGTTGCTGCAAATTTATTACTTTGTGGTTGTTGGAATCGAGGATCCTCGGGAAGATCGGTTACGATCGGGGGATGACATATTCGTGTCAGTAGTTACCCAGTTAAGGGTAACCCCGCCTTGTGTTGGCAGAGATCCGGTTAGGTTCTTAGGTCGTCTTTCCAGAGGCGTACCTTTGTGGAAATGGGAAGTTCCTTGGCCTGACCATTTGTTGGAAATCCAAACTCCAATACGCACCTTGTATAGTTTTAGTTGTAGAACCTGCCATTTACTTATGGTGGTCACCACTGTTTAGATGGTAGATATAGTAGGCATAGTTCAGAATGTTTATGTGGGCTAAGATTAATATTATACTTTCGAAATGTTTTCTGCACTATGCACTAATAATAATAATCCAATGATTTGTTTTGCGTAGTAAGCATCTTTGACTATCATAAGGAGAAATCTCCTCCAATTCTGCGTTTGCATTGTGTGTGTGGCGGGAGGCCTTATGGTAGTTTCATTTTCCAAAAGCATTGCGAATTTACTTTAAAATCCTCCTGTTGTTTATTTTAAAGATAAACTGTTTTAAGTTCTCACACCAGTCACCATGACTGACCTGGAGTTTATTATTTCCTTCCTAAACAGTGGGTGCCCACCAATTTCCACACGGGCAGTTTAGAGTCAGGTTATCAGGTCATTCTGGATTCGGGATGCTGTGGAGCTTAGTGGTGAGCTGGATGGCGAGACGTACCACTTGTATATGATATTATTTATTCCGCTGTGTATTCTGTATGAGGACAAGTTATATAACTGTCCAGTGTTGTATTGTTGTTGTAAACTCTGATGATGATGTAATGTATAAAATGATATAGTTCTTTATTTAAAGATTATTCATTTATCTATTATATGTTGTTCCGCTGCGAATGTGAGATTCTGATATTGTTTTCTGTTTCTGTGTTTTCTGTTGTTTCTTCTTTCTTTTTCTTCTATCTTTTCTTCTACCTCTTCTTTCTTAAACCCTAAGAATTCGGTTTTCCGGCATTCGATGGCTCGGTAGTCGATACAGTGGACGTATTGATGTCGATATTCGAAAGTCGAAGAATCGGGTCCTTACAGTGTGATTCACACTTTTTATTGATCAATGATGATCATTTTGTGATTTAGACTAGCGGTGTGAGATGTCTATTTGTTTGTGTGGGGACTAAAAACCCCGTTTGTGGAACTTCGGTTCAATTTGCTGGGGTAGCGACCCATGGTCTTCGGGCCGTTTGTGGAGCTTCGGCTTAAAATTGATGGTTAGCGACCATGGAATAAAGTTCCATTTGTGATACACGTGTTGGTGAGTTTTCATGCTCCCGTTTGTGATAGGCCTCCCCCCTTTTGTGATTTCTGGATTTCTGGTTGTGATTTCTAGAATTTGTGTTTCACCAATTTTCGTAGTTTGCATTGATAAGCTCTATCAATATTTGTGTTTTGGTGAATAATTTAAAGAATGTGATTCTTTTTGGTGTTTTTAGATGATTTGAGATATTGTATGATTTTGTTGTTATTTGATGAATACTTGTCACAGTATGACATTATTGTTATCATACAATTTTTCCATATCTCTTATCCTATCTCAATTTATCTGATATTTATAGCTAGACTGGTCCGTTTATTATTTTCTTCTTAAATAATACTCGGGTTAGACCGAGGTATTTCAGTTGCTCCTGCTTGACTTCTTATCAGGGTTCATCATCTGATTTTTGGCTAACTACTTTAGATTAGTAGTTTTTGTTATTATACATTTGAGATATATACTCCTTGATGTATAATTATTCTTTTGTCTAGCACTTGTATCTATTCATTGTGATGTAGTGGATCTTATATGACCACTATTTTGATGTACACTTTTATGTGATATATTCATATCTGATTCCGCCTTTGTGATATGAATATCTATGACTGATTTGTGTTATGTTTATTTCTATATTTGTTTCCGAAGGCCACTTAGCCACTGTGTAGTAGCTTTAAGTTTGTATTTGATATGTCGGATGTTTGCACAAAAAATGGGCAAACACCTCCAAGTCGTATGATTTAGTTGATTTTATGTT
Organism: Allium fistulosum; assembly: GCA_030737815.1. NCBI lineage: Eukaryota > Viridiplantae > Streptophyta > Magnoliopsida > Asparagales > Amaryllidaceae > Allium > Allium fistulosum. The sequence continues at coordinate 289,566,366 of CM060905.1, forward strand.
GTTTTTAGTGATCTGGGTGATTTATGCAAATATATAAAAAGCAGGGACTAAACTGTAAAAGACACACAGAATTATAGTGGTTCGGCCAGAATGTGCCTACGTCCACTTTATATGTTATTCTCCTTTACTGTTCAGATTACAAGTACAAAGCTTTGATACAAGTATATGAAAGATGTTTGAAAGTTCTATCCGTGCTTGAGCTCTTAAACTTGTCTGCCATTGTTGTACCCCTACCCCTCTATTTATAGAGTGAGGCTGGGGGTAGGGGCCTTGGATGTATATAGTTGCTGGTGGGCCTGGGCTGATGTAATCTGGCCTGGCAATGCTGGTATGGTAACGCCTTGGTTCGGTAGTGAGTGGAGCGTTAATTGGACCGGTAGTAGGTGGAGCGTGGATTGGACCGGTGGTTCTGGTCCGGTGGTGAGTGGGAGTGGTTTTGGTTGGTAGTGTTTTGGTCCGGTGGCTCTGGTTCGGTGGTGAGTGGGTTGGTTGGTAGTGTTTTGGTCTGGTGGCTCTGGTTCGGTGGTGAGTGGGTTGGTTGGTAGTGTTTTGGTCTGGTGGCTCTGGTTCGGTGGTGGTAGGGATGCCGAATAAAACTTAGGCAAGTCTGGACGAAACTGATGCTTCTTGTGCTTGAGATCTCCTGGGTGAGAACACACCCAACATTTGCCCCCCAAAGTGGGGCATATGCCGGTATATGCCACGCTTTGTTTTGAAATTAAGAACGTTAGCTTGGATGCTCCCATTCGGCCCAAACGCCGAACCATCTGGTCCGGTCGTCTATGTTTGCCTATAAGTATGGGCCTTACGCTTTTGTTATTCCTTACTATCTGAAATAGCCGAACCAGATTCTTGCCTGCCGAATCAATCATATCACCGAACCAGCCTTGACTGCCGGACCAGGTGAGGTTTTCTTCTTCCGAATATTCTCCATTCTTGAATTACCGAATGAACTTCTAGGGAGTATGAGTGCCGAATGAACTTCTAAGATTCGAATCACCGAATGGCACTTAGGGAGTAGAGTGCCGAATGAACTCCAAGACTAGAATTGCCGAACGACACTTAGGGGGTATGAGTGTCGAATGAACTCCAAGGCTTGAATCACCGAATGAGGCTTTTATGTTTTGAATTATGAATGAGATTCCAGACTATAGGTACTTGCTTGTTTATATCTCTACACTTCTTGTTCTAACAATATGTTTTCTCGTGTTGCAGATAATGTCTCATAAAGTAGAAACTCGTTCTGACAAGAAGAAATCCAAGGAAAAAGGAGAGTCCTCCATAGTGCCCCCAGTTCAGGAAGAACCAGGATGACATGTACCAACCCCAAGATTGTTAGTAGACGGGTACGGTCCTCAAGAGCTCTTGAACTCACCGCCTGACTGCTTTCCCAGCTCCCTCAAAGATAAGCAGCTTGACGCTATATCTAGATCCTTTGGGATTGACAAAGCGCATATGATGTTGCCGGGGAACGGAGTGATGCTGTATAACCCCCCAGAAGGATATTTTGCTTACAGCAGGTATCATTGTATGTGCGGTGCTATCCCTCCGATCAATGCTTGGATAATCAGCTTCATCACGTACTTGAAGGTGGCTCCTTTCCAGCTTCAGCCCAACTCCTATGCCATCTTGGTGAGTTTGTTCATCATCTTCCAGAGGAGATACGGGCGTCCTCTTCCAACCGGGAGATCCGATACCTGTACAACTTGAGAGGCTACAAGAAGGGGTCTCCATATATTAGCTTAGAATCGGCCGTGTCTTTCAAGCCAGTCCTGGACTTATATTCAAAATTTAGCATGTTCAAGAAGGAATGGTTCTTTGTCAAGGACGACTCTGTTTCTTTCCACCGCTTCACCTCTGGCTGTAAGTTGAATCTTATTTATAATTTCCGTTCTGACTGCAATGCTCCTCCTTATGTGCTTTATTTCTTGCTAGCGACAGGTGGCTTTGCGGTTGTAGAGAATGATCGTCTGGTTCAGATGGCTAGGGAAATAGAATCCATTCCGGAAGGCGAGAGGGCGGCTTCTTATTTGATCAGGAATGCTACTCTTTTGGGGCTCAACTTAATCCTGCCACGCCAGTCTGTGGTCAAGCAAAGAGACACAGCTGAGGAGAGGGCCGCCAAAGCTAAAGGAGGGGCTATGGCGAAGAGCAGTAAAAGGAAACCCTTCTCGAAGCATCCAATTGCCGAGGGGAAGAAACTTAAGAAGTCCGATGGACCCTCCCCCAGCACATGTCCAGATGTCTCGGAGGAGGAAGATGTGGAGGAGGAAAGAGGCGAGGATGAAGGAGGTGAGGCGGAGAGTGGAAGTGGTTGAGAAGGTGATGGTGATGGTCATAGCGATGATGGTGGCGACGGACAGAGCGGTGGTGGTACTGGGGCTTTGTCTTTTAAGCAAGCAGGTGTGATCCAGGAGTGGACAGATGATGCTTTCCGCCTAGCTTTTCAAGGGTCGGAGGAAGGATCGGCTTTAGTGGAGAAGCCTAAGAAAGCTGACAAGGCCGAGATCGGTGCTGATTCTTCTAAGAGCGCTTCAGCTAAGGCAATTCCTGCGATTCAAGGTGAATTTTCGACTCCTGCCGACTCCATTTATGATAAGGATTTAGGAATATTTTATGGCCTGCTCCCGTCCTGGAATGAGATTCAGGACTTGTTGCAGTATCCTACTCCTCCCCAGGGTTTGTATAACAAAAGCGTCTTTTTACTCTTCTTAACTTGATGTATTTCCTGAATTATAGCTCAATGTATGCTTGTAACACTAGGTTTTTATCACAGAAGCGGGTAAGGTAGCCAAGACGTCGGATGTTTGGCACCGTCTTGAACAATACAAACTCCTCAAGGCTTCTACTAAACCAAAGCCTCTGACTAATCGCCCTGGAGACATAGTCGGCTACCGTCCTCTTCTTGGAGTTATCGAAGAGGATATCCAAAAGAAGAAGAGGAGTCGCTCCTTGTTTGAATCTTCACCTGGTCCTCAGCCCCCAACTCAGCCTCTTCAGGATACCACGAAGGAGAATACTGAGTTTATACCTTCTCCGCACCCATCTGAAAATCCTACCATTACCCCGATAGATCATCCCGGCTTGGCTCGTAACCCGTTTGCGGGTCATCCGGATCTGGATCCTGGTTCTCATGATATTACCTTTGATGAGGCTACCGGTGAGCACCTTCTCCCTCGCAATCCTATGGTAAGAGTACTAGATGAAGCTAAGTCCCTGGACCTTGATTTGCTTAGCACTCGGGTTGTAACTTTGGGGGATGAAGCTAAGGCAAACATTGACCGGGTTGCTGAGGAAACCAGGAAGCTGATGGGGCATCATGCTCGACTGGTCAAGGCCGGAGAAGAAATCGGCAGTGCTAACATTCGACTGCGGTTAATGGTTTCCGACCAGGCCAAACAACTCGCTGATTAGGCCATCCAGATCTCTCAACATGAGGCCGCCTCTAGGCAATTAAAGAAGACCATGGAAGAGGCCAGCAGGGCAGAGTTACGGAAAATGGAGGCCGTTTGTAAGGAACGGATTGATATGGCTATTGCAACGGTGGATGAGGTTCGGCAAGCGGATCTCGAGCGGGTACATGAGTTATCCGAGAAACTTGAGGCCGTAGAGCTTGCTCAAACCAAGCTGAAGGAGGAGATGGAGGCGATGAGGAAATCCTTTCAGGCTGACTACTCGCGATACCAATCGGAGAGGGATGCTGCCATTGCAAAGCTGTTGGCTTCTGAGGACCGAATAAGGGAGTTCGAGGAGAATGAGGGGATAATGGATGAGATGCTTCAGGATATATACTTTCGCACTTGGAAACAGGGCAACTTATCTTGGATGGATGATTACCCCCGAGTCATGGCCAGGATTTATCTCAGGGCCTTGGAGGAGGCTAAGGCCGATGCAGATAAGGAGGGTGGCGTGGCCTTTAGAATGGACGTGGTTACGGCTCAATTCTCCAAGGAGGAGAAAGCGGCAGTGAAGGAGGGTATGCAGCTGCTTACTGCTGAGGAGGTAGGTGTGCAGTTAGAGGATGATGATCAAGGAGCATATGCTGGTAAGTCTTCCCTTTTAGCTTTCTGTAACTTGGTTGCTTATTATTAATGAATTCTTTCCTTGATCGGACAGGCGGGACCTCCAGAGCACCAACTTCCTCTGGTCAACATGCTGAGAGTTCCCACTCCACAGTTAAAGAGATCCCGAAGGGCCAGCAGGACAAGGGTACAGCTCCGACGCAGCCGACTCCATGACTTGGCCTGGATTTTTTTTGTTTACTTGACATTGCTGTCTATGTTAGTCTCAAATTAGCAACGTAACTTTTAGGCTGGAATTATGTTACTTGTAACAAACGACTTTATTCGTGGCGTGTAATTTTTAACTTAGGCTGATTCTGTCGTATTTGAATGCTTTCGTTATTTTGATGTGTTGCATAAGAAGTATAGCTGTGCATATGCCTGTGATCCGATCGTGTTTGGTGTCAAGTTCTGGCTTAAAATGTAATTACATACCTTGCAATGTTTAATGTGATGTGCGAATAAATTATAGCTACGTATTTATACACAAAAGAGGAAAGTACCGCCCTTCATGTTTTAGTTGTAGACGGTTGCTTTGAATGTCTTATATGACTGAGTATGGAATGCAGTTGATTGACTTGTCATTCAATTGTGAGTTCTTAGTGAGCGTCTCCTATCTTGTGTCATGTACTTTAGGGATTGTTATAGAGGATAGGAGGAAAGTTTTTAAATAAAATAGAAATATAAGAAATAGTAAAACTTCCAATCACGGAAGCCCTTCGATGTGCTTAAGTTCATGGCAAACGGGTTTTGCAGTCACTTTCCCTAGCTGTTGGTCTTGGAGACATTTGTCACCCATCTTACGCCTCCGCGGGGAGTTTATCTTTTTTTTTACCACAGCCGTACTTAAGACACATTGGAGCCGAAATCGCGCACAGTAACTACCCGGGCCATTATGGCCCATAATCGTGGGTATTATTCGATTTACCGTGGCCGGCTAGCGTGGGTGCCGATCGTCAACCGTGAACTACCCCTGGCTGGCCACACCTTATGTTGGGGCTTAAAGTGGGTTCACGGCTGCCGGCGAGTCGAATGCCGTAATGAGCTGCTTCGGCTATAGTCGGCCTTCTCGGTGGCTTATAATCGGCTCATTACAGTTGGCTTTAAGGGCCGTCGCGAGCAATGAGTTAACCCGCAGCAGAGGGATGCCGGAGCAAAAGTGTCTCATTGGCGAGGGCATAGATTCGCATAGTACCTGTTAGGTCTTGTCTAGGTGAAGTCGCGCTGTGGAGTGCCTTGAATGGAAATGCTATATGCACAGGATTTTGTTCAACAGAAAAGGATAAAGTTAACAAGTAGCCAAGACACAAAGGAACAAGTTAAAAAAGAGACAAGTTTTTAAAGTGGTTCGGCACGAAAATGCCTACGTCCACTGATTCTCTTTGTTAATTCACTTCATATGGGCAGTACAAGTTAAGAAAAGTATCGACGAAGGTGTTGGATGTTCCATGCCCTCTGGAACACCTCTCCGTCCACTGTTGACAAAATATAAGCTCCGTTGTAGAGATCTTTATGAATTACATATGGTCCGTCCCAGATTGGATCTAGTGCTCCGGGGCGCGGGAAGATTCGCTTGAGGACAAGATCCCCCTTTTGTAAGCTACGATGCTTGACTTTGGAGTTGTATTGCGCTGCCACTTTTTGCTTGTGAGCTGCTGCTTTGAGGGCTGCATCATTTCTTCTTTCCTCAATTAGATCCAAAGACATGTGAAGGAGTTACTCGTTCTCTTCTGGGTTATAGTGGATCCTACGGTGGGAAGGCACTATAGTTTCAACTGGGAGCATAGCCTCCGATCCGTATGCCAAAGAGAAAGGAGTATGCCCCGTTGATGTTCTAAAAGATGTGCGATAGGCCCAAAGTGCCGTCGGAAGTTCATCCACCCAAGCGCCTTTTGACTTTTCAAGTTTCTTTTTTATTAGAGTTTTGAGAATTTTGTTGACGGATTCAACTTGTCCGTTTGCCTAGGGATAAGCTACAGATGAGAAGCTTTTGTGAATTCCGTGCTCTTGGCACCAGTTGGCGAACTCCCCGCTGTCAAACTGAAGTCCGTTGTCCGATATGATTTTAAGTGGGACCCCGTACCTGCATAGAACATTTTTGATCAAGAAGTTAATAACTTTTGCTGAAGATACTTTATTTAGGGGTTCTGCTTCCACCCATTTGGTGAAATAGTCGACTGCCACTATAGCATATTTGGCTTTGCCTCGGCCCATTGGCAGTTCGCCAATCAGGTCAATTCCCCATATTGCAAAGGGCCAAGGGCTGGTCATTTGGGTAATCTCAGTTGTGGGTAGCCGTGGAATCTTCGCAAATTTCTAACATCTGTCACTTTTTTTGACGAAATCTAAGGCGTCTTTGTTTAAGGTGGGCCAGAAGTATCCATATCGGAGTATTTTCTTTGCCAGAGCCTGCCCTCCAGTGTGATCTCCGCAGCTTCCTTGATGGATGCTGGATAAGATTTCCTTTGCTTCCCTTTCAGCGACACGCCTTAATAAGGGGTTAGAGAAGCCGCGCCGATAAAGGGTGCCTTCTTGTATTGTGTAGCGGGAAGCTCTCCTCAAGATTTTCTTGACTTTGTTATGCTTGTCGGACAGTGTGCCGTCTTGTAAGTATTTTTGGATGGGAGTCATCCAAGTTTCCTCTTTGATTGCAGCTATCAGATTCACCTGCTCGAAACTTGGGGTCAGTTTCTTTGAGATGGCCACTGCTCCAGAGATAGTGTCGTCTCTCATGCTAGCTTGCTTTGCCAATTCGTCGGCCTCTTGGTTCTCTTCCCAAGGGACGTGTTTGATTAAATAGCGATCCAATTGATCGAGAAGCAACTTGGTCTTCTTTAGATATGCTATGAGTCGTTCTTCTCGAGCATGGAATTCTCCTAGTATTTGATTTACAATAAGTTGAGAATCACTATGAAGACACAAAGAATTGACTCCGATTTCTAAGGCAAGTTCTAATCCAGCTATCACTGCTTCATACTCTGCATCGTTGTTGGTGACAGCGAATTCCAACCTTAGAGCATAGTGTAGCTTATTTCCCTTGGGAGTGATTATTACCACACCTACCCCCGAGCCTTGTTCGTTTGACGCACCATCCACAAAGAGATTCCACTTGATGTCTTCTGCTATTTCCGATTGCTCCTTACCTTCGTTGGTAGTGAATTCGGCAATGAAATCGGCCATGGCTTGTCCCTTGATGGCGGTGCGAGGATGGTAGGTGATATCATATTGACTTAGTTCAATGCACCATTTAAGTAGTCGCCTAGAAGTGTCGAGACGATGGAGTATCTGCCTTAGTGGTTGATCGGTCAGAACTCTGATAGAATGAGATTGGAAATAGTGACGCAGTTTCCGTGACGTGATTAGTAAACAGTACGCTAGTTTCTCAAGTTTAGGATATCTGGCTTCCGCCCCTGTAAACCTCTTGCTTACAAAGTATACTGGCCGCTGCGTGCGTTTGTCTTCTCTCACCAAGGCGGCGCTTAGAGCATGAGATGACACAACAAGGTATAGGTATAGCTCTTCGCCTTTGTTCGGAGTTGAGAGTACTGGTGGTCTCTGGAGGTGTTCGATTAAGTTAAGGAAAGCTGTCAAGCATTCGTTAGTCCATTCGAACTTTCCTTTGTCTTTCTTTAGAGCTTCGAAGAAGGGGATGCATTTGTCAGTTGCTTTAGAGATGAATCTGCTCAGGGCGGCCACCTTCCCATTTAGGCTTTGCATTTCTTTTCGGGTAGAAGGTATCCTGATATCTTTCAAAGCTCGGACTTTTTCAGGGTTTGCTTCAATTCCTATGGCATGGACGATGAATCCCAGGAACTTCCCTGATGATACTCCGAAGGAGCACTTTAGAGGATTCAGCTTCATTCCATATTGGCGAAGTACTTGAAACATCTCGCCCAGGTGGCTTACGTGATCGTCAGCTTTTCTTGACTTTACCAGCATGTCATCCACATAAACTTCCATAGTTTGTCCTATTAGCCCCACAAACATCTTGTTGACGAGGCGCTGATAGGTGGCTCCTGCCTTTTTAAGTCCAAAAGGCATTACTTTGTAGAAGTACAATCCCCGGTCAGTGATGAAACTAGTGTGGTCTTGATCGGGAGCATGCATAGGAATTTGGTTATATCCTGAGTATGCATCCTTAAAAGATAAGAGTTTGTGCCCGGCCGTGCTATCCACGAGCTGATCGATTCGGGGAAGTGGGAAGCAATCCTTCGGGCAGGCGTCATTTAAGTTGGAGAAGTCAATGCACGTTTGCCACTTCCCATTAGCCTTCTTTACCAGTACCGGATTAGCGATCCACTCTGGGTAGATGGCTTCTCGTATGAAGTCATTGGCAAGTAGGTTTTTTACTTCTTCATCGAGGGCTGCTGATCGTTCTACCCCCATACTTCTCTTTTTCTGTTTTACTGGCGCCTTGGTAGGATCGATGTATAGTACGTGGCATGCTATGTCTAGGGAGATTCCAGTCATGTCAGTGTGTGACCATGCAAATACATCCAAGTTGTGGCGGAAAAAATCAATGAGTTGTTCCTTCAATTCTGCTTTTAGTTGGGACCCGACTTTTAATAGTCTACTCGAGTCGTGTTTGTCCACAGATACAAATTCCATAGCCTCTGCAGGCTCGGCGGTGGCCTCCTTCTCTCTGTCCCTGGGGTCTAATTCATTGAAAGGGTCACTGGTATATCGAAGAGGAGGGGCTTTCTTTAGTTGCTATGCTTCCAAACTTTTCGTGCAGAGGGCAGTCTCTGCACTCTTCCCTATATCCTTCCTGCGGTTATTGCGGAGTTCAGTTACATAGCAATCTCGAGCGATGTCCTGGTCTCCCTCTACTTCCCCTATTCCATTGTCCGTTGGAAATTTCATCTTCAGGCACCATGGGGCCAGGACAATTTGGAAGTCAGACAAGGCTGGCCTTCCTAAGAAGGCGTTGTAGGCCGAGTGGTTTTCTATCAGCACAAATGTTTGTTTCCGCACAACGGAGCGGGGATGACTTCCAATTTCAACAAAGAGGTCCAGTCGCCCAAGGGGCATCTTCGCATTTCCTGTGAAGCCGTGTAGTGGTTTATTGCAGGGAAGAACATCCTTTAATGACAGCTTAATTTTGTCAAAGGCATGCTTGAATAGGATATTTACTGAGCTTCCAGTGTCTACTAGAATTCGGAAAAATTCGGCTGGACCGAGCCGGGCAGAGATAACCATGGGATCCATGTGAGGGTACTGCCTTACCTCCAGGTCACGCCTACTGAATGTGATGTCACCATTCTTTATCCGCTTCGGGTGGCGTTCTTCTATAATAGAATTGATGCATTCTTCATTGTTTCTAAGTGACTTTCCATACCTTTCCATCTCTGCCCAGCTTCCGTCGGCGATGTGTGGCCCTCCCGAGATGGTATGGACCACTATCTTCTCTTGACTAGAGCCGCTGGTGTTGCGATTTCCTCTACCTATTTCTGGGGAGGGTAACCTTGGGTTCTCATTGGCAGGAGCTGGAGTCCTGTTCTGACCTTTTACATAGCGTTCTAGTCTCCTTCTTCTGATGTGTTCTTCAATCAAGTCCCGGAGATGATGGCATTCATCGGTATCTTGCCCATGGGATTCGTGGAAGCGGCAGAATTTTCCAGACTTAATTGCATTATCTGATTCCTTCTTATGCGGGGGGCGTTTGTATTTAACTTCGTCTTGAGTGGCGAGGAAGATGTTTTCGATCGTTTCATTCAAAGGGGCGTAAGCGTCAAATCTCGGTCCCGGCCGATATAGACGCTTTTCTCCCTTCTTGCCCCCAACTTTGTCTCTAGAATCATTTCTTCGAACGTCCTTTGCTACAGCGGGCGTGTTGCCGTGAGCTGCCTTATTTTGTTGCCCTGATTGCCCCTCAGTGGCAGCGTCTTCAAGCCTCATATATTTCCCGGCTTCATGGAAGAAATCGGGTAAAGTAGCTGGTTTTTCTTTTGTCAATCTTCTAGCAAATTTAGTATCCGGATGCACACCACTACAGAGGGCCATTAAGATAAGCTTCTCATCGGCATCTTGGACTGCGGTCGCTGCGGCATTGAATCGGGTTAGATATTGCTACACCTTCTCTCCAGGTTTCTGTTTGATACTGGATAAGGAATAAGCATCTTTGGGTTGCTCCACATGAATGTGGAACTGGCTGATGAACTTTTCTTTCAACATCTCCCATGAGCTGATGGATCCTTGGGGTAGATGGCAGAACCAGGAGGTAGCTAGATCTGATAAGAATAGTGGAAAGCATTTGCACGGCACTCCTTCTGTTGCTCCGCTCATAAGCATATGCTGTGTGTATCTCTGTAAGTGTACAACGGGGTCAGAGGTTCCCTTGTAAGGTTCCATTGTAGGCATTTTCCATTCTCGGGGGGTGATGGCAATTTTGATATTGCGGGCGAAAGGGCTGGTTACCCTAGCGCCTATCCCTCGATCTCTTTGATCCCGTTGGACGCACTCTCTGAACAAGCGTGCCATTCTTTCATCAGAATTTGGAGCAGATAGAAATGAGTTCGGTTCTGCTCTGTGGGATTGATTTCGTCTAGATGACCTGTAGGGATGGTATCGTCTATCATTCCTAATATTTTCCAGTGGCTGTCTTTGGTCTTCTGGGAGCATGCTAGGGTCAGCTACAGTTGGCCCTTGCCTTGATCTTCCCCTGCTGGGTTCTGTTCTAAGCATTCCTCGGGTCCACCTTCGGGCTGGACTCTAGCTTGGCCCCTTTCACTGGTGTTTCCGTGGTTAGGCAGCATGACAGGCTCAGCTATAGTTGATCTCCGCCCGGTACCTCCCCCGTTGGTTTCGGTTCCAAGCATTTCCTCAGGTCCAACTTCGGGCTGAGCTCGGTCTCGGCTCCTACCATGGCCGCTTCTGTCGTTGGCTTCTTAGAAGAAGGAAGATCTTTGTCGCCTCTGAGATCCTCCAGACTGGGACTCACCCCATGATTCAGTGTTGCGGTTGGACTCTTTAGCATCCCTTAAGCGTGACATGAGTTGGTTCACCAAGGCTTCCTATTGGGATGTGAAGCGGTTAGTCACTTCAGCCACAACCCTGTCTAGATCTGCCCTAGTAATTGCTGCAGGCTGTTCCGTGGCAGGGGTTGTCGGATTTGCCTGACCTTCATTTGGTACTGCTGTTGGAATGGGACGATTTACTTGATCTATGACCATTGGATCCGGAACACTGCTGGTTGCGATGTTTTTTCCTTTGTTAACATCTTTCTTCTGCATGGGAGGCATGTCTTCCAAGCAATGAGCGATGCTGTTCGGAAGAAGGTTAAGTGGGAGAAGCTGAAGTCCGGAGTTCACCCTCTCAGTGAAAGCACCAAAAATGTTTGCACAAAAAATGGGCAAACACCTCCAAGTCGTATGATTTAGTTGATTTTATGTTGTTTTTAGTGATCTGGGTGATTTATACAAATATATAAAAAGCAGGGACTAAACTGTAAAAGACACACAGATTTATAGTGGTTCGACCAGAATGTGCCTACGTCCACTTTATATGTTATTCTCCTTTACTGTTCAGATTACAAGTACAAAGCTTTGATACAAGTATATGAAAGATGTTTGAAAGTTCTATCCTTGCTTGAGCTCTCAAACTTGTCTGCCATTGTTGTACCCCTACCCCTCTATTTATAGAGTGAGGCTGGGGGTAGGGGCCTTGGATGTATATAGCTGCAGGTGGGCCTGGGCTGATGTAATCTGGCCTGGCAATGCTGGTTTGGTAACGCCTTGGTTCGGTAGTTAGTGGAGCGTTAATTGGACCGGTAGTAGGTGGATCGTGGATTGGACCGGTGGTTCTGGTCCGATGGTGAGTGGGAGTGGTTTTGGTTGGTAGTGTTTTGGTCCGTTGGCTCTGGTTCGGTGGTGAGTGGGTTGGTTGGTAGTGTTTTGGTCTGGTGGCTCTGGTTCGGTGGTGAGTGGGTTGGTTGGTAGTGTTTTGGTCCGGTGGCTTTGGTTCGGTGGTGGTAGGGATGCCGAATAAAACGTAGGCAAGTCTGGACGAAACTGGTGCTTCTTGTGCTTGAGATCTCCTGGGTGAGAACATGCCCAACATCGGATTTCCTCTTGAAATGAAATGTAAGTTATATTATTTGACATATCGGTACTCGCACAAAGCAATTACACAGATGGTCGCTCCTCAACAGCCTTATTCTTCGTGCTAGTCGATGGCATTACCCCATAGTGTCCTTGGCTAGTGTGAGTATAGAGGTGGGGCGTCACAGCTTGGTATCAGAGCCAAACTTTGGAACAATGTAGAATAATCTAGCAAGGATCATTGTCCTAAGTCTTTCTTAGGAATCGTGCCATAGGATTTAATTCGAGTCTTCGTACCGTTCTATCCTATTTCTTTTTATGATGCCTTGTTTTATCAATCAAGTTTGTTTGATATTCATTCTATGAATAACCTTTTTCCTCTTCTTTCTTTCTTAAAGAAGAGAAATGGTTAGACCAGGCCGTCCCAGCGCCGGTCAATCAAGTGCTACTCCTCAGGATGGAGTATTTATGTCTGCTCAGCAACTTTTAGATCTTGTGAAGAATGCTCAAGCTATCGGACCCATTCCAGAGCCTACTTATCCTAAATCTGGGTTTGCATGCTTGTGCAGTGATTACACCAGCTTAGGTGGAAAGCCTTTCAAAGGTTCTGAGAGCGTTATAGAAGTCCAAGCTTGGCTTAGATCGTGCGACCGCATCTTTTCCCGCATGAATCTTATTGACCTACATCGAGTCCAAGTGGCTTCTAGCATGCTCCAAGAAAGAGCATTAGATTGGTATGAGCTTCTGATCTCGAAAATTATTGAAGCGGATCTTACTTGGGAGCAATTCCGAGAAAGATTTGAGTTAAAATTTGTGCCAGAAGCTGAAAAAGTATCTTTAGCTCGACGCTTTATTGACCTTGTTCAAGGTGAATCTTCTGTGACGGATTACGTCGCATCTTTCGAATCTCTATCTAAATATAGGGTCGAGTATATTAATACCCCATTGAAGAAAAATTAGAGATTTGTCTATGGGTTGAATAAGAACCTCAAAAAGCCATTACTTCTGAAATTATAAATTTCTTTTGATCAGCTTGTTGATATCGCTCTTTGACTCAAAGAGGCCGATAAAGAAAGTGATGTTGAAGTCAAACAAAACATCAATAAGAAGAGGCCTTTTAAATTCAAGCCTAATCCCAACAAGAAAGGGAAGCAAGCAACTTCGGTAGCAAAAACTCCTACCTCTAGTCGTGGAGAATGTTACAATTGTGGTTCTAAGGACCATTATGCGAACAAGTGTCCGAAGTCTCTTACTTGTCGCTATTGCAAAAGTTCGGGTCATACTATATCTTCATGTCCCAAACTTCAAAGCAAAAAGGAAGGCAAGCTAAACGTTGTGCAAGCCCCTACTAACACTTCTCGTGGTCAAGGTATTTCTCATTCTATCCTTGATGGCATTATTATATTTCAAGATTTTCCTATTCGAGTTCTTTTTGATACGGGTGCATCTCACTCTTTTATATCAAAAGAACTTGTTGATGCTTTGTCTTTGAATGTTATTGGCTTGATGACTTCATTGAGAATTGCGAATCCGGTTGGTGGATCCGCAACACTCAGTTTACTATGTAAAGATGTTGAGATTATTTTATGTGATTACTCTTTCCGTGTCGATTTGCATGTTATGCGTTACTTAGGCTTCAGAATGATTTTGGGAATGGATTGGCTTAACTGTTATGAAGCCCATATCCTATGTTCTGAGCGGATTATATATCTTCGACATCCTCAATCTATTAAGCAGATTTCTCTTGCTCTGAAAGATTCAGATTCCAATTCGAAAGCATCCTTGTATTCTCTAAATCCTCATGATAACGATAATAATGATGAAGAAGAAGTCATTTCCCTCATTCACATTGTTCATGAATTTCCCGACATATTTGAGCCCGTTTTAGGATTACCACCTAAGCGAGCAATTGAGTTCAGAATTAATCTCATCCCTGGAGCTCAACCTATCACCCGTCCTCCTTATCGTATGTCCAATAAGGAAAATGAGGAGATGCGTAAACAATTATCCGAATTGGAAGCAAAACAGTTTGTTCGATCTAGTTCCTCTCCATGGGGAGCTTCAGCTATTTTTGTGAAGAAATCTGATGGTACACTTAGGCTTTGCGTTGACTATCGCAAACTTAATGATCTCACCATCAAGAATAAATATCCCTTATCGCGGATTGATGATTTATTCGATCAACTTAGTGGTGCTAAAGTCTTTTCACAATTAGACTTAGCAACCGGTTTTCATCAGCTCCGTATTGCAGAGGATAGTATTCCTTTGACATCGTTCCGTACTCGTTATGGATCTTTTGAATGGCTTGTTATGCCATTTGGTTTGACGAATGCTCCAGCTTATTTCGTTGACCTTATGAATCGAGTTTTCAAAGACTTCCTCGATCGATTTGTTCTCATCTTTATCGATGATATTCTTATTTATTCTAAAACCGAGGAAGAGCATGAAAATCATCTTCGGACTGTGTTGCAAACTCTTAGGAGTAACCAATTGAAAGCAAAATTTTCTAAATGCCACTTTTGGCAATCTCGTGTAAAATTTTCGGGGCATATTATTTCTGAATCCGGAATTTCTGTGGATCCTTCAAAGATTGAAGCGATTCAAAATTGGAAGAGACCGGAGAGTGTGACGGAAATTCGTAGCTTTCTCGGATTGGCGGGCTATTACCGTCGGTTCATAAAAGACTTTTCTAAGATTTCCGTACCTCTTACTAATTTGACAAAGAAGGGAGTTAAATACATTTGGTCAAGCAAATGTGAAGCTGTGTTTCAAAAATTAAAAGAACTCCTTTCTGATGCTCCTATTCTTGTGATTCCCGAAGGGAACCAAGACTTTATTGTTTATATCGATGCTAGTCGTGTTGGTTTGGGAGCCGTTCTCATGCAAAGAGAACGCGTTATCACTTATGCTTCTAGGCAATTAAAGCTTGCCGAGACTAGATATGCCACTCATGATTTAGAGCTCGCAGCTATTGTTTTCACCCTTAGAATTTGGCGTCATTATCTTTTGGGAGAGAAATTTGTTCTCTACACCGATCATAAATCTTTGAAGTATTTATTTTCTCAAAAGGAACTTAATTTGCGTCAACAACGTTGGCTCGAGTTCCTTGCATATTATGATCTTGATATTCTTTATACTCCCGGAAAGGGTAATCTTGTTGTCAATGCCCTTAGTTGTAAGCAACAAGCGGTTGTTTCCATGATGATATCCGAATGGAATGATCTCGCGACTTTATCCACTTGTGAGATTCGAGATCGTGAATCCAATTCATGTTCATCTCTTGTTTTGTATAGCCTTGAGGCTCACCCTTCTCTTTTAGACCGCATTCTTGAAGCTCAAAAGCATGATTCCAAATTGGTTCTTCTTAGCCAAAGTTGTAGGGATAAAATTGATATTGAAGGTTTGAAAGACTTTGATATTGATGCTCGTGGCGGTATTCAAAAATTTGGTAGAGTTATTGTGCCAAATATTATTGATCTTCGTAAAGGCATTTTAGAAGATTCTCATCGTTCTAAATTTACCATCCATCCCGGTAGTAGTAAAATGTACGCGGATATGAAGCGACTTTATTATTAGGATGGAATGAAATATGATATTGCTAACTTTATTAAGCGTTGCATGACTTGCCAACTCGTGAAGGCCGAACATCAATGGCCCGGTGGGTTATTGCAACCTTTGGACATTCCAATATGGAAGTGGGATCAGATTTCCTTGGACTTTATTAACGGTATTCCTCGTTCTCATTCGGGTCATGATAGCCGATGGGTGATAGTAGATAGACTTACAAAATCCGCATATTTTCTTCCCGTTCGGTCCAATCGGACCGTACCTATTTTGGCTAAACTCTATATCAAGGAAATTGTTAAATTGCATGGAGTCCCTACTTCTATTGTTAGCGATCATGAACCATTATTTACTAGTGGATTTTGGAAAAGTCTTCAAAAAGCTTTGGGAACAAAGCTTAATTTTAGCACCGCTTATCATCCTCAGTCCGATGGACAAACCGAGCCTGTGAATCAAACTCTTGAAGATCTTCTTCGTGCATGTGTTCTTGATTTTGGTGGAAGTTGGGAAGATCATATTTCTCTTATTGAGTTTTCTTATAATAATAGCTTCCAATCAAGTATTGGTATGGCACCTTTCGAGACACTTTACGGAAGGCCATGCCGATCTCCTTCGTGTTGGCTTGAAGCCGGTGAGAAGCTGGTTTTAGGTCCAGATTTTATTCGTGATGCCACAGAAAAGATTGACCTTATTCTTCATAGGATGAAAGAAGCCTGTGACGCCCTACCTCTATGCTCACAATAACAAAGAGTATTAAAAGAAATACTGTCTGTTATTACAAAGAATAAGGTTGGATAGGAGCGGCCATCCTTAGTTGGGCCTTACACTAGTATTGGTTACCTCGATAGGAGTGGTATATATATTATTTTTCATCTCTTATTTATTTACTCCCATCGACATACCCAATTCCAGTATAAAATGAACTACGATGGTTCATAATAGTTTAGGACAATATAGATAATAATAACACAGATAAGCTAAATGCGGAACACAGATAATAAAAGTCTCATATATATATAACTGATGTCAGTTACAATACATTTGACACAATACATATGATACAACTACAACTGTCGACTCTGGAAGTTATATATACAAGTACATTATCGAATAATATACATGAATACATATCAACCTAGATCAGATACACTGACTACTACAAAATGACGACGACTACTCCAAATGATATGAAGAGACTACATAGCTCAAGCAGCAACCCAAAGCAAGATATCTACAACCTGTAATAACTCGGTCTGACCCGAGTATTAAATTCAAAAGAAAATAATACATGGGTCAGTCTAATTCAAATTCAGTTATTAATGCACAGAAGCAATAATAATCAAATAATCAAATAGACGACAGTCACAGAAATCTCGTCTATCCAATCCTTTAACAAGGAAATCGGATAACGGTAGATATAACACTAAACAGTGTTAAACAACAAATCAGAAAATTCAAATCATCAACAAGGATAAATAGAAAGATTATCAATGAAGATAATTTAGAAAACAACATAATTGCCTATACGACAATTAACGACAAAATCTAATTATTAAATAAATAATTAGAAACTCATAATCTAATTATCAAATAGATAATTAGACAACAACAAAATAATCCAGTCAAACCAAATCAAAATATGCTTTCAAAATATTGAATTGAACACACAAAACAATTCAAGCAATTGAAATATCAATCACAACATCACTTCTGTGTGGCTGCGGTACACGCACGCGTGCACTGCCTCGCCACAACAGGGATGAAATACACAAAAGCTCAATAAATCAAAAACATCAAATGACGCCAACTCAAATCGGAATGAACCAGATGGAACTACAACGTACAACATCCACCTAGTAACCATCAAATGAACAAAGTGCACATGAATGCACAATGAAAATTCATAAACGAGCACAAGGTCAAACTCGAGTTGTGAAACTGGATTCAACACAGGTACAATTTCAAAAATCAACATGAAATGGTCAAGCAAAAATCATTCTCAAGCTACAACATGTACTCAGATATAGGCAGTGCACATGTTTACCAGATCAGAAGTACAAAATGGCCAAGCAAGTGCAGTCACATCTGTACATATTCAAGTGCACAATCAAGTACAACATCAAGACTAAATGCCAACAAGATGGATACAATGAAGCATACATGCAATACTGATTAGACCAGAGAACTGCACAAGTAAACAAAAGTGAAATAGAGGTAGCAAACAAGAATCAGGAACAAAGGCAGTTCACAAGTTTCAAGAAACCAATACATAGCAGTGCACAAATGAAGATATGTAGATGCAACTCACAAGCTCCAGGCTCAATGGCACTGCCTCAACAACTACAACTTATACAAGTTAAAAACTGCAACATTAATGCAACTGAATACAAGTCAGAAAATGCAATATGTACACCTGAAGCAAGGCTACTACATAGAACAACAGCAATCAAACTCAAGTGCAGTGCAAACAACAACATCAAGTGAGAATAGTGAATGTACAGTACATCACTAATGAAACAAGTTCAAATGACATGCACAAACAACATGCACCAGTAAAGACTCCAAGCAACACTCAAGTAAACACATAATGTAGACCAGACTACATAAATACATGGAACAATGGAACACTTCAATGATCAGACTGAACCAGACTTTACAAAAGTGCTTCAGACATATACAGGAAGTGCAGACACAATTCAAACACTAGACTCGACCAAAATCACAATGCATATGTTAGCATTTGATCAAGCAAATTCAAGTCAAGCCAGAGAGCTACGAAACAGTTATGCTACAGAGATAATCGAAGCAGCAGTTTCAAATCAAGACAATGCCGAAATCAAAATAGTTCAAGCAATGGCCGAAGTCAACCACGATCAAAGTCAAGCAGTTTCAAATCACAAAATCAAAGCCAAAGTAAAAAAGAAATCAATGCTACCAGAGATAAAAATCACCATGAACCAAGTCAGCAGAGCATAAGACGGTGATCAAGTCAAGTCAGAATGTCAACAGAAAGATCGAACGTTTTCAAACCAAAGCCGTGGCAATCACGACATCAAAACAAGCCGGGGGTATCAAATCACAAAATATACGAAATTGCCAAAGTCAGAAATCATCTCCAACATCCATACGAAAATCGAAATCAAGTGGCAGAGATAAATTATTGACGAATTCAAACAAATATCAAACGAACGAAAATAAGGGGATTCAAACCCTACAACTTAAGATTTGAACTAGATGTGAGTAATTAAAATTACTCACCTTCTTTCCCATAGCATGAATCAAAGATCGACAGTTGCGAGCCGAAGCCGTGAAAATCGAAGGAAGGAGTTGAAGTCGAGGCCAACAAAGAATCGAGCAGTTCGAGATCGAAACCCTAGCCACCATTTTTCTTCGTTTGTTTAGTTTAGGGTTGCGAAAATGATGAACGAAGGGAGGAATGGTATTCGCTTTATATAATTACCACACCCCTAAGCAAAAGAGACTTGGGCCAACATTTATTTTAAACCCGCATACTCTTAACACTTTTACAAAGAATTTCAACTCGACTAAATCCCAATAGCAATTAACAACTAATTTTAATCGTCATTTGATAATAATTAATTGTTATAAAATCCCGGGTTGTTACAGACTCCCCTCCTTATAAAAATTGCGTCCCCACAATTTTCATAATTAAAGGCGTCAATAATAATTATCTTTCTAACATAGACTGGTTAAGCTAGAAAAATAAAGTCGGGAATACAAACGCCAAAGAAATCTTTTAATTCCATAAAAGAAATTCATGAATTCTCAACAAAATCTAACTATCAATTAGATAATCAGGAAACAACAAAACTGAATAAACGTAATTATCAGAAATATTCAATTATCAATTAGATAATTAGAACACAGAAATCACAAACCAGCTATATCTAATTATCGATACGATAACTAGAATACAGCAAAATCTAATTACCAACAAAGACAATTAGAAAACACAAATCACAATTCGCAAAACTGCAATTATCTAGTTATCAACCAGATAATTTGAAAACAACAATTATCTAATCACCAAAAACGATAATCAGAAATCTCAAATCAACAAATATCTAATTATCAAAAACGATAATCAGAAACAACAAATATCCGATTATCAAAAACGATAACCAGAAACAACAAATATCCGATTATCAAAAACGATAATCAGAAACAACAAATAGCTAATTATCAGAAACGATAATCAGAAAACATCAAATATCTAATTATCAAAAACGATAATCAGAAATCTCAAAACAACAAATATCTAATTATCAAAAACGATAATCAGAAATCTCAAATCAACAAATATCTAATTATCAAAAACGATAATCAGAAATCTCAAATCAACAAATATCTAATTATCAAAAACGATAATCAGAAATCTCAAATCAACAAATATCTAATTATCAAAAACGATAATCAGAAATCTCAAATCAACAAATATCTAATTATCAAAACGATAATCAGAAACCTCAAATATCCGATTATCAAAAACGATAATCAGAAACAACAAATATCTGATTATCAAAAACGATAATCAGAAATCTCAAATCAACAAATATCTAATTATCAAAAACGATAATCAGAAATCTCAAATCAACAAATATCTAATTAGCAAAAACGATAATCAGAAATCTCAAATCAACAAATATCTAATTATCAAAAATGATAATCAGAAACCTCAAATATCCGATTATCAAAAACGATAATCAGAAACAACAAATATTCGATTATCAAAAACGATAATCAGAAACAACAAATAGCTAATTATCAGAAACGATAATCAGAAAACATCAAATATCTAATTATCAAAAACGATAATCAGAACACATATCAGCAAATATCTAATTATCAACAAAGATAATTAGAACTCAAATCAGCAAATATCTAATTATCAACAAAGATAATTAGAACCCAAATCAGCAAATATCTAATTATCAACGAAGATAATTAGAACTCATATCAGCAAATATCTAATTACCTGCAGATAATTAGAAACAACAAATGTCTAGAAATCAATTAAGATAATCTAGAAAATCAACATAAAATGTGGATCGATCCCATCAGATGGCGAGTTTTTAGCTACGCCGCACGTGCATCAACATATGGCCGAAGCCTACCAAGTACTGTCATCATAATTTTTGACGCCCAAAAAATGACCCGAAGGTCCGCAGAGTGACCCGAAGATCTAGTACTGGTATTTGACCCGAAGGTCCATCATATGACCGGAAGGTCCAACATATGACCCGAAGGTCCATCATAATGGCTCGAAAGCACACAAAATCATCAAAATCATCAAAACAGCAAATATTTCAATTTACGAGTTCGGAATTAACCGAAATAGCAAACGCACATGTCCCATACCACGAGTTTTACTAAATCGTTTGATTCTCTTCATCGTTTCCTTGAAAGTGCAAAATTGCGTATTTTGTAAAAATAACATTTTACATTCTCAAACGGACAAGTCCGGAATTAAGAGAATCAGTAAAAGTAAGGGTTCATAGTCCTCGATTTTGATGAATCGTTTAAATCGCTTCCTCATTCCTTTGAAAGCGCAAACTGTAAAAATTTTAAAACAATTTTCAGAACACGTGATTAAAACACCAATATCAGTAGCAATTTCGAAAAGGAAATTGTACTTCCCAAAACACCGTAAAATCGGATCTCAAAATCAGCATTG
Source organism: Allium fistulosum (assembly GCA_030737815.1). Classification (NCBI taxonomy): domain Eukaryota; kingdom Viridiplantae; phylum Streptophyta; class Magnoliopsida; order Asparagales; family Amaryllidaceae; genus Allium; species Allium fistulosum. Next base: position 289,587,725 of record CM060905.1, read on the forward strand.
CGGAATTACCGCTTGAAAATCCACTTTGAAATTGACGGTTATTGAAGTCAAAGCGACAGTAATTTTTTAAACGTTAAAATCTCATCAAAATATTTCGCATCAAAATATAATACCAGTAAATTTTCATTCATTAAAATGTCAACAAAACACCGTGCTTCAAAAATTTAGCACCGATGTAAAAATCCCGTTATAAAAATAACGGCAACAAAATACGTTTAAAACCAAACACCGGTTCAACGTAAAATTAATGCAGTAACGTGCAACTCAAATTTGCACGTATACTACAAAATGAACAAAGAAATCATTCGAATGTATCTTCAATGAAGATAATTCAAAGCAGCAAAAATCTCAACAAAATCACATAACTGTAATCGCTTCGAATCCTCAAACCGGATTTGAAATTTTCAAAGAAACAAAATAAACCCAGCTATGTAAACAACAAATGCAATTTATTTCAATTTCATATTTTGATTTTTAAATCAAAAAGGTTATCAACTGTACTCAGCAAAGACAGTGTCACTGCTTCCGCTGCGCACTCTGATAAACAGTCACAAATTAATCAATCAACAAAACACAACTACCCTTTTTTTTTAAATAAAGATATTTAAAAATTTCATCAAAATTTCAAAACTTTAGTTTTAGACTCAAAGAACAAATAAAACATCAACAATTAGTTGTAACACATGCTCCATCTAAGTTATGTTTTATATTATGTCCATAAACCCCTTGCTCTGATACCAACTGTGACGCCCCACCTCTATGCTCACAATAACAAAGAGTATTAAAATAAATATTGTATGTTATTATGAAGAATAAGGCTGGATAGGAGCGGCCATCCGTAGTTGGGCCTTACACTAGTATTGGTTACCTCGATAGGAGTGGTATATATTTTTATTTTTCATCTCTTATTAATTTACTCCCATCGACATACCCAATTCCACTATAAAACGAACTACGATGGTTCATAATAGTTTAGGACAATATATATAATAATAATACAGATAAGCTAAATGCGGAACACAGATAATAAAAGTCTCATATATATATATATATATATATATAACTGATGTCAGTTATAATACATTTGACACAATACATATGATACAACTACAACTGTCGACTCTGGAAGTTATACATACAAGTACATTATCGAATAATATACATGAATACATATCAACCTAGATCAGATACACTGACTACTACAAAATGACGACGACTACTCCAAAAGATATGAAGAGACTTCATAGCTCAAGCAGCAACCCAAAGCAAGATATCTACAACCTGTAATAACTCGGTCTGACCCGAGTATTAAATTCAAAAGAAAATAATACACGGGTCAGTATAATTCAAACTCAGTTATTAATGCACAGAAGCAATAATAATCAAATAATCAAATAGACGACAGTCACAGAAATCTCGTCTATCCAATCATTTAACAAGGAAATCGGATAGCGGTAGATATAACACTAAACAGTGTTAAACAACAAATCAGCAAATTCAAATCATCAACAAGGATAAATAGAAAGATTATCAATGAAGATATTTTAGAAAACAACTGAATTGCCTATACGGCAATTAACAACAAAATCTAATTATTAAATAAATAATTAGAAACTCATAATCTAATTATCAAATAGATAATTAGACAACAACAAAATAATCCAGTCAAACCAAATCAAAATACGCTTTCAAAATATTGAATTGAACACACAAAACAATTCAAGCAATTGAAATATCAATCACAACATCACTTCTGTGTGGCTGCGGTACACGCACGCGTGCACTGCCTCACCACAACAGGGATGAAATACACAAAAGCTCAGTAAATCAAAAACATCAAATGACACCAACTCAAATCGGAATGAACCAGATGGAACTACAACGTACAACATCCACCTAGTAACCATCAAATGAACAAAGTGCACATGAATGCACAATGAAAATTCATAAACGAGCACAAGGTCAAACCCGAGTTGTGAAACTGGATTCAACACAGATACAATTTCAAAAGTCAACATGAAATGATCAAGCACAAATCATTCTCAAGCTACAACATGTACTCAGATATAGGCATTGCACATGTATACCAAACCAGAAGTACAAAATGGCCAAGCAAGTGCACTCACATCTGTACATATTCAAGTGCACAATTAAGTACAACATCAAGACAAAATGCCAACAAGATTGATACAATGAAGCATACATGCAATACTGATTAGACCAGAGAACTGCACAAGTAAACAAAAGTGAAATAGAGGTAGCAAACAAGAATCAGGAACAAAGGCAGTTCACAAGTTTCAAGAAACCAATACATAGCAGTGCACAAATGAAGATATGTAGATGCAACTCACAAGCTCTAGGCTCAATGGCACTGCCTCAACAACTACAACTTATACAAGTTAAAAACTGCAACATTAATGCAACTGAATAAAAGTCAGAAAATTCAATATGTACACCTGAAGCAAGGCTACTACATAGAACAACAGCAATCAAACTCAAGTGCAGTGCAAACAACAACATCAAGTGAGAATAGTGAATGTACAGTACATCACTAATGAAACAAGTTCAAATGACATGCACAAACAACATGCACCAGTAAAGACTCCAAGCAACACTCAAGTAAACACATAATGTAGACCAGACTACACAAATACATGGAACAATGCAACACTTCAATGATCAGACTGAACCAGACTTTACAAAAGTGCTTCAGACATATACAGGAAGTGTAGACACAATTCAAACACTAGACTCGACCAAAATCACAATGCATATGTTAGCATGTGATCAAGCAAATTCAAGTCAAGCCAGAGAGCTACGAAACAGTTATGCTACAGAGATAAACGAAGCAGCAGTTTCAAATCAAGACAATGCCGAAATCAAAATAGTTCAAGCAATGGCCGAAGTCAACCACGATCAAAGTCAAGCAGTTTCAAATCACAAAATCAAAGCCAAAGTCAAAAAGAAATCAATGCTACCAGAGATAAAAATCACCATGAACCAAGTCAGCAGAGCATAAGACAGTGATCAAGTCAAGTCAGAATGTCAACAGAAAGATCGAACGTTTTCAAACCAAAGCCGTGGCAATCACGACATCAAAACAAGCCGGGGGTATCAAATCACAAAATATACGAAATTGCCAAAGTCAGAAATCATCTCCAACATCCATACGAAAATCGAAATCAAGTGGCCGAGATAAATTATTGACGAATTCAAACAAATATCAAACGAACGAAAATAAGGGGATTCAAACCATACAACTTAAGATTTGAACTAGATGTGAGTAATTAAAATTACTCACCTTATTTCCCATAGCACGAATCAAAGATCGACAGTTGCGAGCCGAAGCCGTGAAAATCGAAGGAAGGAGTTGAAGTCGAGGCCAACAAAGAATCGAGCAGTTCGAGATCGAAACCCTAGCCACCATTTTTCTTCGTTTGTTTAGTTTAGGGTTGCGAAAATGATGAACGAAGGGTGGAACGGTATTCGCTTTAGATAATTACCGCACCCCTAAGCAAAAGAGACGTGGGACAACATTTATTTTAAGCCTGCATACTCTTAACACTTTTACAAAGAATTTCAACTCGACTAAAATCCCAATAGCAATTAACAACTAATTTTAATCGTCATTTGACGATAATTAATTGTTATAAAATCCCGGGTTGTTACAAAGCCCAAAGTAGACAAAAATCCTATGCCGATAACCGAAGAAGGAAATTAGAATTTTCTGTGGGATATTTTGTGTTTATTCGTGTTTCACCTATGAAAGGTGTTGTGCGTTTCAGTCGATTGGGAAAATTAGCACCTCGATATATTGGTCCCTTTCCCATCACCGAACGCATTGGTTCCGTGGCTTATCGCCTTTTATTACCGGCTCAATTTTCTGGTATTTGTGACGTATTCCACGTCTCTCAACTATGGAAATGCCTTCGAGATTCCAATTCTATTCTTGAGCCCGGTGTTATTGAAGAAATTGAAGTTTCGCCTAATTTGACTTATGAGCAACATCCTATTCGAATCATTGCTTCGGAGGTTAAACGCCTTCGAAATAAAGATATTCCTCTTGTGAAAGTTCAATGGTCCTCAAATCCTAAGGATTGCTCTTGGGAATCCAGAGAATTCATCGAGCGAACACATCCGGACTTACTCTCTCGTGCTCTTTAAAGGTGAACTTCTCATTTCAAAATTTCTTCTTTTGTGTTGTTATGCCTTTGTATGGTTATTACTTTTTTTTTCTTTTTTCTTAAGTATTGCGAGGACGCAATTTCTTTAAGGAGGGGAGTCTGTAACAACCCGCATATTTTACGATTGTATATTTAAATGTTTTTTTTAAATATAGCATCGTTAATCGAATTAAATTCTGTAAAACTACTTTTTGTAAACAGTCGAATTGGGACTCGAGACTACTTCCATTGAGTCCAAAATGGCATTTACAACTTTTTTGAGTATAAACATCGATATGTTTGGAGTTGGGTGAATTTTGCTATTTTTCTATTGGGCTTTGGGTTTGGGTTTCAGCTCATTACTCATCTAATACCCTAACTCCACTCAACTTCCTTCATTCAATTTAATTTCCTAACACTCTCAAGCTTAAAAGAAAAATGGTGGAAAAGATTGGAAATTAGAATTCCAAACCCTAGTTTAATTAGGAAATACAAATTCTAGCTCCAACATCAAAGAGAGACTAGGGTAAGCATCCTCTTCTTCTTCTCCATCTCAATCTCTCTTCAATTCTCAGAAATTCCTAACCCTAACTTAGGAAAAACTTCACCTTTGATAATAGATTGAAGATTCTAGAGGTGTGTTGAAGAGGAATTGTTCTTGCCTTGCTTTAAAAGCTTCTCATTTATTGTTTTTGGGTTTAAAGGTGAGTTCTCTAACTCACATCTACGTCTATAGATATCATTGTTGTTAGGTATGAATTCCTAACATTTTTGCATATTCATTTGCTTTTGATTTGAATTGATTTGGTGAATTTTCCAAATTTTGGTGTTTTGGTCCAATTTTATGAAAATCCTTCTATGGATATTTGGACATTGATATTTGGGGTGTATCGAAGAGCCTTTAAGGGTGGGTTGTCGCTTGGCGTAAATCCTTAGTCGTCGTTGCTCGTCCGATCGCTTCCGATACATTTTGGCCACTTTGGCCTAGGCAAATTATTGCCCAGACCAGGTGACCAGACGTCTGGTGACCAAGTCCAGACGTCTGGTTTGGACCTGGAGCAAAAATATAAGCACGCGGAATATAAAAAAAGCCAGAGACTAATTCCAGACGTCTGAAATTTAGGATCAGACGTCTGGATTGGGTCTCAGACGTCTGACTTGAAGTTTCAGACGTCTGGGGGTTCTCTGGATTATTTCCAAAGAACAAATCCAGACGTTTGGATTCAAAACCGGACGTCTGGTCATGGCTCAGACGTCTGTTTCGATATTCCAGACGTCTGGGTGGTTTTCTGAACTATTTCCACAAAACAAATCCAAACGTCTGGATTCCAAACCAGACGCCTGGAAACATTCATTTTTGCCTATTTAGGCTGTTTTGAGTGGATTTCCTATTTTTAATCGATTGTTGTTAATCCGGATAGTTGTCATCACTTTTTTGAGCGAGACGGGTGTGTAGCGTGACACTACACAGCCGATTAGTAGCATATATATATAATCGACTTTGATGACTTCTTTCTTTGGATTTTTGGGAATATCCATTTGATGGATTTGATATCGATTTCTATGGTTTTGATTCACATCTTCGAATGTGAATCTTTTGTGATTGATTGTTTTTACAATCATTTTTGTGATTTGTCACTTTTAAATACAAAGGTTTCTATACTAGTTGAAATGACCCTCCTATTTCTACCCTAATTTCATAAGGATTTTTTTTTTACAGAGATGAAATATAGATATATCATTCATTACAAATATATTTCCCAGGGTCATTTTCTTTTTCCAATAAACAAAATATATCCAGGATCAAAACAATTAACCAATATAAATATATCAGTACATTCACAAAGATATGCACATACGTGTGAGGATGTATACGCCTCTCTTGTTTGAATCAGAGTTCTGGAAAACAAGAGGATATTGGATTGATTGAATTTAATCAATCCACACATAGTTCAATGTTATATGCAATAAAAATTCCATTCATGCATGAATACCTATATATATATTTTTAAACTCCTGATTCCTTGCTAAATTCTCTAGGGAGTATAAATTCTAAAAACCAGATAATTGTGATATGATTGTCTATAAGTTAATGGTCTGGTGCTTGGGTTCTGAAAAATGATAGAAGTGTTTATCATTATCCATGTTTGATTTTTTTCTTATAAAATCTGTCTGGAATACAGGCTCTCTTTTTTTTGAAATAGTTTAAAGTGATCTAACACATTCAACATCTTGATTCTTTGATGTCAGTATGCTTTAAATTAAATGAAGTGCAAACTTGAGTGGGTTTCCTATAACCATGGGTGTCAATCACATGGTTCAACCAGACTCTTTGTTCTGGTGTAACCCATCTGGTCTTAAAAATGCATTTGATTAAAATATGAGTGATATGGGATTCAGATTTCTATTAAAAATACAAAGGAAAAGGTGTGTTAATATTTGCACAAAACATGTGTATGTGCGTATATAACTGAAACTATTTTGGATCTGGCTTTAAACTCCCATACTACAGATTCTTTCTTTATTTAAAAATAAGGCATAAAACATTTGCATAAAACAAGTTGAATTATGGAAACCCTGCAGTCATATAAAAACATTCAACCTATGCCTATTATCTTTTGTATACATATGCCATGGTAGAAAGATAAAACCATTTAATTTTTCTGAGAATCAACTATCCAGATTTTCCAAAACTTAAATCCTTTCTAAAGACTCAAGGTTGACTAATACATTTATAAAATGTAATCATTCAATTTTAACATGGTGTTCTTGCTAAATCCACTTGCAAGATTTTGATTAACTTCTTTAACATGTCAGATATTTAACTAGGTTTATAGATTCCAGATACAAGTCAATCTCTTAATAAAATACTTAACAAAATATCCATCCCATATTCAACACTTAATACAAGTAACAACTTAAATCATTAATACATGCGGATTTTATCATTTAGGCTCTTATCTAACTAAGTTTAGCATGCTATAATCTTCTTCTCAAAGCCTTGCTCCTACTCCTACTTAGTTGCTGCAATCCCTGAAAAAGCACTTGAAACTGCCTCATTTTAAATGAGACACCCCAGATGCCATTAGCACACTAGGGTCAGACACATGTCTGGTATGAGAAAATTCACAAAAGCAATTAGTTATTTAGGTTAAAATCAAGTTAAGTACATATACATAAAGTTCTGCCCTTTGGAATCAGGTCATACTTGTGTGCATGCTCTGTGTCATTGTGCATGTGCACACTTTAATTTTTCTTTCCAGAGACTACATATATAAATATGGCACATACATTCAAGCATACAATTCAGTCATAGTCAAACAATCATTCATACCAAACAGGAAAGTAACCAATATGAGTTAAATCATTTATTCCATCCTCATATTTCAATTCTGGGAAAAACTCTAGTTTTCTCATCATCTCAAATATTTTTCCCTTGGTATATTTATCTATCCTGGTCTCATCTGCAATATTTATGAATCAATGGACACACTGTAATGAACTAATTCACTCCATTACACAAAGATCTCAGGACTTAAACAAGCCATGTGTCAACTTGCATTACTCAAGAACACAAGTCATTCCTGCAGTAATCTTGACCCCATTTTCCTAATCAAGTTTCTCAGGTGTTTTATCCTTTAAATTTTTAGGGTAACCCAGCCAGTGAGTCATTCCACTAAAATAAGCATTCATCTCATAACATTCCTCATCATTCATATAAACAGACAGAGGCAATCAAGCAATTCATTAAAACATGTTCTTGCAATTTAGAAGAGGTATAGACAACTAACATTGGTTTATGGCTCTATTTGGAATATTTTGTTGCAAACATCTGTGCTTTAGTTAACTCAGATTGACCAAGCTTCCTAAATCACAAAATCTATCTGCTAGGTGGTTATTGTATATTTTCTTTGAACCAGGAGTATCAGCACATAGGCAAGCCTATTACACTCCTAATTCCTTTTTATAATAAGCCTCAGCACATATACATATGTATATTGCAGCCCATCTATTTATCAATTCTTCTGGGTTGAGCCAAAACCAACACTACTTGCTTATATTCAACATCTTATTTTCTGGGTATTTATTATATTTCTATCTAATATCATATCAGAAAGAGATCTGGGTTTTTTAATTACCTATTCATGCATACTGATCATGTTAAGAATGAAACAATCAGAACAACTTAGCAAGCATTAAAGCATCCTTAATTTCTAAAGAACAATCACATATACTTTTAAGAAAAATTCATTTATAACTGGCTGCCTTCATTAGGACTTAGTGCCTTAAGTTGTTGAGTGAGTTTTCTCACCTAGCTCTCTTCTCTGCTTCCTTAATTAATTGATGAACTTCTGCCTTTAGCCTCAAGCTCTTTTCCTTCCCTTGCCTTATGATTTCTATGGTGTTGTTTCCCCTTTTTTTTCAAAGTTCTTTTCTGAGAAGGAGAGGAGGCTGCTGCATATACATGTATATATACAGGGTCTTCCTTAGGGTTTTTGGGTATTGGCTAAAGCCATTTTTGCCCACCAAAAAAATCATGTTATCTGTATTTTATTTGAACCCAAAATTCTACCCTTCCCGGCTTAATTTAGGTGAAGAGAAAAGTGGTTACATTCTTTTTGGTTAATTTCAGAAATTTGCTTTTCAGAAAATACTTTTTCCTTTGTCTACAATCATGCTAAAAATGTGGCTTGATTTTGTTATTTACCAAATACTCTTCCTAATTCTGCCTATACCAAGCATTTCCCTGTTTTGTCTTATTTTTCCTATTTTTAGCTTTCATGTAAATGGTATGTACCTCCTTTATTTATTTACAAGAGGACTACTCCTTTTTATATCTTTATTCTTTTTATTTCTGCCTATATTTAAAATATGTTGGTATATTTTATTTTGCTGATTTGAACTCTAGTACCTTATTAACATATCTATATATATATATGTATATATGTATATAAAGCTTACTAAATTAATTAGTATACCTATATATATATATTTATACATCATTCTGTATTGACACACACATGTACATGTACACTCAAAAATACTCAGTAGCATTCATATATATATATTGCTTATGCATACAGCTTTTAAGGATTTAATCTATATATATATATATATATTCCCATACATATCAATATGTATTTATTCTTAGAGTTCAGGGATTTTTAGCTTTAGTTCATGTGCATTTCCTGTGCACACATGTACACACATACTGATACACTATCAAGCTATATCAATCCCCTTTCAAAATTTAATTCAAAAATTATTTTGAATTCATTTATATTTTTCAGAACAAATTCCTAAAATCTTGGGTCATTACATACACCCCTCCTTTTAGAAATTGTGTCCCACAATTTTCCTAAGCTTAAAATAAATTTTAAACTTAATTCAGAGAACAAGTACATTCTCAACCAAATAGATTTTTTTTTAGTTCTATAATAACTAAAAACATATGCATCTAAAAAGAAAACAATCAAAAATCAGAATTACCTTTAATCTGAAAATAGCTTAGGATAATTCATCCTAACTTTGTCCTCTAATTCCCATGTGCAATCACTAGGATCAAGACTCCACTGTACCTTCACAAGTTTCAGAGATTTATTTCTCAACTTCTTCACATCTTTTGCCAAAATTCCCACTGGATCCTTTTCATAAATCAAATTAGAATTTATCTGCACTTGGGTTGGGGTCTCAAGAATTTCTGCCTTGTCATGGACCCACCTTCTCAATTGTGATACATGAAAAACATCATGTATACCTTGCATGTTTTCTGGTAATTCCAACTTATATGCCAAGGGACCAATTCTTTCCAGAATTTTGTATGGTCCAATATATCTCGGGGTTAACTTGCCTTGTTTTCCAAACCTCAGCACATTTTTCATAGGTGAGATTTTGATGAAAACAAAATTTCCCACTTCATATTCTACCTGCCTCCTTCTCATGTCTGCAAATTTCTTTTGCCTATCTTGAGCTGCTGCCATTCTTCTTCTTATCAACTCAATTTTCTCCTTAGTTTCTTGTATGTACTCAGGTCCTAAAATAGACCTTTCTCTTGCTTCTACCCAACAAACAGGTGACAAACAGGGTTTACCATATAAGGCTTCAAATGGAGCCATTCCTATGGTGCTTTGGTAGCTGTTGTTGTATGTAAATTCAACTAGATGAAGGTAATCTTCCCAGTTGCCCCCAAAATCCAGTATACATGCCCTCAACATGTCCTCCAAAACTTTGTTTACTACCTCAGTCTGCCCATCTGATTGAGGATGGTAGGCAGTACTTAAACATAGTTCACTTCCCATTGCTTCTTGAAAGCTTCTCCAGAATTTTGAAGTGAAGATGGTATCCCTATCACTCACAATGGTTTTGGGAATGCCATGTAACTTTACCACTTCCTTTATAAAAATTTGAGCTAATTTTGGTGCTGTTCTTTCTGACTTGACTGGGATGAAGTGTGCTACCTTAGTTAGCCTATCAACTATCACCCATATACTTGTATTACCTCTCTTAGATCTAGGCAGTCCATCTATGAAGTCCATAGATATGTCTTCCCACTTCCACTGTGGTACACTAAGAGGCTGCATCAACCCTGATGGCCTTTGGGTTTCAGCCTTGACTTGTTGGCAAGTCATACATTTGGCAATGTATTTAGCTACATCAGATTTCATCCCCTTCCACCAGAAGTCTCTTTTCAAATTTTGGTACATTTTTATGCTGCCTGGGTGTATGGAGTATTTACTTCTGTGATATTCATTCAATATCTCTTTCTTCAATTCTGTGTCCTCTGGTACACACATCCTATTTTGGTATCTCATATAACCATTTTTGTCAATATGGTGATTCATCACTTCTTCCCCTTTTAAGAGGAGCATTTTCCTCTCCAATAAATTGGCATCCTGTTCTTGCATTTTTCCTACCTTCAGAATTAAATCTGGTTGAAGTGTCATTAAGCTTAACTTCCCTTTATCTTCTTGTGCACCATGCATCTGCTCATCAATGTGCACACAACCATTCTCCCCAATTTCTAACTCAGTTAGCAAAGACAATCTTTAAATTCTTCTATCATCATCATAGCCAATTTATCATGCTGTCTACTTAGAGCATCTGCAACTTTATTTGCTTTGCCTGGTGTATAGAGTATGTCAAAGTCATAGGCAGCTAAGAACTCCACCCATCTATGTTGCCTCATGTTCAAATCTTTTTGTGAAAATAAATATTTTAGAGACTTGTGGTCAGTGTAAAGTTCGAACTTTGTGCCTAACAAATAATGTCTCCAAAGTTTTAAAGCATAGATCACAGCTGCTAATTCGAGATCATGTGTGGCATACCTTACTTCATGGGGTTTAAGTTGTCTAGATGCATATGCAATGACTTGGCCTTGTTGCATCAACACTGCACCCAAGCCAAATCCACTAGCATCAGTGTATACAACTAATTCTTCATTTCCATGAGGTAACTTTAAAATTGGAGCATTCACCAATGCCTCCTTCAACTGTTCAAAAGACTTTTCACATTTTTCTGACCAAACAAAAGCTTGGTTCTTCCTGGTTAGGTTAGTGAGTGGTGTAGAAATTTTTGAAAAATCTTTTATAAACCTCCTATAATACCCTGCCATCCCCATAAATGACCTCACTTCACTCACAGTGCTTGGCCTCTTCCATGCTTGAATGGCCACTACTTTATTGGGGTTCACAGAAATTCCTTGGGCAGATATAACATGGCCAAGGAAATGTACTTCCTCTTTCCAAAATACACATTTTGAAAATTTTGCCTTTAAATCTTTTTCCCTTAATCTAGACAAAACCAGGTGCAAATGATGCTTATGTTCTTCCACTGTTTTGGAATAAATCAAAATGTCATCTATAAAAATAAGCACAAACTTGTCTAAATAATCTCTAAAGGTTCTGTTCATTAAATCTACAAAGTATGATGGTGCATTGGTCAAGCCAAATGGCATAACCAAAAATTCATACAACCCATACCTAGTGTTAAAGGCAGTGTACTTGATGCTTGATTCTTCTACCTTCATTTGATGAAAACCAGATGCTAAATCTAGTCTAGAAAATACTTTTGCTCCTGCTAATTGATCAAAAAGATCATCTATTCTTGGCAGTGGGTATTTATTTTTGATGGTTACCTTGTTTAATTCCCTATAATCTATGCAGAGTCTCAAAGTTCCATCTTGTTTCTTAACAAACACTACTGGTGCTCCCCAGCAAGAATTACTGGGTCTTATAAAACCCTTATTTTCTAATTCCTCTAATTGTTTCTTTAATTCTTTTAGTTCATTTGGCCCCATTCTTGTTGGCTTTTTAATCACTGGGCTTGCTCCTGGAACTAGATTGATATGGAACTCTACTGGTCTATGGTGTGGAACACCCTTGGCCTCACCAAACACATCCAAATATTCATTGACTATGGGAATTTCTCCAATGGTTAGTTCACTAAAATCTTTTTCTGAGTCAACTAAATGATATAGTTTTCCTTCCTTAGCTACTTCACATAAAACTGTGATTCTCTAACCTCTAGAATTTTGCAATGATATGGTGGATGAGTCTAAATTAATTATGGCTTTAAATTGCCTTAACCAGTCTACCCCCAATATAACACCTATATTTGGGTAATTCAAAACATATAAATTGGAAATAAAAATATTTCCTCCTATGTTTAATTCCACATCCACACAAATCATATTTAAAACACTAGAACTCCCCAGTGGACTTTGTATATGCAATGGGGTTTCAACCAATATGCAATTCAGTTTTAGCATTTTAACTAGTTCATAAGAAATTAAGGAGTGAGTTGCCCCAGTATCATATACTACTGCTATGGGTATGGTACAAATAAGTAATGTACCTTCCACTTGGCTATGGTTTTCAGTGTTACTCTCCACTGTGGCTTTGCCTTTTCCTTCCAAATTTGCCAATTTTCCTTGCTGTTTGTACTCAGGACAATTCCTCTTCATATGCCCCTCTTTCCCACATAGATAGCACTTGAAAGCTCCTCCCTTCAATTCTGGACACCTAGGCTTAATATGCCCCTCCTTTCCACACTGACGGCACACAATTTTCTTCTTGGTTTCCTTAGCTTTGACATCTCCAGTGCCCTTGTTACTGGCCTCTTCCTTCTTCTTATCATAAGGGTGGTACCTCCCCTTACCCTTCTTGGTATTATTGTTCTTAAAATTTCTGAACTTCTCCCTTTCCTTGTCATGCTGCTCCAACCTCAAAGCTAAGTCTATCACATGGTCAAAAGTCTTGTCTGCATAGGGTAACATGGCTCTGCTAAGTCCTGGGTTCAACCCTTTTATGTACCTATCATTTTTGGATGCCTCATCTGCCACAAGCATTGCTCCATATGTGGAAAGCCCCTCAAATTTTTGAGTGTATTCTGTGACAGTCATGGTTCCTTGTCTAAGTCTAATAAATTCTTCTAGCAAGGTAGTCTTTGCTGATGCTGGTACAAACCTTGCTTCCAACATCTCTTTGAATTGATTCCAAGTGATTTCATTCTCATTTCTTCCTGCAATGATTACTTCCCACCAGCCTAAAGCTTCTCCTTTTAGCTGTCTTGAAGCCACTTGCCTCTTTCTTTGATCATCAAGTTGCATGTCATTGAAAATTCTTTCCAATGTTCTCAACCATGTTTGAATTTCCATGATACTCTCTGTCCCTTTAAAGCTTTTGCCTCCTAAATGAGTATATGTCTTAAGTAATTTTGAGAGTTCTTTATAGGGATTTTCTTGCCTTTGTCCTGCCCCATCCCTAAATGCTCTCACCAAGTCTTGCAGATTGACCATTGGTGGTGCATGGGAAGATCCTGCTCCCTGATTTGGTGGTCTCCCTACTATAGTTTGCTAATAATAATTTACATAGCTGGTTAGTTTGATTGGTAATTTTATTATTTCAGTGGGGTTTTTTTTTCTCTTCATACTAAAACATTGATATATATATTTAGTTCCTTTAAATTTTATTTCTATCTAAGAACTTGATCTTTACTTCTACTATGTTGAATAACATAGCTCTGATACCAAATGAAATGACCCTCCTATTTCTACCCTAATTTCATAAGGATTTTTTTTTACAGAGATGATATATAGATATATCATTCATTACAAATATATTTCCCAGGGTCATTTTCTTTTTCCAATAAACAAAATATATCCAGGATCAAAACAATTAACCAATATAAATATATCAGTACATTCACAAAGATATGCACATACATGTGAGGATGTATATGCCTCTCTTGTTTGAATCAGAGTTCTGGAAAACAAGAGGATATTGGATTGATTGAATTTAATCAATCCACACATAGTTCAATGTTATATGCAATAAAAATTCCATTCATGCATGAATATCTATATATATATTTTTAAACTCCTGATTCCTTGCTAAATTCTCTAGGGAGTATAAATTCTAAAAACCAGATAATTGTGATATGATTGTCTATAAGTTAATGGTCTGGTGCTTGGGTTCTGAAAAATGATAGAAGTGTTTATCATTATCCATGTTTGATTTTTTTCTTATAAAATCTGTCTGGAATACAGGCTCTCTTTTTTTTTGAAATAGTTTAAAGTGATCTAACACATTCAACATCTTGATTCTTTGATGTCAGTATGCTTTAAATTTAATGAAGTGCAAACTTGAGTGGGTTTCCTGTAACCATGGGTGTCAATCACATGGTTCAACCAGACTCTTTGTTCTGGTGTAACCCATCTGGTCTTAAAAATGCATTTGATTAAAATCTGAGTGATATGGGATTCAGATTTCTATTAAAAATACAAAGGAAAAGGTGTGTTAATATTTGCACAAAACATGTTTATGTGCGTATATAACTGCAACTATTTTGGATCTGGCTTTCAACTCCCATACTACAGATTCTTTCTTTATTTAAAAATAAGGCATAAAACATTTGCATAAAACAAGTTGAATTATGGAAACCCTGCAGTCATATAAAAACATTCAACCTATGCCTATTATCTTTTGTATACATATGCCATGGTAGAAAGATAAAACCATTTAATTTTTCTGAGAATCAACTATCCAGATTTTCCAAAACTTAAATCCTTTCTAAAGACTCAAGGTTGACTAATACATTTATAAAATGTAATCATTCAATTTTAACATGGTGTTCTTGCTAAATCCACTTGCAAGATTTTGATTAACTTCTTTAACATGTCAGATATTTAACTAGGTTTATAGATTCTAGATACAAGTCAATCTCTTAATAAAATACTTAACAAAATATCCATCCCATATTCAACACTTAATACAAGTAACAACTTAAATCATTAATACATGCGGATTTTATCATTTAGGCTCTTATCTAACTAAGTTTAGCATGCTATAATCTTCTTCTCAAAGCCTTGCTCCTACTCCTACTTAGTTATTGCAATCCCTGAAAAAGCATTTGAAACTGCCTCATTTTAAATGAGACACCCCAGATGCCATTAGCACACTAGGGCCAGACACATGTCTGGTATGAGAAAATTCACAAAAGCAATTAGTTATTTAGGTTAAAATCAAGTTAAGTACATATACATAAAGTTCTGCCCTTTGGAATCAGGTCATACTTGTGTGCATGCTCTGTGTCATTGTGCATGTGCACACTTTAATTTTTCTTTCCAGAGACTACATATATAAATATGGCACATACATTTAAGCATACAATTCAGTCATAGTCAAACAATCATTCATACCAAACAGGAAAGTAACCAATATGAGTTAAATCATTTATTCCATCCTCATATTTCAATTCTGGGAAAAACTCTAGTTTTCTCATCATCTCAAATATTTTTCCCTTGGTATATTTATCTATCCTGGTCTCATCTGCAATATTTATGAATTAATGGACACACTGTAATGAACTAATTCACTCCATTACATAAAGATCTCAGGACTTAAACAAGCCATGTGTCAACTTGCATTACTCAAGAACACAAGTCATTCCTGCAGTAATCTTGACCCCATTTTCCTAATCAAGTTTCTCAGGTGTTTTATCCTTTAAATTTTCAGGGTAACCCAGCCAGTGAGTCATTCCACTAAAATAAGCATTCATCTCATAACATTCCTCATCATTCATATAAACAGACAGAGGCAATCAAGCAATTCATTAAAACATGTTCTTGCAATTTAGAAGAGGTATAGACAACTAACATTGGTTTATGGCTCTATTTGGAATATTTTGTTGCAAACATCTGTGCTTTAGTTAACTCAGATTGACCAAGCTTCCTAAATCACAAAATCTATCTGCTAGGTGGTTATTGTATATTTTCTTTGAACCAGGAGTATCAGCACATAGGCAAGCCTATTACACTCCTAATTCCTTTTTATAATAAGCCTCAGCACATATACATATGTATATTGCAGCCCATCTATTTATCAATTCTTCTGGGTTGAGCCAAAACCAACACTACTTGCTTATATTCAACATCTTATTTTCTGGGTATTTATTATATTTCTATCTAATATCATATCAGAAAGAGATCTGGGTTTTTAAATTACCTATTCATGCATACTGATCATGTTAAGAATGAAACAATCAGAACAACTTAGCAAGCATTAAAGCATCCTTAATTTCTAAAGAACAATCACATATACTTTTAAGAAAAATTCATTTATAACTGGCTGCCTTCATTAGGACTTAGTGCCTTAAGTTGTTGAGTGAGTTTTCTCACCTAGCTCTCTTCTCTGCTTCCTTAATTAATTGATGAACTTCTGCCTTTAGCCTCAAGCTCTTTTCCTTCCCTTGCCTTATGATTTCTATGGTAATGAAATGACCCTCCTATTTCTACCCTAATTTCATAAGGATTTTTTTTTTACAGAGATGATATATAGATATATCATTCATTACAAATATATTTCCCAGGGTCATTTTCTTTTTCCAATAAACAAAATATATCCAGGATCTAAACAATTAACCAATATAAATATATCAGTACATTCACAAAGGTATGCACATAAATGTGAGGATGTATACGCCTCTCTTGTTTGAATCAGAGTTCTGGAAAACAAGAGGATATTGGATTGATTGAATTTAATCAATCCACACATAGTTCAATGTTATATGCAATAAAAATTCCATTCATGCATGAATACCTATATATATATTTTTAAACTCCTGATTCCTTGCTAAATTCTCTAGGGAGTATAAATTCTAAAAACCAGATAATTGTGATATGATTGTCTATAAGTTAATGGTCTGGTGCTTGGGTTCTGAAAAATGATAGAAGTGTTTATCATTATCCATGTTTGATTTTTTTCTTATAAAATCTGTCTAGAATACAGGCTCTCTTTTTTTTGAAATAGTTTAAAGTGATCTAACACATTCAACATCTTGATTCTTTGATGTCAGTATGCTTTAAATTAAATGAAGTGCAAACTTGAGTGGTTTCCTGTAACCATGGGTGTCAATCACATGGTTCAACCAGACTCTTTGTTCTGGTGTAACCCATCTGGTCTTAAAAATGCATTTGATTAAAATCTGAGTGATATGGGATTCAGATTTCTATTAAAAATACAAAGGAAAAGGTGTGTTAATATTTGCACAAAAAATGTTTATGTGCGTATATAACTGCAACTATTTTGGATCTGGCTTTCAACTCCCATACTACAGATTCTTTCTTTATTTAAAAATAAGGCATAAAACATTTGCATAAAACAAGTTGAATTATGGAAACCCTGCAGTCATATAAAAACATTCAACCTATGCCTATTATCTTTTGTATACATATGCCATGGTAGAAAGATAAAACCATTTAATTTTTCTGAGAATCAACTATCCAGATTTTCCAAAACTTAAATCCTTTCTAAAGACTCAAGGTTTACTAATACATTTATAAAATGTAATCATTCAATTTTAACATGGGGTTCTTGCTAAATCCACTTGCAAGATTTTGATTAACTTCTTTAACATGTCAGATATTTAACTAGGTTTATAGATTCCAGATACAAGTCAATCTCTTAATAAAATACTTAACAAAATATCCATCCCATATTCAACACTTAATACAAGTAACAACTTAAATCATTAATACATGCGGATTTTATCATTTAGGCTCTTATCTAACTAAGTTTAGCATGCTATAATCTTCTTCTCAAAGCCTTGCTCCTACTCCTACTTAGTTGCTGCAATCCCTGAAAAAGCATTTGAAACTACCTCATTTTAAATGAGACACCCCAGATGCCATTAGCACACTAGGGTCAGACACATGTCTGGTATGAGAAAATTCACAAAAGCAATTAGTTATTTAGGTTAAAATCAAGTTAAGTACATATACATAAAGTTCTGCCCTTTGGAATCAGGTCATACTTGTGTGCATGCTCTGTGTCATTGTGCATGTGCACACTTTAATTTTTCTTTCCAGAGACTACATATATAAATATGGCACATACATTCAAGCATACAATTCAGTCATAGTCAAACAATCATTCATACCAAACAGGAAAGTAACCAATATGAGTTAAATCATTTATTCCATCCTCATATTTCAATTCTGGGAAAAACTCTAGTTTTCTCATCATCTCAAATATTTTTCCCTTGGTATATTTATCTATCCTGGTCTCATCTGCAATATTTATGAATCAATGGACACACTGTAATGAACTAATTCACTCCATTACACAAAGATCTCAGGACTTAAACAAGCCATGTGTCAACTTGCATTACTCAAGAACACAAGTCATTCCTGCAGTAATCTTGACCCCATTTTCCTAATCAAGTTTCTCAGGTGTTTTATCCTTTAAATTTTTAGGGTAACCCAACCAGTGAGTCATTCCACTAAAATAAGCATTCATCTCATAACATTCCTCATCATTCATATAAACAGACAGAGGCAATCAAGCAATTCATTAAAACATGTTCTTGCAATTTAGAAGAGGTATAGACAACTAACATTGGTTTATGGCTCTATTTGGAATATTTTGTTGCAAACATCTGTGCTTTAGTTAACTCAGATTGACCAAGCTTCCTAAATCACAAAATCTATCTGCTAGGTGGTTATTGTATATTTTCTTTGAACCAGGAGTATCAGCACATAGGCAAGCCTATTACACTCCTAATTCCTTTTTATAATAAGCCTCGGCACATATACATATGTATATTGCAGCCCATCTATTTATCAATTCTTCTGGGTTGAGCCAAAACCAACACTACTTGCTTATATTCAACATCTTATTTTCTGGGTATTTATTATATTTCTATCTAATATCATATCAGAAAGAGATCTGGGTTTTTAAATTACCTATTCATGCATACTGATCATGTTAAGAATGAAACAATCAGAACAACTTAGCAAGCATTAAAGCATCCTTAATTTCTAAAGAACAATCACATATACTTTTAAGAAAAATTCATTTATAACTGGCTGCCTTCATTAGGACTTAGTGCCTTAAGTTGTTGAGTGAGTTTTCTCACCTAGCTCTCTTCTCTGCTTCCTTAATTAATTGATGAACTTCTGCCTTTAGCCTCAAGCTCTTTTCCTTCCCTTGCCTTATGATTTCTATGGTGTTGTTTCCCCTTTTTTTTCAAAGTTCTTTTCTGAGAAGGAGAGGAGGCTGCTGCATATACATGTATATATACAGGGTCTTCCTTAGGGTTTTTGGGTATTGGCTAAAGCCATTTTTGCCCACCAGAAAAATCATGTTATCTGTATTTTATTTGAACCCAAAATTCTACCCTTCCCGGCTTAATTTAGGTGAAGAGAAAAGTGGTTACATTCTTTTTGGTTAATTTCAGAAATTTGCTTTTCAGAAAATACTTTTTCCTTTGTCTACAATCATGCTAAAAATGTGACTTGATTTTGTTATTTACCAAATACTCTTCCTAATTCTGCCTATACCAAGCATTTCCCTGTTTTGTCTTATTTTTCCTATTTTTAGCTTTCATGTAAATGGTATGTACCTCCTTTATTTATTTACAAGAGGACTACTCCTTTTTATATCTTTATTCTTTTTATTTCTGCCTATATTTAAAATATGTTGGTATATTTTATTTTGCTGATTTGAACTCTAGTACCTTATTAACATATCTATATATATATGTATATATGTATATAAAGCTTGCTAAATTAATTAGTATACCTATATATATATATTTATACATCATTCTGTATTGACACACACATGTACATGTACACTCAAAAATACTCAGTAGCATTCATGTATATATATATATTGCTTATGCATATAGCTTTTAAGGATTTAATCTATATATATATATATTCCCATGCATATCAATATGTATTTATTCTTAGAGTTCAGGGATTTTTAGCTTTAGTTCATGTGCATTTCCTGTGCACACATGTACACACATACTGATACACTATCAAGCTATATCAATCCCCTTTCAAAATTTAATTCAAAAATTATTTTGAATTCATTTATATTTTTCAGAATAAATTCCTAAAATCTTGGGTCATTACACTAGTAGTAAATACTCAAACTCTTTCATCAAAACGATTTCAACACTACTTTTAAATACAAAGCTCGTTTTTAAAACCGTTTTCCAATCTATTAGTATATACAAACCTTTACCTCATTCATACGAGAAATCCAATTAAACGACTTAGCAAAACAAGTGGTATGAAACGCTTGCGTTTACTTCGTCGGTTAATTCTTAGAATTGTTCGATTGAAACCTTGCGACAATTTTTGAGTGGAAATCTACAATTTGTTCGTAAATATTTAAGTTAAGCTAGTGGTTATGGGACATGAAGCTAAACTCTTATATTTACTTGCTTAGTGTGATTCACACTTTTTATTGATCAATGATGATCATTTTGTGATTTAGACTAGCGATGTGCAATGTCTATTTGTTTGTGTGGGGACTAAAAACCCCGTTTATGGAACTTCGGTTCAATTTGCTGGGGTAGCGACCCATGGTCTTCGGCCCGTTTGTGGAGCTTCGGCTCAAAATTGATGGTTAGCGACCATGGAATAGCATTTCGTTTGTGATACACGTGTTGGTGAGTTTTCATGCTCCCGTTTGTGATAGGCCTCCCCCCTTTTGTGATTTCTGGATTTCTGGTTGTGATTTCTAGAATTTTTGTTTCACCAACTCTCGTAGTTTGCATTGATAAGCTCTATCAATGTTTTTGTTTTGGTGAATAATTTAAAGAATGTGATTCTTTTTGGTGTTTTGAGATGATTTGAGATATTGTATGATTTTTTTTATTTGATGAATACTTGTCACAGTATGGCATTATTGTTATCATACGTTTTTTCCATATCTCTTATCCTATCTCAATTTATCTGATATTTATAGCTAGACTGATCCGTTTATTATTTTTTTCTTAAATAATACTCGGGTCAGACTGAGGTATTTCAGGTGCTCCTGCTTGACTTCTTATCAGGGTTCATCATCTGATTTTTGGCTAACTACTTTAGATTAGTAGTTTTTGTTATTATACATTTGAGGTATAGACTCCTTGATGTATAATTATTCTTTTGTTTAGCACTTGTATCTATTCATCGTGATGTAGTGGATCTTATATGACCACTATTTTGATGTACACTTTTACGTGATATATTCATATTTGATTCCGCCTTTATGATATGAATATATGTGACTGATTTGTGTTATGTTTATTTCTATATTTGTTTCCGAAGGCCACTTAGCCACTATGTAGTAGCTTTGAGTTTGTATTTGATATGTCGGGTTTCCTCTTGAAATGAAATGTAAGTTATATTATTTGACATATCGGTACTCGCACAAACCAATTACACAGATGGTCGCTCATCAACAGCCTTATTCTTCATGCTAGTCAACGGCATTACCCCGTAGTGTCCTTGGCTAGTGTGAGTATAGAGGTGGGGCGTCACAACCTTCCTCGTACACGCACACCCAAATCCATCTCCATACTCGACAAAACTCCCATCTGATTATCTTAACGAACTCCGTGTCATCTCCTCTCTGCATTGAACCCCAATTCGACCCGCTCGACACTCCCCTCCAACATGCGACCTGGGCGATGTCGACCCCAAACCTAAGAAGTCGCGATCACTAAACAAGAGCCGCCCACCATAGAAATTTGACAATCAAAGCTACTACCTCCGATGAACCCAAAAAAAACCCAGATTTGCCTATTTCCTCCCCAAATTTTCATGAATCGGAGCCCTAGCCTTGTCTGGAAAAGTTGACCACGCCTAAACAATGCCGCAACCACCACGAACGCACCCATATGAAGATCGAGGCAATACAAACTCTAGAGAACAAGTTTCATATTATTTTGTGGCCTAAATATTGTATTTTGATTTTTGATTTTTGATTTTTGATTTTTTTCCTTTCTTTTGATCGGTTATTAGTTTCGTTAACTGGAATGAGAGAAGATAGTGTGGAAACGAGGATGAATTATTTTTGTGTGTGTTGACTTTTTTTCCTTTTATTTTTGAACTTGGGAGATGATGTTTGCTTATAGGAAACATAAAAAGATAAGCAAATAAAGAAAATGGAGAATCCATGCTCGCTTGTATTCAATGTCTAGAGTTAGGTTATATTTATTTTAAATTTTCGGCATCTTGCTGCCTAGATTTCTATTCACGTACGAACCCCGAATCGACCAAAAAAATATACGATCATGCTCAGGACAGCAACGCGATCCCAAAACAATAATAATATACATCGGTTATTGAATTTTGAAAAATCACAAAAACTATGCTGTTTGCTGAAAATCGTTAATCGACAACTTAAATATTTTCCAAATTAAAAATCATGGAAAAATCAAATAAAATAAATTAAAAATACGTCAATAGAATTCGGGTTGTAAAAATGAAAATAAATTTTTTGATTATTCATTTGAACCATTTATTAATGTAAATAACTTACAATTAGAATTTACTGATATTATTTATCATTTAAAAGAAATTAACAAGTCCATTTTATCCATAGAATTAATATTCAATTTAAAATCCAAATATTCAAATCATTATTCAAATGATAAGTCCACAATTCCAATATTTAAATCACTATTCAAATATTTATTCACAATTCAAAGATTTTAAACAATCCTGTGATTTAATTCGAGTTTTAAAGCTTTTAAACCAATATTTTAATAATTCAAATTAACTAAATATTTAAAATCAAATGACTAAAATTCTTGGTCGTTACACCCTTTCTTTTATGTATTAAAAGATAATCCAAAGTGGAAGGTTAAAGTTTTAGATGGTAACTTAGAGAAGCAAATTCTAAGTTATTGCGTCCATAGCGATAGTCAATATGGATGCAGTTCGAAAAATTTTGATTTCTAACTTTAAAGTTTTCTTTTAAAAATGATTTGAAAACAAGGTTTTCAGATGTAATTAGCAACACATAAGTTAATTATAACTTGATTAAGTATGTTTAATAATTAATTAATTTATTAATTAAGGATAATTATTTATTAATTAACCAGTAATTAGGTTAAGTAATTAGTGACTAATTAGTGATAATTAAGTACGTTATTAAGAAGTTTTAATTAATGATTAATTAAGTTAAAAATGGTAATTATTTTTATTTAATCAAGTTAATTATTATTTAATTAAAGTTGAATTATTTAATTAATTATCATTTAATTAAAGATTAATTATTTACTTAAATATTACTTAATTAGGGATTGATTTTAAGTAAATTTTTATTTGTTTAAAGTTTAATTATTAATTTACTTTTAATTATTTAAGACTTAATTATGATTTGATTATGATTATTTAAGATTTAATTAAGCTTTAATTTATATTAAATTATGATTTAATTATTAAAAGTTATTTTAAACTTTACGGTTATCTTTTAAGTTGGGTTCTTTTTTAAGTGGTTTGATTTTAACCAAAGGATCTCTTGTCCATGATATTAAATAGACAAACAACTGTGAATAAGTTAGAATGTAATTGTTTGTGTTGTGCGGACATTCATTAGCAGAATAAAACACCGTTCTACTATAGGGTAATTGTTTGGATTGTTTGGACATATGTTTAGTAGAATAAATTCCCGTTCTGCTATTAATTGATTAAATTGTTTTGGACATCTATTTAGCAGGACAAATCACCATCCTGCTATTATGTTGTTTAGACATGTACATGTTAGTTGAGTTGTATTGACATGTTATTCCCTGATTTGATAATTGGTTGGATTTACATATATGTTGGCCTATGTAAATAATTTATAAGTGCCTTGGAATTAAATTGAAATAAAATGGTAACTTAAACCAGTACCATTGGGACTGCTAAGCCTCATTTGGAATTTATAAAGTATGGTTTTGAATTTACTTAAATTCTTTAATCAATTTGAGGCTAAGGGTTTATAAATGGTTTTTCAAGTTATATAATTCTTATAAAGGTATTTATAAATGATAACTTGTGTATAGAAAGGGGTTTTACTATCGGAAAGGGTTATTAAGGTATTTTATAAATGATGTTTTATGAATGATATTTATAAAGGAGTATAGAAATGTTTATATAAAGAGTTTTAAAAATAGGAAAAAGGTTTATAAATCATTTCAGGGATTTGGAAAGAGGTTTATAAATTAACTTAAAGGTTTATAAAAACGGGTTATAACTTTATTTTGAAAGTTATAAGTTAATTGAAATATGAGATGTGCATTTAAAAAGGGAAATTTTGATAAAAGATAAGCAGAATATTTTATTTGGAAGAAATGTTTGGTTATTTAATATGGGATTTGGAAAGAAGAAAACTTTGAAAAGTTTGTAAATATACTTATACTGATAAGATAAGTATATGGTTTTGTTTCAAGGCATGAAAAGTAAAATGTTTGGGTGATATACTTATAACATTAAGATAAGTATATAAATGTTTCCCAAGTATAAAAGGAAATGTAAAGGGTTTGGGAATAGTGTTTTGAAAAGATCTTGTGATCAAGTTTTATAAAGTGGTTTTATTAATGAAAGAGAATTAATAAAGGATTAGTGGATCCCATATGGAAATTAAATCATGATTGGATGTTTGTTTATTTGATAATTAAATAACCAACTATCAAATCTGGACAAAACATAACTTTCGAAATATCTTGGAAACACATGAGAATTATATGGTACAGTTACCGTCGAAAGTGCTATATTGTACGTACAAACTCGTCTCGTTCTTCTAGGACGAATGATAAGGATATCCATCCACAAACGGTTAGAAGGTGAACTCCGCCCTTGTCATTTGTCTATTTATTTCCTAAAGAACAGGGGTTGAGTTTACCGAAAATATCGAAAGTTGTTTCGAAGAGACTGGGATCGGATATGCTATCTGAAAACCACTTCGATCCAACTTAAGCATTTCGAAATTAAGACATCTTGAAGCATGGGATCGAAGACGGAGCCATTGAAGTGCAAGGGCTGCTTTCTACTAATCATGAGGGTGGTTCCAAAATGGATGTAGTAGAAGTAGTGCCTTCGGTTTGTCCTTATCCTGGACAACTTGTATGGATGAATGCTGGAACTGCATTACTTCCTTAAGGGCAGTTTTAGCATCCCAAGAGGGATTGCTATTTAGAAAAGTAAAACGTAGCCTTAAGCCTCATCAATTGGGAATGACTAAAATAGGAGAGATGCAGCAAGGCTATGTGGGTCGCACCTATTAGGGTATGTTGTCACCCTTTTAGATACGATACATCTACATATTTATGGATTGGTTGTGCATGAGAGCTCGATATGAAAAGGGTTGCAAAGAAACCGAGGTGATGACATACTCGGTACTATCCAGTAAGGGGTAGGCCGGTCTTGTGTTGGCAGTGGTCGTTAGGTACGATCTCGATACATTTTCTAGAGGTATACTGTGATGGGCGGTACCCCAGTAGCCTAGTCATTAGTTGGAATCCATTCTCCAATATGAGCTTTATAGTTTTAGTTGTATACTAAATATGTTAGAACGAGAGAAACAAGCATTCCAGCTATTTTAATAATTTACTTTGAACCCTATTAAATATCACTGAATTTCTATAAAAGTGTTTTGGTTATCGTAAGGTAAAAACCCATCCGTGTTTATGTGTGGTGTGGTCTTACGAGATACCTTTGATTTTAAAAGAGTTTTAAAAGCAATAATTCATTTGCTTTGATTTTATTCACACCAGACCCATGTCAGACCCGGAGTTTTATTTTCTTTCGCTAAAACTCTTAGGTGCTCAAATTTTTACGAGCAGCCAAGTAGTTCAGGTTTCTACGGTTGCATTTTTTTGGAGGAGCTTGGAGCAGGAGGCTTCATCGATAGATAGTTATCATCTTGTTCCACTTTATATTATGTACTCTATATCTGTGTATGAGGACAGGCTATTATAATGTCCTAAGTAAGAAATTGTATTAGTATGACTCTGATGTATCATTTTGTACATGACTTGTAAAGTATTATGTGATTAATGTATGTTATTCCATTGTGTTGTGAGATTCTATGTTTGTTCTTAGTTCTTCTATCTTCTATCTTCTTCTTTCTTTCCCCTAACGATCGGTTTTTTCTGGCACTTGAATACTCAGCGAGCACTCCTTCTATTATGTGTTTTTTATATTACTCTATCAGTGCTCAAATTAAAAGGAGTGCTCGCTTGATATCCGCTCTATTTTCTTGCACTCCTTATTTTACTTCTTTCTTTTCAAGGAAATTAATTTTTTGAAATACTAGATTGCACCGGACATTTCATTAAAGGGTAAGATAACTATCAACATATTTTATCTTTGTTATTATGAAAAGAATATAAGAAATTATTTCTAATAATGCAGCTTTATGATATTAGTTGCATCTTATTAATCTGCTTATTCATTCGCTCGAAGTTTCATAAGAATAAGCTAATATTTTTTTATTACAGATTGCAATATTGCTACAGAGTTGCCTTTGAATGATATTGTTTACTCAAAGCTCTGTGGATAGCATTTATGTCTAGTGCTAAAATGTGAGAAGGAAGTGAGAGAAGGATTGTTGTAAACTCATCACTACTTGATTGAACTTCACTGTTATTAAATATCTTAACATATATAAACTCGAACATATATAAACTCGAACACTTGGGTCACAAAGATAAAATGAGGGTCTTAAAGAATGAAAGTAATCTGCTCAAACAAAAGGAAATGAAAAAATGTATTTATACATAGTTCAGAGTTGGAATTAGAGGAAAGTGATTTGTGTTATTTATGTTGCTCTAAAGTTGTATCTACTTGAATGTTGTTTTACTAAAGTTTATTTTTGTATGAGAAATATAACGGTATGTTAATGTTTTAATATGTTTTGTAATAGGTTGTGAATTTATATACTTTATGGAATAGAAAAATGATGTAAACACATTTCTAGTTGATATGAACTTTTGTATCAGTGTTAGTAGTTGTTTTTTTGAAATTTATTTCTCTATGAAAATTACACGAATATGTCAATTAAATTATAACAAAATACTGTAATTTTTTGCTAATTTTGTCAATCAATATGGTGATAATTTGTTGTTAATCAATATGGTGATATTTTGTCAATCAAATATTTGCCATATTTACCAGATACTTGTTATATGACTATTTGATATAAACTTTGTATTTATGTTAGTAGTTGTTTTATTGAAATCTATTTCTTTATCAAAATTATAAGAATATGTGAATGTATTAATAATAAAATACAGTAATCTTTTACATACATTGGTCAGTCAATACGGTGATATTTTGTTGATAAACAAATATCTAGTGGAAAATATTTGCCTGGCAAATATGGCAAATATTTGAGTGAAAAATATTTAGTAAGTGTTCTAATATTTTTCATTACTAATGTGTGTTAGTCAGATGTAGTTGGTTAATTTGCTCATTAGCTTAAAATGTTGGTCAAAAGTGTTATATTTGACCTGTTTGTTGTATACAAACAAAACAGTCCAGTTTTGATGTCTTGGACTAGTTTTTGGTCCTAACTCTTGACTAGTTTCTAAGGCTTGGATTTGTTGGATAGTTTGTAGATCTACGGTTAAGATTTTTTTGTTTGTCTATATATTTTTCTTTTTTTCTTTTTTGCTTTTCATATTCTTCTTTACTGAAATACTAATTTTTTTTTCTTTAAGCTTTGTTCACTGGTTGGCTATTGTTATCTCTTATTTTTTCTTGTTTGGCTGGGAATTCTTTTTAGTTTGAGTATTGATGGTGTTTTTGTATATTATTCTATCAGTACTCAAATTAAAATGAATGCTGGCGTGATAGCCTCTGTGCTTACTGGCTCTTCACTATCTGCTTCTTTCTCTTTAAGGTTTGGGAAATGAACATTTGTTAACCCATATTTCTCTACTTTCCAAGCCCTAGCCATTGTCATGTACTTCAAGTTCGGGTCTAGTTGAACGCATATGGATGATTAGGAGGAAAGATAAGAGTTAGAATATTTAAGGAGATAAGACAACAACGTCTACTGGGGACTTATGGATTTTGGAAATGAAAACACGACTTGTCTCTTATTTAAATAAGAGATTAAAGTAAAATGTAATCTTCCTCCATCCTTATAGAAAAATACAAGCATGGCATTCTTTTGCACATTTTAAACTTAACCTCTAATTCTCCTGCAGACTCAAAAGGTTCATGTGGCAGATCTAGAAAATTATAGTAGTGTTTGCGAATGGAATGTTAGTAAATGAAATGTTATTGAATGAAAAGAGAACATATTATTTATGTTGGTAATTATTGTTTAATTGAAGTTTATTCATGTATGAAATTTATAGAAATATATTAATGAAGTTATAAGAAAATGCATTAATCTTTTTAATTTTTAATTTTTTGGCTGGAAACGTGGGCTAAGAATATATATGCTAGGCAAACAAATGTTCATGGAAAATATTTGCCAGGAAATTTTTTTTAACCATTTATGTGTTTTATATTTTATTGTATGCAAAAAAACAACGTTTTGTTTGAATAACTCATATTATATTTCAGTTAAAAAACATAAGCAACATTCAAAATCTGATATAAAACTTTGTATATAAATATACAACAGTCAAAATTTAACATCTAACATCTAATATGTGCATCAAATATCTACATCTAATATTTGCTTTGAAAACGATTCATGTCCAACATCTAATATCTACATCTAAAAACGAATAATCGACATTCAAAACTTAGAAGTTTATCACATTCATTATTTGTATAGTCCTGTGCTAGCATAATCTGCAAGCAATTTCATAGTGCCGGGATCTGTTTTCCAACCATGATCTTTGTCTGTGACGATGTCATATGCGATGTGAGCTTTTAGTTTTCGTATTTCTTCTTCTTTATATAAGTCCAACTTTCCTTCAATTTGTATGTTATTGGACAAGTCTTCCATAAATCGGATGATAAATATTGCATGATAAATCCTGCATCAGTTTAAATTTTTGGTTAATGTTATTAAGTTAACTTTTACAAAATAGAATTTTATACTTACGAATTGCTTTTTTGTTGTGGACAATCCACAAATTTGACTTTGTTGTCTTGCAGTTCTTCGGGTTTTTTCCATTTGTTTAAAAGGTAGATGTGACAACCCGACTTTTTCTCCACAAAAAGTCGTATCATCATAAAGAAAGAAAGGGATAGAAGAAGAAAAGATAGGAAAGAAAGAAAGAAACAACAACAACGATCTCACAACGGAACGAATAAATTATATTAATAACATAAACTATTACATAGTTTACAACAATTTACAGAGTTACACAGCATATACATCACTTACTAGACAGTTATAAACATCTGTCTAGACATTACAACTAAAATACAAGACAAGACACTATCACAGATATCAACACAGCGGAATACTATATCTACGATCGCCGAAGCCTCCTGCTCCATTGCTCCTCCAAAATATTCATCAAAGCTAAACCTGAATCCCTTGGCTACTCGTAAAAATTTGAGTACCCAAGAGTTTATAAAACAGAAATAAACACTTGGGTCAGACATGGGTCTGGTGTGAGTAAACGGGTTAAAATTGTTTAACTTCAAAACCCTTTTGAAAACAAAGGTATCACGTAAGACTTCCCACACATAAACATGGAAAAGTTTTTACCTTACGCTAACCAAAACATTTGATAGGAAATCCAGTTATATTATAATAGGGTCTAGGGTTTTCAAGTAAAATACAGAAATAGCTGAAATGCTTACATCTCACATTCCAACATAGTTGGGCACAACTAATACGTACGGCACTTATTGGAGTTTGGATTCCATACAATGGCAGGGCTACTGGGGTACCGCCCGTCACAGTACGTGGCCTAGATCACCGTACCGAGGAGTACGCCCGCTCCCCTGCAACACAAAGCCGGAACCATCCCTTACTGGATAATCCCGAACAAGACAATCCCGTAGTTGGCGCGACCAACCACACACTAAGCCGAATAAAAGAAAAGGGACCTCTAGACAGGGATCTATCTTGCTCTCAGTGGGTGCTACCCACGAAGCCTTGCTGCACCTCCCCTGTTTTAGCCATTCCCGGTTGATGAGGCTTGAGGTTACGATTACCTTTAATCAGAACATATCACTTAGAATGCTCATCGTCCGCCTGACGATGTGCTGAAAGCATTCAATCCATACAAGTTCGTTCCGGGTTCGAACGAAACCGAAGGCATTATCTCGTTACACTCGTTTTGGAATCACCCTCAGAGTTAACGACAACAACCCTTGCACTCTGAATCTTCATCTTCACTTGAGATTCACGACCTATCGTTAATTTGGATCGATGTGGTATTCGGGTCTCCAGACCTGGAATACCGGTATACGGAAACCCGATCCCGGTCTCATCGAAATCCAAAACGTATCTTTTAAGGCCAAGTTGTTTTAAAGGTTAAAACAATTCAATTCATTATCTTTATACACAAAGAAAGATAATTCACAATAGATAATCAACATTATCAGATAATCCATATTATCATCACAATTCAACTAACATCCATAACATACAGCATATATCTCATCAGAGATATCAATCAATGCAAAGCATTCAGTATTATCATCCATCCATAAGTAATGATTTATATCATCTCTAATTAATTTAAATTGAATTAAATTAAAATCCTGCTTATTATCATTAATTAATTACAAATTAATTAATTAAACATCTAAATGATCTTCCTTAATTAATCTCCTTTGATTAATTATACTTTAATTACATTCAAGTAATTATCCTTAACCATATACAGTAATATTAATTACTATCATTTAATTACAATAATTAATGATCCTTTATTTATTAATTAATTATAATTAATTATATTAATCCTCAATTAATTACAATTAATTAATCATACTTAAATTAATTACTTTTATTAATCAACCTTGATTAATTCATTAATAATTAATCCTCTAATTACTTCATTAATTTATTAACTTCTAGTTAATTAAATAATTAATCTTTAATTAACTACATTCATTAATTAACCTTAATTAACCATAAACAGTCATTAACAATTTGTAATTACTTATCTTAATTAATTACTTTTTAATTAATTATATTAATTAATTATTCTTTAATCACTTATTATTGATTAATTAATCTTAATTAATTAACCCTTAATTAATTACTTCCTTAATTAATTACTCTCTTTTAATTAATTACCTTAACTAGTAATTAATCACATTATTAATTAACCTTAATCCTCTAATTTATTAATTACTCTTTAATTAATTAACTTCAAATCAATTAAATTAATTAATCTTTTAATTAATAACATCAAATGATTTACTCTTAATTACTTCCATTAATTACTTTCATAAGTAATTTTTCACTATTTACTTCCATAAGCAATTCCTC
Organism: Allium fistulosum; assembly: GCA_030737815.1. Classification (NCBI taxonomy): domain Eukaryota; kingdom Viridiplantae; phylum Streptophyta; class Magnoliopsida; order Asparagales; family Amaryllidaceae; genus Allium; species Allium fistulosum. The sequence goes on from CM060905.1 coordinate 289,619,577, forward strand.
TTAATTTAATTACATTTAGTAATTACTTCACTAATTAATCTATCAACTAATTATACTTAATTAATTCATAATTAAGTGATTATTTAAATTAACCAAACATTTAACGAATCATTTAAAATTAATTAAATAATTAGTTAACTCCTTGTATTTAAAAATACTTAAAAAAATTAAGAAAATCATTTATCTTAATTAAACTTTTACTTATTAATAAATCATTTACATTAATTAACTATTCTTAAGTTAATAACAATAATTAATTAACCTTATTTATTTCCACAAATTAATTATTTAAAATTAAACAAAATCTTAATAACTTAAAGAGAAATCCTTTATTATAATTGATTACTTAATTATCATTAAACCATATTACAAATAAAACATTTAGAAATCAAATTAAAAGAAGTTTAGACATCTTAATTTTATCCTTTAAATCTTTGAAATTAATTATTTTCTTAACATTAAAACTTGTTTTAATTTGCTTTTACTTTTAAACTAGGCAATACACAAAACCAAACTCGAGCAACACTCACGTTCCTCATCTCCTTCGAGTCGAACACGTGATTATTCGAAAAATACCAAAGCCAATTTTCACAAAAACTCGAGCAACTCCCGACCATTATCTACTTCGAGTCGAACTGCAAACAATCATGAGAGCAACTTCGAGTCGCTTTCTTCTTCTCCAACGAACCCATCAGATACACGCGAACGTAATCAATCGTGCACGTGCACAATGCTTCCAGCCTCCTCCGATCGACTTCGCCATCGCCTACCAGTCGCCAGTGATCCCCTCGAACACTCCGACCACCCAGCTCCATTGATTACGCCAGAACCCAAAATCGAGTTAAAATCTCGACTACTGGAACCATACATCGATTGAAAACCGCTCCTCCTCATCGCCTCCGACCTCGAGAAGCCCCTCCAACCTTACCGAAACATCGCCTTGATCTCCAGCGAACACTTCCCCTCATCGTGATCGTCTCCATTTTCATGATGACGCTGCAGATTCTCCGAGAATCACATCAGCCAAAAACCAACGTCGAACCCTAGTTCGATCTAATCCCATCACCACGGCCAACCAGAAAATCTACCACCATTTTTCCCGTGCTCCCCATCACTCAGACCACCTTCAGCCCAAATATCAACCAACTCGATCATGCCGATCATCAGTTATTACCAAAAATCCCCAAAACGAACAACTCAAAAATTCCCATTGTTTAACAATCTAAAAATTATGAAAAGTATATTAAAATTCATGATTTGCAATTACGAATTCATTTATGTAATTCAAACCAAAATTTAAGATTGTTGATTTTAACATATATATATTTTTCCCACTGTTATTTCATTTTTAAAAATTGTTTACTGAACTAAAAATCCTGATTCTATTTTTAAAAACAACAGCAGACTTCCACGATCAACTTTCATTTAAACATCGAAGTCTAATATTTATTCTATTGGGAGATTTAAATTTTCTTAAGGAAATCAAATCCTGTAAGTAAGAACAGAGAAGATATATGCATACAGGAGCTTATATATACTCAGACATTTCACATTTCAACATGCATTCACAGATAACATTCATATAAACATATAAGCATCATCACAAAACAATCCATCACATGCATCAAAGTTAATTCACAGATTTTAAAACTGTTTTAAAAAAATGTTTACTCACTTGTTTTATAAGCAGAGAACAAGGCAGAGCATGTTCCAGGCTTGTTTTCATTTTGAATTCTTTGCATGCTTGATCTCTGATGTTTAAATTGCTGTTGATTTACTTGTTGAGTTGCTTCTTGCTTTGAAGATTGAAAAACTGATGAAGTTGTTTGATTTAGTTACTAGATCCCAGATTGAAGATTTGAATTTCAGATTTCTGGTACTTGACATTTGAAAAGATCTGAAGCTTCATCATTGAATTTGTTTGTTTTAATCTTGCTGTTGCCCTCAATCGAAATGCAGGTTGAAGGTTATAGTTGATAATTGCATTTCAGCTTAAAGTTGCAGATTTCATTTTTGATTTGTTCTTGATTTTAAAATCTCAGGTTTGAGTAAAAGAAGACTAAGGAAATGAAAGATGTTTGTGAAACTAGTTTTCTTTTTCAAAATAGTTATTAAAAATCAAAAATAAAATATATTGCCACATGGTCATTTTGCCAACATTTGTCATTAAATTGTTTAATTGATTTACAAGTGTTTATGAAATGTCCTAACATGTTTACAAGTGTCTTAGCAAATATTTAATTAATTTTTTACTTAATTTAGATGTGAATATAACTTACTTATTAAATGTAAATATAAACTTACAACTTTATATTTACTAAATTAATTAATACTTACATATGTAAATATAAATTTACCTTTTAAAGAAAATATCCTAAAACAAATTATAATACAAATATATTTCTTATACATGTATTTTTAAAATTTTAAACATTTAACTTTATACATTTATAACCATTTTGATTTGAGCATTTTAAAAGAAGACAAAACAAAGCTTGTTTAAATCCTTTTTAAACAATTCCATTTAAAATAAACAATTATCTTATATTTTGAAATAATTGAATTAATCTAAACTAACCTTTGAAAAATATTAATTTTAAAACAAAGCTTTAAATTACAATTCATACATATATAAATTATCAATAGATTAAAATAAATTTCAAGCAATATCAAATTATAACATATACATACTATATATATTACAATTTGAAAATACAGTCTTTTATTTAAAACAAAAGATATCCTATTCACAATATATAACAATATATATATTATAAATAGATTAAAACTTTATTAGCTTTGAAAATAAATCTTATCAATAATGCCAGATTATATATTTATTAACCTTTAAAATATTAAATTAACCAATTTAAATTAAAATTATAAAGAAAATTATCAAATCAATTAAATTATCAATACAGATTATTAGATTTATATTGCCCAAAACCCCGGGATATCACATTCCTTCCCCCTTAAAATAATTTCGTCCCCGAAATTAAAAGCAAAGTTAATTTAATAATCCAATAAAGATTTTAATTTCAAACAACAAAGCATTCCTATCATCCAGTTACTAACAACCAATCAAACAAACCTAACTAACTATTCTGATACAAATCAGGATAGATCTATTAACACTATCTCGAGTTTCCCAGGTATAACACCGGGATACTCGCTCTTACAGAATCTAACAATACCACTATGATCCAGAGCTCCTCTCTTCTCTAGATCCACTCATCTGAACAAAATATCAGATCACACCCAAATCCAGCTCAAACTTTCAAATCCATCTGAACTGCAGATTCCACAACCAGCGATGAATCATACACGTACTCCCTCAGAGATACGTGAAATATAATGAATTCCATATATCCAAATTGGCCATTCGATCCTGTAGATCAAAGAACTAATCCTCACAAGTTCACTAGAAAACCCAAAATACTTCAGAGTTTGCTTTCCAAAATTACCAAATCTTATAGCTCTTTAATCGGAGAAAACTTAAACAACTTCCAATTTCCAACTCCGAATTCCAAACTCCGTCTTATATCTGCCTAACTCATCAGACGATCCCGAGCTACCTCATCTCTTCCCGATCAACTCAACCTTCGCTGATGCTTCTTGAAACAAATATGAACCAAGCATAAAATGATCTTCAAATCTGCTGAAATCCACAAACTCTACTCCACAAGAAATAGAAGACTGAACTTCCTTCTCCCAGATTCCAGAAAATTCTATACACACTTAGAAATTCACATAAACTTCTTGTAGAAATCTGAGGTTACTTCCTTTCTTGCACAGCTACTACCTTTGCTTTCGCTGCACAACTCTGATTTTGAAATAGATGAGAATGTCGATGAACTCGAGCACAAACTAGATCCACAAACAAGCGGAAACATTGGTTATCTTAAAGACATAACCAACTTCTCAAAGAATAGACGAGTCTTCGGTCAAGGGTACTGTCTTCAGCTATCCTTGGCTAGAGGAAACTCGAAACTAGAAGCAGAAGAGAAAACACAGATACTCCATAAAATTCTAAGATACTTCACCAAATCCTTCTCTAGGAACCAAATCGATATAAACTAAATCTTTGACCTCTTCGATAACTTTTACTTCCTCTTGAGATGTCTCAATTTCATACAAAAGATTACTCAAGATGAACTCTCAAAATAATCGCAATTCACTTTTGCGATCCTACCTAGTTCGGATTCCAAAGAAACTGTTCTCTCTTTACTAATTAAAACAGCCTTAAACTTTTCCAAACAAGGTTAACCCTTCAAGAAAACATTCACCATCTTCTCGGACTGCTGATAGAAGAATCACAAAGATTCCGGTACCATCGAAGAAACGAACCACACTGCTGCTTCCAAACTCTATCTCGACAGCACACCGAACACTCCGAGCTGCACTGCTATCACAGCTAACCAAGAACTTCTAATCCAAAGGCTTCTCAAAACTAAAACCATCAACAAACCTCTCAACGAATCTCCGAGATGGCAGACATCCAAAAGAAACTCGGGCTCCAAACCAATCGCCAATAACTTACTCTTCTTAAGGGAACAATGAGACCATGTCCGAAGAACAACTAATCGACCTTAGTCCCATACTTCAAAATAAACAAAACTCTCTTACTTGATATCAGAGAATTCCTATACAGCCGAGTCTTTCCTGCGGTAGACATCAACTGTTCCTCCAATACTTTCTTAATCTTGTTCCAAAAAGAAAATCTCCTTCGGGAACATCCATCGTCACTGTATCTCATCATACAGCTACTATTACCTGAGGTATCAAGATATCATCACACACTTCTGCCTCATCGACAGATCCAACTCTACTCATCCAAACTTCAAAGATAAACTCCGAACCATTACAGTTTCCTTCGGAGATCGATGAAATCCTTCGCCACAGCAAAGTTTACTCGAGACAGTATTAGGTCTACAGTCTCGACAGATACACTTCCAACCTCAACATTCAAACTCCAACCATTGGTAGTCGTGTTTCACACACCACCACCCTATCTACCTTTATATCCTATATTGGAAAACCCGAACAGGTAACCTAATAAATAGGTAGAAATACATAAATATATATATTTAAAATGATACTTTTTTATATAGAAATTATATCTGGGTAAAATTATTTCATCTACCTCTTTAAAACAATATTGTGTCCGTTGGCCTGGTTCAAGTGTTTAGAGATCCCTATCAATAACGTTAGCTACTCGTATTGACCAGAATCCATATACCACTCAACCGATCAATTAACACAATATAAAACCATTTTTATATAACTAACAATTACGCGCTCTCAAGATAGACACCACTTCAGAGCCTAGGTATTCACTCAACCTACTGCTCTGATACCAACTGTGACAACCTAGGCTTTTCAACCTTCAGCAACGGTTCACGACCGGTAGGCTTTTCAACCATCCCAGCCCCGCTGTGGCTCACAGTGATACCTCGGGTTTGCTTTTACGGCCACCCTCTCGAGTCGCAACCAACCCCAAAAGGCCTTATACTACCCCCGGGGACATGTAGGGGTAAGAGTCTCCCGTTCGCCACCAAACCGCGAAGCGAGAACCCCCTATCACGCTGTAATGTAGCAAACCCAATCCCGGAAATTCAAAGTGCTGGAGCTAGCTGTTTAAGTTTTCAAACATCTCAGCTCTGTTCAAATCATCTCATTTCAGATTCAAAGTTCTGTTCAACATCTCTAAACCAGGTGAGTAAACTAAATGAATAAAACAGTAATATAGTTGTTTGTTTTATTTCCTGTGACAGTACTATATGAAAAGTTGATTTAATGATTGAATTTAACAAGCTATATATGCATTACTATGATCATATACCTGTATATGTATAAAATCTGCTCTGTTCAAATGTTCCAGTAAACAAAATAAACCTTAGATCTACCATATTATCTTGAGACTATATTTAAGTGTTGTTGTATGAATGTAAATAGGCCTACATGTATATATTTATTAGTGTAAGATCTGTTTATTGTTTGTTTGAAATATGCCTGTCTGTTTTTAAGTTACAGAGTTAAAAATAAATCAAGAAATCAAATTTCTCTTTATCTATTCTGTGATTATCTTTTGTTTTCAAATAAAATAGGATCGTCTAAACATAATCTAACTTTTAAAAACCATAGTTAAGTATTCAGGTTTGAGATCTGCCTGTAGTTAAGAAATATACAGTAAGAACCTTGATAAATGTTGAAATCAAGTGTTGTTATCTGGGGATTTAATTATATAATAAGAATCCACTCAAGAAAATAGGATTTTTAAAATGAATCTGGTAATTTTTAATTTAGTGAATTGAGAGCAGTTTGGTGTTGAACGTGGAATGGGTTTTCACCAAATTCTGGTAATCCTCAAACAATTGATACTCGAAATTCTTGTAGTAGCTTGGTTAGTGGTTAGAGATGTCGAGAAAAATGCCTGATGATTTTATCATCCTTTGTGGCATTGGCGATTAGACGAAATAGGGTTTAGGCATTTGGTTTGGTCGTGATTGGAATCGTGATGTCTGAAGCATCTATGATGGATCGAGCTTCATGGGAGTGAGGGCGATGGATGCGTGAAGGACTTGGGAGAATATTGACGAAGTTTCAGGTGGAACGATGGTCAGAGGCGTGGTGGCGAGGCGTTCGTTCCAGGTGATGTCGAACTGCTATTCGAATTTATAGCTCGTTTTCGATTTAGGCTAGATGATTGCATTTTGATGCTCGAAGTTGTTTGACGAGTTGAATTGCGATTTGCCGGAGATGAGCGAGTTCGCCGGAGTTGGCTGGAATCGCCGTGCACGTGCACCACGGTGAAGTGTGTGTCAGGAAGAATGGAGACGTGGGCGACTCGAAGGAGTCTCGGGTTTTTAGATGGCCAGACTCGAAGTTTTCTCGTGTGTGTATAGGGTAGGTTAGCAGTTTTAGTTTTTAAAAGAAACTAGGGGAAGGAAGAAGAAGTTGAGGGGAAGACTCGAAGCGATCTCAAGTAAAATACGTGGATGACTCGGAGCAGGAATCAGAGAAGTGTAGCACGTTTTAAAGTTTAAAAAAATAATAAAAGCTTGGAATTTTAAAATGTTTCTATGTTTAAACTTTTCTAAACTTCTTTTTAATTGCTTTTAAACTCTATTTTATTGGTAGGTTTGTTAAATTTAAGTTTGTTAAAACTTAAATAAAATGTTTTAAAACTAAATCATTTTATAGTTATAATTAAATGTTAATTAAAGGTTAAACTTAATAATGTGATTAAGTAATTAACAAAAGAAAATGATTTGTTAAAAGATATTTAAGAGTTTGATAATTTAATAAAGAGTAATTAATTAATTTTAATTATTAATTAAATAATAATAAATCAATAGTTAAAGATTATAATTAATTAGAGTTTAATTAATTTGTAATTAAGAATTATTAATTAGATAATTAAAGTCAATTAATTAATAAATTAATAGTTAATTAATTAAGTAATTAATTGGTAATTAGTAATTAATTAATTGATCATTAAGGGTTAATTAATCAAGTATTAAGGATTACTTAATTTAAAATTAAGTTTTATTAATTAATAATTTAGGTTTATTAATTTATAGTTAAAGGATAATTAATCTCTGATTAAGGTTAATTAATTTACTTATAAAAGTAATTAAGGTTTGATTAATTAATTAAATGATTGTAATTAATTAATAATTGATTAAGCAGAATAAGTGATTAGTTCTTAAGTAATTAATTTAATTTAAGATAATTAAATTAATTATAATATAGATTAATAAATTCTGTTTGGATGATTGTTGAAGTAGGATGTCTGGATTGATAGATATCTATTGGGTGATATTCTGTGATATTGTGATTAGTTGAATATATCTGTAATGGATGTATGGATTATCTATGATAAATGCTATGTGAATTCAAAGTGATAAATTGAAATTGTTTTAACCTTTAAAACAACTTGGCCCTTAAAAGATACGTTTTGGATTTCGATGAGACCGGGATCGGGTTTCCGTATACCGGATTTCCAGGTCTGGAGACTCGAATACCACATCGATCCAAATTAACGATAGGTCGTGAATCTCAAGTGAAGATGAAGATTCAGAGTGCAAGGGTTATTGTCGTTAACTCTGAGGGTGATTCCAATACGAGTGTAACGAGATAATGCCTTCGGTTTCGTTCGAACCCGGAACGAACTTGTATGGATTGAATGCTTTCAACACATCGTCAGGAGGGCGATGAGCATTCTAAGTTATGTGTTCTGATTTAAAGGTAAATCGTAACCTCAAGCCTCATCAACCGGGAATGGCTAAAACAGGGGAGGTGCAGCAAGGCTTCGTGGGTAGCACCCACTGAGAGTAAGGTCATCCCTGTCTAGAGAAGTTCCTTTTATTTCGGCTTAGTGGTGCAGTTGGCGACGGCCATCTGTGGGGTGATTTTATTCGGGATTATCCAGTAAGGGATGGTTCCGGCTTTGTGTTGCAGGGGATTGGGAGTGATCCTCGGTACGGTGATCTAGGCCCCGTACTGTGATGAGCGGTACCCCGGTAGCTCTGCCATTGTATGGAATCCAATTTCTAATAAGAGCCATACGATTTAGTTGTGCCCAACTACGTTGGAATGTGAGATGTAAGCATTCCAGCTATTTCTGTATTTTATTTGAAAACCCTAGACCCTATTATAATATAACCAGATTTCCTATCAATGATTTGGTTAGCATAAGATAAAAACTTACCCGTGTTTATGTGTGGGAAGTCTTATGTGATACCCTTGTTTTCAAATGATTTTCAAGATAAACAACTTAACCGTTTACTCACACCAGACCCATGTCTGACCCAGAGTTTATTTCTGTTTTTCTTAAACTCTTGGGTACTCAAATTTTTATGAGTAGCCAAGTGATCAGGTTTTGCTTAGACGAGTTTTGGAAGGACCTGGAGATGGAGACTTGGTGTAGTTATATATGTATATGTATCTTTCCGCTGTGTATTAACTCTAAGATGTATTTTGTGGGTGTAATGTAATGACAGATACTTATGACTGTCTTGTTTTGGATGTTGTATATATGGGTAACTCTGATATGTGTAAAAATTATGTAATGGATATGTGATATATTATATTTTGTTCTGTTTCCGCTGTGAGATTCTGATATCTGTTAGTTCTTTCTTCTATCTTTTCTATTTCTATCTATTTCTTTCTTATTGATGATACGATTTTCTGTGGAATGAAAGTCGGGTCGTCACAGTTGGTTTATTGATACCACGTGTGACGACCCGACTTTCCACTCCCGGAAAATCGCATCGACAGTAAGAAAGAAAGGGGTGAGAAATAGAAAAGAGAAGAAGAGAAAAGAAAACAACAACAGATACTCACAGCGGAAACGAAACGAAATATAATATATCACATAAATATTACATAGTATCATATACATCATCTATCAGAGTTACACAGATTACACATCACATACTAGACAGTTATAAACATCTGTCTAGTTATTACATCTCAACACAATACAGATCAATACAAAGATCAACACAGCGGAAAACTACTATCTATATCTACAATGCCGAAGCCTCCTGCTCCATTGCTCCTCCAGATTACTCGTCAAAGCTAAACCTGAATCCCTTGGCTACTCGTTAACCATTTTTCCTGAACTTCACGATCATCTTTCCACCTCCAGAAGAAACCTCAACCTCCCAAACCCTTGATATTATCAGAAATTTCCAAAAATGCAAAATCTGTTAAATCCCAAACTGCTCCCTAATTTTATTCCTAAAAATCGAGATTTAGGTTTTAAAAATCAAGTCTTTGATTAAGACTTCAAATTATATACTTGACTTAATAAATTAAAATGTTTGATTTTCTACTTATCTTAAGTTAACTCTGTTCTTTCTTTTTCTTTACAGAGACATTCAAATTTTATTCTAAAAATATAAACTTTACTTCATGATTTAATCAACAACTTCTGTTTAAAATCTTAAACACTAATAAGTATCAGATTTAGTGATAATGAGTCTTCACCCAATACTTAGATCTACAACCAAGAACAGACAAGAGCATATATTCATAGCAACACACATATAAGCATTCATACACACAGAAGATTCACCAAAATATACACATGCAAAGCATACTTATTCCAGTAATCAACATACACACTATAAACATTCACATCACAACACAATTATCATATAATTAAACATGCAAATATAATTATACTTAAGTTATTTTAAGTAAGTAGGTTACTCACTTGATTTAAACAGAGGCAGTTCTTTAATTTTTGAAGACTTTAGACTTGAAACAGGGAAACTTGAATTCCTCTTTAGATTTGATTCTAAACTTGAGTTGCTGGCTTTAAACTTGATTTAAATTATATGCATGCTGGCTTCCAGGTTGCAAATGAAGGCAGACAGCTTCTTGAATTGATTCCAGATTGCAAATGAATGCAAACAGAAGACTTTTGATTGTTTAGCTTGAGTGGATTTGATTTGAAAAATGAATTACAGGGATCTTTGATTTTTGATTACAGGTTGGCTTTCAAAACAGAGAAGATATGTTTGATGATCTCAGTTTTGAATTTGAAACTGGTCTACATGTTTTGATCAGAGGATGACAGATTGAAGAAGAATTTTGCAGGCTTTTGATGTTGAAAAATAAATTTCAAGTTGGTGATATAGGATACAAGGTTTATTTCTGAGAATTTGATTTTTTAGTTCGATCTCTGGTTTGAGGCTTTTAGATTTCTAATTTCAGTTTTTTAGAAGAGAAGAAAAGTTTGAATTAAAATGAAATTGCCAAGTTTCCTCTTATCTATTTTGAATAAATGTTTTCAAAAATAAACAAGACAATGCCACTTGTAAATTTAAGTTGTTAAAATGATTCCAAGTGTTTTGCATGTTCTTAATAGCCTTACACATGTTATTCTATTATTAAAATTATTTCTTATTTATTAACTTGTTTTTATGTTAACTTCAATTTAGCTTTAATGTTTCCATTTTAGCTTATTGTTTTCATATATACAATTTACATACCTTTATGTTTTATATATTTTAAAAGTAAATAAAAATCCTTTTTCTTATTTATTAATACTTACCTATATATATTACTTTTTAAAGAAACAAAAGCAAATTATATTTTAAAATAAAAGTGTATACAAATATTCTAAAATCCAAAACAATTTAAATATTCATCCCTTTGAATTTTAAACTTTAAATTCAAATTGAAATCAAATTAAATCCTAAGATTCAATTTTAAAAGTTAAGTTATATATATATATACAAATTAAATCCTGAAGTAATTAAATAATTAATCTTTAATTAACTACATTCATTAATTAACCTTAATTAACCATAAACAGTCATTAACAATTTGTAATTACTTATCTTAATTAATTACTTTTTAATTAATTATATTAATTAATTATTCTTTAATCACTTATTATTGATTAATTAATCTTAATTAATTAACCCTTAATTAATTACTTCCTTAATTAATTACTCTCTTTTAATTAATTACCTTAACTAGTAATTAATCACATTATTAATTAACCTTAATCCTCTAATTTATTAATTACTCTTTAATTAATTAACTTCAAATCAATAGAATTAATTAATCTTTTAATTAATAACATCAAATGATTTACTCTTAATTACTTCCATTAATTACTTTCATAAGTAATTTTTCACTATTTACTTCCATAAGCAATTCCTCTTAATTTAATTACATTTAGTAATTACTTCACTAATTAATCTATCAACTAATTATACTTAATTAATTCATAATTAAGTGATTATTTAAATTAACCAAACATTTACCGAATCATTTAAAATTAATTAAATAATTAGTTAACTCCTTGTATTTAAAAATACTTAAATAAATTAAGAAAATCATTTATCTTAATTAAACTTTTACTTATTAATAAATCATTTACATTAATTAACTATTCTTAAGTTAATAACAATAATTAATTAACCTTATTTATTTCCACAAATTAATTATTTAAAATTAAACAAAATCTTAATAACTTAAAGAGAAATCCTTTATTATAATTGATTACTTAATTATCATTAAACCATATTACAAATAAAACATTTAGAAATCAAATTAAAAGAAGTTTAGACATCTTAATTTTATCCTTTAAATCTTTGAAATTAATTATTTTCTTAACATTAAAACTTGTTTTAATTTGCTTTTACTTTTAAACTAGGCAATACACAAAACCAAACTCGAGCAACACTCACGTTCCTCATCTCCTTCGAGTCGAACACGTGATTATTCGAAAAATACCAAAGCCAATTTTCACAAAAACTCGAGCAACTCCCGACCATTATCTACTTCGAGTCGAACTGCAAACAATCATGAGAGCAACTTCGAGTCGCTTTCTTCTTCTCCAACGAACCCATCAGATACACGCGAACGTAATCAATCGTGCACGTGCACAATGCTTCCAGCCTCCTCCGATCGACTTCGCCATCGCCTACCAGTCGCCAGTGATCCCCTCGAACACTCCGACCACCCAGCTCCATTGATTACGCCAGAACCCAAAATCGAGTTAAAATCTCGACTACTGGAACCATACATCGATTGAAAACCGCTCCTCCTCATCGCCTCCGACCTCGAGAAGCCCCTCCAACCTTACCGAAACATCGCCTTGATCTCCAGCGAACACTTCCCCTCATCGTGATCGTCTCCATTTTCATGATGACGCTGCAGATTCTCCGAGAATCACATCAGCCAAAAACCAACGTCGAACCCTAGTTCGATCTAATCCCATCACCACGGCCAACCAGAAAATCTACCACCATTTTTCCCGTGCTCCCCATCACTCAGACCACCTTCAGCCCAAATATCAACCAACTCGATCATGCCGATCATCAGTTATTACCAAAAATCCCCAAAACGAACAACTCAAAAATTCCCATTGTTTAACAATCTAAAAATTATGAAAAGTATATTAAAATTCATGATTTGCAATTACGAATTCATTTATGTAATTCAAACCAAAATTTAAGATTGTTGATTTTAACATATATATATTTTTCCCACTGTTATTTCATTTTTAAAAATTGTTTACTGAACTAAAAATCCTGATTCTATTTTTAAAAACAACAGCAGACTTCCACGATCAACTTTCATTTAAACATCGAAGTCTAATATTTATTCTATTGGGAGATTTAAATTTTCTTAAGGAAATCAAATCCTGTAAGTAAGAACAGAGAAGATATATGCATACAGGAGCTTATATATACTCAGACATTTCACATTTCAACATGCATTCACAGATAACATTCATATAAACATATAAGCATCATCACAAAACAATCCATCACATGCATCAAAGTTAATTCACAGATTTTAAAACTGTTTTAAAAAAATGTTTACTCACTTGTTTTATAAGCAGAGAACAAGGCAGAGCATGTTCCAGGCTTGTTTTCATTTTGAATTCTTTGCATGCTTGATCTCTGATGTTTAAATTGCTGTTGATTTACTTGTTGAGTTGCTTCTTGCTTTGAAGATTGAAAAACTGATGAAGTTGTTTGATTTAGTTACTAGATCCCAGATTGAAGATTTGAATTTCAGATTTCTGGTACTTGACATTTGAAAAGATCTGAAGCTTCATCATTGAATTTGTTTGTTTTAATCTTGCTGTTGCCCTCAATCGAAATGCAGGTTGAAGGTTATAGTTGATAATTGCATTTCAGCTTAAAGTTGCAGATTTCATTTTTGATTTGTTCTTGATTTTAAAATCTCAGGTTTGAGTAAAAGAAGACTAAGGAAATGAAAGATGTTTGTGAAACTAGTTTTCTTTTTCAAAATAGTTATTAAAAATCAAAAATAAAATATATTGCCACATGGTCATTTTGCCAACATTTGTCATTAAATTGTTTAATTGATTTACAAGTGTTTATGAAATGTCCTAACATGTTTACAAGTGTCTTAGCAAATATTTAATTAATTTTTTACTTAATTTAGATGTGAATATAACTTACTTATTAAATGTAAATATAAACTTACAACTTTATATTTACTAAATTAATTAATACTTACATATGTAAATATAAATTTACCTTTTAAAGAAAATATCCTAAAACAAATTATAATACAAATATATTTCTTATACATGTATTTTTAAAATTTTAAACATTTAACTTTATACATTTATAACCATTTTGATTTGAGCATTTTAAAAGAAGACAAAACAAAGCTTGTTTAAATCCTTTTTAAACAATTCCATTTAAAATAAACAATTATCTTATATTTTGAAATAATTGAATTAATCTAAACTAACCTTTGAAAAATATTAATTTTAAAACAAAGCTTTAAATTACAATTCATACATATATAAATTATCAATAGATTAAAATAAATTTCAAGCAATATCAAATTATAACATATACATACTATATATATTACAATTTGAAAATACAGTCTTTTATTTAAAACAAAAGATATCCTATTCACAATATATAACAATATATATATTATAAATAGTTTAAAACTTTATTAGCTTTGAAAATAAATCTTATCAATAATGCCAGATTATATATTTATTAACCTTTAAAATATTAAATTAACCAATTTAAATTAAAATTATAAAGAAAATTATCAAATCAATTAAATTATCAATACAGATTATTAGATTTATATTGCCCAAAACCCCGGGATATCACAGTAGATTTTAGCACATTCATTATTACATCCCTTTGTAACAGTAATCAAGTTAATCAATTTAATATATATTAATTATGAGGCAAATATTTGTCACTATTAGTTATTAATATATTTAAAATTTACCACTGAATTTGCTTGCTCTTAATGTGGACAGTAGAAGGGTTTTTTCTTGGTCGCAGTGAATCATAATGGTTCCATGTTTTGTTAACTGCATTGAATTATAACAGCGTATAATGATTCTGGCTATGTAGCAGTATCAAAAAAATTCTGCAATTTATAGCTTCTTCTTCCAACACTTTGACTATTAATGATTCATATGTTGGTTTGAAGTCTTTACCTATTGATACATGTGATTACATATTAATTAGTTTTGAAACTTTCATGTGACATTTGTTTGAAATTTTAAATATTTCATACCCTTGCATAGAATTTTAAGTATATTATGTCTTCATGAATTGTCTTTAGTTTTACTGCTATGTACCAGTCAATAACCTGCATCGAAATAAGATTTTACATATTAGTTTTGTTGTTTTCAGCTGTAATAATATATTGATTTGTATACCCTGGAGTCAATGTATTTATTGAATAACATGTCAGAAATTATTTCAATGTCTTTTTCCTTGTTATAGTATGCAACATTCCTATTTTAATAAATAAGTAATGCATGTTAGTATGTATTATTGTAAGAAAGTTATAAATAATTGTTTGGCATATGTATATTTCCAGGTAACAATTAACAGGCAAATATTGGCCTGGAAAATATTTGCTTAGCAATTATTTGCCAGGCAATTATACATTTATGTACACTTGTGTGTGTATTTGCATTTTATATTTTAATAAAATAACTTACTTCTTTCCACGTGCTTGATAAAAAGCATCAAGCTTGTGAATCTGTTCATTTGTGAGCCATTTTTTGCAATCTTTCTTTTTTGAACCAATATTTGTGCATCTTCTTTCACTTCAGTGCGATCATGGTCAGATTCTTCGCTTATTTTTGATATGTTTTCAATTTCAGGAGTTTTTTCATCTTTTTTGTCAACCTTGATTTTATGCAGTTTCCTTTGGTAATCTCCTTTTTTCGATCTGGATATACATAATTTGAATCTTTTCTTGGTCTTTTACGTTTTTCTTTTATTCTTTTTATGAGTGAAGAAGGAGAAACTTTGGTTATTTCTCTTTGTGTAATTTTCCTCTCTTTTTCTTGCCTGATTTGGAATTCTTTAGCTTCTTTTTGTTGAAGCTTTTGTTTGTTTTCTAGGCATTGAAATATTTATGTTAATCCCAAACTGAATGACGAGAAACCTACTTCTGGTGTTTCTTTCTTCTCATCATCTGCTATAGTTGTATATTTAGTATATGTTTGATATTTGAGATAAAATATTTTATATAAAGTCTGGATTTTGTTTTAAAATATATACCTTTCATTTTTTGTATATTTTTTTCTTGATGTTTTTCTTCATTTAAAATTTTTGATTTTTCATCTGGTTTGTCAAAAAATACAAATTGTTATATACTTTGTTTGTTAGTATATACATGGAAAATGTTTGCCAGGCAAAAGTTTGCCAGGCAAAAGTTTGCCTGGCAAATGTTTGCCTAGCAAATGTTTGCTATGATGATATTTTAACTATAATATGTAAAATTTTACCTTTTTGAGCCTTCTTTTTCCTTTTTTATATATTCTGTTTGTTGGTCATTTTTCACTTCCTTTGGTCGGATGGCTACTTCATATTGGCTTGTTATTTGGTCATCGTCATCCCCGTCGTCATTATTGGCAATAGTGTCATTTTTAATCTGTTCAGCTTGATCCTCAATTTTGTTTTCATATTGATCAGATTTTTTTTCTTGTTCATCATTATTAGTAGAAACAAGACCTTTATCTTGATCAGCTTCATTTTCAAGTTTACTATTTCTATCAGCACCTTCAGAAGCATAATTTATATTACTTTCATCATCATCAGCATGTTTTGTTTCATCACACTGTTTCTTCTCCATACTCTTTTGCAGTTCATCATTTTCTTTTTCAATTTCTTTGTTTTGTTGTTTTAGGTCTGCATTCTTCTTTATTAGCTCTTCATTTTCATTTTTTAGATCTGCATTTTTTTAAGCTCTTTATTTTCTTCTTTCTCCTTTTTCAGCTTCTTTATTTCCAATTCCATGTCTTTTAGTTTTTTGCTGATATTCTCATATTTTTTATCATCAATATAAGTCTTTTTGTATGATATTAGCTTTTGTAGTTTTTATTTCCTTTTCCCTTTTTTGTTTTTCTTCTGTTCTCTACAAATTAGGAAAAAAATTAATATTTGTTTAGTAAATGTTTGCCAGAAAAATGTTTGCCTAGCAAATGTTTATTTGGCAACTATTTTCCTAGCAACATTTTGCCTGGCAAATATTTGCCAGTTAATTGTTGCATGCCTACTATTTGTTATTATATATTCTTCAGTGGATTTCTTTGTATTGTTAGCAAAATTACCTTTTTTTCATGGAAGCACTTCATTTTGCTTGGAGTACGTTGCAGAAGTGTCCATTTGGAAATTGTTGGATCATTTTCTTTATAAGTTTTTTCGAAGGAATAATGTCTGAGATATCACAGAACCACTACTGCATATAGAGGTATTAGTTTATTCTGTATTATTAATTATGAAAGATAAAATAGGTTATTAGAGTTTACCAAGAGCAGAGTTACACATGCACGTATTTTTCTTGGACTTTCTTTGCTTTTTCTTACTTGCTCCATTAAATTTTTTCTAATTGTTGCTGGCCAAGAAATGTTTTCTTATTCAAATTATAAATATATGATAGCAACACCAAAGGAAAGGCTGAGTTTGGGTTGGAGAGTAAGAAAGTTGAAATCAAATACATTATAAGCAATCTTGCAACATCATTTTCTTTTTTTCATTTTGAAGCTAATTGAATGCTTAATTTTATGTCTTTTGCTTTGATCATTTTTGAATCCTTGAAATATTCTTCTTTGAATGCTTTTAATTCAGAATGAAGTTCAGATTCCTTTAAATGAGATGCAGTGTCAATTGTGATGCCTTCCTTTGGAAATCCAAAAATTATAGCAATGTCGCTTTCTTTTAAATTTGCTTTGACATCTCCAAATTTAAACAAGTTGTCTTCAACTGAGAAGCATTGTATTATTATATCTACTGGAACTGATTCCTTTGCTATGTCATCGGATTTTATTGATCTTTCGAAGAATGGGTTGATGATATTGAAGAATGGAGTTTTCTTTAACAATTCCATGTGTGATTGTAGAAGTAGGTTTTTTTAACAAATGTTCTATTAATGTGTGGAAAGATCTAAAATCACTTCTATAGGCTTCTAAATTTTCTTTCGAGGTTCCAGTTTCTTTTGGCTTTTCTTCTTTTTGTTTCTTCACTGGTTTTTTTACTTGTACTTCTTTTTTACTGGAGCTTTTCTTTTTAGGGATGAAACATGAACATCTTGTGATTGTATATAATCTGAAGATTTTATATTTGGAGTTGTTGAAGTTTCTTTTTCTGAAGATTTATATTCTGATGATTCAGATTTTTCAAATGTTGGAGATTCAGTTTTTGATTCTAATTGATGTGTTTCATGTGATTCACGATTGGAAGATGATTTAGCTTGTTTCTTGATTTTATCAACCGATGGTCTTTTTTAGATACCACAATATTGCATCTTCGTCATGATTGCTATAATTTGTGAAGTTAGTGTCACATAGATACACACACACATACATATTTTGTATATATTTTGCATGGGTAAACTACATACACAAGGAACC
Organism: Allium fistulosum; assembly: GCA_030737815.1. Classification (NCBI taxonomy): domain Eukaryota; kingdom Viridiplantae; phylum Streptophyta; class Magnoliopsida; order Asparagales; family Amaryllidaceae; genus Allium; species Allium fistulosum. Next base: position 289,637,992 of record CM060905.1, read on the forward strand.
ATTGATTAAATTTATGGCAAATATTTGCCAGGAGAGTAATTGCATTTGTCATTCACGAATCTTCAATTCTAATTTACCAAGTAACAAATAATGTATGTCAAAATTTATTGGCAAATATTTTCCAGACAAATATTTTGCATGGGTAAACTACATACACAAGGAATTTCTATTTAAATTTATGAACATACATATATGAAGATTTTTACATAAATACATACATACATATGAGTAGCAAATATTTGTCGGGCAAATATTAATCTGGAAAATATTTGCTTGGTAAATATTTTGCATGGGTAAACTACATACACAAGTAATTATTGATTAAACTTGTGGCAAATATTTTTCAGGAGAGTGATTGCATTTGTCATTCACGAATCTACAATTCTAATTTACCAAGTAAGAAATAATGTATGTCAAAATTTTACAAGAAAATATTTGCCAGGCAAATATTTTGCATGGGTAAACTACATACACAAGGAATTGCTGATTAAATTTATGAACATACGTATATATAGATTTGTACAAAAATACATACATACATATGAGTAGCCAATATTTGCTAGGAAAATATTAATTTGGCAAATATTTGCCTGGTAAATATTTTGCATGGATAAACAACATACACAAGGAATTGTTGATTAAACTTATGGTAAATATTTTCTAGGAGAGTAATTGCATTTGTCATTCACGAATCTACAATTCTAATTTACCAAGTAACAAATAATGTATGTAAAAATTTAACAGGCAAATATTTGTCAGGCAAATACATACACAAGGAATTGCTGATTAAATTTATGAACGTACATATATATAGATTTGTACATAAATACATACATACATAAAATATTTGCCTTGCAAATATTTTCCAGGAAAATATTAATCTGGTGAATATTTTGCATAGGGAAACTACATGCACGAGGAATTGTTGATTAAACTTATGGAAAATATTTGCCAGGAGAGTAATTGCAATTGTCATTCACGAATCTACAATTCTAATTTAACAAGTAACAAATAATTTATGTCAAAATTATACAGGCAAATATTTTCCAGGCAAATATTTTACATGGATAAACTACATACACAATGAATTGTTGATTAAATTTATGGCAAATATTTGCCAGGAGAGTAGTTGCATTTTTCATTCACGAATCTACAATTCTAATTTACCAAGTAACAAATAATGTATGTCAAAATTTTGCAATAAATTTTCTTGAGATATAAGTATAGGAAAATTGAAATTTAAAACCATTTCTACTTCTTTTTCTCCATGTTTATCAGTTTCTTGAAATTGTGCATTTGCGTGTTCTACGCAATAGCCATTTGATGCGGCCATTCCTTTGCAAGCTTCGTCTTCCTCAACAAATCTTCAATTAACAACCTTTTTTTTTATGTCTTATGGTTTTGAATTGAATCTCGATTGGTTTGGTTGATGATTTTAGGGTTTCGAATTGTGTAAAGTGAAAGGCGATTGGTAATCAAATTTTTTTAGTACAGAATGAAAGTGGGTATGTGTAACGACCCGTAAAATTTTCAATAATTTAATTTGTTAGGTTAATAAGTTTTAGGTGATTTAATATAGAAAAAAGAAAAAAAACTTTATCTATTAATAATTGAGCAATGGTAATTAGAACTAATTAGTAACAATTGAAATGAAGTCCCAATGATGAAATAATGTAAATTAGTTATAAATTTGAATGTAAGAAACAAGTGTGAATGTTGAATCATTAATGAGATAATATGTGATAAATAGAAATTAAAGTAAATCATTCTTGAAGTGTATTTGTAAACTAATATTTAAAATGTTTTATTATATATTGTGTTGTTTGAGTTGTTGATGTTGATTTGGGCTTCCGATCGATTCGTCTGATCAACGTAATCGATAGGATCTCCAAAACACTTGAACAGAGCAAACTGACACAATGTTATTTTCAAAACTTGGTAAATGAGGAAGTTTGTATAACTATATTTTATATATGTATAATTTTTTGAATTTTGATAGTTAATTGAATTGGATGTTAAGAAATAATATTTGACTTTGTATATATATTGTAATCATTGGCTTTGTTCATATATAAATAATTGAATTATAAAATATAGTTATAAATTAATTTGGAAATTTAAATGAATTTAAAACAAGAATTCATAATTTAATTTCCGAAGATTTCAAACTTTGGGTTTAAAAGTTTTAAAAGGATATATATTATTTGAAATATGTCCGAATAGAAATTGTTTCTAAAGAATTTTTAAAATTTTAAATCGGTGCTCTTCTCTTTGTCGTTGGAAAATAATTTCGGTGATGACTGCAGCACCATCGCATTCATTTTCGAGTTTCGAAGTGAAGAGACCATTCTGTAGCTTTGCTACAGTTCTGCTTTGAAGAATTAAATTGATTTGATTTTCTAAGATTTGACTTGATTTATAATATATATATATTGATATATGATTTAAAGTTGATTTGATATATATTTTGTATATATATTTATTTTATCTAGAATAGTTTGAAGTTAACCGGAAATTTAATTCTTAAATTTTATCTTAAAGGATGATTTCAATTATAAAATAAAGCCAAAGGTTTGAATAAATATTTAAGCTTGAAATAATTAAACTAGAAAGTTTTATTTGTATAATATTCTATTGCATTTCAATATAACTTACCTTAATTATTTAGAAGTTAACAATGTAATTGGATAATGTATAGTATAAAAGGATTTTATAAATAAAATTTGAGTGGTTATAATAAATGTTATACACTTAAAAATTTAGTTATAAAAGATTTATAGAGGTAAACAAAATAAAAAGTTAATTGAATAATTTACAATATAAAGTGGTGTTAAAGGAATTATAAACAAATTTGAGAAGTTATAAAAGTGTAAATAAACTTAATAATATGATTAGATATATTAAGTGGAATAAATTTAATAATAATTTTGGAATAAAGAAGAATGAAATTTAGTGAATAAGTTATGGGCATAATAAATGATTTTCAAATTCATAACTTTGGAAAATTGTTAATTTAAGATAATTGTATGATGAGATAATGAGATTTAAAAATAGTTAAGATTTATTTCAATTAGGTGAAATCAAATGGATGAAATCAATTATTAATTTAAGTTGAAATTTTCATGGTTCAAAATTTATTATCTTATTTTGTTTTCCAATCTCTTTTCTTTCGGATGTTCCTGTTTTCCTGCATCCTAAGCGGGAATTGAATTCTGAATTGATTTTTATTCCTGAAGTTCAACCTATAGTCCTTCCCTCCAGAAGAACTTATCTTTACCTATTAGTTTTGGAAATTTTTCATAAATCTTTGAGTACTCACCTAAATCTGAGCACTGCTTACCATCCACAGACCGATGGTCAAACGGGAAGAGTGAATCAGGTTCTAGAGGATCTCCTTCGTGCTTATGTTCTTAAATTTGAAAGATCATCTCCATCTTGTAGAATTCACCTATAATGACAGTTATAATGTCAGTCTTCTTTCATCTTGTCATAATCCTATCTCATTCTATCTGTTTTGGGTATAAATTAATTTAAATTGAATTGAATTTATATGGTTAAAATCGTTGATTTTATTTTGAGTTTCAATTTAGTGTTCTTTCAGGGTGTTTCTATTCTCCTACCTTCTTCCTTTTCGGGGACAAAAAGTTTTGAGTGGGGGAGAGTGTAACGACCCGTAAAATTATCAATAATTTAATTTGTTAGGTTAATAAGTTTTGGGTGATTTAATATAGAAAAAAGAAAAAAAACTTTATCTATTAATAATTGAGCAATGGTAATTAGAACTAATTAGTAACAATTGAAATGAAGTCCCAATGATGAAATAATGTAAATTAATTATAAATTTGAATGTAAGAAACAAGTGTGAATGTTGTATCATTAATGATATAATATGTGATAAATAGAAATTGAAGTAAATCAGTGTTAATTGAGTAAGTGTAACATTTGGTTTGTAAATAATAATGGATTCATTAATGTTGATTTAAGTAATAGTAACGGGTGTGAGTTACTATTTAATTGGCCTATTAATTTAGTTATAACAGTTATATTTGAGTATAAATTTAAATATAAGCAAATAAGGGTAAGTGGTGTATAAATAAATAAATTTGTATAATCGATAGTAATTGAATGAATTCAATATCAGGTAAGTAATTATGATAATTAGTTGAATATATGATAAACTTAAGTGTAAATTAAAGGGTAGTGATAACAGCTATTATAGGTTGCCTATTTAGTCTATAAAATAATTAGAAAATCTTTAATGTCATTAATGAGAATTTATGCAGTAACGGGAGGTGTGAATGTATAAAATAAATGAAACGTAAATTTATTTATAAAGTAATAAATTGGTAAAAGGAATGGAACTAAGGTAAATTAATTAATTGGTTTTAAATCTTAATTGATGTGTACAATTGACAAGATTTCACATTTAGAAATGTAACATTTTATACAAATTTAAAATATATATATATATATGTTTCTTGTGTATATCTTTTATATATTTTTATTTATTGAATGTTTCTTATGTATATATCTTTTATTTAATGGCTAGAAAACAAATCAATTAGACGTATGTTACTTTGCTTTAATTTGGCATACGTTACATTTGCTTTATTTCTTGCCTCTTTATTTGCCTATCTATTTATTTCCTACCATAGCCGCCTACTACCTATCAATTCACGTGAAAAAGGAAGAGTATCTCATCTCATATTTTTCCCATTTGTTTCTTTTTATTTAATAGGAAATAAAACCCTTCAATTCTCTAGCCGTTTAAAACATTGATTACATGCCGTTTCTTTCCACTTGACTAGCCGTGAAAACTCCTCTGGTAATTACTTATTCACGTACAAAACACTTTTCCCCATCTCATTTTCAATTGCATCTTCACGTGAGAAACTTTTCCTGTAAGTCATGGCTTCTTTTCCTATTTTTTTTCTATTTTTTTTCTCTTCTATTTTCTTTTGTTCTTTCCTTTGTTTCAAGGAATAGGCTCGGCCACCATGAATTGCCGACCACCACTCCCCCTCCACCACCACCTTCCACGACCAACATCACCCCTTCATCACCACAAACATAGCCATGACCACTACATCACCATAGCCATGCTTCATGTTGCCTTGACCCATGCCATAGCCATGACCGAGCACATAGAGACTTATGGCTGAACCAAAACCCCTCTTGCCTTTGACCTTTTGGCCTTCCAATGAAGTTGTAACCTCCATCTCTTCAAATTCCTTAACATAACCGTGTACACACCACTTTGGCCGAGCCTAGGTGCCTCTAAACATGATGAGACCGAGCACTACATGGTGTGGTCAAGCCCACTTGACCATGGCCTAGCCACTTGATTGATTTAAAGCAAGGTTATGTCACTTTGATTCATTCTTTTCATTGTTTTATTCTATAAATCTTTGTGTTGAATTTTATTCTTATAATTTTGTAAATTGTTTGTATACAAGATTGGATCTTGACTCTCCATCGCAAAAAAATCTTGTTCGTGCCTAGTCGTGCTTTCAGAATTTGTTTTGTATCTCTTGTTTGTTATCTCCAGCTTTAAAAAGGTGAGTTTTATCACTCTAGACATATGTACTTATATTGTTGTAAAATGATGACAAGTGAATTTATATAAATTGATATGTTATTCATACATACATGTGATATATTATTTGATGTTAAATGCTGTTTATATACCTATTACACTACTTGATATGTTATTATATGTTATACTGTCCATTTTAATTACTGTATCTCACACTGCAAGTTCCCTATCACTATGGGTTGAAATGATACATACCCGGACAAATATTAGAATAAGGAAAAATCATTATGGGCTGAAATGATAGACTCGAGTGATTTTTATTGTATTTTTATTTTATTTTATTTGACTTGGGATTACGGGTTTGAAATGATAGAACCCGGATTTTTCTTTTTAAATTACGGATTGAAATGATACATATCTATATCACTTGACCTAGGTTAGAAAATATTATACAGGCCCATGGTTATATTTTTAAATAATATTTTCCTAAAAATTATTAAGTATTTTGAATGTTTAAAATTTATGAAATTTGAGCTAAAGGATTTGATTTAAATGACTTAAATATAAGAAGATGTTGGTTTTCTATAAGTTAAGATTTCATAAGTCAATAAGTGGCTTTAATGAAATTTTAAAGATGTGTTGGTTTTAAATTGAACCTAAAGACATTAATTGATGATAAATAACTTAATAATGGAATCTGACTTAATATGGAAGTTTTTAAATCTAACCTAGTAATTGTTATGAATTTCACTTTATGAAACGGACATGTTTTGAGTAATAAATAATGTATTTTGAACTGATAAAATGGAATACAGTTTTTAATTGGACATTTTGTAATAAAATGTATTTAACTAGAAAATAATAGTTAGTTGATGTCTAAATGAATAGATCTAAAAGAAAAAGATTTGATTGTTATATTAACTATGATAAAATATTCCTTTGTGAAATGTTATGTTTTGTAAAATAAATAGTGATGATTTTTAAATGGAAAAAATGTAACTTTAATTATGACTTAACTTGGAAATTTGGTTTTAAATGAAAACTTTTAAGTTAAGTAAATAAAGGGAAATTAAAATTTTACTTGGAAAATGGGTATTTTAAAATAATTTATTAAGTTAATTGTTAAAGCAAAAGTTGAGAAAATAATTTACTTTTGACTTACTGAATGAATTATTGTTTAAATTGGATATTTACTTATTAAGTGTTTATTTTATTGAATCATAAGTTAAGATATCCGAATGAATATTTTGAAGCGAAAAATATGATTTTTATAAGTTAAAATGACCAAATTTTAAGTTTTATTGTTTTTGAAAATTTTATAATAAAGCTGGAATTAATATTGGTAGCACTTCAGAAATGCTGTGGTCTTAAGACGGCATTTGTTAAGTGCTGTCATTTCTGGAAATAGACTAAGTTCTGAAATAACAAAGAGCTACTGCAGCACTTTGTAGGTACTGTTGTTGCTGAAACTAAACTATAATTTGGAATAACCAGAGAGCTACTGCAGCACTTTGTAAGTGCTGTTGCTGCTGAAAGTAAACTGTTTTGAAATAATAAAGGCTATTGTAGCATTTTATAACTGCTGCTGTTTCTAAATTTGACAATGTTTTGAAATATTACTAATATATCTACTATAGCACTTTATAAGTGATGTTGTTAGCTGAAAATACAATGTTTTGGAAATTTTATAATCGAATGAATGAACTTAGAAATGCTACAACTTTGAAATGAGTATTATTAGACGTTAAATTTAAATGGTTTAAATGAATATTATTTTAAAGGTGTTATGATTTTCTAAGTATTATGATTTTCAAAGAATAACATTTCTAAATTGTTATGATTTAAAAATATTATGGTTTCAAAGTGTTGGGTTTCAGAGTTGTTATAACTTTGAAAGGTACTATGGATTTGAAAATGAAATTGTGTGAAATTGTATTTTATTAAGAATTGTCTTTAAATATATTAAAGTGAAACTTATTGAAATTGAAGATTTAAGAATGTGACTTTATAAAGTGGTTTGATTTAAGATGATTTAAAGGAATATTTCAAGTTTAATAAATTTAAGGAAATATTCAGTGATTTGGAAATTTGGGTTTTATTTAAATGATATATTGATTTGGTTTTTGGAATTTAAATGATATATTATTGCTTTGGGACTTGAAATGGAAATGATATATTGATTTGGCTTTGAAATGAAATAATATTGTATTTAGTTTTGAAATGGATATGATATTTTGGGTTTTTAAGTAAATGATTTTGAAATAAATATCCATGGGTTATAATAACGATTGGTTGGCAAAGAGACCATGATCGGATATGGGCATACTCTCTGTCGATACCGAAAACCACTTTGACAACCGTGTACACGGTGGAGATTCCAGAATGAAGTAGGATGGTGGCGACGGTCCTATTGAGGTATATACGTGGACCCGACTCCCGTGAGTTGGCATAAGGTGGCTAAAACAGGAGCGATTGACGGTCCAATGAGGTAGCACCTCTGATCAGACGCATTTCTTCGATACCATTCTATTACTTTGTGATTGATTTGGTGGCCACCCTTCGATTTTGATTGGGAGTGTGTTCCGAGGTGGGCGGTAGTAGATGCTATGCGTTTCCACCAGCCCGGATGCGTAATTGGTATATCTACCCTGGCATTGCCTAGTTGTGCCATGTCACCTACCATATCGAGCTTTACTACGAGTTGGGTTTTGTGCCGTAGCCTGTGGAGTATTGAGGGTAGCTCCTGATCTGGGGGTATGCTAATACTGGATAGACTACTGGGATTATTATGTGTTAAGGTGGAAAATGTAAAGCCTTAACGCTATTTAAAAGTAAGTTTATTTTATTATTAGACATTATTATAATAGCGAATATTACTACATAGTAGATAGTTTAACGGATCCATAAAGAATGGGCGATCCCAAGCATTCTTTAAGTTACTTGTACCTTTATATTACAGTTCACTTGAGTTGGTTTACATTATATAAGTATGTATGTCCTGACTCGAGTATTTTGTGTTTTGCTTTACGCTCGGGTCAGACTGAGTGATACAACATTCGAGACTCACCTTTGGAGTTGGAGCTTTCTTGGAGATCCAGCTATCTATTTCGCTTTCAGTTATCCTGTTGATTCCAGTGGTGTATTCTGATTTATACTTGATTATCATATTGAGACTTCTGTTGTATCTTGTTACTTCAGTTGTATCTTGTTAACTCTGATATATATATAGTACCTTCATGAACTACTATTTCTTGCTTCCGCTGCATTGTTATATTACTCTGTGTCTGTGATCTGTGATTTATGTACTGTATATTCTGTGTCTTGCCAAATTTATATTTACAATTCGGTATTTTGAGCAATTCAGGTCCGACATGTGTGGATTTATTGTCGATTTGAATGATCCAAAATACCGGGTCGTTACTTTTTTTTCGTGAATTGAAAGCGTGCGGGTATTTTTCTTAGTTATTTAAAATAAAGGATGTAGTTTATAATTTGCAGTTGGGAAGGAGATGGGCCAAATTATTTTCGGTTAGAAGGATGTGGGCCAAAATTCCCCTTATATATGTCGGGATTGTCTGGTCTAATTTTTTTTGTCAATTTGGATATTACTGTTTTAAAAAAATCATCACGGCTTGGAAAATGATTTAATTAATTGATATAATTTTGTAACTTATTATGTACGTAAACATAATTAAACTACATGTGTCGATTAACTAAAATCATTTTGAAAATTAAATACAAGTTTTGTGTGTTTGTTCATTTTATATGCAAATTCAGTTGGCTATTATTTACATATTTTTAAATTTCAGTCCAAAATTCATAAGTGGATTCTTGTGCAAATCATAAACCTATATTTAATCTTCCATAAGTTAAAGCTAGCTTTTTAATTGTCAATTATAAGTTTTAAAACATATAAAATTAAATTTTATAAATTTCCATTGTTTTAAATTTGAAACATTGTTTGCAATTATTTATAGTTGTATACATAAATGTATGTTATTTCAATTTAAAGTTTATAAAAGATACTTTTCTATAAAATCATAAATTTAATTTTAAATCATTGCTAAGTTAAAACTAAATTTAAAATTATTAATTCTAGAATTTAAAACATATAAAATAGTCAAAACAAAAAATATATATATATCTGTGTGTGTGTGTGTTTGTATGTATGTAATTGTTATTATATGTATATTTACAATTTATTATTTTATATAATTAAAAAAATGGACAACAAATGCATATATAAATGGATACGTGTGTCCGTTGCGGTGTAAATCTTAGCACCTATATATAGTCACATTTGCCATGTACACTTGATATTTGTTGCATGTGCATGGTACATATATAAATGTATTTGATACACTTATAAATTAAATCTCGTTTAAATTAAACAAAACTTCTTTTAAACAAATTAAGTAAAATATGGTGAATTATTTATAAATGTATAAGTGCCTTTTCTAATTAATTGCACATTCATTTTATGTATGACCCATTGAATAGTTTACATAATTAACAACTTGACTCTTTACTTGCCAAAATAATAATACAAAGCAATTAACTATTACACACACATATATATATAGAAGAGTATATTTGGTATGCTGTAATTTTAATAAACATTATATTTATGAAACTTCTTTTTGAACAATTTAAATAAAATGAGATTTTATTTAAAGCTATATTAGATTGGATCTAATAAACTGCCTAGACTTCATTGACCTAATAAATCCAACATAAGAATATTTTGAAATCAGCCTATTTCACCCGCTTTTAACTAGCCTGATTCCTTAAATATTATGATTTTGACTGATGACCTAACCATAAATGTCTAAGTAGCATAGTTTTGACGAAGTGATAAACATGCATAAATATAGTTGCTTAAGGGTACAACTTTAAAATGATTATGATTTAGGACTCACCTATATGATCGATAAATGTATGACTTAATGACCTTTACCGTGCTTCAGCACAGTCTACATAGCCTTTGATATTTAAATAGTTTAAATACTAACCAAGGACCAAAGTCACACCTATGAGTCACGCAACAGTAAATTTTAACATTGGACCTAAAAGCTATAATATTGTAATTTATAATTATTATAAATTATTACAAAGATGGTGTAACAACCCAGTATTTTGCATCAATCGATTTTCGATATTTGACGATTATAATTGCTATCGAAATTTAAAAATCAATTTGAAATTCTTTTATAAAAATGTTGACCGGGCTTTACAATTTGAGTCTTGGCCCATGTTTCTTGGCTTTGCCAAGATGATATCAGGGGCAAACCCGATCCCCTTCATTTCCTTTTCATGCCAACCCTAAGCGTATTAACGAATATAAATGGCGGTGACGATTCTCTGTTTCTTCGATCTGAAAATTAGGGCTTGCAATTTTTCTTGCTGTTTGGAACTTCATGCTTCTCGATTGCCTTGAGATGATCTCGTTTCCGCTTGCCTGTGGAGGCTTACGAGATTTAGGGTTTTTCTGATTTGGGGCTTCGTTCCCTTTATGCTCGGCTTTGCTCGAGAAGGTGATTCTTGCTTGCTTTGGCTTTGGGCGCTCCTTCTATTCGTCGATGACTTGATTGCTCGAATTCAACCAATTTCTGGGCTTCGCGATCTCGTTTTCAAATCATCGTCACGCGAGATGATTTCAGCTGGATTGAAGCTTCAAAACTTCAACTCTCGACCGAACTGAGGTGAGTAATTTGCTCACATCTAATTCAACCTTATATACGTGATTTTGTGGCTCCGGTATATATGCAGGAGGCCCTAATTTTATTTGTTGCCTTGACTTGTTCGATTTCCTGGGTCGAACTTGTTGCACACTCCCGAGCTTGTTTTACTGATACATTGAGCTCGTGTAGTCTTCATTTAGGGTAGTCTGTACTGCTCATGTTGTATTCATCTCCTGATTGCTCTGTACTTTCGTGGCTAATCATTTGTATACATACATTCATGTATGTATATAGTTGTATGATCATTGGCTGCACTCTGAAATCTTGAGTTGTATTGGTGAACTTCACTTTCATCGTCATCTCTATGTATGCCTTATCATTCACTTGACTATTTGTACACGTACATCGCTCTGATGTTGTCTATGTGATGCATTTGTCATTGATACTGTTGTTCAATTTTCTTCCAGTAGTTGCCTTTGCATTCTGTAGTCATGTGTACATCGTTAACACTCGAGTCTGGTTCATGTCTCGAATTTGTTGCACTGAATCTTGATACATTTTGTATTCAATCTGGATCTCGAGTGCTGTTACATGTGGGGTTTTGGTTATGGGTTTCTTTGGTACTGGGAAAGTTGTTGTTCTGTCTGCATTAATATTGGTGCATTCATATCCCTGTCTAATTAGTTCAGATTTGTACTGAACTTTAGTTGCAGTGCTTCATGTTGTAATTGTATATCACTATGTTGCATTTAGCTTGACTTTGTCTGATTACGGTTGTTACTATCTGTTTCATTGATTTGCTCCACACTTGATCGCTTGAGTTTACCTGTCTGTTCTCTGACCATATGACAGTGGCTTCATTACCTTGTTGTTCCTGCCTGTAGTTTGACCATTTGTGTTCACTGTGTATTCATGTGCATTGATACTCAAGTCTTGATTCACTGTTGCTGGTGCATACCGTTACTGCCATTATTGTGGGCACTGACTTCATTTCGTCTGCACTTTGATGATTAGGTCGTATTGCCTCTGACTTTTGACATATAGTCTTCATTCATTTCGAGTTAGTCGCTTACAGTTGCATTGTTGACCCATTACTCTGGTTGACATTTTGTTATCGCCTACTTGTATCAATCCATATCATCACTTAGTTATTGCAGTCTTCGAGTAGCTAGTGCACTTGTATACAGCTGCATTGGTTAGTCCTTTGCAGTCTTCACTATACCATATTGTCACTGCATATCTCTTTTGCATTTCTTTCCTTGTGGTTTAGTTTCACACTGCTGTCACTTGTAGTTACTGCAGTGTTATAGTTCACGGTCTTCATTTGAGACAGTGTTCATATACTCTTGAGTCATGTTTCATTTGCTTGAATTGGTTCAGGGCTTTTGTTGTTGGTCTTGTTTGTCTTGTATATAGTTGCATTTTCTTCCGGCTTGTTTCACTTGAGTTGTGAACTGATGTTGAATTCATTCGTTGTCTGTTGTTTGCATTGTTGTTCAGCCTCCATACATGAATTCCCTGTTGCTTGTTGACTTGCAAGTTGACACTCTGGTCTGGTGTACATTCATGTGTCTGCACCCAGTCTCTGCCTTGTTGAGCATTTCTTTGATTGCTGAACATAAGTTTTACTCTGTGCTTTGACACTTCTGCATTGTTGAACATTGGTCTGTATTTCATATAGATTTGAAATCTTTTGCTGTCCAGTTGATTCACTGATGTTCATATGTACTGCCCTTGTACATGCTTCACTACATCATCTTCTACCTGTTGCACTTGCAATGATGTTGTCCATTTCATGTTCGAATTCATACTTGTCTGCACTGATGTTCATCTGTTCTTGTTGGCATTGGATTACTGAAACAGTTTGTACATGTTTATTCTCGAGTTGTCCATCTCAGTTGAACTGCACTTGGTTCTGCTTCATGATGTACTCGAATTCGTCTTTATTGCTGTATATGCTTGAACTGTTGATGACTTTTCTGCAGTTTAGTTGCAGCCTGCCTTTGTTTTTATATACCTGTTTGCCACTGCAGTTTCATTATGGTGGTGACTTTATATTCGGTGGTGGCGAGGCAGTGCATGCGTGCGTGCACTGCAGCCACCCAGAATTGACAGTTTTGAATTGATTTAGTCGATTTGATAATTTGTTTATTTATCTCTGTTGATGATTTAAATCTGCTGATTTTTGCTTAACACTGTTAAGTGTTATATTTTTAGTTATCCGATTTCTTTGTTAAAAGGATTGGATAGACGGAAATTATTGTGACTGTCATCTATTTGATTATTATTGCTTCCATGCATAATAACTGAGTTTGAATTAGACTGATCCGGGTATTATTTTCTTTTGAATGTAATACTCGGGTCAGACCGAGTATTTACAGGTTGTAGATTTTTAGCTTTGGGTTGCTGCTAGAGCTATGAAGACTTTTTATATCACTTGAAGTGGTCTTCGTCTTGTTGTAGTAGTCAGTGTGTCTGTTTTAAGATGATAATGTATTCATGTATATTAGTCGATAATGTACTTGTATATATAACTTCTTGAGTCGACAGTTGTAGTTGTATCATTTGTATTGTGTCAAATGTATTGTAACTGATATCAGTTATTATATATATGAGACTTTTCGTTCCATCTGTATTCCGCATTTATGTTATCTGTGCTATTTTTATATCTATTGTCCTAAACTATTATAGCCACTGTGTAGTAGCTTTGAGTTTGTATCGGTATGTCGGATTTCCTCTAAAGATGAAATGCAATGTTTTATTATCTGACATATCGGTGCTCGCACAAAGCAATTACATAGATGGTCGCTCCTCAACAGCCTTATTCTCCGTGCTAGTTGACAGCACTACACCGTAGTGTTCTTGGCTAGCGTGGGTATAGAGGTGGGGCGTCACAGCTTGGTATCAGAGCCTGGGGTTTAGGACAATTATAAAACATAACTTAGATGGAACATGTGTTACAACTATTTGTCGATGTTTTATCTCTCATCTTTACATATGACTATTTTTGAATGTTAGGTATGAATTCCTAACGCTTATTCTTGTGTTTTCGGCTTTGAATTGATTTAGCCGATGTCGATTTTGTTTTAATTTGGCAAATTAAAGCCATTTTGACTTTTGGACTTTGTTCCACTTTTGTTCTATGCTATGAGTGTCATTGTGTACCTGTTACACTGTGATGAAAAATAGCTGGACCAGTTGCAAATTGAGTGATTTTGATTTCTCATTCACATCTAGTTTGAATCTCAGCGATTTTGAACTTGATATTTTGTGTTTTCCTCATCTTGAATTCCATTCGACTTCGGTCACTTTGTTTTTGAGAAATTGCTAATTTCTTGATTTTTAAGACTCTGATTTTGTTTGCCGTTGGTTTCTTTGATAATGATGATTGATTCATTTTGTACTCGACTGCGGCTATTAATTGTTGACTTCGACATTGACTTGATTCTTACTTTTGTTGAAGTCATTTATGCATTTCTGCTCGTTTTGCTTTGTTTTTCCAGTTGATAATCGATTCTTCTTTTCTAATTAGTTGTTATCACCTTTGTCGATTTTGATAACTTCTATTTCTGGAATTTTTGGTATTCCTACTTTGATGAATTTGGAATCGAATTCTTTGGATTCTATTCACATCTTCGTATGTGAATTCTTGTGATTGATTATTTCTACAATCATTTTTGTGATTTGTCACTTTAAAAATATAAAGGTTTTTTATACTAGTAGTAAATATCAAAATCCTTTTCTCCAAACGATTTCAAAACTATTTTACTACAAAGCTCTTTTTCTTAAACCATTTTCCGATCTATTAGTATATACAAGCCTTTATTTCACTCGTATGAGAAATTGAATTAAACGGCCTAGTAAAACAAGTGGTATGAAACGCTTGCGTTTACTTCGTCGGTTAACTCCTGGACTTGTTCGATTGAACCTTTTGTGACAATTTCCTAGTGAAGATTTACAGCTTGTTCGTAAATATTTAAGTTAAGCAAGTGGTTATGGGACATGAAGCTAAACTCATATATTTACTAGCTTGGTGTGATTGACACTTCTCGCTGATCATGATGATCATTTTATGATTTAGACTAGCAATTGTGCGATGTCTCTTTGTTTGCAAGGTTAGACTAGACCGCAGTGGTGTGATTCCGACTCACACATATCTCTTTGTCCGCAAGGTTAGTCTAGACCGCAGTAGTGTGATTCCGACTCACACATATCTTTTTGTTTGCAAGGTTAGACTAGACACCACTTGTGTGATTCCATTCACACATACCTTTTTGCTTTTTGGTTAGTCTGGACCTTAATTTGTGTGGTTCCACTCACACATATCTTTTTGTTTGCGAGGTTAGACTAGACACCACTTGTGTGATTCCATTCACACATACCTTTTTGCTTTTTGGTTAGTCTAGACCTTAATTTGTGTGATTCCACTCACACATATCTTTTTGTTTGCGAGGTTAGACTAGACACCACTTGTGTGATTCCATTCACACATACCTTTTTGCTTTTTGGTTAGTCTGGACCTTAATTTGTGTGATTCCACTCACACATATCTTTTTCTCTGCGAGGTTAGCCTAGACCTCAATCTGTGTGATTCCGACTCACACATGTGTGATAGCGACCCACGGTCTTCGGACCATTCCTGTGTGAAACTTTAATGGTTAGGCACCATGAGATAGCGTCTCGTCTTGTGATACCGGTGTTTTGGAGTTTCCATACTCCCATTTTGTGATAGGCCTCCCCCCCTTCTTGTGATTTCTGGATTCCTTGTGATGATTTCTGGAATTTTGTGCTTCACCAATTTTCGTGATTTCTATTGATATGTTTATCAATTTTTGTGCATTGGTGAGTTCATGTGTTATTGACTTGTTATGAATACAAGTTTAGGGTATGATATCCCTTTCTATCTTTGAGAAGATTCTTGTGACATTTTCTTATGAATGAAAATTCATTGGTATTATACTTTGATGCCAATTATTTTGATGAAATTTTAACGTGTTAACTTCAGTAACCGTCAATTTTAAAATGGATTTACAAGCGGTTCTTCCGCAATGCTGAATTTGTTGTCCGTTTTACTGTACTTTGAGAAGTGCAACTTCCTTATCTAAGATGCTACTGATATTGCTAATTTAATCACGTGTTTTCAAAATTCTTTATTTTTAAAAGTTGTTTCAAAAATATAAATTAAAATTGTTTTCAAAAATTTTTACAGTTTACATTTTCAAAAGAACGAGGAAGCGATTTAAACGTTTCAGAAAAATCGAGGACTATGACCCCTTTCTTTTACTGATTCGCTTAATTCCGGACTTGTCCGTTTGAGAATGTGAAATGTTATTTTTAAAACACACAATCCTGCACTTTCAAGGAAACGATAAAGAGATTTAAACGATTTAGCAAAAGTACG
Source organism: Allium fistulosum (assembly GCA_030737815.1). Lineage (NCBI taxonomy): Eukaryota > Viridiplantae > Streptophyta > Magnoliopsida > Asparagales > Amaryllidaceae > Allium > Allium fistulosum. The sequence continues at coordinate 289,654,610 of CM060905.1, forward strand.
GAGTATGAAATCATACTTTTACTACTTCGGTTAATTCCGGACTCGTTAATTGAATATTTATGACTTCTGATTATCGTTTTTGATAATCAGATGTTTGTGTTTCTGATTATCGTTTTTGATAATCAGATATTTGTGAAATTTGATTATCGTTTGAGATAATTAAATATTTTTCGATTTGATTAATCGAATATTTGTGATTTTTGATTATCGTTTTTGATAATCAGATATTTGTGAAATTTGATTATCGCTTGAGATAATTAAATATTTTTCGATTTGATTAATCGAATATTTGTGATTTTTGATTATCGTTTTTGATAATCAGATATTTGTGAAATTTGATTATCGCTTGAGATAATTAAATATTTTTCGATTTGATTAATCGAATGTTTGTGTTTCTGATTATCGTTTGAGATAATTAGATATTTGATTTGTTTTCTGATTATCGTTTGAGATAATTAGATATTTGATTTGTTTCCTGATTATCGTTTGAGATAATTAGAAATTTGATTTGTCTTCTGATTATCGTTTTTGATAATCAGATATTTGTGAAATTTGATTATCATTTTTGATAGTTAAACCTATTTGCGATTTGAAAATTCGATTATCGTTTTTGATGATTGAATATTTGCGATATTGAGATTTGAGCTTCGTCTTTTTCTCTGGCGATTCAGGTGAGTAATTTGATTTACTCACATTCAATTCGTGCAGTACGTAAATTCTGCTCTGTTTTCCTTTTCTTTTAAATGCTGGAACTCGATTGATTCTTGCTTTTGATAGTCGTCTGATTTTGATTCCTTGATCCCCACGATGTTGATTCTTCTGATTTGAATCAGTCGAACCTTTTGATTTCATATCTAATACTTCCCCTGCTGACATTTTCTTTGCTTATGCATTCGACATTGCCATGCTCTTATGGTTGTTACCTTTTGTCCATTTTTTCCTTATGATTGCGAGGACGCAATTTCTTTAAGGAGGGAAGTCTGTAACAACCCAGTATTTTGCATCAATCGATTTTCGATATTTGACGATTATAATTGCTATCGAAATTTAAAAATCAATTTGAAATTCTTTTATAAAAATGTTGACCGGGCTTTACAATTTGAATCTTGGCCCATGTTTCTTGGCTTTGCCAAGATGATATCAGGGGCAAACCCGATCCCCTTCATTTCCTTTTCATGCCAACCCTAAGCGTATTAACGAATATAAATGGCGGCGACGATTCTCTGTTTCTTCGATCTGAAAATTAGGGCTTGCAATTTTTCTTGCTGTCTGGAACTTCGTGCTTCTCGATTGCCTTGAGATGATCTCGTTTCCGCTTGCTTGTGGAGGCTTACGAGATTTAGGGTTTTTCTGATTTGGGGCTTCGTTCCCTTTATGCTCGGCTTTGCTCGAGAAGGTGATTCTTGCTTGCTTTGGCTTTGGGCGCTCCTTCTATTCGTCGATGACTTGATTGCTCGAATTCAACCAATTTCTGGGCTTCGCGATCTCGTTTTCAAATCATCGTCACGCGAGATGATTTCAGCTGGATTGAAGCTTCAAAACTTCAACTCTCGACCGAACTGAGGTGAGTAATTTGCTCACATCTAATTCAACCTTATATACGTGATTTTGTGGCTCCGGTATATATGCAGGAGGCCTTAATTTTATTTGTTGCCTTGACTTGTTCGATTTCCTGGGTCGAACTTGTTGCACACTCCCGAGCTTGTTTTACTGATACATTGAGCTCGTGTAGTCTTCATTTAGGGTAGTCTGTACTGCTCATGTTGTATTCATCTCCTGATTGCTCTGTACTTTCGTGGCTAATCATTTGTATACATACATTCATGTATGTATATAGTTGTATGATCATTGGCTGCACTCTGAAATCTTGAGTTGTATTGGTGAACTTCACTTTCATCGTCATCTGTATGTATGCCTTATCATTCACTTGACTATTTGTACACGTACATCGCTCTGATGTTGTCTATGTGATGCATTTGTCATTGATACTGTTGTTCAATTTTCTTCCAGTAGTTGCCTTTGCATTCTGTAGTCATGTGTACATCGTTAACACTCGAGTCTGGTTCATGTCTCGAATTTGTTGCACTGAATCTTGATACATTTTGTATTCAATCTGGATCTCGAGTGCTGTTACATGTGGGGTTTTGGTTATGGGTTTCTTTGGTACTGGGAAAGTTGTTGTTCTGTCTGCATTAATATTGGTGCATTCATATCCCTGTCTAATTAGTTCAGATTTGTACTGAACTTGAGTTGCAGTGCTTCATGTTGTAATTGTATATCACTATGTTGCATTTAGCTTGACTTTGTCTGATTACGGTTGTTACTATCTGTTTCATTGATTTGCTCCACACTTGATCGCTTGAGTTTACCTGTCTGTTCTCTGACCATATGACAGTGGCTTCATTACCTTGTTGTTCCTGCCTGTAGTTTGACCATTTGTGTTCACTGTGTATTCATGTGCATTGATACTCAAGTCTTGATTCACTGTTGCTGGTGCATACCGTTACTGCCATTATTGTGGGCACTGACTTCATTTCGTCTGCACTTTGATGATTAGGTCGTATTGCCTCTGACTTTTGACATATAGTCTTCATTCATTTCGAGTTAGTCGCTTACAGTTGCATTGTTGACCCATTACTCTGGTTGACATTTTGTTATCGCCTACTTGTATCAATCCATATCATCACTTAGTTATTGCAGTCTTCGAGTAGCTAGTGCACTTGTATACAGCTGCATTGGTTAGTCCTTTGCAGTCTTCACTATACCATATTGTCACTGCATATCTCTTTTGCATTTCTTTCCTTGTGGTTTAGTTTCACACTGCTGTCACTTGTAGTTGCTGCAGTGTTATAGTTCACGGTCTTCATTTGAGACAGTGTTCATATACTCTTGAGTCATGTTTCATTTGCTTGAATTGGTTCAGGGCTTTTGTTGTTGGTCTTGTTTGTCTTGTATATAGTTGCATTTTCTTCCGGCTTGTTTCACTTGAGTTGTGAACTGATGTTGAATTCATTCGTTGTCTGTTGTTTGCATTGTTGTTCAGCCTCCATACATGAATTCCCTGTTGCTTGTTGACTTGCAAGTTGACACTCTGGTCTGGTGTACATTCATGTGTCTGCACCCAGTCTCTGCCTTGTTGAGCATTTCTTTGATTGCTGAACATAAGTTTTACTCTGTGCTTTGACACTTCTGCATTGTTGAACATTGGTCTGTATTTCATATAGATTTGAAATCTTTTGCTGTCCAGTTGATTCACTGATGTTCATATGTACTGCCCTTGTACATGCTTCACTGCATCATCTTCTACCTGTTGCACTTGCAATGATGTTGTCCATTTCATGTTCGAATTCATACTTGTCTGCACTGATGTTCATCTGTTCTTGTTGGCATTGGATTACTGAAACAGTTTGTACATGTTTATTCTCGAGTTGTCCATCTCAGTTGAACTGCACTTGGTTCTGCTTCATGATGTACTCGAATTCGTCTTTATTGTTGTATATGCTTGAACTGTTGATGACTTTTCTGCAGTTTAGTTGCAGCCTGCCTTTGTTTTTATATACCTGTTTGCCACTGCAGTTTCATTGTGGTGGTGACTTTATATTCGGTGGTGGCGAGGCAGTGCACGCGTGCGTGCACTGCAGCCACCCAGAATTGACAGTTTTGAATTGATTTAGTCGATTTGATAATTTGTTTATTTATCTCTGTTGATGATTTAAATCTGCTGATTTTTGCTTAACACTGTTAAGTGTTATATTTTTAGTTATCCGATTTCTTTGTTAAAAGGATTGGATAGACGGAAATTATTGTGACTGTCATCTATTTGATTATTATTGCTTCCATGCATAATAACTGAGTTTGAATTAGACTGATCCGGGTATTATTTTCTTTTGAATGTAATACTCGGGTCAGACCGAGTATTTACAGGTTGTAGATTTTTAGCTTTGGGTTGCTGCTAGAGCTATGAAGACTTTTTATATCACTTGAAGTGGTCTTCGTCTTGTTGTAGTAGTCAGTGTGTCTGTTTTAAGATGATAATGTATTCATGTATATTAGTCGATAATGTACTTGTATATATAACTTCTTGAGTCGACAGTTGTAGTTGTATCATTTGTATTGTGTCAAATGTATTGTAACTGATATCAGTTATTATATATATGAGACTTTTCGTTCCATCTGTATTCCGCATTTATGTTATCTGTGCTATTTTTATATCTATTGTCCTAAACTATTATAGCCACTGTGTAGTAGCTTTGAGTTTGTATCGGTATGTCGGATTTCCTCTAAAGATGAAATGCAATGTTTTATTATCTGACATATCGGTGCTCGCACAAAGCAATTACATAGATGGTCGCTCCTCAACAGCCTTATTCTCCGTGCTAGTTGACAGCACTACACCGTAGTGTTCTTGGCTAGCGTGGGTATAGAGGTGGGGCATCACAGATGGTATATGTTATTGTTATGTATATATATATGTTTGAATGGTCTAATGTTTAAATTACTAAAATTATTTGAGTTAAATATGTATAACTATCGTATATTCTTAACTTAATTTAAATGGGTAGTTTGATTAATTAAAAGGGTAACACAAAATATACAATGTGTACATGTTATGCCATGTATTGATCAATTAATTCATATTCATTGATTTTAACATGGCCACCCTATAATGGTTGAGGGAAGGTCAAATGTGTTAAGAGAGTCAGGGGTATGCCCTAGGGGCAATTAAATAATTGTTTATATATATCTAACTCTTTAACCAATAATGTTCATAATAATAGTGTTTAATTATAGTATATCCCTTGTTATACTATGAAATAATTAATTAATTTAAAGCATATTAAATGGACAATCCTTAAATGATATGTTATGTAGTAATAATTATAAGGAGTTGTAATCATGAGAAATTTACCATAATATAAAATAACATATTATTTTATATATTCTTGATCAAGATGTTTCAAGAAAGGATATTGATACATCCACTAAAACAGAGTGCGTAACACTGTGTAAATATTAGGCAATGTATTAATGTAACAAACCAGATTTTACGACCCTCGAAAATTGACACTAATACGTCCACTGTATCACATGTCGAGCAATCGAATGTCGGAAAACCCGATTGTTAGGGGAAAAGAAGAAGAAAGAAGATAAGAATAAAACTAAACAACATAGAATCTCACAGAGGAACGAATAGTCTATAATATCACAAGTCTTTACACAAAAGAAAACCTGTAATATGTATATATACAAACATCAATCAGAGTATACTAACGTATTTCAGCCTGGACGGTTATAACAGTCTATCCTCACAATTGCTGATAACACACCAATGAATACAATGGAAAAATAACCTTTTTATAAATTCTTAAAACATGTTAACAACAAATAACTTTTAAGCAATATGAAAATAATTAAATAACTTTAAAATAATATTAATATGATTATATAACTTTAAAACAATTTTAATATAATTAAAATTGTTTAAAAGAATATTATTATAATTAAATAACCTTAAATTAATATTATTATAATTAAATAACTTAAAACAATATTAATATATTTAATTAGATAACCCTTAAAATATTTCCAAAATCCAATTTCGGATTTAAAAATCCTTTTTGTCTCAAAAATCAATTCCGACTTAATCGGCAATTTATAGTATTTTCAAAATACTAACTTGAGGCCAATAGCCACCCAACAGTTAACCAATGTCGATATTTATTTTTCTTACCACTACTGGGTTTTTATTTCCAAAGATATAACAATGTTATAACCACAGCATCTATAATCATATTTATTAATCAATAAACCATATAAAAGAAATATCATTGAACAATTCAATAATAGCGAGGAATCCCATTGGATCCCTTCAGCCTTTTTCTCCCTGCATCACAAATGTTATACAATCATAAAATATAAATTAACCGCTTCGAGGCGGAACTCGTATATTAAGGGTCATTCGCTCTTACACGGGAACGTAATAGGTCTCATCCGCTCCAATAGGCGGGAATATATCCAACTAATATATATAATAATTCACAAAAAGAATCATTTAACAATTTTTATCAACTATAAATCATACTAGTGATCCAAAAAGGTGAGTTTAACTCATCGAAATTTTCTGTTATCGCCGAGGCGTTCCGGTTTGGAACTAAAACTGGACGACGTCCGATTTTATCCCAAATTTCGACAGTCTCCAAATTCATCCAAACCTATTCCATTGCGAAGCTTTCATCGTCACGAGCGCAACGCAAAAGGTTTCGTCTCGATCGGACCTTGTATTAGTTATGCAATTATTAATTTATCAATAATTAAAATAATAATAAAATCAACTAATTATAAAATTAATCTTTAATTACATTACTCCTTCCCCAACACAGTATACAAGTGCACAGAGATACCCAGGCCACCATTGTCGCGCACGTAATTTGAGTGACACGGAGCTATAGTCGATGAAAATCAAAACCGATCACGCCGATGAGCTTCCCTCGACGATCTCCATTCGCCTACCACAAACACGACACCCCCGGAGCCAAGAAATGATTCATGACCTGCACCCCCTTCCCTCATCACATCATTAGGTCGCTCAACCCACCGCAGCGCCGCTCCTTGCCCAAATCCACTCCTAGGTGCTACTCTTCCGATCCCCACGAGTTCGAATCCAATCTCCATTTCGCCAATCGACGACCCAAAGCTCCAGAATCCCAAACCCTAGTTTTGCCTACCCAAACGGCCTCCGCTCAAAGCATGATCGAACAACACCAAATCTAGATCATCATGAAGCCCTCATCAAACCATGATTTTTAAAGCTTATCTCGGATTTTTTTATCGAGTAGGTTTTGAGAAATTAATTTTTGAAGTTTGAAATATATTTTTTTCTTTCATCTGCTCTGTTCTTTGGTTATGGGATGGGATAATATAGGGGAAAGAGGCTGCGATTCAAGTGATGATGCCTGGCTAAAAACATGGGGAAAAAGTGGGTTGACATTGATGGAACAACGGCAGTGGTCAAATATGAACAGAAATATATTATTTAAAATTTCAAAATATCTAGCCATAAATTTCGGATCCCGATCGAGGCATGCCGCCTGGCGTTCCTAATGTTATAACCCTATTCTGAATGTAATGGAACTAGTCTTGAGCCCCAATTCGATCGTATGGAGAAAATAGCTTTTTGAACCCAATTATTATATTAAATCTTCAATATTAATTTCAACACGTTTCTATCCCGTACGACCAAACGATATGTCTGATCGCTACGAAATTTGACGGTGTATTATAATTCATTATTATGGACCCAATGACACTGGTTTCGTCAAAATCCGAGACAGTGCCCCGGAAGGCTATTTTCACTTGTTAATTAAAATGAGTTAATTTCAAAATATGCTAAATCACTTTTGAATCATTTTTAAAAGTTTTATTATCTTCATTCTTATTAATAGAATTTAAATAAGCTTTGAAATAATTTTTATCTAACTTAAAACTCAAGATCCCATTATTTAACCAATTTCAATTATTAAATTTAACAATTAAATTATCCCACAAATCACTATTTTTGAAATTCAAGTATTTAATCTATAAAATTAACTTTTTATAAAATTAACTTTTCAATATTTAAAATAAATTAAATATTTTAATTTCAAATAACTAAAATTCAAGGTCGTTACATTCTTCCCCACTCAAAAGAATTTCGTCTTCGAAATTGCCAAGGTAGGAAAAATGCCCAAACCCCTTACTTTTAGTTATAACCAATTAGTTAAAATAACTTTCCCAAATCCCTTTTAAGCCTTTAACTTCCCAAAATCAATTTGTTGAAACTTTGTTATTACTTTTACTGAATTCCCAAATTCATCCATAGGTTCCAACTAATATTATCTATAACGACCCGTAATTTTTAACGGTTTTAATGACGTATTTAACTGAATTTTTTTTCTTGAAAATAAAATAGTTAAATTTAGCAATAAAAATTTGATATTTGGATCAGTCTATTTAAACATAGCAAATGGTAAATTTTCATTGGTAAATATAAAAGTTAGTTTTATAGTGTAATTTTATTTAAATTTAAATCAGTTAAAATTGATGTAAATAAAATATTTTGAAACCTGAATATATATTTATATAATAAAAGTGTAAATCATTTTCTTAGTGGGACGTCGTATTTGGTTTTGCCAAATTTGGACTTCTCTACCTTCATTTATCTTATTTTCAGCAAATTTGCAGCAGTTTGGCAGCGAAATATCGACTTTTGGTAGGATGGTCGTATCACTCATATCTGTGTACCATTCTATTCGTCTCGTCGTGTTGATCTCCATAGTATATTCGTTTGTTTATTTCGGAGTCCGGTACATGGCGAAATTGATAAAACGATTAGCCGTACCGGTACCCAATTTCAACCTTTTGGGTTTCTTGTCCTTTCATCTATCTAACTGTTGAAAAAAAACAGCCATTAGACATTATTATTCCTGAATTCACGTATTAGACTCTTACTCTTCCATCATTTCAATTTATATTGCTATTTGTTCCACTTTCTTCCTCTCTATTTCCTATTCTTCCTATTATTGCTCCCAGAACAAAAATTCTATTAATAAAACAAAGCACAAGCTCTATTATATATAAAGATTTCAATTATAAAATAATAATATATATAAAATTTATATTAATCGTAGCTTTCTCCTCAATGTTTCTCCCTCAACCCCAACGCCGAGACCGCCTTTCACCTCCACCACCCGTGCGTCAACACCACCCTGCCAAGTCACCTCCATCACCCACAGATCCGACCCTCCGCCTTCCCTTCCCCTCTCGGTTCTCCTGCCACGTGACAACCTAGCAACCCAAACCCCTCTAACCGATAGCCTCCCTTCGAACCACCAACTCGCCAACTCCTCCGACCACTAACCCATCGACCCCACAGCCTTGTCACCTTCGTCATATCTACGCCAAAAACCCTGCCTAACCCGAGCCCTCTAGATCTTGCCTTGCTCCGCCCCACTCAACGAACCCAGTACACAGTTTCAGCCGCAAAAAACAGTCTCCACTTCGCCGCTTCCTCGACCAAGCTACTTGAATCCGAGATCTGCGTCTCCTTCGCCTTGAAACCCCACTTGACAGCCAAAGCCCGCCCTTCGTGACAGCAGCCTAACTCGCGACATAGCCTACAACCAGATCTGCATCAGGCCCTCCATTTAACAGCCTCCATTCTCCTCGACTCCGCCTCGTCCATCTCCTACCCTCCGCGGCCTTCGTTCCCCTTCTCCCCCATGCTACGACAGCACAGTTCATCATCCCATCTCCTCCGCCTTGCCACTCGCCAGCGTGGCAACCCGCCTCCGACCACAACCCTGACCGACCACAGCCGCTACCCCAACCATATCCGCCTCCACCACCCAGGCGCTCACCTCGTTTTCATAGATGCAGTTTGTATATATTAACTTATAGTTGATATATTGATTATAATTTATAAGATCTGTTTATATAAAAGTTTATATAAGTTTATATATATTTTGTTGTTACGTATATAAGTTTACATAAGTCATATATATATAACCTGCTTGTTTGTATATTTGTTTATATATGTTCTGTTGAGTTTATATTGATTTTTATAATAAATATTGATTTTAAAAATAAAATATGTATGTAAGTATATATTAGTCTATATATTAGTTATATAAGTATGCATGAGTTTGGCTTTCAAATTATTTTATAAGTGTTTAAATTAGATATTGATTGGAAAATATATATATATAGGTATTATTTTAAATATACGTTTAAAAAAAATTGATTTTAGGGATAAAGTAATATGATATATATATAACATATATTTTGTTCAGTTTATATCAAGCTAGCTTTGATTTGTTTTCATCAATTCCTAGCTATCAACTTTGCTCGTCGAATTCGTGTTCATCGTGTCGTGCTTTGGAATTGTTGTTTGAATTCATAGCCTGTCATGATGTCTATTTCCTCTAGCCTCGAAAGGTGAGCAATCACTCACGATTAACATTCTTATATTTAGTAAATTTAATTCACATGAAATGACGATTGAAATATGCTATTAAATTTGAATTGTTAGTTATTTAATTGTTAAGTATGATATGCCATTATCTGTAATTGTTCACCTATGATATATGACACCATATCCTGTTGTGTGTGTATATATATATTATATTTAATTTGTTACTAATGATATATGCCTGTAGTTGATATGTTATATTATTATCATATTTGTTCTCACTCTGCAAGTTCCCTGTTAGTTTAGAATTCCCTATGGGTTGAAATGATACATACCCGAACGATCTTGTAGATTAAGGGAAAATCGTTATGGGTTGAAATGATAAACCCAAGCGATTTTTATTGACGTTGAAATTTTGGGATTGCGGGTTGAAATGATATACACCCATAAATATTAAATTATTGCGGATTGAAATGATAAATATCCGTATCACTTGACCATAGGATAGAAAATTATATACAGACACCGTGGTCTATTTTTGAAAAGAAAATGATTGCCAAATTTGAAAGGAAATATATGGAGTTTGTTAAATATTGATTTTTAAATTACAATATAAAGAATTTATTTTAATATACGTGTAAAATTTAGATTTTTAAAATTATATGTTTCGGAAATTTTAAATTTATAAGTTAGTTTTGAAAATATAATTTTTAAGATTTTTTATAATTTTATTATTTAAAAATATATAAGACAAGATTTAATACTAAAATACATTTAATAATAAGATTTAATTTAATAACATTTAATTAAATTGGTTTATAATATGTTTAAGTATTTATTTAAATTTATATTAATATTTTTTAAAATAGATTTTATAACTTTAATAATAAAGGTTGGGAAGATAAATTAATGTTGACTTGGAATTTAAATTGGTTAATAATTGAATTTAAATTGATTTGAACTTATTGATTTTTAGATTTTGAAAGGTATGATTGATAACTTGATTTGATAAAAGTGATTAAATGAATATTCTCAATTTTAAATAAAATTAAGACTGAATATTTAATATTCATTTAAATTTATAAATTGAGATTTTATTTAATTTTTATTAAAACGATTAAGTGAATATTTTCCGATTTGAATAAAATTAAAAGTTAAATGTTGAAATCTAAGTGAACCTTATATTGAAAATGTTTGAATATTTAAACTTGGAATCTTATTGGAATTGAAGAGATAGCTCAAACCCGGATTTGAAAAAAAAATGTAAATGGTTTATTGAGAATTTGAATTGAAACTTTAACCTTTTAAATTGAAAGTGTTGAACGGGGATTGATTTAAATTGAATTTTGGAATTTAAGTTGATTTAAATTGATTTGTGGAATTGGATGAAACAATTCTAATTTGGAAACTATTTCAGTATAATCTCTTTAAATAAATATAAACTATTTTTAATTTACAACTATTTTAATATATAAACTATTTTAATTTATAATTATTTTAATATATATGTTATTTTCAATATCTAAACTGTTTAAGTTGGGACTGTTATGATTACAGAAGTGTTATGATTTCCAAAGTGTTATTATTCCGGAAGTGTTATAATTTTGAAAGTGTTACAATTCTGGAATGAATATTATTTAAAGTGAATAATGATATTGAATTGATATGGTTTGAAATGAATATGATATTTTGATATGAAGTATGAACTATTTGAAATGAAATGACCACGGTGTGAAATAAGCGGTTGGTTGTTAAAGAGACTGGGATCGGATATTGTTATACTCTCTGCCAATATCGAAAACCACTTTAACAACTATGTACGTGGTGGAGAATCCAGAACGAAGTATGATGGTTTAGAGACGATTCTGTATGAGGTATTAACGCAGCCCTGACTCCTATGAGTCAGCTTGATGTGGCTAAAACAGGAGCTACGCCGGGCCAAGTCAGGTCATTCCTCCTATCGGACACATTTCTTCGATACCATTCTACTACTTTGTGATTTGATTGGGTGCACCTTTGATTTGGGAGTGTGTCTCGAGGTGGACGGTAGTAGCTGCTATGCGTTACCACCAGTCTGGATCCGCAAATGGTATATCTACCCTGGGCATTGCCTCGTGTGCCTTGTCGCATGCCTTATCGTGCCTTCTACGAGTTTTTTTGTACCGTACCTATGGAGTGTCCTCTGGGTAAACCACCGGTTTGGTGGAGCGTACGACATTGTATAGACTACGGGAATATATAAAATGTGTTAATGGGGATATGGGTAACGCCTTAATGCTATTTTAATACTTTACTGTAATGATAGACATATTATAATAGCGTATATTACTACATAGTAGATAGTTCCACGGATCCTTAGAGGATGGAAATCCCAAATATCCTTTAAGTTACTTGTATTTCAGTTGACATTTCACTTCTGTTAAATTTAATGATATAAGAATGTTAATCCTAACTCGAGTGTTTTGTGTTTTGTTTTATGCACGGGTCAGACTGAGTGTCACAGCATTTGAGACTCACCTTTGGAGATTGGAGCTTTGTTTGAAGATCGATCTATCCAGCTTTCAGTTATTTCGGTTTATCCAGTCATTTGTGTTCACACTCGTCAGTTGCTTATGTATTAGATATTCATTTGTATTTGAGATTCTGTTGTATTTTGTTTCAGACTCTGATGTTTTATAGTAGCTTCATGAACTACTATTTATATATTCCGCTGCTTATTGTTCTAATACTCTATGTATGTGATTCTGTGATTGATTTATTTACTGTATATGCTAAGTTTTGCCAAATATAAATTAACAATCTGTTGTTCTGAGCAATTCAAGTCCGACATGTGCGGATGCGAATGGTTCGAAATACCATGTCGTTACATTATCCATTCAATCATTTCAGGTTATAACTCAAAATCAATTTTTAGTTATTAAAAATTTTCTTCAAAATTTCCAACTCTTTAAATTTCCGGAAAATTCGCCAGTGTCTCCTTTGCGCGGCTAGATCAGAACAACCACAAGTCGCCACTACATGCCTAAATCAGCAAAAGAAAACAAAAGCCAAGTGGCTTAATCATAAAACATCAAATTTAAACAACAATTTAAACAGGTACCTTTTTGTTGGGCAACCCAATTTTACTTTTGAAATCAAAGGCATCAAATTAGCTCTTGGTTTTAAATACCTGCATCTTATTTACCAATGATATCCAATCATATAATTCAAAATCATATTATTCTGCAACTTCAATTTCCAACATGTGTGTAACGATTCGACTTTTCGACGCTCGAAAGTCGACATTAATACGTCCACTGTATTAAATGCCGCGCAATCGAATGCCGGAAAACCGAACCATTAGGGTTAAAAAGAAGAGGTAGAAGAAGATAGAAGAAAAGAAGGAACAGAAAAACAGAAACAGAAACAATATCAGAATCTCACATTCGCAGCGGAACAATATATAATAGATAATCACTAGTCTTTTAAACAAAGAACTATATCAGTTTATACATACATCAATCAGAGTCAATATACAACTTAATACAACAATGGACAGTTACATAAACTTGTTGTAACGACCACGACTTTCTCTCCATAGAAAGTCGTATCGCTAATAAGAAAGAAAGGGGTGAGAAGTAGAAAAGAGAAGAAGAGAAAAGAAACAAACACAAATACTCACAGCGGAAACGAACAAAATATATTATATCACATAAATATTACATAGTATCATATACAACACTTATCAGAGTTACACAGATATATCATATACTAGACAGTTATAAACATCTGTCTAGTTATTACATCTCAATACAAACAAAGATCTAAATAAGATCAACACAGCGGAAACTACTATCTATGTCTACAACGCTGAAGCCTCCTGCTCCATTGCTCCTCCAGATTACTCGTCAAAGCTAAACCTGAATCCCTTGGCTACTCGTAAAAATTTGAGTACCCAAGAGTTTATAAACAGAAATAAACAACTTGGGTCAGACATGGGTCTGGTGTGAGTAACAGGTTAAACTTGTTTAACTTCAAAACCTTTTGAAAACAAAGGTATCACGTAAGACTTCCCACACATAAACATGGAAAAGTTTTTACCTTACGCTAACCAAAACATTTGATAGGAAATCCAGTTATATTATAATAGGGTCTAGGGTTTTCAAGTAAAATACAGAAATAGCTGAAATGCTTACATCTCACATTCCAACATAGTTGGGCACAACTAATACGTACGACACTTATTGGAGTTTGGATTCCATACAATGGCAGGGCTACTGGGGTACCGCCCGTCACAGTACGTGGCCTAGATCACCGTACCGAGGATCACTCCCAATCCCCTGCAACACAAGGTCGGAACATCCCTTACTGGATAATTCCCGCACAAGATACCTCACGGTTGGGATCAGCAACCGCACCACTAAGTCGAAAATAGAAAGGGACATCTAGACAGAGGTAACCTTGTCCTACTTGGGTGCTACCCACTAACCTTGCTGCACCTCCCCTGTTTTAGCCATTCCCGGTTTGTGAGGCTTGAGGTCACGATTACCTTAGAAAAGAACACATCACTTAGAATGCTCATCGTCCACCTGACGATGTTCTGAAAGCATTCAATCCATACAAGTTCGTTCCGGGTTCGAACGAAACCGAAGGCATTATCTCGTTACACTCGTTTTGGAATCACCCTCAGAGTTAACGACAATAACCCTTGCACTCTGAATCTTCATCTTCACTTGATTCACGACCTATCGTTAATTTGGATCGATGTGGTATTCGGGTCTCCAGACCTGGAAATCCGGTATACGGAAACCCGATCCCGGTCTCATCGAAATGCAAAGCGTATCTTTTAAGGCCAAGTTGTTTTAAAGGTTAAAACAAATTCAATTCATTATCTTTATACACAAAGAAAGATAATTCCCAACAGATAATCAACATTATCAGATAATCCATACAATTCAACTAACATCCATATCATACAGCATATATCTCATCAGAGATATCAATCAATGCCAAGTATTCAATACTAACACCCATTCATAAGTAATGATTTATATCATCTCTAATTAATTTAAAGTGAATTAAATTAATTACTTCATTCTATAAATCCTTCTTACTTAATCATTAATTAAACCAATTAATTAATCATACTTTAAACATCAAACTTAATTAATCATTCCTGATTAATTATACTTTAATTACTTTAAGTAATTCATTCTTAATTAATTTCACAAATTAATTATTCTTAACCAATTACAGTAATTTACCTTTAATTACTTCATTAATTAATTAGCTATAATTAATTACATTAATCTTTAATTAATTACATTAATTAATTACTCTATAATCACTTATTATTGATTAATTAATTTTAATTAATCAAACTTTAATTACATCATTAATTATATTAATTAATAATCCTTAATTACTCTTAATTAATTATTCTATTTAAAATTAATTACAATTTAATAATTAATCTTTAATTAAACTAAATTCATTAATCACCTTTGATTAATCTTATTTAGTAATTAACTACCCTTAATTACTTCTTCCATAAATTAATTACTCATTAATCAATCATCTTTTAATTAATCCCTTGATTATTTAAACAAAGTAATTAAACTCAAATTACTTTTATTAAATCATCTTTAGTTAATTACATCCGCTAATTATCTTTAATTACTTTCCTAAGTAATTACACTTCACTAATTACATTTAAGTAATTATATTTATCAAATCACCCAGTGATTATCTTAAATTATTTTAATTAATTAATTTAACTTATCAAATTTATTTAATTAATTTCCTTAAGTAATTAATTCCTTTAATTACTTTCAATAAGTAATTATACTTAACCAATTCATAAATGATTATCATTAGTTAATTTATCTAATTGATTATCAAAATTAATCATATTAATTAATTATTTAATAATCCCTAATTAATGATCTCTTATTAATTATTAACAATTCTTTAATCATTTTCTTTAAGTAATTAAGCTTTAATAAACTATTTATTAATTATAACTTAATAAATTCTTAATTATCAATTAATTAATTTCTAATTACTAAATTAATTGCTTAATTAAACTTTAATCACTTTATTAATAAATTTCTAATCATTTATTAAAAATCTATATTTATCTAATAAATGATTAATCCCAAATTAATTAACCCTAGTTAATTAACTTATAATCCTAATTATTTAATAAATTACATTAACCCATTAATTAATTAAATTATAAAATTACCTTTTTATTACCTCATTAATTAAATGAATCCTATATCATTAAACCTTAATTACTTTAAAATAAAGTATTAACCTTATATCTATTTTGATTATTATTAATAAAAGCTTTGAAAACATTTTACTTTTAAATCTTTCCTTTAATACATTTCAAATTAAAGATCTCAAAATAATTACAAATTAAACTTAACATCATTTAAACAAATTTAAAAACATTTTTATATCAAATGTTAAAGAACATCTATTATTAACAAAGAACTAGTTATCAACAACAAATCTAAACCCTATAACCAATGCTCAGTTCAAACCTGAAGTTCATTCCTCAAACAAACATAATCAACCCTGTAATCCTCTTTTATCAAGCCTGTAATCATCTTCAATTTGTATCAACAAAGCAAGAAACCTAAAGCAAATCAAAAGTCTTAAAGCATTCAAGTTTCCAGTGTTTAAATCAAAAGCAGTAACTAAGCTTGTCAGTTCAAAAGAGATCACTACAATTCAAAGATTTCAAAGTTTCCAGCAAATTCAAAGCTTCCCAGTTTTAAGCCCTCTGCCTTTTTAAAGGTGAGTAAACAAAACGTTTAAAAACAGTAATATGGTTGCTAGCTTTATTTGCATGTGATAATCCTATATGAAGAAGTTGTTTGAATGATTGATTTATCTGGATATATACATGAATTGCTTTGACCCTATGTGAATATATCTGTATATATATAAAAACTGCCCCTCTGTTCTAGTTTTCCAGTGAGTAAACCTTGAATTTAAAAACAGCTTTAAATCTAGACTTAGATGCTTGTGATAAATGTTGTAGAAATATAGTATAAAGCTTTTACAGGAATGCTTTGTTTTGAATTGCATGTATATATTATATCAGTAGATATAAATAGATAAACCTAAAAGCCTGTCTCTGTTTTATAACCTGGTAAGCAAACTTCCCACCTAAAATCTATTTTCATGTTGATGCTGTGAGTAAATTTAAGTTTTAAAAACAGTTTTATCTATGTTTATATCTGATGAATGAAATGATCCTTTGTAGAAAGGTAGTGAAATTTTAAATTAACTATAAATGGTGATTAATAAATCATTGCTTATGAATGGATGATATTGAATGCTGTGCATTATTGATATATCTAAGGAGATATATGCTGATCTGTGATATGGATGTTTGGTTGAATTGTAATGATAATGTGAATTATCTGATAATGTAGATTATCTATTGAGTTATCTATCTGTGTGTAAATAGATAGTAGAATTGAATTGTTTTAACTTTAAAACAACTTGGACTTAAAAGATACGTTTTGGATCGATGTGGTATTCGGGTCTCCAGACCTGGAATTCCGGTATACGGAAACCCGATCCCGGTCTCATCGAAATCCAAAATATAAGTAAAGTTTAATTAAGATTAATGATTTTCTAATTAATTAAAGATTTAAAATATAAGAAGTAAATTAATTAATTGTTTAATTAATTTTAAATAATTATTTATTAAATTTTCAATAGTCGCTTAATTATGAATTAATTAAGTGTAATTACTTAATGAAGTAATTAATGGCTAATTATTGAATTTAATTACTTATGGAAGTAATTAATGGAAAATTTCTCATGGAAGTAATTAGTTGAAGTGATTAATGGGAAACCACTTGTTGTAATCAATTAAGGAATTAATTAAGTTAATTGTTTGAAGTTAATTAATTATGGAATAATTAATTAATTAAAGATTAAGAATTATTTAATGATGGGATAAATTACTTATTAAGGAAATTAGTTAAGAGAGATCATTTAATGAAATAATTAGAAGATAATTAATTATGTAAGTAATTAAGAGTTAATTACTTAATTATTTTAGTTAATTAATTAATGTGATTAATTAAATGTATTTAATTTAAGATTAATTACTAAGTGTAATTAATTAAAAAGTAATTAATTAATAAAGTAATTAATTAAGGATTATTTGTTAATATAATTGATTAATAGTTACTTAATGAAGTAATTAAAGATTAATTAATTAGATTAATTAATCAAGATTAATATAATTAATTAAGAAGTTAATTAATTAAGATAAGTAATTACAAATTGTTAATTACTGTTTATGGTTAATTAAGACTAATTAATGAAGTGGTTGATTAAAATTAATTATTTAATTAATTAAAAGGTTAATTAATAAGGATTAATATAATTAATAAAATTAATCAAGGTTGATTAATAAAAGTAATTAATTGAAGTATGATTAATTAATTTTAATTAATTAAGGATTAATGCAAATAATTATAGTTAATTAATTAATTAATTAATGGAAGTAAATGAAGGATCATTAATTATTGTAATTAATGATAGTAAATAAAGGTTAATTACTGTATATGGTTAAGGATAATTACTTGAATGTAATTAAAGATAATTAATCAAAGGAGATTAATTAAGGAAGATCATTAAGAGATGATTAATTAATTAATTTGTAATTAATTAATGTTAGCAAGCAGGATTAAGATAATCCAAGTGATTAAAGGATAGTAATTAATTTAATTAAAGGTTAATTAAATTGATATGGAATTAATCAATTCTGCTTTTGAATGATTGGTTAATATTGGATGATTGATATTGGGTGATTGGTTGATACTGGATGATTTGAATATGATATCTATAAGCTATTTGTGAGACAAATGTTGATATGAATTATCTATTGTGATAATGTGATTTATCTATCTGTTTATATCATCCTGAATAAGTTAACTGTTTAAACCCTTAAGAATAACTTGGCCTTAAAAGATATGTTTTGGATTTCGATGAGACCGGGATCGGGTTTCCGTATACCGGTATTCCAGGTCTGGAGACCCGAATACCACATCGATCCAAATTAACGATAGGTCGTGAATCAAGTGAAGATGAAGATTCAGAGTGCAAGGGTTATTGTCGTTAACTCTGAGGGTGATTCCAAAACGAGTGTAACGAGATAATGCCTTCGGTTTCGTTCGAACCCGGAACGAACTTGTATGGATTGAATGCTTTCAGAACATCGTCAGGTGGACGATGAGCATTCTAAGTGATGTGTTCTTTTCTAAGGTAATCGTGACCTCAAGCCTCACAAACCGGGAATGGCTAAAACAGGGGAGGTGCAGCAAGGTTTCGTGGGTAGCACCCACTGAGAGCAAGATAGATCCCTGTCTAGAGGTCCCTTTTCTTTTATTCGGCTTAGTGTGTGGTTGGTCGCGCCAACTACGGGATTATCTTGTTCGGGATTATCCAGTAAGGGATGGTTCCGGCTTTGTGTTGCAGGGGAGCGGGCGTACTCCTCGGTGCGTTGATCTAGGCCACGTACTGTGACGGGCGGTACCCCAGTAGCCCTGCCATTGTATGGAATCCAAACTCCAATAAGTGCCGTACGTATTAGTTGTGCCCAACTATGTTGGAATGTGAGATGTAAGCATTTCAGCTATTTCTGTATTTTACTTGAAAACCCTAGACCCTATTATAATACAATCAGATTTCCTATCAAATGTTTTGGTTAGCGTAAGGTAAAAACTTTTCCATGTTTATGTGTGGGAAGTCTTACGTGATACCTTTGTTTTCAAAAGGTTTTGAAGTTAAACAATTTTAACCCGTTTACTCACACCAGACCCATGTCTGACCCAAGTGTTTGTTTCTGTTTTATAAACTCTTGGGTACTCAAATTTTTACGAGTAGCCAAGGGATTCAGGTTTAGCTTTGACGAATATTCTGGAGGAGCAATGGAGCAGGAGGCTTCGGCGTTCGTAGATATAGTATTCCGCTGTGTTGATATCTGTGATAGTGTCTTGTCTGGTATTTGAGTTGTAATGTCTAGACAGATGTTTATAACTGTCTAGTAAGTGATGTATATGCTGTGTAACTCTGTAAATTGTTGTATACTATGTAATAGTTTATGTTATTAATATAATTTATTCGTTCCGCTGTGAGATCGTTGTTGTTGTTTCTTTCTTTCTTCTCTTCTTTTCTCTTTCTATCCCTTTCTTTCTTATTAACGATGCGACTTTCTGTGGGCATAGAAAGTCGGGTCGTTACATAATTTAATTTAAGTAATTAATCTTTGAGTTGTAATGTCTAGACAGATGTTTATAACTGTCTAGTAAGTGATGTATATGCTGTGTAACTCTGTAAAGTGTTGTATACTATGTAATAGTTTATGTTATTAATATAATTTATTCGTTCCGCTGTGAGATCGTTGTTGTTGTTTCTTTCTTTCTTCTCTTCTTTTCTACTTCTCACCCCTTTCTTTCTTATTAACGAAGCGACTTTCTGTGGAGAGAAAGTCGTGGTCGTTACACTTGTCCTCATACAGAATACACAGCGGGATAAATAAGCAAGTACGGTAGTACGCCTTGCCATCTAGCTCATCTCCAAAGCTCCAGAATATCCTGATAACATAACTCTAGGTTGCCCGTGTGGAAAATTATGGGCACCCAGAGTTTAGAAAGGGAACAATAAACTCCGAGTCAGTCATGGTGACTGGTGTGAGATCGTAAAACAGTTATTTTCACAAAGAAAATAAAATAAATTCGCAATGCTTTTGGAAAATGAAACTACCATAAGGCCTCCCGCCACACACACAATGCAAATGGAGAATTGGAGGAGATTTCTCCTTATGATAGTCAAAGATGCTTACTACGAAAGATCAGTTGATATTATTATTAATGTCTAGTGTGGAAAACATTTCGAAAGTATAATATTAATCTTAGCCAGCATAGGCATTTCGCACTTATGCCTACTATAGCTGCTATGTTCAATAGCAGGTTACCGCCACCTTCCATAGCAGGTTATACAACTAAAACCGTACAGGGCGCATATTGTTTCTTTAGATTTCCAACAAATGGTCAGGCAAAGGAACTTCCTTACACCAAAATGGAAACGCCTCTGGAAAGACGCCCCAAGAACCTAACCGGATCTCTGCAAACACAAGGCTGACGCTACCTCACGTTGTACAGCTGTAACTAGGTAACCAACACACTGACACTACCTCACGCTGTACAGCTGTAACTAGGTAACTAACACACAAGTATGCCATCCCCCGGTCGTTACCGACCTTTATCCGACGATCCTCAACCACAAAGCATAATAAATTTGCAGCATCAACATAGGTAAAATATCTAGGCTCCATACCATGATATCACCTTTTATCCAGAAGGAAATGACATACCCTAGGGGCGCGACCCCTAAAAACCTTGCCGCAACATTCCAATTTCGACCATTACCGGGTTGTGAGGCTCGACGAAGTCTCGTCCACAAAGCTACGCTTTTTCACAAAGCCATGCTTTGATCAATAAATGATCAACAGTTGATCATCAACACACAGCAACACTCAACATGCCACACTACCAAATTGGGAGTATATCACTGATAACCTTCAACTACATAACCTCTGAGCTCATACGTCT
This sequence comes from Allium fistulosum, assembly GCA_030737815.1. Lineage (NCBI taxonomy): Eukaryota > Viridiplantae > Streptophyta > Magnoliopsida > Asparagales > Amaryllidaceae > Allium > Allium fistulosum. Next base: position 289,676,183 of record CM060905.1, read on the forward strand.
CAAAGAAGGGTGTTAAGCTAAGAGAATAAATTCTCCACCACCAATAGAAATGTATTTGAAAGAAATCAGCTTTATATCTTAAAGTGTAATGTCAGACATACAACCGTACAAGTCTGTTCCGGGTTCGAACAGAACCGAAGGCACTTCCGAAGAAGCCCTTGCAATCCGGGTATTCACTAATCACGTCCGGACTTCCCATCACAAGAAGAGTGATATAAATCTCTATACCGAAGCAACTCGGTGCAGAGACATTCGACAGGTTCTCCTTTCATTTTCGAAAATACCCGGTCTTCACACCGGTCTTTAAATAATGTCCATTCACGACGTGTCACTATTCGGAATAGGTTATATGACACAAAGTCCTCTCCCGGCTTAACCGAATAATGAGCGTTTGTTTTAAAAACAAATCAAGTGTCATTTCAAAGGCAAATATTGATAGTCGGTTATTTAACTATCAACAACATTCACAACAATCAACCAATTTAAATAATTTTCCCAAATTATTAAATTTCAAAATATCTTCACAAGATATATATTTTTCCACACCTCATCGCTTTGAAAACCAATTTCAAATCATATTTTCACTTGCGAAATAAAATTTCCGAATGTTATTTATTTTCACTTTTCCTTTAAAAATTCCATTGTGAATGTCAATTTCCAAATGTTCACTTATATACAATTTTCAAATCGTTTTCCAAATATTCACTTTCAAACACCAAATCAAATTCCAAATTGATTTCTCAATTTCATTTTAATCCCAAATCAAATTTCAAATTGATTTCTAAAAATTTATCTCAACACCGAATCAAATTTCAAATTGATTCTAATTTTAATCCCAAATACCAAATCATTTTACAAATCGATTTCCAAATTTATTCTCAACACAAAAATCAATTTTCATTCAAACACCAAATAAATTTTCATATCGATTTCCCAAAGATTTATTTTCCAATACCAAATCAATTATCAATTGGATTTCTAGAAATTTATCACCTTTTAAAATAAATTCCTTTATCTCTTCCAAACCATTTGAAATTCCATTTTAAATAAATTTCCCAACTTTCGAATAATACTATTCAAAATCCATTTATAAAAATCTTTTCCCATATTTTTTTGGAAATAATTCGATAAGATTACAAAAATCAACTTTACGCTTTTAAATTCCTTCTTTTAAATTTATTCAATTCTTTTGAAAATAATTTACTTAAAATTTCCAACTTTAATTTCAAAAATCCAATTTCATTTATTTCTGGTATCCAACGATACCAAAAATACATTCGGCTAAATTATAGCCTTCAACACATACAATCGTCAATATAATCATTCACAGATTATAAATAAATTATCACACAGCATATGAAACAAATTCATACAACATATGAAACAAATTCATATAATTTGAGGAATCCAGTTGGATCCCTCCAACCTGTTTCCCTGCATCCACAGATGTTAGCACAATACCAATTCCACTTCAAGGTGGAATATCGTGGTATATGGGATTTATAAAATATCATCCGCTATTATGCGGCGCATAGGGTCTCATCCGCTATATAATGCGGGAAATCAACAACTCCAATATATATATATATATTGCTATATAGTACTATATATACTATATCACATCCAAACAGTCAATCAATCAATAACTGTAAAATCAAATTTTCATTTTGAGTGAGAAGATCTCACCTTTGCTTTTATTTGGCAATCCATTTTCCATTCCAGTTTGTTTCTCGATTTTAGACCTTGTATAACGATTTTATACAATTTAATTAATATTCGAACAAATCGAATAATCACTTATTATTAAATTATTTCATTAACTAACAATTTTATTCAAACTGATAATTTAAACTAATTTTCCTTTTGCAAATCTTTAGTGACTAAAATAATTGAATAACTCAGAACAGAACTGCTTTACATTTTCTTTTCTATTTACTGTATATAAATTGATATGTTGAATATCTCTTTACTGTATATAAACAACAGTAATCCTTTTACTGTTTAACATTTTTAATATACGGATATGTTTGTAAAAAAAATCTGGATTTAAACTTCTTATATATAAAATAAAATGAAAATACCTTACTGACAAAAATTTGTTTCGAACCCAGGCCATTGCTCGAACAACCATCCATCGCCTCCGTACGCTGCTGCTTCCCTTGACTCGATCGCTGCTCGCAATTCCTTCTCCCATCGACCAAAACGAAATGCCCCACGAACAACCCCCTCGATCGCGCGACTTGCCTTGCGTTCATGCCTTGCAGCCCACCAACAGTCGATGCGAAACCCCTCCTCGTTCGATCGAGAGCCTCTATCGCGACCCAAAACGAATTGACAGTTATTAATCGAACGACTTGAACCCCCAAGCACGATTGAACGAATCGCATTCAATTCCCTTTACGAAGTCGAGTTGACTTCGATTCGAATGAATTCGATTTCGTTCGAGCTATTGAAATTTTTTTTTCGAGCCGTGAATCTGGTTTGTGAAGAAGGGGGAAAAAGTAGCTTGATTTTCTCGAATGAATTTGAGAGCGGGGGAAAGAAGGGAGAACTAACGTGATTGATTCACTTTTTTCTTCTTCTTTTCGATTTTTACCAGCACTCGGGTACAGAAATAGGTCGGCAGAGAAAAGTCATAGGGTGGCTGTTGATTAAGAGTTTATTTTTATTATTTTTATTCAAAAATATCTTGTTATATTATCTCAGCGCGTTTGCCTATCGTACGGCCACACAACAACTCCAAACGCTCCAAAATTTGAAATCCGATAATAATACAATATTACAGATCCAATGGAACGGGTTTCATCGAATTCCGAGACTGTGCCTCAGAACGCTATTTTTAAATATCAACTTGAACGATAAAATTCCAAAACTGAACAAAATAGTTTCAAATTCAATTCTGAAGCTTCCATTACCTTCAGTATAATCAATATAAATTTTCTAAGCCTTGAAAATATTTTTAATCAGCTTAAAACTCCAAATTCAAAATTTTACTCAAATTTTAACAATTAAATTCACTAATTTAATTATCAAACAAACTCTGATATTTGAATTTCAAATTAAACTAACTTCCAGATATTTAAAATCAATTAAATATCCTAATTTCCAATGTCAAAAATTCAGTCGTTACAATCTTCCCCCCTTAAAAGAATTTCGTCCCGAAATTACAAGTCAAGAAGAATGATCCAATCCCCGTTAACTATTTTCTCAAATCCAAATAGTTTTAAACAAATTTCCCGAATAATCTTTCATTAAGACACACTAATCTCTTTCTAACTTTCCAAACTTTTTCATAAGTTTCAAACAACTTTATCTTACTTGACAATTCAAATTTTAAATTATCCAAAATTTCTCAAAAAATTTCTAACTCTCTACATTTTTGAAAAATTTCGCCAGCGTCTCCTTTGCGCGGCTAGCTCGGTACAACTACAAAATGTCCCTACGGACTCCCAAATTCCAATAGAAAACAAAATGCCAAGTGGCAAAATCAGAATCACATCAAATTTCATACTGAAATTTTAAATACATACCTTTGCCGAGCAAATTCAAATTATCTTCAAAATCAAAAATCCCAATTTTCCTTAGCCTTTACAATCCCTGTATACTTTACTTAACAACAATGTCCAAATTTACTTATTGGATTCCAAATACCAATTTACTTAAGAGTTTCATTCTTTATTTCTTAAGTTCAATATAAGTATTTACATACTTCTTATATTTATTGTCACTTCACTAACAAAGTTATATATTCATTTCCATTTGAATTCAATTTACAATTTCAATTCTATTTGAATTCATTTTATCTTCAAAACCCAAAAATTCACTTAGTGAAAACTCGATATTCACCTTTTCCAAAACTTTTAACTTCGACCAAAACAATGGTTTTCATTTTCTAGTCCAATTCCTACGTTTCCATTACAATTTGAAAATCAATTTTCCGTTAACAAAAATTTTCCAAATTTTTCAAAAAAAATTTCCAAATTTTTCAAAAAAAATTTCTAACTCCCAAAATTTTCAGAAAATTTTGGCGGAGTCTCCTTTGTACGGAGAAGCTTTTGCAATTTGACAAAAGATATAAATATATATACATCGACCCACTCGGTCGGAAAAACAAAAACAGTTCATATTTCCTATTTTGTATTGCGTAGGAGTAACTTTATTAGCATTTTAAGCAAAGCGGTTATTTATTAAGCATTTGCGCAACCCAAAATGCAGCCAAACGGCTTCCAAAAAACTGCACTTACTCAATTTAAACACGTAAGTGACATATATACGAAATTCATTTACATTTCACTTATTTTCAATAGTGAACACAAAGTTTTCATAAGCAATACATCCAAAACAATTTCCATTAGCAATTTATAAAGTTTCAATACAAATTAAATTGCTTTCATCTAATTCACATACCATTTCTATTCAATTCAATGGTTTACAATTCACTTTCTTACATTCTATTCATTTTTAAGCGAAACGAATTCATATTCATTTCAATTGATTCAAAATCAATTTTATTGGCTTTCATTAACTCATATAATTTTATACAATCTCGTTTGCGTCAAACGACAATCGTTTCTATGCAAATTTCGACGATATTCACTTAATAGAATATTCATTCTAGTTTATAACTAATTTAAATTGATACCAACTCAATTTATTTTAATTCCATTTCATTTCCAATTGATTCCATTCAATTTAATTTACATTCCATATTCACATTCATTTCATTTGGAACCATTTTACAAAACTCGACAACAACCATTTCACAAATTTTACTCAAATCGAGCCTTTATCCAAATATTGCTTAAGTTATTTCAACTCAAAACTCAAGTTCATTTTCCTTGTAAACAATTTTCATTTCAAATCTTTGATTTGATTTTTTTCATTTATCAAATCCATTCAATTTACTAATTTAATTCAGTTAGTATATTCACTTATCCTTTTTAAATTTCAAATTTCCATAATCAATTCATTCTGGATTTACTTTATCAAAAACAAGGAAATTTCAATTTATCTTATTTTTCCAAGTTTGGACTTTTCTTCAACTTGATTCAAATCAAATCTCATTACATTATTCAATTTCCAATTCATTTATTTACAAATGTAACCTTATTAGTTCATTCACAAATTCACATTACCAATTTCATTCCATTAATGAATTTTATTCCAAATATCTTCCTGGAATTCTATTTCAAATTATAAATCACATTTACAAATTCCATTCGTATATGAATTCATTTCCTTATCCTTTCAATTCATATTTATAAATTTCATTTGTTAAATGAATTTATCTTCAAATCTTTGGTTATACCATTATTTCTAATTCAATTTCCATATAACAATGATAATAATTCAATATTATCACTTCCTAACAACCAAGCAACCATATACAATAATAATTCATAGAAAATCATTTCTTTCCTATACAAAAATAGTTTTGGGCAAAATTATTTCATTTACCCTATTTTAAAACAATACTGTGTCAGTTTATCTTGTTTAAGAGTTTAGAAACCCATATCGATTACAGTTGGCCAGACTGCACCGACCAGAATCTATAAACAATCAACCGATAAGTCAACACAATACAAAACAAATTTTGTATTCACTAGCAAATACGCACTCATATCTATTATTACACTCACTCATTCTAGAGTACTACTGACTCTATCTCTAATGAGTAACACCCAACAGAGCCAAGGTTATCGCTTAACCATATGCTCTGATACCACTTGTAACGATTCGACTTTTCGACGCTCGAAAGTCGACATTAATACGTCCACTGTATTAAATGTCGCGCAATCGAATGCTGGAAACCAAACCATTAGGGTTAAAAAGAAGAGGTAGAAGAAGACAGAAGAAAAGAAGGAACAGAAAAACAGAAACAGAAATAATATCAGAATCTCACATTCGCAGCGGAACAATATATAATAGATAATCACTAGTCTTTTAAACAAAGAACTATATCAGTTTATACATACATCAATCAGAGTCAATATACAACTCAATACAACAATGGACAGTTACATAAACTTGTCCTCATACAGAATACACAGCGGAATAAATAAACAAGTATGGTAGTACGCCTCGCCATCCAGCTCATCTCCAAAGCTCCAGAATATCTAGAATATCCTGATAACATAACTCTAGGCTGCCCGTGTGGAAAATTATGGGCACCTAGAGTTTAGAAAGGGAACAATAAACTACGAGTCAGTCATGGTGACTGGTGTGAGATCGTAAAACAGTTATTTTCACAAAGAAAATAAAACAAATTCGCAATGCTTTTGGAAAATGAAACTACCATAAGGCCTCCCGCCACACACACAATGCAAACGCAGAATTGGAGGAGATTTCTCCTTATGATAGTCAAAGATGCTTACTACGAAATATCAGTTGATATTATTATTAATGTCTAGTGTGGAAAACATTTCGAAAGTATAATATCAATCTTAGCCAGCATAGGCATTTCGCACTTATGCCTACTATAGCTGCTATGTTCAATAGCAGGTTACCGCCACCTTCCATAGCAGGTTATACAACTAAAACCATACAGGGCGCGTATTGTTTCTTTGGATTTCCAACAAATGGTCAGGCAAAGGAACTTCCTTACACCGAAATGGAAACGCCTCTGGAAAGACGCCCCGAGAACCTAACCGGATCTCTGCAAACACAAGGCCGACGCTACCTCACGCTGTACAGCTGTAACTAGGTAACCAACACACTGACACTACCTCACGCTGTACAGCTGTAACTAGGTAACTAACATACAAATATGCCATCCCCCGGTCGTTACCGACCTTTATCCGAGGATCCTCAACCACAAAGCAACAACCACAAAGCATAATAAATTTGCACCATCAACATAGGTAAAATATCTGGGCTCCATACCATGATATCACCTTTTATCCAGAAGGAAATGACATACCCTAGGGGCGCGAACCCTAAAAACCTTGCCGCAACATTCCTGTTTTGACCATTACCGGGTTGTGAGGCTCGACGAAGTCTCGTCCACAAAGCTACGCTTTTTCACAAAGCCATGCTTTGATCAATAAATGATCAACAGTTGATCATCAACACACAGCAACACTCAGCATGCCACACCACCAAATTGGGAGTATATCACTGATAACCTTCAACTACATAACCTCTGAGCTCATACGTCTCAGAGAAGGGTGTTAAGCTAAGAGAATAAATTTTCCGCCACCAACAGAAATGTATTTGAAAGAAATCAGCTTTATATCTCAAAGTGTAATGTCAGACATACAACCATACAAGTCTGTTCCGGGTTCGAACAGAACCGAAGGCACTTTCGAAGAAGCCCTTGCAATCCGGGTATTCACTAATCACGTCCGGACTTCCCATCACAAGAAGAGTGATATAAATTTCTATACTGGAGCAACTCGGTGCAGAGACATTCGACAGGTTGTCCTTTCATTTTCGAAAATACCCGGTCTTCACACCGGTCTTCAAATAATGTCCATTCACGACGTATCACTATTCGAAATGGGTTATATGACACAAAGTCCTCTCCCGGCTTAACCGAATAATGAGCGTTTGTTTTAAAAACAAATCAAGTGTCATTTCAAAGGCAAATATTGATAGTCGATTATTTAACTATCAACAACATTCACAACAATCAACTAATTTAAATAATTTTCCCAAATTATTAAATTTCAAAATATCTTCACAAGATATATATTTTTCCACACCTCATCGCTTTGAAAACCAATTTCAAATCATATTTTTACTTGCGAAATAAAATTTCCGAATGTTATTTATTTTCACTTTTCCTTTACAAATTCCATTGTGAATGTAAATTTCCAAATGTTCACTTATATACGATTTTCAAATCGCTTTCCAAATATTCACTTTCAAACACCAAATCAAATTCCAAATTGATTTCTCAATTTCATTTTAATCCCAAATCAAATTTCAAATTGATTTCTAAAAATTTATCTCAACACCGAATCAAATTTCAAATTGATTCTAATTTTAATCCCAAATACCAAATCATTTTACAAATCGATTTCCAAATTTATTCTCAACACAAAAATCAATTTTCATTCAAACACCAAATAAATTTTCATATCGATTTCCCAAAGATTTATTTTCCAATACCAAATCAATTATCAATTGGATTTCTAGAAATTTATCACCTTTTAAAATAAATTCCTTTATCTCTTCCAAACCATTTGAAATTCCATTTTAAATAAATTTCCCAACTTTCGAATAATACTATTCAAAATCCATTTATAAAAATCTTTTCCCATATTTTTTTGGAAATAATTCGATAAGATTACAAAAATCAACTTTACGCTTTTAAATTCCTTCTTTTAAATTTATTCAATTCTTTTGAAAATAATTTACTTAAAATTTCCAACTTTAATTTCAAAAATCCAATTTCATTTATTTCTGGTATCCAACGATACCAAAAATACATTCGGCTAAATTATAGCCTTCAACACATACAATCGTCAATATAATCATTCACAGATTATAAATAAATTATCACACAGCATATGAAACAAATTCATACAACATATGAAACAAATTCATATAATTTGAGGAATCCAGTTGGATCCCTCCAACCTGTTTCCCTGCATCCACAGATGTTAGCACAATACCAATTCCACTTCAAGGTGGAATATCGTGGTATATGGGATTTATAAAATATCATCCGCTATTATGCGGCGCATAGGGTCTCATCCGCTATATAATGCGGGAAATCAACAACTCCAATATATATATATTGCTATATAGTACTATATATACTATATCACATCCAAACAGTCAATCAATCAATAACTGCAAAATCAAATTTTCATTTTGAGTGAGAAGATCTCACCTTTGCTTTTATTTGGCAATCCATTTTCCATTCCAGTTTGTTTCTCGATTTTAGACCTTGTATAACGATTTTATACAATTTAATTAATATTCGAACAAATCGAATAATCACTTATTATTAAATTATTTCATTAACTAACAATTTTATTCAAACTGATAATTTAAACTAATTTTCCTTTTGCAAATCTTTAGTGACTAAAATAATTGAATAACTCAGAACAGAACTGCTTTACATTTTCTTTTCTGTTTACTGTATATAAATTAAAAAATATGCTTATATACTTTACTGGAATAATTTTTTCTTTCTCTGTAAATATCTCTTTACTGTATATAAACAACAGTAATCCTTTTTTTGTTTAACATTTTTAATATATGGATATGTTTGTAAAAAAATCTGGATTTAAACTTCTTATATATAAAATAAAATGAAAATACCTTACTGACAAAAATTTGTTTCGAACCCAGGCCATTGCTCGAACAACCATCCATCGCCTCCGTATGCCGCCGCTTCCCTTGACTCGATCGCTGCTCGCGATTCCTTCTCCCATCGACCAAAACGAAATGCCCCACAAACTACCCCTCTCGATCGCGTGACTTGCCTTGCGTTCATGCCTTGTAGCCCACCAACAGTCGATGCGAAACCCCTCCTCGTTCGATCGAGAGCCTCTATCGCGAACCAAAACGAATCAACAATTATTAATCGAACAACTTGAACCCCCGAGCACGATTGAACGAATCACGTTCAATTCCCTTTACGAAGTCGAAACGACTTCGATTCGAACGAATTCGATTTCGTTCGAGCTATTGACTTTTTTTTTCGAGCCGTGAATCTGGTTTGTGAAGAAGGGGAAAAAAGTAGCTTGATTTTCTCGAATGAATTTGAGAGCGGGGGAAAGAAGGGAGAACTAACGTGATTGATTCACTTTTTTTTCTTCTTTTCGATTTTTACCAGCACTTGGGTACACAAATAGGTCGGTAGAGAAAAGTCATAGGGTGGCTGTTGATTAAGAGTTTGTTTATGTTTTTTTATATTCAAAAATATCTTGTTATATTATCTCAGCGCATTTTCCTATCGTACGGCCACACAACAACTCCAAACGCTCCGAAATTTGAAATCCGATAACAATACAATATTACGGATCCAATGGAACTGGTTTTGTCGAATTCCGAGACTATGCCTTGGAACACTATTTTTAAATATCAACTTGAACGATAAAATTCCAAAACTGAACAAAACAGTTTCAAATTCAATTATGAAGCTTCCATTACCTTCAGTATAATCAATATAAATTTTCTAATCCTTGAAAATGTTTTTAATCAGCTTAAAACTCAAAATTTTACTCAAATTTTAACAATTAAATTCACTAATTTAATTATCAAACAAACTCTGATATTTGAATTTCAAATTAAACTAACTTCCAGATATTTAAAATCAATTAAATATCCTGATTTCCAATGTCAAAAGTTCAGGGTCGTTACAATGTGCTTCACTAAAACAATACGATGTACATATATCATTCGTATGCAATATCAATCTGATCGCTCGCTCGATCACACAATTTCACTTCTGAACTAGTATCGTTCACACGACCCTCTAGTGCGGACTCAGATCCGGTACCTTGATTAGAAATCATTATTCTCCTTGCATAGCCATATACTATGATAGAGAATTCTAGAATCAATCAAAAATCCATATCCAGTGTTCGCCGTCGATAATCGAGTGAAAAACACTAACTCAGATCAATATAAATTATCTCGAAATCCTGTGCTCGAATTTGGATCAAACCGTTATGCAAATAAAGTAATATACGTACAACTTACGTATTTATTTCTATTGATTTTTTTAGCTACACCAAATTCCTTTTATTCACCTTTATCCCGTTCTCATTAATTTTATCCACATTCAATTGATCTACATTCAATTATCAACATTCACTTATTACTTAGTATATTTTTTCAATACCAATATCTCTTAGGGACCGTTTCATCAAATTTCATGTTTAACAACCTTTCACTCTATATTAATTTCATTTATGAATCATTTCATAAAACTTTTCTTAAGTTTATAAACATTTCATACAACTTCTTATGTTTATTACCACTTCACAACTTAAGTCCTTATGCATTTCTAACCAAATTCATTTTCATTCTCCAATTCCAACATTCAATTTTATCAATCAACATTCCATACCATATCCAGTTCACTAATTAATTTAATTAGCCTATTTCATTAATTTATTTCAATCTCAATCAATTCCACTTCCAAAAATTATTTCATTTTAGCCTAACTTAGGCTAAATTTCCGAATTTGAATTTATTTAACTTAATATAAGTTAAATTTCATTCCACAATTCAATTTCAATTTTTTTTTCTTCTTTTCTTTTCTTGCATTCACATTCAACCATTCAAAACATTGCTTTAACTTTCTAATTTTCAAATTTTATAAGTTATCAAACTTACTTTTTCATATTCTCATAAAACATTTAAATGAAAATCCCAGAGTTTAAACACCTTGTTCTTAAGTATTTCAAATTATTTTTGAAATCATCTATGCACACACACACACAACCTATCCCTTGGTATATTAAATCATTCTTTTGAATTTCAAAACCAAAACTAGTTTTACAAAACAAAACTCCAATTGTAGCAATTCCCCTCTTGGAAACTCGAAAATGAACGTCGATGATGCTGCAGTCATCACCGAAATTATTTTCCAACAACCGAAGTGAGTTCAGTGCTTTCTATTTCTTTTAAAACCCTTTAAAAATATTTCAAAAATATTTTCCAATTAATATCACCATTATTTTCCAAAACTTTATAAACCATTTCCAAAATAACGGGATTTAAATTCACAAATTCCCATCTTTAAAACTCTTTTTACTTACAATTCATATTTATAATATACTTCGGGAATTTCATTTCCTTTCAATTTATAAATCACATTTATAAATCATATCTATATAATTCAATTTGGTTATATAAAATTATTTCTTAATTTCTGACCTTGCTTTCATTATAGTATCAACTTTCATTCGATCACAAACGACAATCAACAAATGATAATAGTTTAACATTATCATTTCCTAACAACCAAGCACATCATACATATCATAATAATTTCTGAAATATTATTCCTACATTTATAAATATAATCAGGGTAAAATTATTTCATTTACCCAATTTTAAAATAATACTATGTCGAAGTGTTCTGTTCAAGTGTTTAGAGATCTCTATCAATAACATTAATTACTCGTATTGACCAGAATCCATAAGTCACTCAATAGATCAACCAGCATAATATAAAATAATTTTTATATCACTAACAAATACACGCTCATATATACACATACACACACACTCAAACTCATTCTAGGGTGCTACTGTCCCGATCTCTAATGAGTTACCCCATCAAAGCCAAGGTTCTCGCTTAACCTTCAGCTCTGATACCAAATGTAACAAACTGGATTTTACGACCCTAGAAAATCAACACTAATATGTCCACCGTATCACATGCCGAGCAATTGAATGTCGGAAAACTCGATTTTTAGGGGAAAAGAAGAAGAAAGAAAACTAAACAACATAGAATCTCATAGCGGAACGAATAATCTATAATATTACAAGTCTTTACACAAAAGCAAAACTGTAATATGTATATATACAAACATCAATCAGAGTATAGTAACCTATTTCAGCCTGCACAGTTATAACAGTCTATCCTCACAATTGCTGATAACACACCAATGAATATAGCGGAAAATTAACCATCTATGTGAATACGTCTCTGGGCCTCCAACTCGTCTCTTGAAGCTCCAAGCATCCAAACTAATCTGTAATATACTTTGTTTGACCCAAGCATTATAATAAAATAACACCCGAGTCAGTCTGGAAAACCAGCGTGAGAAAACACATCCAACTGGATTTAAGGTTATAAGAAAATCTTTGAAATCAAAAGTATCTCGTAAGACCATGCCACACATAAACACGGAAGGGTTTTTACCTTACGATAACCATAACACTTTTATAGAAAATCCAGTGACATTATAATAATGTCTAAGGGTTCAAAGTAAAATATTAAAATAGCTGGAATTCTTGCATCTCACGTTCCAACATATTTGGTATATAACTAAAAACATACAGCGCTTATTGGAGAATGGATTCCATACAATGACTAGGCACTAGGGTACCACCTATTACAGTACACGTCTAGAAAATGTACTGAGGACCTCGCCTGGATCCCCTTCCAACACAAGACCGACCAACCCCTGACTGGATAGTACCGAATATGTCATCACCCCGGTTGCTTTGCAACCCTTTTTATTTGAGATATCATGCACAACCAATCCATAAATATGTAGATGTATCTAGAAGGTTGATAACATACCATAATGGGTGCGACCCACTTAGCCTTGCTGCATCTCCATTGATTTTCAATCATTTTCAGTTGATGAGGCTTGAGGCTACGTTTTACCTTTCAAGAAATTTACACTTAGAATGCTCATTGCCCTCCAATGGCAATGTGATGATAGCATTCATCCATACAAGTCCATTCTAGGTCTGAATGAAACCGAAGGCATTATTCCTACTACATCCATTTTGGAATCCCCCTTAGGATAAGTAGTGATTAGCCCTTGCACTTCACATCTCTGTCTTCGATTCTATGCTCTTCACGATGTCTTCACTTCGAAACGCATTCGTTGGATCGAAGTGGTTTTCGGATAACATATCTGATCTCGGTCTCTTTGAAACAACGTTCGATAATTTCCGGTAAACTCAACCCCGGTTCTCTAGGAAATAAACAGACAAAGATAAGATCGGAGATCAACTCCTAACCGTTAGTGGACGGATTTCCTTATCATCATCCTAGAAGAACGAAACGAGATTTATACGCACAGTACAGCATCATCGGAGATGACTGTGCCATATAACTCACGTGTTTCTCCTAGATATTTCCAAAGTTGTGTTGGGTCTATTTTCGATAGTCGGTTATTTAACTATCGAATAACAAACATTCAATCAGGATTTTATTTCATTTGGAAAATCAACATTGGCTCAGTATATGAGCAATCACTGACCCCCTTTAATAAGTCTTTATACATACAATTACTTTGTAAATTACTTGTATATAAACACCTTTAAAGGATATACTCGCAAATTCCTATATTTCCATACCTATAAATAGCCATATACTCTTCCCAACGGTATAAGTATATTCACAAAATTTAGAAAGGTTTTCCTTTTATCCGATTCTCAAATTGTTTATAATTCCCCTTACAATTCTCCAAGATTGTTTATAACCCATTTTATAAATCTTCGAAAAAACATTAATAATTTCTTTAATAAGAATTCAGTCACTTATAAATTTCTTATACATTTCAAAATCATTTATAACTCTTAATGAACTCATATACATTTATAAACTTTTTTGATAAATCTATAAACTCGCTTCTAAAATTTGTTTATAAATATCCAACCATTTATAAACTCTTTCACCCTACAAATGACCCTTCCTTAATTCTTCGAACCATTTTATAACTCCTTTATAAAATCTAAGTCTTTCGACTACATTTCCGGGTCTCGAAAACACCTATTAATAATTTTAATCATTTACCTCCAAACATAATAATTATTAACAATGAACATTATAAATAAATGGAAATCATTAACTTTAAATATCCTAAAATAATAATTAATGAATCTAAAATATTGTTTAAGAAATAATAATAATTAATCTTTACCATTTTATAAATAATAATAATTTATTTTAAAACCTTATTAATAATCCTTATTATAAGTTTCAAACCATAATTATTCTTAAATACTTTCAATTTATTAACCTTTTTATAAATTCTTAAAACATATTAACAATAAACAAATAACTTTTTAACAATATTAAAATAATTAAATAACTTTAAAATAGTATTAATATGATTATACAACTTTAAAACAATTTTAATATAATTAAATAACTTTAAAAGAATATTATTATAATTAAATAACCTTAAATTAATATTATTATAATTAAATAACTTAAAAACAAAATTAATATATTTAATTAGATAATCCTTAAAATATTTCCAAAATCCAATTTCGGATTTAAAAATCATTTTTGTCTCAAAAACCAATTCCGAATTAATCGGCAATTTATAGTATTTTCAAAATACTAACTGAGGCCAATAGCCATCCAACACTTAACCAATGTCGATATTGATTTTTCTTACCACTACTGGGTTTTTATTTCCAAACATATAACGATGTTATAACCATAGCATCCACAATCATATTTATTAATTAATAAACCATATAAAAGAAATATCATTGAACAATTCAATAATAGCGAGGAATCCTGTTGGATCCCTCCAACATGTTTCTCCCTACATTACAAATGTTATACAATCATAAAATATAAATCAACTACTTCGAGACGGGATTCGTATACAAAGGGTCATCCGCTCTTACACGGAAACGTAATAGGTCTCATCCGCTTCAATAGGCAGGAATATATCCAACTAATAAATATAATAATTCACCCAAACAATCATTCAACAATTTTTATCAAATATAAATCATACTAGTGATCCAAAAAGGTGAGTTTAACTCATCGAAATTTTCTGTTGTCGCCGAGGCGTTCCGGTTTGGAACTAAAACCGAACGACGTCCGATTT
This sequence comes from Allium fistulosum, assembly GCA_030737815.1. Classification (NCBI taxonomy): domain Eukaryota; kingdom Viridiplantae; phylum Streptophyta; class Magnoliopsida; order Asparagales; family Amaryllidaceae; genus Allium; species Allium fistulosum. The sequence continues at coordinate 289,691,683 of CM060905.1, forward strand.
TAGCCTAAATTTCGACTGTCTCCAAATTCATCCAAACAAGTTCCATTTTGAAGCTTTCATCATCATGAGCATAACGTAAAAAGTTTCGTCTCGATCGGACCTCGTATGAGAGTGTTATGCAATTATTAATTTATCGATAATTAAAATAATAATAAAATCAACTAATTAAAAAATTAATCTTTAATTACATTACTCCTTCTTCCCCAATACAGTATACAAGTGCATAGAGATACCCAGGCCGGCATTGTCGTGCATGTAATTTGAGTCACACGGAGCTATAGTCAATGAAAATCAAAACCATCACGCCGATGAGCTTCCCTCGTCATGTCATCAGGTCGCTCGACCCACTACAACGTCGGTCCTTGCCAAAATCCGTGCCTAGGTGCTACTCTTCCCCACGAGTTCGAATCCAATCCCTGTTTTGCCAATCGACGACCCAAAGCTCCAAAATCCCAAACCCTAGTTTTTCCTACCCAAACGGCCTCCCCTCAAAGCATGATCGAACAACACCAAACCCGAATCATCGCAAAGCCCTCATCAAACCATGATTTTTAAAGCTTATCTCGGATTTTTTTTTATTGAGTAGATTTTGAGAAATTAATATTTGAAGTTTGAAATCTTTTTTTTTCTTTCCTCTACTATGTTCTTGGGTTATGGGATGGGATAATATAGGGGGAAGAGGCTGCGATTCAAATGATGATGCCTGGCTAAAAACGTGGGGAAAAAGTGGGCTGACAGTGATGGAACAACGGCTGTGGTCAAATCTGAATAGAAATATATTATCTAAAATTTCAAAATATCTAGCGATAAATTTCGGATCCCAATCGAGGCGTTCCGCTTGGCATTCCTAATGTTATACCCCTATTCCGAACGCAATGGAACTAGTCTCGAGCCCCAATTCGATCGTATGGAGAAGATAGCTTTTTGAACCCAATTATTATATTAAATCTTCAATATTAATTTCAACGCGTTTATATCCCGTACGACCAAACAATATGTTTGATCGCTACGAAATTAACGGCGTATTATAATTCAGTATTACAGATCCAATGACACTGGTTTCGTCGAAATCCGAGACAATGCCCCGGAAGGCTATTTTCACTTGTAAATTAAAACGAGTTAATTTCAAAATTAGCTAAATCACTTTTGAATCAATTTTAAAAGTTTTATTATCTTCATTCTTATTAATAGAATCAAATAAGCTTAGAAATAATTTTTATCTAACATAAAACTCAAGATCCCATTATTTAACCAATTTCAATTATTAAATTTAACAATTAAACTATCGCATAAATCACTATTTTTTAAATTCAAGTTATTTAATCTATAAAATTAACTTTTCAATATTTAAAATAAATTAAATATTCTAATTTCAAATAACTAAAATTCCGAGTCATTATAATTACTCTTGGTTGCTGGGGACGCCAAGGGTTACGTACTGATAGTTATCGGATAACTATGAAATGACTCATTTGTAAGTTTCATGTTGGTCATATTAACCAATAGAAAACTCTCGAGTGAGTCATTCCATAGTTATCTAATAACTATGAGTATGTAATCCCATGGTGCCCCCAACATCCATGAGCAATACATCGTCCAAAATTTGGAGAGCGTTGTACTCTAGTCCCAACGGATGTATTGATATCCTATCTCGAAACGTATTGACTAGGAATATTTAAAATAATATGTTATTTTAACATGATAATTTCTCGCGATAAAAACACATTGTAATTATCATATAACATATCATTTAATGATTTTCTATTTAATATACTTTAAATTAATTACTTAATTAATTATATCGTAATATAGAAAAATATATTATAGAAATCAAACTCCTTTTTATGAACAATATGGGTTATCGAGTTAGATATATGCAACAAATTAAATATTTCCCCTAGGGCATACCCATAACTCTATCAATTTTCCACTTGCACTTAGAGTCAGTTATGGAATCTTATTCCAACTCCTTCGATCAGTTTTCTCAAAAACTAATTGCGCTATTCCAATAGTGAAAGGGTATGCTATTTTGCTTTAATTATCTACTCTATCAATTAACTCTCTTTGATGCTGATAAGTTGCTATTATCATGATGAACTTTTCAGAGATGTTTCCCGAATTCTAGTGAGCTCTAGGTTCTTTTCTGTTGTGTATCATGACATTGTTATCATATAACAACATTATGGATTCTCAACATTTGGAATCATCCCTTGCTCAGTTATAAATTTGTGCATTTATTTATTTGTACTTCTTTTACTGTAGCTCTATATAAGGCGATGTACTTAGCCTTTGGATAAATCAGTCGCTACTTATTATTTAGAATATTTCCAACTTAAAGTTTGTAACTTAGATTGAACATAAAATTAGAATTGACATAATATACTCGATATCACATATGAAGTTCGAGTCCGCGTACTCCTTCATAAGGAGTTTTTATTTCTATAAAAAATTCCCTAGTGATCTTAACTCGGATTTGATACTTTCCCTATGTATCAAATACATAAGAAAAATGCGATTTTTTAAACAATAGAACATGTACAGTAACTCCTATTGGCAATGCATAAGAAATCCATCATACATATTCCATATTAGACATTATCTTATGGTGTCTATGTATATCATTTTGGGATAATCCTAACGTCCTTTTATACTAAGTATAGAAGGTGTCGATTTCAAATCCAATATCAAGAATTAACCAACCAAACAAAAATGATTTTAACACAAGTACATCATTAACAATCAAAAGTTAGTCGTTTACTTATAGTTCTAGAAATATTTTAGTACCTATTAATATTTTTTATTTTAGACACATGCTTCCTCTACATTTTGACTGAAATTCAAAATATCTTATTTATTTATCAAAATACTTGCTTAACTCTAATGCTTATCGAATGATACTTTCATATCAGTTCTTGGATCATATCTAATACCCACAAACTCAATTATCGCTCCCATTGACTTTGAGATCTTTTAGTTTTTAAATGCAGACTATTTATTCTAATTCATTATTTGTAATTTTTATATCAACTTACATGAGCCAAAAATCAAAATCATATTGGGTGATAATTTTAAAACTGAAATCCGAATTAACATAAGTACGTTGAATGATGAATTTGTTGCGTTGATTTCAACAATTGAAACTACGATGTTATTTCATCAACTTAAGAAATATACTACCCAACATTTAGAGAGCATTACATACTCTAGTCTCAACGGGTGTATCGATATCCCATCTCGAAGCATATCTGTTAGGAATATTTAAAATAATATCTTATTTTAATGTGTTAAATTTCTCTTAATTATAGTACATTGTAATTACTATCACATAACATATAATTTAAGGATTTTCTATTTAACATATTTCACTTTCATTACATAATTAATTATATCACAATATACCAAATATATGATAGAAAGAAAATACATTTTATTTGAATAATATTGCTTATTGAGTTTGATATATATAATAAATTGCCTAATTTCCCCTATGGCATACCCCTAACTGCATCAATCTCCCACTTGCACTTAGGGTCATGTTATCTCGCCTTTTGATCAGGTATTATACGGGCAAACTCGACAAGTCAGACTTCGAAGTTATCGGGGTAAGAAGTCTGGAGAGATGACTACAAAACCCAAAACTCAAGTACAATCAAGTCCGCAAAGTGGAGATAAATCATCCAAAAAAATTCCGAAGTCAGAAAATCACTAAGCGTGGGATATGCACCGATCCCCCACCAGGGGGTACTGATCCCACATGCTGAATTTGACTAAGTGTAGGATAGGTACTGATCCCTCACCTAGGGAGTACCGATCCCACATGATGAATTTAACTAAGTGTGGAATAGGTACCAATCCCCCACCTAGGGAGTACCAATCCCACATGCCAGAATTCACTAAGTGCTTTACCCTACATAGGGGATTGGTACCAATCCCTAAGAATACATCCAAAGTGGCGCCCACTTCTATGACACTCTTCTCTAGCTACATGGAGCCCGATTCAAGTGTTGTTCCATAGTTTCTATGCATCGTATTGGTAATCTTCATACAGTCTAAAGCATTAATACAGCATTCTGTAAATCCATTGTTTGGGCCAAAAAACGCCTAGGAGACTATGCAAAACAACCTTGGAAATATGAAGCCAACACAAAAAGTTGCAAGACACATACCTATGTGTGTAGGGATCGGTACCAATCCCCCTAAAGGGAGCGGTACCGATCCCCAACCCTAAGGGATCTGGGGCCAAGATTTTTTAAAGGACTTGGCCTTGATAGCGAGATTCTATAAGATAAGTTTCAGCAAGATATTTGATTGTCTACCCCTATAAAAATAGAAGGCATGTCAGGATCTTTTTTCCACTTCTTCCCTACCTACGCTCCACCATTATTTTCCATAACTCCACGGATTTATACTAATCCAAACAAACTGGACTTGTAATCTACAGTATAAATAAATGAAATCTTTGGAGTGGACGTAGGCCAGAGTTTTTCGAACCACTATAAATCTCTATGTGCTCATTTCTTATTTGTTTCAATTTGTTTTCTTCACATTTTATTCTCTACTTACTTTTCTCGGGTGTGTGTGCAATTTTTGGTTCAGAAAGGTCAATTATGGAATCTTATTCTCATTCCTCTGATCAGTTTTCTATCGAGCCAGTCCCTTAGTGAACAAATATGCTATATTGTTCTAATTATCTACTTTGTCAATCAACTCTCTCCCATATTGATAAACTGCCTTTATCATATGGAACTTTTTAGAGTATGTTTCTCAACTTCTAGTGAGCTCTAGTTTCTTTCATGTCATGGGATTGTCAACATTTAGATTTACCCTAGCTTGGTTATAAATTTTTGCATTTTTTTGTACTTCTTTTATTGCAGCACTATTCAAGGTAATGTACTTAGCCTTTGGTTAAACCAACCACTACTTATTTTTTGAACACTTCCAACTTAAAGTTCTTAACTTAAGATTGAACATGAAATTAGGATTGACATACTATACTCGATATTACTCATGAAATTCGAGTCCACGTACTCCTTTATAAGGATTTTGTTCTTTCTATAAACAGTTCCATAGTATTTCAAAAATACTTAAGAACACTCTAAACTGTCATTTAATGATATTAATTCGGATTTGATACTTGAACTATGTATCAAATACATTAGGGAAATGTGATATTGTAGACAATATAGCATGTACGATAAATCCTATTGTCAATGCATAAGAAATCCATCTTGTATGTTTCATATTAAACTTTTTAATATGGTATCTATGTATATTGTTTTGGGACAATCCTGTCATTCTTTTATACCGATTATAGGTATCAATTTTAAATCCAATATCAATAATTAAGCAACCAAAATAAAATAATTTTAACAAGAGTACATCGTTGACAATCATAAATTAGTCGTTTACTTATAGTTTTAGAAATATTTTAGTATCTATTAATATTATTTCATATAGGCACACTCTTCCTTTGTATTTTGACTAAAATTCAAACTATTTGATTTCTCTATCAAAATACTTGCTTTACTCTGACGCTTATAGAAGGGTACTTTCGTATCAGTCCTTATATCATATTCAATACCTAAAAACTCAGTTATCGCTTCTATTGACTTCGAGACATTTATGTTTCTATGTGCAAATGGTTTATTCTAAATGATTATTTAGAATTTCTATTTCAACATACATGTACCAAAATCATATCTGGTGATAATTTTGCGAATGAAATCTGAATTGACTTGAGTACGTTGAATAACAGAATTGTTACCTTAATTTCAATAATTAAAATTTACGATGTTATTATATCAACGTAGCTTATCATATTCAAGTTGCATTGGTCTTCTTCTCACGAACACTCCTGCGGTCGAAGGATCATATCCTTTTGGGTATAACCATCAAAATTATATTTTGATAATGTACTTGAAATCAATTTAGGATTTGCATGTCATGCCATATGGTAGAGCAAATACTATTAATGGCTTTATGACAACTGAAGAAATTCTTTTCTCGACATCGATAAGAAACCATAGTTTCCTATTAATGGCTTAGTGACAACTGTAGGAATACTATTTCTGGCATAGATAAGAAAATCATAGTTTCTTTTTAATACATGAGAGTTCTTATTAGATATTCTAATTAGTTATGTCTATTTAAGCTTGGTTAATTTCTTTTTGTTGCTTATAATCAGTTTTATCTTTGGACCATATCCAAATCCATTTTACTAAAATAAATTCTAAAATAAATTCCTTTGTCATGAAGTTGGTGTTTTTTGAAACAATAACTGGTTCTCAATAAAACAGAATAGGTATTCATATACGTTTTATGAATTGCATGTAAATGTATAAAACTGATTTGATTTTTAAGTTTATAAAACTTACGTTCATAACATAAGTTGATCAATCAATATTGATATGTCCCAAACTCATTTGGGGTGGTCCACACAAGATTCCTTATGATATGAGATCTTAACCATAACAATAAGTTGTAACATATATTAAAAGGATATTGGATAATTATCTTATGATATAGCCAAAAACTCACACCTTGAATGAAGAAAAAACTCCTAGATCCAATTGAATCACCTCTAGAAATTACAATGGTTTGAAGCACCAACTTTGTATTTATTTTATTTGATATGTATTGATTTTGTTTTGATAATTTTTATGGCTTAGAAGCCCTGAATTTTTGACCAAAAAGGGGAGGAGAGAGAGGAGAGCATGAGAAAATGGATTTTTAAGAAGAATGAATGAACGAAAGAATTTTAAAAAAAAGGAATCTTCGAGAGCTTTCCAATTCCTTCATAACCTTTCCTCTTTAATTCCTCATTAAATCTCCTCTCCCTTATCATGTTAGCCGTCCAAGATATATGCCTAGATGAGCCTTCAAATTTTCCGAACCCACTTAGTAATTAATTTATTTAAATAAAAATTAAACATTTATCGAAATCGGATATCGATACGCACGTATATAACTTTTATATATGCACTTTATTAAATACTAATGGAATTAAAATAATTAAAATATAATTTAATAATTAATATTTCATATATATTAGTTAATTTACAATGATTATAAATTAATTAAAATGTGTGGCTTTTTGGAGTATTCGTCTTTACGGTTATGCAATTCAAAGGTGCAAACCCAGTTAGCAATTAATATTGAACAATTTATTTATTAACGTTAGGTTTCCATAGCTAGTGGTTTGACATTTAGGCTGAATATATCACTTACACATCTTTTTGGTAAACTCCAATTTTGTTATAGCGGTACTTGGCAGTAATGATTATTTACGTTAATTCTCCTCATCAACACTATATCACATTAAGATTTATGGAATTTAGTTTCGGTCAAAATTCCAACATTGTCCATATTCAACTTGATTAATCCAAACACAAAATCCTTTGTTCAATACTATGCGGTTAATGCCCCGTTATTACCCCGCTATAACATTACAAAAAGAAATGACAATTTATGTTTATTTACAGTATATAACTTTTATAACATTCTTTAACTTTTATAACTTTTATAACATTGTCCATATATAACTTTTATAACATTCTTTAACTTTTATAACATTGTCCAACATTGTCCATATATAACTTTTATAACATTCTTTAAAAGAAATGAAATGAAAAATGACATTTATACATTATAAAAATTATGAAATTAATTTACTTAATTGAATTTTTAATATATTTTTAGAAATGAAAATAATCCAATATTCTGCTAAATTCAATTATGTTATATAACAGTTTTACATTTATTTACACTCATATTTTTATTTAAATTATATATGTATTAATTATAATTCAATTGAATGTTAATTTTTAATTTAATTACCATTTATATATATTTTTAAACATTAAGTACGAGTTTTATATGTTTTTTTAGAGTCATCTGCTATATCCCATTATATCATCGATGTATCCCTGCTATGACTTTTTGCACCTTCGCCGCATTGAATCCGCCGAGCGCTTTAACTACACAGCTTCAATAATAACATTTATTATTAACCGTAATGTTGTAACTAGAGACTTTGGCTTTAAGTTGACTATAGTTGACCGTGATACTAACCTCATATAACCGAGGAGACGATTTCTGTATTGAATAATGTTTCTCTTCCAATGCTTCAACTCAGACCCTACAATAGTCATTCGATGGATGCCATGCCACATTTAACTATAATCGCAGTAGTGTCCACATTGAAATTCAATGGTATTTTCAAGTCAAGAGAACTGTGTAATATCGTCACTGTAAGGTTCTCTATTTGACCTTAGTTATATTAACCAACGAAAAACTCTCAAGAGACTTATTCTATAATTATCCAATAACTCTCAGTATTTAACCCTTTGGTGGCCCTAACAACCGTGAGTAATACACTATCCAACATTTAGAGAGCGTTATATACTCTAGTCTAAGTGGATATATCTGTAACGACCCACATTTTTGGATGGTTTAAATCAATAATAAACCACACATGTCAGACTCAAACCATTCAAAAGGAAAGATTGTTATGGGTAAATAAGAAAAAGAAGAGAAAAGGAAGAAAAATAAAAGATAGAATCTCACAGCGGAATGACAAAATATAATAATCAAATAAACAGTTCATGAAGCTGTTTTCCAAATCATTTGATTACATTTTACAATACAGGTTAGAGTTACATATAGCCGGAGTAAATAAATAATGCAACGGAACAACATGATGTAGTGGGATAAATATAAATAAATAATATAGTATACAAATCTCCGTCTTCATCCTCTAGAAAAACAGTCTTCGATACACTCAAAAGCTCAGACTGACCCAAGCGTAACGAAAGGACAAAACACTCCAATCGGAACTAAAAGATCTTATGTAAGTTAAATCAACAATAAATAAATATGAGTGTAACGGCTTCAGAGATGTTTATTGGGTTTTACACCTCCTATCCAGTGTCTAACATGCGTGCAATAACTTAAGAGATGTTCGGGATTCCATCTCCTAAGGATCCGTTAAACTATCAACATACATAGTACAATACGCTATTATAATAGTGTCTACAGTAAAGTAAAGTATTAAAATAGCGTTAAGGCATTACTCATACCCCCCTGAACACATTTTTATATATTACGGTAGTCTATACAGATACTGTAAGCCCTACTAAACTGATGGGATACTCAGGGAGCACTCCATAGGTACGGTACAAACCAAACTCGTAATGGACGTGATAAGGCATGTGACAAGGCACACGAGGCAATGCCCAGGGTAGGATACTACCGTTTTGCGGATCGGGACTGGTGGTAACACATAGCAGCTACTATCGCCCACCTCGGAACACATTCCCATAATCAAATCGAGGGGTGGCCACCAAATCAATCACAAATTCATAATATGGTATCGAAGAAGCATGTCCGATCGGAGGTGCGACCTCACTTGGCTCGGTGTGGCTCCTGTTTTAGTCACATCAAGCTGATTCGAGCGAGCCAGGGCTACGTTAATACCTTATACAGAATCGTTTGCCAAACCATCCTACTTTATTCTGGAATCTCCACCACGTACACGGTTGTTAAAGTGGTTTTTGGTATTGGTAGAGAGTATGACAATATCCGATTCCGGTCTCCTTAACAACCAAACGCTTATTTCACACCGGATGGTTCTTTTACATTTCCAAAAGTCAATTCATAATTGATATTAAAATATCATATTCTCAAAACCATATCACTTTCGAAATCATATTCACTATCGAAATCATATCACTTTCGAAATCATATCACTTTCGAAAACATATTCACAAATAGGTTAAACTCCCATTTCAAAATCATCATATTTACTCAAAATATGTTACTTCACTAGAAAATATCATTTCAAATTCCAACTTAGGTTATAACATCATTTAACCACACTCGCTTTTAAATCCAAGATTCAAATAAAAATAATTCAGCCTTGCACAGTTTAAATTTTTAGAAAATAGTTTAGATAGTCATAAATAGTTTTAAAATAGTTTAAAATAGTTTAAAATAAGTTTAAATGGTTTAAATAGTTTAAAATACTCTAAAATAATTTAAATGGTTTAAATAGTTTAAAATAGATTAAAATGGTTTAAAATAGATTAAAATGGTTTAAAATAGATTAAAATAGTTTAAAATAGATTAAATAGTTTAAAATAGATTAAAATATTTTAAAATATTTTAAAATAGTTATATGGTTTTAAAATAGTTAAAAATAGTTTAATATAGTTTAAATTAGTTACATGGTTGGATTATTGAAATGGTTTATATAGTAAATAGTTTGAAAATCTAAATAAATCTGAATTTAAAATAATATATCTTTACACAGTTTATTTTAAAATAATTAATTTAAAATTAATATCAAGTTAAACGATTTCTTCCATTTCAACAAATCTAGACCATATCCAGGTTTCAAATCAACAAACTCAATTTTACTTTCAATTCAAATTCTCATTAAAACCATTTAAATCTATATCGATTTCAAATCCATGTTTGAAATACAAAATTTTAAACCATTTCAAATTCGATAGATTTCAAAGTTTAAATATTTAAACATTTCCAATGACTCAATTTCGATAAATTTCATTTATACTTCAAATTCAACTTTAAAATTCTAATTTAAATTCTTTAAACAATTCATTTAAACCGATTCCAATTTCAACATTAAAAGCTTGGATTTTCGAAAATAATTAATTTATATAAATCCAATTTTTATTTCAAAATATCACTTAACTGAATTCCAAAAATTAAGGATTTTAAAATTAATTAATTTAACCAATCCAGTGTCTGTATATAATTCTCTACCCTATGGTCAAGTGATACGGATATATATCATTTCAACCCGCAATAATTTACGGGTATATATCATTTCAACCCGCAATCCCGAATAAAATTCAAAATCCATAAAATCGCTCGAGTCTATCATTTCAACCCATAACGATTTTTCCTTAATCTATAGATCGTTCGAGTATGTATCATTTCAACCCATAGTGATTTTCCTAGCAATAACTAAGGGAACTTGCAGTGTGATAGCAACATATATATATATATATAACATCCAGTCATCCAATATCAACCATTAAACATCCACCAAAATCATCATTTAAACCAACCAATAAATAACAACAATTGACTGATTATCAATAACAGGTATTAACTGGAAATTTAAAATCCAATATTAAATTAAATGGCGATTAAATTCAATAAAAGTCAGATTCAACTAGAATGACAATTTAAATATATCAAACAGCAATCAATCAACTTCTAATCACATCATAAATTTAATTTAACTAACATAAGATAATTTAATAGTCGTGAGTGGGTTAAAAACACTCACATTTGATTTCAAATTGATTTGAAATCCAAATAAAGGCCCAAATTTCAACAGTCTCGGAATTCATCCAAACAATTTCCATAATGTCCGGAATTTCGATACGATCGCAATGGAGAAAACCGCGCGTGACTTCGAGATCATATGTAAAAGATATGATAGTTAGAACATTCAAACTTTAAACTTTAAATTAAAATAAATAATACCACGTCATCAGAGAACGAAACCCTAGTCCTCAACAGATCGCGATCGAGCTACAGCAACAGGCTGCCACCACGTTGACCAAGAATGCACTCAACCACGGCCCTCTTCACCTCGATCAAGCAGCGCCACCGCGACATCCACCTAAGGCCGACCTCCAGGCACCCACGCGCATGCTCCGACCACCTTCAGGCCGTACACCGCCGTTCATGAAGATGGCCAAAATATGGTGATCCTCGACCACACGAGCATGAATGAACACCACCGATCTTGACCCCCTCTTCCCAACGCCGCCTCCCGATCGTCAAAGGGTCGACAATCCACCATTGCATCGTAAACCCTAGAAATGGACGGTCGAGGTTCTTCGTCAATTTCTGGCCAAATCGTGATTCGATTGCAAAAACGAATTGCATATCTAGATTGCGCTCGTCGAGAGCTTTCCAGCGATATATAATATAGCATAGTTTGGAGAGTTTGAATTTTGAAATTTATTTTTGAAATTGAAATTAGGTTTTGGAATTTGGGAATTAGGTTTTGATGTTCTGTCGTTTGAGAATGAGGAAGTAGATGTACATATAGAAATTAGAAATGAGAAACAACTAGGGTTTATAATAGCCTATATATAGGCAAAGCTGAATTAGAAATGGATGGACCAAATCAATTTGGATCGAAACGATAAAAACGAGCCGAAAAGCCCGTTTCATTCCCGAAACGAAAATAGGTCATCCAATATATCAAAATAGATGTTTTTGATATTTTTAAACTCAACGGAACTAGTTTTGTAACGACCCAGAATTTTGAACAAATTAAATTGAGAATATTTAATTAATTTTAAATATTTGAACGATGATTTAATTTGAATCCCGGATATTTCTTTGAAGTTGGCGATTAAATTATAAAATTTAATCTATTGAACTGGATAAATATTTGAATTTTTAATTTTAAGCCGAAGAAAAATATTTCAAAAGCTTTTAAAAAATTTATATTGATAATACTGAAGATAACAGAAGCTTCAGAATTGAAGTTGAAATTGATTTGATCTGTTTTGAAATTTAATTGTTCGAACCGATATTTAAAAATAGTCAATTTTTAAACAGTCTCGGAATTCGACGAAACCAGTTCCATTGGGTCCGTAATATTGAATTATTACCGGATTTCAAATTTCGTATTTAACGGAGTTACCGTGTGACCGTACGATATGCAAATGCGTTGAAATTTAAATCGAATTTAAATTTAAATTTAAATTTGAAATTTGGTCAAATCCCAGCACGTCGTCTTCTTCCCGTACCTCACGCCTTAAAACACGCCGAGAATCAATAAGTTATCGTGCAACCATGCCTCCACTGTTTTCAAATTCATTCCTCCCTCTTCATAAAATAATCGAACGAAGAAACTATCAAAACCAAGTATGGCCGCCTCTCTCTCGTTCAAATGAAAACTAGAAGAAAATAAAAATGGCCGCCCTTCTACCCAAATTCTCGTTCAAAATAATAATTTAAGGAGCAATTTTTTTCCCCTTCCCTCATCTGTTCGAAGCATCAGAACGAAAGAAAAAAAGGGGGGCAACTCCAAATCGAATCGATTCTATCTCGTTCTAGTAGCTATGGCTCGACGCCGAGCATCTCGAGCTTCTTCGAATCGCGGTGTTGAAGCGATGGTGGCATAGGCGCGTTCTCGAGCATTGGTTGAGGTAGCGAGGCGTCCTCGGGTATGGCTCGCGATGGCGGCTACGGCCAGGGGGACTCGAGAGGTGTCGCGATGTCTGCAAGCACGACAAAGTTGAAGAGCGTGAGTTCGAGGTCACGCTGCTAGGGTGGTGGCACGATGATCGAAGAGGTCGTGGTATTGGAGATGGCGATCTCGAGCGGATGAGAGGGGTTAGCCGTGTCGTGACCGTGATGCCGAGGCCTAGGTTCGATCGACAGTAAGGTATACAATTTTTATTTTGTTTCATACATGTCTATTCACAGGGAAAAAAATAAAATGTATATGTATGTAGATAGAGAGGAAGAAATAATTATATATACATAGAAAAATAAAATAAATAGTAATTTTAGTAGTCAGAGAAAATATGCAGTTTTATATATATGCAGAAAACAGTAAGTTTAGATTGTTAAGTTCAAAACAATTTTGCCTAAAGAATAATTAAATATATATATACACCCTATTATAAAATTTATAACTTGGTTAGAAAAGGGAAGTGTAAACTAGGTTGGTTTAACTATCATTTAAAAATCAGATAAGATAAAACCTTTGGTTAAGTAAATAAATTAGACGATAATTTAATTGTTCGATTTAATTCGAGTATTGACGAATTGTATAATTATTTATACAAGGGCTATAAATCGAGAAATCAAGCTGGAATAAAAATGGATGGCAAAAAAAAAAGCTAAGGTGAGATCTTCTCACTCAAATTGAATGTGGAATTTTTGCAGCTATTTATTGACTGATTGATTGCTATTGGGATGTGGTATTAGATATTATATGATATATCTATATATATAGCAATATATACATATTGGCATATGTATATATTGGATTGATGATTTCCCGCCTCGTATAGCGGATGAGACCCTATTGCGCCGTTAGTAAGCGGATTTTTATAAAACCTATATACCGCGATATTCCACCTCGAAGTGGAATTGGTATTGTGCTAACGTCTTTGGATGCAGGGAAACAGGTTGGAGGGATCCAACTGGACCCCTCACATTGATTGATTTTATTTATACTGTGGTATAAATCTGTGAATGATTATATTGATGTTATTAATCATATTGATATCTGGAAATTATTTGAATGCTAAAATTTAGCTGAATGGGTGTTTGATATCATTGGATTCCAAAAATAAATGAAATTGAATTTTTGAAATCAAAATAGAAATTTTTAAGTAAATAAATTTTTAGAAATTGAATAAATTCGAAGAAAAGAATTTTAAAGTATAAAAAGTTAATTTTTATAATCTTATCGAATTTATTTCCAAAATAAAGTGAAAATGTTAAATAAATGAATTTCGTATAATAGTAATTTTAAATTGAGGAAATTAATTTAAAATCTGGATCTTTAAATAGATTGAAAGAAACAATTGAAATTTATTTTCTTAAAAAGGAATTTATTTAAGAGGATATAAGTTGGAAATCCAATTAGAAATTTAATTGGTAAATTGAAATGATTTGGGAAATCAATGTAAAATGAGTTCAATTTAAAGAATCCATTTAAAAACAGGATATTGAATGATTTGAAGGAAAATAAGGAATTTATTTTAGTAGGGATAAATAAAATTAGAAATCAATATGTGTAACAACCCGGTATTTTGTACCGATTTAACTATCATCTTTTGACGATTTCTTTTCCTGGTTAATCGTTGTTTGGAATTTTTGCACTTGTATATGAACGAGCTTTAACAATCTGTTAAGTGTCATGAACGTTGTAGGTTACAACCTCTTTCCCTATTTGTTCAGTTAAAAAGAAAAACCCGTCTCCTCCATTCGTGAACCCTAGCCCAAATTCGTGATCAACGAAATAATGGCGGCTGAGAAAAACTTCTCTCGTTCGATCTGGAAAGATTTAGGGCTTTTGTCTTGTTCGTTCTTTCATTGCTTGCTAGGGCTTTCGTTCGCTCTGATCTTCGGGCTTTGTATGTCGAAGCACGCGATGGTTTCGATTGGATGATTTTCGATGTCGCCTGTCTCGATCGAGGTTCTGCTCTTCGTGCTCGCTCGTAGAAGAAGCTCCTCTGTGGTGACTCTGGCTTCACCTTCGCTGTAGCTCATTTGCTTGCGATCTCGAATTGAAGGTGAGTGATCTTCATTTTCGCTCACATCTAATTCATGTCCTTGTGTATTAGGGTTTTAAAATTCGTTGGTTTTCGTTGTATTCAAGTTATTGAGTTGGTCGATTCCTTTTGCTTTGCGAATCCAAATTGGGTTTTTTTACTGATGGGTGAATTTCGATTTCATCCACCTCTATTTCAAAGTGCAGTTCATTCATGTGTATAACTGGTTGATTTATTCGATCATTGACTTGCATTCACTCCAGATGATGTAGTTTTTTTCTGATTTTTGTAAAAACAGCTACTTCGGTTACTTGTGATTTTTATCACTTGGCTTTGACATCGCCATGGATTGTTTGAACTTGCTGTTGTGATTTCTTTTGTGACTTCGGTTACTTCGAATATGTGATTTTTATCACTTGACACCTTCTGTCAACATTATAATTTGTTGCATTAGTTTTATAACTACTGTATAGAGGTAGTTTATGTGTTAAGCTTGTCACCAATCTTATGCTTTCATGTGCTTGATGTCCACTTATTGTTCGAGACTGTTTGCATTACTCTGTACTCTATTTGAGCTGAGCATTTCGACTTGTTCAGGTTTCATTTGATTCCTGTATAAACTGCTTGGTGTCTTTTGCAGCATTATTCACTTGATTCTGAACAGTTCTGGTTGGTTGTTGTTTTCGGGTTATCTTGGCGCTGTTGTATCTCGTGACCATCACGACTTACTTTGCCATCGACTTCGGTCACTATGATTTGTTGACTTAGAGTTGAAACTGCAGTTGACTTTGATAATTTTAGACTTTCCGATTTCCTGTTACACAACAGTTTCATGGTGACGAATTTTGTTTCTCTGTTCATTCTCAACTCCATACTAATTTTGGCATGTCTGCATCCATATATGCATTTGGTCATTCATTGGTTTGTTTGCAATTGTGAACATCGTCGAGTCTGGTTGTATTTGCATTGAACCATGCTGTGTTGATCTTGTACCACTCTGATCATGCTCTGTTATGTATTCATGTGTGTCCAGACCTTGGTGTAGTTGTTGTTCATTCGACTTTCTGTTTCACTGGTCATTACATGTTATACATATGTTGTATTTTGGACATTGTTTCACTGTTCCATTGTTGTAGTCTTTGTACTATTGTTGCTTCGACAATTGATCTTGGGTTTGGTTCCATTTGTTGTTTACTGGTATCACTTGACAATTTTGAATTGCTTGTAGTTGATTCTGGTTTCGCATATTTGCAGTCTTGTCTATTGATGGCATCTCTGGTTACACAGAGCTGCCATGCATCATGTACAACTTGTAATTGCTCTTTGACCTCTTTTGAGTACTGATGTGTATTTGCATTGTCTTCTATCCCCTGTACTTCGAGTCATGTTGTATTAGATTTGCACTGTCACCTGTTTCTGCATATGTGTGCATATACACAAATATGTTTGTGTGTATGCATATATGGGTGGATTAACTCGATAAATCTTGTCCATGTAATTGCAGTGTCTGTTGGCCATAGTCCTTTTGAATTTATCTTGACTTGTTCGTGAGTTTCGTTTGCCTTCTCATCTTCACTATTTCTGTTGCATACCTTCTGGACTTAATTCCTTTGTGACTTTGGTCACTGTCATTGCTTCGAGCCCTTATATATGTATGTATGAAGTTTGAAGCAGTAGCCTTTTTGGGTTGTGTTCACTGGTCTCTCTGGTACACTTTGTTGTACCTGTTAGTGACTATATTTTCAATGGGGTATTTGATCTACCTAGGCACTTGAATATGGTCTTCATGTATTTGAAATGGTGCATGTTGTTTCTGTCTTCGTCTTGTTCACTTAGTCACTGCTGCAGTTTGATGTGGTTATATGTAATTACTTGTACTTTGCGAAGCAGTGTTGTATTTCATGAAGTCTTCATTGCATATTGATCTGATCTAATGCCATTTGCATATGACTCTTGTACCTGTGCATATTTGTAGCAGTTTCACTCAACTTCATTCATGACCTGTTTCGCTTGTCACCTGCAGTGTTGACATTTTGCATTGCCTTCAGTTCCCTGTCTTGAATCATGTTCGAATTCATACTTGTC
The DNA here is from genome assembly GCA_030737815.1 of Allium fistulosum. NCBI lineage: Eukaryota > Viridiplantae > Streptophyta > Magnoliopsida > Asparagales > Amaryllidaceae > Allium > Allium fistulosum. Next base: position 289,709,052 of record CM060905.1, read on the forward strand.
TGCACAGATGTTCATCTGTTCTTGTTGGCAATTGATTACTGATACAGTTTGTACATGTTTATTCTCGAGTTGTCCATCTCGGTTGAACTGCACTTGGTTCTGCTTCATGATGTACTCGAATTCGTCTCTATTGCTGTTTATGCTTGAACTGTTGATGACTTTTCTTCAGTTTAGTTGCAGCCTGCCTTTGTCCTTATACCTGTTTGCCACTGCAGATTCATTGTGGTGGTGACTTTATATTCGGTGGTGGCGAGGCAGTGCACGCGTGCGTGCACTGCAGCCTCCCAGAATTGACAGATTTTAATCGATATTTCTTTTATCCTTAATTCATCGACCTGTTGCGTAATTCGTAGGCTGTATTGGCGAGGCAGTACACGTTAGCGTGCACTGCAGCCAATTAGCATTGATATTTTTTTTAGATTGACATTTCTATTGCTTAAACTGCTTTGGATTTCTGTTTTGTGGATTAACACTGTTTAGTGTTATATCTGCCGTTATCCAATTCTCGTGTCGAGAGTTGGATATACGAAATTATTGTGACTGTCGTCTATTTAAATTATTACTGCCTATATGCACTAATAAACTGGTTTGAATTAGACTGATCCGGGTATTATTTTCTTTTGAATGTAATACTCGGGTCAGACCGAGTATTTACAGGTTGTAGATTTTTAGCTTTGGGTTGCTGCTAGAGCTATGAAGACTTTTTTGAAGTGGTCTTCGTACTGTTGTAGTAGTCAGTGTGTCTGTTTTAAGATGATAATGTATTCATGTATATTAGTCGATAATGTACTTGTATATATATAACTTCTTGAGTCGACAGATGTAGTTGTATCATTTGTATTGTGTCAAATGTATTGTAACTGATATCAGTTATTGTATATATGAGACTTTTCGTTCCATCTTTATTCCGCATTTATGTTATCTGTGTTATTTTTATATCTATTGTCCTAAACTATTATAGCCACTGTGTAATAGCTTTGAGTTTGTATCGGTATGTCGGATTTTCTCTAAAGATGAAATGCAATGTTTTATTATCTGACATATCGGTGCTCGCACAAAGCAATTACATAGATGGTCGCTCCTCAACAGCCTTATTCTCCGTGCTAGTTGACAGCACTACACCGTAGTGTTCTTGGCTAGCATGGGTATAGAGGTGGGGCGTCACAGCTTGGTATCAGAGCCTGGGGTTTAGGACAATTATAAAACATAACTTAGATGGAGCATGTGTTACAACTATTTGTCGATGTTTTATCTCTCATCTTTACATATGATTATTTTTTTACTGTTAGGTATGAATTCCTAACGCTTATTCTTGTGTTTTCGGCTTTGAATTGATTTAGCCGATGTTGATTTTGTTTTAATTTGGCAAATTAAAGCCATTTTGACTTTTGGACTTTGTTCCACTTTTGTCTATGCTATGAGTGTCATTGTGTACCTGTTACACTGTGATGAAAAATAGCTGGACCAGTTGCAAATTGAGTGATTTTGATTTCTCATTCACATCTAGTTTGAATCTCAGCGATTTTGAACTTGATATTTTGTTTTTCCAGTTGATAATCGATTCTTCTTCTCTTATTAGTTGTTATCACCTTTATTGATTTTGATAACTTCTATTTCTGGAATTTTTTGTATTCCTACTTTGATGAATTTGGAATCGAATTCTTTGGATTCTATTCACATCTTCGTATGTGAATTCTTGTGATTGATTGTTTCTACAATCATTTTTGTGATTTGTCACTTTAAAAATATAAAGGTTTTCTATACTAGTAGTAAATATTAAAATCCCTTTTTTCAAGCGATTTCAAAACTATTTTACTACAAAGTTCTTCTTTTTGAACCGTTTTCCAATCTATTAGTATATACAAGCCTTTATTTCACTCGTATGAGAAATTGAATTAAACGGCCTAGTAAAACAAGTGGTATGAAACGCTTGCGTTTACTTCGTCGGTTAGCTCTTGGACTTGTTCGATTGAACCCTTTTTGTGACAATTTCCTAGTGAAGATTTACAGCTTGTTCGTAAATATTTAAGTTAAGCAAGTGGTTATGGGACATGAAGCTAAACTCATATATTTACTAACTTGGTGTGATTGACACTTCTTTATGATCATGACGATCATTTTTATGATTTAGACTGGACCTCATCGGTGTGATTTCGTCTCACACATATCTCTTGGGCTTTGAGGATTGTCTAGACACCAGTGTGTGATTTCGTCTCACACATATTGCACGGTTAGACTAGGCCTCATCGGTGTGATTTCGTCTCACACATATCTCTTGGGCTTTGAGGGTTGTCTGGATACTCTTTGTGTGATTTTTATGATTTAGACTAGCAACTGTGCGATGTCTCTTTGTCTGCGAGGGAGACTAAACCCCGCTTTGTTGTAGGGTAGCGCCCTACGGTCTTCGGGCCATTCCTGTGTGAAAATTTAATGGATGGCTTCCATGAGATAGCGTCTCGTCATGTGATACCGGTCGGTGAGTTTTCATACTCCCATTTTTGTGATAGGCCTTTCCCCTTTTCTTTTTATTATTTAGACTAGCGATTATGCAATGTCTCTTTGTCTGCGAGGGAGACTAAACCCCGCTTTGTTGTAGGGTAGCGCCCTACGGTCTTCGGGCCATTCCTGTGTGAAACTTTATTGGTTAGCCACCAAGAGATAGCGTCTCGTTCATGTGATACCGGTGTTTTGGAGTTTTCATACTCCCATTTTTATGCTAGGCCTCCCCCCCCCTTCATGTGTTTTCTGGATTTCTTGTGATGATTTCTAGAATTTGTTCTTCACCAATTTTCGTGATTTCTATTGACAAGTTTCGTCAATTTATGTGTATTGGTGAATTCATGTGTTATTGACTTGTTATGAATACAAGTTTAGGGTATGATATCCCTTTCTATCTTTGAGAAGATTTTTGTGACATCTTTGATGAATGAAAATTCATTTGGTATTATATTTTGATGCCAGTTATTTTAATAAGACTTTGACGTGTTAACTTCGGTAATCGTCAATTTTGAAATGGATTTACAAGCGGTTCTTCCGCAACACTGATATTGCTAATTTAATCACGCGTTTTCAAAATTCTTTATTTTTAAAAGTTGTTTCAAAAATATAAATTAAAATTGTTTTCAAATTTTTACAGCTTACATTTTCAAAAGAACGAGGAAACGATTTAAACATTTCAGAAAAATCGAGGACTATGACCCCTTTCTTTTACTGATTCGCTTAATTCCGGACTTGTCCGTTTGAGAATGTGAAATGTTATTTTTAAAACACACAATCCTGCACTTTCAAGGAAACGATAAAGAGATTTAAACGATTTAGCAAAAGTACGGACTATGAAACCATACTTTTACTACTTCGGTTAATTCCGGACTCGTTAATTGAATATTTATGACTTCTGATTATCGTTTTTGATAATCAGATGTTTGTGATTTCTGATTATCGTTTTTGATAATCAGATATTTGTGAAATTTGATTATCATTTGAGATAATTAAATATTTTTCGATTTGATTAATCGAATGTTTGTGTTTCTGATTATCGTTTTTGATAATCAGATATTTGTGAAATTTGATTATCATTTGTGATAATTAAATATTTTTCGATTTGATAATCGAATATTTGTGATTTCTGATTATCGTTTTTGATAATCAGATATTTGTGAAATTTGATTATCATTTGAGATAATTAAATATTTTTCGATTTGATAATCGAATATTTGTGATTTCTGATTATCGTTTTTGATAATCAGATATTTGTGAAATTTGATTATCGTCTGAGATAATTAAATATTTTTCGATTTGATTAATCGAATGTTTGTGTTTCTGATTATCGTTTTTGATAATCAGATATTTGTGAAATTTGATTATCATTTGTGATAATTAAATATTTTTCGATTTGATAATCGAATATTTGTGATTTCTGATTATCGTTTTTGATAATCAGATATTTGTGAAATTTGATTATCATTTGTGATAATTAAATATTTTCCAATTTAATTATCGTCTGAGATAATTAAATATTTTTCGATTTGATTAATCGAATGTTTGTGTTTCTGATTATCGTTTTTGATAATCAGATATTTGTGAAATTTGATTATCGTTTGAGATAATTAAATATTTTTCGATTTGATTAATCGAATATTTGTGTTTCTGATTATCGTTTTTGATAATCAGATATTTGTGAAAATTCGATTATCGTTTTAGATGATTGAATATTTGCGATTTTGAGATTCGAGCTTCGTCTTTTTCTCTGACGATTCAGGTGAGTAATTTGATTTACTCACATTCAATTCGTGCAGTACGTGATTTCTGCTCTGATTCCTTTTCTTTCAATTACTAGAACTCGATTGATTCTTGCTTTCGATAGTCGTCTGATTTTGACTCCTTGATCCCCACGATGATGATTCTTTTGATTTGAATCAGTCGAACCTTTTTGATTCTATGTCTGATACTTCCATAATTCCTATACTTCCCTGTTGATCTTTGCTTTGCTTATGCATTCGACATTGTTAAGTTCTAATGGTTGTTACCTCTTTCCCACTTATTCCTTAAGATTGCGAGGACGCAATTTCCTTAAGGAGGGGAGTCTGTAACAACCCGGTATTTTGTACCAATTTAACTATCATCTTTTGACGATTTCTTTTCCTGGTTAATCGTTGTTTGGAATTTTTGCACTTGTATATGAACGAGCTTTAACAATCTGTTAAGTGTCATGAACGTTGTAGGTTACAACCTCTTTCCCTATTTGTTCAGTTAAAAAGAAAAACCCGTCTCCTCCATTCGTGAACCCTAGCCCAAATTCGTGATCAACGAAATAATGGCGGCTGAGAAAAACTTCTCTCGTTCGATCTGGAAAGATTTAGGGCTTTTGTCTTGTTCGTTCTTTCATTGCTTGCTAGGGCTTTCGTTCGCTCTGATCTTCGGGCTTTGTATGTCGAAGCACGCGATGGTTTCGATTGGATGATTTTCGATGTCGCCTGTCTCGATCGAGGTTCTGCTCTTCGTGCTCGCTCGTAGAAGAAGCTCCTCTGTGGTGACTCTGGCTTCACCTTCGCTGTAGCTCATTTGCTTGCGATCTCGAATTGAAGGTGAGTGATCTTCATTTTCGCTCACATCTAATTCATGTCCTTGTGTATTAGGGTTTTAAAATTCGTTGGTTTTCGTTGTATTCAAGTTATTGAGTTGGTCGATTCCTTTTGCTTTGCGAATCCAAATTGGGTTTTTTTACTGATGGGTGAATTTCGATTTCATCCACCTCTATTTCAAAGTGCAGTTCATTCATGTGTATAACTGGTTGATTTATTCGATCATTGACTTGCATTCACTCCAGATGATGTAGTTTTTTTCTGATTTTTGTAAAAACAGCTACTTCGGTTACTTGTGATTTTTATCACTTGGCTTTGACATCGCCATGGATTGTTTGAACTTGCTGTTGTGATTTCTTTTGTGACTTCGGTTACTTCGAATATGTGATTTTTATCACTTGACACCTTCTGTCAACATTATAATTTGTTGCATTAGTTTTATAACTACTGTATAGAGGTAGTTTATGTGTTAAGCTTGTCACCAATCTTATGCTTTCATGTGCTTGATGTCCACTTATTGTTCGAGACTGTTTGCATTACTCTGTACTCTATTTGAGCTGAGCATTTCGACTTGTTCAGGTTTCATTTGATTCCTGTATAAACTGCTTGGTGTCTTTTGCAGCATTATTCACTTGATTCTGAACAGTTCTGGTTGGTTGTTGTTTTCGGGTTATCTTGGCGCTGTTGTATCTCGTGACCATCACGACTTACTTTGCCATCGACTTCGGTCACTATGATTTGTTGACTTAGAGTTGAAACTGCAGTTGACTTTGATAATTTTAGACTTTCCGATTTCCTGTTACACAACAGTTTCATGGTGACGAATTTTGTTTCTCTGTTCATTCTCAACTCCATACTAATTTTGGCATGTCTGCATCCATATATGCATTTGGTCATTCATTGGTTTGTTTGCAATTGTGAACATCGTCGAGTCTGGTTGTATTTGCATTGAACCATGCTGTGTTGATCTTGTACCACTCTGATCATGCTCTGTTATGTATTCATGTGTGTCCAGACCTTGGTGTAGTTGTTGTTCATTCGACTTTCTGTTTCACTGGTCATTACATGTTATACATATGTTGTATTTTGGACATTGTTTCACTGTTCCATTGTTGTAGTCTTTGTACTATTGTTGCTTCGACAATTGATCTTGGGTTTGGTTCCATTTGTTGTTTACTGGTATCACTTGACAATTTTGAATTGCTTGTAGTTGATTCTGGTTTCGCATATTTGCAGTCTTGTCTATTGATGGCATCTCTGGTTACACAGAGCTGCCATGCATCATGTACAACTTGTAATTGCTCTTTGACCTCTTTTGAGTACTGATGTGTATTTGCATTGTCTTCTATCCCCTGTACTTCGAGTCATGTTGTATTAGATTTGCACTGTCACCTGTTTCTGCATATGTGTGCATATACACAAATATGTTTGTGTGTATGCATATATGGGTGGATTAACTCGATAAATCTTGTCCATGTAATTGCAGTGTCTGTTGGCCATAGTCCTTTTGAATTTATCTTGACTTGTTCGTGAGTTTCGTTTGCCTTCTCATCTTCACTATTTCTGTTGCATACCTTCTGGACTTAATTCCTTTGTGACTTTGGTCACTGTCATTGCTTCGAGCCCTTATATATGTATGTATGAAGTTTGAAGCAGTAGCCTTTTTGGGTTGTGTTCACTGGTCTCTCTGGTACACTTTGTTGTACCTGTTAGTGACTATATTTTCAATGGGGTATTTGATCTACCTAGGCACTTGAATATGGTCTTCATGTATTTGAAATGGTGCATGTTGTTTCTGTCTTCGTCTTGTTCACTTAGTCACTGCTGCAGTTTGATGTGGTTATATGTAATTACTTGTACTTTGCGAAGCAGTGTTGTATTTCATGAAGTCTTCATTGCATATTGATCTGATCTAATGCCATTTGCATATGACTCTTGTACCTGTGCATATTTGTAGCAGTTTCACTCAACTTCATTCATGACCTGTTTCGCTTGTCACCTGCAGTGTTGACATTTTGCATTGCCTTCAGTTCCCTGTCTTGAATCATGTTCGAATTCATACTTGTCTGCACAGATGTTCATCTGTTCTTGTTGGCAATTGATTACTGATACAGTTTGTACATGTTTATTCTCGAGTTGTCCATCTCGGTTGAACTGCACTTGGTTCTGCTTCATGATGTACTCGAATTCGTCTCTATTGCTGTTTATGCTTGAACTGTTGATGACTTTTCTTCAGTTTAGTTGCAGCCTGCCTTTGTCCTTATACCTGTTTGCCACTGCAGATTCATTGTGGTGGTGACTTTATATTCGGTGGTGGCGAGGCAGTGCACGCGTGCGTGCACTGCAGCCTCCCAGAATTGACAGATTTTAATCGATATTTCTTTTATCCTTAATTCATCGACCTGTTGCGTAATTCGTAGGCTGTATTGGCGAGGCAGTACACGTTAGCGTGCACTGCAGCCAATTAGCATTGATATTTTTTTTAGATTGACATTTCTATTGCTTAAACTGCTTTGGATTTCTGTTTTGTGGATTAACACTGTTTAGTGTTATATCTGCCGTTATCCAATTCTCGTGTCGAGAGTTGGATATACGAAATTATTGTGACTGTCGTCTATTTAAATTATTACTGCCTATATGCACTAATAAACTGGTTTGAATTAGACTGATCCGGGTATTATTTTCTTTTGAATGTAATACTCGGGTCAGACCGAGTATTTACAGGTTGTAGATTTTTAGCTTTGGGTTGCTGCTAGAGCTATGAAGACTTTTTTGAAGTGGTCTTCGTACTGTTGTAGTAGTCAGTGTGTCTGTTTTAAGATGATAATGTATTCATGTATATTAGTCGATAATGTACTTGTATATATATAACTTCTTGAGTCGACAGATGTAGTTGTATCATTTGTATTGTGTCAAATGTATTGTAACTGATATCAGTTATTGTATATATGAGACTTTTCGTTCCATCTTTATTCCGCATTTATGTTATTTGTGTTATTTTTATATCTATTGTCCTAAACTATTATAGCCACTGTGTAATAGCTTTGAGTTTGTATCGGTATGTCGGATTTTCTCTAAAGATGAAATGCAATGTTTTATTATCTGACATATCGGTGCTCGCACAAAGCAATTACATAGATGGTCGCTCCTCAACAGCCTTATTCTCCGTGCTAGTTGACAGCACTACACCGTAGTGTTCTTGGCTAGCATGGGTATAGAGGTGGGGCGTCACAATATGTAATTGATTTAATATTTGGAAAAGAACTTTTGAGAAATCAGTATGGAATCTTTTATTTAAAGTTGAAAATAAATTCAGAAATCAATATTGAAATTGAATTGATATTGAAGTTTTTATAAATAGAATTGAAATTTATAAAAGTTGTTTAAAAATCCGAAATCACTTATTTTGATAAGTAAAATATAGAAGTTAATAAAAAGAAGATTTATAAGTTGAAGTTGTTATTAAAACAGAAATAGAATTTATGAATGTTGTTTTATAAATTCAAAATCAATTGAATTTGATAAATTGAATATAGAAGATTATTAAAGAAGATATATTCACGATTTTGGACAGTGAATATATTGTTAAGTAAAATGGATTTATTTTTGAAGAAGTGATATTAAAAATAAAGTTAAACATTTTAAAGATGTTTTAAAATGTATTACGAATCGAAACCATAGATTTCAACATTTATTGTTGAAATAGACGTTTTCGAGAAACTTAAGGAAATGGTGGAATATAACACTGTTGTTATAGTAAATGATTTCCGGAAGGAAATGTTTTATATAGTATTGGGATTTACACATCTATCTTAATTCTGAATCCCTATACTAGTGATTTTGAGTCGTCGTAACGATGTTTTACGCAACATTCGTTTTGACTCAAATAGATGTTAAAAATTTATGATTTCCTTAAAGAATGAAATATATACTTAAATTCGATTTAAGTATATTGAATATTTTCAAATGTTGAAAATAAATGATGTGTGAAGTACTTATTATTAAATAAGTATGGAATGTTTTCCAAAATGAAATGAAACGTTTTGAGAATTTATCTTTGTAAAGATAAATTGAAATTGAATATTGAAAACGATTTGAAAATCGTATATCAGTAGATATTTTGAAATATAAATTCACTATGGAATTTATAAAAGAAATGGGAATTCGTTTTAAAAATAAATATTGATTTATTTTTGAAGTGTGGAAATTTTATATCTAGTGAAGATATTTTTGGAAGATGAAATAATTGGGAAAATTATTTGGAATCTGATGATGTTGCGCATCTTTATTGATAGTTAAATAACCGACTATCAATAATTACCTTTAAATAGGTATTTGTTGTGAACCGGATGAATTTGAATGCCACACTTTGTTTTTAAATAAACGCTCACTATTCGGGTTAACCGGGAAAGGACCATGGGGTCGTATAACCCATTCCGAATATGTGATACGTCGTTATGAATTGCATTCGAAGACCGGTGTTGAAGACCGGATATTTTTGAAAACGGAAGGATTACCGTCGAGTTACTCTACATCGGCTGATCTCCGGTTTAGAGGTTTTATCACCCTTAGTGACGGGAAGTCCGGACGTGATTAGAAATTTATCCGGAAATGCAAGGGCTTCGTGAGAAGTGCCTTCGGTTCTGTTCGATCCCGGAACAGACTTGTATGGATTGTGTGTCTGACGTTACAATTTGAGATATAAAGCTGATTTCTTTCAAATACATTTCTGTTGGTGGCGGAGAATTTATTCTCTTAGCTTAACACCCTTCTCTGAGACGTACGAGCTCAGAGGTTATGTAGTTGAAATTTATCAGCGATATATCCCAATTTGGTAACGTGGCATACTGAGTGTTGCTGTGAAATGATCAGTGTTTGATCATTTGTGATATGATCATTTGTTTGATCTTATATCTTTGTGATCATAGGTTGATCATTTTGTTGGACCCGAAGCAGGGCTTTTTGAGAAAGCATAGCTTTGTGGACGAGACTTCGTCGAGCCTCACACCCCGGAAATGGTCGAAACAGGAAGGATGCGGCAAGGTTCTAGGGAGTAGCGCCCCTTAGTGTATGTCATTCCTTCTGGATAAAGGTGGTATCATGGTATGGAGCCCAGATACTTAACCTCTGTGGTTGCTGCAAATTTATTACTTTGTGGTTTGTTGGAAATCGGGGATCCTCGGGAAGATCGGTGACGATCGGGGAATGGCATACGCGTGTCAGTAGTTACCTATTTTTGCAGAGGTAACCCGACCTTGTGTTGGCAGAGATCCGGTTAGGTTCTCGGGTCGTCTATTCCAGGGACGTACCCATCGTGGATAGGAAGTTCCTTAGCCTGACCATTTGTTGGAAATCCAAAGAAACAATACGATCTTGTACGGTTTTAGTTGTAGAACCTATCATTCACTTATGGTGGTCACCACTGTTTGGATGGTAGCTATAGTATGCATAAGTGCGGAATGCCTATGCTGGCTAAGATTAATATTATACTTTCGAAATGTTTTCTACACTATGCACTAATAATAATATCAAAAAGGATTTGATTTTGCGTAGTAAGCATCTTTGACTATCATAAGAAGAAATCTCCTCCAAGTCTGCGTTTGCATTATGTGTGTGGTGGGAGGTCTTATGGTAGTTTCATTTTCCAAAAGCATTGCGAATTGATATTAAAGTTTTCCTGTTGTTTATTTTAAAGAATAACTGTTTTACGATCTCACACCAGTCACCATGACTGACTCGGAGTTTATTGTTCCCTTCTAAACTCTGGGTGCCCACCAATTTCCACACGGGCAGTCCAGAGTTAGATTATCAGGATATTCTGGAGCTTTGGAGATAAGCTGGATGACGAGACGTAGTATTTGTATCTGATAGTATTTATTCCGCTGTGTATTCTGTATGAGGACAAGTTATATAACTGTCCATTGTTGTATTGAGTTGTATATTGACTCTGATGATTGATGTATGTATAAAATGATATAGTTCTTTGTTTTAAAAGATTACTGATTTATCTATTATATATTGTTCCGCTGCGATATGTGAGATTCTGATATTGTTTTCTGTTTCTGCTGTTGTTCTTCTCCTTCCTTTCTTCTTTTTTCTTCTATCTTCTTCTTCTTCTACTTTTTCTTTTTCTTAAAACCCTCACTATTGGAGTTTCCGGCACTCGATTTCTCGGCAGTCGATAAAGTGAGTATCGATGTCGAATTTTCGAAAGTCGAAAATTCCCGTACGTGACAAAGTGGTATCAGAGCATATGGTTAAGCGACAACCCTGCTCTGTTGGGTGTTACTCATTAGAGATAGAGTCAGTAGTACTCTAGAATGAGTTGAGAGTAATAATATATACGAGCGCGTATTTGTTAGTGATTATAAAAAATGTTTTATATTGTGTTTGCTTATCCGTTGAGATGTTTGTGAATTTCGGTCGGTATGTGGGACGCCATATTATCGATAGGGATTTCTAAACACTTAAACGAGGCAAGACGACATAGTATTGTTTAAAAATAGGGTGAATGAAATAATTTTACCCAAAACTATTTTTGTATAAGAAAAGAAATGATTTTCTATGAATTATCATAATATATGGATGTTTGGTTGTTAGGAAAGTGATGATATTGAAATGTTATCATTACTATTGAAACTGAATAAGAAATTGAAATCGTAACTCCAAAGTTAAGAAATGAATTCATATACAAAATGAAATTTAAGAATGTAAATTATAAATGTGACTTATAATTGGAAGTAGAATTCCAGAGAAGTTTTTGGAAATGTTTTGAAAAGAATTTGAAAATTTTGAAGATTTGGAAAGTTTAAATTCTTTTTGGAGTTGGAAATGAATTTCAAAGGTTTTGAAAAGTATTTTAGAGAGATGAAAGCTCTAAACTCTTTTCGGTCGCTGGAAAATAATCCTGATGATGGTGGCCACATCATTAGAATTCATTTTCGGGTTTCCAAAAGAGGAATTGCTGCCAAATTGTTTTAAATGAAAGTTGTTTGGAAAATTGAGTTTTGTTTTGAAAATTCAAAAGATAGATTTGAATTGTTTTCAAAAAAAAAGATTTTTGAAATGCTGCTAAGACTCTGGAATACTATGAAATATAACTAAGTTGATAACTTATACAATTTGAATTTTGATCGAATAAATTTAACTTAAGGAATGAAGTTAAATCAAAGTAAGTATAAGTGAATCAATTAAATAAAGAGTGAAATTCTTTAAGTGAAACTTGATATTGAAATTATTCTAAGTTGATGATTGAACAAAAGAATAAAATTGGGATTCGAATTGAAAATGAAAGAATGTGAGAACGAAAAAAACAAATTTGAATTTGTAATGAATTGGTAATTGGAACTAATTTAAAATAGTGCAGTTGTGAATGAAAGTAAATTGATGAAATTCAATATTTCAAAATTGAAGATGAATTGATTTTAAATAGAATTAAAATTGAGAATTGAATTCAAATGAGATATGTAACTTCAACAGTGAAGTAAGCTAAAATGCATAAGCAGTTTATATTGAAAATTTTGTAATAGAATTTGCGAAATGGTTTGAATATATGTAACTAGATATTATGGCTAGTAGGATGTACAGGTGTAAAGGAATTGGGATTTTAATTTTGAAGAGAATTTGAATTGCTCAACAAAAGGTAAGTGTTTCAATTTGAATATGAGATTTGATGACTTATTTCTCTAGCCGCTTGGCTTTTTCTTTTTCTTTTTGAAATCTGAGAGTCCGTAGGAACGTTTTGTAGTTGTACCGTATTAGCCGCGCAAAGGAGACGCTGGCGAAATTTTTCGGAAATTTAGGGCGTTAGAAAATTTTTGAGAAATTTTGAAAGGTTAAAATTTGAATTTGAAATTCAAATTGAATTGAGAAGTAAAACAATGTTGTTTTGAAACTTAGAGTTGAAGTTGAAATTTAGTTGATGAATAACAAATCTTTAATAGAAAGATTTGTTTTGGAAAATTTGATAAAACTATTGAATGTTGAAAAATAGTAGACGAGTTAAGGGCCACTTTTCCTAACTTGTAATTTCGAGGACGAAATTCTTTTAAGGGGGGAAGTCTGTAACGACCCAGAATTTTGAACAAATTAAATTGAGAATATTTAATTAATTTTAAATATTTGAACGATGATTTAATTTGAATCCCGGATATTTCTTTGAAGTTGGCGATTAAATTATAAAATTTAATCTATTGAACTGGATAAATATTTGAATTTTTTATTTTAAGCCGAAGAAAAATATTTCAAAAGCTTTTAAAAAATTTATATTGATAATACTGAAGATAACAGAAGCTTCAGAATTGAAGTTGAAATTGATTTGATCAGTTTTGAAATTTAATTGTTCGAACCGATATTTAAAAATAGTCAATTTTTAAACAGTCTCGGAATTCGACGAAACCAGTTCCATTGGGTCCGTAATATTGAATTATTACCGGATTTCAAATTTCGTATTTAACGGAGTTACCGTGTGACCGTACGATATGCAAATGCGTTGAAATTTAAATCGAATTTAAATTTAAATTTAAATTTGAAATTTGGTCAAATCCCAGCACGTCGTCTTCTTCCCGTACCTCACGCCTTAAAACACGCCGAGAATCAATAAGTTATCGTGCAACCATGCCTCCACTGTTTTCAAATTCATTCCTCCCTCTTCATAAAATAATCGAACGAAGAAACAATCAAAACCAAGTATGGCCGCCTCTCTCTCGTTCAAATGAAAACCAGAAGAAAATAAAAATGGCCACCCTTCTACCCAAATTCTCGTTCGAAATAATAATTTAAGGAGCAATTTTTCCCCCCTTCCCTCATCTGTTCGAAGCATCAGAACGAAAGAAAAAAAGGGGGGCAACTCCAAATCGAATCGATTCTATCTCGTTCTAGTAGCTATGGCTCGACGCCGAGCATCTCGAGCTTCTTCGAATCGCGGTGTTGAAGCGATGGTGGCATAGGCGCGTTCTCGAGCATTGGTTGAGGTAGCGAGGCGTCCTCGGGTATGGCTCGCGATGGCGGCTACGGCCAGGGGGACTCGAGAGGTGTCGCGATGTCTGCAAGCACGACAAAGTTGAAGAGCGTGAGTTCGAGGTCACGCTGCTAGGGTGGTGGCACGATGATCGAAGAGGACGTGGTATTGGAGATGGCGATCTCGAGCGGATGAGAGGGGTTAGCCGTGTCGTGACCGTGATGCCGAGGCCTGGGTTCGATCGACAGTAAGGTATACAATTTTTATTTTGTTTCATACATGTCTATTCACAGGGAAAAAAATAAAATGTATATGTATGTAGATAGAGAGGAAGAAATAATTATATATACATAGAAAAATAAAATAAATAGTAATTTTAGTAGTCAGAGAAAATATGCAGTTTTATATATATGCAGAAAACAGTAAGTTTAGATTGTTAAGTTCAAAACAATTTTGCCTAAAGAATAATTAAATATATATATACACCCTATTATAAAATTTATAACTTGGTTAGAAAAGGGAAGTGTAAACTAGGTTGGTTTAACTATCATTTAAAAATCAGATAAGATAAAACCTTTGGTTAAGTAAATAAATTAGACGATAATTTAATTGTTCGATTTAATTCGAGTATTGACGAATTGTATAATTATTTATACAAGGGCTATAAATCGAGAAATCAAGCTGGAATAAAAATGGATGGCAAAAAAAAAAAGCTAAGGTGAGATCTTCTCACTCAAATTGAATGTGGAATTTTTGCAGCTATTTATTGACTGATTGATTGCTATTGGGATGTGGTATTAGATATTATAGGATATATCTATATATATAGCAATATATACATATTGGCATATGTATATATTGGATTGATGATTTCCCGCCTCGTATAGCGGATGAGACCCTATTGCGCCGTTAGTAAGCGGATTTTTATAAAACCTATATACCGCGATATTCCACCTCGAAGTGGAATTGGTATTGTGCTAACGTCTTTGGATGCAGGGAAACAGGTTGGAGGGATCCAACTGGACCCCTCACATTGATTGATTTTATTTATACTGTGGTATAAATCTGTGAATGATTATATTGATGTTATTAATCATATTGATATCTGGAAATTATTTGAATGCTAAAATTTAGCTGAATGGGTGTTTGATATCATTGGATTCCAAAAATAAATGAAATTGAATTTTTGAAATCAAAATAGAAATTTTTAAGTAAATAAATTTTTAGAAATTGAATAAATTCGAAGAAAAGAATTTTAAAGTATAAAAAGTTAATTTTTATAATCTTATCGAATTTATTTCCAGAATAAAGTGAAAATGTTAAATAAATGAATTTCGTATAATAGTGATTTTAAATTGAGGAAATTAATTTAAAATCTGGATCTTTAAATAGATTGAAAGAAACAATTGAAATTTATTTTCTTAAAAAGGAATTTATTTAAGAGGAGATAAGTTGGAAATCCAATTAGAAATTTAATTGGTAAATTGAAATGATTTGGGAAATCAATGTAAAATGAGTTCAATTTAAAGAATCCATTTAAAAACAGGATATTGAATGATTTGAAGGAAAATAAGGAATTTATTTTAGTAGGGATAAATAAAATTAGAAATCAATATGTAATTGATTTAATATTTGGAAAAGAACTTTTGAGAAATCAGTATGGAATCTTTTATTTAAAGTTGAAAATAAATTCAGAAATCAATATTGAAATTGAATTGATATTGAAGTTTTTATAAATAGAATTGAAATTTATAAAAGTTGTTTAAAAATCCGAAATCACTTATTTTGATAAGTAAAATATAGAAGTTAATAAAAAGAAGATTTATAAGTTGAAGTTGTTATTAAAACAGAAATAGAATTTATGAATGTTGTTTTATAAATTCAAAATCAATTGAATTTGATAAATTGAATATAGAAGATTATTAAAGAAGATATATTCACGATTTTGGACAGTGAATATATTGTTAAGTAAAATGGATTTATTTTTGAAGAAGTGATATTAAAAATAAAGTTAAACATTTTAAAGATGTTTTAAAATGTATTACGAATCGAAACCATAGATTTCAACATTTATTGTTGAAATAGACGTTTTCGAGAAACTTAAGGAAATGGTGGACTATAACACTGTTGTTATAGTAAATGATTTCCGGAAGGAAATGTTTTATATAGTATTGGGATTTACACATCTATCTTAATTCTGAATCCCTATACTAGTGATTTTGAGTCGTCGTAACGATGTTTTACGCAACATTCGTTTTGACTCAAATAGATGTTAAAAATTTATGATTTCCTTAAAGAATGAAATATATACTTAAATTCGATTTAAGTATATTGAATATTTTCAAATGTTGAAAATAAATGATGTGTGAAGTACTTATTATTAAATAAGTATGGAATGTTTTCTAAAATGAAATGAAACGTTTTGAGAATTTATCTTTGTAAAGATAAATTGAAATTGAATATTGAAAACGATTTGAAAATCGTATATCAGTAGATATTTTGAAATATAAATTCACTATGGAATTTATAAAAGAAATGGGAATTCGTTTTAAAAATAAATATTGATTTATTTTTGAAGTGTGGAAATTTTATATCTAGTGAAGATATTTTTGGAAGATGAAATAATTGGGAAAATTATTTGGAATCTGATGATGTTGCGCATCTTTATTGATAGTTAAATAACCGACTATCAATAATTACCTTTAGATAGGTATTTGTTGTGAACCGGATGAATTTGAATGCCACACTTTGTTTTTAAATAAACGCTCACTATTCGGGTTAACCGGGAAAGGACCATGGGGTCGTATAACCCATTCCGAATATGTGATACGTCGTTATGAATTGCATTCGAAGACCGGTGTTGAAGACCGGATATTTTTGAAAACGGAAGGATTACCGTCGAGTTACTCTACATCGGCTGATCTCCAGTTTAGAGGTTTTATCACCCTTAGTGATGGGAAGTCCGGACGTGATTAGAAATTTATCCGGAAATGCAAGGGCTTCGTGAGAAGTGCCTTCGGTTCTGTTCGATCCCGGAACAGACTTGTATGGATTGTGTGTCTGACGTTACAATTTGAGATATAAAGCTGATTTCTTTCAAATACATTTCTGTTGGTGGCGGAGAATTTATTCTCTTAGCTTAACACCCTTCTCTGAGACGTACGAGCTCAGAGGTTATGTAGTTGAAATTTATCAGCGATATATCCCAATTTGGAAAGTGGCATACTGAGTGTTGCTGTGAAATGATCAGTGTTTGATCATTTGTGATATAATCATTTGTTTGATCTTATATCTTTGTGATCATAGGTTGATCATTTTGTTGGACCCGAAGCAGGGCTTTTTGAGAAAGCATAGCTTTGTGGACGAGACTTCGTCGAGCCTCACACCCCGGAAATGGTCGAAACAGGAAGGATGCGGCAAGGTTCTAGGGAGTAGCGCCCCTTAGTGTATGTCATTCCTTCTGGATAAAGGTGGTATCATGGTATGGAGCCCAGATACTTAACCTCTGTGGTTGCTGCAAATTTATTACTTTGTGGTTTGTTGGAAATCGGGGATCCTCGGGAAGATCGGTGACGATCGGGGAATGGCATACGCGTGTCAGTAGTTACCTATTTTTGCAGAGGTAACCCGGCCTTGTGTTGGCAGAGATCCGGTTAGGTCCTCGGGTCATCTATTCCAGGGACGTACCCATCGTGGATAGGAAGTTCCTTAGCCTGACCATTTGTTGGAAATCCAAAGAAACAATACGATCTTGTACGGTTTTAGTTGTAGAACCTATCATTCACTTATGGTGGTCACCACTGTTTGGATGGTAGCTATAGTAGGCATAAGTGCGGAATGCCTATGCTGGCTAAGATTAATATTATACTTTCGAAATGTTTTCTACACTATGCACTAATAATAATATCAAAAAGGATTTGATTTTGCGTAGTAAGCATCTTTGACTATCATAAGAAGAAATCTCCTCCAAGTCTGCGTTTGCATTGTGTGTGTGGTGGGAGGTCTTATGGTAGTTTCATTTTCCAAAAGCATTGCGAATTGATATTAAAGTTTTCCTGTTGTTTATTTTAAAGAATAACTGTTTTACGATCTCACACCAGTCACCATGACTGACTCGGAGTTTATTGTTCCCTTCTAAACTCTGGGTGCCCACCAATTTCCACACGGGCAGTCCAGAGTTAGATTATCAGGATATTCTGGAGCTTTGGAGATAAGCTGGATGACGAGACGTAGTATTTGTATCTGATAGTATTTATTCTGCTGTGTATTCTGTATGAGGACAAGTTATATAACTGTCCATTGTTGTATTGAGTTGTATATTGACTCTGATGATTGATGTATGTATAAAATGATATAGTTCTTTGTTTTAAAAGATTACTGATTTATCTATTATATATTGTTCCGCTGCGATATGTGAGATTCTGATATTGTTTTCTGTTTCTGCTGTTGTTCTTCTCCTTCCTTTCTTCTTTTTTTTCTTCTATCTTCTTCTTCTTCTACTTTTTCTTTTTCTTAAAACCCTCACTATTGGAGTTTCCGGCACTCGATTGCTCGGCAGTCGATAAAGTGAGTATCGATGTCGAATTTTCGAAAGTCGAAAATTTCGGTATGTGACAAGTTTCAAACCCAAATTTCATTGTATATGGAAGTTAGCTTTTAAAATCAGCTTATTTAAATTGATTTCTATGCGTTTGGAGTCCGTACGATCAAACAGCAAGTCTGATCGCTACGAAACTTGAAATCATACAATAATTCACCGTTACGAATTCGATGAAACTGGTTTCATCGAAATCCGAGATAGTGGCCAAAATGGCTATTTTCACGTTAATTAAATAAATTATTATTAAATTAATTTAATCGCCTTTCAATTCATATTCAAAAGTTAGCCGATTTTTATCATTTTTGACTACCTAGTAATTTATAATCTTTTAAAATGAATTTCCATGTCAAATCCAATGTTAAATATTGCACAACTTATAGCGCAATTAATTATATTTTAATTTCAAATAAATCCTTTTATTTTGATTTATATCTTATTATTCACTCAACTATCATCTTACGGACATAATTAACATTGGTTTACATCTCATTACATTAATATTCTATAATTATCATCTTCATTCATATTAATTGCCATATTTAATTAGATTAATTACAATTGATTTCCAATTTAATTTCAACAGATTAAATAAATAGGTGATAAATAATAATTATTACCTTTTACATAATTTAATTACATTTATAAGTTTATTATCTACAAACAAATGTTATAACTACTTGCACAACACTGATTATATTCAATTTCAATTATTTACGTACAATTTACCATTAAATGCAACATTTGGCGTAATTCCTTATTTACGATTTCTAACCAAATTAATTTTACAATAAATTTACATTGATTGGAATCACATTAAAATAGTTATCACTTACCTTAAATTAACATTATCAAATCTCATTATAATTGTTTCTCATTAATAAACCATACATATTTAATTTCTTCCGATATTAAATACCAAAATCTTATTTAATCAATATTTTTAATTATCGAAAATTACGGGTCGTTGCACTCTCCCCCACTCAAAACTTTTCGTCCTCGAAAAGGGAAAAGAAGGAATTAAGAAACTAATATATCTTATTCAAATAATAAATTTATAAGTACTTCAAACTTACATAATTAAGTATTAAATAAAATATATCAGTTTATAAACAATTTAAATTTTCATATTCAAGTCTAATAAAGTTTGAAATTTTTTCACTTTCACAAAATTTTCTAGGTCAAAATTTCACGCAGAATTTCGGTAGAGTCTCCTTTGTACGGAAAGGTTCAGGAGAAATAATAATATCAATAATAACCATATATATATATATCATATTTCAAGATAAAATATTCCAAACCATGGGAAAAACAATATAATATCGCTAGAAAACCGTAATCCAAAAACGTACCTATTTGTCGGGCAAACAATGCTTATTTATAAAACCAAAAGCAGTAGCTATTGCTTCCATAACCTGTACTTCATTTATATAAACCAAAATAGTGAGAATTATGTATAAGGGAGATATTTAAGTTGTTTCAATTAATAACAAAACAATCAACACAACATAACAATAGCACTTGCAAACAAAACTATACAATCATCACATGTAATCAAAGTAATCAACTGTAACGACCCGTAAATTTTAACTGTTTAATAACGTAATTAATTGGAATTTTGTGAATTTTTAAATAATTGAATTTTGAAATAAAAATTTAATATTTGGAATACGTCTATTTAAGCATAGCAACTGGTAAATTTTCAGCTGATAATATTGAAGTTTATTTTCTAGTGTAATTTTATTCCAATTTATATCAGTTAAAATTGATGATAATAAAAGTGTTTCGAAACCTAAATATGTCATCATGAGAAAATTTATTTAGAACACTCTGTATCAGACTGCAAAATTCGTTTCACGAAATTCGGAGGTTTCTAGCTCCGTTTGGATTTTTCCGTACAGAATAGCAACGTCTATCGGTACTGATTATTGACTTTTGATTGGACAATCATACCACTGATATTTGTGTATCGTTTTGATCGTCTCGTTGTGCTGACCGCTACGGTATATTCATTTCTGTGTTTCGGAGTCCGGTACGTGTCGGAATCCGCGAAACAATTACCCATATCGGTACCGTTTAAGCCTTTTGGTCTGAAAGTCTATAGTATGGTGGATCGATTATACAAATGACAAGTATATGACTAATTTAAACTAGATTGTATCAATATTAAAATATGTAAATAAGAATAATCACACCATGGATTTTATACTGGTTCGGACCTCCCGTCCTACGTCCAGTTCCGAAGCTCCTCTTCGGAATTTCCTTTCACCGAATAACCCTCACTTCACCTGGAGGAACATGTTCACAATAGCAGAGTTTCTTTGTCAACTGTGGGTTCTCTATTACACGGATTTTGACTATATAGTGCAAATGCTTCCAATATATATCTAGAGATTGTTGTCTATGAGGAAGTGTATATTTGGAAGAGTAGAGTACAAGTATAGATTGCTAGAGATCAAGAATATATCAGAGTATAAGAGTAGAAAGCGCAAGTAAGTCAGGTAGATTCTTCTCTTGAATTCCTGATGTTATTTATAGCGGTAGAGAGATCCTTTGTTTAGTTGCATCTGTTAGTAAGTGCTCTAAGGTCGCTTCCAATGGTGATGAAGAGTTGCAGTGAAGAGGAGCGATCGTGTCTTTTCAATTGTGACAATTGTATTTTGAATATACACAGCCGAGTTCAAAATCAGACGTCTGGAAAATGTTTCAGACGTCTGGTTCTCATATATTTTTTGTATATGGTTGTTTTTCAGACATCTGAGTATATTAACCAGACATCTGATTTTGTCTGATTTGCGAACCAGAGAATTCAGTCAGACGTCTGGTTAGTGCACTCAGACGTCTAGATTTGTGCATGTTGCTTTTCATGTGCCTGTATCATTCCTTTTCCGATTCTCTTGACTTGTAGCCTCTTGATACTTCTTTTGAGTCTTGTTCTTGTCTCTTTGGTGATGTTACTTTATCAATTACCTATAAATATAGATATATATGCATATTTGATTTCCATTGTATAGTTGTTATCATCGAAACCATAGAAATGATTTCCTAACAATCTCCCCCTTTTTGATGATGACAACTATTCAATGTACTTGTATGTAGATTATAAATCTCCCTCTGAATATGTGCTTATTTTGATTGCTTTATAATTATACTTATATTTCTCCCCCTTTGGCATTATCAAAAAGAATTATAAGATTGAAGCCAATTGTCAAAAAAAGAAAATTTCATTAAACTTGAAGAGTGATTACAAACATAGATTTGTACAAAATTTGATATTCCAAAAACATAAAGTCTATGATTCCCAAAATCTATGATTCCTTTGGAGAAGCTTTATTTTGATCAACTTCCTTTGGTTCTTCTTTTTCAGAAGTGCTAGCCTTTGTAGGAGATGTCAAAGCTTCTTTGAGAGGTTCATCCTCAGAGAGTTTTGAATGTTTTGTGGGAGGAGAAGATACTGGGGTTGGCCAATCTTCAGACGGTGGTGTTGGACCGCGAACCCGTTGTAGTACCTCATTAAGAACCGACAAGACAGTGGAAAGGGATTCTTTAACAGTGGCTAGGCATGTAGCAAATGATATTTCGAAGTTATCAATTCGCTTAGCCAAAAGCTTTTGATTTTGAGATAGAATTTGTTGGTTTCGAAGAGTGAGATCTCGAACACTTTCATTTGGATTTGTATCCGTTCGAGTCTCCATAGTTTCATCTTCTCCCGGATAATCAAATGGTGCGGGATGAGAAGGAGTGGCTTCTCGATGTTGTTCCTCCTCTTGGGATGGATCAATGTGTGGTTGAGGAGGAGGCTCAACTCTTCTAGATTGACGATTGTGCGTCCAATCTTCGAAGGACATGAATTCTGGAGGGATTTCGGGTAGGTGCATCAGAGAGAAGAATTTGGTGGAAGCATACTTAGGCGAGATTTCTTCGAATGTCGATAGGTAGGATGGAATGTTATGTGCATGAAGAAGTCTCATAATATAAGTTGGGTAAATAATTGACGGCCTTGATCGAGTCCAAAAATGCTTCAGCTCGTCAAAGATGAATTTAGCCTAATTTACTCTTATTCCACTAAATAGAGCATATAGGGCTTTGTGCTCTAATTCGGTGATTTGCTCGTGACTTCCCATTCGTGGAACAATTGTGTTAATTATCATTCGGGTGAGAAGTCGAGCTTTTGGACGTAGAAATTTGGAGGCAAATTTTGGCATTTCGTCCTCCCAAATTTGATGAGTTATATTGTTCCGTGGCTTGAAGCGCATATCCGGAATGTTGTATAAATCTTCCCCTGTGTCAGAGCATCCTAGTGTTCGACCTATTATTCCTGGAGTTAATCAAATCGTGTTCCCATAAACGCTAGACCAGAGCCAGTTATCCTCATTTTCAGTGTCCCACACTGAAGTACTGTCTAAATTCGCATAGAATAAAAATATGGCTAATTGGTCTATTAGGACATCATTAGGAGTAAAAGAAATTAGGGTATCCAACCCGGCATTTTCACATAGTTCATCAAGATCATACATAGGGAATTTAAGGAGATTGTAGAATGGACCTATGTGGTGTTTTTTCTTTTGGATGTCTTCATACCTTTTGATGGAATGCGGCACTTTATTCATCCACCTTTCGATCTGTTCATCGGAGCACACCTGAGGATTTGAAGATGAGGCCGGTTGATCTTGTTTTCTTTTTGACATCTTGGAATTCTTAGTGCGAGGAGGCATTATGATTAGATTTGCTTAAAGATGATGCTTTGGAAAGAAAATCGTCTCTGAGAAAATCGTAGGTTATAATAATTTTTGAGATTAAAAAAATGACGTTATCTGGGCGAATTTAAATGGTCGATTAAGAATCAGACGTCTAGATTGGAAATCAGACATCTGGTTTGCCCTATATTTAGTGCAGCAGATAAAATTAGACGTCTGGTTTTTGATGTAGACGTTTGGTTTTATCGAATTTGTAAAATTAGAGAGGCAGAGAACTATGGCAGACGTCTAGATTTTATTTCAGACGTTTGAATTGCTCTAATTTTTATTTGAAGAAGACAGAGCAAAATTTCAGACGTCTGGGGGTATATTAGACGTCTGACAAATGCACGGTGCTTTAAATTTTAGACGTATATCATTGTGTCAGACGTCTGAAGACCATAGTCAGACGTTTGAAAAAAAATAGTGTGGCTTAAAATAGTCTAAAATTTAATGATTTTGCTTATTTGTTGATACTCTAATTTATATATAAAAAGATGTAGTTTTATTTTGTATAAAATAACAACCAAACATAGATACACACAAAATAAAAATGAAATAAAATAATTTATTTAGAAGGAGATGGAGTTGTACGATCTCCTGAATTGTTATCCCTCCATGGTTTAAGTGGAGACCATATATTACCACGTTCGTGGGTTCTTGGAGAGCCAGAAAATCGTCTCGGTGACGGATCCGAAGGAGTACGATATGAAGATGAAGGATCTAACGAACTACAAGGTTTTGGGAGTGGATCATGGACATCTTTCTTTCATGACGAACAAAACTTCATCGCTACTTGTTCCAAAAAGCTTAGGCGACGTGCTATGACTTTTTGCTCAAAATATAGTTCTCGTTGAAGATCTATCTGTTGTTTCTGATAATGATGAATTTCATCAATTTTCTCCTTTGTGTTAGGAGAGACAAACAGAGATCTTTTGGTCTTCTTGTTGTCGGGAGTAAAGCCCGTATGATACGAGGACCACCTATGCGTTGGTTCATGAATTGGTGTGGGTGTAGGAAGTCGCTGGGGTGTATCAACCAAGCTATCCGGCGTAGGCATTGAGATGGAAATATAAGAGTTATCGGAAGACATGGCTATATTTTGTTTGTTGAGAAAAATATGAATTGTGTGTATATAATTTTTCTTGAAGTATAACTGTTTATATATACGATAAAAAATTATTTATAGAGAAACTAACTATCTAAAAATCAAAGGGTGTATAAATTACTGATTATAATTTGTGGATAGAAAAACACTTGACTAAATATAGGCTAGATAAACTAGGAATTATTCAGTAAGAAGATCATGAAGAGAGCAAATCCCTAAATCACGTCGGAGTTTAATAAAAGTTTGTTCATTTAGTGGTTTTGTAAAGATGTCTGCTATTTGATTTTCGGTATTTATGTATTCTAATGAGATATTTCCTTTTTCAACATTGTCTCGTAGAAAATGATGTCGTATATCTATATGCTTAGTTCGTGAGTGATTGACAGGATTTTTTGATAAATTTATTGCACTCGTGTTATCACAATATATTGGAGATTTATTGATAATTTTGCCGAAGTCCGTAAGAGTTTGTTGCATGTATATTACTTGTGCACATGCTAGAGCTGTTGAGATATATTCGGCTTCGCAAGTAGATAAAGAAACACAATTTTGCTTTTTGCTAAACCATGAAACTAATGATTGTCCGATAAAGTGACATGTTCCACTAGTACTCTTATGATCTGTTCTACACCCTCCGAAATCCGCATCACTATATGAAACCAGTTCAAACGATGATCCTTTAGGGTAAAACAAACCATAATCTCTAGTACTAGATAGATAACGTAAAATACGCTTAACAGCTCTTAGATGAGATTCTTTTGGTTTTGCTTGAAATCGAGCACAAAGACATACACTCATCATAATATCGGGTCGACTATCTGTTAAATAGAGTAAAGAACCAATAATGCTACGATATAATTTTTCATCAAAGTCTTTTCCGTTTTCATCTTTTTCTAAATGAACAGTAGTACTCATCGGTGTTGGTTTGCTTGAAAGTTTATCCATTCCAAAGCGTTGTAATAAGTCATTACAATATTTTTCTTGGTGAATAAAAATACCATTTTCAAGTTGTTTTATTTGTAAACCTAAAAAGAAATTTAATTCTCCCATGTGAGACATTTCAAATTCATTTGTCATAATATTTGAGAAATGATTACAGAGATTTTCATTAGTTGAACCAAAAATAATATCGTCTACGTAAATTTGCACAACTAAAATATCATTATCTTCTCGTTTAATAAATAAAGTTGTATCAATTTTACCTATTTGAAAACCCGATGAAATTAAGTGATTTTTAAGTCGTTCGTACCAAGCTCGAGGAGCTTGTTTTAAACCATATAAAGCTTTTCGTAATTTAAAAACATGATCGGGATGAGTAAATAAAGGAGGTTGTTCAACGTATACGTTTTCTTTAATAAAACCATTTAAGAAAGCACTTTTGACATCCATTTGAAACAATTTAAAATTGTGATGATTTGCAAAAGCGAGTAAGGTTCGTATGGCCTCGAGTCTTGCTGCTGGTGCAAAAGTTTCATCGTAGTCGATGCCTTCTTCTTGATTATAACCTTGAGCAACTAAACGTGCATTATTTCTAACAATATTTCCATTCTCGTCTGCTTTGTTTTTAAATACCCATTTTGTTCCTATAACTGATTGGTCTTCAGGTCTCGGAACTAGTTCCCAAACAATATTACGTTCAAATTGATTCAATTCTTCTTGCATAGCATTATCCAAAAGTTATCATTTGAAGCTTCTTTATAATTTTTTGGTTCAAGATTTGACACAAATGCTACATAGCTTATTTGATTAAGTTGATTTCTAGTTACTCTAGAATTGAGATCTCCAATGATATTATCTTTTAGATGATTCTTAAGAATCCTAGGGGATAATATTAAAGTGTTATTTATCACATTTGTTTCATTATTAATAGAATTTGTTGAATTTGTTATTGAAATAGTCTCTTCTTCATCATTAGTATGATTGTTAAATAGATTTTCGTCGAATGAAATATGTAAACTTTCTTCAATAGTATTATTTCGTTTATTAAAAATTCTATATGCTTTGCTACGATCAGAATATCCAACAAAGATACCTTCATCGGCCTTCAGGTCAAATTTTCCTAAGTTATCTTTTGTATTTAATATAAAGCATTTTGAACCAAAAGTTTTAAAGTATGATACTTTAGGTCTTCTTCCAAAAAATATTTCAAAACAAGTTCGTTTAGTCATAGGACGTATGGTTACTAGATTTAATACATAACAAGCTGTGGCAATAGCTTCTACCCAAAAGTGTTTTGGTAAACCACTATTATTTAGTAGTGTTCGTGCACATTCTTGTAACGTACGATTTTTTCTTTCTACTACACCATTTTGTTGAGGTGTTCGAGGAAAAGAAAAATTATGACTTATTCCTTTCTTATTGCAAAAATTAGTGAAAAGATCATTTTCGAATTCTTCTCCGTGATCACTTCGAATATTTTTAATTTTCAAGTTCATTTGTGTTCTAATTCTTTTAGCAAATATTTTAAACATTTCAAAAGTATCGCTTTTATGTTTTAAAAACAAGGTCCATGTATACCTTGAAAAATCATCAACTATGACGAAAACATATTTGTTGTGATTTATAGATCGTATTTGTGTTAGACCAAATAAATCTAAATGTACTAATTCTACTGGTTGTTTTGTGGAAATATTTTTTTTTAGATTTAAAAGAGGTTTTCTTTAGTTTTCCAATTTGACAATCGTCGCATAAATTTTCTACTTTGTAATTTATTTTAGGTAAACCTCTAACTAACTCATATTTAGCCAATTTATTAATACTTTTCAAATTGATGTGACAAAAACGTTTATGCCATAACCATGGATCATTATGTTTGGCGGTTAAACATAAATTTGAATTTTTATTTATATTCATGTTTAATACATAAATATTTTTGTTTCTAAAACCTTCAAATACAAGTTGTTTGTTATTATCTAAAATATTACATCTATCTTTTTCGAAATTTATTTGAAAGCTTTTGTCACATAATTGACTAATGCTTAGTAGATTGTGTTTTAGATTTTCTACTAATAAAACATTTGTAATAATAAGAGAGTTAGAAATACCATAATTGATGACTTCTCCAGTGCCAACGACATATCCTTTTGAATTATCTCCAAAGGTTACCGTTCCACCATCGATGTATGTTATATTTGATAACATTTTTGAATTTCTGGTCATATGCTTGGAGCATCCGCTATCTAGTATTCATTTCTCCTTATGTTTTATTTTGGGTACCTGCAAAATAAAAGATGTTTTAATTGGTACCCATATACTTTTGTTAGGGTCCTAATTGTTAGGAGAAGGTAGCCATACCCATGATGGTTTGGTACCTTTGTAAATATAATTTTTATTATAGACTACATTCTCTAAGAAATTATTAATATGTTTTTGTTTAATCAAATTATTATTTGTCTTAGGAATCCAAATTTTCATAGTTTTGGTATTCATATTAGGCATAGATAAACCTTTAGTTCTTGTATACAAAAGATTTTTTGCATCATTTCCTTTTTGTTTAGAAATATTTTTAAATCCTATTCCATTTCTATTTCCTGATGGTTTTGAAGTTTTGATAAGATTTTCCAAATCTTGTTTCCCTTTATTGAATTTTGAAACATTATTCGTAATTTTATCTAATTTTTCTTTTAATTCTAAATTTTCAATTTTCAATAATTCAATATTGCTTTTTAAATTGAGTTTTTCTTTTAGTAAATCATCCTTTATGTAACAACCCGCATATGTGTCGATTTTATATTTAAATGTTTTATCGTTAGTCGGATGTTAGTCCGAAAAGCTACTTTTTACATACGGTCAAATTAGGACTCGAGACCACTTCCATTGAGTTCAAAATGACGTTTGCGATCTTTTTGAGTGTAAACTTCGATATGTTTGGAGATAGTGAAATTTTCGTCACTTTTTGCTTTGGGCTTTTAGTTTGGGCTGAACTTCTTCTAACTCAGCCCCAACCCATCTCCTCTTCATCACTTCATCAAACACTTCAAGCTTTATCAAAAATGGTGGAGGGAATGGGAAATTAAAATTCCAAGCTCAAGATCTTTAGTAAATTCAACATCTAACTCCAAATTCAAAGTGAAGAACATAGATTCAAGCTTGTGGTTGATTCTTGCTTTGCTCTTAAGCTCTCCATCATCAATTTCGTGGAAAAGGTGAGATTTTTATCTCACATCTTGCCTATAACTGTCGTTGGACTGTTGGGAATGATTCCCTATCACTTGTGCACATGTATTTGCATTTGGTTTGGATTGGATTGGCGAAAAACTCCGATTTGTAGCGTTTTTGGCAAAATTACTGGGCTTAGGTCGTTCGGGCTTGGAAAAGGCGCCTCTGTGCATTTAGCTCGTTCGCTTTTAGGTCGGCATTGCCTTAAGTCGCTCGACTATAGGTCGTTTGCACTATGCTCTATTTCGTATCTGCTTTTAGGTCGTTCGAACCCCTAGGTCGTTCGAGTATGTAAGTCGCTCGTGTGCTTAGGTCGTTTCCCCTTAGGTCGCATACCCCTTAGGTCACGTACCCCTTAGGTCGCGTACCCCTTAGGTCGCAACCACTAGGTCGCTCGGCCTCGTATTTTAGGTCGCTCGCCACTTGGGTGGTATCCCTTAAGTCGCGAACTCTTTAGGTCGTTAGACCTTATATCCTTTAGGTCGTTAGACCTACTTCCTTTAGGTCGCTCGACCTCATCCCCTTAGGTCGCTCGACAAGGAGCATTCTATGCTAGGTCGCGTGCCTAGCCCTTTACCCTTTTAGGTCGCTTGACCCTATATCCTTTAGGTCGTTAGACCTTACATCTTTTAGGTCGCTCGACCTCACCACCTTAGGTCGCAACCACTAAGTTGCTCGGCCTTATCACTAGGTCTCC
The DNA here is from genome assembly GCA_030737815.1 of Allium fistulosum. Taxonomy (NCBI): domain Eukaryota; kingdom Viridiplantae; phylum Streptophyta; class Magnoliopsida; order Asparagales; family Amaryllidaceae; genus Allium; species Allium fistulosum. Next base: position 289,738,388 of record CM060905.1, read on the forward strand.
CGGTCTGCTTGCAGTTTTTACCTCGACTATGTTAGGTCACACATCACTTTAACTCGGCCACCTTTGGTCTCACGAGCATTCCTACTTTGATGGTTTTGGGATTGATTTCTTTGGACTTTACTCACGTCTTCGAATGTGAATTTATGTGATTCGATTTGTTTCAACAATCGTTTTGTGACTTGTCACTCTAAAGACATAGAGGTTTCAATACTAGTAGTAAATATCAAAGCTCTTTCATCAAAACAATTTCAACTCTATTTTATTACAAAGCCTTTTTCCTAAACCGTTTTCCAATCTATTGGTATATACAAGCCTTTACTTCACTCGGATGAGAAATCGAATTAAACGACTTAGTAAAACGAGTGGTATGAAACGCTTGCGTTCACTTCGTCGGTTAGCTCTTGGACTTGTTCGATTGAACCCTTTTGTGACAATTTTCTAGTGAAGATCTACAGCTTGTTCGTAAATATTTAAGTTAAGCAAGTGGTTATGGGACATGAAGCTAAACTCATATATTTACTAGCTTGGTGTGATTGACACTTCTTGATGATCATGACGATCATTTTTGTGATTTGATTTAGACTAGCAATTGTGCGATGTCTCTTTGTCTACGAGGGAGACTAAACCCCGTTTGTGTGATGTTTCACCATCACATATGTGGGGTAGCGCCCCATGGTCTTCGGGCCGTTCGTGTGTCAAAATTTAATGGATAGCTTCTCGTTCTTGTGTTACACGTGTTGGTGAGTTTTCATGCTCCCGTTCTTGTGATAGGCCTCCCCCTTTTTATGTGATTTCTGGATTTCGTGTGTTGATTTCTGGAATTTATGCTTCACCAATTTTCATGATTTTCATTGATATGATATCAATTTTTGTGCATTGGTGAATTTGTGTGTCATTGACTTGTTATGAATACAAGTTTAGGGTATGATACCCTATTTTATCTTTGAGAAGATTCTTGTGATATTGATTAATCTCTTGTTGATTTTCAATTACATACTTATAGTAGTATGCCATTATGGTTGTTACATGTTCATGCCATGTCTTTTACTTTATACCATATCATCTGATATTTATAGCTAGACTGATCCGTTTATTATTTTCTTATAAATAATACTCGGGTTAGACCGAGATGTTACAGGTGCTTCTGCTTGACTTCTCTTCTGGATTATTCTGACTTTTGGCTAACTACTTAGATTAGTAGTTTTTGGATGTACACATTTGAGATATAGACTCTATGTAGTGTACTTATTCTTTTGTATAGCACGTGTTGCTATTCTTTTGAATTATCGTGGATCTTTTCGACCACTACTCTGATGTACACTTTCATGTGTTATATATATATATTCATATCTTTTTCCGCCTTTGTGATATGGATGTCTGTGACTGATTTATGTTATGCTTATTTCTATGTTTGTTTCCGAAGATTATTTATAGCCACTGTGTGATAGCTTTGGGTTTGTATCGGTATGTCGGACTTCCTCCTTAAATGAAGTTCATGCTATACTATCTGACATATCGGTACTCGCACAAAGAAGTTACATGTATGGTCGCTTCTCAACAGCCTTATTCTCCGTGCTAGTTGACAGCATTACACCGTAGTGTTCTTGGCTAGCGTGGGTATAGAGGTGGGGCGTCACACTTTACTATTTTAGTGTTTTCAAAATCAATAGTTATAGCCTTACTTTCTATCAAATTATTTTTAATTTTTTCTTGAGATAATTCTAGTTCTTCTTCTAAGATAATTTTTTCATCTTTTAACATTCCTACTTCAAGTTCTAATCTATTTATTTTAACTATATATTCGTTGTTCAATTTTTTAATTTGTCTAAATTTATCATCTAATTCCATGCTAAGTTCTAATAGTTCGTCATAGCTAAGTTCTGGACATACCTCATTAGTTTGTGCCATAAAACACACATTGGCTTGTTCTCCATCACTATCACTATCACTTTCAGATGATGAAAAATCCGAGTCTTCCCATGTTACTTTGAAAGCCTTCTTCTTCTTGAATTTTTCAAATTTGTTCTTCTTTTTATCATTATTGAGTTTAGGGCAATCCTTCTTCATATGTCTGTATTGATCACATTCATAGCACTTAATTTGAGATAAGTTTATTGTGTTGGACTTCCCTTCTTTTTGGAATTTTGTCATCTTTCTAAATTTCTTGAATCTGTTATAATTCTTGGCAATGAAGACTATCACTTCTTCATCTAAATCAGAGTCATCATTTTTTGTTGCTGGAAATTCTATGTTCTTCTTTTCCGAATTTAGTTCTTTTCGTGCCTGCAAATTAGCTTCATATGACATTAAATTTCCTATCAACTCTTCAGTTTTGAGAGTAGAGAGATCATTAGCTTCTTCAATAGCTAATACTTTCCTTTCCCAATCTGGTGTCAAAGAGTTGAGTATTCGAGAAACTAAATCAAAATCGGTAAATTTAACTCCTAATGCCATAAGATCATGTTGGAGAGTTTAAATCCAGAATACATATCAACAATAGTTTCATTTTGCTTCATTTTAAATGACGAAAATTGGTTTTGCAAAATTGAAATCTTAGTTTGTTTGACCTTTGTTGTACCTTCGTGTGTGATTTGTAAGGTATGCCTAATGTCAAAAGCAGTTGTACATAACATGACACGTGAAAATTCATTTTTATCTAGAGAACAAAATAAAACGTTCATAGCTTTAGCATTATTTGATGCTAAGGTCTTTTGTGCATCGGTCCATGTGTTCATAGCAGTAGTAGGTGCTTCATATTTATCTTGAGTCGCTGACCAAATTTCTAGACCATTAGCTTCCATAAAAATTCTTATACGTGTTGACCAGTATGCATAGTTAGATCCATTAAAAAGTGGGGGTCGTGCTGTGGATTGTCCTTCTTGAAAAATACTTGCCATATCAAAATGATTCAAAAACGTGTTACTGTAATTTGATCAAACCTTGCTCTGATACCAAACGAAAGTCTATAGTATGGTGGATCGATTATACAAATAACAAGTATATGACTAATTTAAACTATACTGTATCAATATTAAAATATGTAAATAAGAATAATCACACCAGGGATTTTATACTGGTTCAGACCTCCCGTCCTACGTCCAGTCCCAAAGCTCCTCTTCGTAATTTCCTTTCACCGAATAACCCTCACTTCACCCGGAGGAACAGGTTTACAATAGCAGAGTTCTTTGTCAGTTGTGTGTTCTCTATTACATGGATTTTGACTATATAGTGAAAATGCTTCCAATATATATCTAGAGATTGTTGTCTATGAGGAACTGTATATTTGGAAGAGTAGAGTACAAGTATAGATTGCTAGAGATCAAGAATATATCAGAGTATAAGAGTAGAAAGCGCAAGTAAGTCAGGTAGATTCTTCTCTTGAATTCCTGATGTTATTTATAGCGGTAGAGAGATCCTTTGTGTAGTTGCATCTGTTAGTAAGTGCTCTAAGGTCGCTTCCAATGGTGATGAAGAGTTGCAGTGAAGAGGAGCGATCGTGTCTTTTCAATTGTGACAGTTGTATTTTGAATATACACAGCCGAATACAAAATCAGACGTATGGAAAATGTTTCAGACGTCTGGTTCTCATATATTTTTTGTATATGGTTGTTTTTCAGACGTCTGAGTATATTAACCAGACGTCTGATTCTGTCTGATTTGTGAACCAAAGAATTCAGTCAGACGTCTGGTTAGTGCACTCAGACGTCTGGATTTGTGCATGTTGCTTTTCTTGTGCCTGTATCATTCCGTTTCCGATTCTCTTGACTTATAGCCTCTTGATACTTCTTTTGAGTCTTGTTCTTGTCTCTTTGGGGATGTTACTTTATCAATTACCTGTAAATATAGATATATATGCATATTCGATTTCCATTGTATAGTTGTTATCATCGGAACTATAGAATTGATTTCCTAACATGGTCTACCCATGACCATTCATTTTTCTATGATGCAAAAGATGTACAACAACTGGTCTTTTTCCCATAATTCGATAAGGTGGCTGTCACTATTCCCAACTGTTCATTTATGACATTTGCTTTTACCATTCATTCTGCAGTTCAAAACAAAAATAAAATCTATTGTTACATTTTATCTTCCTCCCACCTTATTTCATTTGTAAGATGATGCTCATCTCCAGAACGCAATACAACTTGCCTAACCCACTCCACTTCCCTGAACTGCCTGCCACCCATCACCTGCCACCCACGTCTTCTTCCTCCCACCATCTTCCCGTCTCCCCGCATCACCGCCGAGCACAGCCATCTCCACGTCAACAGCCGACCGAGAGCAGCCACCACCGTAACTCTGCTCGATGACCCCATCCCATCGTCCTTTCGCAACAGCCATCGCCACCTAGCCTCTCGGATCTGCCTTTTGCCGATACTTGCTCGGCCTCCTTTTTATATAAAGTAAGTTTATAATATATGTTTATAACAGTATATATATTATTTATAATATGTGTAATATATTAGATCTGAGTTGTTTACAAGCTATGTGTTATGTTTATCTGACCTGTATATATATACTATAGAATGGGTGTCAGTCTTCATTTTTTTATATACCGAGATATATATGTTGTTAATGATCTTTGGATATCAGTATGCGTATAATTATTTTGTTTAAAGTGATATATTGTATAGGTAGTTATATATATATCATATGTTTAATAGCATACGTATACATTTATATGTTCTATTTAGATCAAGTTATAACAGTATTGATTTTAAGGTGAATATGTATATATTACAAAAGTTATACATTTATTTTATATATATATATATATTTATTTTATATGTGTATTGTTCTTTTGATGTTGAAGCGTGTCCAAATTTTATATGTTATATACATCTGGTATGTTAAGGTACAGTAAGGCAAGTATTTCTCGTACTTTATTTATATGTTGATCTTTTGATTTTATAATAAGTTATTTCTATATATAAATTTATATGAATTATATAATATATTTTTATAAGATTTATATTTGTTTAGTAAGTATACAAGTCCATAACTGGGTTTTAACTTATAATATATATCATATTATAAAGTAGTTTATATATATACACGTACGTATACGTGTGTTTTATTTTTTTCAAAATAAAAAAATATAAAAGCATATATGAATGTTACAAGTAAACTGGTATATTGTAGATCATTTGTTTTATATTCTACTCATTTTCAGTCCAATAGTTTTATATATGTATATAATATTTGTAGTTGTATAATACAATACGTTCAAAGCTGGGTCATGTGTTCTGTTCATAAAAGTATATATTGTTATACATGTATCTGCTTAGTCTCAGGGTAGCTTATACAAATTTTATAAAATTTTGAGAAAAGTATATTTTACATGCTGATTTGTATATATATGTAAGACAGTGTGGTTTAAATGATATATAAGTCTACATATAAGTCATACTATTATTTTTAATATACTTATGACATTTTGAAAGGAATAAGATAAAATATAATTTATAGATAAGCATGTAATCTGTTGTATACACATTTAATCCTAAAAATTTAGATATAGATATATTTAGTGTATATAAGTTAGTTAAACATTAGCTTATATATTAGTTATATATATACGAGTATTGTTAATTGCAAAGTATTTATTTCCAAATATATTATGATTATATATGTGATTTTATATATATATTTTATTTAGAACAATGATTTTGAAATACTTATATATTTTAAAATTTAACATGTATTTAGATTTAGGATATGATTTATATATCTATAGTTATATATAGTTACATTTAAGTTCTCTTATACCAATTATCTTCATCGATCCAGTTTTGATTTGATTTCGTCTATTCCTGTTATCAGCATTGTCCATCGAACTCGAATCCATCTTGCTTTGCTTAAAAATTCGTGCTTGGATCCGTAACTCATCTCACTCCGCTCATCTCTCTAGCCTCGAAAGGTGAGCAATCACTCACGATTAACGTTCTTTTATTTATTAAATTTGATTTCAATTGAAACGACAATTGAAATATGCTGCTGTTAGTTATTTACATTGTTATATATGCTATTATCTGTATCTGATCACCTGTGACATCTAACACCATTATCTGTTATTTATATTGATGATATATGCCTGTTATATTATTTCATATATGTTATCACTCTGCAAGTTCCCTGTTAATATAGAATTCACTATGGGTTGAAATGATACATACCCAAACGATCTGTAGAATAGGAGAAAATCGTTATAGGTTGAAATGATAAACCCAAGCGATTTTCATTGAATTGAATTTGGGATTGCGGGTTGAAAATATATTTACCCGTATATATTTAAATTGCGGATTGAAATGATAAATATCCGTATCACTTGACCATAGGGTAGGAAATTATATACAGACACCGTTGGTCTATATATATAAATATTTTTGAAAATGATTTCTATGGTTTTGGAAAGAAATATATGGTTTTGATAAATATTGATTTTAAAGATTTATTAAAGTTGATTTAATAAAGTTGATATATAATATGTTTAAGTATTTATATATATTTTCGAATATAGAGTTCGTAATGATTCGGGTTGTAAAGATAAATTTGAAATTGATTTGAAATTTTATTTATTTAAGAATTATACTTAAATAAGTTTGATTTGAAATTTATTGAATTTGAAATTTTAAAGAAGTGTTTTACAACTTGAAATTTGATTAAAGGTGACTTAAATGGATATTTCAAACTTATATAAATTTAAATGGGATATTTTGTAAGTTGAATTTGTATTCAAAGGATATTGAAATAATTAAGTAAATATTTCAAAACTAAATAATAGAAAAGTGAATTGATATATATATATATACAATTATCGAATTTAGTTTTGAAATGTGGATATTTGAAGCTTTGAAATATATTGAAATTGAACTGGTTTATTTGTGGTTCAAATCGGTATTTGAAATCGATATAACTTGAAAATGTTTGCTTGAATTGGAATTGAAATTGATGATTTAGATTTGATTAAATTTGAATTTGGAATTCGAATTGATTTGAATCGATTTGTGAAAGTCGAGGAAACTATTTTATTTTATAAAGTAATTTTAAATTATATTTAAAACTATTGATATTTTACTTTATAAATTATTTTAATATAAACTATTTTTATTTATAAACTATTTTAACTTATAACTATTATATAAACTATTTTATTTATAAACTATTTTATTATATATACTAATTGTAATATCTAAAATGCTATAATTTCAAAAGTGTTATGATTTCCAAAATGCTATAATTTCAAAAGTGTTATGATTTCCAAAATGCTATAATTTCAAAGTGTTATGATTTCAAGCTATGATTTCAAAGAGTTATGAATTTCAAGGTTTGATTTTCAAAGTGTTTTGATTTTAAAAGACTTATGATTTCGGAAGCGTTATAACTTTGGAAAGTGATATGATTTTGAAAATGGATATATTTGAAGTGAAAATGATATCGTATTGATTTGGTTTTTAAAATGGGTGATATTTTGGTTTTGAAGTATAAACTATTTTGAAATGACCGCGGTGTTATAATAACGATTGGTTGTTAAAGAGACCGGGATCAGATATGGACATACTCTCTGTTGATACCGAAAACCACTTTAACAACTGTGTTCGCGGTGGAGTTTCCAGAATGAAGTAGGATGGTGGCGACGATCCTAAAGGTATATGCGTGGACCCAACTCCCATGAGTTGGCATAAGGTGGCTAAAACAGGAGCGATCTCGGGCCAATGAGGTAGCACCTCTGATCGGACGCACTTCTTCGATACCATTCTATTACTTTGTGATTTGTTTGGGTGCACCCCTTGATTTGGGAGTGTTGTTCGAGGTGGAGCGGTAGTGGCTGCTATACGTTTCCATCAATCCGTGTGCGTAATTGGTATATCTACCCTGGCATTGCCTTGTGTGCCGTGTCACCTACCATAGCGAGCTTTACTATGAGTTGTGATTTCTCCCGTAGCCTGTGGAGTATCGAGAGTAGCCCCCATTTTGGGAGTATGCTTATACTGGATAGACTACTGGGACTATTATGTGCTAAGGGCTATATGCGTAACCCCTTGACGCTATTAAAAAGTATGTTTATTTTATATTAGACATTATTATAATAGCGTATATTACTACATAGTAGATAGTTTAACGGATCCTTGGAGGATGGTTATCCCAAACATCCTTTGAGTTACTTGTATTTCAGTTGATATTTCACTTGAGTTGGATTTATTGATATAAGAACGTTAATCCTGACTCGAGTGTTGTGTTTTGCTTTACGCTCGGGTCAGACTGAGCGATACAGTATTCGAGACTCAACTTTGGAGTTGGAGCTTCGCTTGGAGATTCAGCTATCTATCCTGCTTTCAGTTGTTCAGCTGATTCCAGTGATGTATTCAGATCTTGTATTTGACTATTTTATTGAGACCTCTATGTATTCGTGACTTCTGTTGTATCTCGTTTAACTGTGTTAAATATATACATAGTAGCTTCATGAACTACTATTCTTTTGTTTCCGCTGCATTATTGTTATATTACTCTGGGTCTATGATCTGTGTTTATTTTATTTACTGTATATGCTAAGTTTTGCCAAATTTTATTTACAATCCATTGTTTTGAATTATTCAAGTCCGGCATGTGTGGATTTATTGTCGATTTGAATGGTCCAAAATACTGGGTCGTTACAACTGGTATCAGAGCTCTGGTTTTAGGCAAACTCAGCATATAGAGTAGATTTAATTACAGAATCACCTTCGTTCGAACTTGAATTCCTTCTTCTTCGATTCGGTTTCCTTTGAATTTTGGAACGTTCCCTTCGGTTCCAAGTCCATTCCTGTCCTCCCCTATTCGTGTCTTCTTGATTCTGGAGTATCCCATAACTCCACTTCGAATGATCCTTGTAATAAATCGGCGGTCTCGCCAACCTCTGAATGACTTGTAAAGGGGTGAAACTCCTTTGCAAAAAGCATTGATTCACTGAAGATTTCTATATCCTCGGTTTAGATGCTAGTATCTCTTATTATTCCGAATTTTATCTCTTGAGATCAAATATAGATTTACCCTAGAAAATCCACAACGATCTTTTTCGTTAAGTCACGGTTGACTTGGTTAAGGTTACCCGCGATTTATATAGGCTTATCTATACTCCTTATTCTGTTGTTTAATCATCTTATCTTTTGTCTCCAACTTATATTCAAATCAGAGTTCTCTTTGATTTGAGTCCATCAAATCTGAATCCCTATCCTTATTTTGAAAATTAATCTTGTATTTGAAAAAAAAATTATATTTTAAAGATGTTTTATATATTATGTTGTTTGAGTTGTTGAAGTTGATTTGGGTTTCCGATCGGTTCGTCTGATCAATGCTATCGATAGGATCTCCAAAACACTTGAACAGAACAAACCGACACAATATGTTTTTAAATTTTGTATAATTATAATATGTATAAGGTAAATTTTCTGAATTTTGATAATTAATGGAATTGGGTGTTAAGAAATAATATTTAACTTTGTATGTATTTTATAATCATTGACTTTAGTTTCATATCTAAAAAAATTAAACATGGTTATAAATTATTTGGAAATTTAAATGGATTTAAATCAAAAATGTGAGAATTTAATTTCCGATGATTTCGAACTTTGTTTTGAGAGTTTTAAAAGGATATATTATTTAAAAGTATTTCTAGTAGAAATTGTTTCAAGGGATTTTAATTTGTAAATCAGTGCTCTTTTCTTTGTCGTTGGAAAATAATTTCGGTGATGACTACAGCATCATCGACATTCATTTTCGGGTTTCGAAGTGGAGAGACCATTCTGTAGCCTTGCTATAGTTTTGCTTTGGAAAATTAAATTGATTTGAATTTCTTAATTATGACTTGACTTATAATATACTGATATATGATTTAAATTTGATTTGATATATATTAAGTATATATATATATATATTTCTAAAATAGTGTGAAGTTAATCGGGAATTTAATTCTTAAATTTTATCTTAAAGGATAATTTCAATTATAAAAGGAAATCAAATTTTGAATAAATATTTATACTTGGATAATTGAGTTAAGAAAATTTTATTTGTATAATATTCTCTTGCATTCCAATATAACTTACCTAAATTATTCAGAAGTTGAATATGTAATTGGATAATATACAAATAAAGAGAATTTTATAAATAAAACTTAAGTGGTTATAATAAATGTTATACCCTTAAATTTTAGTTATAAAAAGATTAATAGTGGTAAATAGAATAAAAAGATTATTTGAATAATTTACAATATAAAATGGTGTTAAAGGAAATTATAAATAAATTGGAATAGTTATAATAAATGTGAATATACTTAATATATGTGGTTAGATATATTAAGTGGAATAAAGTTAATAATGATTTAGAATAAAGAAGAATTAAATTTATTGAATAAATTATGAGTATAATAAATGACAATGGAAATTTATGATTTTAGAAATTGTTAATTGAGGATGACTAGTCAATGAGAAAATGAATTTAGAAACAGATGGATTGATTTAATTTAAGTGAACTCAAATGGATTAAACCAAAATGTTGAATATTAATTAGTTCAATTTGGAATTTATATGGTTTTAAATTTATTGTTTATTTTGAATATCAAAATCTATTCTTTCTTTCTGGTTGTTTCTATTCTCCTACCTCCTTCCTTTTAGGGGACGAAAAGTTTTGAGTGGGGGAGAGTGTAACGACCCGTAAATTTTAACTGTTTAATAACGTAATTAATTGGAATTTTGTGAATTTTTAAATAACTGAATTTTGAAATAAAAATTTAATATTTGGAATACGTCTATTTAAACATAGCAACTGGTAAATTTTCAGCTGATAATATTAAAGTTTATTTTCTAGTGTAATTTTATTCCAATTTATATCAATTAAAATTGATGATAATAAAAGTGTTCCGAAACCTAAATATGTCAACATGAGAAAATTTATTTAGAACACTCTGTATCAGACTGCGAAATTCGTTTCGCGAAATTCGGAAGTTTCTAGCTCCGTTTGGATTTTTCCATACAGAATAGCAACGTCTATCGGTACCGATTATCTACTTTTGATCGGACAATCATACCACTGATATTTGTGTATCTTTTTGATCGTCTCGTCGTGCTAACCGCTACGGTATATTCATTTCTGTGTTTCGGAGTCCGGTACGTGTAGGAATCCGCGAAACAATTACCCATATCGTTACCGTCTAAGCCTTTTGGTCTACCTGTGACCATTCATTTTTCAATGATGCAAAAGCTGTACAGCAACTGGTCTTTTTCCCAGAATTTGATAAGGTGGCTGTCACTATTCCCAACTGTTCATTTATGACATTTGCTTTTACCATTCGTTCTGCAGTTCAAAACAAAATAAAATCTATTGTTACATTTTATCTTCATCCCACCTTATTTCATTTGTAAGATGATGCTCATCTCTAGAACGCAATACAACTTGCCTAACCCACTCCACTTCCCTGAACTTCCTGCCACCCATCACCTGCCACCCATGTCTTCTTCCTCCCACACCGCATCGCCGCCGAGCACAGCCATCTCTGCGTCAACAGCCGACCGAGAGCGGCCACCACCGTAACTCTGTCCAATGACCCCATCCCCTCGTCCTTTCGCAACAGCCATCGCCACCTAGCCTCTCGGATCCGCCTTTTGTCGATACTTGCTCAGCCTCCTTTTTATATAAAGTAAGTTTATAATATATGTTTATAACAGTATATATATTATTTATAATATGTGTAATATATTAGATCTGAGTTGTTTACAAGCTATGTGTTATGTTTATCTGACCTGTATATATATATACACTATAGAATGAGTGTCAGTCTTCATTTTTTTTATATACCGAGATATATATGTTGTTAATGATCTTTGCATATCAGTATGCATATAATTATTTTGTTTAAAGTGTTATATTGTATATGTAGTTATATGTATAGATATCATATGTTTAATAGCATAGGTATACATTTATATGTTCTATTTAGATCAGGTTATAACAGTATTGATTTTAAGGTGAATATGTATATATTACAAAAGTTATACATTTATTATATATATATATATTTATTTTATATGTGTACCGTTCTTTTGACGTTGAAGTGTGTCCAAATTTTATATGTTATATACATCTAGTATGTTAAGGTACAGTAAGGCAAGTATTTCTCGTACTTTATTTATATGTTGATCTTTTGATTTTATAATATGTTATTTCTATATATAAGTTTATATGAATTATATAATATATTTTTATAAGATTTATATTTGTTTGGTAAGTATACAAGTCCATAACTGGGTTTTAACTTATAATATATATCATATTATAAAGTAGTTTATATATATACACGTACGTATACGTGTGTTTTATTTTTTTCAAAATAAAAAAATATAAAAGCATATATGAATGTTACAAGTAAACTGGTATATTGTAGATCATTTGTTTTATATTCTACTCATTTTCAGTCCAACAGTTTATATATGTATATAATATTTGTAGTCGTATAATACAATACGTTCAAAGCTGGTTCATGTGTTCTGTTCATAAAAGTATATATTGTTATACATGTATCTGCTTAGTCTCAGGGTAGCTTATACAAATTTTATAAAATTTTGAGAAAAGTATATTTTACATGCTGATTTGTATATATATGTATGATAGTGTGGTTTAAATGATATATAAGTCTACATATAAGTCATACTATTATTTTTAATAGACTTATGACGTTTTGAAAGGAATTAGATAAAATATAAGTTATAGATAAGCATGTAATCTGTTGTATACACATTTAATCCTAAAAATTTAGATATAGATATATTTAGTGTATATAAGAAAGTTAAACATTAGCTTATATATTAGTTATATATATACGAGTATTGTTAATTTCAAAGTATTTATTTCCAAATATATTATGATTATATATGTGATTTTATATATATGTTTTATTTAAAACAATGATTTTGAAATACTTATATATTTTAAAATTTAAAATGTATTTAGATTTAGGATATGATTTATATATCTATAGTTATATATAGTTACATTTAAGTTCTCTTATACCAATTATCTTCATCGATCTAGTTTTGATTTGATTTCGTCTATTCTTGTTATCAGCATTGTCCATCGAACTCGAATCCATCTTGCTTTGCTTCAAAATTCATGCTTGGATCCGTAACTCATCTCACTGCGCTCATCTCTCTAGCCTCGAATGGTGAGCAATCACTTACGATTAACGTTATTTTATTTATTAAATTTGATTTCAATTGAAACGACAATTGAAATATGCTGCTGTTAGTTATTTACATTGTTATATATGCTATTATCTGTATCTGATCACCTGTGACATCTAACACCATTATCTATTATTTATATTGATGATATATGCCTGTTATATTATTTCATATATGTTATCACTCTGCAAGTTCCCTGTTAATATAGAATTCACTATGGGTTGAAATGATACATACCCAAACGATCTGTAGAATAGGAGAAAATCGTTATAGGTTGAAATGATAAACCCAAGCGATTTTCATTGAATTGAATTTGGGATTGCGGGTTGAAAATATATTTACCCGTATATATTTAAATTGCGGATTGAAATGATAAATATCCGTATCACTTGACCATAGGGTAGGAAATTATATACAGACACCGTTGGTCTATATATATAAATATTTTTGAAAATGATTTCTATGGTTTTGGAAAGAAATATATGGTTTTGATAAATATTGATTTTAAAGATTTATTAAAGTTGATTTAATAAAGTTGATAAATAATATGTTTAAGTATTTATTTATATTTTCGAATATAGAGTTCGTAATGATTCGGGTTGTAAAGATAAATTTGAAATTGATTTATATTTATACATCTTTATACAGTTAGAAGTATCCTTTCCCAACCATCCCATAAGCCAAAACAAACAATAATTTCAAATATCATTTAAGTTTATTCTTATTAATCTCCTTCCACATTATTTACTGTTCTTCAGTTCCATTCATTCATACAATGTTTATTTTTATTTTTAATAAATTTAACTTCATTACTTACAAAATTTCATTTCTCATTCATTCATACAATGCCATGTTTCCATTAGTTTACATTCATTTACTTACATAAGTTATTTCCATTCAATTATTAAATCATCCATAATCAGTTCTTAAAATATTATGTAAGTCTCTTTGCAAATTTAATTCACCATTATTATTATTTTTTCACCTTTATTTCTTTCATATATAATATTATTGAACGTTTAATCTATTTCTAAATCATTGTTTACTTTTTATTTATTTTCATTCATTCATATAATATTTCCTTTTTCCATTCACTTACATTCATTTATTCACATTTATTATTTACTTATATAACTTGATTTTCATGTAATATAAATATTCATTGTGAAAAAATTCCTACTTAAGTTTCTCTACCTTTTATTCACATTCATTGTTTATAGAGTTTGACTTTAATTTAATGAATCATTCAACTTAAGTGATGTTCGCCTTTACTATTAAATCTAATTATTAGCATTTCAAAACATTAACTTATGCTTATAACATTCATTGTACATCTAAATTCTTATTTATAGAAATAATTCCATTGAACACTTTCATTACTTAAGTTTTACTTGTATAATGTTCGATTACATATTTTTATTAACGTTTCAACTTTTAACATTTTGGTAAGTTATATATATATATGTCTTTTAGAATGTAATTGAATGTTACACAAGTTTATCTTATTCATTTTAGTTAACAAAAATGTTCAATAATTACATCTTCTAAATTTTCACATTTTTTGATTTACAAGTTTCAAATTTCCATTTTCTTATATATTTCATTAATCACTTAGCATCTAATTACTTATTTTTCTCATTTCGGTAGTTTCCAATTATTAATATTGTCAAGGTTTCATTCATTATAATAATTAAGATTTCAAATTTATAGAAACTTAAGAACTAAATACCGGATTCTTTTCAATCATTTGAAAATAATATATATACCCATATCCTTCGTATATATCAAACAATATTTGGAAATTAAAATTAAGATTTGTTTATCAAAACAAATGTGCAGTAAAATTACTACAGCGGTCTTCCCACTTTGAAACTCGAAAATGAACGTCGATGATGCGTGCACTCATCACCGAGATAATTTTCCAGCGACAGAGATAGGTGTACAAACTTATTTCCTTTAAAAACATTCTATTCAAATCACATTTGAAAATATTTATATTCGAAAGTTGTCATGACCCGAAATCCAGCATCTGAAAATCGACATCAAATACATCACTTGTATTCGAATGTCGCAGATTCGAACGTCGAAGTCCAGTTCGGATAGAGCTTTACATTAAGTACAACAACACAACGGAAGAAAGAATGAATATATCATATAACTCCAATGATACAATATCCAATGATATACAACAATGATCACAAATACATATCATAGATCTACGACAACACAGTGGAAACACAAATGCACCAGCAGCGGAAATAACTTGAACTCCAAGAGAGAATTCAACATCTGCAACTCCAATATCTGAAATCTCCATCCCAAGCAAAGCTCTAATCCAGAAATAGCTCGAACTCCCATCGACGTTGTAGTAAGCAAGGTCAGGTAACTAATGAATGTGATCGCCAAAATCCAAAGACTCCAAAGAATTCCAAACAGAAAGCTGAAGGATACCGAATCTATATCTACTATCTAACTATCTGAAAATCTAACTCTAGGCTGCCCGTGTGGAAAATTGTGGGCACCTAGAGTTTAGAAAGGGAACAATAAACTCTAGGTCAGTCAAGGGACTGGTATGAGCAAACAAAAACAGTTTATCTTTAACAAAAGAAATAAAAAGAAATTCGCTATGCTTTTTTGGAAAATGAAACTACCATAAGGCCTCCCCGCGCACACACACAATGCAAGCGCACAATTGGAGGAGATTTCTCCTTATGATAGTTAAACATGCTTGATACGCAAAATTCCTTTTGATATTATTATTAGTGCATAGTTCGGAAAACATTTCGAAAGTATAATATTAATCTTAGCCAACATACCACCATTATGGTATACCTACTATAGCTACCATCTAAACAGTGGGTCACCACCATAAGTAAATGGCAGGTTCTACAACTAAAACCGTACAAGGTGCATATTGTTTCTTTGGATTTCCAACAAATGGCCAGGCTAAGGAACTTCCTTACCGAATGGGAACGCCTCTGGAGGGACGCCCCGAGAACCTACCCGGATCTCTGCCAACACAAGGCCGTGTTACCCCTGCCCGGAAGTAACACCTACAAGTATGCCACCCCCGGTCATTACCAACATTTATTCGGGGCCCCAACAACCACATAAGTAAAGTATCTGGGCTCCATACCATGATACCACTTTCAAAATCAACATAAGTAAATATCTGGGCTCCATACCATGATACCACCTTTTATCCTGAAGGAAATGGACATACCCTAAGGGCGCGACCCTTTATAACCTTGCCGCAACTTTCCTGTTTCGACCATTTCTGGGGTGTGAGGCTCGATGAAGTCTCGTCCACAAAGCTACGCTTTTCACAAAAGCCATGCTTTGATCAACCAATGATCAGCAACACTCAGCATGCCACATTACCAAATTGGGAATGTATCACTAGTAACCATCAACTACATAACCTCTGAGCTCGTACGTCTCAGAGAAGGGTGTTAAGCTAAGAGAATAAATTCTCTGCCACCAAACAGAAATGTATTTGATAGAAACCAGCTTTACATCTCAAAGTGTAATGTCAGACATACATCCGTACAAGTCTGTTCCGGGTTCGAACAGAACCGAAGGCACTTCAAAGAAGCCCTTGCAATTCGGGTATTCACAATCCCGATCAGACTCCCCATCATATATGGAGATCTCTATACCGACGCGACTCAGTGCAGAGACAATCGACAGGTAATCCTTTCGTTCTCGAAAATACCCGGTCTTCACCGCCGTCTTCAAATGCTATCCATTTCGTCGTATCATTAATTCGGAATGGGTTATATGACATAAAGTCCTCTCCCGGCTAAACCGAATAATGAGCGCTTATTTTAAAACCATATGGATACATGGTATCTTAGTTAAGTCACAACTTATAACCCAAAACTTTTCTTTCAAATGGTTTAAACAAATTACCATTTTAATCTTTTAAACAAAAAGGATTCACTTTACAAAGTTCACCAATCTTTCACAAAGATTCTTTCATAGTTTTCAAAACCATTTCAATTCCAAATCTTTTATACAAAAGATACACCTTTATGATCCTCTTTAATTTTGGAAACAAAGTTCACAAATCTTTCACAAAGATAGCTTTCAAAACAATTTCCATTGCAAACTTGAAATCTTTCCAAAAAAAATTGGAAGTTCTTACGTTATATGAAAACCATTATTATTTAAAAACAAATCCTTTTCGTTTCAGAAAAATATGCACAAGTTATAGCTTTTAAAGTATAAACTTGGGTTAAATTCAAATTCTCAAAATAATACATTTAAAGATATTTAAAAATGGTTTAAAATACATACATATATATATATACTGTATAACTTGTATAACCTTTTTAAACCATAGTTTCCAAAACAATTTCAAAACTTAAACAAGATATATTATATTCAAACTAGATTTCAATTTCAAACTTCCTTTTCAAAAGCTTTTCATATTCAATTCCATTTCCAAAACCATTTGGATTCAAATTTCAACTTTTAAAACAAAATAATATTTAAATTTAAAATATCTGTGACTTAACCAATTTCCTCGTGAAATCCATATTTGTGTGTGTGTGGTGTAGTCCAGGGATTTTACACAATAGTGCAATATCATCAACCATCACAGATTCAAACACAATAATATCGATAAGCGATATAATCCTATAATGCTTATCTTCATTCATAGATTCACATATAATAATAATATAAATTCATCACAGATAAATAAATTACATTCCACAGCTCAATCATATCACAGAACATCATACATCAGGGATATCAAACAATTCAAAGCATTCAATACAATCCAAACATCCATAAGCAAAATCAATTCATTATCTAATTATATTTAACTTAAACCAGATTAATTACTTAGGAATAAATTACTAATCTTGGTTAATTAATATTAATTAATCACAAACCTTAATCATTAATTAACCTTTAATCATTTATTAATTAACCTTTTATTAATTAACCTTTAATTATTAATTTATCAATTTTAATTAATAAATTAATCAACCTTTAAATAAATCATTAATTAAGTAGTTATTCTTTTAAATTACTTACATTAAGTAATTATTTTTAATAACTTAAATCAAGTAATTAATCTTTAATCACTTAAGACTTTAATCAAATTAAAAGATAATCCTTTTATCTTAATTAATTACTTAATTATCATAAAAAAACTTTATTTAATAAACCATGTAATTAATTTTCATTAACAAATAAAATTAACTTAGATTTTAAAAGTTAATTAATAATTTAAAACATATTTTCTTAATTAACTTCTTAATATTATTAAGTTTATTTAAAATAACTTTTAAAAATAAAGGTTATATGTATTTTAAAGTAAACTTTTAAATACCTTTTTAACCAAATTCAACTTGGATAACATCTAATATTTACAAAAGAATTAGTTTTAACAAAATTTGTTTCAATAAAACTTAATTTTTTTTTAAAGATTAAAAACTGTTTTTATATAAAAACTACAGACCCGAGTGATTTCAAGATTTTCCCAAGCCTTACTTCGAATTTTCTCCCACGCTACTCGTCTTCGAGTTTCCTCACGAATTACTTCGAGTTTGAACCCGAGTACTTCATCTTCTTCCCCAACCATTCTAGAACACAGATACACATCCCCATTTGTGCACGTGTACACGAGCTACGACCACCTCTGATCATTGCTCCAGCCATCGACGAGTCACCTGAGTTTCCCCGAGTCGTTCCGACCACACAGCTTCATCAGTCTCGTCCAAAATCAAAATCAAGCTGTTCAACACCACCTGGAACCCAAACTCCAGTCGAAAAATCCACCCCACGTCGACGAATTCGACCATCTAGGACCACACCAGTCAACCAAAAGCTGCACCACACCCTAACGCATCATCCCCCTGGTCTCATTGATTCCGATCCACCATGGACGTAGCACGAGCTCAAGATACGACGATGACCAAATAGCTTCCAAAAACCCTAAATCATCGACAACCAAGCACATCGACGATCTATAAATCCTCCCATTATTTTTCCCTTGATCTACATCCTTCAAACTACCATCAACCTCAAGCACAACCTCTCTGAGTTCACCGATCACTAGAAAAGCTTAAAAATCCATTTTCTGGTCAACTTCGAATTATACACTCGATACAACACTAAAAATTGTGATTTAACTTCTAAAATTCATGACTTTTGATAACAAAACAGATTATAAACCTGAAACCATGAATTATTTAAGTCGAGAATTTGATATGTTTGCAATTTCCACTGTCTTACTAAGTTTCCAGATAATTTTCAAACTATTATGCTTAATATATTTTTAAAACTTAGATTATGTATGAACAAACATTTCTTGTTTGAAAACCTAAGCCTAATAAAGATTAGATGAGGAGATTTAGGAATCTTGATCTAAATATAAACTCTGTAACCATAAACAAAGATGAACCAGGTATATCAGACATGCACAGTTATATCACCCATTTTTATCAACATGCAAGGCAAATTCACACAATCATTCAAGCACATTCCAGATCATACTTCAATCATTAATCACAATATCCAAGGATATAGACAGATATAAGGGAGTTTGCTCACTTGGATGTTGTTTTGAACAGAGAGCAGTTTTATAATTTGACCTGAACTTTGATTTTTTTATCTTGAATCCTGAAGCTTGATCTTTAAATTACTGAGTTGAATCTAGATGTCAGCTAGCTTTGCTTTTGATCTGAGATGATCTTTGCTTGATGTTTGAGATACTTTTGATTAAAGCTTCTCAGATTTTGATTTTATTAGAAACAAAGATGAAAGTATATTGAGAAATGAAGCCTGGTTATTTTCTTTCTTATTTGTATTTTATATTACTTAAATTTAAAAGAGATTAAAGTATGACACTTGTTTATCAAATCTTTACCAAGTTAACACTTGTGATTACATAATCTTATTTATTTACAAATGTCAAAACAATGTTCTTTTGTGTTTAAGTCCTTTATTTTAATTAATTTAAAATTTATGTTTCAACCCTTACTTGATTTAATTTATAAATTTTTGTTTCAACCCTTATGTAATATATTTTCTTTTTATCTTTAAATTTCCAAATCAAATTTTTTATTTAAAATACAAATAAATTCAAGATTAATTCACCAATTTATCCCAAAAATTATATTAATTATCAAATTTAAATTTGGCTAAAAAACGGGATCGCTACAAAAGTACTTCCAAATAATACCAATATTATATTCCAAAATCTTTTGAAAACAAATTTCAAAACCCCGGAACTTAAGTTCTCAAATTTCCAATTTATATTTACTTTATTTGTAAATCTTATTTCGCAACCAATATTTATAAAATCTCACTTCCTAACAAACAAATATATCACATACAACTATATCTGTTTATAAAATTTATTCTTTTATATACAAAATATAATACTATGCAAAATTATTTCATTTACCTATATTTCGAAAACAATATTGTGTCGGTCTGCCTTATCAAGTGTTTAGAAATCCATATCGATGCCATAACGTACTATGTACCGACCATAATTTATAGATACTAAACATAACAAATTAACACAATACAAAAACATTTTATAACACTAACAAATATGCTCTCTCATATATATACACTCAACGACTCATTCTAGAGTATTGCTACCCTATCTCTAATGAGTCAGACCCCACAAAGCTAAGGTTATCGTTAAACCTCGCTCTGATACCAAATGTAACGACCCACCTTTTTGGACGGTTTAAATCGACAATAAACCACACATGTCAGACTCAAACCATTCAAAAGGGAGGATTGTTATGGGGTAAATAAGAAAAAGAAGAGAAAATAAAGAAAAATAAAACACAGAATCTCACAAGAGAATGACAAAATATAATAATCAAATAAACAGTTCATGAAGTTGCTTTACAAATAACATTCGATTACATTTTACAATACAGATCAGAGTTACATACAACAGGAATAAATAAATAATGCAGCGGAACAACATGATGCAGCGGGATAAATCTAAATAAATAATATAGTATACAAAACTCCGTCTTCGTCCTCCAGAAAAGCAGTCTTTGATACACTGAAAAGCTCAAACTGACCCGAGCGTAATGAAAAGACAAAACACTCGAGTCAGAACTAAAAGATCTTACGTAAGTTAAATCAACAGTGAATAAATATGAGTGTAATGGCTTCGGAGATGTTTACGGGGTTTTACATCTCCTATCCAGTGTCTAACGTGCGTGCAATAACTTAAGAGATGTTCGAGATTCCATCTCCTAAGGATCCATTAAACTACATACATAGTACAATACGCTATTATAATAGTGTCTAATGTAAAGTAAAGTATTAAAATAGCGTGAAGGCGTTACCCATATCTAGGCCTGTAAACGGATACTTTCGGATATGGATAGTGCTATATCTGTATCTGTATCCGAAATCATTTTTGGATATCGGATATCCGTATCTGCGGATGCGGACGGATATCGGATATTTATCGGATATTCTACGATCAGTTTACAACTGATAAATCTAAACAAATAAATAGAAAATTTTGATTTATCATATATTCGTTTT
Source organism: Allium fistulosum (assembly GCA_030737815.1). Lineage (NCBI taxonomy): Eukaryota > Viridiplantae > Streptophyta > Magnoliopsida > Asparagales > Amaryllidaceae > Allium > Allium fistulosum. Next base: position 289,760,143 of record CM060905.1, read on the forward strand.
TGTACTAAATATATAGAAATAATAAATACACTAAGAAAAATAATTTTAAGTGGTAAAAATTGATTTTTTATATACATATTAATTTTTTTACTAGGATATAATAGTAAACGACAATCATTTTATGTACTAAAATACATAAAAAAATAGCTATAATCTTGATAAAAACCGAATGGATAATTATCGGATACGGATATGGCCATATCCGTATCCGTATCCATTTTTCGGATATCGGATAATTTTTCATATTTCGGATACGGATTTCGGATTTTTCGGGTACTCATTGACAGCCCTACATATCCCTCTTAATACATTTTTATATATTCCCGTAGTTTATACAGATACTGTAAGCCCCACCAAACTGATGAGATACTCAGGGAGCACTCTATAGGTACGGTACAAACCAAACTCGTACTGGGCGCGGTAAGGCATGTGACAAGGCACGCGAGGCAATTCCTAGGGTAGGATACTTCCGTTTTGCGGATCCGAACTGGTGGTAACGCATAGCAGCTACTACCGCCCACCTCGGAACACACTCCCATAATCAAATCGAGGGGTGGCCACCAAATCAATCATAAAGTCATAATATGGTATCGAAGAAGCATGTCCGATCGGAGGTGCGACCTCACTTGGCCCGGCGTGGCTCCTGTTTTAGTCACATCAAGCTGACTCGAGGGAGTCAGGGCTACATTAATACCTCATACAGAATCGTTCTCCAAACAATCCTACTTCATTCTAGAATCTCCACCACGTACACGGTTGTTAAAGTGGTTTTCGGTATTGGCAAAGAGTATGACAATATCCAATCCCGGTCCCTTTAACAACCAAACGCTTATTTCACACTGAATGTTTCTTTTACATTTCCCAAATTAATTCATAATTGATATCAAAATATAATATTCTCAAAACCATATCACTTTCAAAATCATATTCACTTTTGAAATCATATCACTTTCGAAATCATCACTTTCGAAAACATATTCACAAATAGGTTAAACTCTCATTTCAAAATCATCATATTTACTCAAAATATGTTATTTCACTAGAAAATATCATTTCAAATTTCAACTTAGGTTATATCATCATTTAACCACATTCGCATTTAAATCCAGGATTTAAATATAAACAATTCAGCCTTGCACAGTTTAAATTTTAGAAAATAGTTTAGATGGTTATAAATAGTTTAAATAGTTCAAAATACTTTAAAATAGTTTAAATGGTTTAAATAGTTTAAAATAGATTAAAATGGTTAATAATAGATTAAAATGGTTTAAAATAGATTAAAAGTTTAAAATAGATTAAAATGGCTTAAAATAGATTAAAATGGTTTAAAATAGATCAAATAATTTAAAATAGATTAAAATAGTTTAAAATATTTTTAAATAGTTATATGGTTTTAAAATAGTTAAAAATAGTTTAATATAGTTTAAATTAGTTACATGGTTGGATTATTGAACTGGTTTATATAGTAAATAGTTTGAAAATCTAAATAAATCTGAATTTAAAATAATATATCTTTAAACAGTTTATATTAAAATAATTAATTTGAAATTAATATCAAGTTAAACGATTTCTTCCATTTTAACAAATCTTGACTATATCCAGGTTTCAAATCAAAAAACTCAATTTTACTTTCAATTCAAATTCTCATTAAAACCATTTAAATCTATATCGATTTCAAATCCATGTTTGAAATACAAAATTTTAAACCATTTCAAATTCGGTAGATTTCAAAGTCTAAATATTCAAATGTTTCCAATGACTCAATTTCAATAAATTTCATTTATACTTCAAATTCAACTTTAAAATTCCAATTTAAATTCTTTAAACAATTCATTTAAACCAATTCCAATTTCAACATTAAAAGCTTGGATTTTCGAAAATAATTCAGTTTATATAAATCCAATTTTTATTTCAAAATATCACTTAACTGAATTCCAAAAATTAAGGATTTTGAAATCAATTAATTTAACCAATTCGGTGTCTGTGTATAATTCTCTACCTTATGGTCAAGTGATACGGATATATATCATTTCAACCCGCAATAATTTAAAATTTACGGGCATATATCATTTCAACCCGTAATCCCGAATAAAATTCAAAATCCATAAAATCGCTCGAGTCTATCATTTCAACCCATAACGATTTTTTCTTAATCTATAGGTCGTTCAGGTATGTATCATTTGAACCCATAGTGATTTTCCTAGCAATAACTAAGGGAACTTGCACTGTGATAGCAAAATATATATATAACATCCAGTCATCCAATATCAACCATTAAACATCCACCAAAATCATCATTCAAACCAACCAATAAATAACAACAATTGACTGATTATCAATAACAGGTATTAACTGGCAATTTAAAATTCAATATTAAATTAAATGGCGATTAAATTCAATAAAAGTCAGATTTAACTGGAATGACAATTTAAATATATCAAACAACAATCAGTCAACTTCTAATCACATCATAAATTTAATTTAACTAACGTAAGGTAATTTAATAGTCGTGAGTGGGTTAAAAACACTCACATTTGATTTCAATTTGATTTGAAATCCAAATAAAGACCAAATTTCCAAAGTCTCAGAATTCGTCTAAACCGTTTCCATAATGTTCGGAATTTTGATACGATCGCAACGGAGAAAACCATGCGTGAATCCGAGCTCGTATGTAAAAGATATGATAGTTAAAACATTCAAACTTTAAATTTTAAATTAAAATAAATAAAAAATAATACCACGTCATCAGAGATCGAAACCCTAGTCCTCAATAGATTGCGATCGAGCTACAACAATAGGCCGCCGCCACGTTGACCAAGAACGCACTCAAACATGGCCCTCTTCACCTCGATCAAGTAGCGCCACCGCAACACCCACCTCAGGCCGACCTCCCAAACACCCACGCGCACGCTTCGACCACCTTCAGGCTGTACGCCGTCATTCATGAAGATGGCCAAAATCTGGCGATCCTCGACCATACGAGCACGAACAAACACCACCGATCTCGACTGCTCGACCCCTCTTCCCAACGCCGCCTCCCGATCGTCAAACGGTCGACGATCCACCGTTGGATCGTAAACCCTAGAAATGGACGGCCGAGGTTCTTCGTCAATTTCTGGCCAAACCATGATTCGATTGCAAAAATGAATTGCAGATCTAGATTGCACTCGTCGAGAGATTTCCAACGATATATAATATGACATAATTTGGAGAGTTTGAATTTTGAAATTGATTTTTGAAATTGAAATTAGGTTTTGGAATTTGGGAATTAGGTTTTGATGTTCTGTCGTTTGAGAAGGAGGAAGTAAATGTACGTATAGAAATCAAAAATGAGAAAAAACTAGGGTTTATAATAGCCTATATATAGGCAGAGTTGAATTAGAAATGGATGGACCAAATCAATTTGGATCGAAACGATAACAACGACCCGAAAAGCCCGTTTCGTTCCCGAAACGAAAATGGGTCATGCAATATATCAAAATAGATGTTTTCAATATTTTTAAACTCAATGGAACTAGTTTCGAACCCAAATTCCATTGTATAAAGAAGTTAGCTTTTAAAATCGGTTTATTTAAATTGAATTCATTAAATTGATTTCCACGAGTCCGTACGATCAAACGGCAAGTCCGATTGCTACGAAACTTAAAATCTTACAATAATTCACCGTTACAGATCCGATGAAACTGGTTTCGTCGAAATCCGATACAGTGGCCAAAATGGCTATTTTCACATTAATTAAATAAATTATTATTAAATTAATTTAATCACCTTTCAATTCATATTCAAAAGATAGCCAATTTTTATCATTTTTGATTACCTAGTAATTTATAATCTTTTAAAATGAATTTCCATGTCAAATCCAATGTTAAATATTGCACAACTTATAGCGTTCAATTACAACTGTAATAAAAATTCAATTAATTATATTTTAATTTCAAATAAATCCTTTTATTTTGGTTTATATCTTATTATTCACTCAACTATCGTCTTACAGACATAATTAAAATTGGTTTACATCTCATTACATTAATATTCTACAATTATCATCTTAATTCATATTAACTGCCATATTTAATTAGATTAATTGCAATTGATTTCCAATTTAATTTCAACAGATTAAATAAATAGGTGATAAATAACAATTGTTACCTTTTACATATTTAATTACATTTATAACTTTATTGTCTACAAACAAATGTTATAACTACTTGCACAGCACTGATTATATTCAATTTCAATTATTTACGTACAGTTTACCATTAAATGCAACATTTGGCGTAATTCCTTATTTACGATTTCTAACCAAATTAACTTTACAATAAATTTACATTGATTGGAATTGCATTAAAATAGTTATCACTTACCTTAAATTAACATTATCAAATCTCATTATAATTGTTTCTCATTAATAAACCATACATATTTAATTTCTTCCAGTATTAAATACCAAAATCTTATTTAACCAATATTTTTAATTATCGAAAATTACGGGTCGTTACAATATCGATATCCCATCTCAATAAATCTTGCTTAGGAATATTTAAAATAAAATATTATTTTAAAGTGATAAATTTCACATGATTACAACACATTGTAATTGTTATCACATAACATATCTATTGACTAAAAATTTGGCCAACCTTTGAATTAGACTAATGCATTTGTATTAGCAATGGTTTCTTACTAATACTAGGCTTAAAATTGAAAGGAGGAGTGAATAAGTAATTAAAGTAAATAAAAAAAATATAGAGTGGTTCAACGAAAGCTTGTCTATGTCCAATATGGAGGTCACTTACTATGTTTATCTCTTATAATTACAAGGAATTATAAGAGAATAATAAGAAATTAGAGAACTTACAACTATAATGGCTAAGCTTAAGAACTAGGTTTTGCTATGGGAGAAGATGTAATTCTATAGCAATTCACTAGATTTAAAGGCTTTTGATATTGTATGATAAGGAGTATTTATAGCAACTGATGTAGATGGATGAATGAATGTGATTGTGTAGTTTATTGGTAGGAATTCCTCTTGGCCGTGGATTTGGTTGCTTTAATTGATGTGAGATGGTTTTAAAGGTGGTGTGAACATAGAGCTGAGATGTGGACCAACTGTGATGTCAAACTAGGCGCGTGCTTTCTACTGAGAAAAGAAGAATGCTACAGGAGTATATGTGCTTTTGGCAGGCATGCTACTATAAGTGGTACACCTAGGTGTACTATTTGTCATGTAATACGCTTTTTTAGGGGATAAGGTGATAAAAGAAGCTTTTAGTGCATAATTACGGCCTATTGCTTATTGCTAAAGTTTGATGACAACCATACTAGAGATTGCTAAGGACAAAGCCAAGAGAGACGTGACAACTCGATCATGTAATGAAGAGATGGACTTCATGGGACTGATCCAAGGCGAGTTGAGATGGAGCCTAACCAATGACTGGTTGTGTTTGAGTTAGGCCTTGTAAATGAGGTGGCTCTTGGTCGTGTTGACTTGAGCTAAGTGGTTGTAATTCTAGAGCATGCTGAGTAGTTTGGCTGGCAAAGGTCGAAAATAGGAGTGCGGTCCGACTTGGACAAAGCTAGGATTATGAGAGCTTAGCCAGCTTGTATTGGGATGGGCTTTGATGTGCTAGTTTACTAATAACACTTGCAAGAAACTTGAGCAACATTTTACCCCTAAACCAGTCTCTGTGAATGGGGGTAGGCTTGTCAAGTCACAAAGATCCTACTGACTAGGTCCTTGCATGTATTGCTTGCACCATATGCCAACACGTGGTTGATTGTGATGGTTTGCTTTTACAGATGTGATTCACTTTTCCAACATGTGATTTGACAATAACATTGATGATACTTAAGCGGTTGAGATTTGTTCGTCTTGAGAATCAGATGGCAATGATTGAGGGGGTAGGTACTAAAGATGGTGTATTAAGGAGCCTACTAAAGGACTTTCTGGGATTCTTTATGGTCGGTTGGAAGTTCTTAATTTACTAAGTACTTGATTAGAGGAGCCATTCAGGTGTCAATGGACGGAATGTCAATCTCTATTGTGTTGCCTTTAGCTTATAGCAAAGGGCATCTCATTTCTCCAATGGAACCACTGATACTGATCGGGACAACCTCATACTTTGCTTCGTTGTTGGTCCCTTGAAAGTGAGGCGGACCACAAAACAAAGTTCTCTTCTTTCAGGAGTGACAAGGACCATGTCGACACCTGCCCATTTTTCATTTGATGCCCCATCCACATACATGAGCCGAGTTTGTATATTGTTGATGGTCTGTCATTTGTATATTTCTAATAATTATTTAAAAATCCAATAAATTTCTAGAAAAAATATGAAATGGGTTCTAAACAACTTTGGATGATTTTCAAAGTATATTTCATGATTTAAAGTAAAAAATATGATCTGTAGAAATATATTTTATGGATCAAAAGTTCTTAGTTTAGAATAAAGGAAAAAGGGTTAAATTTATTATCAATTTATAATATAATTCTTGAAATGAGTAAATATAATTTTCCTATAAATAATATCACTTTTCTATATAAATTATATGCTTGGAATGATTTATACTTCTATGTAATGAATTTGAATAAACAGAATTATAATACGTCTGGGATGAGGTATTCGGTAAGATTTCTTCGGTTATTCTTTGGACCTGTTATATAGAATAAGATAAGATATGCTAGTGTAGTTTATCAGAATTGAGCAAACATGTGAATATCGTAGGGTGGCATGGGATGCCCGTGTCGATATTTGTTCGATTGCTTTTTATAAGTAAATGTCACTCAATAGGGTCATGTCTATGGGTTATATAGTTTTGGTGATGCGAGCTGAGAATGAGCAGCCCTAAAGTCGTAAGTCTGTCTATATATTATATGTATTCCTATTATATGGCATGGAGTAGACCAAATTGGCTATTATCCATCCTAGCGGCTTGATTGAGGAGTCACTCCTCGGATCAGTGACACGCCTTTTTATATGTATATGGCTAAGAGCCACTGCCCCATGTCACTTAAGCCAGCTGTCTATTACCATTGGGACACTTATAGGGTCATGACCATTTCATAATGTAATCTTTTGTAACAACCCGGAGTTTCACGACCTGTATTTATTGTCAAACTGACGATTAAATCGGTCATTAATTTCTATTGCAGTTTGGAATTGATTGAAATTCCTTTGGAAAAGAAAAAAGAAAAGAATTTAAATAAATGTAGTTGGGCTTTGAAAATTTATTTTAGCCATGTTTCTATTAGATGCCGTCCCCTTTTTATTTTCGGTTCGACCCGCCCCCTTCATTTTATTTTCGATGGCAACCCTAAATCAAAACGAAGATAAATGGCAGCTTCGATCCCTCCCCTTGTTCGCCCCTTTTTCCAAATTAGGGTTTTCGAAAATCTGTAGATCGCGGCTGTTAGTGCACGATTCAACCCAATTGCTTGATCGCCTCGAGATACTTCGTGCCGCTTTGGAGGTTAGGGCTTCGATTTTTCTCAACTTCGTCTGCAAATCCTAGACCGATCCAAGGTGAGTGAAACCTTTCACTCACATCTAATCTATTCTCGTTAAAAATTGGGACTTTGTTGCTTGAGTAACTGGTTTCGTTTAGCTCGGCATTCGACTTTGTTTCGAAGTTGGTTTTGTTGGATTTTGGGTATATATATATATATATATATATATATATATATATTTATGGATTTCGAACCCTTGAACTTGTTCGTATTCATTTACTTCACTTCGTCACTCTCCTTACTCGGCTGTCTGATAATATATCGGTGGTTGTGATTTTATGACTTCGGTCTTGATTCTTTTTAGCTTGAATTTTGAGACAATTGATTACCACCAGTTTTTTTTGTAATTGCCTTGGCCACACACACTGTTTATTTGGTTTCGGTATTGTTTGAGATTTTATCGAACTGTGGCATTAACTTGATAATGTCTTCAAGTTCATGTTTTGACGTACTGGAGATTTGTGTTCTGTAAATCTTTGTTGAGCATATTTTTACTGTTGAGTCTTTGGTGGTTTTTCCACTTTGAATTTGCTAGCAGACTGTCTTGACCACTTGAGATATTTGGATTTGTAAAACTTGAACTATTTTTTATCTTCGGTACTGTTTCTATTGAGATAAGTATGTATGTGTATGTATGTATATATATATACGTGCATACATGTATAATTATATCTGTTTTGACTTGTACAATTTTGTTCATCCTCGAGTTGGACCTTCTGTTTGGTGATGATCACCTGCCTTTGGCTTCTCTGTGAGCTGTAGTCTGCATTCATGTGTATAATTCTCTGACTTTGTAGTATCTTTGGCCTTGAATTCGATATCACTGACTTTGGGCATTTAATGATTTGGAATTGCAGTTGTCTTAGGCCTTGACGATGTTTTGTCTTGGTTTATTGGTTTGCCCTGTTACTTAACCACTGTCCAGTTTTACAAGTACACTGCATATACATGTTTCTTCTCTTTGCTTACCTCTGCACATTCCTGGCATACTTTTTGTCACTTTAGTAGCACCTATTTGCATGTGCAATCGAGCAAGAGCCCTCATTGTCTGGTCATCTTGTAGTATGCATTGTTCATATTATTTCTCTGATGCAGTTTATTTTGCATCTCCAATTGTACTCGAATTATTCTATTGCATTTAGAAATGAGTTGCATTCATTTGCTTGACCCTTACATTTGCGCCTCTCCACTGTTGCATCTTGTGTACTGGTTGGTCATGTATCTCCATATATTTGTGATTTACTTTATGTTGCCTGGACTCTGCATAAACTCTCTGAGTTGCTCCGGCCATGTTGCATACGTGTTGTCTGATATGTTGGTTCTGTCTCGTATTCTGTTATTTACTGGGCCTTGCTCTGTTATCTTTAGTGCACTGTCCAGATCATGTTGTTGGCATGGGGTTGTGTCATTTAATTCACTTCCACTTGAAGTTGTAGCCTTTATGCTCGAGTCGGATACTTGCATGATCCAATTTCACAGTTGTATAATACATGTCGCCATTCCGGCTGTTGCAGTTCCATTTTGCAGTGTGGTTCCAATTAGTCATGATTCCTGTAAGGTCGTAGTTGGATTGAGTGTTTGGATCCAGTTTGGTCGACCTTGCATTCACTTGCTTAGGTTGGTTCATATATTTCATTTTTCATACCTATATTGTTGTGTGTTGCCATTCAGTTCTGTTGTTCCATGTTGCTTTTGCACAGGCCGTGCCTTATATTGGTGTATATCTGATTTTGGCGAGGCAGCGCACGCGTGCGTGCGCTGCAGCCAAACAGAATTGAGGTTTAAATCGATGATTTCAATTGTCGTAATAGTTTCGTGTTGCAAAGTTCAATATATTTTGAAGTTTTATTTTGATTAGAATTATTCAGATGATTATGTTGACATCTAATTATCTTGTAGATAAGTTAGACTTTGTGTTTTCTAATTATCATATTGATAAGTAGATATGTGCTGTTTATGCTCTTTTGATGGTTTGGGTTTCACGTTGACCTCTGCAGTTTGATCGCTGTCAGTATTCTCTGTTGAGCTGATTTCACAAACTGTGTGGCGAGGCAGTGCACGCATGCGTGTACTGCAGCCACACAGAAATTTGATCGTTGTATTCATCTTGATGATGTTTTGGGATTACTGATTTGTCGTTTAACACTGTTTAGTGTTATATCTGCCGTTATCCAATTCTCGTATCGAGAGTTGGATATACGAGATTTTGTGATTGTCGTCTAATTGATATTTGATTATTATTGCTTCTGTGCACTAATAACTGAGTTTGAATTAGACTGACCCGGGTATTATTTTCTTTTGAATTTAATACTCGGGTCAGACTCGAGTATTTCAGGTTGTAGATTTCTTTCTTTGAGTTGCTGTTCGGGATTGAAGACTTTTCACATCTTCTGAAGTTGTCAGAGTCATTTTGTAGTAGTCATGTCATTGTATAGAACGATATGTATTCATGTATATTAGTCGATAATGTACTTGTATATATAACTTCTAGAGTCGACAGTTGTAGTTGTACCATATGTATTGTGTCAACTATGTATTAACTGACATCAGTTATATATATATGAGACTTTTGTTTTTATCTGTGTTCCGCATTTATATTATCTGTGTTATTGTTATATCTAATGTCCTAAACTATTATGAACCATCGTAGTTCGTTTTATACTAGTATTGGGAGTGTCGATGGGATTAAATAAATAATAGATGAAAAATAAAAAGTATATACCACTCCTATCGAGATAACCAATATTAGTGTAAGGCCAATTACGGATGGTCGCTCCTATCCAGCCTTATTCTTCGTAATAATAGACAGTATTTCTTTTTAATACTCTTTGTTATTATGAGCATAGAGGTGGGGCGTCACAGTTGGTATCAGAGCGAGGTTTAGGACAATTATAAAACATAACTTAGATGGAACATATGTTACAACTATTGGTCGGTGTTTTATTTGTGCTTGAGTCAACACTAAAGTTTTGAAATTTGGATGAAATTTTTAAATATCTTTATTTAAAAATAAAAGTGGAATTGTGTTTTGTTGTTTTGATGAAATTGTGTTCTGATGATATGATTGATTTGTGTTCTATTTATCAGAGTGCGCAGCGGAAACAGTGAAACCGTCTTCGCTGAGTACAACTGATAATCTTTTTGATTTAAAAATCAAAATACGAAATCGATATGAATTTCAATTGTTGTTTACATAGCTGTAATTATTTTGTTTCTTTGAGAATTTCGAATCCGAATTGAGGATTCGAAGAAATTGCAGTTATGTGATTTTTGCTGAAATTTCCGCTGGCTTTCTTTTGTATTAATCATCTATTGATTAGATTTTTGCTGTTTTGGATTATCTTCATTGAAGATACATTTGAATGATTTCTTTGTTCATTCTGTAGTACGTGCAAAAATTTGAATTGCACGTTACTGCATTTATTTACGTTGAACCGATGCTTGGTTATGAGACGTATTTTGTTGCCGTTATTTTTGTAACGGGATTTTTACACCAATGCTAGATTTTTGAAGCACGGTGTTTTGTTGACAATTTTAATGAATGAAAATTCACTGATGTCACATTTAGATGTGAATTATTTTGATGAGATATTTGATGTTTTAAAATTACTGTTGCTTTGACTTCAGTAACAGTCAAACTTTTAAAAGTGGATTTTCAAGCGGTTATACCGCAATGCTGATTTGTAACCGTTTTTACGGTATTTTGAGAAGTACAATTTCCTTATCGAAATTGTTACTGATTTGCTGCTTTAATCACGTGATTGGAAAATCGTTTTAAAATGAAAATTGTTTTATAAATTTTTAACAGTTTACGTTTTCAAAAGAATGAGAAAGCGACTTAAACGATTCAGCAAAATCGAGGATTATGACCCCTTTCTTTTACTGTTTCGCTTAACTCCGGACTTGTCCAGTTGAGAATGTGAATTGTTATTTTACAAAATAAATAAAATTGTTTTCAGAAATTTTAACAGTTTGCGCTTTCAAAAGAATGAGGAAGCGATTTAAACGTTTCAGCAAAATCGAGGACTATGACCCCTTTCTTTTACTGATTCGCTTAATTCCGGACTTGTCCGTTTGAGAATGTAAAGTGTATTTTTACAAAATACACAATTTTGCACTTTCAAGGAAACGATGAAGTGATTTAAACGATTTAGCAAAAGGGCGGAGTATGGAACCACACTTTTACTATTTCGGTTAATTCCGGACTCGTTAATTGAATATCTGTTGTTTTGATGATTTTGATGAATTTTACACTTTCAAGGAAACGATGATGAGAATCAAACGATTTAGTAAAACACGTGGTATGGGACATGTGCGTTTGCTATTTCGGTTAATTCCGGACTCGTTAATTGAAATATTTGATGCTTTCGTGTGCTTTCGAGCCACTATGTTGGACCTTCGGGTCATATGTTGGACCTTCGGGTCAAATACCAGTACTAGACCTTCGGGTCATATGTTGGACCTTCGGGTCATTTGTTGGGCGCCAAAAATTATGTTGAGTACTTGGTAGGCTTCGGCCATATGTTGTTGCACGTGCGGCGAATTAAAAACTCGCCATCTGATGGGATCGATCCAAGCTTTTATGTTGATTTTCTAGTCTTCTTAATTGATTTCTAGATATTTGTTGTTTCCAATTATCTGCAGGTAATTGGATATTTGTTGATCTGAGTTCTGATTATCGTTTTTGATAATCGGATATTTGTTGTTTCTAATTATCGCTTGTGATAATTAGATATTTGTTGATATGAGTTCTGATTATCGTTTTTGATAATCGGATATTTGTTGTTTCTAATTATCGCTTGTGATAATTGGATATTTGTTGATATGAGTTCTGATTATCGTTTTTGATAATCAGATATTTGTTGTTTCTAATTATCGCTTGTGATAATTAGATATTTGTTGATATGAGTTCTGATTATCGTTTTTGATAATCGGATATTTGTTGTTTCTAATTATCGCTTGTGATAATTAGATATTTGTTGATATGAATTCTGATTATCGTTTTTGATAATAAGATATTTGTTGTTTTAATTATCGTCTTTGATAATTAAATATTTGTTGATTTTAGATTTAATTATCGCTGTTAGATAATTAAATATTTGCTGATTTGAGATTTAATTATCGTCTTTGATAATTAAATATTTGTTGATTTTAGATTTAATTATCGCTGTTGGATAATTAAATATTTGATGATTTGAGATTTAATTATCGTCTTTGATAATTAAATATTTGTTGATTTAATTATCGTCTTTGATAATTAAATATTTGCTGATTTGAGATTTAATTATCGTCTTTGATAATTAAATATTTGTTGATTTTAGATTTAATTATCGCTGTTAGATAATTAAATATTTGATGATTTGAGATTTAATTATTGTCTTTGATAATTAAATATTTGTTGATTTAATTATCGTCTTTGATAATTAAATATTTGCTGATTTGAGATTTAATTATCGTCTTTGATAATTAAATAATTGTTGATTGAAATTTAATTATCGCTTTAGATAATTAAATATTTGTTGATTTTAGATTTAATTATCGCTTGAGATAATTAAATATTTGTTGATTGAAATTTAATTATCGCTGGAGATAATTAAATATTTGCTGTTTCGAATTTTGATTATCGATTTTGATAATCAAATATTTGTTGAATTTGAAATTTGATTATCGTTTTTGATAATCGAATATTTGTTGAATTGGAAATTTGATTATCGTTTTTGATAATCGAATATTTGTCTTCTGATTATCGTTTGAGATAAGTGAATATTTGCGATTTTTGAGATTTAGGCTTCGTCTTTCTCTCTGGCGATTCAGGTGAGTAATTTGATTTACTCACATTCAATTCGTGCTCTGTATGGGATTTCTGCTCTGTTTTTCCTTCTCTTTTAGTTGCTGGAACTCGATTGATTCTTGCTCTTTATAGTCGCCTGATTTTGATTCCTTGGTCCCCTCGATGTTGATTCTTTTGATTTGGAGCAGTCGAACCTTTTGATTTCTTATCTAATACTTCCCCGTTGACACTTGCTTTGCTTGTACATTCGACATTGCCATGTTCTTTTGATTGTTACCTTTTACCCATTTATTCCCTATGATTGCGTGGACGCAATTTTTATAAGGAGGGGAGTCTGTAACAACCCGGAGTTTCACGACCTGTATTTATTGTCAAAATGACGATTAAATCGGTCGTTAATTTCTATTGCAGTTTGGAATTGATTGAAATTCCTTTGGAAAAGAAAAAAGAAAAGAATTTAAATAAATGTAGTTGGGCTTTGAAAATTTATTTTAGCCATGTTTCTATTAGATGCCGTCCCCTTTTTATTTTCGGTTCGACCCGCCCCCTTCATTTTATTTTCGATGGCAACCCTAAATCAAAACGAAGATAAATGGCAGCTTCGATCCCTCCCCTTGTTCGCCCCTTTTTCCAAATTAGGGTTTTCGAAAATCTGTAGATCGCGGCTGTTAGTGCACGATTCAACCCGATTGCTTGATCGCCTCGAGATACTTCTTGCCGCTTTGGAGGTTAGGGCTTCGATTTTTCTCAACTTCGTCTGCAAATCCTAGACCGATCCAAGGTGAGTGAAACCTTTCACTCACATCTAATCTATTCTCGTTAAAAATTGGGACTTTGTTGCTTGAGTAACTGGTTTCGTTTAGCTCGGCATTCGACTTTGTTTCGAAGTTGGTTTTGTTGGATTTTGGGTATATATATATATATATATATATATATATATATATGGATTTCGAACCCTTGAACTTGTTCGTATTCATTTACTTCACTTCGTCACTCTCCTTACTCGGCTGTCTGATAATATATCGGTGGTTGTGATTTTATGACTTCGGTCTTGATTCTTTTTAGCTTGAATTTTGAGACAATTGATTACCACCAGTTTTTTTTTGTAATTGCCTTGGCCACACACACTGTTTATTTGGTTTCGGTATTGTTTGAGATTTTATCGAACTGTGGCATTAACTTGATAATGTCTTCAAGTTCATGTTTTGACGTACTGGAGATTTGTGTTCTGTAAATCTTTGTTGAGCATATTTTTACTGTTGAGTCTTTGGTGGTTTTTCCACTTTGAATTTGCTAGCAGACTGTCTTGACCACTTGAGATATTTGGATTTGTAAAACTTGAACTATTTTTTATCTTCGGTACTGTTTCTATTGAGATAAGTATGTATGTGTATGTATGTATATATATATACGTGCATACATGTATAATTATATCTGTTTTGACTTGTACAATTTTGTTCATCCTCGAGTTGGACCTTCTGTTTGGTGATGATCACCTGCCTTTGGCTTCTCTGTGAGCTGTAGTCTGCATTCATGTGTATAATTCTCTGACTTTGTAGTATCTTTGGCCTTGAATTCGATATCACTGACTTTGGGCATTTAATGATTTGGAATTGCAGTTGTCTTAGGCCTTGACGATGTTTTGTCTTGGTTTATTGGTTTGCCCTGTTACTTAACCACTGTCCAGTTTTACAAGTACACTGCATATACATGTTTCTTCTCTTTGCTTACCTCTGCACATTCCTGGCATACTTGTTGTCACTTTAGTAGCACCTATTTGCATGTGCAATCGCGCAAGAGCCCTCGTTGTCTAGTCATCTTGTAGTATGCATTGTTCATATTATTTCTCTGATGCAGTTTATTTTGCATCTCCAATTGTACTCGAATTATTCTATTGCATTTAGAAATGAGTTGCATTCATTTGCTTGACCCTTACATTTGCGCCTCTCCACTGTTGCATCTTGTGTACTGGTTGGTCATGTATCTCCATATATTTGTGATTTACTTCATGTTGCCTGGACTCTGCATAAACTCTCTGAGTTGCTCCGGCCATGTTGCATACGTGTTGTCTGATATGTTGGTTCTGTCTCGTATTCTGTTATTTACTGGGCCTTGCTCTGTTATCTTTAGTGCACTGTCCAGATCATGTTGTTGGCATGGGGTTGTGTCATTTAATTCACTTCCACTTGAAGTTGTAGCCTTTATGCTCGAGTCGGATACTTGCATGATCCAATTTCACAGTTGTATAATACATGTCGCCATTCCGGCTGTTGCAGTTCCATTTTGCAGTGTGGTTCCAATTAGTCATGATTCCTGTAAGGTCGTAGTTGGATTGAGTGTTTGGATCCAGTTTGGTCGACCTTGCATTCACTTGCTTAGGTTGGTTCATATATTTCATTTTTCATACCTATATTGTTGTGTGTTGCCATTCAGTTCTGTTGTTCCATGTTGCTTTTGCACAGGCCGTGCCTTATATTGGTGTATATCTGATTTTGGCGAGGCAGCGCACGCGTGCGTGCGCTGCAGCCAAACAGAATTGAGGTTTAAATCGATGATTTCAATTGTCGTAATAGTTTCGTGTTGCAAAGTTCAATATATTTTGAAGTTTTATTTTGATTAGAATTATTCAGATGATTATGTTGACATCTAATTATCTTGTAGATAAGTTAGACTTTGTGTTTTCTAATTATCATATTGATAAGTAGATATGTGCTGTTTATGCTCTTTTGATGGTTTGGGTTTCACGTTGACCTCTGCAGTTTGATCGCTGTCAGTATTCTCTGTTGAGCTGATTTCACAAACTGTGTGGCGAGGCAGTGCACGCATGCGTGTACTGCAGCCACACAGAAATTTGATCGTTGTATTCATCTTGATGATGTTTTGGGATTACTGATTTGTCGTTTAACACTGTTTAGTGTTATATCTGCCGTTATCCAATTCTCGTATCGAGAGTTGGATATACGAGATTTTGTGATTGTCGTCTAATTGATATTTGATTATTATTGCTTCTGTGCACTAATAACTGAGTTTGAATTAGACTGACCCGGGTATTATTTTCTTTTGAATTTAATACTCGGGTCAGACTCGAGTATTTCAGGTTGTAGATTTCTTTCTTTGAGTTGCTGTTCGGGATTGAAGACTTTTCACATCTTCTGAAGTTGTCAGAGTCATTTTGTAGTAGTCATGTCATTGTATAGAACGATATGTATTCATGTATATTAGTCGATAATGTACTTGTATATATAACTTCTAGAGTCGACAGTTGTAGTTGTACCATATGTATTGTGTCAACTATGTATTAACTGACATCAGTTATATATATATGAGACTTTTGTTTTTATCTGTGTTCCGCATTTATATTATCTGTGTTATTGTTATATCTAATGTCCTAAACTATTATGAACCATCGTAGTTCGTTTTATACTAGTATTGGGAGTGTCGATGGGATTAAATAAATAATAGATGAAAAATAAAAAGTATATACCACTCCTATCGAGATAACCAATATTAGTGTAAGGCCAATTACGGATGGTCGCTCCTATCCAGCCTTATTCTTCGTAATAATAGACAGTATTTCTTTTTAATACTCTTTGTTATTATGAGCATAGAGGTGGGGCGTCACAGTTGGTATCAGAGCGAGGTTTAGGACAATTATAAAACATAACTTAGATGGAACATATGTTACAACTATTGGTCGGTGTTTTATTTGTGCTTGAGTCAACACTAAAGTTTTGAAATTTGGATGAAATTTTTAAATATCTTTATTTAAAAATAAAAGTGGAATTGTGTTTTGTTGTTTTGATGAAATTGTGTTCTGATGATATGATTGATTTGTGTTCTATTTATCAGAGTGCGCAGCGGAAACAGTGAAACCGTCTTCGCTGAGTACAACTGATAATCTTTTTGATTTAAAAATCAAAATACGAAATCGATATGAATTTCAATTGTTGTTTACATAGCTGTAATTATTTTGTTTCTTTGAGAATTTCGAATCCGAATTGAGGATTCGAAGAAATTGCAGTTATGTGATTTTTGCTGAAATTTCCGCTGGCTTTCTTTTGTATTAATCATCTATTGATTAGATTTTTGCTGTTTTGGATTATCTTCATTGAAGATACATTTGAATGATTTCTTTGTTCATTCTGTAGTACGTGCAAAAATTTGAATTGCACGTTACTGCATTTATTTACGTTGAACCGATGCTTGGTTATGAGACGTATTTTGTTGCCGTTATTTTTGTAACGGGATTTTTACACCAATGCTAGATTTTTGAAGCACGGTGTTTTGTTGACAATTTTAATGAATGAAAATTCACTGATGTCACATTTAGATGTGAATTATTTTGATGAGATATTTGATGTTTTAAAATTACTGTTGCTTTGACTTCAGTAACAGTCAAACTTTTAAAAGTGGATTTTCAAGCGGTTATACCGCAATGCTGATTTGTAACCATTTTTACGGTATTTTGAGAAGTACAATTTCCTTATCGAAATTGTTACTGATTTGCTGCTTTAATCACGTGATTGGAAAATCGTTTTAAAATGAAAATTGTTTTATAAATTTTTAACAGTTTACGTTTTCAAAAGAATGAGAAAGCGACTTAAACGATTCAGCAAAATCGAGGATTATGACCCCTTTCTTTTACTGTTTCGCTTAACTCCGGACTTGTCCAGTTGAGAATGTGAATTGTTATTTTACAAAATAAATAAAATTGTTTTCAGAAATTTTAACAGTTTGCGCTTTCAAAAGAATGAGGAAGCGATTTAAACGTTTCAGCAAAATCGAGGACTATGACCCCTTTCTTTTACTGATTCGCTTAATTCCGGACTTGTCCGTTTGAGAATGTAAAGTGTATTTTTACAAAATACACAATTTTGCACTTTCAAGGAAACGATGAAGTGATTTAAACGATTTAGCAAAAGGGCGGAGTATGGAACCACACTTTTACTATTTCGGTTAATTCCGGACTCGTTAATTGAATATCTGTTGTTTTGATGATTTTGATGAATTTTACACTTTCAAGGAAACGATGAAGAGAATCAAACGATTTAGTAAAACACGTGGTATGGGACATGTGCGTTTGCTATTTCGGTTAATTCCGGACTCGTTAATTGAAATATTTGATGCTTTCGTGTGCTTTCGAGCCACTATGTTGGACCTTCGGGTCATATGTTGGACCTTCGGGTCAAATACCAGTACTAGACCTTCGGGTCATATGTTGGACCTTCGGGTCATTTGTTGGGCGCCAAAAATTATGTTGAGTACTTGGTAGGCTTCGGCCATATGTTGTTGCACGTGCGGCGAATTAAAAACTCGCCATCTGATGGGATCGATCCAAGCTTTTATGTTGATTTTCTAGTCTTCTTAATTGATTTCTAGATATTTGTTGTTTCCAATTATCTGCAGGTAATTGGATATTTGTTGATCTGAGTTCTGATTATCGTTTTTGATAATCGGATATTTGTTGTTTCTAATTATCGCTTGTGATAATTAGATATTTGTTGATATGAGTTCTGATTATCGTTTTTGATAATCGGATATTTGTTGTTTCTAATTATCGCTTGTGATAATTGGATATTTGTTGATATGAGTTCTGATTATCGTTTTTGATAATCAGATATTTGTTGTTTCTAATTATCGCTTGTGATAATTAGATATTTGTTGATATGAGTTCTGATTATCGTTTTTGATAATCGGATATTTGTTGTTTCTAATTATCGCTTGTGATAATTAGATATTTGTTGATATGAATTCTGATTATCGTTTTTGATAATAAGATATTTGTTGTTTTAATTATCGTCTTTGATAATTAAATATTTGTTGATTTTAGATTTAATTATCGCTGTTAGATAATTAAATATTTGCTGATTTGAGATTTAATTATCGTCTTTGATAATTAAATATTTGTTGATTTTAGATTTAATTATCGCTGTTGGATAATTAAATATTTGATGATTTGAGATTTAATTATCGTCTTTGATAATTAAATATTTGTTGATTTAATTATCGTCTTTGATAATTAAATATTTGCTGATTTGAGATTTAATTATCGTCTTTGATAATTAAATATTTGTTGATTTTAGATTTAATTATCGCTGTTAGATAATTAAATATTTGATGATTTGAGATTTAATTATTGTCTTTGATAATTAAATATTTGTTGATTTAATTATCGTCTTTGATAATTAAATATTTGCTGATTTGAGATTTAATTATCGTCTTTGATAATTAAATAATTGTTGATTGAAATTTAATTATCGCTTTAGATAATTAAATATTTGTTGATTTTAGATTTAATTATCGCTTGAGATAATTAAATATTTGTTGATTGAAATTTAATTATCGCTGGAGATAATTAAATATTTGCTGTTTCGAATTTTGATTATCGATTTTGATAATCAAATATTTGTTGAATTTGAAATTTGATTATCGTTTTTGATAATCGAATATTTGTTGAATTGGAAATTTGATTATCGTTTTTGATAATCGAATATTTGTCTTCTGATTATCGTTTGAGATAAGTGAATATTTGCGATTTTTGAGATTTAGGCTTCGTCTTTCTCTCTGGCGATTCAGGTGAGTAATTTGATTTACTCACATTCAATTCGTGCTCTGTATGGGATTTCTGCTCTGTTTTTCCTTCTCTTTTAGTTGCTGGAACTCGATTGATTCTTGCTCTTTATAGTCGCCTGATTTTGATTCCTTGGTCCCCTCGATGTTGATTCTTTTGATTTGGAGCAGTCGAACCTTTTGATTTCTTATCTAATACTTCCCCGTTGACACTTGCTTTGCTTGTACATTCGACATTGCCATGTTCTTTTGATTGTTACCTTTTACCCATTTATTCCCTATGATTGCGTGGACGCAATTTTTATAAGGAGGGGAGTCTGTAACAACCCGGAGTTTCACGACCTGTATTTATTGTCAAAATGACGATTAAATCGGTCGTTAATTTCTATTGCAGTTTGGAATTGATTGAAATTCCTTTGGAAAAGAAAAAAGAAAAGAATTTAAATAAATGTAGTTGGGCTTTGAAAATTTATTTTAGCCATGTTTCTATTAGATGCCGTCCCCTTTTTATTTTCGGTTCGACCCGCCCCCTTCATTTTATTTTCGATGGCAACCCTAAATCAAAACGAAGATAAATGGCAGCTTCGATCCCTCCCCTTGTTCGCCCCTTTTTCCAAATTAGGGTTTTCGAAAATCTGTAGATCGCGGCTGTTAGTGCACGATTCAACCCGATTGCTTGATCGCCTCGAGATACTTCTTGCCGCTTTGGAGGTTAGGGCTTCGATTTTTCTCAACTTCGTCTGCAAATCCTAGACCGATCCAAGGTGAGTGAAACCTTTCACTCACATCTAATCTATTCTCGTTAAAAATTGGGACTTTGTTGCTTGAGTAACTGGTTTCGTTTAGCTCGGCATTCGACTTTGTTTCGAAGTTGGTTTTGTTGGATTTTGGGTGTATATATATATATATATATATATATATATCTATGGATTTCGAACCCTTGAACTTGTTCGTATTCATTTACTTCACTTCGTCACTCTCCTTACTCGGCTGTCTGATAATATATCGGTGGTTGTGATTTTATGACTTCGGTCTTGATTCTTTTTAGCTTGAATTTTGAGACAATTGATTACCACCAGTTTTTTTTTGTAATTGCCTTGGCCACACACACTGTTTATTTGGTTTCGGTATTGTTTGAGATTTTATCGAACTGTGGCATTAACTTGATAATGTCTTCAAGTTCATGTTTTGACGTACTGGAGATTTGTGTTCTGTAAATCTTTGTTGAGCATATTTTTACTGTTGAGTCTTTGGTGGTTTTTCCACTTTGAATTTGCTAGCAGACTGTCTTGACCACTTGAGATATTTGGATTTGTAAAACTTGAACTATTTTTTATCTTCGGTACTGTTTCTATTGAGATAAGTATGTATGTGTATGTATGTATATATATATACGTGCATACATGTATAATTATATCTGTTTTGACTTGTACAATTTTGTTCATCCTCGAGTTGGACCTTCTGTTTGGTGATGATCACCTGCCTTTGGCTTCTCTGTGAGCTGTAGTCTGCATTCATGTGTATAATTCTCTGACTTTGTAGTATCTTTGGCCTTGAATTCGATATCACTGACTTTGGGCATTTAATGATTTGGAATTGCAGTTGGCTTAGGCCTTGACGATGTTTTGTCTTGGTTTATTGGTTTGCCCTGTTACTTAACCACTGTCCAGTTTTACAAGTACACTGCATATACATGTTTCTTCTCTTTGCTTACCTCTGCACATTCCTGGCATACTTGTTGTCACTTTAGTAGCACCTATTTGCATGTGCAATCGCGCAAGAGCCCTCGTTGTCTAGTCATCTTGTAGTATGCATTGTTCATATTATTTCTCTGATGCAGTTTATTTTGCATCTCCAATTGTACTCGAATTATTCTATTGCATTTAGAAATGAGTTGCATTCATTTGCTTGACCCTTACATTTGCGCCTCTCCACTGTTGCATCTTGTGTACTGGTTGGTCATGTATCTCCATATATTTGTGATTTACTTCATGTTGCCTGGACTCTGCATAAACTCTCTGAGTTGCTCCGGCCATGTTGCATACGTGTTGTCTGATATGTTGGTTCTGTCTCGTATTCTGTTATTTACTGGGCCTTGCTCTGTTATCTTTACTGCACTGTCCAGATCATGTTGTTGGCATGGGGTTGTGTCATTTAATTCACTTCCACTTGAAGTTGTAGCCTTTATGCTCGAGTCGGATACTTGCATGATCCAATTTCACAGTTGTATAATACATGTCGCCATTCCGGCTGTTGCAGTTCCATTTTGCAGTGTGGTTCCAATTAGTCATGATTCCTGTAAGGTCGTAGTTGGATTGAGTGTTTGGATCCAGTTTGGTCGACCTTGCATTCACTTGCTTAGGTTGGTTCATATATTTCATTTTTCATACCTATATTGTTGTGTGTTGCCATTCAGTTCTGTTGTTCCATGTTGCTTTTGCACAGGCCGTGCCTTATATTGGTGTATATCTGATTTTGGCGAGGCAGCGCACGCGTGCGTGCGCTGCAGCCAAACAGAATTGAGGTTTAAATCGATGATTTCAATTGTCGTAATAGTTTCGTGTTGCAAAGTTCAATATATTTTGAAGTTTTATTTTGATTAGAATTATTCAGATGATTATGTTGACATCTAATTATCTTGTAGATAAGTTAGACTTTGTGTTTTCTAATTATCATATTGATAAGTAGATATGTGCTGTTTATGCTCTTTTGATGGTTTGGGTTTCACGTTGACCTCTGCAGTTTGATCGCTGTCAGTATTCTCTGTTGAGCTGATTTCACAAACTGTGTGGCGAGGCAGTGCACGCATGCGTGTACTGCAGCCACACAGAAATTTGATCGTTGTATTCATCTTGATGATGTTTTGGGATTACTGATTTGTCGTTTAACACTGTTTAGTGTTATATCTGCCGTTATCCAATTCTCGTATCGAGAGTTGGATATATGAGATTTTGTGATTGTCGTCTAATTGATATTTGATTATTATTGCTTCTGTGCACTAATAACTGAGTTTGAATTAGACTGACCCGGGTATTATTTTCTTTTGAATTTAATACTCGGGTCAGACTCGAGTATTTCAGGTTGTAGATTTCTTTCTTTGAGTTGCTGTTCGGGATTGAAGACTTTTCACATCTTCTGAAGTTGTCAGAGTCATTTTGTAGTAGTCATGTCATTGTATAGAACGATATGTATTCATGTATATTAGTCGATAATGTACTTGTATATATAACTTCTAGAGTCGACAGTTGTAGTTGTACCATATGTATTGTGTCAACTATGTATTAACTGACATCAGTTATATATATATGAGACTTTTGTTTTTATCTGTGTTCCGCATTTATATTATCTGTGTTATTGTTATATCTAATGTCCTAAACTATTATGAACCATCGTAGTTCGTTTTATACTAGTATTGGGAGTGTCGATGGGATTAAATAAATAATAGATGAAAAATAAAAAGTATATACCACTCCTATCGAGATAACCAATATTAGTGTAAGGCCAATTACGGATGGTCGCTCCTATCCAGCCTTATTCTTCGTAATAATAGACAGTATTTCTTTTTAATACTCTTTGTTATTATGAGCATAGAGGTGGGGCATCACATCTTTCCTTAAATGGATATTAGGTCACGATGGCCATCGAGGAAACTGAAGAGTGTAGGAGTAGTGCTGAGAGCATGTGGGTAAGCCACCTGGAGTAGGCTGAGAGTTGTTAGTCTCCCATATGGTTATTATTATGTGTATAGACACTACTTATTCACTTATATGAGATTATTAAGTAACATCGTACACACTGATTATATCGCTATCGAGGCTATCTAGGGATGTTGAGAGCATGGAGTTAGACCATGTACATATCTTTTATACGGTTACCTAAAAGATGACATTGGCTATCGAAGGTATGTCATATTTGTATTTTCATGTATGCTAATATTGGATGTATATTATGTGTTTTATTTATATGTTGGGTATGATGGACCCAAGGTATGTCTACTTTACGATTATCTGAGAGAAAATCTTAGGCATTGCTGAGAGCATGTCCTATATAGTTGGTTATCTTATACTTAATTATATTTGGATGCATGGATTGTTTCACCCACTTGACATTTTACACCTAGTATGTGGTTTTACTTGACTTTCTATATGGGTGATATTCCTTATACATGGTTTTGTTATGTGTTGCTACATTGAGGTATCCTTATACCATTTTATGATGTTGTTTAGATACTATGCTATCATCATGATATATTGACACGTATATTTTAGACATATTTTTACTCGTGTGTTGTTTATATATTACTCGGATAAGTCCTAGACATTACAGTTTCAGGGACAAGGTGACCAGTTTGTGGATATTGGGCAGAGATGAAGGATAGGGTGTTATTGTATATCATTGTATCTTAGGTTTCCTCATGTATATTGATGATGTTGAGAAGTAAGTATTGGATTTGTACATTGTATATTTTTAAGATAGTGGGAGTTTGACTTATTTTATATCACACTCCGCTTTGTACATATTTCTATTGTATATTATCGCTGCATTAATGGCTCTGTGTTCTCTGTTATTTATTATTGTATAATATGTATTTTTTTATCCTGGAGGCATACATGTTTATTGCTTTGTACTAAGACCGTGTACATCTATGGTGGTATTAGATTCTAGAGATGTACCAATGTTAGTCCAAAGAAATATTCACATGCATACCCCATACAGACTCATTCTCCATATTATCTGACAGCGTTACCTTGTAATACTCTTGAATAGTATGAGTATAAAGCTGGGGATTTACATTTGATATCAGAGCAGGTTTAGAACAATACAAATTATTAGAGACATGAGTCATGATCTTAGATGAGACATAGTCTTTGTCCCCTGGGTGTGTTGGGTAGTTACTCTATAATAAGTGATAAAAGGAGTGCACATATATATGTTATTTGGTGATTACTGGGGTATTCATTGAGGGACATATTTGTATTTTATTATTATACAAATATGTGTTTCTTCTATTTTTAGGAGTTAGACTCTGTATGAGATGCAAAGCAGTTCATAATGGTAATGAAGATAGAAGTAGTTGTCTGACCAGTAGGGTTGACCTCAATTGATACATATTAGACCTCGATTTGGCTTTAAATAGAGTAATCTAATTCGTTAAGGATCAGATTTCATAGCGGAATGTGATGGATCACTTTCATTGGGCATCTTTGTTACTTAGTCGTATTGATTGGTGATTGGTGTTTTGATTTCTTTATGTGATTGCATTGATTGATGGATGTTTTGTTCGGAGTTCCTTCTTGAGTGTAGAATTCGACAAGAGCTATCACTCAAGGCGAGTGTCCGCTTAAGTTTTGATATTTTGAACCTAGCGGTGTCTTCAGTCATGAAGTCACCGCAAGGGATAATGAAAATTATTTTCATATAAAATAAAATGATATATTTTTGAAAAAAATTAAAACATAAATAAAAACTTTCTTGTTTATTTATGTAGATGGTTAATTAGTGATGTTTGGCTTTTTGTAAGTAAAGTATTTTGATTGTATTCTCACAAATTATTTATAAGTGTTTTAAAACAAACAAGCATATGTTGCAACTAGAACCTTTTTTATTAAAAGAATATATACAATTTTTATACGACATTAGAAACTGAACTAATTTTGCAAACAATTGCGTTGTATGAAAAGTATTTAAACTATACATAGGTATTTATTGAAGAATATAAATGTATTCCTTAAAGAAACTTTTGAAATTGATTCCGTGTCAATTATACCATTAAGTGCTTTAAGAATTCCGGTCGACGTGAGTGTACACGTATTCGATAGGGATTCCTAAATACTAGGACGAGAAATTTGGATACAAGGTTTTGAAGAAAAAAATTGGTTTTGAAAGATTGTGAAGATTTGAAGAATGATGTGATATTCCAATAAGTAAATAATTTATGAAAAGGTATAAGTGATATTTTGACAAAAGTGTTTGAAAAAAAAAACATATTCTAGAATGAAAACTATATTTTTAGAGAGATATTTTTGGCTATGTTTTGGAAAGGATATATGTAGATTTAAGAAATGATATAAAACATTTTATAAAAGAAATATCATTTTAAGATGGTGTTTTAGTAAAGTATGTAATGTGGAGATACGTATACTATTTTGAAGTTTTAAAAATTGTTTTGGAAATAATATAGATATTTTCATATGTTATATATTTTCCATAATGATTGCAGCCATCAAGCACTAGTGAATAACTGAAGTCGATGGCGAGGCAATATTGATCACATGGTCAACACTGCAGCCAATTGGCAAAGAAAGCCGCTAGAAATTCACGGCGAGACATCGCTGTTATATTTATAGATATATTAAAATTTGAATTGTTTGGTATGTGATGTTGTGATTTTATGTCTTTCATGTTGAGTGATGTTTTATGGCTTGGATGAATTTTGTGAATATTAGTGTTATGATACATTAAAATATGAAAGTTTATATATATGGGTTTTCAAATTGATCGTTTTAAGAAAATTATGTGGTGAATAAATAGGTATATGAAAAATGTCTTCAAAGGAAAGTGAAGTATATTTGGAGCAATTTTCACAAAACTAGAAGAAGAAATTTGAAAATAAGAAAGTATTTCATGATTATTTGGAATAGAGTTTCAATTTTGTGAGTTTTGTGTTAAAATGGAAGTTTTAGAAAAAGCGAAGTAATAAATATCTTATGGAAATTGAAATTTGTGTTTTGAAAGAATTATTCAAAAAAATCTTTTGTGCATAACATATTTAAATATTAGTGGAAACCTTTTATTAAAGTATTAAAGAAATGTGGTTTATGAAAAGTGAATTTTGAACTATTTTTATTGTTGTTGGTTTTTTGTCGAAGTTGATTTCTATTTAAAAAGATATATATGTTTGACTTGTGAACAATTAACTTTTGAGTATAGAAATATTAGGTATTTTGAGAAAAAATAGATTTTTGGTGCTAATAAATTATATTCAAAAGTGTTTTGTGTTCGAAGAAAGTTAAATACTACTTTGGTGACATGATATTTTAAAAAGATTAATGATTTGGAAAATATGTGGAAGCAAATAGAATTAAGTTTGGAAACTTATTTGAAATGGAGTGAAATTGAATCCAAAGAAAACTAAATTTTAGATGGAATTGAAGTTTGAGTCTTCAGTGTTATGTTATATTAAATTATAACTTTTGATCATATGTTCAAAATTTTGGGTAATCTTACCTTGGTATGTAAGGAAACTTTAGATATATATTTAAATTAAAGTTCTTTGTAGTAGAATATTTATAAGGTAAGGAAAAATTCTTTTGTTATGCATATTACTAATTACTAGAAAATAAAGTTTGTTTAATTTTAATTTCAAAACGAATGGATTTTAATAATCTATCTTTTGGATGGAAAAAAACTTTTACAAATTAGAATTTTTGTGATAAAGTATTTTGAAGATTGTAAAGTGTATGGTATTGATGGGAATACTTATTTGAGAATTGTTATGGTAAGAGATATAGCTTTAGTTTTGAAGTGTTAAAATTTTATAAATATGTCTAAAATGTCCTCTATATATGTATATATATCAAAAGGATTTCAATAAAAGGTTAAATATTTGGATATTTTTAAATTTTAATATTTTAGTTGAAAAAGGTGTTTGTTTTATAAGCATAGGGAAAGAAATTGTACATATTGGTTTTCAAAATTATAAATATGAATCATTTGGAGAAAGATAAACTTTATAAATATGAATTGGAAGGAGTGTTTCATAGTATTTTATCAAATTGTGAGTTAAATTTTTTAAGAAAAAGTTATTTGAGAAAGTTTTGGTTTTAGCCATAAAATATTTTATAATATTGATGTATATTGACAAAATTTATTTAGAATACGGAGAACCTATAAGATTTTGTAAAGGAATTCTTAGAAAGGAATATTTTGTGAAATATTTATATCATTTGTAAAAAGAGAACTTTAGAGAAAAAGTATTTGACAAGAATTTTATTTTAAATGAAACATTTTAAAATTTGTGTTAGAAGAAAGTAGATTTGAAGCTGAATATTTTTGGATTACAAAAGTAAGATATTGATTTGAAGAAAATTTGAAGTTTTGGTAATATTTTAGAAGAAAGGGAATTATAAATCATTATTTATCAACCCCTTAGAAAAGTAATTCATGAATTAAGTAATTTGACATTTTGAGAATAATGGAGATATTCTTTAGTTATAAATATAAAAGAATCTGTTTCGATATTTTGAAGATGGTTCTGATATTCTTTATTTTTAAATAATAAGAGGATTTGTTTAGGAATCAATGTGAAAATTTTATATTGTCTTGAGTGTTGTGAATCACAGGACATCTTCGTACCATAGAGATTACTCAATAGTTTCCCAGAAATTCCAACATATGAGATGTGCTTATATATTTGGATTGTATGCAAATATTAATATCTTTCACATTAGTTCAATTGATTTCAAAGCCCACGGTTTTAGTGATGGATGAGGAAGATAAATTTAAGACTTGTGTTAAGTTGTCGATGAAAGCTCTAAGTATTGTTTTTATGTTGTTCTATGTGCTTTATTGGCTGTTTGTTTTGTATTAAAATATAAGTTAGTAATGGTATAGTTAAGATAGGATTTATCAACTTAGTTATAGGTTTTCCCTAAAGAGAAATTACGAGGACACAATCTCCTTAAGGGGGAGTTTGTAACAACCGGCTGTTCAGAAGCAATTAATTAAAGTTAATAATATTGATAATTAATTAAATGGAATTTTAAAGATTAAATAGGAATGATTTGGAATTATTTGTAAATATTAGAGCTAAAATTGTAAAATATTAATTATTGAAATCTAAATTGTTTTGGGAAGAATTATTAAAGAGCTTTCAGAGTGAAGTATTTTGGAAGTTAATTAATTTGAAGATTATGAATCTTTAATAAACGTGGAATTTTATTATTTAATTGGTAGTGATAATACTTTTGAATTTAAAATGGTTTTAAATGTGTTAAAAGTAATTGAGTAATTTTATGAAGTCTAATATTAATAGTAAATGAGATTAGAAGTATATTTTAAAATAGAAGAAAATTTTATTTTTATATTAATAACGAGTCTGGTAATTACTCAAATACAATAGTTTGAATTAAATAATTAAATTGAAAGAAATTGTGGAAAATAAATTCTATAGAATCCCATAATGTCGAGTGTATAAATATAATTATTATTTGAAATTTTAAAGTGATGAAATTTGTGTAGAAAATAGTTTGAAGAAGAAAGAAAAGAAGAAAATGAATATACTTGTTTAATATAAAGCCTAAGCTCACTTAGCCAAAACCTATTACTCACTTATCTAGTCTTTTCTAAGTCTAGAATCATCCTACCTACTCATTATTCATTCACGCTTATGCTTCTGAACCATTATCTAACTTACTACTTCCTAAAACAAAGTATGAAATCATTCCCTCTTCGCTTCTAAAATCCAAAATAAATCAAACAAATTACTATAAAATCCTAAATTTGAATATGCGCATCTCAACGCGATCTACACCTTTGGACATAAATAATTTTGGGTTTTGATCATGTTTTGGAGCTTTGGATGTTGGAACAATGGAAGAAGAAACAGGGTGTGTCACGTGAGTATCTTTACTCACAAATCTATGTCTAAATCGTCTATTTTTTTATTATATGTTTGATTGGATTTTTGTATGGATGTAATTGGTTGTGTATGCATTGAATTGGAGTAGAGAATAACAATAATAAGGGGGAGACAAAGCTTGAAATCATTCGTTTGATCGAAATAGGGCAACATGCACCACTTTTGGTCGACCGGTAGTGCACACCAGTGCATGAAACCTGTGTCTGGTTTAAAAAACTAATATAAAATAAATAAAACAAAACCAAATAAATATATATAATTATATAATAAGTAAATAAAGTATGTTATATATATATAGTTGATTAAAGAAGAAGTTTTATCGAATATGAATAATTTAACTAAAGATATTTATTTTTTAAAGGAAAATTTCAATTTTTGATTTCTACTAATTATTTAAAAATCCTATAAATTTCTATAAAAAATATGAAATGGGTTCTTAACAACTTTGGATGATTTTCAAAGTATATTCCATGATTTAAAGTAAAAATTTGATTTGGAGAAATATATTTTATGGATCAAAAGTTTTTATTTTAGAATAAAGGAAAAAAGGGATAAATTTACTATCAATTTATAATATAAGCCTTGAAATGAATAAATATAATTTTCCTATAAATAATATCAATTTCCTATATGAATTGTATGCTTGTTTGTTTGGAATGATTTATACTTCTGTGTAATGAGGAATTAGAATAAACAGAATTATAATATCATTTGGGATGGGGCATTTGGTAATATTTCTCTGGTTATTCTTCGGACTTGTTATACATAATAAGATAAGATATGCAAGTGTAGTTTATCAGCATTAAGCACCGTGTTGATGTTTGTTCGATTGCTTTCTATAAATAAATGTCACTCGATATGGTCAAGTCTACGGGTATTATAGTTATGGTTATGCGATCTGAGAGTCTGTAGGCCTAGAGATGTAAGTGTATCTATATGTTGTGTGTATTCCTATTATACGGCGTGGAGTAAACTAGATTGGCTAGTATTCATCCTAGTTGCCTGATTATGGGGTCGCTCCCCAGATCAGTGACACACCTTTTTGTATGTATATGGCTGAGAGCCATCACCCTGTGTCACTTAGGCTAGCAGTCGGTTACCATTAGGTAACTTTCAAGGTCATGACCATTGCATAGTGTACTCTTTCCCTAGATGGATATTGGGTCACGATGACCGCGTGGTAATTAAAGATTGTAGGGGTAGCACTAAAAGCGTGTGAGGAACGTTCATGGAGCAGGTTGAGAGCTGTCAAACTCCCGTCTGGTTATTATTATGGGTGTAGACACTATTTATTCACCTATATAGGATATTAAGTAACCCAGTACACATTGATTATATCGCTATTGTGGATAGCTGGGTATTCTGAGAGCATGGATTTGGACCCTACATATCTATTATATGGTTATCGAAGAGATGACCTTGGCTATCGAGGGCATGCCATATTTGTATTTTCATGTATGCTAATTTTGGATGTTTGTTATGTGTTTTATATATATGTTGAGTATGACGGACCCCAAGTATGTCTACTTTACTATTATCTTAGAGATAATTTTAGGCATTGTTGAGAGCATGTCCTATATAGTTAGTTATCTTGTACTTAATGATTTTTAGATGCGTGGATTTTTTTACCCATTTGACATCATACACTTAATATGTGGTTTGACTTAACTTTCTATATGGGTGATATTACATACATGGTTTTGTGATGTGTTGCTACATTGAGGTATCCTTATATTATTTTATGATACCATTAAGATACTATGTTATTTTCATGATATCTTGACATATAAATTTTAGATGTAGTCCGACCTGTCTATTATTTATATAATACTTGGTCAGTCCGTGACATTATAGGTTCAAGGACATGATGACTAGTCTATAGATTTTGGGCATGGATGGAGGATAAGGTATTATTGTATATCATTATGTGTTGGGTTTCCTGACGTATATTGATGATGTTGAGATATAGGTATTGGATTCGTATATTGTATATTTTTGAGATAGTGGGAGTTTGACTTATTTTATATCCCACTCAGCTTTTGTATATATTCCAATTAAATATTATTGCTACGTTAATGGCTTTGTGTTCTTAGTTATTTATAATTATATATTATGTATTATTCTATCCAGGAGGCACACGTGTTTATTGCTTCGTAATGAGACCGTGTACATCTATGGTAGTATTATGTGATTCTGAGACATGTACCGGTGTTTGTCTAAGGGAATATTCACGTGTATACCCCATATGGACTCATTCTCCATATTATCTAAAACTATTACCGTGTAATACTCTCAAATAGTATGGGTATGGAGGTGGGATGTTACAGCCAATGTTGAGAAGGTAGAAGTTGTTGTGTCGGACGTCCCCTCTGGCCAACGAGGTGCGACTTGCTCATTCAATGCTAAGATGATCCCCTTTGTTCTTTAGAAGTAGCCAAGGAGATAGGATCCTTGCCATCCTAGTTGTGGCAGGTAGTCTCAGCATAAACCAAAGTGCTGCTAGGCTCGAAGATTCTCTCAAGTGACATGTAGCCAGTTGATGTACCTTCACTGCTTTTGGTGGTCCCAACATGAACTGGAGCACTAATATGCTCAGGGTTACTCCTGGATAACACAACATTGGTGATTATTTCTTTTTGGAAAGTCTTAGCACGAATGTGGGCATTGTCTAGATCAAGTACTCTCTTGGGTGACATGTCGTTGATTTCTATGGTTTCATCGGGTAAGTTGCCTTGGTCGTCGACTTGGACAAAATAGCTGAGGGGCTCGCGTATCCTCATAGGGGGAGCTGTCAATGTGGATGCCTTGGGTTTGGAGTTGCAGGCTATCTCGGCATGAACCAAAGTGTTGACTGGATCGAAGGTTCTCTTGAGTGACTCATCTTCGAGCATTGTAAGCTCTTGTTGAAGCATGAGGACACCCTTCTTTGCTTATCTAAGGGAGATCCCACAACACTCCCTAGCTTTCTAACGGTTGTCATGGATTTCACATACCCCACCTAGGACAGGATATTTCATGATGAGTCGGTTGTATAAGGCGATTGCTCTAGCTCCATCTGGGCAGGTTGTCCTATTAAGAGGTTATAAGTAGACAGGCAATCAACTACTACAAAGTTTACCTGAATCTTTTCACTGAAAGGCTATTAACCGAAGGTGGTCATGTATAAACATGACGTCGACTAAGCTGCCCCCATCCATGAAGGCTCGTGTACATTTGATTTTTCCATTGCAAGAGTGATAGCATGATGTTGATTGAGCTTTGGACGCTCGGTGTTCTAAGTAATAAAACTGACCGATCGAACCCACTTCTCTATTATATCGGGACTGTGCTCCCCGGTTGCTTTCGGCCATATGTGAACATCCATAGATAGTCTAAATGTTGTATAGCTATGATGTTATTGAGTTGTTGGGGTTGATCCGGCTGGTTGTTACGAGCTATTTTTTTCAACCTAATGCTAAAAACCTCTATAAGCACTCCTTCCCGGATCAACCTTTCATCATCCTTTAATACTCGACACTCGTTGGTGGAGTGGTCATTGATTTGATGGAACTCAAAGTACATGGCATTGCCACGAGATCTCTCCTTTCTACCGGTTCTTGTAGAGGGTGGTCTTTGGAACAGTACCCACTTCTTGGTTGTGAGATATATTATTTCCATATATCTCGATTTAAAGTGGTGTAGTTAGCATATTTGGGCTTGTATCAGGTGCTGTCTTCCGCTCTCCTCTTATTGCTGTTATGCTAAACCTTACAACAACGTTCCATGTTTTCCTAGGGCCCAACTGTTTGAACACTGGGCCTCGTCAATGCTATTTGAAAGATCAACGTCTTTCGTCCTCATAATGCCATTCACGCATTGATATAAATTAGTTAAGGACATATCCTGCTGCTTTTTTAAGTCCTTCAACATTATTGATTTGTAACTTACCCCTTTGCAGAAGGCCACCACTAGGATGTTCTTGTCAACACCTCTAGCCTGAGTGGACTCCTTATTTAAGCAATTCGCACATGTTTGAAGAATCTTGGATGGCACATGCCTAATGTTTCCTAGCTCACTAACTATCATGACATGGGTTTTGGAATCAAAGAACCTGGTCTTGAAATTTATACAAAGCTGAGCCCAGGAATGAATGCTGCCTGATTTTAGATGTAGGAACCAGCGAAAGTCGGTCATGTGAGACTGGATGGAAAGAGTAAGCACTTTGCTAGGCCGATAAGCTGGCCGGCCCTAGTGATAAAGTTAAAAGCAGTGATGTGCTCAGATGGATCAATACTGCCATCATATTTATCAATAAGTGGCAAGGCATACCACCGGTGGATTTATGTATTCAGTATTTCCTTGGAGAATGGATCTCCATTCTCATCATTGACAACACCTCGCCCTCAGCATTCCAGGCTTGCATTCTATTGAGATGTCGGCGAAGGTGATCCATTTCCTCTTGGAGGCCAACATCTTCCTGCTGTTGGGTTGTTTGGCCTACGACCAATAGTAGGCTCAGTTGGCATCTTTAAGGAGTGGGAGATTGGCGATGATGATATGATGGAGAGTGACAGTGATGATGGTGAAATGGAGAGGGGGGTCTGCTCTCCCTATGCATAGAAGGTGACCTTGAATGCTTGGCCTTCCCCTCTCTTCATTTGAGCCTAGTCGCACCCCTATGGGATTGTGAGTGTACTAAGGAGGCCCTGTATTCTCTGATGATGGCATGAGCACCACCACTAAGATGCTAGAATCTCAAGTCTCAAGCTCCGTCGATAGTCTAAAGGCGTTCAAAACTAGATGGTTATTCCGACATAGGGGAACGACGATCCCTTGGTTCTCTATACATGGCCACTTCTGGGTTAATGTCAATAGCGTGACTTGGCCAGTGCACATCATGCATTCTCCTATCGTGAACAAAAGCAACGCCGATCGAGGTTTTAAGTACCACGCTCTCTTGG
The DNA here is from genome assembly GCA_030737815.1 of Allium fistulosum. Lineage (NCBI taxonomy): Eukaryota > Viridiplantae > Streptophyta > Magnoliopsida > Asparagales > Amaryllidaceae > Allium > Allium fistulosum. The sequence goes on from CM060905.1 coordinate 289,794,588, forward strand.
GCGGTATTCATGAGGTCGTAAGAATTAAGGACGACAGGCTGGATAGGAGTAAGATCAACAACCAAAGAGGGTGGAGGACCGAAGTTTACAGTCATTAAAGCATCCAGCCTCGTTCTCAAGTCATCTACTTCATGGGTTAAGGTTCCCACATTAGGCGTTGCAGCACACTTTGCCATATGTTGTTGCTAAGCTCAAGGATGGGAAAACAACTCTAGCGATAGTGTATCCTTTAGTTTAATGGTAATTAGAGTTGTTACCTTCTTTTTCTCCATGGTTTGACATGGTGCAAAGCGTTAGAAGAGTGTGATGAGAAGAAAAAGTGAAGAAAGGTGAGAGCTTTTAGAGGAGGCCTTCCTTCTAGCACCAAAATGTTGACTAAAAATTTAGTCAACCTCGAAATTAAACTAACGTGTTTGTATTAACAATGGTTGCTTACTAATACAAGAATAAAAAATTGAAAATGAGGAGTGAATGAGCAATTAAAGTAAATAAGAAAGTAGAGCACTTAAGACTATAATAGCTAAGCTTAAGAACACAGTTTTAGTATAGGAGAAGATGTAATTCTGAAGTAGTTCACTAGATTTCAACCTCTTTTATGTTATATGGCAAAGGGTATTTATACAGTTGATGTAGATGGATGAATGGATGTGATTGCGCATTTTATAGGTAGGAATCCCACCTAGCCATGGATCTTGTCACATTAGTTAATGGAAGACGGTTGTAACTGGTGTGAACACAGGGCTAAGATGTGTGCCAGTTGTGATGTCGTAATAGGTGTGTGCTTTGTGCTAATAAAGGCAACATGTATAGGAGTACGTATGTTTGGCAGGTATGCTATTGTAGTTGGTACACCTAGGTGTACCATTTGTCGTGTAGTATGCTTTTCTAGGGGACAAGGTGGAAAGAGAAGATTCTAGTGTATAGCTACGACCGGTTGCTTATTGCTGAAGTTTGATGAGAACAATGTAGGTGATTGCTAAGGACGAATCTAAGAGGGACGTGTCGAGCTGATTATGTGATGATGAGAAGGGATTCATGGGACTGATCGAAGGAAGGCTGAGATGGAGCTGGGCCAAAGACTGGTAACGTTTGAGCTAGGCCTAGTCAAATGAGTTAGTTGTTGTCTTCCTAGTTGAGTTGGACGGTTGTAGTTCTGAAGCGTGCTGAGTGGTTTGGCTGGCGAAGGGTCAGGCCTAGGAGTGCGGACTGTCTTGGACTGAGCCAGGCTTAGGAGTGTTTGGCTTCCTTATATTGGATTAGGTTTTGTTGTGTTGGCTGGCTAATTACACTTGCAAGAAATTTGAGCAACGATATCATTTAAGGATTTTCTATTTAACGTACTTGAAGTTAATTACTTAATTAATTATATGACAATATAGCAAAGGTTTAACAACCCAGAATTTTTATTCATTTGAATTTGGAATATTTAATATATTTTAAATATTGAAAAGTTATTTTTATAAGTTAAATAACTTGAATTTCAAATATAGTGATTTATTGGGTAATTAAATTGTTAAATTTAATATTTGAAATTGTTTAAATAATTGAATCTTGAATTTAATGTGAGTGAAAACGATTTCAAAGTTGATTTAAATTCTATTTAAGTTAGAATGCAGATAGTAAACTTTTAATTTTGATTTAAAAGTAACTAAACTGATTTTGAAAATCACTTGTTTTAATTAACGTGTAAAAATAGCTTTTTGGGGCATAGTCTCAGATTTCGACGAAACTAGTTTCATTGGATCCGTAATAGTGGATTATTATATACTGTCGAATTTCGTGGTAATCGGACGTATCGTTTGGTCGTGCGAGTTCGAAACGAGAAATTAATTAAAGGAATTTTAATTAAAATAATTTGATTTAGAAGAGCTAGCTTCTGTATATGATGGAATTGGCTCTCGATATATATTCCACTGTGTTCAGAATAGGAGTATAACATATAGAACGCCAGGCGGCACGCTTCGTTTGAAGTTCGAAATTTTCACGTGTGAATAATGCCGAGTTTATTTTCTATAAATAGCTCTCAACCTTTCTCCTATTTGCCAACCTAACCCTAAAAATAGATTTCAGCCGCCATTAAACTCCACCATCCAACGGCCGATAACGATCAGAGCCTCTAGGGGTTGAATTAGCCTTCGACTTCAACTAGGGAAACGTGGAGCACGTTGATACGAACTCGATCAATGGATGGATCATCGTTTGGCATCGAGTGGAGGGCGAAATCTTCTCGTGTTTCGCTGTAGTCATGGGTTCGGTTAGGGGGTTTTGTCGTGCGTACGCTCTTGAGGAGGAGACAGGGCTGGCGAGCGCAGCAGCGCATGGGGGCGAGGCGACGTCAGCGGCGTTTGTCGAGGTGGCTGGGCACGCGTTCGATCGAAGTTTAAAAAAAACGCAGGTCCTGGGTAACGTGAACGAGATGATGAAAGAAGAAGGTTAAAGTTTTTAAATTAAAGTTAATTTTGTTAATTATATAATTAATTATATCGAATGCAAATTAATTCACTATATCATAGAAAAGAGATGTGCATGTGTGTGTAAAAAGTGCATGGCGTCTGAACTAACCTTTAAGGTCCACGTGCGTTTCGAACTGTCATTGGATTTCCACTATCGGGCAGAGTCACCATAATCAATCCCTAGCTCGGGATCTTATAGATAGTCAGAAACTGTGATATCTTCGGGGTTAAAATCTTCTTGCTCCCGAGCCTCGAAAGTTCGATTTAGAGCCTCCTCAACATCTAAGTTGGACAAAGTCTCAAGGCTAATATGCCTAGAAGAGTAAGCTTTGCTATGATCCAAAGCAGTGACATCGGTTTCATGAGAATGAGGGCTCATCCCCTCTACCATCTTAGTTCGGATGCTATCATCATCTGATTCCCTTATGGTTGTAAGTCGGCCGCCCTAACGGGGTTTGATCCTGAAGGAATCTAGTTCTGAACCTGTTACGTTTATGTGAACTGTTGGACCGGTTCTGGGTAGATTCGAAGTCAAGTTAGCACCAGAATAAAGGGCTGGGAAGATAGTGCTTCGCATTTCTCACCAGTTGTCGAGGGTTTTCCTTTCCTTTTATTTGTAGGTTATGTGTGGAGAGAGCCATGCCTTTCTCAATTGAACGTCCGGCAACTAACAACCCAAGCTACCATAAATTCTCATATGTTACCAGATAAGAAGCCTCCCTAAATTCCATAGGGGGATTAGTGATTGACATAAAGTTTCCAAGAAAATAGAATGAATAGGGACAAACAGGCAAGATAACTCACATCCTAAGTGCCATTGATGGAAGCAAGGTGAGGTGTAATGAGCGGGATTTTCAACCCTCGAATATCAACACTAATACGTCCGTTGTATTGTGTGCTGAGCATTTAAGTGCCGGAAAAATCGATTGTTAGCAGTAAATAAGGAAGATAAGAAGAAACTAAACAATCATAGAAACTAAACAAAATACTTTACAAAGTCATTTCCAAAATGATACATCAGAGTCATAAGAATATAAATCCTATCCTTGGACATTTATAACTTACTGTCCCTACATAACAGATACAACATACCCATAACACAATGGAAAACAAGATAGATAACTAACTATCGATGAAGCCACCTGCTCTAAGCTCCTCCAAAATGCATCCGTGGGAAATCTGAAACTACTTGGTTGCCCATACAAATTTAAGCATCCAAGAGTTTTAAGGAAAAGAAAATAAAATGTAACGTATCGGGTTTTGCCCGCTCGAAAATCAACATCCGTACTTCACATTGTACTAGAATGCCGTAGATTCGACCGTTCAAATCCGATTCGCCGGAGCTATAACACAATTAAGTAAATAACACAGCGGAAGAAAGGAATAATACATTGATATACAATATCTGATACAACAGAGTGATACAATGAATATCAATATACATCAGAGATGATACAACAAATATCAGAGATACAAGAAATAGCAGCGGAAAATAACAGCAAATGGAAGAGATCTCCAAATTGATCTTCGGACAAGAATGAATCCACAACTCCAAGATAAGTAACTCCGATGAATGAACTAGCTCCAGATAATCTACAAACCTGAATATCTGAAAAGAAACCCAACTCTAGAGTGCTCGGGTGGAAAATTATGAGCACCCAGAGTTTAGGAAAGGAACAATAAACTCCGGATCAGTCATGGGACTGGTGTGAGCAACAAAAACAATTTAACTTTAAACAACAGCAAAAGAATTTTAAACATTGAAATCCGCAATGCTTTTGGAAAATGAAACTACCATAAGACCTCCCGCCACACACACAATGCAAACGCAGAATTGGAGGAGATTTCTTCTTATGATAGTCAAAGATGCTTACTACGCCAAATCATCTTGATATTATTATTAGTGCATAGTGCAGAAAACATTTCGAAAGTATAATATTAATCTTAGCCAGCATAGGTACCATTATACTATGCCTACTATAGCTACCATATTAGATGGTAGGTTCTACAACTAAAACCGTACAAAGTTCGTATTGGAAGAATGGATTTCCAACAAATGGTCAGGCTAAGGAACTTCCTTCCGCCGCATGGGATCGCCTCTGGCTGGACGTCCCGAGAGACAAACTGCTCTCTGCCAAACAAGGTCGGGTTACCCCTGTAACAGGTAACTCACGAATATGCCACCTCCCGGTCCTTTGGGACCTTTATCCGAGGCGCCTCTAAACCAACATCACACATAATAAAGTGTATCCACATGAGTAAGTATCTGGGCTCCATACCATGATACCACCCTTTTCCAGAAGGAAATGACATACCCTAAAGGGCGCGACCCTCATAACCTTGCCGCAACATTCCTGTTTCGACCATTTCCGGGTTGTGAGGCCCTAACGAAGTCTCGTCCACAAAGCTACGCTTTTTCAAAAAGCCACGCTTTGGGTCAACAGATGATCAACCTATGATCACAAAGATATAAGATCAAACAAATGATCATATCACAAATGATCAAACACTGATCATCACACAGCAACACTCAGCATGCCACATTACCAAATTGGGAATATATCGCTGATAACCTTCAACTACATAACCTCTGAGCTCGTACGTCTCAGAGAAGAGTGTTAAGCTAAGAGAATAAATTCTCCGCCACCAACAGAAATGTATTTGAAAGAAATCTGCTTTATATCTCAAAGTGTAATGTCAGACATGTAACCATACAAGTCTGTTCCGGGTTCGAACAGAACCGAAGGCACTTCTCACGAAGCCCTTGCAATTCCGGATAATTTCCAATCACGTCCGGACTTCCCATCACAAAGGGTGATAAAATCTCTATATCGGGGCCAGTCGATGCAGAGACATTCGACGAGTTGTCCTTTCGTTTTCGAAAATATCCGGTCTTCACCACCGGTCTTCAAATGCTATCCATATACGACGTACCAGTATTCGGAACGGGTTATATGACACAAAGGTCCTCTCCCGGCTAAACCGAATAATGAGCGCAATACTTTAAAACATATGGATATTGAGATTTCAATTAAGTCACAACTTATTACCCAAAATTTTTCTTCAAATGGTTTAAACAAATTACCATTTTAAATCTTTAAACAAAAAGATTCATTTTAACAACCTTAAATGGTTTAACAATTTTCCACATTTTTTTTATCTTTTAAACAAAAGATTCATTCACAGATTTTCCAAATCGATTTCCATTTCAATTTAACTCGTTAAATCTTTAAATCAAAGATTTAACTTGTAGCTTTCAAAACAATTTCATTTCGAATGGTTTAAACAAAACATCATTTTAAATCTGTTAAAAATAAACAGATTCAATTCATAGCTTTCAAAAAGAATTCATTCTTAACTTGGAAAACCATTTTTTTCAATTCAAACTTGAAATTCCTTTAATCAAATTGGAATTTCATTTCTTATCTGAAAGCTTTTATCTTTTGAAACAACAGTTTCATTTCAGAAAATCTGATTCATTCATACGAGTGGAAATCCTTGGGTTAAATCCAAATTCTCAAAATTGTACTTTTAAATGGTTTAAATTCAGATAAACACATTTATAACATTTTCAATCTCTAGTTTCAAATCATAGGATTCAATTCCAAACTTGAATTCAAATTTAAATCAAATTATTTAAATTTTCAAAACTCGATTAAGTTATTCAAAATAACTTTTATCTTTGAAATTTCATTTCAAAAGCTTTTTACTTTTAAATCCAAATTTCCAATTTCAAAATCAATTGAAATTAAAATTTCAATTTCAAAAACATCAAATTTAAATTATCTGTGACTTAACCGATTTCCACGTGAAATCCATATTTGTGTGTAACAGTGTGGTCCAGGGGTTTTACACACAATAGTGCAACATCAATCATCACATATCAGAATACAAGATATGGTTGATAAGCGATATAAAATATAACGCTTATCTTTCACATACAGATCACAGATGTAAAAATATCACAAATAAAGAAATTACAGATCACAACATAAATCAGGGTATATCACTAAGCATCGTACATCAGGGATATCAAACAATTCAACCATTCAATAGAATTCAAACATTTATAAGTAAGATCAATGAATTTATCTGATTAATTTAAATCAGATTTATTACTTATGAATAAATTACTAATCCTGGTTAATTAATAAATTAAAGATCCTTTTGATTAATTATTCTTTAATCATTTATTAATTAACCGTTAACAATAAATTAATTAACCTTTAATTATAATTCATCAACCTTTAATTATTAAATAAAAATAAATCTTTAGTTATAAATTTCACCATTTAATTGATTGTCTTCCATTAATAAATTAACCCTTAATTAATTACCATTTAATTAATTATCCTTAATTATAAATCAATTAGCTTTAAATTAATAATTAATTGATCTTTAGTTAATCTTAAATCATTAATCAATATAAAGTTAACTTAACTTTTAAGTTAACACATTAAAACATTTAATCAACTTCTTAATTTCTTAATTAAGTTTTATTTAAATAAACCCTTAATTAATTTTAAGAGATAACAAATAAATCTTGCTTAATCACTATAATTTCATAAATCAAGACTTTAATTAAGTGAAGATAACTTTTTAAACTACTTAATTTTATCATTTAAATTTTATTTGAACGTTTATGCCTTGGGACCTTAACAAATACTTTAACTTGGAAGACTTGCTTTTGTTTGCTTTTAAAACTTTAAAAACTTTAGTTCTTCTTTTAAATTGAAAACCTGGAACAACATTCCTTTCAAAATTTAAAACCTGGTGTATAACAAAACAAACCCGTGAAAAATGCCAATCCGCTCGAGTTCGAACCCGAGTTAAATCGCAAAACCCCTGAGAACCATTTGAGCCACTCACGCGAACCTACCTTACTTCGAGTAAACCCGCGTTTTCCCCGCACACGAACTCGAGTTCCATCTTCTTCCCCAAAATCTACATCTTCCCCAAATGCACAGAGCTTCAAGCGTGCACGTGCACCACGATCTCTGCCGCCTTCGATCAACGCTCGGGCTATCGACAAGTTAGCTACCACCTCTACACTCATCAAACCACCCAGTATCCCCAAACAACCACGAGATCGAAATTGAACAACTAACTTAAACCTGGAACAAAACCCATTGTCACGAAACCACCTCGCTCCTCCTTCCCCGACCATCAGAGGTCGCGTGCTTCTGGTCAAAGCATCGTCTGGCTTCCAAGCTTCGATTACCACCAGACCGGTTTGACTCGATGTACCGGTGATGCCGCGTTCTCCTCGAAATAAATCGCTACCTAGAACTAGGCTTAAACCCTAGTTTTGCCTCGTTCAATCATCATTTGAAATAGAAAAATTATTTTATTTTTCATAGCTTGGAATGGACGAGAATGAAAATGATGGAGATATAGAAATGGGTTTACTGGTGATATGTATTTTGTACAAGTGATAATTTTTGTTGTACAAATACCAGAGATATTTCCTGCTTTACTTCTTTTTTTTAATCTGGCCAGGCAATATTTGTGGAGGCTGATATGATTTTCGTAGTGTACTAGTGCTTCATGCATTAAATGCTTGTCTCCTATGTATACAAACTCATCTTACAAATTCAAATTTCGTATGTACTTACCAATCTTACATATTTTTTCTTTACTCGGCTGAAGATGATGTATTGGTGTATTTTAGAGATGTTAATGTTTTTGGTGACTAAAGAGATTTGTATTTATCACTTTGGGGCTGCAGCTTACATGCTTGTCCTTTATTTTATTTTCTTTGTCTTGCTTGTATTTTGTTTTTATGGTTGGTGCATTGTTTTGTATGTTGATAGATTTTTGTTTGTTATTATACTTTGTTTGTTATTTTATATACATGAGACTCTATTTCAATATGTTGTTAAAATTAAGCAAATGTTCTACTTTCTATTTTTATTAAAATTTATCTTATATTATTTTCTATTTCTAGTTTAAATATTTATTGTCTTATATTATTTTATAACTCAAACCATTATTAACCATCAACTCTAATATTCATTATCATCGATTACCATTATTAAACCATTTTATACTTAATTATACAAATTTTTATTCAAAATTCAAATTAATTATCAATTTAAATGTAATTAAAATCCGGGGTCATTACAGACTTCCCCCCTTAAAAGAATTTCGTCCTCGAAATTACCAAGGAGACAAAAAGATAGATGAAGAATATTTCATCGACTCAAACTAAACATCTATTCTGCATTTGGCTTACCAAATCAGAATATCAATAACAGATACAAGAACGAATCTGTATAACACTTCTTTTGATTTCTTCGTACCAGCTACAAGAAGAAGTTTCGGTATGATGATGGCTATACGAACCGCTGTAGAAGATCCTTACTTCGTGTCTTCATCGGTTTCTTATCAGCTTTCCGATTTAAACCTTAATGAATATGAATTGGAAATTTTTAATTGAGATAAATTGATTAATAGAATATGAAGGATAAAATTGAATTAAATCAATAAAACGATTTCGTTTAAAACCAAATTTGAAATTCTATTATAATTTCTTGGGTTGATTGCAGTCCGAAGAGGGACAAGTTATGTATACTTTGGAATATTCTGATTTGAGTTTGGAATTCATATCGTAAGTTTGAGGAGTTATAGAAGATCGAATCTGTCTATATCTTTTGTTTTCGTGCCTGCGAATTTCGAGGACGAAATTCTTTTAAGGGGGGAAGTTTGTAACGACCCCAGATTTAAATTTATTTAAATTAATAATTAAATGAATTTTTGAATTAAGATTGTACAATTTATTATATAAGTGAGGCGAGTTTCCCCGGATGCCGATTAATTCTATGTGAATCATTTAAATTTAAAAATATAAACATCTTTTATTCAAATAAGTAGGCAAGGCAAGATTGTACATACAAAATAAAAGTAATAAGAAGAAACAAAGTAATAGAAAAAAAGAAGAAAGAAGAAAATAAAAAGCAAAACAAATACAAACAAATATAAAACAAGTATGCAACCTAAGTTAAGTTTGATAACAACTATAACAACATATTAACTATAGGATGTGCCAGACTTTGTATTTGTAGCTATAAGTTAAAGTATACAAACAAATAAGCAAAGGCAAGTATATATATATAAAGTACAAAAGCAAAACAGGTTTGTATAAATAATTGGTAAAGCCTGTAAGTAGTTCAAAGGCAAGCAAACTTGTAGTTGTAAAATCAGTTATGCAGGCTAGAAAATCATAAACAAAGCAAAGTATAATACATCTATGTACAAAATAAGATATGCAGGGAAACATATAGGACATTGCATTTAATGCTAGCATACCATTTAGTCAATTCGAATTGTATAATAAAATCAATTCAGCTAAAAAAAAATCTCTGACCATAAGAAAAGGCTTGTTCCAGATGATGCCTCCCTGTACTAACTTGCCTTCTTTATATATGCAATGTTTTTTTTTTCGTTCAACTCAGAAAAACTAGTAAGCATTTCTTTTTTTACAAACTTAAACAACATCACTACAACAAGGGCAAGAAGTTTTAGCAGGAAGATCAAAGCAAGTATTTTTAAATGCAAAGTTTTAAAGCAAAAAGGATTTCAGTTTTCAAAGCTTTTCAAAACATATTTGGGGACTCTGTTCTTCATTTTCTAAAAATAGGTGAGCAACTCCTATTCTTCGAGGCTTAACTGTTTTGATTTCTTGTCTCTTGTGAGCAAACTTCTTCCTTTAAACTTGATCTTCCATATTATCTTAAGTATGCGATGATGATAATTTGGATATGGCTTGCATAATATGTTTCTGTTCTATGTTACAGGGTTTTAAAACTGTGTTTTTCTTTTTTTAAGAAAAAAAAATCTATATCTCTTAAACCAATCAACATATAGTATTAATCTCAAAATGAAATGTGATTATAATGTGGTAATATCAATTTTAAAAATAATCATAAGTATAGTTATGGGATAAATATTGTGAAAAATTGGAATATTACAATACTGATCAACATAAAGTGAAAAATCAAATGATTTGATTTTGGGTTTCAAATATATAAATTGATTCGCATTTCGAAATAATGATTTTTGAATATCATTTCAAAAAATTTAGATTATTAAATTGGGAGGAAAAGTTAGTTGAACAGAAAACACAATTTGACCAATTTCTGGTGATCAATGACGAACTGAAGGTCGTGGTTGTTGTCGAAGGTAGTTTGAAGAGTAGTGATCATGGGAAAATACTAGAAAAATTTCTCGAAGATCGTGGTGGGTTGGCGCGATTAATTTAGGGTTTAAAACTCGTTTTGGCCAGTGAAGACTTTTGAGTTCGTTCGTTGCCGTGGAGAGATCGAGCGTGACCGGACCAATTGGAATCGAAGCATGGTTGAACGGAGTTGCTCTGGTCAGGGTGGTAGGGTTGCAGGTGGTTGCTATCGTCGGCGCAAGACGTTTTAGTTGATCAGGTTGTTTCCTGTAGTGGCTGGTTTGACTCGAAAATGTTTGATTTTGTTTTACTGTTGAATATGACAGACTGGGTGGTTGCGAGGTAGGTGGAGGTCGTGGGTGTTGAGTTGGCAATGGTGAAGTCGATCGAAATGGTTCGATCGCCTGTGCACGGATATGCGTGTCAGTGTGTATATGTTTTACTGATAAGTTTGGGAAAGGCGACGTTTTATCAGGGACGAACTCGAAGAAATTGGGTTTGGGCTCGAAGTCCCCTCGCGTTCATATGGGGTTCTCGCCAACAGTATATAAAAAAAAAGAGAAGAAGAAGAAACAGAGAAAAAAAGGCACGGGGTAGAAAGGAGGATAGCTTGGGGAAATGACAGGAAGGACGCGCGTGTGACTCGAGTGAAAGACTGGGAGTTTGCTCGGGTTACTTTGAATATGGGTTTGGGCCAAAATGAAATTGAACTTTTACTGTTAACAGATTTTAGAAAAAATTAATGTTAACTATATTGAATTTAAAGTTTATTATAAATAAACTAAGTGGATACTTACTAATCTAATTAATACTTTAAATAATTTAATTTAAAATAAGAATTTAAGTTAATTTACATTAAACGTTTATAACCATAACAAATTGATTTCCAAATTATAAAGAAGGGTTTCAAATAATGATTAAGGTACATAATTTATTAACTAATTGTTTGAAAAGCAATTAAGAATGATTTATAATAGTAATTTCAGATTGGTAAATAAAAACTTAAGTGTTTACCTCATTGGTAAAAAAATAAAAAAATATTTGGTCATTTGATAATTGAAATTCATTAATTTATAATTAGTAGTCAATTAAGATAATTGATTGGGGAATCATTAATTATAAATTTAATTAATTTAATCATTAAGAATAATTAATCATTGATTTAAATAAATCAATAAAAATAGTATGTGGTTAATCCTTTTAAATCACCTTCACGTTAAATTAAAGATGATTGACTGTCATCAAATATTGTGTACTGGGTTAATATTTCTGATTGTGATTGTGATGCTTTGTGATACGTCCTGAGTTATGTCGTGATCTGTGATTTCTGTTTCTGTGATATATTGTTATATGAATATGAAAACCCTTGGCCCGTAAAACGGCATTTGAATTTCGATGCGACAGGGAGTCGGATTCCAGTTGGTTATCCGAAACCCACATCGAATTGTAATCCTTGTGACTGATAAATTTATTTTATCTATGAATCTGTGAATGAAGATAAGCGTTATCGATTATACCGCTTATCGAGATATCTGTGATGATTGATGCTGCACTATTGTGTGTAAAACCCCTGGACCACACTTTTACACACACAAATATGGATTTCACGTGGAAATCGGTTAAGTCACAGATGATTTAAATTTGATTTTTTTGAAATTGAAATTTTAATTTCAATTGATTTTGAAATTAGAAATTTGGGTTTAAAGTGAAAAGCTTTTGGAATGGAATTTTCAAAGATAAAAGTTATTTTGAATAACTTAATCGAGTTTTGAAATTTAAATAATTTGATTTAAATTTGAATTCAAGTTTGAAATTGAATTCTATGATTTGAAACTAGGGATTAAAGATGTTGTACAAGTTATATATGGGTTAAACTATTTTAAAGTATTGGTTTTGGAATTTGAAATTAATTCAAGGGTTTTGACTCGTGTAAATATAACTGGATTTTCCGAAACGGAACTATTTGTTTTCAAATAGTAAAAGCTTTCACATAAGAAAGGATTTCCAAATTGTGTTGAACGGTTTCAAGTTTGAAATAGAATTGAAATGTTTTGAAATTTATGAAATGAGTCTTTAATTCAAAGACCGAACGAGTTAATCTAACTTGAAATAAAATTGTTTTGAAAGGCTATGAATGAATTCTTTTTGAAAGATATGAATTGAATCTGTTTATTTTTAACAGATTTAGAATGATGTTTTGTTTAACCCATTCGAAATGAAATTGTTTTGAAAGCTATGAGTTAAATCTTTGATTTAAAGATTTAACGAATTAATTAAATTCGTAATGGAAATTGTTTTGGACAATCTGTGAATGAATCTTTGTGAAAACTGAGTGAACTTTGTGAATTTAATCTTTTATTTAAAAGATTTAAAATGGTAATGTGTTTAAACCATTTGAAGGAAAGTTTTGGGTAATAAGTTGTGACTTAATTGAAATCCCAATATCCATATGTTTTTAAAGATTGCGCTCGTTATTCGGTTTAGCCGGGAGAGGACCTTTGTGTCATATAACCCATTCCGAATAGTGATACGTCGTATATGGATCGCATTTGAAGACCGGTGGTGAAGACCGGATATTTGCGAAAACGAAAGGACAACTCGTCGAATGTCTCTGCATCGAATGGCCCCGATATAGAGATTTTATCACCCTTTGTGATGGGAAGTCCGGACGGGATCGTGGATACCCGGAATTGCAAGGGCTTCGTAAGAAGTGCCTTCGGTTCTGTTCGAACCCGGAACAGACTTGTATGGATACATGTCTAACATTACACTTTGAGATATAAAGCCGATTTCTTTCAAATACATTTCTGTTGGTGGCGGAGAATTTATTCTCTTAGCTTAACACCCTTCTCTGAGACGTACGAGCTCAGAGGTTATGTAGTTGAAATTTATCAGCGATATATCCCAATTTGGTAATGTGGCATGCTGAGTGTTGCTGTGTGATGATCAATGTTTGATCATTTGTGATATGATCTTTTGTTTGATCATTTATCTTTGTGATCATAGGTTGATCATCTGTTGACCCAAAGCGTGGCTTTTTGAAAAAGTGTAGCTTTGTGGACGAGACTTCGTCGAGCCTCACAAACCGGTAATGGTCGAAACAGGAATTGTGCGGCAAGGTTTCAGGGGTAGCTTCCCTAGGGTATGACCATTCCTTCTGGAAAAGGGTAGTATCATGGTATGGAGCCCAGATACTTACTCATGTGGACACACTTTATTTACTGTGTGATGTTGGTTAGAGAGCTCTTGGATAAAGGTCCCAAAGGACCGAGGGTGGCATATCTGAGGTTTCTTTTATCCCTTGGGAAAAGGGGTTGCCGGCCTTGTTTGGCAGAGAACAGTTGGTTCTCGGAACGTCTCGCCAGAGGCGTTTCTTTCGTGGAATAGGAAGTTCCTTAGCCTGACCATTTGTTGGAAATCCAAACAAAACAATACGAGCCCTGTACGGTTTTAGTTGTATTACCTGCCATGGAATATGGTGGTAACCTACTATTGAACATGGTAGCTATAGTAGGCATAAGTGCGAAATGTCTATGCTGGCTAAGATTTATATTCTACTTTCGAAATTGTTTTCTACACTATGCACTAGTAATAATATCAAATGATTTGATTTTGCGTAGTAAGCATCTTTGACTATCATAAGAAGAAATCTCCTCTAATTCTGCGTTTGCATTGTGTGTGTGGTGGGAGGTCTTATGGTAGTTTCATTTTCCAAAAGCATTGCGAATTGACTTTAAAATTCTCTGCTATTTGTTTTAAAGATAAACTGTTTTTGTTGCTCACACCAGTCCCATGACTGATCCGGAGTTTATTGTTTCTTTCCTAAACTCTGGATGCTCAAAATTTTTCTACACGAGCAGTCTAGAGTTTGGTTTTTCAGATAGTCAGATTAGTAGGTTATCTGGAGCTAGTTCAGTCTTTGGATCGGACTGCACTTGCTTATCTTGGTGTATCGTTATTGGGAGTTCAAGCTATTTCTGGATTAGTGCTTTGAAGATGGAGATTATCCGCTGCTGATGTTATCGTTTTCTTTTCCGCTGCTATTTGTTGTATCATATCTCTGATGTATATTGATATTCATTTTATCATTCTGTTGTATCAGATATTGTATATCAATGTATTATTCATTTCTTCCGATGTGTTATTTACTTAACTGTGTTATAAGCTCCGGCGACTCGGATTTGAACGCTCGAATCTACGACATTCGAGTACGATGTAAAGTATGGATGTCGATTTTCGAACAACTGAATTATTGTATTTAAAACTCCTTTAAAATCAAAGGGTATCTCGTAAGACCACGTCGCATATAAACACCGATGGGTTTTGACCTTACGATAACCATAATACTTTACACCGAAATGTTTTGATATTATCTTTAATAACATTTATTTGAAAACGCTTTTCAAATAAATAAATATATAAGGTAGGTACCAATACCCAAGCACGGGGTATGAGATACTAAGGGGTAGCTGAAATGTGTGCAAGGCATTTTAGCTATTTTGGGAATACAATCAAAACCGTAAATCTCGTATTGGAATTGGATTTCCAACATGATAGAGAACTAGTGACCATTTCCTTCCTTTGCGGACTCCACGTATAGCAATCATAGTACCCGGTGGCCTCTCGTACGGAGGACTCGTACACCACTATACCATATTGTTACACTACTATGGATCAGCGTATCAGGTGGCTTCTCGTACAAGGACTCGTACACAATAATACATGTCCATTTAAACTCTAAAGCTGCAACACCGTAAGGATTAGAACGTCCCTATATCCACAATAATCCAAAAAAACGAAATCATAATATAGCATGCGGACCATATAGTTTCATGTATCATCTCTGGGATGTGAGGCTCGTAAGGCTACGCTTTACCTTTCACAAAGCAGATTCCACTTAGAATGCAACATTTCCATTTCCAACAACACACTATTTGATTTCCACAAAAGTACAACCCCCGAGTTCATACACATCAGGGAAGGGTGTTAAGTATAAGAGGGGTTACCTCCCACACCACCAAACAGATGTACATTTGTAGAGACCAATTGTACGTGGTTTTAGAAATGCAATGTCATGCACTCATCCATACAAGTTGTCCAGGTGAAGGACCGAAGGCACTCCTTCTACTATATCCTATTTGGGAATCACCACTAGGATTGGTAGCAAGTAGCCCTTGCAAATCGAAGATTTTCAGAACTAAGGCACTAATACCACCATATATGTAATATGGGAATCACCCTAGAGGTTAGTAGCAAGCAGCCCTACATTATGAAGATCTCCATCTTCAAAATCATTATCTTCAAGTAAATTTCACTTTCGAACGCATACGTTTGTCTGAAGTAGTTTTCAAATAAATCTGATCCAGGTCTCTACGGACCAACAGTCGATAAGAGAACCTCAACCTTATATCAAAATCAACTCTTGTAGACTTATCACGTTTTCAACTCTCAACTTGCTATCCTTCGGCCAAGAAGGAAGCTTGGTAGATGGGAGTGCCATAGTCACTCCACCCTACTCGAATCATCATTCTTAATACCAAACGATAATCAAGCCTACTCATTTAGCTTTGTGCTAAGTACATGACTAATCAGTTCCCACATCCAGTCAAGGAACCAAAACTGGCTAAAAATACAATCTAGCACACAAGCAGTCACTAGGCATGTTTAATTAATCTTTTATTAATTAAATCACTTTCCAAATATTTATCTCAAAATATCTTTACGAAGATATATTCTCAAAACCACATTTTCTGACCATGTCAGGGAGGCCATCTGGCAGGATTTTCTGGTGAGTTTATACCACTTTACTATATGAATAAGTATAAATGAACACTTAGTAATGTTTTCTCTTTGTACAGGGGCAAGTGGACTTGGCGGAGGCCAATGTCGCCATGGTTCAGCGCCATTGGAATTCGAAGGTCGCCAAAAATTACAGGGAGGTAATGTCAGCTCTTAAAAAATCGGGGAAGAAACCGAACTGGATGGGCGCTTCCGTATGGGATTCTTGGATGAGTTGGTGAAAGACTGACGAGTTCAAGGTAAATCTACCAAATATATAGTTAATTATTTCGCAATTAGTATAAATATAATATTCAATTTAAATTGTAGATGGAGTCGGAGAGGAACTCTGCCAATAGAAGTAGGAATCCTGTAATGCATCGTGGCGGATCCAAGTCTTTTCAGCATCACCGTGAGGACTTGGTAAATTTATCTAAACCGTTATTACATTTTGTATATTAATTAGTTTGGTAATTAGCTATGAAAAAATAAAATATATAAATTATTTATTGCAGGAAAGATCGGTTAGACGTCGTGTGTCTATGATGGAGGTATTTACCCGCACCCACGCATCAAGACAAGCAGACAATGCTGGCAATATTACATATCAGTGGGATGGTGATGATAAGGCGACGGCTGCATATGTATGCATATTTTAAAACTTATTTTATTAATATCGATATGTTTAAATCATATTCTACTAATTTTAACCTGTAATTGTTTTTTATTTTAGGCAAAGTTTCAGGAGGCACGGGCAGAGCTGCTTTCAGAATCGAATCGCGATGAGTTGACGGTAGAGGAGGAAGATAATATTTTCGATGTTATTATGGATCCGACGCAGCGGAATAGGCGCTATGGCTATGGAAACCAAGCGATAATCTTATAAACATTGCAATATTATATTTAATAAATTAACCTATAGATACACTATACATATGATGATTTCTAGTTGAGTTAAATCTAACATATACGTGATTTATAAATATTAGATAAGTAAAAAAGGAAAAATATACAAAGATATGTGATGAAAATGGATGAACAAAAAAAAATATAAGAATACTTTTAACACCTATATATTGTATTAAAAATATGCATTTATTTGTGGTAT
The DNA here is from genome assembly GCA_030737815.1 of Allium fistulosum. Classification (NCBI taxonomy): domain Eukaryota; kingdom Viridiplantae; phylum Streptophyta; class Magnoliopsida; order Asparagales; family Amaryllidaceae; genus Allium; species Allium fistulosum. The sequence continues at coordinate 289,812,103 of CM060905.1, forward strand.
ATGCATTGCTTAAGATCACATCATTTACGTTTCTATATTTTAAAATATACATTGCTTAAGAAAATGATTATAATACAAATGTGAACATCTCATATTCTATTTGCAGGTTCGGGCAGCTCAAAAGGCGTGTGACAAAGCTAAAATAAAAGAGGTTAGAACCATGGTTGAGCAGTTGCAAGAGCAGGACCGTCTTCACGCTATACAAATGGAGCAGCTGAATCAACGTTTAGCGGAGTACGCGCAGAGGCATAGTTCCTTCCCTTCGTCGTCTGGTGCTTCCGGAGGTGATGATGATGCTTGAGAGGTATGATGATTATTGTCTTTGTGGTTGGTTATTGTATATATTGACTTTGAGGTGGTGAGGATTGTGTTTGATGGTTATTGTGTATGTATTGACTTTGGGGTGGTGAGGTTTAAGTGTTTGCATTATATATATTGACTTGAATATGGAGTTGGTGTTGGTGAGGGTTTGGTTGTAATGTTTGAATATGGAGTTGGAGTTGGACTTGAATATGTAATGTTTGATGTTGATTTTTGGTTGTTTATATTGTTTGTGGTATAATGTGTTGAATATGTGAAATGGAGTGGAAATGGAATGGAAATGGAATGGAAATTGATATATATTGATTGTGTGTGGCTGGAAAGTGAATCGCTTGCTGCTATAAAAAAAATTCACCCAGATTAGCAACGGCTACCAACGGCTTATTGGTCAGTTTATTGCAACGGCTACCAACGGCGTCCATCGGTTAATTGCCGTTGGTAGCCGTTGGAAATGCCGTTGGAATAGCCCCATTGCTTCCGTTGGAAGCCGTTGGAAAGCGTGAACGCTATTCCAACGGCATTTCCAACGGCTCCCAACTACCGCCAACGGCTTGGAGCCGTTGGAATAGCCTTTTCCCCTTGTAGTGAGGCTAGTCATGATGGCATAACCATTAAGATGCAATTGGCAAGGAGATTGTTAGGTACACAAGAAAACCAGTGATGTGACAACCCTAGTTGAGAAGCGATTAATTAATAATTAAATAATAATAATTAATGAATTTATTTAGAATTCAAATTAAGTAAGTAGAATTACTTTTATAAAACATTGAGTTAGGAATATTGAGTTGAAAGAATAAATTTTAATAATATAGATTTGAAATCGATTAGTAAACGCTTTATATAAAATGAGTGATTAATTAATTGAAATTATGGGGAAATTACTTTTATAATATAAATAAAGGTGTAATTTAATGAAAAGTAAAATAGGTGAAAGGAAATGATTTAATGATCTATACTATATTATTATTAGTGAGTTAAATTTCAAGCTCACACAGGTCTCCTTGAAATTTGACAACTGAACAGTTTCCGAGTTAACCCTAAATCATTCTTTCTCTTTCTCAACTCAACTACTTACTCTTCTGCCCCGTATTCAGCAAGTGGCCTACATCATTTTTCTCTAACCTAAATCACCTTTCCCCAATTTTTTAACGCTTATGACCAGATCACCTAGATTAGCAATTTAATTTTGTTCCCCTCCCTTTTTTTTGGAAAACCCTAATCTTGAGATAGCCTTCCTCCACCATACTGAAGCGTGACAGTTTCCATATCTATCTTCCTCATCCCATCATCGAACCTTCTTTCCTCAAGCGCCCGGTAGGTTGTCGCCTAGGTTTCGATAGGTCATCGGGGAAGCTTTTAGCAAAATTGTTTTTTGATTTTACCAGGCAACCGCCTTCTTGATGAAGTATTTAGATCTCCCAGATATTATATGCTCGGTTGATGAAGTAGCTGTGGTGCATAACCGGATAGTTCTCTTGCGGTAAAAAAGCTCTTTCTCTGTTAAAATATTTTTTCCTTTTTGATATCTTTGAGGTCGGTTATGTGCTTCTTTTAAGTGGAAAAATTATTTATTACCATTTACCAATGCATCTCTTACATATTTTATTACAAAAATTGAATTTGACTGATTTGCAATTGATCTTTCATTTATTTTTGCTACATATTTACTTTCAAATTGAATCTTTCATGTTTTAATGCAATAAGCAGAAAGAGGCGACTGGAAATAAAGAAGATAAAAACGGAGGAACTTTGTGAGTTTTGGTATGATTACAACCTCAAAATTTCTTCAGAATGTACTTTGACATACAGTTCTATAGGATGAATGATTTGGTTGGAGGTTTAATGATTGAAATTGCTTCATTTTACGTGGACAAAGTCACAGGTTGAATAATTAAAGAGATTAAAGTGAAGAGCTAATTTTTTAAGATAGAATAATTAAAGAGATTGAAATGAAGAGGTAATTTTTTTTCTCTTTGCAAATTTTATGTGAAAATTCACATTTAATTTGAAATTCATTTACATGTGATAGATGCTTTTGTTTTTTAATCGTTTAGTGTTCAATGATTGTAGGTAGCTCGATTTCAAGGTGGAATAAATTGAAGTTAGGATAACCACAACGGCTAAAGTAAATGAGGTAATATGTTAGTAGATTTTATGTGAAAAGTAACGTTGAATTTTGTTAGAGGATTAATGATTTAAATTGCTTCATTTTACGCGGACAAAGTTACAGGTGGAATAATTAAAGAGATTGAAGTGAAGAGGCAATTTTTTTTTCTCTGCAAATTTTATGTGAGAATTCACAGTTAATTTGAAATTTATTTACATGTGATGGATGCTTTTTTTTAAAACCATTTAGAGTTCAATGATTGTAGATAGCTCGATTTCAAGGTGTAATAAATTGAAGTTAGGATACGATGTTTTGTTGTCTGTATTAAGTCGTAGAAACTTATGGGAATGCTTATGCTATCAATTATATAAAGAAAGGCCCACAAAAAAACATCGAATCTTCCAGAGGATGGAAAAATTCTTGGATGTATTCATAATAAACTAAGAGTTAATCATCTTACCAGAGCTGCAACTTGGTTACCTTCTTCCATCTATTGTTCATCCTCTTTATTTTTGTTCGATGCAATAATGTAAATTATGAAAGGTGGTATTTTTTAAAATTTATTTGCAACTTCAATGGTTATGTGTCATTCAACCTTAAAATAGAAGGAAATAATATTCCTCTTAGGTAGATCGTGTGTTCTTTTGTATATTTAAGTACCACACATGTTTTTTCTAAACAATGTTTGATAGTACAATTAATGAAATGCATACTACATCTTAAATGGTTGCAGGTACTATGGATTTCTTGAAAGGACAAGTGCACCAAATTGTATGGGCAATGAATTCGTCCCCTTATTCTGAAAGAAGGCATCAGTGAACCAAAATAGATTCACAAGCATCATGATTTACTATCCAAACAATACAATAAAAGGTAAAGCATTAACTTACTTTGCATTATTACATTTATTTTTGCTGTTTTCTATTTGTTGAAGTTCAGTACTTTTGCATGGATTTATTTCCATTATTCTCCTATAATTACCAGAACATAGGATGTATTTTCTGTTTAAAATCATTGAAGAAAAGAGGTATAACTGATATACTCACCTTTATTTGCATGTAGGATTACCCTAGGCATAAACAGTCTTGCAATTTTAAGCAGCAATACAACATTTCAAGATATTTTGGGACTTTTCTTTCATCAGATTTTTTTTTGTTTATGGTAAACAAATAATGATATTTCAATGACATTTTACGACACAAGTAAAACTCTTGATGAAATGCTCACCAATAATTTTTTTTTTTACTACAGTGATGGCTGACTATTTGCAAAGGGTTCTTAGTAAAAAGGTTAGAGATTGTTTTGCAAATGTTGTTAACAAGTAATTAAAGATTTGTTGTTTAATTAATCTGTGCTTACTGGTGTATTTCCTCACCAAATGTCGGTGGAATTTTCTTGAACAGCGTTGATGCACCCTATATATTACTATGAACTTTCTCTAGGGAGTACTTAAATTGTATTGAGAACTTGATATGTTAGAAAGCACAGCTGAACCAAGTAAGAAAGCCACTTAATCTTTGTTAACCATAGCAAAACCTGAACTGGTAGTAAACGATACTATTCACAAAATAATTCAGAATCTCAGAGAGGCTCTTAAGGATATCTTTCTATTTCAAACACACCTTCTATGTCTACCAACATATCAAGAATAATTTGAACAAGAATATAACCCATGTCAGTCCTAACCAAAAAAATTAATCTAACATGAAATACATCTAGAATCAAAATGAATACATTATTTGTGATCGATTTCGGAAGAGTTGCCTTATGGCATTTGGGTTAAGCTATAGCAGCAAGGGTTTTGGCTAAGGTGTCTTTTCTCATGTTACATTTAATTTTTAGTTTATTCTTTTTGTTTGAACTAAACATTCATGATTTTCTCCCTTATGGTTCCTAATATATCTATAAGACAGTTACGAAGAAAGTTAGGTTTATTTACGTTTCATTTATCTTATAGTGTATTTTTTTTAGTATTAGTTGATTTGAGAATTTATTTTCCTTCCTAACCATTCTTAATCTAAGCATTTATATTTAATGAAAATAAAGTTGATGAGCTAATTTGTCAATATAAAAAATCAGTGGAGTAGGGGTACCTTTACATTTGCCCTGCATTTTCATATTTCTGTCGTTAATAAAGAGTCTTTCAATGGATTTTTTTTAAAAGGGAATGTTTACACCATAGAATGATATGATCGGTTGACTATAGTGTTATGATGTCGTAGGACTATTCATCTACCACTATTATAAATAAACATGATATAGAATAAAACCGTGCTGATAACCACTAATCTAAATGAATGTGGATTCGAATCATCACATCCATATAGATAAGAGATCATTTTCATTACCACTCTATTTTTACACGCTGAAATGAATTTCCTACCATATCTGAATTTCTAATAAAGCAACTTGACTTATTGGTGTGAAGACATAGAGTTAATTTGTAGTCTATCTTCCAGTTTGGTTCCCAAATTTATAGGTTGTTAAAAGTATTAAAATATCAACTTTATGTTCATAGATTAAGCTTTATGGTTTGTTAAAATAATATCTAAGCTATATAATTATTGATTTTTATATGTTTAGAACTATTTGTATTTTTGGGGGAAAGGCTTTCCTGAATGTTGAAGATTTGAATTTGATTATTATGTGTAGGTATCATAAAATGAGGTCTTAAGAGCAGAAAGTACCATGAAATAGATTTGTATTTAAGCAGTTTTGTCACAGTCGTGATTTGCAATTTTTGTTGTTTACAATTTGCTACATGTCCCTACAAGTACGTGCACTGATAATTAATTTGATATTAATTAGATAATTACTGTTAGGTCATGTGAATGTGAGTTTACATTTCAAAATTTTAATATCAGTTTTTTCGTATAAATGTACTTCCATAACCCCATGCCCCTTTCTTTTACAATCGTAAAGACGTACAACTTAACTTATCCTACGAACGTTACTGTAATATTTATAAAGACTTTATAACTTACTTTCATCTTAGTAGTATATATTTGTACAAGCTTTGTTACTTAATTTCGTCTTAGGAACGTTTTAGTAATATTTATAAAGACTTTATAACTTAATAATTGTAAAGAATTTGTAACTTAATTAGAATTAATTAGATACTAAATGTAATGACATTATACATAATTCTAAAGACTATTTATATTTATAACTTAACATTTTATTTTGTGAGTATTAGGTAAAGTTTCATAAATATTTAAAATTTAAACAACGTTGTTCAACTTAAATCTGTAGTCTTGAGTATACATGATTCAAATATTAAATATCAAATCTGAAAATAGTTGCACGAAAATTATGCACTGCTATTACCAACTGATGTTGATTTTGTTCCAATGTCATGCCAATAATATTATGGATAAAACTAAATTTATACAATGGTTGGAAATCAGTAAGAAGGTAAATTTACTAAATATACTTATTGTCCTATGTCTGATTAGAAATAAGTTACCTTGAAATAAACTCTGCTAATTTTGTAATTATTCCTTTGGCTCAGGGTTTCACCCCACTATATCAAACGAAGCTTAGATATGCTATTTCACTTGAAGAGAATTTGAACTTTCCTGTTATTATCATGATGTAATTAATAAATTTAATATTGTTTCCTATAGTTTAAACCTACAATAAGTTGATTAATATTTTCAAGGGCTATATATGTTAAAAAATCATTTCAATAGCATACTGTTTCTATTTTAGAATGTTACTTTTGAGCCAAATTGTTATAACGTACGTTTTAAGACATCAGATTTTCCTGCTCATCCATCTATATTTTTTGTTCACTTTTCTATTAGATAACACTGTCTGTCATTCTACGTAGCATTGCTCATGTATTTCTTTTTCTACAAATATTATTGCTGTTAATCAATGCTAATGACACTCTGTAAAATGCGACGATGGTTCCTATGTTTCAAACCAAGTTATGAGCTTCAGATTGAACATTTTTCTAGAGATAAAAAGGCCACCAGAAGAACTTCTAGGCCAAGATGTTTAGGTAATTTCCACCTTTTCTTGGCTTTTACTGGGTAATCAATCTACGATTCTGGCACTACATTTGTGGAGGTTGGTAGGGGATAACAACTATGAATATTTATATTAAAAATTTACAATATTACACATACACGTCATAGGACTTCGTACTTTAGTACCAAACCGGTGGATGTAATTTTTTTTATAACTTTAAGCATTGGATTTAGCAAAAACAGTGTCTAGGTTCTTATCTTACATACAACAGCCAGTTGGTTTTAATATATTATTTTCTTACAAAAAGTAATAGGTTGCCCTTTTTTCTTAGTTCTGACACAGTACCATTATTATGATACACATGGGGATTGTTATCCATTCTTTAAAGATATAACATTTCAATTGGACAAATGTAACTTGCATCATCGTTATTAATTCAAGGAATAAGTTGACTTTATGGAGCTATCAGCAATTTAACAACGGCTGTATATGTTATAACATCATGACATGCTTGAGATTTTTAATAATGAAAGGAAATATCAATGTTGTCTTAAATAAGAAAGTAAGTGGAATATATAACGAACAATTTTAAATTTTATTATTTCTGCTATATGCTTATATGTTAGTCATATTGTTCAACTATTGGTGTATGCTCTGTTGGGCAAAAATCCATCAAGGTCGCCTTAGGAATAAAAAAACCAACCTTGCGGAATAACAAATAGGACCGGATTGATGTTGAGGGAATACAAACAACAGATAGTCACCAGGCAAAGGTAATCACAAATCAAGCAATAAAAGAAAATAACATACGGGATTTATAGTGGTTCCACTACGTAGTATACATCCACTTGGAGAAAGAAGATTTTATAAATTTTTAAAAGGAGAAAATTTTACAAAATTGATAATGGAGAAGAAAAACAAGAAATTCAACTAAGAGAGATATATTCTACTCATGATAATCTTTGTCATTGTATATATATTATTATTTGGGATTGAAGTAATTGATTTATGGTCATAAATCAATGCCTCATTGATTTTCCTATTCATATAGGAAACGTATATCCATTTGATTCTCCCGTTTTCCCTAATTTACGTGCACTTGATAAGATTTCTTCTTTAGTCAATTAATTAGAGAATTAATTGATTATCTCAATCTTCGAAAATAATTCTTCTTCTCATATAGGTAATTTATTACTATCTTTAATGCTATAAAAGATGCAATATATATTTGAGTAATTATCTTCAATATCTTTCAAATCTTATATCATTAGAAAAATTGTATCACTTTAAATCAACACTATCTTTCAAATTTTCTGCAATTGAAAATATTGTATCATCAAATCTTAAAATTTCCATCTTGATACTGTATTTCCCCGCAAGCCTATCAACTCCACCTACATCCTCTTACTCAAAGTAGGACCTATCAATCTCCATAATGAAAACAAACGTCTCTATGAACCATCTCAACTCTGCTCCCACCCTGTGTCACCATGTGGCACCTAACATTTTGATAAGTGATTCCAGTTCGAGCAACGACCGGACTCTGCAGCCTGCAAAAGACTTATGCACGTTGCTTTCTCCTTTGATCTCTGATGACCAACTTCAGACGATCCGTTCTTCCGCTTATCAAGCACATCCTCTTTACATGGGAATGTTAGAGACAATAAACTTATTATATGATTAGCTATTTTGCTACATTTCTCATTTGTTGTTCGATTGAAAAGATACTTTAAACATTTCCTATAAATATGCCTTAGGGTAATTAATGAATCTAAAAAGCAAATGATGCGGTGGTATAAGTGGAATGCAGTCCCAAGACACAACACGTATGCGTCAGTGAATGAATATTTTTAGCATTAACCTTGGCTAATGTTTAATTCATACATTGTTTGTGTAACTATGCTCAACTTTTTACAGAAAAAATCACTCATGCATTTGTATAATAACTCTTTTCTATTTATATGGGAAACACATGGATAGTGAGTTGGATCATGAGGATTTGACGAAGAAAAAACGACTTACACGAATTTGAAAAAATAGAGATGGAGAATGATAATTTCTTTTTTGTCCATGCTTTTTCCTTCTTATATTTTGTAATTAACAGATTATGAGAGTTTGCAATAGAGGGTCATTCATTGTTGAAGCGGTATAAACCCTTTGATCTAATTAGATGCAATAAAGAGTCATGCATAAGGGTGGAATAAATAATAGGAAAGAGTTTTTTTTAATTATATATAATATTTAAATGATTGGATTATCAAAAGGGGTAGAATAAATAATAGGAAAGGATTTGTTCTAATTAAATGCAATAATTGTATTAATTCGGAGATTGCTCATATCGATCAAAAATATACCATGAAACAAAACAAAACTATGGCGTCTTTTTATTGCAGATGTATTATTATATTTATTTATAGCCTTAAATATTTGTATTTGAATGATTTTGTGTAAGAACATTTCATTCCATATATATTTCAACATCACCTATAAATGTCTCACTAGATGGGGATTATACATTGTTGGAAAAAAAACACTATCTATATTAAATTCCTTCTATCAACCTTTCTGGTGCTTCTCAAGACCATGACCATGACCAAAGCATCGAAAACATGATCTTATGATACATGATTTCTCAGTATTTGATCTACTTTTAAATAAATTACTATTTTAATTTTCATGTTTAACGAAGTAATTAATTTCATCTTATTCATTGATATATACATATGTTAATTCAATAGATTTTTCGATGAGAAATAACAAGATTTATTTCATACGAACTAAAACATATTTAATTGCCTGTCTTATTAAATTAGCAGTAATAGAGATACAATTCGAGACTGAAATTGATGTTGGAGACAGTGACATAGCTGCTACCTTATTACTGCTGAAATGGTTGGGTGTATGGTGACTATTGCTAATTATATGTAGCAGACCCTGGATGAAAAAATGCCTAGCAGATTGTGTAGTTCAATCATGATATGTGATGGTGAGAGAACTCACTAATGAAAGCAGAGCGTTAAGCATAAGGTAGAATAAGAGAGGTTTGAGGAAGTTGAAGGACCATAAAGCATTAAAAGAAAGACACTACCAAAAAAATATCATGACTTGAGATGCAAAGTTAGTCTTACTGCAGTAAGACAAATCAATTGAATAACTATATGCTTTTTGTTATAAGTTTCTTTTACTGCTAATTAGTATTGAAACAAAATATTGATTGATCTTTTATTAACATAAGTCTATCATAAAGTTCATTTGTCGTGGACAACTTTAAATCAGAAAGCAATCAGCTTTATTCTTTATTATAGTAATAACATATATTAAACTGTATATGTACTCCCTTTTTTCTATTACAATGCGGACTGCTTCTATTTTCAGAAAGCATATTCTATTATTATGCTCTCTGGTGTATGACTCATATTTAAGTTAAGAGTTATATACTATTTAGAAAGGACAGTTATACATACCATGTTTAGCCATGATTAATTATCTATTTATTGCACGCAAGAATGGTAGTTTAATTGATTTATTAAATTTATTATCGGTCACATTTAACGCACCCTTATTTTACCACTTTCCAACGTAAATACTCGCAATGGTGCATTACTACTCAATGATAACTACTAATAACAAATGATAAATCAGTTGCAAAAAGTGCTTTCCAATATTTTGAATTATTAGTTTTATACAACTTTTCACTAACCCGTGCGTGAAGCACGGGTTCGCACTAGTGTAATAGGATTTCTAAATGGGCTTATATGATTTGTTTTATAAAATAAACAAAAAGAAGAAAAGAAATAAAAAGTAAACAAAAGAAGCCCAATAACCCGAAGCCCAACATACACTAACCAATCCAGAGATTTCCAAATTACATCTCTAAATCCTACTTCTTTTAAAAATCAAATTCAATTTAAATCTAAATCTAAAAATCCCTAAATATAATTATATATGCTTCTTGTTACCCATGCATTCACTCGCGCAAGAAAGATGAAGGTTTTGTTGAGGTGTGCGAAGACAATACGTGGTCATTCAAATACAATGTGGAAGCAAGATGTACAATGAGTGATATAAGAAGCAGGGAAAAGAGGAAGGAGCTGTAAGCTAAGTGGTGCATTTCTTCATGTCAGTAACTCATGTTCCGGTGTGATGACGGTGAGTTTACGGCGAGCCTTCGTGAGAGAAGAAGAGAGCTAGAGGTGAGTTTACAGCTTGGAGCCGATTTCTTCTCCGGTTGTCGTGTGTTCGGGATAGTTCGTTCATGTGTTAAAAGGTAATCTGGTGAGTATATTTGCATTTTCATAAGTCAGTGTTCATGTGAGCTACTGTATAATCTGTTCTGCTTATATATTAGTGTGTGTTTGAAACATGTGTGGCTGTAAGTATGGTATGTGTGCAAGGTTAAGTGAGTGCGTGTATATATTCCAATTATGCGTGTGTGTATAATTTGGGTTGCGTGTGTGTTAGTCGCTGTCTGGTGTGTGTTAGTGAAGAATGTGTGTGTGATCAAAAGTGAGTGCATGTTGTTGTGAGGTGCCTGAGGGATATATATACGTGTGTGTCCACGTATATGTTAATGTGTATTCGGTTGCAGTTTTTAAAATTTTCATGGTTGTTGCCGTGTATTTAGATGAGTGGTTTGAATTAATTGCTGTAAAAAATTTCCCCTGTTTTAAGTAATGTTATAAAATTGGTTGTTGTTTTATATGTTAAATTTTAGTCATCTCATTGTTCTGTGTGTTATATTTTGAGCTTACTAGTTGAACATTCTGTTGGATAGTATGTTGCTATTATATATATTTTTTTGTTAAAACCTGTAGTATCAATTAAGGAAGCATCGGATATAAATTTTGTTTCATTTTGTAAGGGGGCGCAGTCGTATACATTTAAAAGCTTCAGTACACAATTATAGTTTATTAAATTAGAAAAGTGAAATAATTGATTTGTGTTCAATTTAGCATTATATAAATGAAGTAGTTATTTATTTGTGTATGTGTAACTCGTGATTTTCAGTGTGTATTAGTGTGGGTGTGTGTCAGTGTGGGTGTGTGACGGTGTGAGTGTGTATGTCGGTATAGATATGTGCGTGATGAGTAGCGTGAGTATATACTGGTTTTAGTGTTTGTTACTTGAATGCACATGAGCATGCATCTACAATATCAAACTGATGTGTAGCTGCTTTATTTATTACTTCTTGGTGCATTAACATGAATAACTTAAAAGAATACATTTGGCTGCATCAATGGGAACATATATGAGTTTTGTAAATTTCTGTTAATAACCTGAACAGAGCAAACCATTGGCAATATCTTGTATGCTAGTCAAGGCAGAAACCTACTTAAATTAGAAGATGGTTGATGTACTTACTATACAAACTGCAGGTAGCAAGAAATACAACATTACGATACTTATTGTTGCATGCTATATAGGAATGTGAATGGCTGTGTTAATGTACATACACATATGTATGTATGTATTTATGTGTGTGTTAATCATATATATAATCATATGTGTGCATGCATATCTAGTAGTGCGAGAGTTCAACGTCACTAGCCGTCGGAAAGTGACGGCCACAGTACCGCCGGTAGCCGTCGAAATTTTGGGCAATTTTTTTTTGTTCCTACACCGATTCAATTCATGTACTACACATATCATATCAAAACTCGATTTCACATATATTCAATATCCAAACTCAACCAACACATAATCAACTTATATTCAATATCTAACTCAATTCCCACCAATTCAATACTTAAAACCAAAAAAAACAAACAATATACTAAATAATTAACATCCAACATCCAATATATACAATCAACATCCAACATGTCAAAACAAACCAACATATCATTCAACATAGCGTCAAAATGTATCAACCATATCGAAATACATCAATTTCAAAATGTCCAAACATAAACGTAAAGTAACATACCCATCAGGACTCATCGTCGGCTCCGGAACCACCTAACGAAGAAAATAACCCACGCTGGTGCACCTCAGCCAATCGCTGGTTCAACTGCGCCATCTCCGCAGCACGACGGTAGTCTTTCTCCTACAGCTCCGCGATCTCTTCTTTGCCCTGAGCTTTTTGATATGCTTTCTACGAGTACCTAACATGTAGATAATCAAGAGATATGTTAAAAAATCAGAAATGTATTTTATTGGCAAGTGTAAATTAAGAAGAACAAATAAGTAATCATTTGTTAAAACAGTAAAGATTTTTTTTTCTATGGCAACTTTTTCTGATTATTGGTTTAAACTTATAAGTTGGTAAATTTTTAGAAATTACCGCTTGATTTCCAAAGCCATTACGCTTATTTCACGATGTGGGTTCCATGATGGACTCGGAAATCGCGTCCTCCTCGTCGGTGGTCAACGAATCTCGTTCTGATCCTTTCAACATCTGTGCTCGTGCTTTTGCAAATTTTTCCTACAATGGAAAATAAAATTTAATTGAAATTCACACAATATTATTTTAATTATCCTTTATAACTAATTAATTAAATTGATTAATAATAACTTCTAATTTAAAATTCGCTTACATAGGATTTGCTTGCTTTATCGTCATTCCATGTGTATGATATTGAGCCATCTTCGTTTGTTTGCTTGGTGGCATGAGTATGAGCAAATACGTCAATATAGGAGACGGGACCGCCACGCTCTCTTTCCTGAAATAATTAGTACGTATTACTGTTGTTATACAAAATTAAATAAGTTAATAACTGTTTATAATTGCAATTAATAAATTTACCAGATCCTCACGGTGATGTTGGAATGATTTGGAGCCACCGCGATAGATAACTGGGTTCTTGTTCCTATTTGTGGAGTTCCTCTTTGACTCCACCTATAAATTTAAATTGAACATTATATATTTCAGCTTTAAATTATGTATTATATACGGGAACAAATTAAAATGATATATGATAAACTTACCTTGAATTCATAACTATTCCACCCATTGGGTACCCAACAACCCAAGCATCTCACACGCTAGCGCCCATCCAGTTAGGCTTCTTCCCCGATTTTCTTATGTCAGATATTGTGTCACGGTAATTCTTAGACACCTTGGAAGTCCAGTGGCACTGGCAAAGGTCGAGGTCTTCTTCCTGCAAGTCTACCGCCCCATGTACGTTGAAATAATATAAGATGTACATTTATACCACCAAGTTGTAAGGTGTGATATATAATGATATATAAATTTACACTTACAAGGAAGTCCTTTCAAATACTCGCCCTAACGGGGTCTGGGATCTTACCCCCACATAGGCCAACAATTTGTCATCCTGCGCATGTACGCCTGCTTGGAAATACTAACAACAATATGTGATGGCTCTAGCTCGAATCCTATGTGTTAAATATGATATAGACCTTTAATAAAAATGTCTAATATATCATATAGAAAATATTTATAATGCTGAAGTAAATTTAATACTTACGGCTCATCCGCTTTTGGTTGTAGCTTTACTATGGTAAGTGGTTGCTGCTCTGATGGGCCGCTGTCATCACCTCCTGCATCCCTCCCAATCGAAGTAGAAGAGGAGGAACCTGAATGAGAAGAACCGCGACGTCGAAAAAAAGACATAATACCTGTCACACATATATCATTTTATTTGGCAGAACATATCATTTAATTATGAGAAAATATATCATTTGTATAATAAAAAATGTAACATCAATAATCACATGAATTACCTTCTATCAAAATGTACATTATTAATCAGTCCTCGTCGTTTTTTGATTCAGACTCGGTCTCATACTCCATACTGTTTTCCTCTGTAGTCTCAAATGCTTCTACTAATATATTTGATTCATCGTTTAGAAGTCCAAAATCAATTTGATCGTCGGTTATTATTATTTCGCTATTTTCCTCGATATCTGCTTGATAAACTTGTTCATTTAGAATATTCTTTCTATCAAACGTAAATCTTGCCTTCGTTTTAAAAACCGCTGACCAATCTACTTTATCTCTTTTTAGAGAAGGATAAGGAGCGTAATAAACTTGTAGGGCTTGTTTGGCTAGTGTAAAAGGATTGTACTTATGATAACGTGATGTATGCTTTATTTCAATAAGATTGTATTTTGGGTGCACGGTAATTCCATAACCTAGAACATTGCTGAACCACTTTCATCTAAACAGACAAACTTCTTCCGCGGATCTTGTGAAATATGTCAATTGCAAAATCTAGGTATCGTTTAGGTCATCACTACCTTTAACAAATACACCGGTATTGTTGTTTAATTTTTCAACCCATATTCTTTAGTGTTGAATTTATATCCGTTAACGAAGAATATTGGATATGTCTTGACTTTTCTTTTTGTTCCCATTTCAAGATGTTTCAATCCTTCATCAACCACACAATTTCTTGGATCAAAAACGTAGTTCGAAAACTAATTAGTGAATTCTTTACTGATATCACCACTTGGATGTTGTGATTTGTAAACAATGCAGATATAGATAATAAATTACATTATAATAAATGTACATGCGTATTATTTAAAGAAAAATATCCAGAGTTATAATTAAATAATACCTAATGAATGGTTCAACTTCAACACAATTAAGAAGAATATATGTGTGCGCTACATGATAATCTCTATCGTCTAACCATACTTCCACACATTTTCAAGCAGGTCGACCATGTTGTCTAAAAATAGATAACATTGCTTGAGAAGATTCTTGTTCAATGCCTTCGTCATTATGCGTAGCACTTTCAAATGATAAGTTTAAATGGTCACTAAAATAATGGGAGAAAAAGAACGAAGCTTCTTCTTCGATATATGATTTGCAAATCTAACCTTCAACTCGAGCTTTTTGTCTAACTTTTTTCTTTAGACGATTTAAGTACCTATTATCAATTGTTTCAAATTGAAATTTACTTATATATGTAATTAAACTAATATTTAACATACCCAATATACCTCTCAAATGGATACTTCTATCCATATTGCACTAGACCTCGAAGACATGCTTCAAATGGAAGATGAACAAGTAAATGTTCCATTACATTAAAGAAACCTGGAGGAAATATTTTCTCCAGTTTGTAGAGCAGTATAGGAATTTCTTCCTTAAGTTTATGTTGACGATTAACTTTTAACTTAGTCGAATAAAGCTCCTTATAAAACAAACTAAGTTCCGTTATGATCGTCCAAACTTTTACGGTCAATAGTTCTTTGAAAGCAAATGGTAATAAATTTTCCATTATTATGTGACAATCATGACTTTTCATCCCACTCAGTTTACCATTCTTATAGTCGACATATCTACGAAGATTAGAATAAATCCCATCAGGAAATCTTAATTCTTCCACCCATTTTAACAGAACTTTAACTTAGTTACTATCTAGCTCATAGCATTTTTTGGGTCTTTTAGTGTCATTTGACTTGATATGAAGCTTGGAACGATTACATACTGTTTGGATATCACGTCTTGATTTCAAATCGTCCTTAGTCTTCCCCTCAACATTCAATACTGTATCAAAAACATTATCAAACACGTTTTTCTTGTTGTGGATCACGTCAATATATGACCAATTAAAAAAAAATTCCAATAAGGCAATTCCCAAAATATACTTTGTTTGCACCAATTATGAACCGTCGATTTACCTTGAATTTCAATTTGCTCTCCGGTTTCATGTATCTTTGGATAATCCTTTACAAGTTCATATATATCTTTGCTTGACCAAATCGTTGGTGGTCGCAAGGTCTCTTGTCTATTAGTTGTAAAGTTTTTTTTATCTTTTCTAAAAGGATGATTAATATGAAGAAAACACCGATGATAATCAAACCATGAAATTTTCTTTCCATGCTTTAAAGAAAATGACCACGTTTCTTCCATGCAATAAGAACAAGCTAGACGACCGACCGTACTCCAACCGAAATGCATTGCATACGTAGGAAAATAGCTAATAGTCCATAACAAAGAAGCGAATATATGGAAATTATTTTTTTTGAAATGACGTATGTTTCAACTCCTTCATAACACAATGTTTTCAACTCTTCAATCAACGGTTGTAAATAAACATTGATTCCTTGTGTCGGATCATCAGGTCCAGGGACAACAATAGTGAGAAACATACATGGAGTTTTCATACACATCCACAGAGGTAAATTGTACGGTGTAACGATTATAGGCCAAGATGAATAGTTAGAACCAAATTGAGAGAATGGTGAAAATCCATCTGTACATAAACCAAATCTACATTA
Organism: Allium fistulosum; assembly: GCA_030737815.1. Classification (NCBI taxonomy): domain Eukaryota; kingdom Viridiplantae; phylum Streptophyta; class Magnoliopsida; order Asparagales; family Amaryllidaceae; genus Allium; species Allium fistulosum. Next base: position 289,828,703 of record CM060905.1, read on the forward strand.
CGGCTCTCCGCTGCAAAAGCAGGATATGTTTATCAAAATGCTTCCATGCTTCTACATCGGTTGGGTGTGTTAACGTATCTTCTTCCAGTGTTCTCACACTGTGTCATCTCATATGATGCGTAGTTACAGAGAATGCATATAACCGTTGAAGCCTAGGAGTTATGGTAAGTAATGCATATGCTTGTACGGGACTTCCTTTCCCTTCTTTTTTTTTGGTTTGTATCTTTCCTATTTACATATTCTACAATTTATCAGATTGAAGTCTTCTTTCCAAAACAACATGCAACCATTTAACCATGTATCTATTTTTTGATACGGAAAACCAAAAGAAGACATAAGTTTTTTCACTTTATAATGATTTTCGCACATCAAATTATCGGATGGAATATGCCGTTTTGCAACTTGTACAGTAGCTGTAAATCTGGCTTCTATGAAGTTGTATTTTGATTCCATCGCAATGTATTCTACAGTTACTAATAATTGGGGTATCGCTTGTGCAGCCATCCCAAAGAGGTTCTTAGCAGCATCCAATAAATCATAGATTTTTTTTGCTCTAGTATTTGGTTCTTCTTCGACATTAATATCGTCGTCGTCAACTTCAAAAGTAAGGAACGTCGATTGTGCTGCATCTTCAACCATATCTTCTATGGGATTCGTCGTAACAATTTCATTGCCCACCTCCACCTCTACATGTACATGATTAGATGCTACATGTTCTCCACGATGATCCCACATAAGATAATTCGACACAAAACCGTATTGGTACAAATCGACTTTAACCATATTTGGTATCAAATGCTTCAACAATTTGCACCTACTACATGGACAACGAATTTCTCTATCGTTTCCATTATAACATAAAGCGAATTCAATAAATATGATTACACCATTATAAAAATGTTCCCTTATTGAGTCTTTCATTTCCCTTCGAGGATGATACATCCAGGTCTGATCAACAAAATAATCGACCATTTTTCCTATTTAAAAAATATGATAGAGATTAAAAAAGTATTAATCATTTTATGGATGACATTTAATTTTTCAAATCATTTATTAATTAATATTCATTTATGCATTTTAGGGATTGACACAAATTATGAATAGAATATTAAATTTTAGTTTATTATTTTCTACTTTGATGATTGGTCATCCTACTTTCCATTACAAACACAGTAGTAATTACATTTTGTAAATCATTTCATTTTAAACAATTCAACAAAATTTTGACTGCACTCCCCCTTTGTTCCTTGTGTCGTACACAAATGCGTGTACATAGGGAACAAAAGGGAAGTGCTATCGTAATTTTATAAACGTTTAAAATGAAATGATTTACAAAATGTAACTACTTTATTGTGTTTGTAACTTGTCCAATACAGGGTCAAATCCGATAAATATTGTATTCGATGAATATAGATGTCCGTTCTATGACAAAAACGAATATCCATATAACGATCATATACGATACTTGTCAAACGAGGCCAAAAACTCTCTAAGGGATATATGTAACATATATTAGCTTATATAATTCATATATGCATTGTAATGTTTTAATAATTATATAATATATTATTTTTTTCCCATTTTTTATAAAATCTTATATGTTTTCAATTTTAACAAATTATGGATATAATATTATATTTCAAAAAATAAAATTCATTATACACTCATTTATTTATTAATTTTATCAGATTCGACATCCAAGTAAACTAGATTTATTATATAAAGTATCAACCGATAATTAATCTTCAATGGTAATATTTGAATTGACATTGACATTTTAGCACACTAATTAGCACTAAATCATATCACTAATTCGACGCATAAACTAATTAACCTAAGTTTAGCCATAATTATATTTTAATTATTGGATTTACACACTTATAGCCGTAATTAGCATATCACAATCAATCAACATACAATTGCAAACACTCAAGGGTGTAGTATCATCAAATATAACTACAAATTAACACTAATTTAACATATTAGGGTAAACTGAAGTTAGCAAAAAAATACCTCTTTTCGCTGAAATTGAAGTGCTGGAGGCCGGAGAGGAGAAGTTGGAGATGTTTGTGGTGGCGGACGATGTACGGCAGTGGCGGCCGGAGGTGGATGAATTTCGGGGAAGAGAGAGGGTTTGGGGGAAGATTTGGGGGAAGGAGATAATGAAAACGGCTCTCGGCTGACTTTGGTAATTCACAACGTGCATCGGTTTGCGATGGCTGCCGACGGCAAACTTCTAACGGTTTTCGACGGAAAAAGTTTGGTTCTTACAGAATTGCCACGATAAAACCACGACGTCGAAAGCCGTCGGAAAGTGCCGTCATCGGCCGTCGCTATCATCCATCACGATAAACAGTAATTCTAGTAGTGTTATTTGAATAATTTATTTTTATAGTAGTTTTTGATTTTTGATTTTTGATTTCCTATCTACCTTTTATTAGTTTTGATGATATATTTGATTCACCGTTGACATGGAATTGTTTATTAATTTGATATGATATGGTGGTGATATCTTTCTATATAGATTCATGATAATATTATTGTTGTTGTTTTCTTTTGATTAATAAGGTTTATATATTTATTTATTTAGACATTACTTTTGTTTCGTATGACTTATATAAAATCATTTGAGATTTATAAAATAATGCATATATGTATTTTGTATGATTACTTTTATTTGAGTAATTCTTATTTTTGTGTGACGAGAAATTTGAATAAAATAGTTTAGTGATACCGTCTGGTATGGGACTTTCGGTAACACTTTTCTGGTTATTTATTGGACTTGTCATACAGAGATATCTGGTGTGAATCGAGTGTAGTTATGAGCATTGAATAATTATTCGAATAACATGCAGTGGTATGGGATGTCGTTATGTTATTTGTTTGATTATTTTTTGTAAGTAAATGTCACTCAAACGGGGATGTGATGATACTCGCTGTGGTGAGTATATTATAGTCACGTGGTGACTTATGGGTATAGCCGTGTGTCGACGTGGGATTAAAGCACTAGAGCTGGGTGTCGGCTTATGACTAGAGCTGTATGTGGATATTGGATATGAGTATTATATGTCATTCATTTGTTGTCCAATCCTCTTTATGGTTCGGGAGTGAATCGGATTGGCCGGTATCCACCGTGGCGGCCTGATCGTGGGGTCGTGCCCTAGATCCGCGATACCATTTTTGGATATTTTGGATGCGCATCACAGGATTGGTAGTTGGTAGGGTAGGTGCCCTACATCCCCTTGTGTCGCATAGGTCGGCAGTATGTTACCTATAGTGGCAAAGCAGGGTTGTAACTGGGGCTACGCGTAGACGAGCCATTAGCGGATTGGGTCATGATGTCCGTCAAGGTAACTGAAGACTGCAGGGATAGATGGTACTCTACGGGAGGTGGGTAGTCTTGGGTCCCTGGAGCACGCTGTGTGCTATCAGTCTCCCTTTCTGGTTCAGGGTTACGCATGTATTGTGGATTGGCATATATTATTCAATATCCCATGAGGTGGCTATACTAGAGACTGTAAGTGTACTCAGTCCCTATATATCCATGCTATCATGACTTATTCATATATGAGAAGATGAGATTATATCTGGATAGGTATCTAAAATATAATGGACCCTCGGATCTTTTATTATGTATTGATAGGCCCTCCATCTTAAAGTATTTGATGATGATTCTTTTATTGTTGATATTAAGTGATATATTTGGTTATTGTTGTAAGATAATTTGATGATATCTCAATGATGGTTTCTTAATTTTAATAATGATTTCTGGCTTTGAATGATTCATCCATCGAATTTGATGTTTATACATTCTTATTTGATTTGCTTTGAGACGGGTGATGACATCTTTATATATATGGTTTGTGATACTTGATGTTATATAATACGTAGAGATTTATTTACGCTTGTGATTATATACAATACATATAATATGTATTTATTTATATTATGAGTGTTATTATATTATAAATGATATACTAGATTATAATTATTTTACCCTCGATATAGACATAGTCTGACCTGAGCGTTATTTATACTACTTGGATCAGTCAAAGACAATTCAGGTATAAGGACGACGTGACCGACATTAGTTTACTGGGTTGAGAGAAACTTTATTTAAGGATAGTTATATGACATTTATAAGATATTTATTCACTGCATATGTTTGACATTGAGTTATATATTGATTGTTTATCATATTATATTGAGATATTTGACATTTTGAGTTGCTTATACTCTTATTACTTTATAGTATTATATGTTATATGTTATCACTGTGACTAACCCTATGTCTTTATCATATTATATTGAGATATTTGACATTTTGAGTTGCGTTGTACTCTTATAACTTTATAGTATTATATGTTATCGCTGCGACTAACCCTATGTTCTCTGTTATCTACTATATATTGTGCATTGTTTTGTCCTGAAGGCACGCGTGTTTATTGCTTTGTACTGAAACTGGGTATGTATAGATGAGTTATTTATTTGATGTTTTAATATGTACCAGTTTTAGTCCAAGGGAATATTCATGTGTGTACCCCTTATATCCCCATTCTTTGTATTATCTAATAGTATTACTCTGTAATATTCTTGGATAGTATGGGTATAGAGGTGGGGTGTCGCACATGATCCACTAAGGAAGAGGAGGAAGGGCCCCAGCCATGTAGTGATACCTCGAATAGGCCAAATATCCTTTCAGTGGAGCATGAGTCCATTGTTTGGAAGTAGGCAAGTGCATATCGCCTTAGGAACGCAGTGGCTAGGCATAATAGTATTCGGCTACTTCGCAGTTAGAGTAGAAGCTATGCTATGGACTTAATGAGATTCACAAGCAACTATGATGGTCCATATCCATGTACTAAAGAGCGAGCAAAGCTGGGCTGGCTAGTTCTGCACTCCGATGACACAAGATCCAAAGGAGCAAAAGAAGATGGAGTCTGGTCTCCATAAATATTCGATGAGTGAGTCTTGCGGTGACTTGACATGCATGTCTGATACAACAACCTATCTCACGTACTATCGTAGAGTGCATGCGTGCTTGTGGTTGTGTGCGTATGCACATGTACAAAAAATATACAATAAATTATTAAATAACATTGGCTTAGAATTCCTGGCAATAATACTTTAATAGAATCCTATGGAGTAACCCGTTGTCCTGCTAGTTTATGCAAAGTTTTGGTTCAACAATCAAGTAGTGGGTAGCAAGTAATCCTAAAAGCATATCAAAATATGGCGTTCGATGAAACAAAAAGACTACCTGCAAACCGCCGAGCCAATTCCCTCATGCTCTGAAGATGCACTGTGAAATGTTAGGGAAGATTCCATGTGTGGAGCCTAAGTATGCTTCACATCTCCTATGTGGTCGCTCTTATTCGGTTGCCAAACAAATAATCTGGCCAAGCTCCAACAAGAAACCCTAATTCCTCTTGAGATGGGATTGCTTTGAATTTGTGACCTAACCTTATCAATTTTAAAAATTCAATCTTAACCTCTAAAGTTAAGCAAGGGTCGGACACCTTAAAACCTAACCCCTTTTAAACTATATTGAACCAATGCGAATCATAACAAGCAGATTAAAAGAACCTAAGAGATGATTAGCATAATAATAGAAGACTTACTGTAATGGATTGCCAGTAGAGATGGTGATTACAGCAACTTGAAAGTGCTCGAAAAGGAATTGGCACGGCAGCAGCTCTAGGAGATGAACAGACACCAGAAAGCAAAGGGGTTGGAAAATGAGAGGAAGTGTTGGGTAAGAAAGAAAATCCTGGCCTATATATAAGAAAACCCCTCTACCTAGTGTTGAACAATAGCAACCGAATAAAATATATTGGACCAAAAAGCACAGGACCCATTTCTAACATGAGCACGTGATATGCATCGAACCAAGGCATACCGAACTGAAATCGATGATGAACTAAGGCAAGTGTGGTTGGCAATGGTTGTTAGACAAGGAAAGACATTTACATGAAGTACATGTTTATAGGAGGATGTCCGATAAAGCACACTTCGTATTCTACACAGCGTGCTTGGGAGGGCAAGTGTTACTGGCATCCTCACCTAAGGAATAGTGAAGGCGGGTTAGCCAAGTTAATGCAGCGGCTACATGAATGTGTTTGCATGTCATGGGGATCACAACTCTCCCGAGTAAACTTGGAATGAAAGGGTAAAGGACCCTAAGGAACGTTCCAGGGAAGCTATGCAAGCCAAGAAGAACGCAGGACTCACCAATGCTGCCCAGTGGAAAAAGGGCAGCCGAACAAAGTCTTTTGTTCGATGGTTTTATAATCAGACAAAGATTCTTTTATTGGACAAGAATTCTTATTTGGTGGATAAGACACTGGACAAGAATTCTTGTCATGTGCAAGGTACTATCAGACAAAATACATTGTCTAGTGGCGTATGCATCAAACAAAATATCTTATTCGGTATAGAACCAATAACGAACAAGGAATGGGTGGGCTATGTGGAACCCAAGAGACGCATCATGGAACCTGGTCAGGAAGATGTTTACATCCACTAGCTGAACCAACTACCATCAAACAGAACTGATTCATTCGAACTAATCAAGGCATTTAAGGAATGAGATCTAGATAATTCTCGATCGTATCGACTATATATGGAAATAACTAAACTGAACATTTTATATAGGGAAACTGGCTGATTTATCGGGATGACCTCCTTATCCCTATCAATCCCATAAATATCCAAGCTTCTAGCAGCCATGGGACAACCTTTTAGAGCCATCATACTCTGCCTAACAGAAATAACCAAACAGAGCCCGAGGACTTCAATATTTGATAACAAACCATTGTATTTTGCATTCAAACACTTGTAAAAGCTAAAATATGAAAAAGAAAATAAAAATAAATAGTGAACATAGGCCCGTGGTGGCTGAACCACTATAAATCTGTATGTACTTTACTTTCTTAGCACTTTATTTATGTTTTCTTCATTACTATAAATTGAATAGGGAGGTGTTTGTCCACTTTTGGTGTAAACAATTTGATTGAGATTTGAAATGAGTGAATTCAAATTTATGTTTTATTTAATTATTTCATTAGTTTAGTTAAATTGTTATATATGGATTTTATGTGTATATGACATTTTAGGTTGTACATAAATACAATAATTTATGCATGATATATAGTATTTACATTTATGATTATTGTGATTTATAACCATAATATTATACATACATATGTATGTATGTATGTATGCTCATATATTAAGAAAATTATAATAAATATGTATATATGTGTGGTATAAGTTTAAATACATATACACATACATACACACATGTATGTATGTATGTAACAAATATAATTTTCAGCATAAATTTATTACATAAACTAATACGCACACAGATATATATATATATGTGTGTGTGTGTGTGTGTATGTATATGTATGTGTATATGTATATGTATATGTATATGTATATGTATGTATATGTATATGTATGTATATAAATATATATATATGTGTGTGTGTGTGTGTGTGTGTTCATACTATTAATATAAAAGACTCGACCTAAATTTAAAAATAAATATTGTTTATTTAACATATATACATATGTGTGTGTAGTTACTTAAGGCTAATATAATATTTAAGGTAATACTAATCTTTTTATAATCAAAATTTTGAAGTATGATTCATATATATACATATACATACATACATATACATATACATATACATACATACATATACATATATATACATACATACATATATATATATATATATTAATTAATGTTTGAAACATGTATTAATAAAACCAATACGGAGGTTTTGGAGAGGCTTACAAATCCATTCAAAGTTTAATTTAGTAACGGAGGTTTTGCAAAAAAAAGAATAAGAAATAACAAAATATATGAGTTCTATTTATAGCGAGAAATAAGGGAATACTAGTCACAAAATATCCTTAATCTCTTTCCTAAAAGTACGAAAATATCCCTCATCAAATTTAATCAAATCAAAATGGATTATTTCACCATATATTAACATATATACAGGTGACCATGATTTTATTATCATATAATAAAACATGTTGACCATATATTTACATATATATTATAATATATTTATTTATCTGTGTGTATGTCACCTTAAAATTGATATTAAGACAACATTTATATTAATACATTTTCAGTAAAATAATTTATAACATTCATAAATGCTATTGACTAGATTAATTCGAAATGCGTTGAGAATTCTTTTGTGAGACTTTCAGGTGTAAACTCGACCCTTAGTAATATTTAAATGGTTTAAATATTAAAAACTGAGTGGATTTTACTAAAGCATGGTAGTGGGCACGAATTTAGATGCTTACAGATCATCTTAGGTGAAATCTAATTCTTATTCTATTTTAAAGCGACACTCTTAAGCAACGATATTGCGTATGTTATGCCTCTTTGTCATCAAAATGTCACTAAGACATCAAGAGCTTAGTCAAAGGTTAACATTCTAATAATTTCCATAGTTAGTTACGAAGTTCAATCTATAAAGTAACTTGGTTCAATTAGCAATATTAATCGATTGACCAAATTGCTCTGATCGGACAACATAGGCATATATAAATTCGTTGAAGAATGATAGGAACCAAAAATATACATACAAGATGAATAAATAATCAAACGTGATAATATATATGGGATCTAACTGTATTACCATCATGTATTTCAAAATCAACTGCAGTTAGAAATTACTTATAGATGTAGCCAAAAATCACACCCTGAATGAAGAACATAACTCCTATATTTGATCAAATCTCACTTCGGATTTTGCAAGGATCTGAAGCACCATCTTTTATTTATTTTATTTTGATTTGTTTTAATCTTGTTTTGGAAATTTCATGACTAGGAAGCCATTAATTTTCGGCCATGGGGGAGAGGATGAAAGAAAGAAAATGAATCGTCGGGAGAGTGAATGAATGAATGGAAGAAATTTTTGTTTTAAATAAACAATTGAAACCTTTTCAATTCCTTCCTTAAAATCTCCTCTATTTGATTCTTCATTAAATCTCAATTTAATCCCCCACCTTTAACATGCATGGCCGGCTATAGATGAAGGCAATTTGAGCCCTTAGATTTTCCAAAAACACATGGTAATTTATTGACTTAAATCAAATTTTAATGTTTATGGAAATCATATATCGATACGTACATCTATAACTTTTATATACACATTTTATTAAATACTAATGACTTTCAAACAAATCAAATAAAAAATTTAATTAGTATTTCATAAATATTAATTGAATTAATTAATTTGCAACAGTTATAAATTAATTAAATTGTGTGTTTTTTCAGAGTATTCATTATTACAGTTGTGCAACTCAATGGTGTAAATTCAATTGGCAATTAATTTCGAACAATTCGATCACACATCACCTTAGCTAGTGGTGCGACATTTTGACGGAATTTATCGCTTACACAACTTTTCGGTAAAATCTGATTTTACTATTATAAGCGTTATCTAGTAGCAACGATTACTTACATCAATTCTCTTGATCAAAATTCCAATATCATCCACATTCAACTTGATTAGTCCAAATAAAAAATCGTTGGTTTAATAACAACATTTTCTATTAATCGTACTACTCTGGCCAGAGACTTTGAATTTGAGTTGACTACAGTTGACTGTGATACTAACTTCTCATAACCGAGGAAACGGATTCTTATTGAATAGTATTTCACTTCTAATGCTTCAACTTAAACCCAACTATAGTTTTTCGATGGACATCATGTCATGATTTAACTATAATTAAAGTGGAGTATCCACATTGAAGTTCAACAGTATTCTCAAGTTGATAATTGTGTAATATCGTCACTTTGAATTCTTTGTTTGATCTTAGTTATATTATCCAACTGAAAACTCTCGAGTGACTCATTCCATAGATATCGAATAACTATTAGTACATTCCCTTAGTGCCCCAAAGCCATAAGTAATACACTGACCAACATTTGGAGAGCGTTACTGTTGACGCCAAAAGTTGGCAAAAACACCCAATGAAATAATAAATATGAAAATTTTACGAGAAGGCAAGATAAAGAAAAGAAGCACATACAATTTTTATAGTGGTTCGGCAAATAATCCGGCCTACATCCACTTAAAGTTTGTTATTCGATCTTTGTCGAGTTTTTACAAAGTTGTTCTTTCGGATCGATGATGATCCCTGAGATTATAGATAATGTACAAAAATTTGTTAGAAGAGCTCAAGAAAGATCCTGGAGCAATGCTTCTCCTCCTCTACTTATAGCTACGGGTCTTTGGAATTCTCTCCATCACGTTCATGCCCACGTCCTAGAAGAATCATGCAAAACAGATTGTGGCTATGTCAGTGAATTTTTGGGATCGGTATCGATCCATGAGATTGGTTCAGGAACCCTCTTTGAGTTGTCGTCTTTACTTATTCGGCTTGTATCTTGGTCCTTGGAATCTAATTGTATCGATACGAACTTGAATCTAATTGGATTCCTTGGCTCGAAATGTTGATTGATTGCACTTGGTTTGCCTATTAAGTGTTTGAGTTGCATCTGGCTACTGAACCATCTCATATGACATGTTATTGCTTGCAAGCACTTCGACTTCACATATTGTGGATCGTTGTTGGATTCGAGAGAAGTTCTGGGGATCAGAGCCGATCCCTATTCATGGGCCGGTACTGATCCCTCACTTGTCCCAAATTACGACCCTTGATCTTAGAGTAGCTTAGTGTATGGGCTACTTTGGGCGTTGCTTGGCATTCACAAGATTTTACCCCTTGATTTTGTTTAATATCCGAGTCTGGTAATCATCGCTCTGGATTCCTGTTTGATAATTTTTCTGTTCGATGTTCTAACTCGTCTAGATGTGGCTTGGTCACAAGATTGGATAACAGTTATATACTCTAGTCTCAATGAATGTATCGATATCCTATCTTGAAACATCTTGACTAGGAATATTTAAAATAAAATGTTATTTAATGTAATAAACTTTTCATGATTACAACACATTATAATTACCATCACATAATGTATCATTTAAGGATTTTCTATATACTTCAAATTAATTACTTAATTAATAGGATCACAATATAAAAATTATATAAAACAAAGAAAACACCTTTTATTTGAACAAGAACTATTATCGAGTTAGATATATATAACAAATTATATGATTGCCCATATGGCATATCCCTAACTCTATCAATAGCAACTACCTTCACTTGAGTGCTAATATCATACATTCGCATTTATTTTAATTATAAAAAACTCTTCCATATTCCAAAAGTACTTTCAACATCTATACACAAGTAGAATCATAATAATTATAATTTGCATTTTTTGTTTTTCCATCGTTAAATCGAGAAACATACATTTATCCATTTGGATCGAGTATCCAAAATCTATTCTATACACTTTAATGTTAAATATCAATATTAATGTTGGTATTTTTAAGTATATTGAAATAAATAATTACTTAATGGTAAATGAGACATTTTCACCAAATAAGCTAATTCTCTATTATTAGTTGATTGATTCGGGATCGTGACATGAATTCATGACAACTTGCCACTGTCGTCATAGTTAACAACCCGCTATCGAAGCATTTTGATGTTTTCAAACGTGACTATTGAGCTGTTCAAGTATATACCTAGAAAGCATGGTGTTTATGTGTGTCTTTGTGCTAATGTATCTATTAAATGAACTGAATGACATATGGTATAGGTTGGGTGGAGATGTCCACATTTCTGGGAGTTAATATTAAAATACAAATAAACTATATTTGTAGCTAAAATAAAATAGCTTTTGAATACTTAACCTGTTAAACTTTTTCTGAAAGTCTATAGGATCTTTATATAATGATGCAACTTTTATATATATATATATGTGTGTGTGTGTGTGTATGTATGTATGTATGTATGTATGTGTGTGTGAGTGTATATTACTAACTATATTAAGCAGAGAACAATAATTGAATATAAGATAATAATAAAAGTGATCACACTAGATATTTTATACTGGTTCGGACCTCCCGTCCTACGTCTACGCCTGAAGCTCCCATTCGGTATTTTCTTTAACCAACTAACCCTAGCTTAGCCCAGAGGAATATGCTAATACAATAGTATATCTCGGACAATCTTGTGTTCCAAATAACACATATTTTGACTGATAGTACAAATCTTCCTATGATCTCCTTTGAGTATGTGAATGTGAATGCTTTGAGTTGTAGGAAGTGGTTTAACCAAAATTATATTTTGATTATGATAGATTGAGAGTATGTAGGCAATGTATGCACAAGGGAGTAATAAGAAATCAGTAGATTCAATTAATTCAATTCGGTTTCCTTAATATTTCAATCTCAATCATTGTAGTATTTATAGATTTAAAGAGATGCAAATGAGGAGTTGTTACTGTTAGATAAACTCTATTCAATTTAATGGCAGCACCATTTCGATGCAGAGATGAGTTTGTTTAATTTAACAGAAGCATCTATTCAATATGAAACGAAGCAACCTTTCAAGTTATAGCAGTTTTCAGATGATAGACGTCTGTGGATTTTCAACAGACGTCTGTGACTTCAGGAAAGAATTTTTCAAAACTATTCACAGACGTTTGTGGATTTCCCACAGACGTCTGTGGCTGGCATTGTTAGACTACAAATTTTTAATCCTAATTTTGAATGTTTTTAATGCCAATTTTGTATATATGAATTCGTGTGTGCATATATACTCAAGGAGACCTTACAATATTTATCTGAGACTCTTAAGACACCAGTATAACCTTACTAATCATAGCATGGTCCATAAATCTCTGTTTGTCTTCGAGTCTTGATATCTTTGAGCATGGCAATCTCTTCTAGTATATTCCTGTAATCTTGATACGATATATAATGTATGTGATTATATAGTTGTTGTTATTGAAACCATAGAATGGAGGTTCTAATATTTTCCATATTCAACAAATAAATTAACTACAGCTATTCATAAAACTTACGTAAGGTGTTAAAAATAAATTTATAGAATGGATAAAATATCAATATTCCCAAATGAATATAATCAAATATAAATTTGAATCCCACACATATAAATGTATGTATGTATAATTGCTTTACTTTAGTTTGTACTTCATTTTTTTCTTATTTGTAAATGTAACTTCTAATAAATCTTCATTCTTCTTTTCTTGTTATTTATATTTTTCCTTTCTTTTTATTGTTATTTTTATTTTCTATTGGATGAGTCGGTGGGCTCACCTTATGGGCCGCATGCAATGTAGCGACCCAAAGGGTGATCGCATACGGTAGCCCAATGGGTTGCATTGATGTGCACGTAAATGTGCATATTTTTACTTTCATATTTAATCTAATTTAATTAAATAAATGAGAATATAGGGTATTTTAACATGTTTAAACCAAAATTAAATTATTTTCAAATCATCATTTATTCATCTTCATATAGGGTAAAATGATCATTTTTGTGCATATATTAATTTGAGGATATTTATTTCCAAATTTTATTTTTATTTGTAGGAAAATTGGATGGAACTTACAAGAGACTTCATGGAAAATATGCATGCACAAGAGAAAATAAAGGAATGAAGATAGAAATAATTCAAACTCATTTATCATGAAGGACCCCACCTACCCACTTACCATGATGTACAATTAGGAGCTAATTCATATGCTAATGGCCATTAAAGTTACATGCACACTTAATAGAGGATTATATCATGCTAATGATAACTTAGTGGCAATACTTCCTAAGAGGATTGTTTGGGTAGTTCCCAAAAATATGGATTAGGGTTTCAAACTTGTATAAATACCCCTTATGTTTTATGTAATGATCTCTTAGCCTCCTTTGAGCCTCCATTTTAGTTAGTTTAGTTTGAGGCTCAAAAATAAATATAAGCACTCTTTCTATTTCATGGTTACTTAGCCATTTTTCTTCTTCTTATGTAATTTTCTTCTTAATGCAATTTTAATTCTTGCTCTCTTTTATTCACATGCTTTTTCCTTTCATGTTAGTAGTGTAGATATTTTTATTTATGTTAGTAGCTTAGATTTTATTTTATGCAATTAGATTAGTTCTCACTTTATTTTCATTAGCTTGCATTGTTCCTCTTTTTTTTTCATGTTGCAATCTACAATTGTTGAATTGATAACAAATATGAGAAGCTAAACCCGTTCAATTTAGGGGTAATGAAGCTCTCTTAATCATGTAGATTCAACATTTTGCTGGTTTTTGATCTCTTTTTGTGCTTAATGGAAATATTTGATGTGGTTTAACTTGTTGTTTTAGTTTTGAATTTGATAGCCTATGTTGTTGACACCAAATAGGCTATGCTTAAACAAACAAAACACAAATTACCTCTTCATCTACATATGATTATGGTAATGAAGTGATTTTAAAATCAAAATTTGATGGTCTATATTTCTAATCAATAGTTAATAGGCCATGCTTAGAATAAATTTTATTTTCAAGTTCATTGTCATTTTCATGGGAGTTAAAAAGTAGTTTAATGGATGTGTTATAGTTTGATCGTTTATATTGGACTAATTAATAGTACAAATATGTCATACTTATGATAAACACATCAATCAAACTCACTAATGACCGAAAAAAAGATCATAATTTCATGTTGTGTTGATTTATGTGATCATAAGAGTGGATTTATCTCTAAATTGCCTTCAAACTCTCGTGTTTTTATCCATTCTAGCTTTTTTTAGTTTTTACAATTTTTTTTAGCTTAACACTCTCAAATCTTGGTTTAATTTGATTGAATAGAAATTTAAAAATCTAAACAATTCCCTGTGGATCGACCCATACTCGCCACATACTATTATTGTACGTCGTGTGCTTGCGGTTAATTTAAATTTAAAATTTGATCGGCTATTTTCTAAACCGATAGAGATTTAGCTGTTCAAACAAGTTTTTGGCGCCGTTGCCAGAATTTGATTTGATTTGATTTCTATTATTCGAATTATTTTTCGTTTGATTTTATTGTGTATTTGTTTTGTTTGTTAATTTTCACTTTAAAAAAAATTGTTGTGTGTTTGTTGTGTGAATTTTGCTTTCATTTTAATTTATTTGCTTGTTCTTCTTCTATTTGCATTTCTATTTAAAAAAAATATTGCATACTTCCACTTGAACTTCCATTTTAGTTTGCATTGTAGTCTTTGGTTCATTGGTATTTTAGTTTGCACACTTTCATTTTGCATTTGATAAAAAAACAATCTTCTTTATAAAAAAAGAACATTGCGTTTCATTTTATCTTCAATTTTGTTACATTTCAATTACATTTCATTTCATCTACATTTGCATTTCTATACATTTTCAATTTCTATTTAAAAAAAGATTTACACTATTCACCAAAACTGTGGACAAATTGTGCACACTTACAAAAGTACATCTATTCCATCTCCTACCCACTGCCTTTACTTCACATCCTCACATCTTCACATACAACAACATCCTTTACTGCCTTCCCCTCTTCTCAAACCACTGTCCACATACAACAATTCAGATCACAATCACCATCCCTGTCACTGCCCCTGCATACATGCTCAACTGAAACTCTTCTACAATTTGCTACATATATCTGCACTGTGTGACCACTGTCTGCACTGATAGCCTCCTGCCATCATTCCCTCACTCCATCCTCGGCCAACCAAAACTGTGCATTCACCATCCTCGACCAACAAAACAACCAAGTCATAACCATCATTTCAACTTCCCACTCAAGCCTGCCACAACCACTGACAGTTCAACTCCCCCCACAGCAATCAAAATCACAACTACTGCTCATACATCTCCACTACAAAACTACTGCTCATACATACAACGCAACTACCACCCTCTGGCATCTCCATTTCACACATACAACACAACTATTGCTCATACATCTCCACTACAAAACAACACAACTACTGCTCATATATACAACACAAATACAACCCTCTGGCATCTCCATTTCACACATACAATACAACTACTGCTCATACATCTCCACTACAAAACAAACATTGCAACCCATAGCACTGACTACATATAAACAACCACTATCACAACATACTGCTACACTTCACAATCCATCGATGTCCTTGTCCACTGTTACTTCTGTACCGCATGTACACCCAAACCCAATCACCCACTTCAACCACCTCCCTGTAACTATACCTCCTCACATCTCACAAAACCACTGCAGTTCAACAATCCAAATCCACTTCGACATCCAAATCCACTTCACAAAACCAGTCACCTGAATACCATCATCAAAAACATTAGTACTCATCACTACTTCAACCAACTAAACCCATCACTGTCATCACATCCTTTACGCCACTGTGCACTTCACATATACCCTGCACACCACTATTGCCCCAAACTATATAAACCGTACATCTGCACCTGATCACAAACTTCGCCAGCACTGTCAGCATATACCAAATCGCAACATCATCCATTGCCTTCCTTTCTCCTTATACCACTACAGCACAACAAACATCCCTCCCCTGGCCACCATCTCCCACTGCCCTAACCACCAAGCTACAACAACCATCACTTTGCTGCCTTTGAATCACAAACTACAAAAACTTCCATTACCTTTGCTGCATCATCAACCAACAACCTACAGACCTGCAGCAGCGATTGCCTGACCATCTATAATCCACTGTCCATCTCCCACGAACGTGAACCGACATCAACTCCAGAAAACTCCTCTGCCTCCACCTGTGCAGTTAATGCCCCGCTATTACCCTGCTATAACCCTGCTATATCTCATAGCGGATTTCTACTGCTACGATTTTTTATATAGCCCCAAATATAGCCTTTCCACTTTAAGCCCCGCTATTTCCGCTATATCCCATTATTCCCGCTATATTCCGCCATTTCCTCTATATTTTGTTTAAAAGAAATGAATTGAAAAATGATATTTATACATTATAAAAATTAAGAAATTAATTTATTTAATTGAATTTTTAATATATTTTCAGAAATGAAAATACTCTAATATTCTACTAAATTCAATTATGTTATATAACAGTTTTACGTTTATTTACAGTATATTCGCACATGTTTTTATTTAAAATTATTTATGTATTAATTATAATTCAATTGAATTTTAATTTTTCATTTAATTACCATTTATATATTTGTAAAAACATTAAGTACGAGCTTATATGCTATTTAAGAGTCATCCGCTATATCCCGCTATATCCCGCTATATCCTCGCCGTATCCCCACTATGACTTTTTGCACCTCCGCCGCATTGAATCTGCCGAGCGCGTTAACTGCACAGGCCTCCACCCACCTTTGTGACTCTACTGCAACACTCTGCCTTCCAACCAAACCACAATTCAAAGAGCCACCAGTGAATTACCACTGTTTAACTTCCTGCAACTTCAACCATTCTCAGCGGAAAACAACCCCAACTCCTCGAATCAAACCAATTCATGCGACAATATTCCTGTCATCTCCAATCGCGAAGACCATCTACCAATCCCCAAACCGCAACCCGAAATTGTTCCCTTCAAACTCCAATTTCAATCGCAACAACCCATCACCCCATCTTCAATCCAAACTCTCGACCAACCTTCAAACCACAAAAGCGATTTCTGAATCGCGTAAAAAAGAAAAAAAAAGAATCGCGTAAAAAAAGAGAATGTCGAAGGTTTTGTTTTGAAGCAGAGAAGAACCGTGTTATTGAAGTGTTTAAGGAATTATGTTGGAATCTCTTTATTGGGTCGGGTTTGTTTTATTAGGTGAAAGTAGCTTTGTTTTTTTTAATTGTGAATTTGTTTTGTATGGTTTTAATTTATTTTATTTTAAATCCTTTTAAGTTCCATTCTTAGATTTAAAAAAAACTTTAGCTTGTTTTGGTTTTGTTCAATTCTTCTATTGTTTTAAGTTTTAGATTTACTTTTCTTTAAAGAAAAAAATGGAATATATATATATAATAAATAGAGTTGTTTTTAGTTGTTTTAGTTTGTTTTGTTTTTTATTTTGTTTTAGTTTCTTCTCTGATATATATAAAAAAACTGTATATATATATATATCTTGTTTTTAATTTTTAGGTTGCAGGAAATAAAAAGAAGTTGCTGTGATAAACTACTCAGCTCAAATTGCTTCCTTTATAAAAAAAATCGCTGCTTAAAAAAATTGCTAATAATTCTGCACGCTTTGGTATCGTGCTCTCATCTCCAGTTTTTATTTATCTTACATTATTGGTTTCTTGCATTATTTTATAAAAAATCAAAAACAAAAACAAATTTCATTCGTAGTTGCATTATTAATACACGTTTAATTTCAGTTTTGCATTTCATCTTAGAATTTTGACTAATAATAACGGTGAGACATCGATAACGCTTAATTGTATATTGACAAGTTGTCCTCTTTCGACAATTTAATTTCTTGGTGTTTAGCCTATGGCAGAGCAATAATCAGTTATAAATATTACGGTGATTCGTAAATATTATACTGATTGTTTCTCTGAAGGTACTTAAACCTTCGTTTCCATTGCTACGGTGATTCGTGGTGCATAAATAAATCTTGTCTGTTACCTGGTTAAGAACTATCTTGTTGGATTAAGACAAACTGTGATTATATAATTTTGGGTTAGGAGCTACTTAAGATAGAAAATTTGTAATTAAGCCTTTGCATTCATTTAGTTGCATTAGTTCATGCATATTTTAAAAAAAAATTCAAAATAAAAAACTAAAATAATTGTAAATATTCCTTAACTTAGTTTTTGAATCCTTTCTTTTGAAAAAAAAATTAAATCAAAATCCATAGCAAGTTAGTTTTTTTAGAAAAAAAACCAAAAAAATAATAATCTTTTCAAAAACAAAACAAAATTGAAAAACCAAAAAAAAAAAAATCAAATTTCTCTTTTTAAATAAATTCCATTTGGTAAATATATTTTTTCTTTTCCTTCAGAAAAAAACAGTTTCTGAAAATGTCTGAATTTCCCTATTCGCAAAATTTTTACAATGGTTGTGAAAATCAATATAATCCATATAATTTTACACCAAATTCTTATGGATATTTTAATAGCAATTTTTGTACAAACAATTCGAACTTTGAACAACGAAATTTTCAAAATGATGACCAACCCTCAACTCTTGAAAATAGCATTGAAACAATTTCGTCTTTACTTGAACTCACTACACAAAATGGTCAAAGGATAAATGATTTGTGTAATTCATATTTGTGCAATCACTCAAGTCAAAGTTTTCAAAATAATCAAAATTTGAATTCACTTCAAAATTCAAATGATTTCGAGTATAACCCATGCCAATTTAATTTCGAACTCCAAAATGAATTTCAAAATCAAAATGAAAATGGAAACAACCGTTTAAATGATTTTGGCAATGGGAATAATCTCGACTATGGTTCAATGGAAAAATTTTGTTCTCAACAATTTCAAATCGAAAATCCTCAAGTTAATAATTATAAATTTGATTTTGTTGAGCAAATGGATGAAATTCACAAAGAACACACAGACTTGTTGTTTGAAACATATATGAAACAACGTGAGCAACAAAATCAAAACCCAACGATTAACGAGTCGAATAATAATTCACCTTTTACCCAAATTAACGATTTTCAAATAACAACTTTTGAAATTGAAAATGACAATCTTAATGAAGTTATTGAAAATGCGGTAATTGAGTTAGATTTCAATTCTTTTGAGGGTGAGAAACTCGATTTAAAATTCGATCTTCTTTTTCCCAATTTTGAAATATTAAATACAGCAACTTTGGATTTTGAAATTGATACATGCAATGAAGTTGTTGATAATCCAACAAAGGAAGATGAATTTAATGACATAATTTCTTTGGATTTTTCGACGATGTTTTTTTTTTGAAATGGTACTTTATATACAACATGTCACTGGGACAACATATCACATGTCAATAAACGTTCAAATCACACTACGCAAGTTTCGAATTTGTAACCTCTCGCACCAAAGCCGAATCACTTAAGCACTTGGATAATGGTGCTTATCTTCGAAGATGAGTTGTTGAATTCTGAAGGGAAAGATTTAAATCACCATTTCGATTTTGAAATCAATAATTCTGAAGAAGTTTTCAATGATAATTGGTGAAAATAAACTTGAACTTCAACAAACGTTTTATCGATCCCATAAATTATCTAAAATAAAACAACTCACACGATTTTTAATAAAACGACATTCAATTTCCAAATCAACATTCAACTTTGAAATCTTTTATGGTTTGGTTTTCCGTGCTTAAGTTTTCAATGATAATTGGTCTTTGGAAGACCGTTTCATTTACTATCTGACTATATACTTTCTGATATCGTGTAAATAATAACCGTTTCATTTTCATGTAAATATAGGTCATATTTTTTATTTTTGTTTTATTTTTCTCCTTTCACTTGGGTTGATTGTGAAGACACAGTCAAAATCAAGTGCGGGGGGAGTCTCATCTTCTTTTTAATTTTTCATGGTTTATTTTTTGCATCTTCTTTTCAGAACTCAAAAAATTAAAAAAAACAAAAGAAAAAATCCCAAAAAAAATTCCTTTTAATTACTTTTGGAGAAACACTATAGGATAAATATATGGTTTTGGTTATTAAATTGAAATTTCTAAAAAATTATTTGTCTCAACAAAAATAAAAATAAAGTTTGATTACAAGTAACTATGGTTTATCTAGTATATAGGAAGGTTCATGGGTGATAATTATGAAGTATATCCTAATGGAAAATCTTTGTCTAAAAAAGTGGTAAATTTAAAGAAAAGGATATAACATTTTTTATCTTCTAAGTTAAATGATTCTAAGATAATTTTGCAAAACTCTCTCTTTATAAAAAAACCAAAAAAAAAAAAAGAAAAGGAAAAAAATTATTTTTGTATATATGTATATATTTTATTAGCACCTAGAGTTATGTGTTCACACGTAAGTGTGTATACTCGCCAAGCTCTATACCCTTCTCACATAAGCTCGAAAGGTAGTGCATGATTGGTATATCTGGCATCAGTTTATCTAAGTTATGTGTATGTATATAAAAATTCTTTTATTAATAATGCCTACAGTTGATAGGTGTTCACACTTGTGTGTTCACTCGCCACGCTCTGTATTCCCCTCATATAAGCCCACAAGGCAGTGCATGGGTAATATATCTGGCCTCAGTTTTCTAAGTTAGGCATATGTAAATATTGTTAATATCAATAAAAAAATTTCAAATAAGAGAGAGTAAGCAATTGAAATCCAAGCACTATTTTTACTTATTTGATTTGACTTGTTATTAAAAAGAAATAGAAATACCATTTTAAAAAACTTTGATAATCAACTAAGGATCCATTTCATAGTTACACTATGTTATCAACCGAAACAACTAGCCAAACTAGAGTTTTATTTGTGATGATAATTTAATTTTTATTGGAAATTTTGACAAGTAGAAGGACTTAAATTTTTTGATTAAGACAGAACTTATATTTAACTTATTCGCGTTAATTTAAAAGTAAATTCTTCATTTGTAAATATTTTCAAAAACTTGCATTCATATCTTTGTAAATAAATCATGCATTTAGGATATTTTCATTTTGTAAATATTTTCATGTTGCATTTGGATTTTGTGGGTAGTATTCGCTAAAAACCCTAACGGGACAACACTCGTCCTACTAGGGACACGTAAAGGTTTAACGGCTTGTTGCATAGGCTCAATGCAATCGTGCTCTCTATGAAAATAGGTTTATCTTAGTTTTAGTTTATTCAAGGACGAATAAAAAGATAAGTGTGCGGGTATTTGATGTGCACGTAAATGTGCATATTTTTACTTTCGTATTTAATCTAATTTAATTAAATAAATGAGCATATAGGGTATTTTAACATGTTTAAACCAAAATTCAAATTATTTTCAAATCATCATTTATTCATCTTCATATTGAGGCAAAATGATCATTTTTGTGCATATATTAATTTAAGAATATTTATTTTCACATTTTATTTTTATAGGAAAATTGGATGGAAATTACAAGAGACTTCGTGTAAAATATGCATGCACAAGAGAAAACAAAGGAATAAAGATGGAAATAATTTGAACTCATGTATCATGGAGGACTCCACCTACCCACTTACTATAATGTACAATTAGAAGATAATGCACATGCTAATGGTCATTAAAATTACATGCACACTTAATGGAGGATTATCTCATGCTAATAATAACTTGGTGGCAACACTTCCTAAGAGGGTGGTTTGGGTAGTTTCCAAAAATATGGATTAGGGTTTCAAACTTGTATAAATACCCCTTATGTTTTATGTAATGATCTCTTAGAGCATCCATTTTAGTTAGTTTAGTTTGAGGCTCAAAAATAAAATATAAGCTCTCTTTCTATTTCATGGCTACTTAGCATTTTTCTTCTTCTTATGTAATTTTCTTCTTAATGCAATTTTAATTCTTGCTCTTTTTCATTTACATGTTTTTTCCTTTCATGTTAGTAGTGTAGAACTTTTTATTTATGTTAGTAGCTTAGATTTTATTTTATGCAATTAGATTAGTTCTCACTTTATTTTCATTAGCTTGCATTGTTCCTCTTATTTATGTTTCATGTTGCAATCTACAATTGTTGAATTGATAACAAATATGAGAGGCTAAACCCCTTCAATTTAGATGTAATGAAGCTCTCTTAATCATGTAGATTCAACATTTTGCTGATTTTTGATCTCATTTTGTGCTTAATGGAAATATTTGATGTGGTTTAACTTATTGTTTTAACTTTGAATTTGATAATTTATGTTGTTAACACCAAATAGACTATGCTTAAACAAACAAAACGCAAATTACCTCTTCATCTACATATGATTATGCTAATGAAGTGATTTTAAAATCAAAATTTGATGGTCTATATTTTTAATCAATAGTTAATAGGTCATGCTTAGAATAGATTTTATTTTCAAGTTCATTGTCATTTTTGTGAGAGTTAAAAAGTAGTTTAATAGGTATGTTATAGTGTGATGGTTTATATTGGACTAATTAATAGCACAAATATATCATACTTATGATAAACACATCGATTAAACTTACTAATGACAAAAAAAGATCATAATTTCACGTTGTGTTGATACTTGATTTATATGATCATGAAAGTAGATTTATCTCTAAATTGCCTTCAAACGCTCATATTTTTATCCATTCTAGCTTTTGTTATTTTTTACAATTTTTTTAGCTTAACACTCTCAAATCTTGGTTTAATTTGATTAAATTGAAATTTAAAAATCTAAACAATTCCCTGCGGATCGACCCGTACTCGCCACGTACTATCATTGTACGTCGTACGCTTACGGTTATTTTTATTTAAAATTTGATCGGCTATTTTCTAATATAATAGGAATTTAGCCGTCAAACATGCATCGCAACCTCCTTCTGTTTCCTGATTCGCCACTCGCTCCTCCACTTATGTGCCACAGCCAACAGTCTCATGCTTGACCGCTAAATCCTCCCTTATTCCAACTATGTAGGCCCTCATCGCATGTCTTCCTTTGTTTGCATTTTCTCATTGTTCTTTTTCCCTTGTCATGATTTTCATTTTTTGTTTTTTTTCCTTTGAATTTTGGAGGCTAGGGTTCGTGAATATCACATATGGGGTTAATTTTCTATCGTTCGTAACATCTTGACAAAAATTGACTATCATGTGTAGTCCCCTTATAGTCTCTTTCCAATTAGTCATAACAAAGGCAAACTGTTAATGTTAAAGCGAAGGTCTTTAGATTTGATCATATTTTTAGATAACACTTTCTTCAAAAAACCGTATGTAATTGTCTGCGGGTGCAATTGACAAATTTACATCAAATTGTCTATTGGCCGTAAATTCTCAATTGAACCCGACCAAATAATGACAAACTGGGAAGAGAGAGAAAAATTCATCGTGGACTTGAGTGGCCGTCATCACCTAAAAACTCAATTCTCGCTTTATGTCAATCAAAATACCTTTACCGAGAAATTACAAATTTCATCATTGAATCTCTTACAGTAGTAGCAACGTCTAAAAAAACTACCTCATTTGATGATCTATAAAGGAAAAAAGAATAATTAAAAAAAATAAATAAAACTTTAACAATAAAAATAAAATAAAATTAAAGAAACTTTCAACAAAGGTAATAATATCAGCCAAACATCTATTTATTTCAATAATCATGATTGCTAATCAGCATGCTTAAACAACAAATTTAACAATAGCAAATGATTAGCAACCAAAATTTAGCATTCAGCTTTCAAGAATTAAAGCAAATGAAGCATGAGCTAAATCTGAATGTCACAACAACTCCAAATTGCTCACATTTGCTGAATCCGAAGTTTGTTATCGAGGGATACAAAGACCTGATTCTGCAAAATAATATCCAAGGGTAATGTCAAAAAATTGAAAAATAAAAATAAATAAACCGATATTTTCTGTTGCATCGTGAAATAATAATTAAATTAAATTATTTACACATAAAAGCTTAGGTCCCGTTTGGCTTGTCGTTTTTAGTTTTGTGTTTTCGTCTGTACAAAAACGCTTCTGTTGTATGTATTGTTGAAAAACAAACAATTTTAAAAAATGAAATTAACATGTAAAATAGAAAACAAACTTATTTTGTTTTTCGTATTTCGAGAGATAACAAAAGCACATAGAACAATCCAACTCATTCGTGTCCGTTGGCCGTCGCAATGGCTAAGAATTATAAATCTACTTTTCTTATTTCTTGTTATTTCTTAGTGCAAGTTGAAAACACAAAACTCAAAATACAAAATGAAACCAAGCGGACCCTTATAATTTTGCCCTAGCACTTATACACATATGTTAGATGACCATTCAAATTCTAAACCATAAACGAGAATACACATCTCTGCGATTAAGAGCTAAAATACACAAATGATTGAGTTTTGAAGGCACCAATGAATTCAAACTCCATTAATCAAAGAATCTAGTTGATACTGTGAATGATCATGGAGAGGCCGGACGCCGAGCAAACTTTATATATACAATGAGATAGAAGTAATATTGCATCTGGTATCCCGTTTTGTTATCAGAAGGTCACACCTTACGAAATGATGTTAACCCTTTAAATATAAAAATAACCTAGGATTTTAAAAAAAATCCACAAGGAAAAAGAAAAAGATGAAAATATGTCAGGATTCTGCCACATCAATTAGAAAGGAAAAAAAACACCCATAGAAGTATGGAACTACAGGAATTTCCCTTGACATAAAAAATAGCAATGGTACAACAGTGATTCCTCTCAATTATCTAGGTTCAACTGTGATCTTCAAAACAATTTACCAAAGCACTGAATCTGGTAGAGATTAAAGTAGTTTCTCATCAATGCATCTACAAAAATCCTAACCCATATTGGATGTTGATTTATCCACAGAATATGATATGAAGGAATTAGCGTGAACAAGCCTAAATTATAAATTGTTACGGGTGTTTCTTCTTAAGCATAATTAATATAGAGAATTAACGGATAAACAGAGCAGAAAGTGCTCTTTATTTGAATAATTTTGTAATTTTTCTCACAGTGAAATGGTTTAGGTAACAATCTTTAATTGGACCTATTCGGGGTACAGAAGTGCTGTTCGAATAATGTCACCAAACAGAAATATGACGACCAAGTCTTAAGATCCAGACATTCAAACATTTATCCATAACTAGGCATGTCAATGGTACGGGTTTGAACCGTACCTACCCTGTTAATACAGGTACGGCTATATGTTTGTCAAGCCCAAACTCGAACCTGACTCAATTATTATTAGGGTTGGGTACAGTCTCTTCACTACCCGACCCGGTTTTAGCCCTACATAATTAGTATTTATCCATTATAGCAAAAAAATGAACATATATATTGTTTAGGGACATTTCACTAGAATGACAAACTTTGCAGTCCAATTAGTTTCTAGGACACACATCCATAGAAATTAATTTCAAGGCCAAAGTCAGCAGAATAATTACTTTTAAGGACAAAGTCAGCAGTCCAATTACTTTCAAGGTCATAATTTCATAGGTTTTTAGGCCTTAGAAACTAATTATTTTGCATTTTGTCCTTAAAAGTAATTATTGCAGTTGTGCATCCTAAAAACTAATTGCACTAGCTAAAGAGGCCCTTGTGGCTAATTTCCACTATTTTTGTTTATGTACATATATATTACTACCCAATTTGTTTGTTCACTTAGTTAAAAACTTACTATCTAAAAGGATGACTATAACATTAATATTTTAATTCGAGTATATAGTTTTTACCCAACTGGCTTGAAAAGTCCAACGGGTCGGGCTCGGGTAATAAGCTGAAATACCCAACGAGTTTGGACTAGGCTTAGATTACGATAATGGTAACTAGACTTGGGTCCAGATTCTAAGCTACCTGGACCGAGAGCCTGATCCACCGATCCATTGAAAAACACATGCATCAAAAGAATCTCATCGACTTGAACTAAAGATAAGAGGAGATTATGTAGTAAACATAAATGTGAAAAATAAATGTGATAATTGTGTATGTACAGAGAAATTTTAAGCGCCTCATTTTCACTTTCATTTTCACTAAATTCAAACACTTGATTAATTTAACAGCCAGACAGATTTGCCACGAAGTGACTCACGATACTAAACCAAATATGAGTTAATCTAAACTGAAAATAAATGGAAGTTGAAACCTAAAAGGCTAAAACCCAAAGTGATGAAAATATGTTCATTTAACACCCCTGTGTTTAAATGTTAACATAGTATTATATCAGCGAAATGATACTTGAATTTCTGGTACATGCCAATCTCTTTACTGTAAACAACATCGAAGCCTATAGGAAAAGAAACCCTCAAACCATGGCTCATCTCCTGAAGATGACTAAGTTGGAATGTGAATTTTTACTACCCTCAAACCATGGCTAAAACCCAAAGTTGGAATGTGAATTTTTACTTGCAATGGTATCATAGTGCATTTCCAGCTGAAATAACATGTGTTATATTGTGCTAACGACATACAGGTTATGAACACCAACATAGTGTGGGTTATTTTAATGTATACTGAATAAAAATGTGTTGAGGTGATAGTCGTAAATCTAAAGAATACGATTCTAAAGTTGGAATATTGGAATATTTAGCTTGAAATAAATGGTTTTGCTTAACTCAAGATAGAGGAGACCAAAATGAGTACAATTGCATTTTCATCATCTATGATTGTAGATCATTGCAGTTGACGATAACTATTCTAAAAATTATAATATGGTCTACGTGTAGTGTGAATGAGTGTGGAGCAATCATCAATGTTCAAAGGAGGCATTTGTAAATGAGTGCGGAGCAATGTTTTAAGGGGGCATCTGTAAATATCTCTAAAGTCATAAGACAACGGTGAGGCCTAAGTTTTTCATGTAAACAATAAGCACTATTAGCTGAAACCAGTAGTACCTTAAAATTGATAGGTTTATTGCCTTTAATTTTTTAACAAGCTAACACTGTGTTACATGATCAAACACTGTTGTTGCAGAGTTTGTCCTGACTCAATTTCTAGCTGAGTCGCGACGAAGTCACTTTCTTTAAAATGTTCATGGCTCTACCTGAATGGTGCAGGGTAGACTATCAACAACGCCGTCGCAGGATAAAACAGCCTGTTCGTTTTCTCGATTTCCATCTGCATCGATGAAAATCAATCTTTGCACCCTTATTTTTTATTATTTTGACAGTCCGAGTTCAAAGTGAACTTTAAAGGAAATTTCAGAAAGAAAGAAGATATATATTAGGTTATGTCGTATCCATCTATTTATTCATGAGATAGACAAGATATTTTACACTGGATCTATCAACTTTGTTTTATGCATTTACTGCAGATACTAACAACCGGATCACACAGACGATGTGATTCGTTTAACCGCCATGAACCTAGGTTTCATGACTAACAAAGAATTATATTATGCAAATAACTTTTGTCCACCTAGTCACTAGGAGAAAATGCAAAAGAAACTCGCAAATTCTTGACCACTCGTGCACAAATCATTGCCTCGATATACGATTCTAACCAAGAATCATACGTCATCATAATAGTATGTTCCACAATCCACACTATGTCGTGATGTCCAACTGTCGTCATTAAAGCATCTTTGCACTATGCAATAATATCTTATATACCATCATTATAACATGTTATGCGCTATGGAGTGATGCTTGATTACCATCACTGTAGCACGTTTTACACCATGCACTGATGTTTGGTCATCACCATTGTAGCACGTTCTGCAATACGTAACAACGCAACATCATCATTGTGGCGCATCCTGCACTATGTGGTGATGCTACATCATAATCGCGGTACGTTTCGCACTACGCAATGATATCAGTTTGTGGACATTCGTTCTTCGACTAATAATAAATCTCGCTCATATCATCTCCATATGCCACCCTAAGTCATTGAAGAGCAAGCGAGTATGACTTGAGTACCCTAAGTCATTGAAGAGCAAGCGAGTATGACTTGAGTACCCTAAGTCATCTCAGTATCTGAGATTTTCACCTCAACTCAACACCCGACTGGCTTTAATTCCCATTCACTCATAGCCACTCAAGCGCAAACACCTGATTCAAGTTTCAACTCCAATTGACCTAGATTGAAGATGGGTCAAACAAGACCTAAATATTCAAGGCCCCAAATATCTGAAGAACTCACTTCACTATGAAAGTACAATGCTGAAAAAGTGGTCTCAAAAAAAACAAAGAGATGGAGACCACCGAAAATATACGACATTTAGGATCTAAAATGTCTGTTTCATCAACATAAAACGAACTTTTGATAGGCAGGTGTCATACCACAAATTTTCGCGATGGTTTATTGAAGGAAAAACTACAATAAACAGGGCACAATGCACACCAACGAGAACTTTCAAATCCAGAAGAACGACATAAATTTTTAGGAAGAGCACATTACTACAAGACCAACAATGGAAAGCATTATTTAAATCAAACAATCCAGTGGCTCAACGATTCGTTGTGTGAATAATGGTCCAGAAGGACCCTGAAGACCTCCATATCAAAATGACACAAAATTTACACCACGTATTTAAAAAAATGAGCACAATGGTACAAGAATCTTTGGAACCGGATAAGCAGATTGTGAGAACGATTGAAATCCAAAGTGAAAATAACTCAAGATCGGTTACGTGATGTATATAACTATACATTCAACCATGTTACCATGCATGCAAGATTATATATGTTGATATATAAAACAGTAATCATGTTTCTTCTCTATTACTTGGTACTTCACCATGCTCGCACTGAACCCTCTCTCCATCACCCACTCTTCCCTACACTACGCTCGCACCACCTCTAAAGATTGAAATACGTACTAGCAAAATTATGGGGGCTTGAATTAATGAGGGAATGGGCGATCGAAATTATACATGGCTCGAATATGGCAGGCTCAAAAATTTACGAAGTGGTTTGAAACTCATAAAAGGCAGGGTTGAATATATGCGGTACTAGGTAGTAAGGAGAGCTCGATTATGGGGTAGAAAATTATTTGAAAAGGTAGTCAACTAAGAGCTATTTGGCCTATTATTTTGGATCTCAACAAAGATATTTTGACTGCGTCTTCCATTATAAATACACCATCAATTACAATAGAAAGGGGACTTCCTCATCAATTTTCTTCTACACAAGCACCTTAAGTCATCCATTGTTCTTACCACAAATTGTAAGAAGTACAACTATTCGCAGTGATTTTTTAGTCACAGCTGTCTGTAAAAGCTAGCAATAAAAATCATATAAATCCAGGTAGGTACATCGCCGAACTACTACAAAAATGCTCTTGTTTCATTTTAATTCTTCCGCATTTACTTTTTTATGGTTATTTTCAAACTACTTGCTTTTCCTGATATTAAACAATGTTAAAAGAAAATTTTAGTAAATTAATCTTTCATGAAAATTACATTTACTTATCGTTCATAAGGCAGATCCACAAAATCAACATCAAAGTTTGCACTCAAATTTGACGCAAACACATGTCTATAAAAGAGAAAATACACTATATCAATATCAATATCAATAGCCTCAACCATTATATCAATATCAATAGCCTCAAAAGCCGCAATGTGTCTTACATCCCTTTATCTTGTCTTCATGTGTCTATAACGAAAAACAACTCCTTTATCTTTTGTCTTCACATGTCATAAAAAAGATATCCTTTCATTTACTACATAGAGGAACCACAACTAATAACGGATTTAAAGATGGTGAAATATCAAATCATGGACTTCAAGCATCGATGTGAACAAAATTGTTTTAAGGTCGCATCACAGGGGCTCGAAATCGAACAAGTACACTCACTCTTCTTTTCTAACTCAAATCATACAGAAACATTTTCGTTTAGTGCATTTAAAAATTCCACATTATTTCATTTTACACGTGG
This sequence comes from Allium fistulosum, assembly GCA_030737815.1. Lineage (NCBI taxonomy): Eukaryota > Viridiplantae > Streptophyta > Magnoliopsida > Asparagales > Amaryllidaceae > Allium > Allium fistulosum. The sequence goes on from CM060905.1 coordinate 289,859,081, forward strand.
ATGCTGAGTTTGTTAGGCAAAATTAATATGAGAATCATTGATCACAACAGCTCAATGTTGCAAAATTTATGCTGTAAGAAACATTGTTGGAAATCGTCGAGTTAGTGATTATTTGTAAGAATGTCATACCTTCCAATTGGATCGCTCAATTACATAAGATGTAGTTAAATGCTCTTGGACACCAATTAGTGTTCTTGGACATGTACACTATTTGATATATTTATGTCACTTTATTTTGTTGACGTGTTTATGTTTTGTTAGACCATTAAATATTGTTGATGTATGCTATTCTATGATAGTTATGTTAGACTTATTAGTACTTAGTTGTATAATTGAATAGTTAGCATATTAAATGAGTATAGAATTTTATTGATGAATAGGTTAGATAGCTCCGCCTAGTCTCTATCAATGTTTCCGTAAAATTTTGTTTCATATAAGGATGGTTTTTCATATAGTTCTTCTTTGTCTCGAATAACAAAGTGCAAAATGTGACAGGTGTTATGAATTAATAGTAATATTGACGTCCTTTTGAAGATGCTAACAAATCATGTATATAATTTAAGCTTATGTCTGAATATATGATGGAAATTTGATATAATTGAGATGCATATTGAATGCATTGGATACAAAAACGACCAAATCATGTACAATATAGATGAAGGTAAAAAGGGCTTATTATCATTGTTTCTTGAACATAAATGAGTTGATAAATTTTGGCACATCTCAAGTCAATACAAATTTGAGAAGTATCCGAGGTGGACTTTCATTCATCGAGTTGCAAATGAGAAGAAACTAACACAAATGAGAAGAAACTAACACAGCCAACCCATAAACAATTTCATCAACTATTTTTTACAAGTTTTTACCGGTTGCATGTGTGATCACATGAAAACGGAGCAGTATATATATATTATCCAATAAGAACTAGTGTTTTGTTCATGTAGTATGAACAAAATTGCACTCTAAAGGTGGAACCCAGTGCACGAGGCTCCCACATGATAGCGGATTCTGGGAAGGTCGATAACGTACGCAGCATTTCCCTTGCGAAGAGGCTGTTTTCGAACTCGAATCTAGACTCCCAGATCACCATGCGGATGACCTAACCGTTGCGCCAAAACTCCACCTCAAGGTGCACTCTACTAACCATAATATTGAAAATGATTAGCACTGACTGTTTCTGAAATGGAGCCACAATCAAATGCTTTTTGGATAATTTAATTTTTGTTAAGGGGACACATGAAAATATGACAAGGGCATTGAATACTTTTCTTCTTAGGTGTTTTACGTTGTAATAGAGTTGTTGGCTTTTGAAGGCTCAAGATGCGATTTAAATCGTAAATCGTAAAGTTCAAACTTTGAATCAAAACAAGATTTGAATAGTAAACATGGATTCAAAAGATCCATATTTTAAAGTATACAGATTCTGAAATTGATTTAATGTTTGAACTTCTACAACTAAACTTAAAACTTAATATTCTCTCTAATTACATTTATCGAAGGCACTTTATCAAAAACTTTCTTTGATCAAAAAATGTATGCTCGATAATAGGCCCCTTTCAAAAAACTTCATATTGCATAGAATAATATATCATATGGCGACAAAAAGAGAACAAATGTAGATTATAAATATGAGTTAGGTCGAGAAAACCGTTCCAAAAAAGAAAAATATTAATATTTATTACGATGATATTAGTGATTGATAAGGAGTGAAATAATACTCTAACCCAAGAGAGAAAATTCTCAAATTAAATTGAAAAGGAAAAACACAAACGTGCATAACTCTGATCACACAAAGTTTCACGTTACGGGCTTATTGCAATTTATAAATTCACACATCTAAATATGCTAAGACATCGAATGATTATTTAAGATGGACATTAATAATGAAGAAATGAAGACTTTTCATGTAGACAGTAGTTGAAATTTATTACATCTTACAAAGGAGAAGCAAAAATAGTAGTAAGTAGGTTTATAAATGAACAACGATGGAGTTATAGAACAAGATTAGCAAATAAAGGGTTTTAGCAATGAATAATGGAGTATCTAATGATATGCTTTGCAGATTATGATATATACTTCTATTTCATTTTTATTAACCATGTTTATGACAATAAAAAGTTAAGTTAGAACATCTTGATGTAACTTTTCTTGCAGTGTGATCTTAACGACTAAATTTATATTCAACCAAAGGAGCTCATGTATAGAGGTAAACAAGACTATGTAAACTTAACCTAATTTTTATGTTGATTCCATAGTGTCTAAGGCGAAAAAGCGAAAAAGCCCCAGGCCGGTGCCTTGAGCATCACTTTTCCAACAAGAGTAGAGATTGATGCGTCGATGTGAGCAGGTGAAGGTAGGTGATAGACAGTAGCTTGAATTCGACGGCAGTGGTAGGTCAAATTTGTGGGCGGTGGGGATGTAAGTTTTGAGAGTGAAAACATTTTTATGCTCTAAACAGTCGATGTCGACAATGCTCTATGCCCTAATTTGATTGATATTTTCCAAATAAGCCTTAATGGACTCGACTGGGATGAAACCCTTAATTTTCTTGTAAAAACGATTTAACAGTAAAGCGTGCTTTTTCAAGCGCTTCGATTTTTCAGCGCCTGAAGCGCTTTTTTGATGCCTTGTACGCCTGGAAGAGCAGAAAAGCCCTAGGCTGACGTCTATAGCTTTTTGACGCCTAGGCGAGCGCTCTGATAACTACTTGATTCAATTAACCACTTAGATAATAGTACAATTTTTTTTGATAAGCTTATGTTATCAGAAGTGTTTCTAATATTATATAGATCAACATGTATACCTAAAAGTGTGACGAAATCATTTATTAACTATTATATGTAGATGACATATTGGTTGTTTGATATTGAAGTCTATATATATATATATAATTGTTTAGAAAAGCGAGACTGAGTAAAATAAAAGGTTCAGATTCATTAAAAAAAATCAAGGAAAATTATTACTCAAATTAGTATAAAGAACGTGAAATCGATTTTAACTTTATTGGTTTCTCATCTTGTGATTTTAAAATGTATTCTAAATTGAATAAAAAAAAGAAATATCTGATGAATGTGTGTATGGTACTAAGGTCAAGATTTTAGCGCATACAATTGTATGACCAAAGTTGAATATGATTTATGCGATTGACATCGTGAGTAGGTGTGCGTTTAATAATGGCAAACAGTGAATATCATTTCCATGTATAATGGAAATGTCAATGGGTGTGATTTATTGAAGGTTGTTCTAACTCTAATAATGTACTAGTTTGGATAGGAGAATTATTGTGCTATATGCTTTTACATTAACATAGGTACATCCATAATACATACATTATTGACTACCAAGACGAAGTTTATGGCTATAGTGAAAGTAACTAATAAAATTTGTATTTGTTGCAATTGTTTGATATACTGCATAAATGTGAAATTGTTTCTAAATTACAAAAGTGCAATTCATTTGAAAACCAAGTGTAAAGCTCTAGGATGAAACACATTGACGCTAGGAGGTTTAGCATGATGCCCAAAGTAAAAATGTTTAAGATAAGTTTCACAATTTGCAAACAAATGATATCTTAATGTTATGTTAAGAAGATGGTTCTAAGCGGAAAGCTTCAGCAAAATGATGTGTTTGTCAAAATGTAAAGGCTTCATTGGACATAACTCAACAATCGAAATAATACTTTATATTAAAGACAAGAAAGCTTTAATATTAATTTTCATGGGCACTTGAACAATTAATCGACATAAGATGGCCTTATTGAAACTTATGTTCCAAGTGACTTAGCCATGTAAAATGTCATGAACGTTGGTAAAAGGTTGAGGTTACCAAAATTGAAGTAGTATTAGTTATGCGAGATGGGTTTTACGATAAGAGTTAAATTTTATGATAGACAATACAATGCAGCACAGTGGAGTACGGAAATGTCAAACAATAAACATGAAGAGACAAAATCTTCAAGCGCGAAGGAGATGACAAAAGCAATCACAAAAAGAAGAGTTGAGAAACTCACTTTCAATCTAAGAAACTGAAAGTAGAAACTGTCCAATTCCCTAACCGAAAGTAGTTTACTATTTTTGAAATTATTCCCAAAAAATGCCTTAAGAAGCCATACAAAATTTTGGATTTGCATTGCTCTCTTGCTTTTGAAGTATTTGATCAAGAGTTGTAGAGTTTTACCTTGGCGGTTTTCATCAACAGTAGGTAGTGAAGTTCTGTTTTTGTGAGAATAACAAATTTGTTTTGTTCTCTATTGGTATTGGGCTTCATTGAGCTAAGAATCAGAACAGCTGATATTTAATTTAAATGGTAATGCTAACAAGATACATTTGATTACATATATTATATAATAGATCAAATGAAAATTTAGGATTGACCTTCATTGAATTTTTTTAGCTAATGTAATTCAAATTACAATAGCCATCTCTTTTTGATGATCAATGATTAAAATAATAAAAATTGTAGAAATGCACCATGTAGATCAGTATAACCAAAGATGGGTTGTTCATTACTATGTAATTCAGAATAATAAAATTCTAGGACACCTCTATTTAAGTTTGTTATTTATGATTCATTTACATACAAAACTAAGATCATTGTTTTCCATAATTTATTTGATTTCAAATCCAAAGGGCCTTACCGCAAATGAGTTGCATCCATATCAACAAAAAGCCATTAGCTATATATCAGTTTACAACTTAAAAAAGTCAGCACCCCTTTACTAAGAAAACGTCCCTGCACAAGCATAATACACACAAATAAAATGCAACAAGAAAACAGATAGACTATCTGAGAAACAGTGTCTTACTGCAAACTAAACAAAACAACATGAAGTTTGACTGTTATCAGACTCCTGGGTGGGAACGGCATATCATACCCTGAGATAAAGCTCTGGATACGGAATCAATCCCCAATCTCGATGTCAAGCGAGCTGATGACACCACACTATGCAGCGGAAGCATGGATTCCAGTGATCCAATTCCACGTGCAACCCTGCAGTTTATAATTGGAATGGTGAATTGTTTTTCATCAAATCTCTGCGCAATTAACCAACATAAAAGTTTGAAAGAGTGGAAGCAGAAGGCTTGCCTTGAAAACCGAATGGTGGAGGAGTTGAGAGGAACTGAGGAGGAGAACGGATTGGATTTTAATTTTGATGATGCATTCACAAATGAAAACGCGGGCTTTGAGAAAGAACGAAAGCGAGACGCCATGAATAGAAGAAATGTATAATTTAGGGTTTAGGGGAAATGAAATGCGGATTCACTATCGGTACAAGGGGCTGCTGGTTTCAAATGGAAAACTGGTGTTATTGTCTAGACACACCTGCTTATCCTTTTCCCCCGTTGCTCTTCCCCAAAAATACACCAGACTGTTAAACAGAACCCTCTTTTTTCATCTTTTACTTTAGACCCTTCGGGAGCGTTCTCAACGAATGATAACGGGACATTTGAACGGGGTATTTGAACGAAGAAGTTGGTTGAACGAAGAATGCATTTGGCGATACGAACGGTGTATTTGAGCGGGGTATTTAACTGTGGTTTTTAATTTAATTGATTTACAATTAATTAATTAATTAGTTGTTTTTTAATAAATAATATGTGTCAATAATTTGCAAAAATAAATAAATAAATTGTAAAATTATAAATTGTTTGGATTCGGTTCAAACCAACTCTATAATGTAGAGCACTTTGATACGATCGCAATGCAAAAAACTGCGTCTCAAACGAAACCCGTTTGTAAAAGTTATTAATTTTAGAAATATATAAAAATGTAAAATTATTAATTAACATTATTAAAAAATGCGAACTGATCAAAAATCTGCTTTTTTCGCAACGGTGCATTTGGCCCATTACCATTGACCGAGTCGGACGTGTCAAGAACGATAATGAAAAATAATAAAGCTGCGAACACACCCATCATTTCTTGGAAGCAATAGCTCCTCGCAGCTACCCTATCTAATATTATGTATTAAAATAACAAAATATGAGTGTGGACGCTCGATCTTGCTCGGCCTGAGATGGGTACGTCAACTAACAACAGCAACTACACCTACGAAGCACGATACTGCTGAAAAATATTAAATAAAAATAACTGATAGTAAAAGAAATGGATATGTGAAGAAAAATGCTTGACACGGAGCATGAGGAATTGATCAGACCGCTACTGCAACTGATATTTTGTAGAAGCTATAAATTGTTGTTGAAATTAAACTTGATATCATTTTCAATTTGCGGAGAGTATAGTAACTTCTTTTGCAATTTTTGGAAAAAAGCAATGAGAATCGATGAGGAAAGAAGAGGAAATGAAGCAGTTATTGTTTCAACAAAATATGGTATACTTGCCATTAATTGTAGATATTATGTCGAATAATTAGGATTTATGCTATTTTATGCGCATCGTTCTGAAAACCATGTCTATTTTTTTTACTTAGTTTTGCAAAACCAATCGACATGGGTTTTTGCAGTAGACATTCTAATATAACTTTAAAGGTCTTTTAAGTGGCATTAGTGATAGCTTAAGTGTGTGTAGACAGTAACACTAATTTTTTTATGAGAACTTATTTTCTTGTGGGATAACAATATGAATGTGTTAATTTCGGACACATACGTACCTTTCAAAAATATCATTTTACATTTGTGCCTTTTATAAACTATTTTCGACATCTTTGTTTCATCTGCTTCATTGATCTTCGTTTTTTTTTACTTTCAATTTTACCTTTGCCTCTTCTCAATAACGCACAACCTACCGTTATAATCGTGTGGTAAATTTCACGCTCTTCAACATCTCTAATCCCTAATCACGCAAAATGCAATCCTAAACGTGTAGGGTAGCCAAATCTATTTAGTGTTTTTTTTACATTTGTTTGTTTCGATGTTTATTTATTTTATATTTTCAGAATAATCAAGAATTTGCATTCAGTTTTTTCTATTCGTTTATTTTTAAATAATGGATTCAAGGTTAGAAATTTTGTTATGATAGAAATTTTGATGTGTACAAATTTTGTTGTGATATAAACTTTTGCTTGGTTGTTGGAATATAAATTTTATGAAATTTATTATGAATATTTGTCAACAATTACATGTTTGGCGGATATTTGTATGCAAGTATATGTTCGTTAAATATTTGTCTAGCTTATATTTTCCTATCAAATATTAGTCTAATAAATATTTGCTTGGTAAGTATTACTCTAGTAAATATTTGCAAGACTAATTTTCGTTATTTTGTTTATGCTTTTCAATTGATTTTTTATAGTCAAATGAATATCTGATATATTTTCGTAGACCTTACAATGTTGATGTTTTTGGTTTTTTTATGTTGAATAGTGATAGTTACTGGGAGTGTTAGGGTTGAATGATTGTGTTTTGAGATCAAAAATGAGTTATGTGAGCATTGGTCTAAATTAACACCTTTATCTATTGAATTGTCATATGAAATGGATGATAAGGTAAGAGTCATTGAAATAATTTCTGATTTGCATAGTATATTGTTTCTTGTTTCCCATAGTTGTGAGGAGTTTCTAGTTGTTTTTATTTGTTCGAAGCAATCTAAATGTAGCTCAACTGATGTTGGTTCTCATAGTTCTACAGTTCATGATTCTTTTAGTGAGAGTGGTTTATTTGTTTTTTTTTTTTTGATGTTTCAATGTTTGCTTCTTCAGTTGAAGCTATTTCATTTGTGAAACAATTATTAAACGGTGAATTTGGAAATTCGATGTTTACCTGTGTTGGTCAATGATTTCTTAGTAGTATTAACAATTTGTGTTTATAACTTATGGTTGGTTCTATTAAAAATTAATATAAAGTTATTATTCTTAAGAATGACAAAGAGTGTGTTACCATTGTTTACTCATGAGAATATTATTTATTTTGTATTCATACGTCTCTTAAATTTAGTCTTCTTAGTTTCTTTGTTATCAGAACCATACAATTTATCATTCTTGTGGTACGTGTAGTGTAGCTGTTAAACTGAAAGTTGTAAAGGATCGTATATGGCTAAACCATAGTATATAAACAATATTATAAGTAGCCATAAAATAAAGTAAAAAGCTCGCAGACTAGATTTTTTATATTGGTTCGAACCACCGTCCTACATTCAGTCTCAAAATATCGTATTCTGGCTTGCCCTAGCTTTGCCCGGAGGAATATGCCTTTACACTTGCATGGGTCGTTGAATGGGTCTTTTACACAAACTTAGAAGAATACAAACGTTGGTGGTAGTTATGTCTTCAATGCAAAGATTTGTCCAATACAGTACAAGTTCCTATAACTTACAAGAATTGATTTGTAGTTGAATGAACAGAAGTTTAGGAAGTAAGAATATCAAAGAATTGAATATTATCAACGAATGATTGCTGATAGAGTAGAGTAAGGTTGCAGAGAATAGATAAGCAAATCAGAGAGTAACATTGGTGATTGAACTTGTTGAAAACACAGTTATTTATAGAGTTTAAGAGATATGATCAAAAAGTATGATATCCCTCCATTGTAGAAGGTCGTGACTGAAAGAGGAAGAAAGATCGCGTCTGTTAGAGTAAAAAGAAATTTGAAATTCGTTTATGGAAAATCAAATCGAAGTGTTCACCGGTGCACCAGTGGGCTTCCACCGATGGGCACTTCTGATTTGATTTCCAAAAGTCGTTTAAATTTACAGAAAATATATAAAAAATTATATAAAAACTTGTTTTAACGATATTTGTGAATATCTTCAAGTGCACTTCCAATAGTTGCCAATCGATGATCTTCGAAGCTTAAGCACTATTACTTTTCTCCCTTTTGAAGCTGTAGTGAAACTTCTTTAAGTAGTGCATTTTAATCTCTAGTATGGAGTTGTCGTCATCAAAACTGAGAATCGTAGTTCTAACATTTTCCCCCTTTTTTATGACGACAATTCATATATGCATTTTCGACGAGATATTTATTGATTATTTCTCCCTCTTTGTCTCATCAAAAAGGAAAATAAAGTGGATATTATAGACCGAACATTATAGACCATAAACAACATATTACAAACACAGAACAATGGCAGTCACAAAACATACAAATTATCACAGTAACCAACCATACAAATGTCAAACGTCAAATGCAAGAATATTAACACATGTCAACAATCACATAACACATACCAACAATCCAAATGCAAGATAAAAGATGCAAACACAAATGTCAAACAAATGTTATACAAATCATTGTTTATGATGGAGCACAAAGTGATATTGTCCTAAAGAAGCTGCAAGCCAGGGAAAGTAATAATAGCCTAAAGGAGTAGTAGGATCCAACTCTGGAAATCCATTGTGATGTTTGTCTGGTACTGGAGGACGAACTGGAGATCCTGAAGCATGAGTAGTAACAGCATGCGGTCTAGGTCCTCTTCCTCTGGATCCCATCTTGGTAGGTCCAGGCGCTTGAAATGAAGGGCATGCTTCTCTAGAGCCATGAAGTCCTGCATGAAAATCATGCATAGAAGGTTGGGAGACTTGCAGCGCCTCACTACTTGTACGGACTCCACTCTTTCTAGTTCGTACTGATTCACATAGTCGAGTCAAATGCGATCTAATAACTCCAAGCTCTTTCTTTTGTTTCATTTGTTCTTCACGCATTGTCTAAATAGTTGTCCTTGCCTGTCAAAAGCAGCAAGAATACGAGCTTTGGATGGCGATGTATGCATATGACTGTCATGAAGCGGAGAGGAAGGTCCAAGGATGTCTTCTTAAGCCAACTCGTGTATAGGAGTTTCAATAGTAATTTTATCCAGAGTCGATAAAATTTTATAGCTTTCAACACTTTATTATCAAACACACTTAAGCACGGATTCCTAATAGGAGTCGTGTCATCCAATACAACACCAAATCATCGAAGAATTATTGTAATTAAATTTCCATAAGGATTGTACCTTCTTTTCTCACCAGATCTATTCTTCATCATGTTGTTCATAATTGAATTAACGTAATTAGCTCTAATATCTCCCAAAATAGCATACATGGCATCACGAACTAACGGGTATATCTCATCAAAACTACCAGCTTTTAAGATTATATTGTATCGTAGAATCCGAATTATAACATGAGGCAAATGAGCTATGTTCAAAGTATGAAGGATCGTATATGGCTAAACTATAATATATAAACTATTAAATTTAGGCGACACTATATGGAGAATTATAGAGGTCGGAAGTAGCTTCGCAACGGAGAAAACGATTCGCAAATCGGAATTCGGAGGTGGAAGTTATAAGGGAAAAGGTGGAGTAGGCTGTTTTGGCAAGGTTAGACGTCTGAGGAAAATGGTCAGACGTCTGGCCCTTCAGCGAATCTGCACCATGGTTCCAGAGAATGAGCTCAAACGTCTGACCAAAAGGGTCAGACGTCTGAGTCAGTGCAGATTTGGTTCCAGTGACTTTTATCAGACGTCTGACCAAATGGTCAGACGTTTGAGCTGAAGCAAACTTTTCCAAAGACTTCAGTCAGACGTCTGACCATTTTGGCCAGACGTCTGAGGCGTCTATCGCTTGTTTTTGCTCTACGGACTTGGCGTGAAGATTTGTGACAACTATAGGGGCAATTTCGAAACATTGCCTAGGGTTTCTATTCTCCTATATAAGCTAGCTTCAGGTTCCAGATCAAAAAGGGCAAGCGACTGCAAGAGATTAGGCTCCACCAATTAGGGTTTATCAAAACCTAATTTCTTCAATTATCTTCTCCACAAATCAATTTCTTATTAGAATTTTGATCATTGTATTCAATCTCTTGTACTCTTCTCATCAATATTAATAAAGCTCTCTCTTAAAGTGGATGTACACTAACACAACGTTAGTGGAACCACTATAAATCGCTGTGTGATTTACTTTTTGTTATTGCTTTGATTTCTGAATTGCTTGTTCAGGATTGTGATTGTCTTTGGATCGGTTGAGATTAGAATTGAGTTATTGGTTGGTTGTTTTTACACTTCTTACCACGATCCCATCTTCCGCTGTGCTTGTGGGATTTCGATTCGAGTGGTCTCCAGTTGGAATCCCGATTCCAACATTTGGTATCGGAGCATTGGCGTTGGTAGGTGGTTGTAGAAATGCCAGAATCAGATAATACCTCAAGTAGTTCCTCAATGGGTAATCCAAGTGGTGTAGCTCCTTATGTATGTGGATCGTATGTAGCTTCAGGATCACAATTGGTAATAGACAAGTGGAATGGCGATAATGATTTTGAAAAATGGCAATGGAAGATGAAAGCAGTTCTAAGGAGGAATCGGGTGCATCGGGTAGTGTTTGACACACATTTGTTACCGGCGGACATCTTGGATGTTGAGAGAGAGGAGATGGAAGAGTGGGCATTCACTACACTTCAACTTGCTATGGGAGAGAGTGTTATCTCTGAAATTAGTGGTGAGACAACCGCTAAGGGTATTTGGGACAAGTTGGAGGAGTTATATTTGAAGAAGTCACTGACAAATCGTTTGATCTTATTGCGAACGTTCTTCACCTATAAGATGAAGGAAGGTACTTCGCTAAAGGCGCATCTGAATACTTTTGATGATATGCTAATGAAGATGAAGGCAGTAGATTTGAAGATTGAGGAAGAGCAAAAGGCGATGATATTGTTGTGTTCGTTGCCAGATCGCTATACAGGTTTCTCAAATAGTTTGATCTATAGCCGAGATACATTGACTCTTGATGATGTCAAGACGGGTCTTCTTAGCGAGAAGTTGCGGGATCAAATGAAGGAGTTAGGTGATGGAAGTAGTGGTGCTAGTAGTGGTCATGGTTTGTTTATGGAGAAGGAGAGGTATGTGAAGAAGGAGAACCAGGGGCATTCTAAATCAAGGAACCCCGGTTGGAGAGGAAAGTCGAAGGAAAGAAAAGGCAAGTGCTATATTTGCAAGAAGCCCGGTCATTGGAAGAATGAGTGTCCGGACAAGGAGAAGGAAAAGAAGGAAGTAGCATCTTCATCTATAGCGGTGGAGAGTGGAGTTGGTGAGGGAGATGTAGATGTTCTGTCGGCAGTAGCATCGGATGTTTCAGGTAGCGAATGGGTGCTCGATTCGGGGGCGTCTTATCATATGACGCCAAATAGGAATTGTTTTTCTTCTTACATCGACAAAGAAGGAAATTCAATTGTTATGGGAAATGGTGCTATTTGCAAGTCAAAAGGCATTGGTTCCGTGCAAATTCGGATGTTTGACAGAGTGGTTCGTACTCTCACTAATGTGCACTATGTTCCGGGACTTAGGAAGCCTCTTATCTCTTTGGGGCAGCTGGATTCTTTAGGTTGTAAAATCACTATTGAGAGTGATAGCTTGCGGGTTTCGAAGGGGGCGCTTGTGGTGATGAAGGGTGTTAGGGTTCATGGTATTTATTTGCTTCAAGGAGTGACTGTGGAAGGCGAAACTTGTATAGGAGTTGATAGTTCTCGTGGCTTGGATGCGACTAGGTTGTAGCATTTGAGATTAGGTCATGTCTCGGAGAGGAGTTTGGACATTCTTCGGAAGAAGGAGATGATCGATGGAGAAAGTTTCAACAAGTTAGAGTTTTGCGAAGAATGCGTCATGGGGAAGCAAACAAAAGTTTCATTCGGTGAGGGAAAGCATGATTCGAGAAGAGTTCTTGAGTATGTTCACACGGATGTTTGGGGACCGGCACCTGTAGCTTCTTTAGGTGGAGCTCGCTATTATATTTACTTTATAGATGACTTTTCTCGGAAAGTTTGGGTGTATGTAATGAAGGCCAAGTCGGAGGCATTTGCAAAGTTCAAAGCATGGAAGGCTCTTGTTGAAAATGAGAGTGGAAAGTCTTTAAAGGTTCTAAGGTCTGACAATGGCGGAGAGTATGTTTTCAGAGAATTTTTGGAGTTTTGCAAGCATCATGGTATTCGGAGGCATTTTACTACACCTGGAGATCCACAGTCGAATGGTGTTGTGGAGAGAATGAATCGTACTCTACTTGAGAAAGCTCGATGCTTGAGATTGACATCTGGTTTGGCGAAGGGATTTTGGGCTGAAGCTTTGTCAACCGCAGTGCATATTATTAATCGAATTTCATGCTCAACTATTGGTAAAAAAACTCTGGAGGAAGTGTGGAAGGGAAAGAGCATTGACTTGAGTTATCTTCGTGTCTTTGGAAGTCCGGTTTATGTGCATGATCCGGGAAATGATAAGCTTGAACCTAGAGCTTTCAAGGGGATTTTGCTTAGCTATACGGATGGAGTAAAAGACTATCGGATTTGGAATTCGGAAACGAAGAAAGTAGTGAATTCTTGTCATGTTACTTTTGATGAGTCGGCGATGTTCAAGGAAAAAGGAAGCTCATCGGATGTTTCGGATTTGGTTCATGGTGAATCAAAGGAGAAGGAAATTATTTCCACATTTTGTCCAAGGAGTAGAGAGAGTAGAGTAGTCATAGATGCTTGCGAGGAGGTAGCGGTTGATGTTACATCACATAGTCCATAGGGTGCCTCTAGTAGTGTTAGTGATGTGCATGATTCTAGAGAAGATTCGGTTCAAGGTGGAGCTGAAGGGAGTTTGGGTGATGGCATTGCTACTCGGGTTGGTTGTCGTACTATAAGACCACCCGAAAGATATGGTGATTGGAACTATCTTAGCTTTTGTGATAATTTGGACTATGCTCTTCATGTAGTCCAAGATGAGCCGATGGACCTTAATGATGTCATGAAGTCGAGTGATAGATCGAAATGGATTTGTGCCATGGTGGAAGAGATGCAATCATTGTTGAAGAATCAAACTTGGGATTTGGTTTCACTTCCTAAAGGAAACCGTGCTATTGGGTGCAAATAGATATACAAGGTGAAGGACGATGGAAGGTACAAAGCTAGGCTAGTGGCTAAGGGGTTTGCACAAAGGAATGGAAAGGAGTATGATGAGATATTCACACCGATTGTGCGCCATACTTCTATCCGGATATTACTTGCTATAGTTGCTATTCACGACTTGGAGTTGGAGCAATTTGATGTGAAAACCGCCTTCTTGCATGGTGACTTGGATGAAGACATCTGCATGGAGCAACCGGAAGGTTTTGTTGTGGATGGTAAGTCAAATTTGGTTTGCAAGTTGAAGAAATCACTATATGGACTAAAGCAATCACCTAGACAATGGTACAAGAGGTTTGATCATTTTATGCTTGAAAATGGTTTTGATAGAAGCATAAAAAATGCTTGTGTTTATTTCAAGAAGTTGAGAAATGATTGTTGGGTGTATTTACTCTTGTATGTGGATGACATGCTCATTGCTTCTAAGGATAAGAATGAAATCAACAAGGTAAAACTGAGTTTGAAATCGGAGTTCGAAATGAAGGATCTTGGAGAAGCAAGAAGGATATTGGGCATGGAAATTGCAAGGGATCGAAAGCATTTTGAGTTGAAACTAACTCAAAAGGAATACATTGAGAAAGTGCTTTGCCGGTTTAGCATGGAGAATGCAAAGGCGTCAAATACACCTTTACCTTTGCATATGAAGCTTTCGAGTAAAGGATCACCTATCTTGGAGGAATACAAGACTTATATGGCAAAGGTGCCATATGCTAGTGCGGTTGGAAGTCTAATGTATGCTATGATGTGTACAAGGCCCGATATTGCAAATGCCGTCGGGATGGTTAGTCGATACATGGCTAATCCGGGGAAATCGCATTGGGAAGCTGTGAAGCTTATATTGAGATACCTTAGAGGCACATCATCTCATGGTCTTGTTTTTTGCGGTAGTAAGGCGATGGATTGCAAGTTGGTTGGTTATTGTGATTCGGACTACGCCGGTGATAGGGATCGTAGAAAATCAACTTCCGGATATGTCTTCACACTTGGGGGTACAGCCATAAGTTGGAGATCTAGATTGTAGACCGTAGTTGCTTTATCCACTACGGAGGCGGAGTTGATAGCCGCAGTGGAGGCGGCAAAGGAGGCACTCTATTTGAAGCGATTGTTGTGTGACTTTCGAGCATGATAGTATTGATGTTCGATGTGATAGCCAGAGCGCTATTCACTTGGCAGAGAATTTGGCATTTAGCTCACGGACTAAGCATATTGAGGTGAGAGAGTCATTTCTAGTAGCCATGGATGAGGATAAGCAAGTATATCTTTGGAAAGTGCACACAAAGGATAACTTGGCGGACATGTTCACTAAGGTTTTGCCGGTTGGAAAGTTCGAGCATTGCTCGAACTTGATTCGCTTGGAGAAGTGCTAGGTTCAATGGGGTGGCATGGTTAAGGGAGGAGCTTGGTGATAGATGAGGAAGAGTATCGGTAAGAGATTGAGGTTCTATCTTCTTGGTTAGTGCTAGTCTTTGGTGAGAGAGCTTAGGATTTGGATGCTTTCAACATTTCATTAGTGGGCGGGGGCTTTGCCTGAGCTCGTTGGTGGAGTGCAATGGGCGGGGGCTTTGCCGGAGCTCATTGGGAAAGCATTCATGCTTTGATTGAAGGTAGAAGTGATAGTTTGTGCTATCGGTTATCGTTGATGATATGGTACCATTGAAGTTGGAGATGGATATAGTGTCGAGGTGGAGTGTAACAACCCAGATATTTTAACGGTTTTAATTAATTTAATTAACTGAATTTGTGTGAAATGGTAAACGATAAAATTTTGAAATAAAAATTTTACATTTGAAATGCGCCTAGTTAAATATAGCAACTGGTAAATTTTAATCCAAAAATATAGAAGTTGATTTCGTCCGTAAATTTATTTTAATTTAAATCAGTTAGTAATTGATGAAAATAAAATATTTTCGAAACCTGAATATTTTTATATAGAAAAATTGTAAACCATCTTCTGAGCAAGACGTCATTTTTCGTTTTTCCAAATTCGGACTTTTTTAGCTTCGTCGATCTTATTTTTCTACGTTTTTGCTGCATTTTCCGCTAGTAGAAAATTCGAATTTTTATAACTCAATCGAATCACTGATATCTGTATACCGTTTTGATCATCTTGTCATGCTGATCTCTACGGTATATTCGATTCTGTGTTTTGAAATTCGGTATGCGCGGAATCCGTAAAACGGTAACTGTATCGGTACATTTGAGCCTTTTGGTTTTCCACTGACCATTTGTTTGTTCCAATGGTCAAAAGTTGAATTGCGTTGCTTTTAATAATTCTCTAAATTTACTTTTGATATTCCCTTTTTTTTCATTTATTATTTGATCGTTCGAATCTTATCTTGCTTTTGGAAACTGGCCCATTGAGATATTATGTTGAGATCTGCACTACCTTTTCCTTCTCTCATTTACTTTCTCTTTCTTATATTATTTTCCTAGACAAGCACGCCACTTCTCCACCTTCCCACCCACCTTGCTTCCATGCCTTTTGCTCATGCGTTGCTGTTATATCAACAGCCTCTGTTTTGATTGCTCCTCCAATCTTTGCCACCCTTTTTCTATTTTGTTTTATACTTGATTTTGATATATATGTGGTTTATGTATAGGTCGTATTAAATTTTATGTTTAAAGCATAATAGCTCTCTAATTTTTAAAGGAATATGGGTCAGTGTGCATTTTGAAAATATATCAGTATACGTATATTGTCTATGATCTTATATATCTATATAAATTGTTTTGTCTTGTTATTGGTTTCGAATACTATTTTCATAGACTATGAAAATTTTTCACGTGTTTTATTTTATGCGTTTAAAAGTTTTGATTTCGTATTGAGTTTAAAAAAATGTAAATTAGATATTTACTTGGATTTTCTTTTTATATACGTGTTTTAGGGATACAATATTAGTTTCAAGGTATAATATGTATGTAATGTTTGCCTGAAGCCTATTTTTATATTAAAGAAATGCACTTTGCTGAAGCTTATTTTGATGTTATATAAGTAATATGTATATAAGTCTATATATGACAGTATGTAGATTTTATATTTGCTTCTTCTGTATAAGATATGTCGGTTTTAGTATATGTGTTTTGATTTTTTCTGTAAATGTATGTATATGGAATAATATATATATAAGTTGAAATTTTTGAGATATGTGCTCTTTTCTAAATTACGGTATATATATAAATATTAAGCTATATAAACTTGTTGTATATATGTAGATTAAATATGACAGTCGTACGTAGCATATTGCTTTATATATTGTTCCAAATATGATACTGTTAAGTAATATATGTTTTATAATAAACATATAGTGTAACCTGTTCATAATGAAATTATGAAATCTGCTGTATATATATGTTTATAATATCAAATGTGAAGTATAATTTTAACTTGTTTAAGTGTTGTATATGTAAGTTCATAGAAGTTTATGAAATCTGTTTGTGTCCATATATGTAAATATTTTGATTTTAATTATGGTATGTATGTAAGTATATATGAGTCCATAGATTTGCCTATATATATAAATATTAATATACAATAGTTTGGTGTTCAGAGATAAATTAAGGTTTAAATTAGAAATGTATTTAAAATGAAAGGATTTGAAATAATATATATATTATATATTTATTTTATCAATAGTGTTTTAAATTAGATATTGATTTTAATAAAATATTAACAATAATATGATATATATTTTTCCGATATATCAAACTGATTTTGATTCTTGATTTCCATTTATCAGCTTGTCCACCGAATTCGTGTCAATCTAGCTTTGCTTTGGAAACTCGTGCTTGGATTCGTAACTCAATTTCAATGTCTGTATCTATGTGCGTATCCGTGTCATTTCCCGTTCTCTCTAGCCTCGAAAGGTGAGCAATCACTCATGATTAACGTTCTTTTATTTATTAAATTTGATTTCAATTGAAACGACAATTGAAATATGCTGCTGTTAGTTAATTACACTGTTATATATGCTATTACCTGTATCAGTTCACCTGTGATATCTGACACCATTATCTGTTACTTATGCGATGATTATACGAGTTTGGTTGATAAATGATTGTTGTATGATGTTGAAATTGGACGTTAATTGAAAATGTTAAAGTGATAAATAGTATGCAATTGAATTTATTATAAGATAGTTAACAATTAAAATGGATTTATATGTTGAATTTGATTAGTTAAATATGACCCCTTTTAAATGTTAAATAAATTGACACGTAGAATAGTGTTAACTACACTTTGAACCATTGAATGTATGTGAATAATTTATGTAGTAGAAAATTAAATAATGAAAGACAAGTGAAGAACCGTATAAATAATTAGTGTAATAATCTTTAGTCTACATGAAATGATAGTGTAGATTCTAGAAATAATTATATTAATTTGCACAAACAACAATGTAAATTAATACGATTATTTCGGGATTATTTGAATTGATTATTGGATTGTTATTAATTGTTGTTATTACTTGTTTATTTACTTTGACACCATCCTAGTTATCACACTGCAAGTTCCCTTTGCTATGCTTTGATTCTTGAATTGAAATGGAATCGGGTTGAAATGATAAATACCCAAATAAACTTTGACTTAGGATAGAGAATTAAAAAAAACCCGATTGGTCAATAATTTGATTTAAAAATAAAATATAGATTTTATTTGAATAAATAATGAGGTTTTGAAACGAAGTTAGAATTTAAATTTTAATGAAAGAAAATGTTAATATTTAATAATCTGAATCAAAATATTAACATAGTAGCTGATGAAAGGACGTTGTTTTAAAATTTGGAATTATTAATAATTAAGTTGAAATTAGTTAATAATTAAAGTTTGGAAATTATTATTTAATAAATTAAATAAGATTGAATTATTTAAAAACTAAATAAAATTGAATTCTTTATTAAGTGAAATTGAACTTCTTGAATAAGTGAAATTAAGTTTCTTTATTAATTGAGTTTTGAAATTGTAACTAAGTGAATAAATAAGTGAATTGAATTTCTCTAACAAGAAATAAAATGTGTTTTATTGAAATTAATGTAAGACTTGAAATGTAAAGAATTTGATTTGATGAATTTAATTTAATGCAATTTGTAAGTTTTGATACAATGAAGTTGAACTTAAGTAATTGATTTAGTGAATTGGAAATTAAATAGAAATTGTTTTGAATGACAAATTTACTTAACGAATGTTGAATGAAATCGATCAATGAATTTAAATTGATTTGAATGTTAAATTAAATTAATTTAAATGTTTTCGGAATGAAACTTATATACGAATTTAAATGAATACTTGAATTGTCTTAAATCAAATATTTAATTTGAATTATAAGATTTTGAAATGGTAATTTGGAAGTTTTGAAAGTAAATTATGGGAATTGTTTTAGAAAGACAAATGAAATGTTGGTTTACAAATTCTGATTGAAATTGTAATTGATTTGGTTTTGAATTATATAAACGACCAATCGGTGTAATAATCACGAAAGTTATTAAAGAGACCGGAATCGGTTAGGGACATACTCTCTGTCTAAACCGAAAACCACTTTAATAACTATACGCGGAGTGTGATCCAGAATAAAGTGGTTGGAATGATGTACGTGATGACTGAAGAAAGAGAACGATAATGGATAGCCTTGACACTTGTGTCAAATTAGAAATGACTAAAACAGGAGCCGTGCCGGGCCAAATGGGGTTAGCTGCCTCGAGCGAACACACTTCTTCAAAAAACTACTCGTTACTTGTTGTCGATTGGTGCACCCTCGAAATTTTGGGAGTGTTGTTTCGCAGTGTTGCGATCGCTGCGGCGATGCGTTCTCACCAGTCCGGATCAGGCAAACGGTAGTTTCACTACTTTGGGTATTGCCTCATGTGCCTTGTCATACTTGTATCCCTATATATGCGACAACCATTATTTGTTTTGTGTTATACCTATGGAGTACTCCCTGATATCCCACTAGTTTACGGTGGAGTTTACAGTGCTGTATAGACTATAACGCTTATATAAAATGTGTTAAGGGGGATAATGGTAACGCCTTAACACTATTTTGATATTTTATATTACTGATAGGCATTATCTACTTATCGTACACTACTACATAGTAGATAGTTTAACGGATCCTTAAAGGATGGTTATTCCAAACATCCTTTGAGTTACTTGTATTTCAGTTGTTATTTCACTTGAGTTGGATTTATTGATATAAGAATGTTAATCCTGGCTCGAGTGTTTTGTGTTTTGTTTTACGCTCGAGTCAGACCGAGTGTACCAGTATTCGAGACTCACCTTTGGAGTTGGAGCTTCGCTTGGAGATCCAGCTATCTATCCAGTTTTAGATATCCAGTTGATTCTAGTGATGTATTCTGATATTGTATTTGATTATTGTATTCGAGACATCTCTTGTACCTTATTTAACTCTGATATGTATATAGTAGCTTCATGAACTACTATCTTTTGTTTCCGCTGCAATTGTTACTCTGTGTCTGTGATCTGTGATTATTTTATTTACTGTATATGTTCAGTTTTGCCAAATTTAAATTAATAATTCGGTATTTTGAATTATTCAAGTCCGACATGTGCGGATGCGGATAGTCCAAAATAACGGGTCGTTACAGTTGGTATCAGAGATTTGGTAGCTCTAAGCAAAACTTAGTATATATGGTAAATGTATTTACAGAATCACTTTCATCCAAGTTTGAACCTCGTCCTTTTTGACTCGATTCCTTTGAATTTTGGAACGTTCCCTGCGGTTCCAAAATCCATTCTTGTCCCTCACTATTTGTATTCTTCTGAATTCTGGAGTATCACATAACTCCACTTCGAATGATCTTTATAATGAGTCGGCGATCTCGCCAATCTCAAATTGATTTTTTTTAAAGGAGTGAAACTCCTTTACAATAGTATTGATTTACCGGAGATTTCTATATCCTCGGTTTACGATGCTATCTTTCCCCTACTATACCTGAATTCTATCTCTTGTGATCTGATGCCGATTTGCCTCAGAATTCTGCATCAGTCTTATTCGTGAAGTCACGGTCAATCCGGTTAAGGTTGCCCGTAAATTAAATAAGCTTACCCATTTCCCGATTCTGTTATTGAATCATCTTATCTTTTCTTTCGAATTTTTCTTCGAATCAAAATTCTCTTTGATTTGAGTCCATCAAATTTGAATCTCTATCATTGCTTTGAAATCCATTCTTGTGTCGTCAAGCGAGGAAGTGTATTTGTGAATTTATAAAAAAAAAGGAAAAAAAAAGTTTTATATATTGTGTTGTTTGAGTTGTTGATGCTGATTTGGGTTTTCGATCGATTCGTTTGATCAACGCTATCGATAGGATTTCCAAAACACTTGAACAGAACAAACTGACACAATATTGTTTACAAATTTGGTAAATGAAAGAGATTTGGTATAATTATATTATATATATATAAGTATAAATTTTTTGAAATTGAATTGTTAACTGAATTAGTTGTCAGAAAGGTCATATTTGATTTTCACTATTTGTTTTGTAAATCATTGATTATTCCAACATAAAAATAAATGGAATTATAAAAGTTGGTTTATAGATTTATTTAGAAATTTAAATGAATTTAAAGTAAGAATTTGAGAATTTAATTTCCTAAAATTTCAAGCTTTGTTTTTTAAAAATTTTTAAAATGTATATTATTGAACATATTTTCAAATAGAAACCGTTTTCAAAGAATTTTAAATATTGAAATCAGTGCTCTCCTCTTTTGTCGCTGGAAAATAATTTCGGTGATGGCGGCCGCATCATCGACATTCATTTTCGAGTTTCGAAGTGAAGAGACCATTCTGTAGCTTTGCTACGGTTTTGTTTTGGAAAAATATTTTGATTTGAATTTCTTAAGTATGACTTGATTTATATATATAGGGGTATATTATCTTAAATTTAATTTGATTTAATATATATACTATATACATAATTATTTCTAAAGGGTTTGAAATTAAACGGAAAATTTAATTCTTAAAAATCATGTTAAAAGATGTTTTCAATTATAAATAAAGCTAAATTTTGAATAAGTATTTAAACTTGAAATAATTGAATTTAAAAATTTTATTTGTATAGTACTAAATTGCATTTCAAAATAACTTACCTAAATTATTCAGTAGTTAAAATGTAATTGGATAATATACAATATAAAATAATTTTATAAATAAAATTTGAGTGTTTATAATAAATGTTATGCACTTAGATTTAAATTATAAAAAGATGCTAATAAAGATGATAGAATAATAAGTTAATTGAATGAGATAAATAAAGTAAATTTGGTTCTGAAAGAATTAACAAAATTGAATTAAATCAGCTTAATGAAATACCTTGAATTAAGATCAATTATTGAATATTAATTGATTTAAAATGAAATTTATATGATTAGGATTAACAGTTGAACTAACAAATTTAAATCGAATGACTATTTATTGATTTAATATAAATGGATTTAACCAAATATATATATATATATATATTAATTTAAATTGAAATTTATATGGTTTAAGTTAATTTATATGGTTTAAATATATATGTAATAAGATATATTAAGTGAAATAAACTTAATAATAATTTGGAATAAAAGAATTAAATCTATTGAATAAACTATGAGTACAATAATTGATTATACAAATTGATGATTTAGAAATTGTTAATTTAGGATGACTAGATAGTAAGATAATGAAATTAGAAATAGATAGATTGATTTAACTTAAGTGAAACCAAGTGGATTAAACCAAATTGTTAAATATTAATTAGTTTAATTTGAAATTATATGGTTTAAATTAATTGTTTTATCTTGTCTTTTAATCTATTTTCTTTCTGGTTGTTTCTATTCTCCTACCTCCTCCCTTTTCGGGGACGAAAAGTTTTGAGTGGGGGAGAGTGTAACAATCCAGATATTTTAACGGTTTTAATTAATTTAATTAACTGAATTTGTGTGAAATGGTAAACGATAAAATGTTGAAATAAAATTTTTACATTTGAAATGCGCCTAGTTAAATATAGCAACTGGTAAATTTTAATCCAAAAATATAGAAGTTGATTTCGTGCGTAAATTTATTTTAATTTAAATAAGTTAGTAATTGATGAAAATAAAATATTTTCGAAACCTGAATATTTTTATATAGAAAAATTGTAAATCATCTTCTGAGCAAGGCGTCATTTTTTATTTTTCCAAATTCGGACTTCTTTAGCTTCGTCGATCTTATTTTTCTACGTTTTTGCTGCATTTTCCGCTAGTAGAAAATTCGAATTTTTATAACTCAATCGAATCACTGATATCTGTATACCGTTTTGATCATCTTGTCGTGCTGATCTCTACGGTATATTCGATTCTGTGTTTTGAAATTCGGTATGCGCGGAATCCGTAAAACGGTAACTGTATCGGTACATTTGAGCCTTTTGGTTTTCCACTGACCATTTGTTTGTTCCAACGGTCAAAAGATGAATTGCGTTGCTTTTAATAATTCTCTAAATTTAGTTTTGATATTCCCTATTTTTTTCATTTATTATTTGATCGTTCGAATCTTATCTTGCTTTTGGAAACTGGTCCATTGAGATATTATGTTCAGATCTGCACTACCTTTTCCTTCTCTCATTTACTTTCTCTTTCTTATATTATTTTCCGAGACAAGCACGCCACTTCTCCACCTTCCCACCCACCTTGCTTCCATGCCTTTTGCTCATGCGTTGCTGCTATATCAACAGCCTCTGTTTTGATTGCTCCTCCAATCTTTGCCACCCTTTTTCTATTTTGTTTTATACTTGGTTTTGATATATATGTGGTTTATGTATAGGTCGTATTAAATTTTATGTTTAAAGCATAATAGCTCTCTGATTTTTAAAGGAATATGGGTCAGTGTGCATTTTGAAAATATATCAGTATACATATATTGTCTATGATCTTATATATCTATATAAATTGTTTTGTTTTGTTATTGGTTTCGAATACTATATTCATAGATAGAGAAAAAATTTCACGTGTTTTATTTTATGCGTTTAAAAGTTTTGATTTCGTATTGGGTTTAAAAAAAATGTAAATTAGATATTTACTTGGATTTTCTTTTTATATACGTGTTTTAGGGATACAATATTAGTTTCAAGGTATAATATGTATGTAATGTTTGCCTGAAGCCTATTTTTATATTAAAGAAATGCACTTTGCCGAAGCTTATTTTGATGTTATATAAGTAATATGTATATAAGTCTATATATGACAGTATGTAGATTTTATATTTGCTTCTTGTGTATAAGATATGTCGGTTTTAGTATATGTGTTTTGATTTTTTCTGTAAATGTATGTATATGGAATAATATATATATAAGTTGAAATTTTTGAGATATGTGCTCTTTTATAAATTACGGTATATATATATATATATTAAGCTATATAAACTTGTTGTATATATGTAGATTAAATATGACAGTCGTACGTAGCATATTACTTTATATATTGTTCCAAATATGATACTGTTAAGTAATATATGTTTTATAATAAACATATAGTGTAACCTGTTCATAATGAAATTATGAAATCTGCTGTATATATATGTTTATAATATCAAATGTGAAGTATAATTTTAACTTGTTTAAGTGTTGTATATGTAAGTTCATAGAAGTTTATGAAATCTGTTTGTGTCCATATATGTAAATATTTTGATTTCAATTATGGTATGTATGCAAGTATATATGAGTCCATAGATTTGCCTATATATATAAATATTAATATACAAGAGTTTGGTGTTTAGAGATAAATTAAGGTTTAAATTAGAAATGTATTTAAAATGA
This sequence comes from Allium fistulosum, assembly GCA_030737815.1. Taxonomy (NCBI): domain Eukaryota; kingdom Viridiplantae; phylum Streptophyta; class Magnoliopsida; order Asparagales; family Amaryllidaceae; genus Allium; species Allium fistulosum. Next base: position 289,883,673 of record CM060905.1, read on the forward strand.
AAGGATTTGAAATAATATATATATTTATTTTATCAATAGTGTTTTAAATTAGATATTGATTTTAATAAAATATTAACAATAATATGATATATATTTTTCTGATATATCAAACTGATTTTGATTCTTGATTTCCATTTATCAGCTTGTCCACCGAATTCGTGTCAATCTAGCTTTGCTTTGGAAACTCGTGCTTGGATTCGTAACTCAATTTCAATGTCTGTATCTATGTGCGTATCCGTGTCATTTCCCGTTCTCTCTAGCCTCGAAAGGTGAGCAATCACTCATGATTAACGTTCTTTTATTTATTAAATTTGATTTCAATTGAAACGACAATTGAAATATGCTGCTGTTAGTTAATTACACTGTTATATATGCTATTACCTGTATCAGTTCACCTGTGACATCTGACACCATTATTTGTTACTTATGTGATGAATATACGAGTTTGGTTGATAAATGATTGTTGTATGATGTTGAAATTGGACGTTAATTGAAAATGTTAAAGTGATAAATAGTATGCAATTGAATTTATTATAAGATAGTTAACAATTAAAATGGATTTATATGTTGAATTTGATTAGTTAAATATGACCCCTTTTAAATGTTAAATAAATTGACACGTAGAATAGTGTTAACTACACTTTGAACCATTGAATGTATGTGAATAATTTATGTAGTAGAAAATTGAATAATGAAAGACAAGTGAAGAACCGTATAAGTAATTAGTGTAATAATCTTTAGTCTACATGAAATGATAGTGTAGATTCTAGAAATAATTATATTAATTTGCACAAACAACAATGTAAATTAATACGATTATTTCGGGATTATTTGAATTGATTATTGGATTGTTATTGATTGTTGTTATTGCTTGTTTATTTACTTTGACACCATCCCAGTTATCACACTGCAAGTTCCCTTTGCTATGCTTTGATTCTTGAATTGAAATGGAATCGGGTTGAAATGATAAATACCCAAATAAACTTTGACTTAGGATAGAGAATTAAATAAAACCGATTAGTCAATAATTTGATTTAAAAATAAAATATAGATTTTATTTGAATAAATAATGAGGTTTTGAAACGAAGTTAGAATTTAAATTTTAATGAAAGAAAATGTTAATATTTAATAATCTGAATCGAAATATTAACATAGTAGCTGATGAAAGGACGTTGTTTTTAAATTTGGAATTATTAATAATTAAGTTGAAATTAGTTAATAATTAAAGTTTTGAAATTATTTAATAAATTAAATAAGATTGAATTATTTAAAAACTAAATAAAATTGAATTCTTTATTAAGTGAAATTGAACTTCTTGAATAAGTGAAATTAAGTTTCTTTATTAATTGAGTTTTGAAATTGTAACTAAGTGAATAAATAAGTGAAATTGAATTTCTCTGACAAGAAATAAAATGTGTTTTATTGAAATTAATGTAAGACTTGAAATGTAAAGAATTTGATTTGATGAATTTAATTTAATGCAATTTGTAAGTTTTGATACAATGAAGTTGAACTTAAGTAATTGATTTAGTGAATTGGAAATTAAATAGAACTTGTTTTGAATGACAAATTTACTTAACGAATGTTGAATGAAATCAATCAATGAATTTAAATTGATTTGAATGTTAAATTAAATTAATTTAAATGTTTTCGGAATGAAACTTATATACGAATTTAAATGAATACTTGAATTGTCTTAAATCAAATATTTAATTTGAATTATAAGATTTTGAAATGGTAATTTGGAAGTTTTGAAAGTAAATTATGGGAATTGTTTTAGAAAGACAAATGAAATGTTGGTTTACAAATTCTGATTGAAAGTGTAATTGATTTGGTTTTGAATTATATAAACGACCAATAGGTGTAATAATCACGAAAGTTATTAAAGAGACCGGAATCGGTTAGGGACATACTCTCTGTCTAAACCGAAAACCACTTTAATAACTATACGTGGAGTGTGATCCGGAATGAAGTGGTTGGAATGATGTACGTGATGACTGAAGAAAGAGAACGATAATGGATAGCCTTGACACTTGTGTCAAATTGGAAATGACTAAAACAGGAGCCGTGCCGGGCCAAATGGGGTTAGCTGCCTTGAGCGAACACACTTCTTCGAAAAACTACTCATTACTTGTTGTCGATTGGTGCACCCTCGAAATTTTGGGAGTGTTGTTTCGCGGTGTTGCGATTGCTGCGGCGATGCGTTCTCACCAGTCCGGATCAGGCAAACGGTAGTTTCACTACTTTGGGTATTGCCTCATGTGCCTTGTCATACTTGTATCCCTATATACGCGACAACCATTATTTGTTTTGTGTTATACCTATGGAGTACTCCCTGATATCCCACTAGTTTACGGTGGAGTTTACAGTGCTGTATAGACTATAACGCTGATATAAAATGTGTTAAGGGGATAATGGTAACGCCTTAACACTATTTTGATATTTTATATTACTGATAGGCATTATCTACTTTTCGTACACTACGACATAGTAGATAGTTTAACGGATCCTTAAAGGATGGTTATTCCAAACATCCTTTGAGTTACTTGTATTTCAGTTGCTATTTCACTTGAGTTGGATTTATTGATATAAAATGTTAATCCTGACTCGAGTGTTTTGTGTTTTGCTTTACGCTCGGGTAAGACCGAGTGTACCAGTATTCGAGACTCACCTTTGGAGTTGGAGCTTCGCTTGGAGATCCAGCTATCTATCCAGTTTCAGATATCCAGTTGATTCTAGTGATGTATTCTGATATTGTATTCGAGACATCTCTTGTACCTTATTTAACTCTGATATGTATATAGTAGCTTCATGAACTACTATCTTTTGTTTCCGTTGTAATTATTACTCTGTGTCTGTGATCTGTGATTATTTTATTTACTGTATATGTTCAGTTTTGCCAAATTTAAATTAACAATTCGATATTTTGAATTATTCAAGTCCGACATGTGCGGATGCGGATAGTCCAAAATAGTGGGTCGTTACATGGAGTGTTAAATTTAGGCGACACTATATGGAGAATTGTAAAGGTCGGAAGTAGCTTCGCAACGGAGAAAACGATTCGCAAATCGGAGTTCGGAGGTGGAAGTTATAAGGGAAAAGGTGGAGTAGGCTGTTTTGGCAAGGTCAGATGTTTGAGGAAAATGGTCAGACGTCTGGCCCTTCAGCGAATCTGCACCATGGTTCCAGAGAATGAGCTCAGACATCTGACCAAAAGGGTCAAATGTCTGAGTCAGTGCAGATTTGGTTCCAGTGACTTTTATCAAACGTCTGGCCAAATGGTCAGACATCTGAGCTGAAGCAAACTTTTCCAGAGACTTCAGTCAGACGTCTGACCATTTTGGCCAGACGTCTGAGGCGTTTATCGCCTATTTTTGCTCTACGGACTTGGCGTGAAGATTTGTGACAACTGCAGGGGCAATTTCGGAACATTGCCTTGGGTTTCTATTCTCCTATATAAGCTAGGTTCAGGTTCCAGATCAAAAAGGGCAAGCGACTGCAAGAGATTAGCCTCCACCAATTAGGGTTTATCAAAACCTAATTTTCTTCAATTCTCTTCTCCACAAATCAATTTCTTATTAGAATTTTGATCATTGTATTCAATCTCTTGTACTCTTCTCATCAATATTAATAAAGCTCTCTCTTAAAGTGGATGTACACTAACACAACGTTAGTGGAACCACTATAAATCGCTGTGTGATTTATTTTTCGTTATTGCTTTGATTTATGAATTGCTTGTTCAGGATTGTGATTGTCTTTGGATCGGTTGAGATTAGAATTGAGTTATTGGTTGGTTGTTTTTACACTTCTTACCACGATCCCGTCTTCCGCTGTGCTTGTGGGATTTCGATTCGAGTGGTCTCCAGTTGGAATCCCGATTCCAACATAAACAATATTACAAGTAGTTATAAAATAAAGTAAAAAGCATGCACGCCATACTTTTTATACTGGTTCGGACCACCGTCCTATGTCCAGTCCTAGAATATCTTATTCTGCCTTTTACTCACTAACACCCTTGCTTTACCTGAACGAATAAGCCTTTATACTTGCCCAAGCCACTAAACAGGTCTTTTACACTAACTTAGCAGCATATAGACTTTGGTAGCAATCGTGTCTTTAATACAAAGACTCGCTCAATATAGTACAAGCTCCTATTACCCACGAGAATTGATTTATAGTAGAATAAACAAGAGTTTAGAAATTAAGAATATCATAGAATTGAATATTATCAACGAATGATTGCTGATAGTGTAGAGTAGGGTTTTAGAGAATAGATAAGTAAATTAGAGAGTAATATTGGTGATTAAATTGAAAACACAGTTATTTATAGAGTTAAAGGGATTTGATCAATAGCTATGATGTACCTCGATTGCAAAAGGTCGTGACTAAAGGAGGAAAAAAGATCGCGTCTATTAGAGTAAAAAGTTAGTTGAAATTTGTTTCTAGAAAGTCAACTCGAAGTGTTCACCAGTGCACCTGTGGGCTTCCACCGGTCCATCAGTATGCACTTTTGGTTTGATTTTAAAAGGTCGTTTAAATTTATGGAAAATATATAAAAAATTATAAAAAAATTTAACGATCTTTATGAAGATGAAATAGTCTTGTGGAGTTCTTTTGAGTTTTAACAAGACAACATGACTCACAAATTTATAATCTTCAAGTGCTCTTCCAATGGCTGTCAATCAGTGATCTTCGAAGTTTAAGCGTGATTTATTTTCTCCGTTTTGAAGCTGTAGTGAAACTTCTTTGACAAGTGCATTTTAATCTCTAGTAGGGAGTTGTCGTCATCAAAATTGAGAATCGTAGTTCTAACATAAACATCCATCAGTTTTTATCAAACTTGTTAAGAAGTTGGTTATTGACTTTGTTCGATCTAACCCTCTAATGGACACAAAAGATGTTAAATTTTGGTGATACAAAATCACAAATAGAGGAAAATAAATATGCAAAAGAAAGAAAGAGAAGATTTTGTTTTCCCTAATTAATAGGCATATTTGAGTATGTTTATTTCTCTCTCTAATTGGCTAATTAAATTATTTTTTGCCATCTACTGTTAACTTGGGCATTAAGCAATTGATTATATAAATAGAGACTAGAAGAGAGTGTAAAAGTGGTGGAAAATCTATTTGCTAATTTTCTCTTCTCCATCTTTGTTCTTCTTCTCCAACAATTTTAGTCATATAGATATTTGCTCCCCTTTTCAACTTGGTTATTAATTCAATGGTATTTTGTTTATTTTAGCTTTGTTCTATTAATTGTAAACAAAATTTTGGTGAATCAATAAAGTGGGTGGTTGGGTGGAATATCTTGTGTTATTGCATTTTGATTTCAATTCCATCTTGTTTTCAATCCAAGTTATCACTTTGTGATTTGGGTGACAAAGATCCATTGATAAAAGCTTCCGCAAAGTGCTACTATTTTCATAACAGTTTGGTATCAAAGCATAGATCATCGCAAAGCTTAGAGTAATTTTGGTTTGAAAAATTATTGATGTCGGATATGATTTCGTTTTCGAAGATGGCTATTTTGGATGGGAAAAATTGGGATATTTGGAAGCCTAAGATGGAGGATGTTCTGTACCTCAATGATCATCATGATCCGATTGATGGAGATGGAAAGAAGCCCTATGATGTAGATGAGGGTAAATGGAAAAAGATGGATAAGAAGGTGATTACTTTGATTTGCCAGTATCTTGATGATTCAGTTTCCATCATGTGGCTAGTTGTGAATCCATGAAGGCTTTGTAGGACAAGTTGGTATCTTTGTATGAGTCAAAGAGTGCTACTAGTAAGGCTTTTCTGGTTCGAAAGTTGGAACAACTGAGATTAGATGAAGAGAAGTCTGTTGCAGAGCATTTGAATGAATTTCAAAATGTAATAAATCAATTGGCAAATATGAAGGTCAATTTTGATGATGAGTTGCAGGCTCTTTTATTAATGAGTTCGCTTTTAGAAAGTTGGAAAGCTTTGGTTGTTTCATTGAGTAATTCCAATGCTAATGGAACTATCTCTCTGGAAACTGTTTGAAGCAGTCTTTTGAATGAGGAGCTTAGAAGAAAAGGGTTAGGTATGAAATCAATTCAAAGTGAGGCTATGGTGGTAAGGGACTCAAAGAAAGATACAATTTGGAAGAAGAAGGACGCTAATGGTAAAGGTGTTATCACTTGTCATTATTGTAATAAGAAAGGTCACATACGCAGCAAGTATTATTCTTATAAAAGAGATTAGAAAAAGGCTGCACATGGTGATACTAGTACCGATGCACATGCAGTTTTTGCTGAAGGTACCGATAGTGATGCTTCTTGTGATGTCCTCTTTAGTGAAAATAAGACTTGGAAGAAGGATTCGAGAGCCAGTTTTCACATTTGTAGAGATGTGAATTATTTTTCTTCTTATGAGAAGAGTGTCGGCATGATTAGGACAGCCAATGGAGAAGAGCTACTGATTTGTGGTATTGGATCTATCCGGTTTCGTATGCATGACGGTGTGGTTAGAGAAGTCTCTGTAGTGAGACATATACCCACTTGTTCGCATAATCTTATTTCTCTCGTTTAGTTGGATCGTCGTGGTTTCACTTATGAGACTCAAGGTGGAGTTTTGGGAGTGAAAAAAGGTGGTCGTGTAAGGATGAAAGGAGTATTGGAAGAAGGAAACCTTTATAGCTTGGTTGGTTCTATAGTTGACAATGGAAAGCGAGTGATGGTTGAAGGACCTAGTCCACAGCAAGGTGGAGAGGTTAATGTGGTCACTGCTTATGATTCTAGCATTAAGGATAATATTTTAGACAGATCATGTTGATGATGCTCGAGGGATCGATAGTGATCAGGTAATGAGCTCAGATCGAGTGATAGATGGGTGTTGAATTGTAAAATCCACAAAGACAAGACGGAGATCTTTGTGGTATTGCAAATGTTTTTTAGACCGGATTTGTGTGGTGAACCTCATGTGGGAGATGCATTACTTGTAGGCGGTGGTTGAGATATGGGGATTTTTGATAGATCTAGATATGGCATGCTTGATATGTTAAAGATATGTGATTTTGCATCAAGGTGGAGTGTTAAATTTTGGTGATACAAAATCACAAATATAGGGAAATATATAAGCAAAAGAAAGAAAGAGAAGATTTTGTTTCCCCTAATTAATAGGCATATTTGAGTATGTTTATTTCTCTTTCTAATTGGCTAATCAAATTATTTTTTGCCATCTAATGTTAACTTGGGCATTAAGTAATTGATTATATAAATAGAGACTAGAAGAGAGTGTAAAAGTGTGGTGGAAAATCTATTTGCTAATTTTCTCTTCTCCATCTTTGTTCTTCTTCTCCAACAAGTTTAGCCATATAGATATTTGCTCCCTTTCTCAATTTGGTTATTGATTCAATGGTATTTTGTTTATTTTAGGTTTGTTCTATTAATTGTAAACAAAATTTTGGTGAATCAATAAAGTGGATGGTTGGGTGGAATATCTTGTGTTATTGCGTTTTGATTTCAATTCCGTCTGGTTTTCAATCCAAGTTATCTCTTTGTGATTTGTGTGAAAAAGATCTGTTGATAAAAGCTTCCACAAAGCACTACTATTTCCATAATAAAAGACACTATTCATTTATTTCAAACAAACTATGAAGTTGTTTCAAACTATTATTTGCATACATTGGAAAAGGATTGGCTCTTAAAGATATTCATGGAATGGATTACTTTTATATCATCACTTGATTTGTGAAGTTTTAGATGAGTCTAATCCTAGCAGTACAGTAGAGCTTTAAGACAATCGCGGTAGTCATGAGTTTGAAATGTTTTTTACTAGTTATGGTGCTTGCAAATATGGATTTGCATATTGTCATCTTTAAATATTTCAAGATGGGACTTTTATGAGAGGTGGAGGTCAAAGTTGAATATTGCAAATATGGATCCTAGCAGTACAGTAGAGCTTTAAGACAATCTGTAACAACCCGCATTTATACGATAATATATTTAAATATTTTATATAAATATGACATCGTCTTTTCGTATTTAAAATCCTAAATATGAATTTTTATCGTGTTCGAATTCGTTGCTCTAATGGATTCAAATCGTGTTTTAAATATCACCAAAGTGTTTGATAAACTTGGTTAAAAATATTCGGGCTTTATAAATTTTTAAAATCTTGGCCCATGCTTGATCTGTTGCCGTGATAAGTGATAACCCATCCCCTTCATCCATTCGAAATCCCTAAGCCCAAAATCGAAGAAAAACAAACGAATGGCTTCTAAAATTAGGGCTTCGATTTTCTTTCTTTTTGCTGGCGAATCTGGAATTTTGGGGCTTTGGCTCGATCTCTGGCGATTCTCTGTGTAACTAAACTAGGGCTTTGGCTCGTTCTCCTCTGTGAGATAATTGCGATGATGTTCCGATGTTGATTCGAGCTTTTGCCTTTGTGATTGTGAGATTATCAAGCGACTTCGTTCTCGTCGCCGCTTCGAAGCAAGGTGAGTTAAACTCACATCTAATTCGAACTGTTACATGATTATCTTGACTTCGTTCGTATGTTCGATTTTCGTGACTTGGGATTTAAGTGATTTAGTAATTGATGGTTCGATCAATTTGGGTTTGAACCCCTTGTTTTCGTTCGTATATATTTTATTTGAATTCGTCAATGATTTTTCTTCGGCCACTTGATAATTCATGAGCGATTGAGATTGATTTTGACTTTGTCACAATACGTATATATTGTGTTACTTGATTCGCACGGCATTGATCTTCTTTGACTTCGGTATCCTTTGTTGGTTTGAAATTGATCCTGGTCACCAAGTCTCTGACTTGGTTTGTTTACCTCGGCTTTGACTAGGTTATGAATTTTGGTTTCTATGAAATTGTTGCTTGATTATTTTGAAACTGCTACTCGGCACAGGCATTGATATTTGAAGTATTGCATATCTGTTGTCATGGTTCTGATCATGTTGCCACTAGGTTGCTTATTGTTTCGACCTTTGTTTGATCATTGAAGTATTGCTATATCTGTTCCCATGGTTCTGATCATATTGCTATAATCTGATTACTATCTCGGCCTGTAGTGTTTGTGCATTTGTGTTTTGTATGGTATGTGCTTGGTCTGGTTTGTTGTTTTCTCGGTTATAACTTCATTTATGTTCTTGTGTGGCCTGGTCTGAAGTTCATTGTGCTTCATGGTCTTGATGTTTGGTCTGACCTAAACTTTGATATTATGTAACCTGGTCTAACTTCTTTGGTTGCTGTCTTTAGTTGTTCTTGTTTTTAAGATATTGTTGCCACTTCATACTGTGTAGCCAGTTGATCATATATGTTGACTTGAGCTTCATTTCTTGTTGCCTCCTCACTTGAACCTGTTTCACTGATGTATTGGTTTGGACTTGCAGTTTGTATAGTCTGCACATGTATAAGTCTAGTTTGAGTCATTGTTTTCTGTAGCATATCTGTATGTCTTCATTTGACCTTCTTGTGATGTTTCCCTACTTTGTGTCGACTCTGTTTTTGCTGTAGTCTTCATTATTGTGCAGTTTTGGGTTTCCAGTTGTACTTGGTTCATGTCAGACTTGAAGTCTAGTTCCTTTATTTGATGGTTGGTTCATGTCTGGTCTCACTTCTGGGTCTCACTTGATGTCTTTGATTGGTTCTGGTCTCCATATTGTAGCATCAGTTTTTGGGTTTGTTGGTTTCACTGTTGTATGTGCACTGTGCTTCGAGTTGTGTAGTTGGTTCATCATGCAGTCTGGATTTGTGGTATTGTGTAGGTTTGAAGTTGCTTTACTTTTTGTGTAGTCTGCACTTGAATAAGGTCTTGTACTTGTGAAGTTTCGAACTGGTGCATTTGCGACCCGTTGCCTGGAGCCTTTACTAGTGTACACTTCTGTTGCATATTCACTTACTCCCCTGGTGCATTCGTATCTGATTCATTACTTGTTGCCATTCACTTAATATCAGTTGCATTCCTTGGAATCATTTCATGTTTGAACCATTGTACTGGTGACATTGAGATGTCTGTAGTTTAGTCACAGTCTGCCCTTGTCTTTGTACATGTTTGCCACTGCAGTTTCATTGTGGTGGTGACTGTATATTCGGTGGTGGCGAGGCAGTGCACGCGTGCGTGCACTGCAGCCACCCAGAATTGACAGATGTTAATCGATATTTCTTTTATCCTTAATTCATCGACCTGTTGCGTAATTCGTAGGCTGTATTGGCGAGGCAGTACACGTTAGCGTGTACTGCAGCCAATTAGCATTGATATTTTTAAATTGACATTTCAATTGCTTACACTGCTTTGGATTTCTGTTTTGTGGATTAACACTGTTTAGTGTTATTTCTGCCGTTATCCAATTCTCGTATCGAGAGTTGGATATACGAGATTTCTGTGACTGTCATCTATATTGAGATTGATTATTATTGCTTCTATGCTCTAATAACTGATTTTGAATTAGACTGATCCGAGTATTATTTTCTTTTGAATGTAATACTCGGGTCAGACCGAGTATTTACAGGTTGTAGATTTTTAGCTTTGGATTGCTGCTAGAGCTATGAAGACTTTTTATATCATTTGAAGTGGTCTTCGTCTTGTTGTAGTAGTCAGTGTGTCTGTTTTAAGATGATAATGTATTCATGTATATTAGTCGATAATGTACTTGTATATATAACTTCTTGAGTCGACAGTTGTAGTTGTATCATTTGTATTGTGTCAAATGTATTGTAACTGATATCAGTTATTGTATATATGAGACTTTTCGTTCCATCTGTATTCCGCATTTATGTTATCTGTGTTATTTTTATATTTATTGTCCTAAACTATTATAGCCACTGTGTAGTAGCTTTGAGTTTGTAACGGTATGTCGGATTTCCTCTAAAAGATGAAATGCACGTTATTCTATCTGACATATCGGTGCTCGCACAAGGCAATTACATGGATGGTCGCTCCTCAACAGCCTTATTCTCCGTGCTAGTTGACAGCACTACTCCGTAGTGTTCTTGGCTAGCGTGGGTATAGAGGTGGGGTGTCACAGCTCGGTATCGGAGCCTGGGGTTTAGGACAATAATAAAACATAACTTAGATGGAACATGCGTTACAACTATTTGTCGATGTTTTATCTCTCATCTTTACATATGACTATTTTTGACTGTTAGGTATGAATTCCTAACGCTTATTCTTGTGTTTTCGGCTTTGAATTGATTTAGCCGATGTTGATTTTGTTTTAATTTGGCAAATTAAAGCCATTTTTACTTTTGGACTTTGTTCCACTTTTGTTCTATGCTATGAGTGTCATTATGTACTTGTTACACTGTGATGAAAAATAGCTGGACCTGTTGCAAATTGAGTGATTTTGATTTCTCATTCACATCTAGTTTGAATCTCAGCGATTTTGAACTTGATATTTTGTGTTTTCCTCATCTGGATTTCCCTTCGACTTCGGTCACTTTGTTTTTGAGAAATTGCTAATTTCTTGATTCTCAAGACTCTGATTTTGTTTGCCGTTGGTTTCTTTGATAATGATGATTGATTCATTTTATACTCGACTACGGCTATTAATTGTTGACTTCGACGTTGACTTGATTCTTACTTTTGTTGAAGTCATTTATGCATTTCTGCTCGATTTGCTTTGTTTTTCCAGTTGATAATCGATTCTTCTTTTCTAATTAGTTGTTATCACCTTTGTCGATTTTGATAACTTCTATTTCTGGAATTTTTGGGTATTCCTACTTTGATGAATTTGGAATCGAATTCTTTGGATTTTATTCACGTCTTCGAATGTGAAATTTTAGTGAACTGACTTGGTTTCCTAATTTAATCGATTCTTGATCATTTCCCCGATTTGTTGCTATCATTTATTAGCAACTTTGATGACATTTTCTTCGGGATTTTTGTGAACATACTTTCTGATGGATTCAGTATCGATTTCTCTGGATTCCATTCACATCTTCGTATGTGAATTCTTGTGATTGATTGTTTCTACAATCATTTTTGTGATTTGTCACTTTAAAAATATAAAGGTTTTCTATACTAGTAGAAATATTAAAATCCCTTTTTCCAAACGATTTCAAAACTATTTTACTACAAAGTTCTTTTTCTTGAACCGTTTTCCAATCTATTAGTATATACAAGCCTTTATTTCACTCGTATGAGAAATTGAATTAAACGGCCTAGTAAAACAAGTGGTATGAAACGCTTGCGTTTACTTCGTCGGTTAGCTCTGGGACTTGTTCGATTGAACCCTTTTTGTGACAATTTCCTAGTGAAAATTTACAGCTTGTTCGTAAATATTTAAGTTAAGCAAGTGGTTATGGGACATGAAGCTAAACTCATATATTTACTAGCTTGGTGTGATTGACACTTCCTTATGATCATGACGATCATTTTTGTGATTTAGACTAGCGATTGTGCGATGTCTCTTCGTCCGTGTGTCGGACTTGCCTTCGGGCCATCCGTGTGTTCGGAAAATTAAATAAATAGCTTTCCATCCGTGTGTTCGGAAAATTAAATGGATAGCTTCCCATCCGTGTGTTCGGAAAATTAAATAAATAGCTTTCCATCCGTGTGTTCGGAAAATTAAATGGATAGCTTCCCATCCGTGTGTTCGGAAAATTAAATAAATAGCTTTCCATCCGTGTGTTCGGAAAATTAAATGGATAGCTTCCCATCCGTGTGTTCGGAAAATTAAATAAATAGCTTCCCATCCGTGTGTTCGTAAAATTAAATGGATAGCTTCCATGAGATAGTTTCTCGTCCGTGTGCTCGGACTTCCTCCTTCTTTGTGTTTTCTGGATTTCGTGTGTAGATTTCTAGAATCTGTGTTTTCTGGATTTCGTGTGTAGATTTCTAGAATATGTGTTTTCTGGATTTCTTGTGATGATTTCTGGAATTTTGTGCTTCACCAATTTTCGTGATTTCTATTGATATGTTTATCAATTTTTGTGCATTGGTGAATTCATGTGTTATTGACTTGTTATGAATACAAGTTTAGGGTATGATATCCCTTTCTATCTTTGAGAAGATTCTTGTGACATTTTTGATGAATGAAAATTCATTTGGCATTATATTTTGATGCCAGTTATTTTGATGAGATCTTGACGTGTTAACTTCAGTACTCGTCAATTTTGAAATGGATTTACAAGCGGTTCTCCCGCAACACTGATATTGCTAATTTAATCACGCGTTTTCAAAATTCTTTATTTTTAAAAGTTGTTTCAAAAATATAAATTAAAGTTGTTTTCAAATTTTTACAGCTTACATTTTCAAAAGAACGAGGAAGCGATTTAAACATTTCAGAAAAATCAAGGACTATGACCCCTTTCTTTTACTGATTCGCTTAATTCCGGACTTGTCCGTTTGAGAATGTGAAATGTTAAATTTTTTTAAAACACACAATTCTGCACTTTCAAGAAAACGATAAAGAGATTTAAACGATTTAGCAAAAGTAAGGAGTATGGAACCATACTTTTACTACTTCGGTTAATTCCGGACTCGTTAATTGAATATTTATGACTTCTGATTATCGTTTTTGATAATTAGATGTTTGTGTTTCTGATTATCGTTTTTGATAATCAGATATTTGTGAAATTTAATTATCGTTTGAGATAATTAAATATTTTTCGATGTGATAATCGAATATTTGTGATTTCTGATTATCGTTTTTGATAATCAGATATTTGTGAAATTTGATTATCGTTTGAGATAATTAAATATTTTTCGATTTGATAATCGAATATTTGTGATTTCTGATTATCGTTTTTGATAATCAGATATTTGTGAAATTTGATTATCGTTTGAGATAATTAAATATTTTTCGATGTGATAATCGAATATTTGTGATTTCTGATTATCGTTTTTGATAATCAGATATTTGTGAAATTTGATTATCGTTTGAGATAATTAAATATTTTTCGATTTGATAATCGAATATTTGTGATTTCTGATTATCGTTTTTGATAATCAGATATTTGTGAAATTTGATTATCGTTTGAGATAATTAAATATTTTTCGATTTGATAATCGAATATTTGTGATTTCTGATTATCGTTTTTGATAATCAGATATTTGATTATCGTTTGAGATAATTAAATATTTTTTCGATTTGATAATCGAATATTTGTGATCTCTGATTATCGTTTTTGATAATCAGATATTTGTGAAATTTAATTATCGTCTGAGATAATTAAATATTTTTCGATTTGATTAATCGAATGTTTATGTTTCTGATTATCGTTTTTGATAATTAGATATTCGTGAAATTCGATTATCATTTTTGATGATTGAATATTTGCGATTTTGAGACTTGAGCTTCGTCTTTTTCTCTGTCGATTCAGGTGAGTAATTTGCTTTACTCACATTCAATTCGTGCAGTATGTGAATTCTGCTCTGTTTTCCTTTTCTTTTAAATACTGGAACTCGATTGATTCCTGCTTTAGCAGTCGTCTGTTTTTGATTCCTTGATCCCCTCGATGTTGATTCTTTTGATTTGAAGCAGTCGAACCTTTTGATTTTATATCTGATGCTTCCATAATCCCAATACTTCCCTGTTGACCTTTGCTTTGCTTATGCATTCGACATTGCCATGCTCTTATGGTTGTTACCTTTTATCCATTTATTCCTTATGATTGCGAGGACGCAATTTCTTTAAGGAGGGAAGTCTGTAACAACCTGCATTTATACGATAATATATTTAAATATTTTATATAAATATGACATCGTCTTTTCGTATTTAAAATCCTAAATATGAATTTTTATCGTGTTCGAATTCGTTGCTCTAATGGATTCAAATCGTGTTTTAAATATCACCAAAGTGTTTGATAAACTTGGTTAAAAATATTCGGGCTTTATAAATTTTTAAAATCTTGGCCCATGCTTGATCTGTTGCCGTGATAAGTGATAACCCATCCCCTTCATCCATTCGAAATCCCTAAGCCCAAAATCGAAGAAAAACAAACGAATGGCTTCTAAAATTAGGGCTTCGATTTTCTTTCTTTTTGCTGGCGAATCTGGAATTTTGGGGCTTTGGCTCGATCTCTGGCGATTCTCTGTGTAACTAAA
Source organism: Allium fistulosum (assembly GCA_030737815.1). Taxonomy (NCBI): domain Eukaryota; kingdom Viridiplantae; phylum Streptophyta; class Magnoliopsida; order Asparagales; family Amaryllidaceae; genus Allium; species Allium fistulosum. Next base: position 289,898,699 of record CM060905.1, read on the forward strand.
CTAGGGCTTTGGCTCGTTCTCCTCTGTGAGATAATTGCGATGATGTTCCGATGTTGATTCGAGCTTTTGCCTTTGTGATTGTGAGATTATCAAGCGACTTCGTTCTCGTCGCCGCTTCGAAGCAAGGTGAGTTAAACTCACATCTAATTCGAACTGTTACATGATTATCTTGACTTCGTTCGTATGTTCGATTTTCGTGACTTGGGATTTAAGTGATTTAGTAATTGATGGTTCGATCAATTTGGGTTTGAACCCCTTGTTTTCGTTCGTATATATTTTATTTGAATTCGTCAATGATTTTTCTTCGGCCACTTGATAATTCATGAGCGATTGAGATTGATTTTGACTTTGTCACAATACGTATATATTGTGTTACTTGATTCGCACGGCATTGATCTTCTTTGACTTCGGTATCCTTTGTTGGTTTGAAATTGATCCTGGTCACCAAGTCTCTGACTTGGTTTGTTTACCTCGGCTTTGACTAGGTTATGAATTTTGGTTTCTATGAAATTGTTGCTTGATTATTTTGAAACTGCTACTCGGCACAGGCATTGATATTTGAAGTATTGCATATCTGTTGTCGTGGTTCTGATCATGTTGCCACTAGGTTGCTTATTGTTTCGACCTTTGTTTGATCATTGAAGTATTGCTATATCTGTTCCCATGGTTCTGATCATATTGCTATAATCTGATTACTATCTCGGCCTGTAGTGTTTGTGCATTTGTGTTTTGTATGGTATGTGCTTGGTCTGGTTTGTTGTTTTCTCGGTTATAACTTCATTTATGTTCTTGTGTGGCCTGGTCTGAAGTTCATTGTGCTTCATGGTCTTGATGTTTGGTCTGACCTAAACTTTGATATTATGTAACCTGGTCTAACTTCTTTGGTTGCTGTCTTTAGTTGTTCTTGTTTTTAAGATATTGTTGCCACTTCATACTGTGTAGCCAGTTGATCATATATGTTGACTTGAGTTTCATTTCTTGTTGCCTCCTCACTTGAACCTGTTTCACTGATGTATTGGTTTGGACTTGCAGTTTGTATAGTCTGCACATGTATAAGTCTAGTTTGAGTCATTGTTTTCTGTAGCATATCTGTATGTCTTCATTTGACCTTCTTGTGATGTTTCCCTACTTTGTGTCGACTCTGTTTTTGCTGTAGTCTTCATTATTGTGCAGTTTTGGGTTTCCAGTTGTACTTGGTTCATGTCAGACTTGAAGTCTAGTTCCTTTATTTGATGGTTGGTTCATGTCTGGTCTCACTTCTGGGTCTCACTTGATGTCTTTGATTGGTTCTGGTCTCCATATTGTAGCATCAGTTTTTGGGTTTGTTGGTTTCACTGTTGTATGTGCACTGTGCTTCGAGTTGTGTAGTTGGTTCATCATGCAGTCTGGATTTGTGGTATTGTGTAGGTTTGAAGTTGCTTTACTTTTTGTGTAGTCTGCACTTGAATAAGGTCTTGTACTTGTGAAGTTTCGAACTGGTGCATTTGCGACCCGTTGCCTGGAGCCTTTACTAGTGTACACTTCTGTTGCATATTCACTTACTCCCCTGGTGCATTCGTATCTGATTCATTACTTGTTGCCATTCACTTAATATCAGTTGCATTCCTTGGAATCATTTCATGTTTGAACCATTGTACTGGTGACATTGAGATGTCTGTAGTTTAGTCACAGTCTGCCCTTGTCTTTGTACATGTTTGCCACTGCAGTTTCATTGTGGTGGTGACTGTATATTCGGTGGTGGCGAGGCAGTGCACGCGTGCGTGCACTGCAGCCACCCAGAATTGACAGATGTTAATCGATATTTCTTTTATCCTTAATTCATCGACCTGTTGCGTAATTCGTAGGCTGTATTGGCGAGGCAGTACACGTTAGCGTGTACTGCAGCCAATTAGCATTGATATTTTTAAATTGACATTTCAATTGCTTACACTGCTTTGGATTTCTGTTTTGTGGATTAACACTGTTTAGTGTTATTTCTGCCGTTATCCAATTCTCGTATCGAGAGTTGGATATACGAGATTTCTGTGACTGTCATCTATATTGAGATTGATTATTATTGCTTCTATGCTCTAATAACTGATTTTGAATTAGACTGATCCGAGTATTATTTTCTTTTGAATGTAATACTCGGGTCAGACCGAGTATTTACAGGTTGTAGATTTTTAGCTTTGGATTGCTGCTAGAGCTATGAAGACTTTTTATATCATTTGAAGTGGTCTTCGTCTTGTTGTAGTAGTCAGTGTGTCTGTTTTAAGATGATAATGTATTCATGTATATTAGTCGATAATGTACTTGTATATATAACTTCTTGAGTCGACAGTTGTAGTTGTATCATTTGTATTGTGTCAAATGTATTGTAACTGATATCAGTTATTGTATATATGAGACTTTTCGTTCCATCTGTATTCCGCATTTATGTTATCTGTGTTATTTTTATATTTATTGTCCTAAACTATTATAGCCACTGTGTAGTAGCTTTGAGTTTGTAACGGTATGTCGGATTTCCTCTAAAAGATGAAATGCACGTTATTCTATCTGACATATCGGTGCTCGCACAAGGCAATTACATGGATGGTCGCTCCTCAACAGCCTTATTCTCCGTGCTAGTTGACAGCACTACTCCGTAGTGTTCTTGGCTAGCGTGGGTATAGAGGTGGGGCGTCACACAATCGCGATAGTCATGAGTTTGAAAGGTTTTTTACTAGTTATGGTGCTTGCAAATATGGATTTGCATATTGTCATCTTTAAATATTTCAAGATGGGACTTTTATGAGAGGTGGAGGTCAAAGTTGTATTATGTTTGTGATTGTTACATATGGTAACCAATGTATGATTCAATTCTAAAAACTATATATTATAATTTTTTACATATTTTTAGTTCAGTTGGTTAGTTGGAAATTTTAACATAGTAATATTTGCATGCCTATCAAATAACTACCTAGCAAATATTTGTCAAGGCAGATAATTACTTGGGAAATGTTTTTTTTAAATATCACTAGGCATTTAATTGCCTAGCAAATATTTGTTAGGCATATTATTGTCGAGCGGATTTTTTTTTGTTTTTTTACATTTTATTCATTAAATATTCTATATTTGTCTTTATTTTAGGATTCATTCCTCTCGCTGTGAGTGTTGCATCTAGTGAAGATGAGCCCTATTATTACTGGTTTCTTATAAAGCTTAGGGAAATATTATTTGATGATGATCGTGATTTCACTTTTTATGTTTAATCGGCATCTTGGTCCTCTTCTTGTTATTCCTCAATTATTTCATAGTTTAGCACATGAATTTGTTGCTATCATTTGATGAATTTGAAGTGTTTTATAATAAAGAAATCTCCTCAAAGTAAAAGGAAATGGATCATTTTAAAAAGTATAGGAATCGATATGACCAAAGATATCTAATCTATAATCATTCTGACTAAGTAAATAAAGTTATAAGTAATTTTATAAATGAATAAAGTAAAAAGAGCAAGCATGGTAAGAGGAAAACTATTTACACTAATTCGAACTCTCATCATAAGTCCAGTCTCAAAACTCCTTTTTGGAATTTCACTATTTTCTCTCAGCTGACCCAAAGGAACGGGTATCTTATAGACTCTGCCTGAGACTATGCACAGAACTTCTTTACTACTTCTAATAAATTGTAAACAACAGTGTATCTTGACTATATTTATTTTTCACTTGCAGTGCAATATCATAAAACCCATAAAGAGTATTTTCAAAATGAAATAGTAAGTGGTATAGGATGCAAAGTGATAGTTAGCGAATATAGAATTGAATGACAATAATTATAATTAGATTATCAAAAAAGCACTAAGTAAAACTAGTGATTTGATCTCGAAAGAGCAATGGATTTTATAGATTATGAGGGTTTGTTATTGTTTAAAATTGAAGAGAAGCTACTGAAGAAAGAAGATAAAGGAGTTCAGAACGAAGAGATGTAAATAGAAAGATGAAGAATTCAAATTGCTGTAGCCATATACAACCATCAGTTAACCTATATAGGGTTCATATGTTGATATGTGAGAATCATAGGTCAACTTGTGAACCCTATACAAGTTGACATGTGGTTAGTGAAATTTCTCCATGTTTATTTATTATGTTTTTTGTTCGATTATTTCTGACATTCAGAAAAATCCCAAAAAATAATGAAAAATATTATATGATGTTTGGTATATTATGTCCAAATTTGGAGTGATTTGAATATTGTCTTAGAACTTTTAACAAATCTAAACTAAAAACACTCGATAAAAGTCGATAAATAAAATATTCAAATTTTATACTCATTTGTCCATCCTCAAGTATTTATTCAACTCTAATGCATTCCAGTAGATTTTTTTTTTATCTCCAATGAATGTCTTTTGCAGGTCCTTCATTATCTGATAAGTCTTTGTTTTCTTTATTTTGACCCTTTGAGCTTGTATCGCGTTAGCTATAATATTTAGTTTCCTTCTCTTTGATATTATTGTTCTAAAGTGCTTACTTTTAGCATGTTAAGCTTGATAAACAAATTAGTACCTTTGATATATGGTTGTTATCATCAGTATAGCAAAATCTTGGTTTTTTCATTCTCTCCGTTTTTTATGATGACAATCATACAACTTACATAAACAAAATTATTTTAACTCCCCATGTATTATTTCTTCTTTTGAATTTATATACTGCCTCTATCGATATGCTTAATTTTCTTCGTCCCCCCTCGGTCATCAATAAAAGGGAGAAATTCAAGTAACTATATGAATATTATATTTTATTTAACTATCTAACAATTAGGATGTTAAATATGGATTTTAAAAATATGTCACGCTACATAGAAGAATAATAAATAGTATCATTAAACATACTTCACAAAATACACAATGGAAACACAGAAAAATTTGCATTCAATTTTTTATATTCATTTATTTGTCAATAATGAATTCAAAATTAGAAATTTTGTTCTGATAATAATTTCATTGTGATGGAAATTTTGTTGTGATATAAATTTTATTGTGAGATAAACTTTTGCTTTACTTGTTGTGATAAATTTTTGTACAATTTATATATGAATAGTTGCCCACAATTAAATGTCTGACCAATATTTGCTTGCAAGCTAGGGGCGCCACCGAGGTGCTATTAAGCGTCGATCAGGCTCTACTTTTCAAATTTTAACATCCCGCATTTTTATTATAATGCTTTAATATGCCCTTTCACTGAGGTGTTGGTGAGCGCTTAACTTTTCTTGGAACTAAAAAATAGGCGTTTTAGTATAACTTTATTTTTTTACTTGACTAAACTGAATATATTTACGAAAAAATATCCGGTACTTTGTTGATTTACTGCAGAAATTTGTATTTCAAGAATTTCAATCTTGAATCATTTTTCTATGTCTTTTTTAAAATATACGAACGGTTAGTTAATATATAATAAAAATTATTCTGTATATTTGAGAATAAAAGTTACTCTTTAATTTCCCACTTCTTTGAAATTCAGCTTTACTGATTTCTTAATTTTTTTTATCTTAATGGGGTTAGCCTTCTAAAAGTTGTTTTAAATAACTTATTTATCAAACACAAAATAACTACCTATGAATTGAAATTTATATTATTCACTAATATTATACTTGGTTTTTTAAGATTATTTGGTATACAACTATTTGTAATTAATGACCCAAGATTTTAAACACTTCGTATTTAAATATCTGAACTATTCAAATATTTGAATCTTGATTTACTGTAATAAAATGGATTTTAGAATCTTGTTAACCCCTTTTAATTAGAAAATAATAATGGTAAACTTTTTTTTGTAATATGTTTATAAAAATAAATACTTCGATAAAAATAACAATAATGTGGCCGAAAATCATTTTATTGATAAACGGCTGTATTTTCAATAAAAGTTGTTCCAACTTTTTGGGCATGTCTAATATATTAATGTGTAATTGATTATCAACTAAAAATATTTTCATGTTTATCCCTAACTAAATGTGAATAGTAAAAAGATTAGCAAGTGATTAAGAAGGAGATATTTTGGTGAATAGTAAAGATATTTCCTAAGGGTTGTGAGCTATAATGCAAAGCATGTAAGAGGAAGCATGCATGGTGACCTTCTAGGGAAGGTAAGAGGTGAATGACTACCTCTTGGCCACTTCTACATAAGGCTCTTCATATGATTATATTAATCCATTTGTTATTTTAAAAGATAGAAATAACTTAGTCTTAATCTTCTTTTATCTTCACTAATAAAATCTTTAATCAAAGTCACTCTTCTTCAATCTTCACAAAACTCAAGTATAAGTCTTAGCACATCATAGGAGCATCGAAAAGCAAATCAAAAGTTGAAGAAAAGTGGCACAACACCTATAACAACCTAGAATTTTATCGTTTTGATTGTGAATATTTAATTAATTTTAAATACTTAAATAATTGAATTTAAAAGCTAAATAACTCCTTTTAATAAATAAATAATAACGACGAACTTGTTACAAAAAAAATATTTACAAAAATAAATAGTTCGAATTAATATCGATAGTGGGATGAAAATTGTTTTATCGATAAATAGTCTCGAAAAGTGTGAAATTATCATTCTGAGGCACTGTCTTGGAATTTGACGAAACTAGTGTCATTGAATAATAAGGTGATATACATGTCGAGTTTAGTGTCGATCGAACGTCCTGTGTGATCGTGCGAGCTTAAAACGCATTGCGATTAATTTGAGAATTAAAATAATAATATTATTTTATTATATTACCACCACTACTCTTCCTTCTCTCCATCACTTTTCATTTTTCCCTCTTCTTCTTTTATTCTTTTTACTATAAACGTTTTTTAACCTAACCATCTCCTTCAAAAATCAAATTCGAGAGCTGCAAGCCACTAAAATTAACAAAGTTGGATTAGTTGAGTTCGTATTGGCAAGGGATTCAAATCCATGTAATCGATGTTGGGTACGACAACGATATGGGAGGAGGACGTGGAGAGGCCTAACTATGGTTACATGTCGTTGGAGTTTTAGGTGACGATTAGTAATGGCGTTGGGTGCACCGCGTTTCTCATGTGAAGGGGCGGCGTTGGATCCTGAGCGGTAAGCGGAAAGATAAGGGTTACACCTAAATGGGCTACACCTCCTACTAATGTAGGTCACGTTTAGGTCATGCACCGCCATAGTTGTTTACTAGTTTGTTTGTTATGAGGCAAGACTAGATAACCCTTAAAAGAAGTCTTTCAGACGATTAGGGTAGTCCGAGGAGCTGAGTCCTCCATAGTCCATAAAGCTGAGTTCATCATTGTAACGACCCGTAAATTTTAGTGGTTTTATTTATTTAATTAATTGAATTTTGTGAAATTTTAAATAATAAAATTTTGAAATAAAAATTTATTATTTGGAATACGTCTATTTTAACATAGCAATTGGTAAATTTTCATTAGGTAATTTGCAAGTTTATTTTCGTGTGTAATTTTATTTCAATTTATATCAGTAAAAATTGATGATAATAAAAGTGTTCTGAAACCTAAATATGTCAACATGAGAAAATTTATTTAGAACACTCTGAATCAGACTGCGAAATTCGTTTCGCGAAATTCAGACGTTTCTAGCTCCGTTTGGATTTTTCTGTATGGAATAGCAGCGTTTATCGGTACCGACTATCGACTTTTGATCGGTTGATCGTACCATCGATATCTGTATACCGTTTTGATCGTCTCGTCGTGCTGATCTCTATAGTATATTCGTTTCTGGGTTTTGAAGTCTGGCTCGCTGCGGGGCCGATGAAACGATCTACAGTATCGGTACGGTTTCGAACTTTCAAATTTCTTTTGACTATTCAATTTCCACCATATATCAACCCAATAGCCATTAGCTATTACTGTTTTCTGATATTCAATGTGTGACTTTTGTTATTCCATGTATTTAATATGATATTTATTATTCTTCTAATTTGCGTTTGGTTCCTTGATTTCTTGTGTCGCCTTTTCAATTTTTATACCATTCGTTCACTCCTTTTTGGAAATTATTTTAGTTATCATTCTGTAACAAATAATGGTCGCCTCCTTTGTTCACCATTCACTCGCCTCAGTTCCCCATCACCTCATCCTCTCCTGAGCCCAAACCCGAGCCAGCTAGCCACCAGATCCTTCAACCTTCCACTCAACCCGACCCATTTTTGCCACCACTGACCGGATCTCCACCCTATTCTCCTTCCACAAGTGTCATCATCTCCCCCATCACATGCTATTCAGCCCAAGCCCGCACCTCCGCCTCAGTCACCTCAACAGTAGGCCGAATAGCCACCTTCATGGCCGATCACCCACTTCTGACAGATCTCCTCCGCCCAATCACTAGCTCTGTTTCCCCTATGCTCGGTACACTTATATCTATCTATATATATTATATTTTTAGCGTGTGTATCTAAATATTTACATAATGATGTTATGTCTGCTAATTGTTTGAACATGTATATATTAGTTTACAATCTTCTTTTATATATAATCAAGTATAAAAAAAATGTATTGATTTCCTCTCTGTAGTGTCTACATGCATAGAATCATACATATTAGATCGCATATTCAAAAAGGGATAAATTTGAAAGTGTGTATATATATATTGTATATATGGTGGCAGCCAAGCCAAATTATTGCCTGTCTATATATGTTGTTTATATATAAGTTATGTTATAGTTATTACTCACAGTTTTCTACATGCTGTAAGCGTTTTCATATATAGCTTATATATGTTATATATAAAATAATTTATAAATGAGTAGTATATACGTGTATATAATGTATAGGCTCTATTTGCTTATAAGAAGTATCTAAAAGCTACAAGATCTGTTAGGTGAAGGTTTATATACAAGTTATATAAGTTGTAAGTAGTGGATGTATGTTAGTTCATTTGCAAATTTATGTAAGTATATATTGATTTATTAGAAATATTGATTTAAAGTTGAAATAAGTATGTGATTTTATAGTATTTATATATATGCAAATAGACTTGAGTTTGGTTTCCAATATATATACATGTCTTGTAAGTATACTAATTGTTTACTGTTTCATATCTATGTATAAAGGGAAGAATACTTTATTATATACATATAGATTTTTTTTGACTGTTAAAATGCATGAGTTTTAAATGATGCATACAAATTGTTAGTGTAAATTACTAAGTTATATAGGTTATAGTTGGATCTCATATAACTGGGTATAGGTTTGGTTTGTATATCTATTCAAAGTTTGCATATATAATTGTATTAGTTATATCATATAAGTTCTTAATTGATTTTCAAAGTATAATATATTGATTATATAAAGGGTATACAATGTTTGTATATATAGGCTTAATCAGCATATAAGTCAAGTCTGCACAATATAGTTTCGCATGATACTTTATATTACTTTGTGGAGCTACACATATATATAGTGTAATTTGGTTTCTTTTGCCATGTTTAAAACTGGAATATCTGTGTGTGTGTGTGTATATATATATATGCAAAATTATGGTTACATAAGTTTATATTATTCATTTAAAGTGGATTTGGTAGTGTAGTTACTATGATGTATATATATATACACTGTATATATAATCTATATGAGTTAGATATATGTTTTAAAATGAAAGTACTTTGCATTTATATGAATTTACTTCAAAAAAAATGTGTGTATATATATATGATTTTATATATATAGTTATATATTTATATAAGTTCACTTATACCAATTTTATTCATCGATCCGGTTCTGATTTGATTTCGTCTATTCCCATTGATCAGCTTTGTTCATCAATTTGTGCCCATTTCACTTTGCTTTGGAATTCGCCACTGGATTTGTAATTTACTTCGTTGTCAAATTCCTCTAGCCTCGAAAGGTGAGCAATCACTCACGATTAATGTTCTTATATTTATTAAATTTGATTTCAATTGAAACAACAATTGAAATATGCTGCTGTTAGTTATTCACATTGCTATATATATGTCATTATCCGTATCTGTTCACCTGTGACATCTGACACCATTATCTGTTATTTATACTGATGATATATGCATGTTACTATTGTTATATTATTATCATATCTGTTATCACTCTGCAAGTTCCTTGTTAGTATAGAATCACTATGGGTTGAAATGATACATACCCGAACGATCTGTAGAATAGGAGAAAATCGTTATGGGTTGAAATGATAAACCCAAGCGATTTTCATTTGAATTGAATTTGGGATTGCGGGTTGAAATGATATATACCCGTATATATTTTAATTGCGGATTGAAATGATAAATATCCGTATCACTTGACCATAGGATAGAAAATTATATACAGACACCGCTGGTCTATATATAAATATTTTGGAAATGATTTCTATGGTTTTGAAAAGAAATATATGATTTCAATCAATATTGATTTTAAAGATTTATTAAAGTTGATTTAATAAAGTTGATAAATAATATGTTTGAGTATTTATTTAATATCTATATAGAGTTTATAATGATTTGAAATTAGTTTGAAATTATATTTATTTAAGATTTTTACTTAAATAAGTTTGATTTGAAATTTATAAAATTTGGAATTTTGAAGCTATGATTTTATAACTTGTATTTGATTAAAAGTGATTTAAATGAATATTTCAAGTTTAAATAAATTGAAGGAAATATTTAGTTTATTGTACTTGGGGTTTGTTTTAAATGATATTGGATTTATTGAGTGAATATTTCAAAACTAAATAATAATAAAGTGAATTTGATATATATATGAAATTATCGAATTTAGTTTTGAAATGTTGAATATTTAATGCTTTGAAAAATATTGAAATTGAAATGGTTTGTTTTATGGTTCAAATCTATATTTGAAATCGATAATTTGAAATGGTTATTAAGAAACTGAATTGAGTTGGAATTTATGGATTGAGATTGAATAAAAATTGAATTTTGGAATTCGAGTTGATTTGAATCGATTTGTGAAATTTGAGGAAGCTATTTTATTATATAAAGTATTTTAAACTATGTCCAAAACTATTTTTATTTTACTTTATAAATTATTTTAATATAAACTATTTTAATATAAATCATTTTCAATATAAATTATTTTATTATAAACTATTTTAACTTATAACTATTATATATAAACTATTTTATTTTATAAACTATTTTATTTTATAAACTATTTTATTATATATACTAATATCTAAACTGTTTAAAGGAAAGTCTTATGATTTCAAAATGTTGTGATTTCCAAAGTGTTATAATTTCAAGTGTTTTGGTTTCGAAAGTGTTATAACTTTGAAAGTGATATGATTTTGGAAATGATATATTTGAAGTAAAAATGATATCGTTTTGATATGGTTTTAAAATGGAAATGATATTTTGGTTTTGAAGTATAAACAATTTTGAAATGACCGCGGTGTTATAATAACGTTTGGTTGTTAAAGAGACCGGGATCAGATATGGGCATACTCTCTGTCGATACCGAAAACCACTTTGACAACCATGTACGCGGTGGAGATTCCAGAATAAAGTAGGATGGTGGCGACAATCCTATTAAGGTATGAACGTGGACCCGTCTCCTGTGAGTTGGCATAAGGTGGCTAAAACATGAGCGATTCTCGGTCCAATGAGGTAGCACCTCTGATCGGACGCATTTCTTCGATACATTTCTATTACTTTGTGATTGATTTGGTGGCCACCCTTCGATTTTGATTGGGAGTGTGTTCCGAGGTGGGCAGTAGTGGCTCCTATGCGTTTCCACCAGCCCGGATGCGTAATTGGTATATCTACCATGGCATTGCCTTGTTGTGCCCTGTCACCTACCATATCGAGCTTTACTACGAGTTTGGATTTGTGCCGTAGCCTGTGGAGTACTGAGGGTAGCCCTCGATCTGGGAGTATGCTAATACTGGATAGACTACTGGGACTATTATGTGTTAAGGGGAATATTGGGTCACTCCTTAACGCTATTTAAAAGTAAGTTTATTTTATATTAGACATTATTATAATAGCGTATATTACTACATAGTAGATAGTTTAACGGATCCTTAGAGGATGGTTATCCCAAACATCCTTTAAGTTACTTGTATTTCAGTTGATATTTCACTTGAGTTGGATTTATTGATATAAGAATGTTAATCCTGACTCGAGTGTTTTGTGTTTTGCTTTACGCTCGGGTCAGACCGAGTGTTACAGTTTTCAAGACTCACCTTTGGAGTTGGAGCTTCGCTTGGAGATCCAGCTATATATCTTGCTTTTAGTTGTTCAGTCGATTCCAGTGATGCATTCAGATCTTGTATTTGATTATTGTATTGAAACATCTATGTACTCGTGACTTCTGTTGTATCTTGTTTAACTCTGTTGTATATATATATATATAGTAGCTTCATGAACTACTATTCTTTTGTTTTCGCTGCATTATTGTTATATTACTCTGTGTTTGTGATTTGTGATTATTTTATTTACTGTATATCCTGAGTTTTTCCAAACTTTAAATAACAATATGATATTTTAAGCAATTCAATTCCGACATGTATGGATGCGAATGGTTGAAAATTTCAGGTCGTTACAATCATAGTCTGAGGAGATGAGTCCTCAATAGTCCTTCGAGTTAAGTCCATAATATGAAGCAACTAGGTAAAAATACCTAGAATGAGATGGAATACAACTAAACTATTGTAACATCGTTATTAGGCACATGAGAGTTTCTTAGTATGCACGACGATGAGGACGTGGTACTGCGTTGATGATGGATCCTGATGAGGTGCTGTGTCATGGATGCTAGCTCGGATAGTATCTTGGTCCAAATGAAGATTGTGGTAATTATATATTTATATATATAGTTATGGTCTACTTTGGGTGGATGGAGTGTATTGGATGCGTACATGGAGTCGAGACGGCTACGTAAAAAATGAACGACATAACATGTAACGGAAGGCAGTCAACATAAACTAGTGTTATGTATAAAGTATATAATTTACTAGTACCAGAACATTGTTCTGACCCCCTCCTTATTACAACCCACAGGATAGCTTTAAAGGGATAGGTACCGGTGCAAGGCGGGAACAGTGGAAGGACAAGTTTCCTTATGCATGCTCGGCACTGACAAGGACACTAGATATTAGAATTGTCAATCATGGTCAGTAACTATATGATTTATTATACTTTACTATTCCATTGTGAGTTATATCGATAGTGCTCTAATATGAATTTATTTGTTTTTTTGTAGAATACCAAATCAGTGATCCATACTTTGATGGAGTTGAGTTTTTGATTTAGCAAAAATTCAGACCCATTGCAGGTTGTTGCATTTGGTACCAGAGCTTAGGTTAGTCGACCTTAAAAATTAGGAAATGTTGAGTGAACGTATTTGTAGTTTTACCTATACTTATATATATATATATATTATATGTCAAACTCTATAAATTCTGACTATAGAGTACTTGTAACCATATTATGAAAAGATGGATAAGCGACTATGATGGAATAATAAATGAAGTTGAAGGTATACCCTTATCCCAATTACCTCATGGGAAATAGGTCATATGGAAAGGCATTGACTTCTAAACAGTATGAGTGCAGCATTTGGAAGGTCCATGAAGCTTGATAGTACGTGACTCCTTAGTAAGGCAACATATATGCAAATGGTTATAGATCCTCATAGGATTGTCGATTGATGATGTACAGTGGGTCCGGTTAAATTGTAAAGCAAGAGTCTATATGTTGTAGATATCTGAAAGAAATAATTCCCTAACGAAGACGTGTAATAGCCACTCCAAGATGATAGCCATATTTTTATATTTGGAAAAAGAAGATAAGTCAGAAAATAAGTAGAAAAGAAGGAAAGTCCAAAAAAGGGATGAATAAAAATCTACTCTGAGTCCGACCCCATATAAAAGAATTTAATATAAAAGTTGAGATGATTTTAATATAATAGTTTGATAAAACATATAAATAATATATTTGAAATGATTTTCAAAGGATTTATTTGATGGTAGGAAAACCTTATTTTTGAAAAGTAAGTAAATATTAAAATTTTGGGAGAAAAAATAACAGTAAACAGGTTTTTAATAAAAAGGTAAATTCTTTTGAAAAAAATAGTAGAGCATATGTAGCTTGTTCATTTTTCCAAGATGAAAAATTTTAAGTTGAAATATTCTTTTTAGGGGTGGACAATAAGAAGTGGTACTAGTATTAAATAAGGTAAATAGAATGGGAAAAGAATATTGGAAACTGAAAGTAAAGCAGTAGGCGAACGCACCGTAATGGTTCAACAAAGAAGACAGAAATTTGAGAGGAAAGACATATAAATAGAAGCAATTTAAATATAGCAGTTTAGGTAGAAGAAAGTTAAATATTAGCAACATTATTGGAAATTTATATATAAAATAATGTCGGTAATTAGAAACAACGTTAGGTTATATTAAAAATAATATTAGAAATCTAATTAGAGGCAAGATAAGGGAAAATGGATATTTTCCATGGTGGTGCGCATTGATTGCACGTGTTTCATAAAAAGTCACACTCACATGATATTATAGACTCCTTCAAGGATTGGAAGTGGAGATAGAATGAGTAATAGAAAAATAATAGGATGAAAGTATCCTTATCTACTATAGTTTTTATTGTTTAAAATTGTAAAAAATATTTTAGAAACATTATATAGTGTATTTTTAAAGCAATGGTTTGGTATAAGAATTAAGTTTTTATAAGTAAAATTTAACAAATGGTTTGAGTTATAAATCCAAAATTTAAGGAGCAGAAATCCTTGTTGTTGAAAAAGGACTTTAAAAGAAAAAGTTGATTTGAAGAGAAAGGAAAAGAACTTTTAAAAATTTAATTATAGTTTTAAAAATTAAGAGACCATGTTATTTTTGGATTTAATAACAAGTTTCTAAGTTTGTATTTTAAAGATAAAAGTTTTAAGATTAAGTACTTCAAAATTTTAAAGTTTAAAATTTTGAAAGAAAAGTGGCGAAAACCAAACCAAAATTTTAACATGGAGTAGATAGAGATGACCACCCATGTAAGACGGGGTAAAATATAAGGCTATGAAGAAAATAGTGGTGGTTGCTTATAGAGTAGCAATAAGGAATTCCCGTAGAGCATAAGGAATATTGGTGAGAACCTAGAAATGTTTTACTAGACATGTGTGCAACCCATAAGAAGAATCCACAAAGGAATGATGAATGGTATCAAAGTACACTTATGTAAGTTCTAGAGTAAGCTCGTAAGAAAGATCATAGATAAAGAAGTAAATACCAAAAATTTGAGAATACTATTAAGTGATTTGGACTAAGAGAAGATAGTAACAGAGGGTAATAAGATAGCAAACACACATAGAGGACGCTGGTAGACTCAAGGTTAAGGAAGACATGATAGATGGTGGAAAAGTTACTCCGCAAGTGAATTTGCCAGTTAGTTATTCTAAATGTACATAGTTTATATTTCTTACCCACAACAGTGTGAGGTTGCACAATTTATCCAATAATTGGCTATGATAATGAAAGTAATGGACGGACCTTAATTATATGATGCCAAAAAAGGAAAGTTAAGTTATGTGGGTTACAGTAGAATGGTAGGTTTGAAAGGTCCATTAAATGTAAGTAAGAAGTGGCATGGCAACAACATCATTATTATCAGTTGATGTTGAAGGGAAGCTTCTAGCAATTGTTTTTTTAGGTTTGGGTTGTATGCATTAGTTGCTTCTGTAAAATGCGTACAATATTATAATAAATATTCCTTTTAAAAACTGGTTTTCTTTGGAAGGACCGCTAAATTAATTGGAATACTGTAGAAGTAAGGAAATTTCATGTAGACACTAACTAATGCAAGTAAGATTGGAAGTTTATAAAATTAATTAGGAAATTTATTGGTTACAAAAAGTAAAGTAATGTTAAGTCCCAAAGGCCTTAACATTACTTTACCTATGATCACAAAGATAAATGATCAAACAAATGATCATATCACAAATGATCAAACACTGATCATCACACAGCAACACTCAGCATGTCACATTACCAAATTGGGATATATCGCTGATAAATTTCAATTACATAACCTCTGAGCTCGTACGTCTCTTTATTCATTAATTAATGGCGTCCTCAGCCCTCCCTGTCGCACCCCCCATCTCCTTCGTCCCCAGCAAATACAATTCCATTCTGTCCCCTTCATCCCCCAACTCCCCTGGCGCCCCCACCCAACAAGAGTTCCCACCCCGAGTCCCTCCGCCTCCACCCGGATCCAAACAGCCGCTATGCATCGAGATACCTGCCAAATCGTATGCTCAGGTTGCGAGCTCTGCTCCTCGTTCTCCCCTCCTACCCAACCCCCCGGCCAGAAGACGTCACCCACTGCCTCAGTTCAAAAATGTGCGCCATACGGTTGAATTTCTAAAAAAAGAAAACCGTTGCCTTCGCTGTGCAGGCCTCCGACACGTGGCGCAGTCTTGCAGAGATGCAAAGATTTGCTATAAGTGCGGATTTTTCGGGCATCCACAATCTCACTGTCCCAATAAAATCACTAGTCAGCCTCAGGCTCGAATAACTAGCAAAGTCCCCCCCTCTTCCAATAAGGACAAACAACCCTCTGCCGGCTGGGCCCCAATGTCCAATCCCCTCTCAGATCATACGAAACCCTTCAGCTCCCCTAGACAAATCATTTCCCCTGCATCTCCTCATAGCCCACCTCATACCCCTAAACAGCATCATTATCCATCTCCAAACCCTAAAACTTTCGCAATGGCAGACCCTTCACTACTTCTCGTCGCAAACATTATCTCTGGCACCTGGTCCCTAGACTCCCTCCGCCACACGCTATCCTCTACATTCCAACACAGAGACTGGCCCCTCTGGCTTCAA
The DNA here is from genome assembly GCA_030737815.1 of Allium fistulosum. Taxonomy (NCBI): domain Eukaryota; kingdom Viridiplantae; phylum Streptophyta; class Magnoliopsida; order Asparagales; family Amaryllidaceae; genus Allium; species Allium fistulosum. Next base: position 289,915,507 of record CM060905.1, read on the forward strand.
TCCGACAACAGCTTCATCTTCTACTGCCCCTCATTCCTTATCAGAGACCAAATCCTCCAAAGATCGACCATCCCTACAACCGCGGGAACTATACAATTCCACCCCTGGTCTGAGCTGGACCGCCCCGCGCCGACATTGGACCCACCTTCATGGGCAAGAATCTCTGGGTTCCCTGAACTACTCCGTTTCAACTCAGAAGCCATTTCGGAAGCTGTTAAGCCAGTAGGTAGATTCCTGGCTCAAGACGATTGCGAATGGGCTGAGCTTGACCACCGTTTCCTATACATCCAAATCCAGTTCTATAGTGGCATCATCTCCCCATCTTCCTATGTCTCGGTCCTTAACAACACTGAATACCTCCTTCGTATAGAAAGATGGGAACACGAGCACCCGAACAGGCGCCCAGAGAACCACCTGCTAGGTCTTGACTACGAAAGGCACTTCCCTATCTTCGAGCAACACATCCAGATAGACGACCTAGAGTCAGACGAAAGATTTGACGTCCTGAACTACTCCCCCGTCTTCTCAGGCTCCCCACCGGCGCCTGGCCTTATTTACGACCAATCCTTCGAGGTGGTGGGCCCAAGAGGTTGGGACCCATGGCCAGTCCAGGAACACAGGTGGGACCCCTTCTCTGACCTGGACCTCTCATCCCCGCTCTTCCAGCAAATTCCAACCACTCCGCCCCCATCCGTCCCTCCTCATCCTCCCCACAATCATGCCCCTCATACAAACACCCAATCTCTTCCGGCGCAGATCCTCCACTCCCCACTTCAAGCTGACCCCCCCTCTCCCACTCTTCAATTCCCTATCCACAGCCCAGAGGAACTCAGTCAAGTGGCCCCTCCTAGAACAAATCAAGAGCTTCAGCCCGACACTCAAGCGGTGGCACAGTGGTCTCAGCCAATCACACCGACAGCGGTGCGTCGTAGCTCCAGACTGGACAGAGCAGCATCGCATCCTGGTAGTTTCTTTAAACACGTTGTCTTTTCGTCACTTAATAAAAGCTTAAATAAAAAAATGGCACGTTGCATGGGAGTTAACCTGCATGGAGAGCATTACTCCTCCATGCAGGCACTAGAATCGGAGCGCTTATCACTCTCCCAATGAAACTAATATCCTGGAACACACGAGGGTTGGGGGACCCCAGCAAAAGACACGCTGTTAGCCTTGTCATATCCCCTCACAAAGTAGACATTCTTTTCCTGCAAGAATCCAAACTATCAGACCCAAACCCCAACATACTCAGACAGATCGGTGGGCCATTCCTAACTGGGTGGGCCCACATTAATGCTGTCGGCTCGTGCGGCGGTATAATGACAGCCTGGAATGAATCCGTGTGGTCCCACTGCCAAACTTTCTACCACACTTCAGCCCTACATGTAGCCCTTAGACACTTACAAACTAACACAATCTTCTTCTTCACAAATATCTATGGCCCACACAACCCTCGAAATAGAAACGACCTCTGGACAAACTGTCTCTCCTTCTCCTCACACATCAATGGCCCCTGGGTCGTTGGAGGAGATTTCAACACCACCAAATCCCCAACAGAAAGGAACTCTGGCAACCTTTCCCAAGACTCCGAAGCCTTTAATCAGTTCATCAACCAGTGCTCCCTAATTGACCCTCCCATTAATAATCGCCTTTACACCTGGTCAAACCGCAGATCTGACCCATCCCTCGCAAAACTTGACCGCTTCCTTTTCAACCCAGCCTGGGAGGACTTATTTCCCCTCTCCATCGTCTCGGGCCTAGCCACTGTTATCTCCGACCATTGCCCACTCCTCCTAGACACGGGTTCCCTAGCTTGCCACAACAGACCCTTCAGGTTCGAACGTCTCTGGCTCCTCGAGCCATCTTTCGACAACTTCATCAGAGAAATCTGGACTCAGCCCTCCCCCATACAATCTGCCACAGCCAGGGTAGTCTCCAAGCTCCGCTCTCTCCGAAAAATCATCAAACCCTGGGCCAAATCAGTTTGGGGCTCCATTCGTTTGCGCATCTCAGCCATCCAAGATGAGATTCTTGACCTTAATATCCTGGAAGAAACCTCCCCGCTCCCGGATCCGGACCGCTCTCGTCTGAGAGAGCTGGAAGCGGACCTTGACAGGTTGCTACTGCAAGAAGAAATTGGCTGGAAGCAACGGTCCAAAGCGAAATGGATCGAAGACGGAGACAAGAACACTGCCTACTTCCACCGTCTTGCCAACGGCAGACGTAGATCCAATCACATCCCCGAAATCACTCACGACAACATCACTACCACTGATCAATCGGCCATCCTCAAACTCTTCACCGACCATTACCGATCCATTCTTGGCCTTCACCCCCCTCCTCTCCCCCCAATCGATTGGAATCTGATCTACCCGGTTAACCCCCTCATCCCCATTGACCAGCCCTTCACTGAAGAAGAAATTTGGGCAGCGCTTAAAAGCATGTCGGACGATAAGGCTCCTGGCCCAGATGGTTTCGGGCCTCTCTTCTTCAAACACTACTGGGAAATCGTCAAGTACGACATCATCGAAATGTGCTCTGAATTTCATACCAATCCAAATTCTGTGGACCGCATCAACTACGCAAATATAATTCTTCTCCCAAAATCCCCAGGCGCCACCTCCCTCTCGTCCTTTCGCCCCATTAGCCTCCTGAACACAACCTTTAAGATCATAACTAAGGTCCTAGCCAACCGCCTCCAGAGCGTCATAGCCCCCCTTATTGGAATCGAGCAATCTGCATTCATCTCGGGCCGTAACATCATGGACTGCGTAGCAATGACCCAGGAGATCATTTCCTTTTGCCACTCGACCTCAACACCAGGAATGCTACTCAAACTAGATTACTCAAAAGCGTTCGACTCTGTTAACTGGCAATTCATAGGGGAGCTAATGGCACACAGAGGCTTCCCCACAAAATGGTGTAACTGGATATCTTCTATACTCAACTCAAGCATGTCCTCGATAGCCATCAATGGGATCTCGGGGGGCCTAATCAAATCGGCCCGCGGACTGCGACAAGGTGACCCACTTTCTCCCCTGCTCTTCGTTCTGGTGGCCGATGTGTTCAATCGCATGATCAAATTAGCAATTTCGAACAACATCTTTCAGGGTATCAACCTCCCCAACTCTAACCTAACCATATCCAACCTCCAATTCGCGGACGACACCATCCTATTCGCATCACCCACGATCAACCACATCCACTGCCTCAAAGTAGCACTATATTCATTCGAACTCATATCAGGCTTGTCCATTAACTTTAGCAAAAGTTCCATCATCATGCTCGGTAAAGCTGATAACCTCGGGCCAACCTGTTCCAGCCTGCTCAACTGTAAGATCACACACTTCCCCATCTCCTACCTCGGTGTCCCTATCCGTCCAACCAAATTGCATAGATCCGATTGGTCCCCCCTCATCGCCAAGATAGAAAAAAGACTCCTCTCATGGAAAGCCCATTCCTTGTCCTCAGCAGGGCGCCTAGTCCTCGTTAAATCCGTTCTATCATCGATCCCCACTTACTGGATGTCACTATACAAACTCCCTTCCTGGATAATCAAAAAAATCGATTCAATCAGAAGTTCCTTTCTGTGGAACGGTAGAAACATAAAGAGGCTCGTAAACTGGCAAACTGCCTGCCTTCCCCTGACAAACGGTGGCCTTGGAATCACTAACCTAATTGACTTCAACTTATCGCTCCTCGCCAAATGGCTCTGGCGATTCCTAACCCCTGGCCCCACCCTCTGGAAATCATGGATCACCACCCTACACTATCACTCTAACCCTCACCTTGTCCTCCACGCCCCCAACGGCATAAAACCATCCCCCTTCTGGTCTGGAGTAGTTTCGACCCTACCACGCGTCAAAAGGCTATTCCACGTCAACCCGGGAAACGGGGCTAATTGTCTCTTCTGGTTAGACACTTGGCACAATCAACTTCCACTCTCCTCCATCCTACCCAACCTCTTCGCTCACACAACTAATATCTTCACCTCCATCTCCGACATTTCCACTTCGGGCCCAGCCCAGCTTCTCCCGGCTTCATACTTTGACCTCTCTACCCTCAACGAGATTCACCTCGCCTCCTCAATTCTCCGCAACACCCATCTCAACTCCCGACCAGATTCCTTCACCTGGGCACCCAACCCCTCATCCGGCTTCTCCGTTGCCTCCTGCTACGCCCACCTAAACAACCCGGGACGACTATTCACCTTCCCCAGACTCTGGAAGTGCAGGATTCAGCCCCGCTTTGCTTTCCTACAGTGGTGCCTCATCCATGGGCGAATTAACACAAGAGACAGACTCCTCCGCCATAACATTGTAGTAGACCCCAGCTGCGTCCTATGTTCCACCTCAACAGAAAGTTTGCAACATCTCTTCTTCGAGTGTGATTTTGCTGTCAGGGTCTGGGCGGCGACAACTGCTCACATCCTCGGATATATCCCCAAGTTCACCTCATTTTTCGACCACTGGCAGAACAACCCCCCCAACTACCACATAGATCTCACGGTTGCTATTTTCAGTTGGTGGATCTGGGCCGAGCGCAATGCACGTGTATTCTGCAAGCCCATATCCAGCCTTGAAGAAACCTGTAGACGTATTACTCACCATTTCTCATCTATATCAGGTCGTAGCTTCTCCGCTCCGTTCAGGCTGAGACTTTCTCACCCCAGCTCCCCACAGGCAGAATCCTCGGGCAGCACATCAGCAGTTCCTCCTGACAGGCATCGTGGACACCACTAAACCGCGACTTAGCTCCAGCCTTTTCATCACTGTGCTTTTTTCCACTATATGTATTTTGTTTATATAACTCGGTCTGCTTCTCAATACTTTTTGGCCAGCGATCAGGCTTGTTGATCGCAATACTTACTAATTTATATAATATCTAATCGGCTGTGTAGTGCCACGCTACACAACCGTGTTGCTCAAAAAAAAAGTCCCAAAGGCCTTGAAATTTTAGGAAAATAAATTTTAGCGAGCGAAGGACATGAAAAGTTTATTGCAAAGCCACGGGTCAGTGTCCTTGTGCCTTAAACGCTAAAATTTATAAATTAACTTGTGGGACTGGTTGCTATTTTAAGATAAAAGAAAAGGTTTTTGAAAATTATTTTTTTTTTACCGCGTGGTAGGATAGGGTCCATTATGGACGTTAAACAATTGACTAAATCCCGACTGCATAGGATGTACCATAATTTGTTTTGAAAAAATATATATACTTTTGAGGATTTTTGTTCAAAATCATTTGATTTTAAAAATAAAATGCTTTTATGAATAACTTTGAGAAAAAGTGGATCTTTGAAAATTTTGTAACCGTTTCAAAATTTAATTTAAAAAATTTTTGAGCAGAAAAGTGGAAAATTTCTGATTTTTGAAATGCCACATATCTAGCATAGGGAAAAAGTCAACTGGTTAGCGAGTATAAATTTTACTATGTAGCAGAAGCGACAATAAAAAAAGGTAGTTAGTGATAATGGAAAAAAGCTGTTTTACCTATGAAATATCTTTTTTCATACCTTGCCAATAGGTAAATCAAACGTGTTTTAAAATAATCCCGTTTAGAATTCTAAAAATTTAAAGTAAATTTTCTTATATGGACTGTACTTGGAAAAGTTGGAAGAGAATTGGGGCAAAAGAAAGGTACCAAGGTACAGTGAAAAGGGTAGACTAAGAGAAAGATGAAAATATGAAATTCTCCATCTAAACCCTTTTTCCAACATAAGCGTATATGTGTAGAAAACCGGATTATCAAAATTTTGGATGTTAGAAAATTATGTGCTGGGTGTTGGATGGTAGGATTAGATACAAAATTGATTGAACTATACCTCTACTCATAGAAATGTGGGAAAATTTGGATGCAAAAACAAAGTTTTGATTTTCAAAATTTGCATGCATATAGAACTGCCAGTATATATAGATTGTTTGCATCATATTTTCAAAATTAGTTTAAATGAATGCATTCATATAGGAGGCGTCGATTTAGAATTATTCTCCATAAATGCCATATATGTTGTGATACACCGTGCACTTTGTACACTATTGGCTACAAAATTAGTTGCGCACTAATTGGTTGGTTAGTTCAGATTGGTTGTGCGTTATGTTACATGATTCAACCCTTGAGGAATTTTGGGAAAAAATTTCTTTTAAGGAGGAAGAATGCAAAACCCTATAATTTTTACGATAATTAATTAAAAAGAAATAAATAAATAAATAAATAATAATGGCATAAAATAGAATATTTTCAGACATCGGAATTTGGCTACGAAACTTGCACCATTGGATTAAGGCGATTTTCTAATCAATTTCATATATAAAGTTTTTCGATCGAAGTCCAAAGGAAAATGTTATTAAAGCTTGAATAATTCAAATCAAATATAAATATGTACGTAATTATGGAAATAAAAAGTAATTAAAAGAAATTAATTAAAGTTAACAGCTGCTTAGGGTTTAAATAAAGTTAACATGGAAATAAATTATCTCGTTCGGGTGAAAACGAAAACAAATTAACAAAAATTAAACGTCACAAATTAATTGGTGTAATAAGATATGACCGGTCGACCCCAAATTTGGGTTAGTCGAGCGCTAGCGTTCGATCTGTAGGGGGTGGCGGTTGACCAATTGAATTGTCAATTTGAGATTTTTGACATGGACGAATGACCCGAATTAAAAATAATTTAATCCACTAGCTACATTGATTCGAACCCCTATAAATATGGAACTAACCCCTCACTTTTCTTTGCATATTTTTTGAGCAACGTCAAAGCTATGTCATTTTCTCTTCTCTATAAAATTCTTAATTCTTAAAATTAGTTATAGTTTATACATATACGCAAGTGGAGAATAACAGAAGATGGTTAAGAAAAAGTGTAGGGTCGAATCAAATCATTAAAGCCAAGGTAAATTATAAATACGAATCCAGAATTTAAGTTAAATCCAAATCATTTACCTGATCTAGATTTTTGATAGGTATATGTTACTTGTGGTGTATGTATCAAAATAATGAGTTAGGTTGAATAATAAGGACTAGATCTGGAGATTTGGAAAGCTAAAAAAGTGAGTGAGAAATTATATATTTTTTATATAATATTGGATTTATATCATTGTGAATCTATTCATGTATGCCTAAAATGTATATTGAAGTTGTAGGCTAAATTAGTATACATGTAATGAATTTATAAACCCTGCTTACATATTGTGATTGATAACTTAAAATATATGTTGCATGTATGTGTTTGGAAATATTGGGTGGTAGTAATCCCTGAATTTATAAATTATGTGATAGTTCCAGATTTGTAGATTTAAAATGACGTGTGCAAGTAAAATGTAAATTAAGTTATTACAGCAAATTGTTGGGATTTATGTAGTAATTTAATCCATTGGAATGTTAAGGGTTGCAATGTAAATTTCAATAGATTATTAAGTTCAGATTTATAGATAAAAGTGTATCGTTTGAAATGATAAGGAATACTCCAAAAAGAAAGAGAAGTATAAAATAGGATATTTACCGTATTTTATGCTGTCTATTTCGATAATTATGAAAAATATAATTTCTTGTAATTCCAAACGTAACACAGATTCTCCTTTTTGGATAAGAAGTAGAAATTTACACCATTAAAATCTCCTTTTGGAGAGATATTATTCTAATGTATTAAAAAGCAGAAATCGCTAAGGTTTAATTAAAAGATTGTAAATGTGATAATAGTAACAGCCTAAGAAAGAAATCAATATATATGCAATATAAGCAAGACAGAAATTAAATAATAACAGTGAAAAGGTAGGAAAGCAATAATTTAAAATAAAAAGGTATGGAAAGTCCACTAAACAAGGGAGAGAAATAAAGGTTAAAAATGTAACAGAGGTAAAACTTAAGTAGCGAGAAAAGGGAAGTAAATGGGAAAAGATATTTATATCTTTTAAAAGTGGTAGATGATCTTAAATTGAATAAGAAGTAAACGTATGAAGAAGTAAAGAAATGTAGTTAACAGTGAACATTGAAGGCGTAATAATTATAAAAGTAAGAATATATATATATATATATATATATATATATATATATATATGCACACACACATACATAAACACACACACACAACCTCAAGTACATGTTTATGATAAGTGTTAGTTATTAAAGTTAGTAAATAACTTAGATGGATCAGAATGACATAGTCATTAGAATGGGTTGGAATGCGAGGTCAATAGTGTTACACAACAAAAGTCTGCCCACTACTAGAGGCTACCAGCATTTGTGTATACATTAAACTAATGTGAGACATATCCAACTATAGGACCCATGGAGTTATATATGCTCGTGTATAGATAAAGGAATACTGTAGTAGGATATGCTTTAACTTTTTAGTAGGGGTATTGCCTTTATTGCACTAGGTAATCTAGATGGGACCGTGAGCAAGGATTGACGCTATGTCAGTGTGTTAGTGTTAACTGGGTTTTTAACCCAGCAGAATTCAATAGGAGTTAGAATATACAGACTAAGCCAGAATGACTTGAAACTTGGACAAGGCATCTAAAAGAACAAGCCAATGTAACTTAAGACAAACAAGCCAAAAATCCACTAAGTAGATGGATCGTTGGCGATCCATCATCCATGGATCGCTAGTAATCCAAAAGAAAGTATTACAAGCTGTCAAAGCCTCTTGCATCATGATCTGCTACCTTTTCTAAGGATACTTACCAAGTTTCATAGCATACCAAACAGTGTGGTTCAAGAAGTAAAGACTCATCTAATTCAAGTTGTTTACCCGCTTTTTGACCAAAGCATCTAACTTAAAACGAACCTAGAGAACTCATACAAAGTTGGATTGACTTGAAATTTTGGGAGAACACTTAGAAAACATAAAATAAGATAAGCACCAAAAATGAGCTTGATTGGATAAGGCTAGATGGGTCGCTGGCGATCTATCTAGATGGATCGCTAGCGACACATGTAGAATGGGCTCCACCACTTGAATTTTTTTTGGTAGGTCCCTGACACCTTCTAAAGTGTAACTACAAAGTTTCGTCTTATTTCGTTAAGTTCTGAGTGAGTTATGAATGATTCTTCTAGACCAGATGACCCATGAAGACGGATGATCAAACAAACTCCAAACAACTTGATATTTGGACAAGACACTTAAATAAGAAGAAAACCAAACTAAGATCACTCAAAAATATGCTAACTCGGTGGATAGCTATCGATCCATCCCCTATGGATAGCTAGCTATCCATCCCCTATGGATAGCTAGCGATCCATTAAAATAGATCGGATCGCCCTCAAACTTTCCAAGCTCCTTCGTAGCACTAGGTAAAGGATTTTGGTAGAAAAAAAGCTAAGCTGATGGATGGCTAGTGATCCATCCCCTATGGATAGCTAGCAATCCATAGAAATGAATTAGGTTGATTTAAGATTTTCGGTGATGACGTGGCATAACAACCGGACTCTTCTGCACTTAAACTTTTGACCCAAGTGCTCTCCAACCCCTATAAATACAATCCTACCTACAACATAAACATGATCTTCTGGACTAGCTGCTGAAACTTTGCAGAAACTATTCTTCACTCTTCTCCTCCCATACAACGGTCATCTAAAAGATTCACTGTGATTCTCCAATGAACTCTAACACTGGTGACTTGATCTAACTTACAAGATCCAATCAAATTGTAATCAGATTCAACTTGTAATTGCAGTCAGTCAATAATAAAAGTTATAAAGTGGATGCAGGCTTCATTAACAGCCAAACCACTATAAAAATTCTTCTTGTCATTTACTATTTCTACTCCTTTTACATTTATTCTCTATATTATTTATCTGTAAGAACAAGGCTGGTGCTTTAACACTCAATCCAAGGTGTTGGTCCATTTTTTGGATTAACATTTTGGTGCTTTCACTGAGAATCCAACTTTGGCTTAAATCTATCTATCTACTTTGGATCAGATAGGTTCGGAAGTTAGATCCTCAATCTATGCTTAGAAGATTTGATGTTGAGAATAAATGGTACTAGGAAGAAAGAGAACTACCTCCAGAAGGTCCATAGAAGCTACCATTACTGAAGAAGAAACAAACCCTCAGCAAATTGAAGTCAACCACCCCCAACAACTTGCTATTAGGAGCCAACTCTGGAGATTAGGTTCTAGGATCCTCCACATAGCATGAAGTTGTGAATAAAGGAGAATTTAACAATATGGTTAATGAAATTAACCATAAAATAGCAAACATTCAAAAGACTCTTATGGAAAAAATAGATGCTCTCTTAGCGCTCCAATCACTAACTACTCATAGAACGGTGCCTAAAGTCATGGCTGCTATGGAGCAAGAGCATTCTTTTGTTTCTGGCTTGAACGAAAGAAACAGAAGGCAAAAGAAAAGGGAAGTAATGGGTGGAGCTCCAAGAATCATGATGGAAGAAAACGTTAACCCTCCACGTACTGAAAAAGCACCGGCTACAAACTCGAACTTAGGGGTAAAACCCCACGGGAGGATATAATGATGGCTCTCTCCGGCTCTGAAGATGACAAATACTTTGACAAAGACAAGTAGGATGAAAATTCCAATGTGCAAAACGCTAGAAGAAGCTCTAAACCCCATGCCGCATCATAGTGCTAAGTAATGGACGAGGAACTGCTACTTAAACAGTACTCCTAGAGGCAAGGGAACCAAGAAGACATGATACAAACCGAGATCAATTACAAGGCCAAGCTCCTGTGGTATATTGTGACCATTCTCAACTTACCAGCTTCCAATCCCATCATGGAGCTCCCATCGTCGAATCACAAATGGTCGACGTTAAAAATAATCAAAAATTGTCAAAATGGTCGTTGAAAAACTCACTTCAGGGTTGACTCGAAGTCGAACTTGGGTAATCGCATATTTGACTCGAAGTAAACCTAGGAAATTCTGGCCGGAAAATAGACTCGAGTAAAACCAAGATTTTCTCCAAGAAAACATGCAAATGGCTCCAACCAACGTTTGTCACCAACTCAGCACTTCAAATTCTATGACTCCAAGTGACATGTGCTGACTCCAAGCAAATGTAAAATTTTATCGGCTCGGACTCCAAGTAAAATACCACCGATCCATCAATGTTGATCCATCTTCTTTTGCCCATAACTCGAACATGCGAACTCCAAATGCCTTGAAATTTGTAATGAAACCTTATGAGGCCTCTTTTGTCAGCCCAAAATTATCTCACCTAGTTTGAAAATTTTTGGGGATCGTCACTGATCCATGATCCTATCATAAGTGATTTGTCATTCAATCGGCATTTCCAATCATCCAAGCATATACAATCATGGATATATCATTCTCAAGCATTATAAAAAAGCTGTAACTTGAAAACGAATGGTCCGACAACGAGTAGAGCATCTTCCCCAATCGAAACCAATTTACCGAAGCCATTCAACATGTAGAATATCCAAAGAAGTTTATCATGCCAACTATACCTTTTGTACAACTGATTCGAAATTGGTTTTTTATAGGTATAACTAGCATATGGACGAAGCAAGGGCGTCAGATGTAGTCTATTGCAAGGCCCTCAGGAATCATTAAAGGATGAAACAACCTACTACCCTAGAAAAATTCTATAGGAAGGCAAACTGGTTCTAAAGACCAGAAGTATTGCAATTGGAAGAAGACAAACCCCACAATTTGCCAAAGAAAATACCAAACGGTGAAGGAGCTACATGACCTCAGGGACCTTCTGCCCAAGCAAGGCTAGTAAGACCCGGTTGAAAAGCACCCCAGCTAACTGACAAAATCAAAGAAAGGATGATTATCGAATAACACTCTAGCTAGCTAGCAACTAAGGAATGGGGCAGCAACCTAAAGCATGCCTTCTCATCCATCCTTGTCTACTTTCCTTTTTCAAATGAGCCATACCGGAACACTGGGGGCATTGTAGACGTCACAACAAAAGAAATACTTCTATGTTCTCAATGAGTCACGTCGACCCCCCTTCTGAGAACCGGTGTTGCTCTGGTAGCATCGAGAAGTCCTGTCCAAAAGATCGTCGAACAAATAGATCCAACCCCTTAGTCTTCAGGAACCGATAAAACTGTGTTCCTGCGAGCTGAATCCCAAAAATTCCTCTTGAAGTCATCGAATCATTGCTTTAATACCGTTGGGCCATCAGACACACGACCTAGAACTCTTCTTGGAGTCGATGAATTATTGTTCCAAGGCCATCTGGTTGCCGGACATCCGACCAAAATTTCTCTTGAAGTCGATCAATCATTGCTTTAAGACCGTTGGGCCATCAGACACACGACCCAAAACTCTTCTTAGAGTCGATGAATTATCACTCTAAGGCCGTTCGGTCGTTGGACATCCGACTAAAATTCTTCTCGGAATCAATAAATTATCATTCCAAGGTCTTCTAGTCATCGGACATCCGACCACAAAAACTCATTCACAAACTAAAGCGTCGTGAAGGTTTTCCATAAACTAAAGCGTCGTGAAGGAAAACCAGTAGATCAACGGTCATTTGATACAATAAACCCTTCATGAACGTGAAGGTCTTTCATGAACTAAAGCGTTGTGATGGCGGACCGGCAGATCAGCTGTCATCTGATTCAAAAAACCTTCGTGAATGTGAAGGTCTTTCACGAACTAAAGCGTCGTAATGGCGTATCGATAAATAGATGATCATCTGTTCCAAAAAACCCTTCGCGAACATGAAGGTCTTTCACGAATAAAAGCATCGTGAAGGTAAACCGGTAGATCAGCAGTCATCCGATCCAAAAAACTCTTCACGAACGAGAAGGTCTTTCACTAACTAAAGCGTTGTGAAGGCAAATCGGTAGATCAGCGAAATCTATGTACGACTGATATCCGCAAAGGTGAACTGGAAGATCGGTAGTCATATGATCCAGAGCCCCCTGAAGTCAATGAAGTCATGCTCCGAGGCCACAAATTGACAATCATATCAGTCACTTCGCATAATTAATGGAACCACTTCCAACGACCGATGAAACAAACAGTGCTGAACTCCAGAGCTTCAAAGTCGGTCAAAGGAACTAAGCCAAAACTGAACTGACCTTGTGGTTAATTAGAGGCTGAAGCGAATCAAGCCAAGACTTAGAACTCGGGAGAACCACACCCACTGGATTGGAGGCAACCAAACGAGTTGTGGAGAGACCCTAGGTATAGTTCAAGTGCGCCAACAGCCCAGTGGCATGGGGGCACCGCACAAACTTGAATAACCACAAGGAAGGCCGAGACTAATCATACCATAGTTCTGTTATGCTTGATCAAAAATTCTGGCATTCTGACAACTACAGACTTATCGACCTAGCTAGCACAACAAACGAAATAGAAGCATAATACTTGCTTACTTCTTCCCAACTCCTCCTTTACCACCCTTGGTGACTAGATCCTTTTCCTTTTAGACTGTATGCCAGTTGAAGACCAATTCTCTAAAGGCAGTTTGGACCAAAAACTGAGTATTGCCCCGAACTCCTATATGCTCTTTCTTTATAACCATCTCCAAGCGGTTGGCTGTAGATCTCTCCACCATGGCATCTTATTTGTTTGACCGTGCACATCTTCCCGAAATATGGGAGGATCGTCCAATCCACAATTACCCAATCCAAAAACCAATTATCTCTTAGAACTGACAGAATCGCGTTCCAGCGAAGTCAAATCATCGGATTGATAGGAAAACTCGATCCTTACCTTCTAAGAACTGGTACTGCTCCTCCAGCACCGAGAAGGCCCAAACCATTGTGCACATCCCATAAGCCACGTGCTCCATCGTTCATCACATCTTACGCCGTGGAACCACACTCTCGAAGCACGAACTCCTCACGTTACCCGAAGATTGGCAACATCAAAAAGTTCCAAACCGTTTTGGATTGACGGGTCGTATCGATCCCACAAGCCGTGAATTTCGTAAGCCACGCACTCTCAAAAGCCGCGCATTTCGTAAGTCGTGCACTCTAAAAAGCCACACATTTCGTAAGCCGCACACATTGTGAGCTGCGCACTCTTAAAAGGCGCACATTTCATAAGCCGCGCAATGTTGCTCTGGCATGGTCAGCAAACCATTAAAATTTTCTAAGTACAGGTGCTGTCCCAACAACACCGGCAAACTTTTCTATTGCAGGATTAACAGGGATCAACTCCAGCTACCCAAAAGAACCGAAATTGCTCCGGTAATTCCATAAAGTCCACAAACCAAGAAGTCGACAAAGAATTCTGATCTTTGACCAAAGTTAATGTACAAACTGTCTAAATTCAAGATATCCAAGTCACGAGTTCCCAAAGAGAGGAGCTGCAATGTACCTTTGACTGGAGGCATCCAGGGAGCCGTCCAGAACATCATATCTTATATCAATTGTTCAGAATAATTAGTCATGTGGACTGAGGGGCACATAACACATTAACACTTGGTCAGGATAGAAAATCGCTCCAACTTGCAACAAAATGAGGAGCTTCCTGTCATCCAGAGATAGACGATGACGGAAGGCATTTTCGGAATCAAATCATCAACGCACAAGTTTCCAAAGACAGAAGCAAGTGCTTGACTGAGGTCTCAAACCCCAACTTGCAGAAAAGCAGCTGTTATCCAAAGATAAACAACGGCAAGAAGAGAACGCTCGAAATCGAGTAGCTAAACCATTGATTCTTGAAGATTAGAACCGACGAATAAGGTTGATATCCACAATAATGCAATCAGCCCAGCATAACACATAAGGCTACAAACAAGCAAGGTTAAGTATCACAGATTCAAGACAAACACTACTGAACTCTACTGGTCCGTGATCAGGATAGGAATGAGCGCGGTCGTACTGGAGGTAATGTGATGACTCGCTCCATAGTTTCTAATTTTCTATAAGAATCTGGAATTTGACATATTGAAATGAAGGGTTCCGCCTAGAAATGAAGGGTTTCACAGATAGAAGTCAGATCATAAAAAAACCGATTGGAGAAAATCCGACTTTTCGTGAATAAGAATAACCATGGAATTGGTTAAGAAACAACCTTGCATATCCAAGGGTAACACTTGACGGTGATAAATAAGGCTAGGGAACGGAAATGCCTGGGACTCCCATCCTTCCAGAACATGGCGTATCCTGAAGTTAAGCAACATTGAGAAAAACAGCCACATTGGGTTGAAAGGGATCTACTCAACTATACAGGATCAGATGAATGATTTAGTCCTAACCAACATGACTTTAACATTACCGAAAGACAAGCAGCACTAAGAAAAGACTTCTACAATCTAATCATCGAAGTGCAAGTTTTCAAAGACCGAAACTAGTGTCCACCTGGATTAAAAGCATTGTCGGATCGGTAGGGAAAATCGATCCCAACCTCCTGAGTGTCGGTGTTGCTCCAGCAACGCTAAGGCCTTTTCTCATTTCCTAAGTACTGGTGTCGCCCCGGCAACGTCAAGAAACTTTCTATTTCATAAGTATCGGTATTTCCCCGGCAACGCATGGAAACCCTCTATTTCCTAAGTACCAACGTTGCCGAAAAATTTGTTTTTCACTATGTACCGGTATTGCCTCGGCAACTCCAGGAAAACCTTAATCTACAGGTTCGATGAGAAACACTCATCGTAGTAAGCATCAATGCACTAGCTTTCGGAGGTAGAAGTTGGTCCTCAACTGTGATTCTACCCTTGTCTTCAGAAAACTACCATTGCTCAAAAATGGGCAACAATAGAAAGAGATAACCTTTCATAGGTCAGCCGGATGGTTCGACCTTTCATCACAGAAATCAGTCATTGCACAGGAATAAAACAGCGTCGAAAGGAAATCTAAGGATTGAATTGCTCGTGTGCTAATTTCTAGGGATGAAAGCTAGTTCACAACCGAATTTCCTGAATTTAGTTTAGAAAGAATTTAGATACAACCAATAGATTGGCAGCCTCGAGGAAGTGTTGCTTGGAACCAAGCAGCTAGGCTATCAATTCCAAAAGACAGGAATTGGAATATGAACATAACTTCTATGACGCAGCAATCAAGCAAAGCATGCACAACTAATGACATCTAGGGATAATCACGAAAGGTCGGAACTAAAACCATCGAACTTCCACAATCCTAGAATAGGATTGAGAGCCAAACAAGGAGCAATCAAATCATTTGTCCCAAACCTCTCTATCTCACATAATCGCCCAAATACAGGCGTTCGAAATAGCTAGTCCCTCGAGCAAGGATAGACGCACCGATACATGATCGAAAGAAATGTTGCAAAGTCCAAACACGAATAATCGCGAGGTTTGTTATATAATGGTTTTTTATCGCAAAACAGAGCATTCTGAAAGCAAAATCGCCAACAAAGGAAATGAAGATTTAACGTTTAGAAATCAACCGTCGCTCATAGTCTAACGGTGATGAGAAGGATCGCTGACCTACTTATAGTCTAACTAGATCATTTGGTTCCAACTTGCAGGAATATGCCATCACCCGATGTTTGGTGATGCTAAGAAGAAACACCCAGAATGAAACTATCGATACATCAACTTTAGGAAACAGAAGCAAGAGTTTGATTGAATCTTCAACCCTACTTCTGGTATCTCATGCTATCTGAAGATTCATAACATCAGGGAAAAATCAACAGAGTTGAGTCATCCACGCATGATTTTTTGAAGATAGAAACTAATACATGATTAGGGTCTCAACACTGGACTTGGAAGAATTCACTATAGCAAAAGAAGATGGCGATGCGTCTTTCCAGCCCATGTACCCAGAATGACATTGGATGACGATGTCAACTTGGAGGAATTCAATTATAGTCAGGTAACAGACATCATTGAAAAAGTCAAAGCTTGGAATCAAGCAGCAAATTCCCTAGTTCCTGGAGATAGAAGCTATCGTGTCAATCAAACTAGGGTAATCGAACGTATTGCCTAGGAGACCTAGTCTCCTGAAAACATGTAGACTTAGTATTTGAATAAATCAACCCTATGGACTAAGGCAAATACACCAACACTTTGTTAAAACGAACTCAATTGAGCATGAGTAGGGATTAGCTACAGAACTGGCTAGACCAAGCTACCTCATAGTTCTGAACAAAGCTATGAAATAGAATATGTCGAAATGACTGTAGAAGTATTACTTACATGTATAGAATTACAGTAAATGAGTATGCTGCATATGAACACAAGAGGTGCAACAACGAGAAAAAGCAATGCTCGAAATAGAGCAATTAAACCAATAGTCCCTGAAGACAGAGGCTGGTGTGTAGGTAGAATTCTGAAAAACATAAAGGAAGGATAATCGCAATCGAACAAGTCATGCACTAGTTTCCGAAGACTGAAATTGTGCCTGATCGAACTTCAACTACAACTCTACAAGAGCAGCCGTGCCTTGTAATTTAACTGTAATCAATTATCCCAATATGACAGGAATAATAAGTGAAGCCTAAGTTGCGAAGGACCCAGCTTCTGGAGGAGTGGAAGTCCCTCCGCCAGACGATTGGATGACCGGAAAGTCATTTTCAATAATAAAACTTGGCATTCAACCATGTCGGGTATGTTTTACTTTAAACAATATCCTTATATTACCAATGCTCGAAATCCAGGGGAAGTCAGCATATGTTGACCTATCGGGTTCTACGCATTGACCGGGGTACATGCAGTGTGTTATCTACATGAGAAGAGTCCAGTATCCCGAATACTGCAAACGAACAATCTAGTGTAGATAACTTGCTTACATTTGAAAAATGATCCATATTGTACTTTGAAATTGTCCTTTTCACACTTACCTGTTATCGATCAACGATCGATAATGAAGCCGCTATCCAAAGTGACGTTAGAAGCTTTTCTTTTCAGGATCACTGGAGTACAGAAACGGAAAGAGCGATACGATTGAATCGTCTACTATATCTGATTTTGGAATAAATCATCGCATTAGAATTCAAAACGGTGACAGGAACTTAACCAAGTCCTCGAAAAGAAACAGTTAAAGATAAAGAGCAAGACTTCGCTCCATAATGGCATACAATCATTCGAGACAAAACTTAGCTTCACTGTCGATCGAGTTAAAACTATATAAGTCGACTCCAAACCTACGTCGTGTACCCACTTACCGACCTAAACCCTTGTGTAAACTACGGAGCAAAGATTGCATGGCCGATACCAGGATTTGAAATTCAGATCAAAATTAAAAAATGAACGACTATTAGAAGTCAATCAATTGAAAACAACATCTTGAGATGGACTCCGACGATTCACTGAAATTCACAGTATGGTAAACTGAAACTTGTCTTGTTCTAGAGCACACTTTGTTTTCAAAGAAAGCATACTCTATGGGGAAATATTAACTGGGTTTTTAACCCAACAGAATTCAATAGGAGTTAGAACATCCAAACTAAGCCAGAATGACTTGAAACTTGAACAGGCATCTAAAAGAACAAGCCAATGAAACTTAAGAGAAACAAGCCAAAAATGCACTAAGTAGATGGATCACTGGCGATCCATCATCCATGGATCGCTAGCGATCTAAAAGAAAACATTACGAGTTGTCAAAGCCATTTGCCCGATGATCTACTACCTCTTCCAAGAATACTTACCAAATTTCGTAGCATGCCGAGCAGCATAGTTCAAGAAGTAAAGACTCGTTTGATTCAAGCTATTTACCCGCTTTTTGACCAAAACAACTAACTTAAAATGGACCTAGAGAACTCATTCGAAGTCGGATTGACTTAAAATTCTAGGAGTATACTTAGAAGACATAATAGAAGGCACACACCAAAAATGAGCTTGATTAGGTTAGGCTAGATGGGTCGCTAGCGATCTAAATAGATGGATCGCTAGCGACCTATATAGAATGGGTCCCACCACTTGAAATTTTTATCGTTGGTTCTTGATACCCTCTAGAGTGTACTTGCAAAGTTTCATCTGATTATGTTAAGTTTTGAGTGAGTTATGGATGATTTTTCTAGACCAGATGATACATGAAGAAGATGATCAAACAAACTCCAAACGACTTGATATTTGGACAAGGCACTTAAATAGAAGATAGGAAGACAACCAAACCAAGATCACTCAAAAATATGCTAAGTGGATGGATAGCTAGCGATCCATCCCTTATGGATAGCTAGCGATCCATCAAGATAGGTCGGATTGCCCTCAAACTTTCCAAGCTCCTTTGTAGAACTAAGTAAAGGCTTCTGGTAGAAAAATATGCTAAGTTGATGGATAGCCAATGATCCATCCCCTATGGATATCTAGCGATCCATAGAAACGACTTAGATTGATTTGAGATTTTCGATGATGACTTGGCATAACAACTGGACTCTTCTACACTTAAACTTCTAGCCCAAGTCTCTCCAACCCCTATAAATACAATCCTACTTGTAACATAAATAGCATCTTCTAGACTGGCTGCTGAAACTCTATATAAACTATTCTTCACTCTTCTCCTCATACATAATGGTCATCTAAAGGATTCACTATGATTCTCCAGTGAACTATAACACCGGTGACTTGATCTAACATACAAGATCTAATCAAATTGTAATCAGATTCAACTTGTAATTGCAATCAGTCAATAACAAAAGTTATAGAGTGAACATAAGCTTCGTTAACAGCCGAACCACTATAAAAATCTTCTTGTATTTTTACTATTTTCGCTCTTTTTACATTTATCCTCTATATTATTACTCTGTAAGAAAAGGGCTGGTCCTTTCACACTCAATCCAGGGTGTTGATCTATTTTTTAGGTTAACAATTAGGTACCATATTAGGTAGTAGGAGCTGTAAATAGGTCAAGAACGTCATCGGTCTTCAACAGTAAATGGAAAGACGAGAATTATACCTAAACAGGCTATACCTCGTACTAGTGTAGGTCACTTTTAGGTCATGCACTACTACAGTTGTTTACTAGTTTGTTTGTTATGAGGCAAGGCTAGATAACTCTTAAGAGGTATCTTTCAAACGATTGGAGTAGTCCGAGGGGCTGCGACCTCAATAGCCATGGAGCCGAGTCCTCAATAGTCCATGGAGCTGAGTTCATAATAGTCCATGGAGCTGAGTCCATAATAGTACGAGGAGCCGAGTCCTCCATAGTCCAGGTGGCTGAGTCCATAATATAAAGCAATTAGGTGAGATCCCAGACTGAGATAGAATACGGCTAAACTATTATGATGCCGTTGTTAGGCACTATGAGAGTTCCTTAGTATGCATGACGATGAGTATGTGATACTACACTGATGATGGATCTTGATGAGGTGCTGGGTTAAGGATACTAGCAGGGATAGTATCATGGTCCAAAGGGGGACTGTAGTACTTACACACACACACACACATATATATATATACACACACACATAAGTAATTATTCTACTTTGGGTAGATGGGGCGTATCGCATGCGAACGTGGAGTCAAGACAACTAAGTAAAAATTAAAAGACGTAACATGTAATGGAAGACAATCGGTATAAACTAGTGTTATGTGCAAAGCGTATAATTTACCAGTCACCAGAACGTTGTTCTAACCCCCTCTTCATTACAACCCATCTGAGAGCATTAGAGGGACAGATACTGGTATGATGCGGGAATAGTGGAAGGACATGTTTCCTTATACATGCTCAATACTAACAAGGACACTAGATATTGGAAGTGTCTATCTCGATCAATAACTATATGATTTATTATACTTTACCATTCTGCTATGAGTTATATCGATGGTGCTCTAATATGCATTTTTGGTTTATCTACAGAATACTAAACTAACGATCCGTACTTTGGTGGACTTGGGTTTTCAATTTAACGAAAATTCAGACCAACTGGGGTAGGGGTTATTACATAAGTGGAACGAGAAATTTACTGAGACATTTTCTATACAATGAGTAGAGATCAAATCACTAGAGCACCAAAAGAATGAGCTAACAATGAAGATTAATATTCTTGAAGATAACATTAGTGTGATGAATAGTAAAATTTCTCAGTGTAAGGGCGTGAATAAGACTTATAAAAAAGCTTTACCAGTTCAAATTGACTCTATCGAGTCTCTTAACATCATTCGCCATAAAGAGAGGAAGCTAAAGAAGTACCTTTTGGTTGCCTTACAACACATCGTTGATCCTTATTCTACGCTTGAAACTCTTATGAATGAGGTAAGAGAAATAGAAGACCAATTGGTTTTAATGCGATTTTATTCTACTAGGGCTTCCCAGCTTAACTCTCTTATTGATTACTTAATCAGGGTTATAGTCATTTTTAACTTAAAGATTGATTTCACATTTTTAAGCGAAGAGAGAGATATCAAATTAAGGAAAGCCATCATTTCTAGCTATTGGAGATTTCATTTCAATATGAATGCTCCGAAGCTTTAAAAGATAGTAGAGGGACTACAATTTTGTATAAAGAGGTGGGCTCATCTAGCGAACTACATCTTTGTATTTTGGACATGGAGGGAAAAGGAAAGGAGCTTGTATATTAACATCACCCGATCCCTTATCCTCCAGGACCATAAATATCAAGGAAAATATGTTTGTTATGAAAGCAATTCGCCGTGTTGAAATAGTTGCATTGTGTTTTTGTGCATAACTTTTGTGTGAAAATTATGTTAATATAAGTATGCTGATAAATTGAATAAACTTCTCTTTTTGCGTACTTGAATTCAGTGGTGTACTGTTTTGAGACATTTTCTCCAATTTGTTGTTGTAACCTTCTTGATTTGTGATTGCCTTAGATTGACTTTGAGTAGCTGAATGTAGAATTCTATAAGCAATTTGTAGAGATTTACTACGTAATTATACTTTCCCATTCACTTCTTCTGGGTTAGTTCTTTGGCCAGCCCCAGTAGTGGGACCAAAGGCCAAATTGACCATCGCTCTTTGTATTGGTGCTTTGGCAAGGTCTGGAGGTGGGATTGAAGGTTTTTCAACCATCTCCTTTGGATGGGTGCTTAGGCTAGGCCCGTTGGCGGGACCAAAGGGTTTATGGCCATCTCCCTTGGATGGGTGCTTTGGCCAGGCCCAGTGTGGGAACAAAGGTTTAATTGACTGTCGCTCTTTGGATGAGTGCTTCAGCCAGGCCCGAAGTTGGGACTGAAGGCTTTTTGACCATCTCCCTTGGATGGGTTCTTTAAACAAGCTTGGTGGTAAGACCAAAGGCTTAACTAACCATAACTCTTTGGATGGGTGCTTCAGGTAGGCCCAAAGGCGGGACTGAAGGATTTTCGACCCGATAGCAGAACCAAAGCTTAATTAACCTTCACTCTTTGGATGAGTGCTTTGGCCGGGCTTGAAGATGGGACTATAGGCTTTTCGACCATCTCCCTTGGATGGGTGCTTTGGCCAAGCCCGACGACAGGACCAAAGGCTTTTAAAAGATCAATTAATGTCTCTTTTGGTTTTTAAAGTAAATTTTCTGATTACTTTAATCCTTTAGACATGGCTTTTCTTGCTTTTGCTCGAATGCCTCGAACACTGAGATTCTAAAGACTCATGTAGTTGTCCTTTCCTTACATAATACTCAATGATCCCAGATAGAGTCGACAATCATTAGTGTGATGGCCCTATGCTTTGTGATATTGACAGTATATCCCTCCATCATATCTATCTACTTTTTGTACCTTTCTTAGAAACCTAATAGTTTGCCTATCCTTAGTTAGAAAGTACACTTCTTCTTGAGAAACGAGGAGCAGTGTAACGATTTTGCCTTTTGGCCCTCTTGTTATAGGATTCCTTTTCTCGTTTCTATACCTTTTATGAGAGCATTGCATTTCATGACCTTCTTCTAATTTTCATTACCTTAATAGAGGTTCCATCTTAACAAAATTTTCAAAATCTTGATTTATCTCAGTTTCAAAGACCGTGCCTTGAGCTTGAAGTTGAATGCGTTGCCTGATCTGAGAAAATGAACTCTTTTCAAAATTTACGTTATCTATATTTATTTGGTTTAACTTCATGACTTTAGTTTATTGGCTAAGGCAAAGATTGGCTTTTCTCCAATATGGAAGGGGTTTAAACTCCATTTACTTAGGTAATATTGAGTAATTCTTTTCTTTTCCTCCTATTTTTGAAGTGCTATAACTCTCAAATTCAACTCTTGTTCTTCACTAAATTGTTAATTACTGGTTAGATAAGAGCTTCATGGGTGGTTCGAAAGTCCCATGTTGAGACCTAATTGCCATAGTTGGAAATCCAAATGAGGTTAGTTTGTCTTTAAACAGATAATGAGAGTGAGCCATTGAGTTCAATTCTCCATGAAAGCACCAAAAATGCTAGGGTAAAAGTTGGGCTAGGCTAGTAAATCAAGGTGAGAGTATACCAAGGTCATTATCATAGTAGAAGACATAGCAACATGCTATCACATATTCCATGGGAGTAAATATGCAATTTACACCAAATGCAAGTCCTTTATTACAAAGTTCTCAATCACAATTTGCCCTAACAGCCTTGAATCCCAAATAATTCAAAGCTCACTTTAAAAAGTTAGAGGAAAATGGAAATAAAGAAGAAGGAGAACTTGAGAAATTCAACCCTTTTTGGGGTGTATCCCTTTATTTATAGAGAACTTGGGTCGTGGATTCCTGACATGTAGCGTTCAGTAGATGGTCATGATTAGTCCAAGTGGCACATGGCCAAAGTTACTTGTGGCACACTAATATTTTTTTTAATGGACTTTGGTTCATGATTGCATGCGATAACTCTAAAAAATATTCCACGATGACTCTACTTTGTTGTTTCAAAAAAACGAGCGATGGTTCTGATTCGTTATGATACCATGATTTTACCACTTTAATGCATGCATGAAAATCTTCGATATCCTTTTGGAATTCCCCTTAATGGCTCTTTTCCTTTATCTAATGATTGCTTTAAGAATCATCACGATGGCTCTATATCCTTCGAGTTCAAAGTTATCACATGGAAGCATTTGCAAATTGTTTTACAAACTCATCACGATAGCCCATGTAGGACTTTTTATGATAGATGTATGGAATTCTTCATGATGGCTTGACTCCAACACTAGAGGACATCACATGATGACCTTATGGGACTCTTCATGATAGCTTGGCTTTAATACTTGAGAATAGCATGCAATGGCCTTATGGAACTCTTCGCGATAATCAGGCTTTAATACTTTAGAATAACACATGATGACCTTATGGAATTCTCCACGATAGCTTGGATTTAATACTTGAGAATAACACACGATGGACTTATGGAACTCTTCACGATATATTGGCTTTAATACTTGAGAATAGTATATTATAGCCTTATTCTTCTCGATAGTTCTACTTTAAAACTTGAGAACATCACGCGATGGCTTTATAGAACTCTTCTTGATAGCTCTGATTTAACACTTGAGAACATCAAGAGATGGCTTTATTCTTCTCGGTAGCTCTACTTTAACACTTGGGAATATCACGCGATGGCTTGATAGAACTCCTCTCGATAACTCTTATGCTTTCCTCATGAAGGCTTCCTACCTTCTTAACCTACGATGACTAGCATATTTGGGGTATAATAATCATCGATAAGCAAGCGCCCCATCTACTCCAAAAGATCATAAACATCACCATCTCCAAGAATTACCAAGAAGTAGGATGAGGATCCAAGTGTGTTCAGAGGAGCAGGAATCAGAATCGGAGGGGTCAAAGCAGAATATGAGGGGGTAAGATCTATCTTCCGCTGCTTACAGACACTTTGTAGTACCACTAAGTCCTTCCCAACTCTCTTCTTCCTAGGTTTCTTCTTTGCAAAAGTGTCCTCCAACCTCAACATAGTACCTGTGCAGTTAAGTAAACAGGGCATTCAATACATAACTAAACATGCGAAAAAACCCAAAAAAAGAGAAGAAGGAATGTAAGCACCGAAATTTATATGAATAAAATATACCATGTGGCACAGTCGTGTTAAAAGTATAGACAAAAATAAAACGACAAAAATGATTACATGGACATAGAAAATTATGTTTGCACCGTGGATCTTGCGTGAAGAGATTCGAACACTTATGAACCTCCACGCTATAACTAAGTGTTGTCATCCTACGAGATGAGAAGAGCTCTCGCTTGCTCTTAGAAAAATCACAAAAATTAACTGAAAGTAAAAGAAAACTTAAGTCAGTGCAAAAAAAATCTTAGAAGCCATAAGAAAAAGGAAGGGGCAAGGCAATACTAAATTCCCCGAATGAGGAAATGAAGTTATCATAGTTTGAATTAAAAAAGAATTAGTCCGCCCACTTATAAGTCTCGCATGGAGTTATCGAAAAAAAGATTTTGTAGCTTGAATATAATAAAACCCAACACATATGGAAGTTAGGCTCTTGCACAACGAATATAAAAGGATAGTTCTTGACAAGAGGGAGGAGTTAATTTTTAGCGTATAAAACGTTGGTACATACAAGAAGTTGATAAGATATAGGAGCTAATTGAATAAAGGATATACCAATAGTAGCCAACCATTCTTTAATGATGGAATGTAAGGTAAGGTAAAGACCACATCGAATATTTTCCTAGGAGAGGGAAATATATCCCTTGGGGGTATATGAATACGCCTGAAGGGTGTAGGAACCCTAAATTCATTACCCTTAATTCCAAACCTAGCCAAGATGCCCTCAACCCGACTTTTCTCATAAACAGCCGAGGTTAACTCTAAAAAGGATGGATTTTGGCCTGATAGGCTAGGGATATCATCGGATGCCATTGACAGCTAAAAGAATAGGAATGCATTAAAATCAAATTCACAAGGTCTACCTCAATTTAAACACAAGAAAAGCAACAGTAATGAATTCGTATTTAAAGGATTCTTCTAATTATTGAACCAAGCCAACTCATAAATGATGATGATCAAGATTTCATTTGACAATTTGAAAACATACATGATTGTACAAATAATTTAAAGATCGAGTGATAAACAAATAAAATCATGAAAATGACACAAACTTGTACTGATAATGTCGCTAATCAGATTGATCAACCACATAAAATGCGAAAAAAGTAAGAAGAAGCGAAATGGATAACCTATAGATTAATAATGATCAAAGCTTGAAAAGAGAGGATTGAAATCAATATCGTGAATCGCCTATGATTTCTTTTTGTTTATTGAGCAAGTAAAAGCAAAATGGAAGAAGAAAGGAGAAATAAGTACAAGTTAATTTAAGGGATCTCAACCTTTGAATTCAAATGATGATATTAATCAGAACTGCTAGATGATAATGAGAGAGGATCTTCACGAAAGACTAAGAAAATCTCTTGAAAATCGAAGTGACGTGTCTGATCATGTACGAAGAGCATAACCACCCATATAATGACACATGTAAGAAGCATTAAATGATAGGCGATTGATTGGTTGGATGGTATAAAAATTAGGTGTGGTAAGTTACAAGTCCACACTAACGAGTGTTAGCGTGGACGTGAGGGGAGGAGGGCAAGTGTTACACCCATTCTTAATCATAGTATATGGAGTGCAGTCCAATCAATAAAAAAGGGAGTATAGTAAAACGCCCAAAAAGCATGTAACGGATTAGAAAAATCCCTAGAAAACACTATGTGCGAAGTCCAACAAAAATGAAGTAAAAATGATTAAAAGTTCAACCAAACCTATAACGTAGCAGTCTCCTTAAATAGCAAGTAAGTCATACCATGAAATGTACTGAACATATCCAAAGCCTTTAGAATAACTATAAAAAAATAGAAAAAAATACAAATGAGAACTAGGCTGCCATAAAGCAAAATGAAAACTCAAACTTCCCAGAGTCAACGAAGTTTACATACAAGATCGTGCCACCATCTTTGACAAACACTACACCGTCATACCTTCAGAAGGCACTGTCATTTCCTAGACCATAAATCATCTCAAGAACATGCACCATCATTTACAAACAAAACTAAAACTACAAACACAGCTATGTTTTAGGATCTACTTGATTGTCCAAATGCCAAGTGTAGAAGCAGGTTGCCTGGGTATATATGGCGCAGCACCAAGGTCGAGCCAAATGACCAAAATAGGAGTCAAGCTGAAACTGTATTGCATTAGCTAACTGAACTGCTAATGTGCATTGATTACTCTAAAAAAGGAAACCATTGCAACACACAAAACTGTGCAGCCATTATTTTGCCGAAGCCTTGCTACCATAATTAAACCAAGAAGATGGATCGCACTACAACACCTCCAAGATGAAACAACACCACCATAAGGAAATCATGTCACATCGCTCAGACTTGCCCAAGCACCACCATCACATCAGTGTCAGACCGTGTCATCCTTCCATATTAGAACAAGGCCTAAGCAACTTAAGCACAAAGCACAACACTGACCCCTTGGAATGCATATGGAACCGAATCAACCACAAGCTCACCAATTCAACAATTCCAAATAACACCGTTTTAAATTTATATCATCCCGCCTAAACCTAAATCTTCCTGCGAAAAGCAAACATTCCCATCTCTGTTCACGTCAACAATCCAGCACATTACAACAATCAACAGATGGAAGACATGTGGCAACAACGGACTTTGGAGGAAGAATGTAGAGGAATGACATCAACAGTCCATGAGAGAATTTTCGCTATTTATAGAAAAGTACTATCGCAGAGAAATTGACTTTTTGATTAATTCTCTGAAAAAATTACCTTATATTCTTGTACTTTTTTTATCCATTAAAAACAACATACAAGGAAGAAGAAAGATGATAATGGATTTGACCCGTGGACGTAGGATTCTCTAAAATCTAAACCATGTAAATTTCTATATCCTTTACTTTAATACACTTATCGGTTTTTGTTTTTAGTAGATCTGTATGGATTTTACTTTGCTAAGCCTGACAACTAAACCATGCTAGGAATTTTAACAAAAAGTTGAACCGTCTCTTCATAATTGTGTAAGAAAACAGTGACACAATTATTACCTCAAGGAAAATTTAATACTTCTTAAATTGGTTGATTCATAATTAAAAAGTGATCAACCCCATAATTAGTCTATAATTAATTGGATATTGTGGGACAAAAAATCTCACTAATAATGTTTGTTCTAGAATTGGTTAGAATTTTATGTTAATATGGTAGACTTCAATTCGTATTATTTTCAATATGAATATTTTATGTTATATTCAACTTCCACTTTCTTATTTGTGTTTGTTATGACAAAGGATTCTGAAAAGAATTAGGAAAGGATGTGCAAAGCATGGACTTTTATCCCATTTGTGCTTTGCACCACCTAATTCCGTAATGAAATTAAATATGAATCCTTTTCCATTTCAACCTTATCCATTTAAAAGTCAAATAGAATATAAAGGATTTAAATTTTAAAGTTTTTCTCTCTTTAAATAGAGATGTTAAACTATGCTAATATAAAACAAGTTGGATGTTTTGATTCCATTTTTTTTGAATATATGCAAGTCTGATTTGTTTAGCTGATTTAAATTGCGATATTAGCTATTGTGAAAACTGTTGTATTGGACTAGGGACTTGTTTGAAATTTTAATTATCTTAACAACCTGGAAGCGAATATCTTAGTATAGTAATATTTTTACGCTATCCTAGGAATATTTAATAAAAACTAGTTAGCCAAAAATGAACATTAAGTATAGATATAATAATAATAACGTATAAGTAATAACGTATAAAATAAATAGGATAACAAATAACAACAAACTATATAAAAGGGAAGTTAAGAACAATTTTGTAAATTAATCCATAATTAAAAGGCGAAATAAGGAGTTTGTCTTATGTGGCCTTAATATGTAGATGCGGATGGGGTATATTATGTGTGTGTGTTTTATACATTAGTATAATTTTGTAAGGTTTAAGAGTGGAAGTATGACTAAACTAAAAGGATGCAACGTCAGTTAAAAGTACAAGGAAGTCTACCCAGCTAATCTAACTATCAATAGTGCGACTTTGGAATTGATTTGAGACATCACCTATAATAAGTACCCTTGGTGCATGCAAGGTTAGTCCAATTCTATAGGGTAAGCCTGCCTAGCTAATCTAGCTACCAACACCTACGAATAGTCGGACTAATGTGAGGCATCACGGTTTGGGTTACGGGTCATAGAACGGATATCTCAAGATGAGCCTGCTTCAAGGATGAAGGTATTAAATGGCTATTGTGGGGTTTGTGTAACACCCCATAATTTTTACAACAATTAATTTAATAGAAATTAATTAATAAACAATAATGTCGAAATTGAATTTTTTTAAATGTCAGAATTTGGCTATGAAACTTGCACCGCTGGGTTCGTGGCGATTTTCTAATCAATTTTCATATATAATGTTTTCTGATTGGAGTTCAAACGAAAAATTATTAACATGTGAAGTTATTGAATCAAAAATAATTTGATATGTAATTATGGTAATAAAAGTTAATTAATGTTAATTACTAACATTAATGGAAACTTAGATGTCAAGAGATGTTAACATTAAATCAGATCTGAGAAAATATATAAAATGGGAAAAAAATTATGTCGGTTTTATAAAATAGGAATAAAATACACAAAATCAAACAACGTTAATTAATCACCGTTTAAACAAAGGAACGGTCAACCCCTGATGCACCTAGGTTGACCGATAGCGGTCCACCCACGTCATGAATGGTCGATCATTGACAGATAAAATTTGTAAATAGGGAGTGCGATTGAATGACGTTGATTTACCCAATTATTTTTCTTTGCTGCCAATTTAGTGATGTGCATCCAAGATGGATCTCAAGATTTCCTAAGCTAAATTTAACGCTCCAAATCAATCTCTAACCCCTATAAGAGCTACTCCAACAGATTCAAAAATCTCGAATCCGCACCCAGAAACAACCCCAACAGAGCGCGAGAATCCCCGAAAGTGCAGAAAGGTGGGGCTTCGGCTTGAGAATTTGGTATTGGGTGAGGCGCCTGTTTAATAGGCACCTGGTATCCAGGCGCCTGTTGAACAGGCGCCTCATTTTCAGGCGCCTGTTCAACAGGCACCTGGCAACAGAGCGCCTGTGGCATCCAGGCGCCTGTTAAACAGGCACCCACTCAGCCCCAACGGTCATCTACCAACGGCCATTTTTTCCCCTTCAAATATAACTCTCCCCTCTTCTTCCATTCCCAACCAATTTCCTTCCTCCATTACAATTTTTTACTGCCACTAATCTCAACTGAAAATATACTCCGATTTTGACGTCGATGCTGCAAGGTCCAGTTTTGAAGAATACGACTTACAAGACGTTATGATTCCGATTGGGGGAGAAGTAACTAATGCAAGTTGGAGCGCTGCGGAAGTCTACGATCTTTGCTACATTTACTATGCACTCTCAGTCGATCCTATTCGAAGGACCGATCAAAGTGGTGAGTCTTTTTGGGGCAAAATTACTAATTGCTACAATCGGAAGAACATCGATCGAAAAAGAACACTATCTTCAGTCAAAGGTCATTACGGAAAAATAAATTGTCAAACGCAAACGTTCGATTCTCAAATGTTCAAGCTAAAGCAAATGAATCCTAGTGGATTTGGGAATGAAACGCATTTAGTAAGCTTTAATATAATTTCATTGTTTTATTTTTTATCATAGTTCTCTAAGTGTACTAGTTATTTTTTTAACAGAGAATGGCCGCAAACAAGTTGTTCAAACAAATCTATAAACCTGATAGTAAACAAGCACCACATTTTTATCAATTCATGCATGTTTATGACATGTTGGTCGAGCACGTTAAATGGAAATCATCGCTTCAGAAAACCGTTCAACAAGTTCAATCAAACAGTGGTCGGGGTAAAACGCCTAGAGTTGGAGAAAGCTCTAGTCCTAGGGAATCCCAAGGAAGCTACGGTTTAGTATCAGAAGAAGACCCATCCCCAACCGAAGATCATTTTGTTAGGCCATAGGGAGCAAAAGCGGCCAAAAAGAAGCAGACTGCTGCAGCGGATCAAGAGGAAATTAAAAAACTCATGCTTGAATCTGAGGATAGATTTAACCGGGCAATGGACACTCGAGCAATGCAACACCAAGAAAAGCTATCAAGAATGGATCAACTTATTGCTGGAAACCGGCAAAAAGATGAAGATGCAATAATGTTCATGGATACGTCACACATGTCTGCAGAACAACTGCAGTATAAGAAGCAAAGAAGGAGAGAAATTATGAGGCGTAGACTTGAAGAGGGTCATTAAATGAATTACCGTTTTTACAACCTTTGTATCTTTTAATTACCGTTATTTGTATTGTGTTCTGAATGCAAGCAATTATTAATATAAGTATTTTCATTGAAATTGCATTACATTGAAAAAAGATTATAACAACATTAGGTTAATTATACATAAACAGATTACAATAACAATAATAAGTAACAACAACATAAACAACATTATGAAAAGTAAGAACAGAAATATAGTTTCACTGATTTCTAGAAAACCTCCAAAGATGATCTATGAGATCATTTTGCAGTCTTCGATGAAGTTGAACACTACGGTATGACATTTGGCTTTCTACATGAAACTCGAGTTCTAGTGTGCTTCCAATCATATCGTTGCGCCAAACATGCGGTGGTGTAGGAGCACTCTTGTAAAAGTAATCTTCCTCCATGTCTCTTTCATCCTCTATAATCATACTATGTAAAATAATACAAGTGTATATTATTTTGGTCATTTTAACTGGTGACCAAAGTCTGCATGGATTACTGACTATGGCAAATCTAGACTGAAGAACCCCAAATGCTCTTTCAACATCCTTCCTCTGGCCTTCTTGCATCGCTGCAAACTTTGATTGTTTATTGTTTTGTGGGTTAGGAATTGTCTTGACAATGGTACTCCATTTAGGATATATACCATCACCAAGATAATATCCATGATCGTACGTGTTACCTCCTAAAGTAAAGGTACAAGGAGTTGATCTACCGTTTGCTAAATCATTGAACAACGTAGATCGTTCGACTACGTTAAGATCATTGTTCGAACCCAGCATTCCAAAAAATGCATGCCATATCCATAAGTCATACGACGCTACGGCTTCAAGAATAATAGAGGACCTACGAGACTTACCCTGATAAGCTCCAGCATACGCCTTTGGACAATTCTTCCACTCCCAATGCATGCAGTCTATACTGCTTAACATTCCAGGCCAACCTCTACTACCATGCATATTTAATAACTTTACTATATCCGCCTCGTTTGGTCGGCGTAAGTATTGATCACCGTAAATGTCCACGATAGCTTGACAGAAATGCTCCAAACACTCTAATACCGTGCTTTCCGCCACTTTCAAATTTTCATCAAGTGCGTCCGCCGGTCCTGCATATGCAAGCATTCTGAGTGCAGCTGTCATTTTTTGAATTCCAGTCAATCCCATTGTACGAGATGCATTGGGTTTGAAGATAAAATATTTGTCATGCTGCTTGATACAGCGTAGGATTCTAAGAAATAGAGGATGCCGCATGCGGAATCTTCTTCTAAAATCAGCATCTGTGTAAATAGGATTTGGAACAAAGTAGTCTTCCATCAGTCTATCGTTGTGCCATGAATGTCTATGATTTTTATACCGACGACCAACAACTGATCCACCGTGTTGCCTGCTCGATTGACCAACCTGTAGTGCAGCCATACTTAGTAGTTCCTTTTCGCGACGAAAATTATCTTCCATCATTTCATCAAATTCGTCGTCGCTATCATCAAAAAATATATAATCTTCTGCCGCCATTTGTTATATTTGAAATTGTATGAAATAAGAATGAGCAATAATACTTCTCAGCATCTAGCAAGCTTTTTATAGCTTAAATCACATGATGGCTTTCATAACAAAACCGACAAACATCTATACACTATTGACTGTTGAAGCAGTGTCTCGTCCCATCATACAACTGTAGCCATGTTCTTAACATACACTATTTACTTTTGAGGCAGTGTCTTGGCTGTAGTGTCACGTCTGCACTATCTTATCCCCTCCATACACTATTTCCTGTTAATGCAGTGTATCATCCCATCATACAACTATAGCCATGTTCTTAATGCAATAATACAGAAAGAAACAAGTCAATGTTACTGAAACACCCAAACATTAATACAGTCAACGACAATACATACACTCCACAATAATACACTCCACAATAATACACTCCACAATAATACAACCAACAAAAATACCCCGACTAGGACTTAGAACTGACACTAAGAAACTCAACGATAATACACTCAAATTATGGATATCCAAATCGTTCTAGCCAATTTTGACGTATGATATAAGCCTCATGTCCAGTGAATGTGCTGTGATATTTGAGAAAGTAACGACCTTCAAATGTGGAACGGGTTGGTTCGAACAAATTTTCAAATATAACCTCATTGATAACTGTACTGTACTGCGTACAGGCATTACAGAAGTTCCTATAAGTAGTCCTCAACTCTACCTTCGTACGTCTACTTCTACACTCAACATTGCTATTGTAAAGTTCAACAATAGTGTCCCAAAACTGAGTTGCCATTATCTCTTCATCGTCGCACATCTGATCAGTTTGTATAAAAAAATTTACTAACTGTTTCAATTCTGTAGCCGAAAATATTATGTTACACATTGATTGAATTTACCGAACTTTTAAATTTTGTGACATTAGAGTATAAAACTTTTTCTTAAATAAAGAGGTCGTGATCCACATTAATAAAATGAAGCATGAGATTAACGTCCACGTGTCAAACATCCATAAAATTTTTGACAAACAAACACAGTTGTGTTTGTTACTTCAAAATTTTGACTTCATATACGCTTAATAATAAACAAGCATAAATTTAAATCAACACAATGCAATACTCAACATAAAATATAATCGCCACAATGCCATAACATATAGACAATCACATATAACAGTAGCATCATCACCAACATAATATGCAACCAACTAATGTAAGGTGTGAAAAATAATAACACAGTCTAAAACATCTAAATGCAGCACATCAGTCTATGTGATCGGAACCGCTATCAATCTCCTCATCATCTCCACTATCGTCGTCACTGTCATCGTTGACGTCATCAAAGTCGTGAGGCTCAGGTCCGACATGGAGCTGCTCCTGAAGCTATTGAATCTGGGTCTGTAATCCCTGTATCTGCACATCATCCTAAGTCTACTGCTGCTGGACCGCAGTCTGGTAACTCTGATACATCATCTGTGTATAATCGAGCGTCATACGCTCAAATGCAGCAATCATCCGTCTATCATAATCCATGTACTGAGAAAACTGATATGCGCACAAGAAAAATTATACATAGGTGGATAATATAATGACAAGTAATTTAAAGAAAATTTAAAACTCATACAAACCTGATGAGGCTGATACAATCCGGCGGATGGTATACCCGTAATAGCGTCGTCTGTAGGATACTGCAAGGGATACTCCACCACCTGACCATGTACATCTTACGCTCTAAACGAATGAGGAGGGGGGTCGAAAGTAGGAGGCTGCATGTACTGAGATGATGTAGGCTCAAAGGTGGCAGGCGGTAGTGGAACTCTACCAGAAGAGGTACGCGGACCAATATGATCGGAGTTCAAACCCCGAATATAATCAGGCAACGCATAAGCACGTGGGGCTACTCGAGCCCAATATGAATCAAAGTCTCCTAGAACTGTAAAAGGCTCACCATCCACCCATCCCGCATCCCTCATCGCAAGAATATAAGCTGGTCCAACCCTAATATCACCATACATATCATCCCATGGTAGCGGATCTGATGTAATGCGAACTATACCATACAACTGTAGCCAACACCGATCCCCTAAATACCATATGAATGGACATGTAGGAACCTGAAAGCAAATCCTGCATCGCGACATGGAAAACTGAA
Source organism: Allium fistulosum (assembly GCA_030737815.1). Lineage (NCBI taxonomy): Eukaryota > Viridiplantae > Streptophyta > Magnoliopsida > Asparagales > Amaryllidaceae > Allium > Allium fistulosum. The sequence continues at coordinate 289,950,185 of CM060905.1, forward strand.
AAGTGAGTGGATGATCAGGACCGGGCTCTAGGAACTGTAAGTACTGATCCCATGGACGAATGATAATGTTACCACGCCGCCTCATATCCATCTGCTGTCTAGACTCCATCAGCTCATTGTGCACCCCTTGTGCAACACGGGTCAAATGCATAGGAGGACCCCAACGATGCAATCTAGGAAAGTAAATATAAGGTGTGGCATTCGCCTCTATAATAAGTCGGGGGGTGCATATTGGCAGTATACTCGTAGTACCAAAATGGAAGAATGTACCAAAATCCATACATCTGTCTAGACTGCTGAAGCGCATAAGTATCTAATGCTATGTACAAATAACCAATAATAGCGGTACCATAATCATATATATGTAGTCCATCCACATCTACTAACCCAGCCAGAAAACCAAGCCTAATAGTACCCTTATTGTTACTAAAAAATGTAGACCCAAAAAGGTATAATATGAAGGCACGGATAACCGGAGTGTGCATATCCTCAATGGCCATGTACTCTACTATATAACGCTGCAAACAAGGGAGAGTAACAGCTCCTCCTCTAACCTCCTCATCGGTCAAAGTCGATAAATAAGCTGAACATGACTCGAACTCCTCAAAGGAACTATCAAATGGAAGAGGGAGACGGTCCGGTCGACCAACCTCTATGTCGGTGAGCATATAAAAATCTAGAGGAGTCAGTCCTAGCTCAAAATCAGGGAAATGAAATGTGTGAGTGGTAGGCCACCATCTCTCGGTGAGGGCCTCTACCAAGCAACGATCTACATGTGCAAATCTTGGTAAATCTAGAAATTCACCAAAAGGTGACGCATGTAGCCTATCCAAAATCGGCTGCGGTAACTGATCAAAATAATCAGACATACACCTATACCAACTACCTCGCATCGCTACGCGACGAACCTAAAAATATGATTCTTTAGTGTTAAAATAAACAAACAATTATCATACATATACAGTTATACAGTTGTTCATCAAGCAATAAAGAAATAAACGTATACCTGTGGCGTCGCTATAGCTGCAGTAAGTCGATGCGAAACAGTAGGGGGCAAGTCGTGTAAGGATCGAAGATCGTCTGGAGTCACGGTAGCATCAGGAGGGACATGAGCAGGTCCGATATTGGCATCGATCGCATATCGAACGGTGCGTCTACCAGTTTTGACCGGACGGGGCGGCCTTTGGATGCAAAGTAGAATAAAAAAATTAAACCGAGAAGAGGATAGAAGAAGTAAAAATGAGGGGGGAGAGGGTGAAAGCGCCTGATATAGGCGTAATCACCAGGCGCCTATTGAATAGGCGCCTGGGCATCAGGCGCCTGGCCTCATTTCCGTTGTGGAAATGAGGCCTCCAACATTTCGGAGTGCGGAAAATCCAATTTCCGCACTCCGAACTGTTGGAGTTGCTCTAAATTAACATCTAACCTAACCCTATATTATTTAGAAAACTTACTGCGTACTGAAACTCTACCATTTTCTCTTCTCCTCCAAATTCAAAAAGTAGTAAAACTATTATACTACATTATATATATATATATAAGTAAAGAAAAATGTAGAAAAAGAGAAGAGAGGAATATGATTGAATATAACACAGAAACAAAGGTAAATCATGAATCAAACTCAAATCTAAATGTAATTCAATTCTTTCCCTAAATCTGTAATTCTAGTAGGTGCATACCCTTTTAATATTTTGGATTTAAAGTAAGAGGGAGTCAAATAAAAAGGGAATGGATCTAGATTTAGAGAATTAGAAAGCTAAAGCAAGGTGAGTGGAAAATTACGTATTTTCTAATAATGTTGGATTCATATGTAGATCTATTCCATTTATGCCTATATAAATCACGATTTGGATATTTAATTTTATATGCATAAGGAATTGATATAAATCACAAATTGGATATTTAATTTAATGTGTAAAGAATTGATATAATTCAAGAATGGGATATTTAATTGTATACGTATAATGATTATGGAAAATATTCCTATATGTCATGGAAAACCCTAAACTTAATAAAACCTGTATAAGTTTGGATTTATAAAGTTAGGGGTATAAATAGTCCCTAGATTTGTAAATAACTTACGAATGAAATCATATTGGGACTTTAGATTTGGTTAGTTTATATAGATTGTTTAATATAAATCAGAATTGACTATAAAATAAATTGGGATTAGACAGTATTTTAAGACATTGGAATGAATTGTGTAGCAATGTGAATTTTCTATAAATTGTCAAAAATACAAATAAAAACGTATTGGTTGAAACAATAAGGAATATAAACAAAAGGAAGAGATGTAAAAAATATGGAAATTACTGTATTTTGTACTATCTATTCCAATAGAACAACAAAAGATAATTCTTTGTTATTTCACACATAACACAAGTCCTCTTTTAAGTAATTTATAGAAAATTATAGTGTTAACAATTTCCTTTGGGGAAAGAAGTAATTCCAATGTATTAAAGAATAAAAATCCTTAAGTGTAACTAAATTAATGCAAGTAGGAATAATAACAATAATTTAAATGAAAAAACTAAAGTATGTAATTTAAGATCGTGTATAAAACAAACGATCAACAAAGAAGATACAATTAAATGAATATGGAAGTGATAGGTCTAAAAGGTAACTAAAGAGAGATGTTAGTTAAAAAATTGGAGGATTTCATCTAATAAAATGAAAAGGAAATAATAAACAACACTTAAGTTAATAAACTAGAAATGGATAACAGATGATAGTAAATGACAAGAATAAATCAAAAGTAAGTTATGTAAGATTTATCGAACAACAATGATTGAAAATAAAGAAAAAGTAATAACTAAATGAATGTATATTCAAATATATGTTATGACGGGTGTGTAGTATATATGTATGTAAACAATTTAGTAAACATGAATGGCATAGTCGTTAGAATGGGTTGGAATGGGAGGTCGGTAGTGTTACACAATAGAAGTCTGCCCACCGCAAGGGGCTACTAGCAATTGTGTATATGTTATATTGATATGAGACATATCCAACTGTAGGACCCGTAGAGTATATACGCTTACGTATAGGTGAAGCATAACCCTTAGTAGAGTCTTTTTTAATGAATAAAAGGAGGGTTTTGCCATGGTTGTGTTAGGCAATCTAAATAAGAAGGTGAGCAACTTGACACTATGTTAGTAGATGTTGGCACCAAATCAGAAGTAAGAGCTACATAGGTTGAGTGCATCATCGGTCCAGAGCGGTCAAAATGGGAAAGATAAGGTTACACTTAATGGGCTACGCCTCCTACCAGGATAGGCCACGTTAAGTAATACACCGCCATATTTGTTTGCTAGTTTATTAGTTAGGACAAGACTAGTTAACCTATATAAGAGTTCTTTCAAAAACGAATGGGTTAGTCCAAGGAGCTGAATCCTCTATAGTCCATGGAGCTGAATCCATAATAGAAAGCATACCAGTAGTAAATCCCCAAAGCAAAGCGAGATAAAATATAGATAAATTATAGTGATGCCGTTATTAGGAACTAACGGGAGGTTCTACTTTGTACACATGCAATTTGGCCTAGACATTGATGATGATGTCCGATGTTGTAGAATTATGGATACCGGCGAGGATATTATCTTGGTCCAAAGGGGGACTATGGTACTTATATGTTTATATATATACATAAGTAATTATAGTCTACTATGGGTAGATGGGGCGTATCGTATGCGAATATGGAGTCAAGACGACTAAGTAAAAATTAAAAGAAATTACATGTAATGGAAGACAATCGGAATAAACTAGTGTTATGTGAGTGTATAATTTACCAGTCACTAGAACATTGTTCTAACCCCTTCCTTACTACAACTTACATGATAGCTTTAGTGGGATAGGTACCGGTACAAGGCGGAAATAGTGGAAGGACAGTTTTCCTAATGCATGCTTGGCACTGATAAAGACTCCAGATATTGGACGTGTCAACTTAGTTAGTAACAATAGTTTATTGTACTTTACTATTCTACTATGAGTTTATATCGATAGTGCTCTAATATGCTCTTATTTATTTATTTGCAGGATACCAAACCAACGATCCATACTATAGTGGGCTTGGGTTTCCGATTTAGCGAAAATTCAGGCCCATTAGGGTGCGGGTTGCTACAATTTGGTATCGGACCTTAGGTTATTCGATTTTGAAAAAAGGAAACGGTGAGTGAACGCAGTTGTATTTTACCTATAAATATATTATATACAAAATCCTATAAATTCCAACTATACAGTAGTTGCAACCATACACTGAAATATGGATAAGTTGATTATGAGTCGGAATAATGAAAGAAGCTGAAGATACACACCTACCATGATTATCCCATAGGAAATAGGTCATATGAAAGGGCATTGACTTAAGACGAGCATGAGTGCAACAAATGCAAGATCCCTGAAGCTGGATAGTATATGACTCTCTAGTTGGGCTCCCGATAGCCTAATGATTGTAGATCATCGTATGAAGCCGATTGGTGATGTACAGAAGGTCTATATAAGGGGAAAGTAAGAATCCATATGTTATAGATATCCGGAAGCAATTGAGTTCCCGAAGGAAGGCGTGTAGTAGCACTCCAAGATGATAACCAGATTTTATAGTTGGAAGAAGATAAGTCAATAGGTAAGTTGAAGGAAGAGAAGTCCAAAAAAGGGCTAATAGAAATCCACTAGGTCCGACCCAATAGAAAATAATCTTAAAAGTTGAAACGATTTTAATATAAAAGTTTGAGAAAAAATATATGCAGTATATTTGAAATGATTTTCAAAGAAATTATTTAAAGGTAGAAAAACCCTATTTTTGAAAAGTAAATAAATATTAAATTTTCGAAAAAATACTATGTTATATTAAATAAAAAGTTTTAGTAGAAAATTTAAAATTTGTGGGACTAAAAATAACAATAAATGGGTATTAATAAAAAGTTTAATTCTTTTAAAAAAAATAGTAGAGCGTATGTAGCTTGTTGATTTTTATAAGATTATAGATTTTAAGTCATAAAATTCTTTTTAATGGAGGGCAATATGAAGTGATACAAGTTTGAAATGAGGTAAAAAGAATGGGAAAAAAGATTAGAACCTGAAAATAAAAGGAGTAGGCGAACACACTGCCATGGTTCAGTAAAGAAGACTGTAAGTTGAGAGAAAGGTTAATTAAGAGGAACTATTAAATAAGAGTAGTTTAGGTAGAAGAAAGATAAATAGTAGTAACATCATAAAATAGTAGTAACATCATTTGTATAAAATAATGTTAGTAATTAGAAATAAAATTAGGAGATTATATATTGAAAATAATATTAGTAATCTAATTAGAAGCAACATAAAAAATTAATGGCACAACAAAGAAAAATGGACATTTTTCATTTATTGTGCACATTTATTGCAAGTATCTTTTAAAAGTCCCCTTCACATGATATTAGAAACCTCGCCAAGGATTGGAAGTGGAGATATACAAGTAATAAAAAAAGGATATAGTGAGAGTTGTTCTTATCTACTCCAATTTTTATTGTTTAAAATTATAAAGGATGTTTGGAGATACATTAAAATATTTTTTTTGCAAAATGGTTTGCTATAACAGTTGAGTTTTTTCTTTCAAAATTTAATAAATAGTTTGAGTAAAATTCTTAATTTTTAAGAAGTAAAAGTTGAAAAATGTCTTTAAAAGGAAAAGAACTTTTAAAAATTTTAATTGTAGTTTTAAAAGTTAAGACACTAAGTTATTTTAGAATTTTCTAAAAAGTTTTTAGGCTGTAATTTTAAAGACAAAAGTTTTGGGATTAAAATACTTTAATTTTTTTTTAAGTTTTGACTTTCGAAGAAATTTTGTTAGCAAAGACCAAACCAAAATTTTAAATATAGAATAGATAGGAATGACTATCTAGGTAAGACAAAATAAAAGGTAAGGCTATAAAGAAGATAGCAACGACTACTCATAGAGTACCAATAAAAAATCCCCATAGTGTAAAGAATATTGGTGAGTACCTAGGAATGTTTTGATAGACATTGTGCATGCCACAAGAAGAACCCCAAAAGGGTATTAAAGTACACTTTTACGAGTTATAGGGTATACTTGTATGAAGGATCAAGGATGAAGAAAGTAAATACCAAGATTTGGATTAAAAGAAGATATTAACAGAGGGTAATAAGATGGCAAACACACATAGAGGACATTGGCAGACTCAAAATTAAGGAAGGCAGGATAGAGGGCGGAAAAGTTATTCGGCAATCCAATTTGCTAATGAGATTATTCTAAGTGTGTATAGCTTGTATTTTTCACCCACTAAAGTATAAGGATGCACAATTTGTTTCATAATTGGTTGTGGTTATGGAAGTAATGGATGGACCCTATTCATCAGAAGCCATAAACGAAAGTTAACATATGTGGGTTGGAGAACTTCGGCAAGTTGGGAAGGTCCATTTAATTGCCAGTAAGGAGTGATAGGGCCAAAACATCGTTAATGTTGAGTCGATGTTGAAGGGCAGCTTCCAGCAATAGTTTCTTTGAGGTTTGGGTTATAAGCATTAATATTTTTCTGCTATGTAAAAACACGTACGATTTTATGGAAATGTTCATTTTTAAGAGTTTTTTGTGTGGATCACGATAATATTAGGAAAAAGATAAGGCAATGAAATTTCAAGAAAGACACTTAACTAATGCAAAATAAAAGAAAATAGTGAAAGACTGGAAGTTTAAAATAAATTAAGAAAGTTTATTTAATTAGCTACTAAAGAAAAAGAAATAAGTTTTAAATCTAAAAAGTAGAAAATTTTTGGAAAGTAAATTTTGGCAAGCGGAGGACAGGGTAAAAGTTGTTGCGAAGCCGTGGGTCGATATCCATGTACCTTAAAAGCTAAAATTTATAAATGAACTCGTGTGATGGTTGTTATTATAAATAAAAGAAAAGTTTTGAAACTTAAAATTTACCACAAAAGTATGTGAAGTCCATTGTGGACGTTAGGCTGTTGACTAAGCCCCGATTTCATGAGATGTGGTATAATTTATTTTGAAATATATACATACATATATACATACTTTTCAAATTTTTGTTCAAAATTATTAGTTTTGAAAAATAAAATACCTTAGTGAAAAGTTTTTGAAAAATTTTGTGATGAAAAATTTTAAGTCTAAATTTTTTTACAAATATTTCAAAGAGTAATATAAAAATATTTTTGAGTAGAAAAAGAAGGAATTTTCTAATTTTGGAAATGCTACATACTTGACATGGGGAATAGTTGATAGGTTGGTTAATATGGATTTTTCTATGCAGCAGAAGTGGCAGTAAAATAGAATATGGTTAGTGATGAGGAAACCATTTTAGCTATGAAATCCTTTCCTATATACCTTGTTGATAGGCGAACAGAAAGTTGATTTTTGAAGTAAACCATGTTTTAAAACTTTAAGATAAAAATTAATTATGCAAATTATACTTGAGAAAGTTGGAAAAAAATTAGGGGCAAAGAGAAGGTCCCAAAGTATAGTAGGAAGTTGGGTGCCTAAGAGAAAAAGGATAGAAATATGGAATTTTCCATCTTAACCCTTTTCCCGGCACAAAGAAAATAGGTTTAGAAAATTAGATATTTCTAAATTTGGATGTTAGCAACAGTGATCTAACAATGCGCCTTTTCGACCCCCAAATGTCGACACTAATACATCCATGGTATTCGTGTGCCGAACATCCAAGTGTCGGAAAGACAAATTATTAGGGTAAAATAAAAGAAAAAGAAAAAAGAACAAGAAAGAAGAGAACATAATATTAGAATCTTACAGTGGAACGATAAAATATTGTATTAAAAGATAGTACAAAACTATCACTCTAAGATACAAAGTATTGCAGAGTTATAATTCTAAATACTATCGTCAGCTTGGACAATTATAACAATCTGTCCTCACAAATGCTGATATGTACAGTAGTATTGCAACGGAAATAAGAATACCGCGATAGGTGAAACATCTAGCTCATCTCCATAAGCTCCAAGCGTCCATAGCTAAATCTGGAAATATACATGGAGCTGATCCGATCATCATAATAAAATACCTGGATCAATCTAGTAAACCAGCGTGAGAAACTCAAGAAATATACAATTAGCATACAATAATACTTTTGAGACAGCATGGAATACCATAATGGTATCCCCTCAAAATACCCACCATCCAGTAAGTACATAAGGTGATATGATACATACTGTCTAGGGTGAAGAATATAAATCATATCAAATAGCTGGAATGGTTACATTGGTTACATTCAACAACATATTTAGGGTACAATCAAAACCAATAAGGGACGTTCGCATATTGGATTTTTCCACGGAGATCTCTTCGGAGAAGCTGAATCCAAAATCCATGCACAATGGTCAGAAAGTACCTTCCGAGCATTGTTATATCTAGATAAAATATACTATTAAGGTAAACATAAGCGGCCCAACGTTCGAACTTCGAACATAAACATGAACAATGTGAACCAAATATCATCAACTCTCGCCGACCAACAAACGATAAGTACCTCTAGATATGGAGTTGATAATACCTTGACGTGGGTTGGCTAAATCTTAGGTAGTGCATCCAACTCTGTTTTCTGTCATTTCCGATATTGAGGTTGTGTTCAACATCTTTCATACGAGTCTTCATTACTCGAACAAAACACGAATCCCCAAATGGATTCCCACATCTCGAACAGATTTCAAAACCATGCACTGATTCCTGCATCTCAAATAGATCCTCTTCCAAGAGATGGAACACGTATCTCAGTCTTGAAGTAGTTTTGATAAGTAGAACACTTACCGATTCCGGTCTCTTTAAGACCGAATCGACGAATTTGGTCATTCAATAATAATGAGAACGATCGCATATGGAAACCAAGTCTAGTATACTTATCATGTTTCAAATATTTTCATCTCACACTATCCCTCGATCAAGAGTGAAGCCAGTAGGTTAGAGTTCTATTGCTCATATCCCTACATGAACATCAATGTTAATTCCCATAGATAAACCATCCTACTTCATCGGCTCTTAGTGCTAAGTATACTACATGTTTTCCATAAACTAGTAAACATACAAAGCACGATCAAGTCATACAAAGCACGATTAAGCCACATAAGCGATTTCTAATCCCTTCTTTGTTTAATTAATCTTTTATTAATTAAAGCCACTTTCACTGGTAAACTTCTTTTATTTAATAAAACATTGTTTATCAATTTCTATTATTCCGTTTTACTCTTTCAATACTTCAAAAAGTATTCATATACTTATCTCAAATGGTATAAGTATATTCACAAATCATTAACATGATTTCTTACTTTAAACCTTTACTTTTTCTATCTTTTTCCAAATGATTCTTTACTTATATTTTCCTTCAAAATATCCTTTCCTTCAAAATATCCTTTTTAAAGATCTAAGTACTTTCACAAATCCATTTAAAAAGGTTTAAGACTAACATTACTTAAACATTGTCACTACAAACCCAAAACCATTTCAATTATGCTTACCTTTAAAACATTCTTTTTAAAGATCTATTGTGACGCCCCACCTCTATGCCCACGCTAGCCAAGAACACTACAGTGTAATGTTGTCAACTAGCACGGAGAATAAGGCTGTTGAGGAGCGACCATCCGTGTAATTGCTTTGTGCGAGCACCGATATGTCAGATAGTATAACATGCATTTTTATTTCAGGAGGAAATCCGACATACCGATACAAACTCAAAGTTACTACACAGTGGCTATAATAGTTTAGGACAATAAATATAAAAATAACACAGATAATATAAGTGCGGAACACAAATAGAACAAAAAGTCTCATATATATAATAACTGATGTCAGTTACAATACATTTGGCACAATACAAATGATACAACTATAACTGTCGACTCTGGAAGTTATATATATACAAGTACATTATCGACTAATATACATGAATACATATCAACCTAAAACAATACACTGACTACTACAAAAAGACGAAGACCCCTTCAAAAGATATGAAAAGTCTTCATAGCTCAACATCAACTCAAAGCAGGAAATCTACAACCTGAAATAACTCGGGTCTGACCCGAGTATTAAATTCAAAAGAAAATAATACATGGGTCAGTCTAATTCAAACTCAGTCATTAATGCACAGAAGCAATAATAATCAATATCTAAGAGACGACAGTCACAGAAATCTCGTATATCCGACTCCTCGGTAAGAGAATCGGATAACGACAGATATAACACTAAACAGTGTTAAACAATAAATCAGCTAATCCAAATCACCAACAAAGATAGATAAAAGATTACCAATGCAGATAATTCAGAAAACAACAGAGTTGTCTAAACGACAATTAATAACAAAATCTTATTATTAAATAAATATTTAGAAACTCATAATCTAATTATCTAGAAGATAATTAGACAACACAAAATAATCAATTTAAAACATCAATTCTGGTAGGGCTGCAGTATACGCATGCGTATACTGCCTCGCCACTACAACCCAAAATACACAAAAGATCAACGAACCAAAATCAAATGAAGATTCAAATCTCAATGCCACGGCCTCAAATGTCAAAGCAGGCAGACATGAACAATGTGCACACATGTACACATTAAAAATTCACAAATGTTCACAAGATCAAATCCAAATCAGATTCAACTCAAGTGCAAATGGCCTCGACCAAAATTCAAAGTATCACTACAACAATATCAAGTTAATGACTCAAGTTCAAGATGCAGTGAAGCATGTACACAGAGCATAGGTGGACAAGTATATATGAATGTGCAGACTCAAGAGACTCAAGTGAAGCTACAGGGAAACAACTACAACATGAACCAACTCAAGTTAGTTCAACATGCAAATGAAACTGTACATGGAACATATCCATAGTAACTCAAATAACAAGTCTAGTTTAAAACTGCAACTGGAAGTAACAAGGCAAAGCAGTTTAACAACAAGTGATCTAGCCAAACTGATGTCACATAGTTCAAGTCTAACATGATCAATAAAGAATGCTACAAGTCAATACAAGACTGAAAATTCAGGTCTGCACATCAAACTACAGCAGTTCAAGTGAGAAAGCATGCTACAAGCAACTGGAAGTGACCAAGGAACTGGCAACAAGATGAATGCACAAAGTACACAAGTGCACAGCTACAAGGTAACTCAAAACAAGCACTACAGTGGCTCCAGGTCAGGGATGAACATACATGTATGGTGTCAAGTGAATATGCAACAGAGAGAACAGATGTTGTTCAAATACATCAGAATGCATCAGTGGCTACAAGTCAATGCATCAGAAAACTCAAATGAACCAGGGTACATAAGCAACTGTATACATGACAAACACTATCAAGTCAAATGCAATAGAAAAACAAGACCAACAATGCTACAACAAAGTGAAGATAACAAAGACCACAAGACAGTGAGCCACATGATGATCAAAATTACTCAAGTCAGTAGTATCATCGAGTAAGTGCAACCAGACAAGTAAACAAGCAAACAATTCGAGCAGAATGAAGATCAAAGTAAGGTGATGACACAAAGCATGTCAAAGTCAGGGTAGAATGTTACTCGAAGTTCAAGTGAACCAGTGCAGTAAAAAGAATATCAAAGCCATGATCAAAGTTAAAAAGTCAGAAACGTGGTGAAAGAAAACTATTTCAAAAATCAAATGTTTTAATCATGTTTACAAAATAAAACAGCAAGAATTAAATTTGGAAAGTTTCTGGTATGAAAAGTAAAAATCATCGAACGTTGTATAATCAAAGCCGTGGATACAACGTTCTTTCCCAAAATATCAAAACATAAAAAAGGAAAGAATCAACAACGTGAATATCACGTAAATCAAATCAGGCAAGTTTAAGGGATTAGAAAACCCTATAAATACAGAAACCGATATCATCATCGATGGGGTGAAGCACAGAGCAAGGAAAAAAAAACTCAAAATCACGAAATATATGAATTCGAACAAAGTCCTAGTAAACAAAATTGGAACAAGTCAGAAAATCAAACAGTGAAAGCGAAGCCAAGCTAACCACGAACAGAAACGAATGAAAATCACAAAGTTCGAGTGAATTAGATGTGAGGGAATATCCACTCACCTTTGCCACAATTGAAGCAGCCGAGAGCCAAGCGAGGAGACGAAGCCGTAGCAATTCGAGGAAGGCGAGCGGAGTTAAACCCTAGCAGCCACCATCTTCGATTCCTTCGATGCCCTAACTTGTACACAAACGAACGAGAAAAGCAAATCGACGCCGCCATTTTTTCGTTTATTTGCTTAGGGTTTAAAACGAATGAAGTGAATGGGGTCGGGTTTCCCTTTTAGAAACGAAGAGAGGGAGGACGGGTTTGCCATTTGATAATTATAACGGCCCAATTTATAAAAAGGAACCATGGCCAAGATTTTGCTTAAAACCCAAACACTTAACCCCATGAGGACCAGAGATGTATTCAAAGCAAACTCAACCGATTAAAAGCTTCCATCAGCAATTAACAACCGGATTTAATCGTCTAGAGACGATAATTAATTGGTACGAAATCTCAGGTTGTTACATCTATTTACATTCACAAGTATAATAAAAAAGGTTAAAAGAAAATGTTATTAACACATTTCACAAAAAACCCTAAACTATTTCCATACTTATATCATCTTCAAAACATTCTTTTTAAAGATCTAAGTTAATAATATTTGGTTAAATTCGATGGTCGACTAATCGAACATCTAGTCAAAACAATTGCTTATACAAATCAATGTTCGTATACTTAGGTCGTTTCTAACATTTTAAAATTTGCTATTCCTCGCCCAAGAGTGAAACCCAGTAAGTTAGAGCACTGGTTGCATCAAAGCTTGCCTAGACACTTCATTCTTGAATCTCACAAATAGATAAGTCTACTCGTCGGCTTTTAATGTTAGGTGTAGTATTGATGATTCCCATAAACAGGTATAAAACAACATAATTAACTCATTTTCGACAATCCCAACTTAATTATTCCTTGTTCAAGAGGGAAGCCGATAGGTTAGAGCTATATTGCTCCATCCTTACTCGACATAAACCTTAACTCTCACAAATAGATAATCCTACTTCGTCGGCTTTAAGCGTTAAGAAAAGCTAATTACCTTCTAAATAAGTAAGTAAACAACAAGATTAACATGTTTTCGACATTCTAACTTAACTATTCCTCGTTCAAGAGGGAAGCCAGTAGGTTAGAGCTTTATTGCTCCATCCTAACTCGACATCAAACTTATCTCTCACAAATAGAGAAGTCAACCTCTTTAGCTTTTAGTGTTAAGCCTAGTCAATTACCTTTTTCAAAACTTATATATAATTTAAAAATACTTGTAAATAGGTTTTAAATATCTATGTAAAATATTATTTGAAAATAACTACTTTATAATTTGATGAAAAACATGGTTATATTATAAAACCTCTTTACTTTGAAAATACATATATAATTATTCAAAATAAATTTAAACTTCAAACCAACTTTGGAATACTTCAAAATGGGTTATAAAACATCTCTAAAAATATTAGAGAAAAATACCAAGTTTAAATATTATTTTTAAACACTTCAAACCATAAGCGACTTACTAAGCATTAATAAATGCTGTTAAAAGCCTTTGTTAAAGAACACATTGAAAATCACAATCTTTGTGACCAGTTTTAACCACTTAAACAAATGATTTAAGACTTGAAATTTTATAGTAAGTACTATTCTTAGGGCATTTAAAAACCATAGAAAGAAATCCCTAAGAATACCTTCCCATTTATTTAATAAAATTCCCGAAAATAGGCTATATTTATAAAGTGTAATTATAACCACCTTTTTGTTCTAACTTTCACTACTTTGGTTCACAATTTCTATAGCTTTCCAAATCATTTATTTACTATAAAATAAGAAAAAATATATGCAAAGAACAACCAAATCAAATCATCCCAAGTTAAGATCATAAATATCCAATTTACACAAGTTAAAGTTAAGGGATATCGGAGTACACTTATAACGACTATTCTCCCTTCGAACACTTTCAAAACATACTTCAATTCCACACACATTATAAACAACCATTTAAACATCAAGTTAAGGTAATGCCACATGTTTAAGAGGGTAATAGAAGTGATTTTATACAATATAAAGTTGTTATTTTGCTTTCAAAAGCAAGAGGGGTCTAAAGTTATAGCTTTATTTAGTTAATGTCACTTTAACTTTATACTTTAAACACAAAATACACACACACAATAGATACAAACAAGATACTAAAATAACTCACTTAGATCTAAGCCAAACACAAGCACAAAGCCACAAGAATTAAAGAACCACCTCCTACCATCACCAAAAATCTAAAGATCCAACCTTTAGCACTTCTAAACCAAGGCAACACCTCCCCTCCTCTTCCATTGCTCACTACCCCTCTTGGAACCCCCACTTCCTCTCACCTTTCTTCCACTTTAACTTGATATTTATGCTTTCCATGATGTTTTAGGCTTATAACCAAAGTTTAGAAGAGATTGAAGATGATTTGGTTTAGACTTGAAAAAGGTTAGAAAATAATTAGTGGATTAGTGCTTAAGCACTTCCACCATTTTTATTCCCTTGCTTCATTCCAATCTTTGTGAATTTGTGATTTATTATCAAAGGTGCGCACCTCCTATTCTAAGCTTCAAATAGTTGTTCTCACCCCTTTCTCGTGTCATATAAGACCCACCTTCCATCACTGCTCCTTTACATAACACTAAAGAGTTACGTCTTTCCTTAAAAGCTTATTTTCATAATATCTTTGATGACATGACCCATGACATCATTCAAAAATTTTACTTCCATAAATGGTAAAAAACAATCATTTCATTTTATTAATTTTCTAAGCAAATAAGTGTATGTAAAAAAGTTTGAACAACGTTTGACGGGTAAAAATCTGTTTATTGATAAAACGATTTTCGGTCACACTAACAATATTTTTTCAAAGTATTTATTTTTGTATACATTTTTTCAAAACAAGTTTACCATCATTACTTATGATTTAAAGGTGGTTAACAATCTTATTAAATCATTTCAATAACATTAAATCCAAGATTCAAATATTTAAATAATTCAGATATTTAAATACGAAATATCTGTAATTTCGGGTCATTCCAGGTATGCTAGGATTTTGGATGGTATGTGTTAGATACAAAAACAGTTGAATTATACTTCTATTCATAGAAGTGTGGGAAAATTTGGATGTAGAGAACAAGTTTTTAATTTTCAAAAATAGCATAAATATAGAAAACCCAATCTTTATAGGTTGTTTACATCATATTTTAAAATTTATTTTAAAGTATGCATTCATATAGGAGTCACCAATTTAGAATTGCTTAATATGCATATCATATATGTTGTGATACACCATGCACTTGTACACGGTTGGTTGCAAAATCAATCGCACACTAATTGATTGGTCAATTTAGAATGATTGTATGTTTGTTACATTGTTCAATCCTTAAGGAATTTCGAGGACGAAATTCTTTTAAGGGGGGAAAGTAACACATCGTAATTTTTACGTCAATTAATTTAAATAGAAATTCAATAGTAAATAATAACATCAAAAGTAGAATTTTAAATAAATGTTTGAATTTGGCTACGGAACTTGCAACATTGGATTCATGGTGATTTTTTGATCAATTTTTATATATAATGTTTTCCAATTGGAGTGCAAATAAAAAAGTTATCAACTTTTGAAGTTTTTGAATCAGAAATAATTATATATGTAATTATGGCAATAAAAGTTAATTAACATTAATTACTAATATTGATGGAAACTTAGACATTAGGAGATATTAACGTTAAATCAAATCCGAGAAACTATACAAAATAGGAAGAAAATTATGCCAGTTGTAAAACAAGGAATAAAATACACAAAAATAAACAACGCTAATTAATCATCGTTTAAATAAAGGAACGGTCGACCTCTGATGCACCTAGGTCGACCAGTAGTAGTCGAACCACGGTCATGAAAGGTCGACTGTTGGCGAGTAAAATTTATAAATGGGCCATATGATTGAACAACATTGATTTACATAATTATTTTTCTTTGCTGCTAAGTTAGTGATGTGCGTCTATAATGGATCTCAAGATTTCCTAAGTTAAATCTAATGTTCCAAATCAATTCCTAACCCCTATAAATTAATAGCTAACCTAACACTAATTAATAGCTAACCTAACACTATTAGCTAACCTAACACTAATTTAACCCAACAGACTTCACGATTATTGAGGCCGATGATTCCAGAGTAATGATCGTGGGGCCCGAAAGTCAAGTACAGATAATAACATGAAGTCAAGATTGAATGGAATTGATGGATAAACAATGTAAAATGCTTAAAATATGGAGTATAGCTTAGTAAATGGAAGGGATCGGTATAGCTTGGCTCCTTGAGAGGTATCAACGTATTTGATTGAGATGGATCAGCATATCTTATGAAAGGAGAGGGATCGACATAGCTATGTGGAACAAGAGGGATCAGCATAGTCAGTTGGATGAGGGGACAACATGGATAAAGTAATAGAGGGATCGACATGGTAATATGGAAGAGTAGGGATCGATATAGTGGGTTGTCAGATGGATCAACATGGTAGGTTATTAGATGGATCAGCATAGCATTATGGAAATGGAGGGATCGACATTTCATAATGGAATTCAAGAGATAAGCATGAATGAGTATGCATGGCTTGTAAAAGGGATCAGTATGTAAAAGGGATCGGCGGAATTTGGTTGATAATAGGGATTGGTCCATTGGAGCCAAATAGAAGAGATTGGCATGATCCACTTAGAAGGGATCGACAAGAATAACTTTAAAATGGATCTGAACCAAAGATCAAACAGAAGCATTAGCTCCACTGGTCCAATTAATATGATATTTGGAGAGCCATCATATCTAAGCATGAAGAAGCTATCATAGGGATCGCTGCCCCAGAATCAACTAATGAAGGGATCGATACCGATCCCTATTTATTGGGATTTAGGCCTAGCGACCCCTATGGTGGACCTATATGGATAAGGAGGTCCTGTAGCCAAAGTTTTAGAGAGATTGGTGGTCGTCTTCACCTATAAATACTGGTCTAGGGGGTAATTTTGAGGATCTCCACGCTGCTTGTTACATATTTCTTATTTGTAATCAACCTTTTTTCTTACTTCTTGCCTTTTGCTGCTGTAATAAAAAAAACTAAGAACACCAAGATTTATAGTGGTTCGGCGTTGTATGCCTACGTCCACTTTGAATATTCTAGTATTAACCCACCTTTTACCAAGGCAGCAAACAAGCGAATTAAACCTAACGGATTTCGCGATTATCGAGGCCGATGATTCCAGAGTGGTGATTGTGGGGCCGGGAAGTCAAGTTCGGATAATAATGTGAAGTCAGGGTTGAATGGACATGATGGATAAACAATGTAAAATGCTTAAAATATGGAATATAGCTTAGTAAATGGAAGGGATTTGTATAACTTGGCTCCTTGAGAGGGATCGACATACTTCAGCCCATGGAAAAGGGATCGGCATATTTGATTGAGATGGATCTGCATATCTTATGAAAAAAGAGGGATCGGCATAGCCATGTGGAACAAGAGGGATCGGCATAGCTAGGCAGTACCCTAAGGATCGGCCTAGTTAGTTGGATGAAGGGACAGCATGGATGAAGTAATGGAGGGATCGACATGGTATTATGGAAGAGTAGGGATTGGCATAGTGGGTTGTCAGATGGATCGGCATTGTAGGTTATTAGATGGATCAGCATAGCATTATGGAAATGAAGGGATCGACATTTAATAATGGAATTCAAGGGATAAGCAAGAATGAGTATGCATGGCATGTAAAAGGGATCGGTAGAGTTTGGTATGTAAAAGGGATAGGCAGAGTTTGGTTGATAATAGGGATCGGTTCATTGGAGCCAAATAGAAGAGATCGGCATAATCCACTTAGAAGGGATCAGCAAGAATAACTTCAAAATGGATCTGAACCAAAGATCAAATAGAAGCATTAGCTCCACTGGTCCAATCAATATGATATTTGGAGAGCCATCATATCTAAGCATGAAGAAGCTATCATAGGAATCACTGCCCCAGAATCAACCATTGAAGGGATTAGTACCGATCCCTATTCATTGGGATTTGGACCTAGCGACCCCTATGGTGGGCCCATATGGGTAAGGAGGTCCTATAGCCGAAGTTCCAAAGAGATTGGTGGTCTCGTTCACCTATATATACTAGCCTAGGGGGTCATTTTGGGGATCTTTACACTGCTGGTTACATAGTTTGTAATCAACTTTTTTCCTTACTTCTTGTTGTTCGCTGCTGTAATCAAAACAATAACCAAGAACACCAGGATTTATAGTGGTGCGGCGTCATATGACTACGTCCACTTTAAATATTCTAGTGTTAACCCACCTTTTACCAAGGCAGTAAACAAGCGGATTTAACCCATGGACTTCACGATTATCGAGGCCGATGATTCCAGAGTGATGATTATGGGGCCCGGAATTCAAGTACAGATAATAACGTGAAGTGAGGATTAAATGGACTTGATGGATAAACAATGTAAAATGCTTAAAATATGGAATATAGCTTAGTAAATGGAGGGGATCGGTATAGCTTGGCCCCTTGAGAGGGATCGACATACTTCGGCTTATAGAAGAGGGATCGGCATATTTGATTGAGATGGATCGATATATCTTATGAAAGGAGAGGGATCGACATAGCCTTGTGGAACAAGAGGGATCAGTATAGCTAAGTAGTAACCTAGGGATCGGCATAGTCAGTTGGATGAAGGAACAACATAGATGAAGTAATCAGGGATCGACATGGTATTATGGAAGAGTAGGGATCATCAGAGTGGGTTGTCAGATGGATCATCATGGTAGGTTATCAGATGGATCGGCATAGCATTATGGAAATGAAGGGATCAGCATTTTATAATGTAATTCAAGGGATAAGCATGAATGAGTATGCATGGCATGGAAAAGGGATCGGCAGAGTTTGGTATGTAAAGGGGATCGACAAAGTTTGGTTGATAATAGGGATTGGTTCATTGGAGCCAAATAGAAGAGATCGACATGATCCACTTAGAAGGGATCGACAAGAATAACTTCAAAATGGTTCTGAACCAAAGATCAAACAGAAGCATTAACTCCACTGGTCCAATCAATAGGATATTTGGAGAGCCATCATATCTAAGCATAAAGAAGCTATTATAGGGATCACTGCCCCAGAATCAACCAATGAAGGGATCAGTACCGATCCCTATTCATTGGGATTTAGGCCTAGCGACCCCTATGGTGAGCCCATACGGGCAAGCAGGTCATGTTGTCGAAGTTTCAGAGAGGTTGGTGGTTGCCTTCACCTATAAATACTGGCCTAGGAGTTCATTCTGAGGATTTTTACAGTGTTGGTTACATAGTTCTTATTTGTAATAAACTTTTTTCCTTATTTCTTACTGTTTGCTATTGTAATCAAATTGATAGTGAATCAATAAAGAGAATATTCAAAGTGGAAGTAGGCATACGATGCTGAACCACTATAAATCCTAGTGTTCTTGGTTATTGTTTTGATTTTGCTTATTAGTTTACTCTATTCCTCTGTTTTAATTTAATTTTCTTCATTTACTTCTCTACATAAACTGATTCTTTGGTGTTTATAACCAATTTGGTTGTGAACAAAAACTTACTGCATACTGAAACTCTACCATTTTCTCTTCTCCTCCAAATTCAAAAGGCAGTAAAACTATTATATATATAGGTAGAGAAAAGCGGAGAATAAGAGAAAAAAGAATAGGATTGATTCAGAACATAGAAACAAAGGTAAATCGTGAATGAAACTCAAATCTAAATTTAATTCAATCCTTTCCCCGGATCTGTAATTCTATAAGTGCATACCCTTTTTGTATTTTGGATTTAAAGTAAGAGGGAGTCAAATAAAAAGGAAATGGATCTTGATTTGGAAAACTGGAAAGTTAAAGAAAGGTAAGTGGGAAATTACATATTTTGTAATTTTGGATTTATATCATTGTAGATCTATTTCATACCTAGATATAAATCACGACTTGGATATTTAATTTTATATGTGTAAGAATTTGATATAAATCATAAATTAGATATTTAATTTCATATGCATAAGGAATTGACATAATTCACAAATGGGATATTTAATTCTATACACATAATGATTATAGAAAATATATATGTTATGGAAAATCATAAACTTGATAGATATTGTATAAGTTCAGATTGGAAAATTAGGGGTATAAATAGTCCCTAAATTAGTCAATAACTTGTTAATGAAATTATATTGGGACTTCAAATTTGGTTAATTTATATAGATTGATGAACATAAATTAGAATTCCTTATAAATTAAGTTGGGATTAGATAATATTTTAAGACATTTGAATGAATTGTGTGAAATGTGAATTTCTATAAATTGTCTAAAAATACAAATTAAAGTGTATTGGTTGAAATAAAAAAGAATGTAAACAAAAAGGAAGAGATGTACAAAATAAGGAAATCACCGTATTTTGTACCGTCTATTCCAATAGAAAAATAAAAGATAATTCGATGTTATTTCACACATAACACAAGTCCTCATAGTGTTAACAATTTTCTTTGGGGATAGAAGTAATTCCATTGTATTAAGGTATAAAAATCCTTAAGTATAAATAAATTAATGTAAGTAGGAATAATAAAAACAATTTAAATGGGAAACCTAAAGTGTGTAATTTAAGGTGTGTAGAAAACAAAAGGTAAACAAAGAAAATACAATTAAATGAATAGGGAGGTAACAAGTCTAAAAGGGAAATTAAAGAGAGATATTAGTTAAAAAGAAAACAGGGGATTTCATCCAATAATGTTAAACGAAAGGAAAATAATAAATGACACTTAAGTCAATAAATTAGAAATGGATAACAAATGATAGTAAATAACAAGAATAAGTCAAAAGTAAGTTGTGTTAGACTTACTAAACAACAATGATTGACAGTAAATAAAAGTAATAACTAAATGAATGTATATTCAGATATACATTATAACGGGCGTGAAATATATGTATGTAAACAACTTAGTAATAAGAATAACATAGTCATTTGAATGGGTTGGAATGCAAGGTCGTTAGTGTTACACAATAGAAGTTTGCCTACTGCAAGGGGCTACCAGCAGTTGTGTATACACTATACTAATGTATGACATATCCAACCATAGGACACATAGAGTATATACACTTACATATAGATGAAGGAATACCCTTGGTAGAGTTTGCTCCAATGAATAAAGGGAGGATATTGCCTTGATTGTGTTAGGCAATCTAAATAGTATAGTGAGCATCTCGATGTTATGTCAGCAGGTATTGGCACCAAATCAAGAGCAGGAGATACTTAGGCTGAGTGTGTCATTGGCCCAAAGCGATCAAAATGGAAAAGACAAGGTTACACCTAACTCGCTACGCCTCCTATTAGGGTAGGCCACTTTAGGTAATGCACCACCACAGTTGTCTGCTAGTCTGTTTGTTAGGGGAAGGCTAGTTAACCCATATAAGAGTTCTTTCAAAAACGAATGGGGTTGTCCTTGGAGTTGAGTTCTCTATAGTCCGTGGAGCTGAGTCCATAATAGGAAGAGGACAAGTAGTAAATCCCCTAAGCAAAGCGAGATAGAATACGGCTAAATTATAGTGACACCGTTATTAGGCACCAACGTAGGCAATTTGTCTTAGACATTGATGATGATGCCTAGAGTTGTAGAATTACAGATACTAACGGGAATAATGTCTTGGTCTAAAGGGAGATTGTAGTACATATATACACACACACATAAGTAATTATAGTCTACTTGGGGGTAGATGGGGCGTATCATACGTGAATGTGGATTCAAGATGACTAAGTAAAACTAAAGGATATAACATGTAATGGAAGACAATTGGCATAAACTAGTATTATGTGCAAAGTGTATAATTTACCAATTACAGAACGTTGTTCTGATCCCTTCCTCATTACAACCCATAGGATAGCTTTGGGGGACAGTGCTGGTACAAAGTGGGAATAGTGGAAGGACATGGCACTAGATATTGGAAGTGTCAACTTGGTCAGTAACTATATGTTTATTATACATTACTATTCCGTTGCGAGTTTATATCAATAGTGCTCTGATATGCATTTATTTGTTTATTTGCTGGATACCGAACCAAAATGCATACTATGGTGGACTTGGGTTTTGATTTAGCAAATGTTTAGGCCTACCGGTGTGCAGCTTATTACAGTCTAGCTCTTCCCTATTCAAGAAGTATTAAATGGTTAGTATTTGTAATAACCCTGATTTTTGTGAGCAATTTCATGATTTAATTTAGTTTATATTTGTTTAAAAATGCATTGAAAAGATAGGAATAGGAAACTGAATTGCAGATACATGGTTTAAAACATGTACATATGCACAAGATAGTGTACACACATGCACACAGTTTTCTGTGTAATAAAATTAAGCAGAAATCAATATATAAATTAAAACAAGTAATTCAGAAATACATATGTATAAAGATAGGATAATGTCCTTAATAAAATCTGGCACAGAGAAAATAAAAGCTAGGCAGAAATAAAGAAAAAAAAAGGCATACATATACATGTGCACAAGCAAACAATTTCTAGAAGAAAATAGAAATTGCATGGAAATGGCATGAATCCTTAAACAAACACTTTATCCATTTCCAGTAATTTCTTTAATTTAGGAAATAAGAAGTCATGCATATAACATGACCGGGAAAAAAAGGGGATAAGGATTATTTCTGAAAATAAAGACAAGGACCACATACCCTCTTATTTTCTTGAATCAAATAAGAGGCAGACTATGTTTTGTATAGGGTAGAACTGACATTGGGTAATTCCATAAACCCTAGTAACAGCCAGGATTTATATAAAGAGGCTTAGTGTAGTGAGATCATACCCATTTTCTCTTCATAACTTAAAGGAAAAAAAATTATAAGCCAGAGAAAGTAAGGAGCACCGGCCATTAGAGTTAGAGGAAGGCAGAGGATCAAAAGAAAAGCAAGGCCTAGGGGAAAAAAGAATTAAGTGTGAGTAACCTCACTGAAAACTTTGGCATTAAGTCCTGAATATTGAGGCAACCTATTTGAATCAATAATTCACTTTTGCAAGTTATGTTCATTTTATGATTTGATGACTTTGGTTTGTTAATGATATGTTCAAGTGTAAAACCCTTCATAGTGATTTACCCAAAAATAAGAGTCATGGATTTCATGATTAAATTGTTTATCTATGCTGTGAATTAACTTTGAGATGGAGTGATTTCTTTTTATGGGTTTTCTTCATGAAGTTATTTATTAAATCCCAGGATTCATGTTGTAGATATATGGTCTGAAAATGGAAAGAAATATGGGGCTGCAACATTGTGTTGTTGCTTATGTCTCATATTAACTGAAACAAAGGAAAATGTAGAAGTGCAATGTTATACATGTGCTGAGCTTCTATGTTTTATGAATTACTCAAATCAAAATATATACTTATGGTTTAGCCAGATCTTCAAGATTAAGAAGAATCTGATTGAACCAGAGGTAAGAGAGGATAACTAATAAACTGCTTATGACCATATGTTTATAACTTGATCCATTGAAACCCATAGGTAAAATAATATGCTAAGAAATCACATCTGTTTTCATGGTTAAATGTTTGCTTCTGAGAATATGACTTACCAATCTCTGGATGAATACATGTTGGTTGAATTTTTTATTTTTCTCTAATTGAAAAGTGAGATGCAGAGGGGATTAGCACAATGTATGAAAAAGGAAATAACACTTAGTAATTTAACTAAGGACTTGGGATCTTAGGGCTACAAAATATAGCTTGGCAAGGTGAACATTGCAAGCTCACACATGGTATGTTTATACCCAGGGGCCTGAGTGTGCTGGGTTAACAGAGAAATGTCCCAGGCAGTGTGTGTTTTAAAAAGAGAAAGTAGCTAAAGACCATATGATATTGATAGTGAACTATAGAAATAGGTTCAGGAGAGGCTTGGGCAAAATCCCTTATGGCCAGTAAATTTGTAAAGGGGGCTTAATGACTGAATTGATGATTGCATTAGTTGGTTTATGATGTTTTATTGGTGAACCTTATGATTGTTTTCTCTGAACTAAATCACTATGATCATATATAATTTGTTTAGCACTGATATGAATGCACATGCCCAACAAAAACATGTACAAAGATGATACTGAGTTTCTTAATTCATTCAAAGTATTTGAATACAAATAAAAGTTGTATAAAATCATGTTTTCAGGTAGATTACTCATACCAGGCATTAGTCTGACCCTTTTGTGTTTATGCACCATTGGGTGTCTCATATCTGTATGAGGCAGTTCATGGTGATTATGCAGGAAAATAGGAATATCATTGATCAAGCTTTGGATGAGTTAACTACTTAAGGAATTGGATGCTATTTTTAAAGACTTTGTTGAAGTTAAATTAGATATTCATGTTGAACTATGTTAAGATATTTTGTTTAAATTTTCTTGGAAAATTACTGTGTTGTTAGAACCACTGTTTTGTAAGTATTGAACCCATATGTATCAGCTGAAACTATGTGCTTTGTTTTCCAAATGCTTTGCTAAGAAATGAAACTCTAAAACTTTTAAAGAACAGTTAGTTTAAATAGTTGAGAATCCGAGATTGAAAGGATTTGTGGGTTGAATGTATATCCAAATATTTAACATCAGAAAACCCATGTTTAAGTTGAAATAAAACCTGGCAGAGTGAGGATTTGAGTAGCTTAGAAAACAAAACAAAATGATATGTACTTTGCTTAAGAAAAATGCAAGTTGATTGTGGCTAACATGACCATTTCCTTGAGCCTGGGTTAAGCCAGCACTAAAGAGTTTTAAGTTAAGTTTTCAGCTTTGTTTTATAACTCAAGTGTAGGGTAGACTCAGACATTTTGTTAACAAGAAAAAAAAATAAGGCACCTGAATTTCCCACTGACACACATATGCACAGGAACATGCACACACACATGCACAAGCAAAAGCACTGTTCATACAGTAATAAAATTATAGGAATTCATGCAAAATGATGAGTCTTGAGACATGAAACCAATAGTTATGCACTAACCCAAGTATACTTTAAAAATCTGGTTTTAGATTCAGTATTGCTATGTAGAGAGTATTTCCTTTAAGTAATACTCAAACAGATTTCTACTTACAAAATTTCTGTACTCTGATTTAAGTAGAAAATGACTTATATATCTTCATATATGTAAGTTTAAGATGAAATGAGTAAACCAATATTTTTATATTGACAAAAGGTCCTGGATAGAAGAAAAATTGGAATGCAATGTTTTCTTAATTAAATGGCCACTATATAAATTTTTTTAAGTGGGTCATTTCATTTGGTATCAGAGCTATGTTGTTAAATAACATAGCAAAATGTTGTATGAACTTGTTTGCATTGGATGTATGTAAGTGTTGACTGCTTTAGATGCCTTGTTTGTTATTGTTTACACTATTAATATCTATTTTGACAGAATAAGTGATAGATTAAAATGAATTAATCTATAGAGTATTAGGAAAAATAGTCTAACCTAAGTGTTATATCCATAGAGTTATGGTAGGACCCAGACATCAAAATGTAGGAACAAGTGAACCACCCATGGTGAATGTGCAAGAATTCATGAGAGCCATAAGGGATGGAGTAGGCAACAAGCAGGAAAATCCACATGAGAAGCTTTCCAAACTACTCAAGACTTTTACCAATCTTGGAGGCAAGACTTTTGATGGCACAGAAGGAGTTATGGGAGTTCAAAATTGGCTCAGAATTTTGGAAAGAATCTTTGCAGACATGCAAGTTGAAGACCAAAGGAAGAGGCAAATTGCATCCAGGCAATTGAGAGGAGCTGCTTTGGATTGGTGGGAGGTTATCATAGCTGGAAGACCTGAAGGAGAAGTGACATGGGATCAATTTAAAGCAATTTTGGAAGGCAGATTTGTCCCAGCATCAGCCAAGGAATCTTTGCTAGAGGAATTTATCAAATTAAGGCAAGGGACTATGAGTGTCACTGAGTACACTCAGAAGTTTGAATCATTGGCAAAGTATGGTGCAGTACTCATCACTACTGAGGAGGCTAAGAATGGCAGATATATTCAAGGGCTGAACCCTAGCCTTAGTAGAGCCATGCTACCATACAAGGACAGGACTTTTGATCAAGTTTTGGATTTGACTCTGAGCATTGAACAACATGATAAAGCTAGAGAGAATTTCAGGGCATTCAAGAATAATCAAAACAAAAAGGGAAAGGGTAAATTTCACCTTTATGATAAGAAGAAAACAGACATAGCTTCCATCAAGAAACCAGAAGAAGTCAGGGCTACTGAAATTAAGAAGAAGATCACTTGTTATAACTGTGGCCAAGAGGGGCATATGAAGAATAGATGCACAAATGTTAGGCCTGCATCCTTCAATTGTCACCATTGTGGGAAGGAAGGTCACATAAAGAGGAATTGTCCAGATTTTAAGCAAGGAAAATTAGGGGCTTTGGAAGGAAAAGGCAAGGCAGTTGAGGGATCAAGTGTTGAAAAGCATGGTCAAGTTGAAGGTACTTTGCTTATTCACTCAATACCTTTTGCAGTAGTGTATGATACTAGGGCTACACACTCATTGATCTCCCATGATATTGCACAACAATTAAAATTGAATTGTATGATTGTTGATAAGCCACTGTTAATTAGAAGCCCTATAGGTAGTTCATGTGTTCTGGGTATGATATGTATGCAACTAGGATTAAATATAGGAGGACATGTATTTGATTCAGACCTATATGTGTTGCAATATCCGGGCACAGGGATTATTTTAGGAGTTGATTGGTTAAGTAGATATAAGGCTATCTTAAATATGGAGACATCCACCATATCATTAAAAGTTTCTGATGGACAAAGAATAGTAGTTCTTTGTGAGGCAAACAAGAATAGAAGTATAGCCAACCTTTTCACATTGTCTAATGAAAAACCCATGCCTGCATTAGAAGAAATCCCCATAGTGAATCAATATGTTGATGTGTTTGGTGAAGTGAAAGGAGTTCCAAACCACAGACCAGTTGAGTTTTCCAATCAAAATAATTCCAGGAGCTAGCCCAGTAGTTAAAAGACCAACTAGAATGGGGCCCTAAGGAGTTGATGGAGCTGAAAAAGAAATTGGTTGAACTAGAAGAAAAAGGTTTTATTAGACCCAGTAGCTCATCATGGGGAGCACCAGTAGTCTTTGTTAAGAAACAAGATGGATCCCTTAGGTTAAGTATTGACTATAGGGAATTAAATAAAGTCACAGTTAAAAATAAATATCCCTTACCAAGAATTGATGATCTCTTTGATCAATTGAGTGGTGCAAAAATATTTTCTAGACTTGATTTAGCTTCAGGCTTTCATAAGATGAAAGTAGAAGAGGAAAGCATTAAGTATACAGCCTTTAACACAAGATATGGACTTTATGAATTTTTAGTAATGCCATTTGGCTTGACAAATGATCCTTCCTATTTTGTTGATTTGATGAATAGGATTTTTAAAGAATACTTGGATAAGTTTGTATTGATATTTATTGATGATATACTAATTTATTCTAAGTCAGTTAGAGAGCATGAAAATCATTTGCATATGGTATTCAAGAAACTGAGGCAGGAAGACTTAAAAGCCAAATTTTCAAAATGCACTTTTTGGCAAAATGAAGTGAACTTTCTAGGCCATATTATATCAGAAAAAGGAATATCTGTGGATTCCAATAAAGTCATTGCAGTGCAAGCTTGGAAAAGGCCTACTAATGTCACTGAGGTCAGATCATTCATGGGAATGTCTGGTTACTATAGGAGATTTATAAAAGATTTTGCAAAAATCTCAATTCCATTAACCAGATTGACTAGGAAAAATCAAGTGTTCACTTGGACAGAAGAGTGTGAGAAAGCCTTTGGGAAATTAAAGGAAGCACTAGTACAAGCTCCAATTCTTAAAGTGCCTGAAGGAAATGAAAACTTGGTGGTGTATACTGATGCAAGTGGACAAGGGCTTGGGGCAGTATTGATGCAACAACATCAAGTGATAGCTTATGCTTCTAGGCAGTTAAAATCAAGTGAGGTAAGGTATGCTACTCATGACCTTGAATTGGCTGCTATAGTGTATGCTCTTAAGTTATGGAGACACTACTTGTTAGGAGCAAAATTTGAAGTTTATACAGACCATAAATCACTTAAATATTTGTTTTCACAAAAAGAATTAAATATGAGGCAGCAAAGATGGATTGAACTCTTAGCCTCATATGATTTTGAAATATTGTACACACCTGGTAAGGCTAATAAAGTAGCAAATGCCCTAAGTAGACAACATGCTAACATGGCTAGATTGATGGTAAAAGAGTTTAACACTTTATCATTATTAATTGATTCAGAGATAGAAAGTGATAACATAGAAAATATGAGCCTATGCAGTGAGAATGGGAAAATTAAGTTTTATTACTCTGGGATCGGAATTGAAGAATAAAGTTGTAGAGCTACAAGACCAAGATCCATTTTTATTTGAAAAGAAAACTCAGATATTAAATGGTGAGGCAGTGGAAGGTTTTCAGTTGAATGATCAAGGCCATTTGAGGAAAGGAAAAAGAATATGTGTTCCAGCAATTGATGAGTTGAAGCAAGAAATCTTGGATGCTTACCACAAAAGCAAATATACTATACACCCAGGAAGCACAAGAATGTATCACAACCTCAAGAGAGATTATTGGTGGAGTGGTATGAAGAGTGCAGTGGCAACCTATGTATCCAAATGTATGGTTTTCCAACAGGTGAAGGCTGAGTATCAAAAACCCTCAGGGATGCTTCAACCTTTTCAAATACCACAGTGGAAATGGGAAGACATATCAATGGATTTCATTGATGGTTTGCCTAGAACTAGGAGGGGAAATGATAGTATTTGGGTAGTGGTTGATAGGTTAACCAAGTCAGCCCACTTTATACCAGTGAAATCAGAAAGAAATGCAAATACACTAGCCCAGTTGTTTATTAAAGAAGTAGTCAGACTGCATGGTATACCAAAGACTATAGTAAGTGATAGAGATACCATCTTCACTTCAAAGTTTTGGCAGAGTTTTCACAAGGCAATGGGGACTGATTTATGCTTAAGCACAGCATACCATCCTCAATCTGACGGTCAAACAGAAATTGTGAACAAATTGCTTGAAGACATGTTAAGAGCTTGTGTATTGGATTGGGGAGGAAGTTGGGAGGATCATATCTTTTTAGCTGAATTTGCATACAACAATAGCCATCATGGTAGCATAGGCATGGCACCCTTTGAAGCTCTCTATGGGAGACCATGTTTATCACCCTCAAGTTGGCTTAAATCTGGGGAGAAAGTGGTCTTAGGACCAGAAAATGTGAAGGAAACTTCTGAAAAGATAGCTTTGATCAGAAAAAGAATTGCTTCTGCCCAAGATAGGCAAAAGAAATATGCAGATCAAAGAAGGAAGGCAGTACAATATGATGTTGGAGATTATGTATTTATCAAAATATCACCCATGAAAAAGGTTCTAAGGTTTGGGAAACAAGGAAAGTTGATTCCTAGATATATAGGGCCATATAAAATTTTAGAAAGAATAGTAACTGTAGCCTATAAGCTAGAGTTGCCAGAAGAAATGAGGGCAATGCATGATGTTTTTCATGTGTCTCAACTAAGAAGATGGGTTCATGATAAAGAGGCAATCCTAGAATCCTCTAAGGATGTGCAGATTGACCCTAGGATGATCTATGAAAAGAAGCCAGTGGGCATAATTTCTAGAGAAACCAAGAAATTGAGAAACAAAGGAATTAAATTAGTGAAAGTGCAATGGAGTCTTGACCCAAATGATTGCACATGGGAAGTGGAGGATAAAATCAGAAATGATTATCCACAACTGTTTGATTGAATGAAAGGTAAATTTATATATATATATATATATATATATATATATATATATACTGATGAATGTTTTGATTGAATATGCATTGTGATTTTTGTTTTGTATTAATGTGCATACAGTTTAATCAAGTGATTGGCTTGAGAATGGTTTGAGACCATAAAATTGATTTTTCTGAAGTAATGATACTTAAGTTAAGTATGAGAGAATTGTGGGACACAATTCCTAAAAGGAGGGGTATATGTAATAACCCTGATTTTTGTGAGCAATTTCATGATTTAATTTAGTTTATATTTGTTTAAAATTGCATTGAAAAGATAGGAATAGGAAACTGAATTGCAGATACATGGTTTAAAACATGTACATATGCACAAGATATTGTACACACATGCACACAGTTTTCTGTGTAATAAAATTAAGCAGAAATCAATATATAAATTAAAATAAGTAATTCAGAAATACATATGTATAAAGATAGGATAATGTCCTTAATAAAATCTGGCACAGAGAAAATAAAAGCTAGGCAGAATTAAAGAAAAAAAAGGCATACATATACATGTGCACAAGCAAACAATTTCTGGAAGAAAACATAAATTGCATGGAAATGGCATGAATCCTTAAACAAATACTTTATCCATTTCCAGTAATTTCTTTAATTTAGGAAATAAGAAGTCATGCATATAACATGACCGGGAAAAAAAGGGGATAAGGCTTATTTCTGAAAATAAAGACAAGGACCACATACCCTCTTATTTTCTTGAATCAAATAAGAGGCAGACTATGTTTTGTATAGGGTAGAACTGACATTGGGTAATTCCATAAACCCTAGTAACAGCCAGGATTTATATAAAGAGGCTTAGTGTAGTGAGATCATACCCATTTGCTCTTCATAACCTAAAGGAAAAAAAATAAGCCAGAGAAAGTAAGGAGCACCGGCCATTAGAGTTAGAGGAAGGCAAAGGATCAAAAGAAAAGCAAGGCCTAGGGGAAAAAAAGAATTAAGTGTGAGTAACCTCACTGAAAACTTTGGCATTAAGTCCTGAATATTGAGGCAACCTATTTGAATTAATAATTCACTTTTGCAAGTTATGTTCATTTTATGATTTGATGACTTTGGTTTGTTAATGATCTTTTCAAGTGTAAAACCCTTCATAGTGATTTACCCAAAAATAAGAGTCATGGATTTCATGTTTAAATTGTTTATCTATGCTGTGAATTAACTTTGAGATGGAGTGATTTCTTTTTATGGGTTTTCTTCATGAAGTTATTTATTAAATCCCAGGATTCATGTTGTAGATATATGGTCTGAAAATGGAAAGAAATATGGGGCTGCAACATTGTGTTGTTGCTTATGTCTCATATTAACTGAAACAAAGGAAAATGTAGAAGTGCAATGTTATACATGTGCTGAGCTTCTATGTTTTATGAATTACTCAAATCAAAATATATACTTATGGTTTAGCCAGATCTTCAAGATTAAGAAGAATCTGGTTGAACTAGAGGTAAGAGAGGATAACTAATAAACTGCTTATGACCATATGTTTATAACTTGATCCATTGAAACCCATAGGTAAAATAATATGATAAGAAATCACATCTGTTTTCATGGTTAAATGTTTGCTTCTGAGAATATGACTTACCAATCTCTGGATGAATACATGTTGGTTGAATTGTTTATTTTTCTCTGATTGAAAAGTGAGATGCAGAGGGGATTAGCACAATGTATGAAAAAGGAAATAACACTTAGTAATTTAACTAAGGACTTGGGATCTTACTACAAAATATAGCTTGGCAAGGTGAACATTGCAAGCTCACACATGGTATGTTTATACCCAGGGGCCTGAGTGTGCTGGGTTAACAGAGAAATGTCCCAGGCAGTGTGTGTTTTAAAAAGAGAAAGTAGCTAAAGACCATATGATATTGATAGTGAACTATAGAAATAGGTTCAGGAGAGGCTTGGGCAAAATCCCTGATGGCCAGTAAATTTGTAAAGGGAGCTTGATGACTGAATTGATGATTGCATTAGTTGGTTTATGATGTTTTATTGGTGAACCTTATGATTGTTTTCTCTGAACTAAATCACTGTGATCATATATAATTTGTTTAGCACTGATATGAATGCACATGCCCAACAAAAACATGTACAAAGATGATACTGAGTTTCTTAATTCATTCAAAGTATTTGAATACAAATAAAAGTTGTATAAAATCATGTTTTCAGGTAGATTACTCATACCAGGCATTAGCCTGACCCTTTTGTGTTTATGCACCATTGGGTGTCTCATATCTGTATGAGGCAGTTCATGGTGATTATGCAGGAAAATAGGAATCTCATTGATCAAGCTTTGGATGAGTTAACTGCTTAAGGAATTGGATGCTATTTTTTAAAGACTTTGTTGAAGTTAAATTAGATATTCATGTTGAACTATGTTAAGATATTTTGTTTAAATTTGCTTGGAAAATTACTGTGTTGTTAGAACCACTGTTTTGTAAGTATTGAACCCATATGTATCAGCTGAAACTATGTGCTTTGTTTTCCAAATGCTTTGCTAAGAAATGAAACTCTAAAGCTTTTAAAGAACAGTTAGTTTAAATAGTTGAGAATCTGAGATTGAAAGGATTTGTGGGTTTAATGTATATCCAAATATTTAACATCAGAAAACCCATGTTTAAGTTGAAATAAAACCTGGCAGAGTGAGGATTTGAGTAGCTTAGAAAAGAAAACAAAATGATATGTACTTTGCTTAAGAAAAATGCAAGTTGATTATGGCTAACATGACCATTTCCTTGAGCCTGGGTTAAGCCAGCACTAAAGAGTTTTAAGTTAAGTTTTCAACTCTGTTTTATAACTCAAGTGTAGGGTAGACTCAGACATTTTGTTAACAAGAAAAAAAATAAGGCACCTGAATTTCCCACTGACACACACATGCACAGGAACAAGCACACACACATGCACAAGCAAAAGCACTGTTCATACAGTAATAAAATTATGGGAATTCATGCAAAATGATGAGTCTTGAGACATGAAACCAATAGTTATGCACTAACCCAAGTATACTTTAAAAATCTAGTTTTATATTCAGTATTGCTATGTAGAGAGTATTTCCTTTAAGTAATACTCAAACAGATTTCTACTTACAAAATTTCTGTACTCTGATTTAAGTAGAAAATGACTTATATATCTTCATATATTTAAGTTTAAGATGAAATGAGTAAACCAATATTTTTATATTGACAAAAGGTCCTGGATAGAAGAAAAAATTGGAATGCAATGTTTTCTTGATTAAATGGCCACTATATAATTTTTTTTTAAGTGGCTCATTTCAGTATTATCTGTAAGTGCGGTAGTGGAAATCTCTGGAAGTGGCCTACTTTAAAACTGAGGTATTAAATGGCTATTGGAGAGTGCCACTTTCTTACTAAAGAAGTACTAAGTGGCCTTATGTGATTTCTCATGATGTCAACTAGAAAGTACCAAAAAGAGTTCTCTTTGGGTTTAGGTATTAAATGACGGTGATCTGCCTAGGGTTTACATATTAAATGTTCATGGTCGGCCTATTTCCCATTTGAAAAGGTCTTAGGTAACTCAGGTGTTTCTCTCGCATCGTTAGGACATGGTTGATGGAGATGGGTCATTAGACCTAATATATTTCATAGTTGTGTTGCACTCACATTATAGTTATGAAGTTAGACTGGAAAGGGCCATTGACATACAATTGGAGATATATTATAGAGCTGAACTGAAGGAGTGTTGGCTTACAGTTGGAGGTATACTCGGAAAGACATAGTACAAAATACATATGACATATTACTCATCTAAATGACACTACCCAAATAATATTATGGTAAGACTTAAGATTTTCATTTACCAAATATTGTTCTAACTCTCTTAACCCACTGGTTAGGGGGAGTGATGCCGATGATGAAGTGCGAAGGAGGAAGTGAAGACTGGTGGCAGTATAGCTATTTATTTATGTTTATGATTTATTCTGATGTACCTGATTTTAGGCTTGTCAATGTTCTATTTTGAGACATTATGCTATGGATATTAAAAACATTGTATTTTTAAGATTTGGAAATATATGAAATGGGTACTTACTTTATTATTATTATATTTTATCTCTTCCGCTATAAGATTCTGAAAGCATAGATAAATAGCTCCGTATATTATTTATTTGATCAATTTTACCAACCAATAACCAAATTTGGAATGGACCTAAGGTTTAAGCTTTTATTGGATCTTAAATTAAGCCCGTTCTGGAGAGGGTTGTTACACATACCCTATTTATAAACCCGTCATGCTATTCTAGGACAAGAGGTAAGGAAATCCACCTAGATAGGAGATGATCTCTACCCTTATGTGTTGTCTGTTTATTTCTGAAAGAATCGAAGTTAAGTTAATTTGAAAATCTTTGATTAGTTTTGAGGCATCATGTAAACGAGGAAGTGTACTTATACGAGACAAATAAAAAATGTAACCACTTCAAAACAAATAACATGTTCTATGTTTTGGAAGCGGTTGAGAAGCGAAATACTATAGAGTTGAACTGTCTATCATAATGTTAATTTCAAGGGAGAGGTCAGTGTTAGCATTCGTCTGAGGATTTATATGAGAATCCGTGGAGAGATTCGAGATTAGTGCGAGATGCTGGAATCCATGAAGACATTCGAGATCTGTTCAAGTGATGAAGACTCGCATATTGAGATCTTAAAGTGACTTCACGATTGGCAGTGATAGAAAATAGAGTAGGATGCACAGCCAGTGGGGTTAGCTAACACAAGTTTACATCAACTCCAATATCTAGAGATGCTTTCAATTGAGGCACATGTAACGACCTGAAATTTCCAACCATTCGCACCCATACATGTCGGATTTGAATGCTCAAAATATCAGATTGTTAATTAAAATTTGGCAAAACTCAACATATACAGTAAATAAAATAATCATAGATCACAGACACAGAGTAATATAACAGTAATGCAGCGGAAACAAAAGAATAGTAGTTCATGAAGCTACTATATAAATATAATAGAGTTAAACAAGATACAACAGAAGTCTCGAATACATAGATGTCTCAAAACAATAGTCAAATACAAGATCTGAATACATCACTGGAATCAACTGAATAACTGATAGCAGAATCGATAGATAGCTGGATCTCCAAGCGAAGCTCCAACTCCAAAGGTGAGTCTCAAATGCTGTATCACTCAGTCTGACCCGAGCGTAAAGCAAAACACAAACACTCGAGTCAGGATTAACATTCTTATATCAATAAATCCAACTCAAGTGAAATAACAACCGAAATACAAGCAACTTAAAGGATGTTTGGGATAACCATCCTCTAAGGATCTGTTAAACTATCTACTATGTAGTAATATACGCTATTATAATAGTGTCTAATATAAAATAAACTTACTTTTTAATAGCGTCAAGGGGTTACCCATATAGCCCTTAACACGTAATAGTCCCAGTAGTCTATCCAGTATTAGCATACTCCCAGATCGGGGGCTACCCTCAATACTCCACATGCTACGGGAGAAATCCAAACTCGTTGTAAAGCTCGATATGGTAGGTGACACGGCACAACTAGGAAATATCAGGGTAGATATACCAATTACGCATCCGGGCTGGTGGAAACGCATAGCAGCCACTATCGCCCACCTCAGAACACACTCCCAATCAAAATCGAAGGGTGGCCACCAAATCAATCACAAAGTAATAGAATGGTATCGAAGAAATGCGTCCGATCAGAGGTGCTACCTCATTGGCCCGTCAATCGCTCCTATTTAGCCACCTTATGCCAACTCACGGGAGTTGGGTCCATGTATATACCTTTAGGATCGTCGCCACCATCCTACTTCATTCTAGAATCTCCACCGCGTACACAGTTATTAAAGTGGTTTTCGGTATCGACAGAGAGTATGCCCATATCCGATCCCGGTCTCTTTAACAACCAAACGTTATTATAACACCGCGGTCATTTCAAAATAGTTTATACATCAAAAACAAAATATCATTTTCATTTTCAAAAACCAAATTAATACGATATCATTTCCATTTCAAATATATCCATTTCCAAAAATCACATCACTTTCCAAAGTTATAACGCTTTCGAAATTCATAGTCTTTCAAATCAAACACTTTGGAAATCACAGCTTTGAAATCATAGCATTTTGGAAATCATAACACTTTGAAATTATAGCATTTTCCCTTAAACCAATTAGATATCAATAATAGTAAAAATAGTTTATAAAATATTTTTTTTTATATAAAATAGTTTATAAAATAATATAAAATAGTTTAAATATAATTTAGAATACTTTATATAATAAAATAGTCTCCTCAAATCTCACAAATCGATTCAACTCAACTCGAATTCCAAAATTCAAATTTAATCAAATCTCAAATCATCAATTCCAACTTGATTCTGTTTCACAATAAATCATTTCAAATTATCGATTTTCAAATACATATTTGAACCATAAAATAATCCATTCAAATTTCAATATACATCAAAGTCAATATATTCAACATTTCAAAACTAAATTCGATAATTTCATATATATATATATATATATATATATATATATCAAATTCACTTTACTACTATTAGTTTTGAAATATTTACTTAATTATTTCAATAATATCCAAATACAGCTTAAATTTACAAATTTAAATAAACAAAATATCCCATTTAAATTTTAAATAAATCTGAAATATTCATTTAAGTCACTTTTAATCAAATTCAAGTTATAAAATAATAGCTTTAAAATTTTAAATTTTGTAAATTTCAAATCAAACTTATTTAAGTAAAATTCTTAAATAAATATAATTTCAAATCAATTTCAAAGCATTATAAACTCTATATTTGAAAATATAGATATTAAATAAATACTTAAACATATTATTTATCAACTTTATTAAATCAACTTTAATAAATCTTTAAAATCAATATTTATTAAAACCATATATTTCTTTTCAAACCATAGAAATCATTTTTCAAAGTATTTATATATAGACCAACGGTGTCTGTATATAATTTTCTATCCTATGGTCAAGTGATACAGATATTTATCATTTCAATCCGTAATTTAAATATTTACGGGTATATATCTTTTCAACCCGCAATCCCAAATTCAATTCAATGAAAATCGCTTGGGTTTATCATTTCAACCCATAACGATTTTCTCCTATTCTACAGATCGTTCGGGTAAGTATCATTTCATCCCATAGTGAATTCTATACTAACAGGGAACTTGCAGAGTAATAACAGTAATGATAATAATATAACAACAATAACAGGCATATATCATCAGTGATAAATAACAGATAATGGTGTCAGACGATGTCACAGGTGAACAGATACAGATAATAACATATATAACAATGTAAATATCTCACATCAACATATTTCAATTGACGTTTCAATTGAAATCAAATTTAATAGATAAAAGAACATTAATCGTGAGTGATTGCTCACCTTTCGAGGTTAGAGAAGATGGACAACAGAAATCGAAGCGAATTGTGGATCCAATCAGAATTCCAAAGAGAACACGATGGGCACGAATTCGACGGATAGAGCTGATAAATTGAAATCGACGAGAACAGTCCAACTGGCTTGATATAAACGGAAGTGTGTATATATATACTATTTATTTATAAAATCAACATTTTAATCTTAAGACAAATATTAAAATGTGTATTTATATATATTATATTATAAAACCATTGTTTAAATTAAAAACACATATAACAAAGTCTCCATATATAAATTTGAAAAATCAAACTAATGTATACTCATTTATATAAACTAATATACATGCATATACAACTCATATTATATACTTTAGAGATATGTGTTGTAAAATATATCAATATCAACATAAAAATCTTACTTACAGATATTACTGTACAAGAATCATTATCTGCAAAACATATATATATGTATATATATAACCATAAACATCGACACTGATATAAATATATATGGGCAGATAGACGAGAAAAAACTTAATACTATATATATATATAAATGTAACATAAGTATAGTGGACTTATGTACAGATCTAAAATCGAACTAATATAAAGTCTACACACTCTTAAACATATTATATAAATAAAACTGATCCATAATATGTATACTAACATATATTTGCTTTACTATCAAATTTCTAAAAGTCTGGACATAGTATATATATAAGATGCTCTTGACACATGCATACATATAAACTATATACCTATTTTAACTCACATAGGAAACTCATATATATATTGTAGCTTCAACAGAAAATAAAATACTATAAAATAATATCACTATACTTACATACTATACCAGGCGCACCCCAATATATATTATATATTGTAGCTTTTATAAACTATGCTTTTATAAACTATACACAGTTAAAATATAAACATACCGATCTAGGTGAAATAATGCTTTAAACAAAGCAAATATGAATATATATATATATATATATATAATACTAAAATTTTAATAGTATTTATACTTAGAACACTACATGTATATATTATATAAAATTGCCAGATGCTATATATACATACCAATGGCTCGGCACTTTATTATATATAGTAAATCAAATATACAATATAAAGAATTTTGTACATAAATCATTACATAAAGAGGAAAACCTTTATAATATATAATTGCAAAGTCTGAGGCTTTTTATTGCTAATAACTGCATATACACAACTGTTATAGGAAAACACTTACAAAATTTTTGCATATGTCCCAGTGAATATATATATATATATATCATTGCAATTTCCTAAATACTTATATAAACTATCATATTATAACTAGCCTACATATATTATACTTTAACACAAAGTCAATATCAAGTTCGAATGCACAGAAAATGGAACAAATATATATATATATATATATATATATAATATCTATATGTATTGAAACCAACTCATATGCAAAAGTATATACAACTATATATATATGATCCAGAATATACTAATACATTATAATATATATAGATATTACCTTATATAGAGAACCACGACAGGTGGTGACTGGACTCGGTAGTGGCTCGGGAAACTGCGGCAGGGAAGAGGGCTAGCGGTGACGTGGATGCACGGAGAGGCTTAGGGGAAACAAACGGAGGCGTGGCCTGCTGCTATGGTGGTTTCGGGCGGCGGAACTTTGGGTCGCGGGTTGAAGTGATGGAGAGGGAAGGAAGGTCGGGATGTCGATTGCGTGGCCGAGAGGATGGCTTGCGAGTGAGGTTGCTGTGCTGTCCCGAGTCTAGGCGGAGGTACGATATGCTGGTGGCGGGTTATGGGGAGGAGGAGATACATGGGGAAGGGACGAACACAAAAGAAGGAGGAAAATTTAGATTTGGGAGATAAAGTAGGTTACAGAGAAGAAGATGAACGCTATATACCAATTCTTTTAATATATATTTTTCCATATTTAACTGACAAAGAAATGGGAACGAAATAAATATCAACCAACCAAATGCGAATGGTCACAGTCCATAATCAATTCTGGGAATAAAAGCAGTGCCCATAAAATTAGAACCGTTGGAAATTTGAATGGACACCCAAATCAAAAGTTAAATGGATACTGATGCGTTGAACCGTTACGCAGTTTTCGCTGCGTACCGGA
Organism: Allium fistulosum; assembly: GCA_030737815.1. NCBI lineage: Eukaryota > Viridiplantae > Streptophyta > Magnoliopsida > Asparagales > Amaryllidaceae > Allium > Allium fistulosum. Next base: position 289,989,728 of record CM060905.1, read on the forward strand.
CATCAATGCACAGGATTGAATATACCGCAGAGGTCAGCACGACGAGATGATCAAAATGGTATACAAATATCAGTGGTACAATCATCCTATCAAAAGTCGATACGGACATTGATATACGTTGCTATTCCGTACGGAAAAATCCAAACGGAGCTAGAAACGTCCGAAATTTGCAAAACGAATTACGCAGTCTTATTCGGAGTGTTCTAAATAAATTTTCTCATGTTGGCATATTTAGGTTTCGGAACACTTTTATTATCATCAATTTTTAACTGATATAAATTGGAATAAAATTACACTAGAAAACAAACTTCCAAATTATCTGATGAAAATTTACCAGTTGCTATGTTTAACTAGACGCATTTCAAATATCAAATTTTTATTTCAAAATTTAATCATTTAAAATTTCACAAAATTTCAATTAAATATATAAATAAACAAATAAAATTATCTAAAATTTACGGGTCGTTACACGCATAGGAGTTATTGGTATTTGGTATCACGTGTTTAGGCATGGACCGGCTATGTTTTACCTAGAGATATATTTTATTTTGAGATATATATTGTTTTAGAAGGTACTTTCCGACCCTTGTCAAGAGGACAGCCTCGATGTACCAAGGAGAACTCCAATGGAAATCCATATGAAAACGCACCTTAGCAGTTTAAATTGTACTTCTAATATTGTTGTGTTATGAGATGTAAGCAACACAACTATTTTCTGATTTATATTCTACACCTTAGACATTATCTATTATATCACATTATGTACTTATTTGATGATATTGGTTCTTTTAAGGAGAAAACCATTTCGGCAATTCGGTTGGTCTTAAAAGATATTGTTATGTGGGCACATGTTTCTTGAGTTTCTCATACCAGACGTATGTCTGACTCATGGTTTTAATTTTCCCTTAATTCCTCAAGTTCTCTTTTGAGCAGTTTGAGGAAGGCAGGTTTTTGTTGATATTCTTTGGAGCTCAAGGAGACGAGTTGGATATTTTCACCTACCATAGTATTCTTATTTCCGCTGCACTACTAGTATTATATATCTTATGAGGATAGACGATTATAAGTGTCCTGGCAATTATAGTACTCATGATTGTAACTCTGAAATATTATGTATCTTAGAGTGACACATCATACTACCTTTTTGATATTATATGTTATCATTCTGCAATGAGATTCTAATGGTGTATTCTTTCTTCCTTGTTCGTTTTTTTCCTTTTATTTACCCTAGCAATCCGTCATTTGGCACTAGGGTGCTTGGCACGTGAATACTATAGATGTATTAGTATCGACATTTGGGGATCGAAAGGGTGGGCCGTTATAATATTCAATTAATATATTGACACAAATTTTACTAATATAACGTTTTCTTCTGTAAATTTTAAAAGTACTTTATTCATTTTTAAATTTATTGACGAAACATTTACATGTGTATACATACACACACACACAAAAACACACACACACACATCACCTATAATAAAGTTATAAGTAGTGGTCATTTTATCGATATCAAAATAGTTTAATAAATATTTAGTTATTTTGGTAATTATATCTTGCAAATATTTTTTTTTGCAAAATGTATGTGTCAAATGCCTATTTTCATCCAAGCTCCAACCAAACTCCACCTGGACTTTAAAGTCAATCTTAGCATCTAGCGCTCCGCTCCACCTCATACAACATAGCCTGCAGGTATATGTTTGTTGATTATTTTCCTAGCATATATTTTCCTATCAAATATTTTTTTAGAAAATATAAGCCTAACAAATATTTGCTTGGAAAATAATAGTCTAGCAAATATTTACAAGATAAAATCTGTTATTTTGTTTATGTTTTTTCAGTTGATTTTTTGTTCTGTTAAATTAACATTTGATACATATTTTTGCACACCTTTCATTGTTTATATTTTTATTCTTTTTACGTTGGACAATGATAGTTATAGCTAATGGTGGGAGCGGTTGGTTAACCAAACCAAGCGGTTAATAAAAGCAGTTATCTACCAATCGTCGGTGGTTCGGTTAACTAATCAACGGTTAATTTTGGTCAATTTATACGATCGATCAACCCAAAATTAACTACGGTTAATCGCACTTTTTAAATGGTTAACTAACTAAACATTTAACTATAGTTAACTTCTTTTTTAAGTGGTTAATTTCTCTTTTTAATTAGCTAACCGTTTATTCAATTGGTTAACTGTGAGAATCCATCTATTTACTAACATTTTTCATCATCATTGGGCGTTACTACAATCAACCATGGTTAACAATTATTAGTGTTATTATAGTAAATAAATCATACTAAAAATATAATCAATTGATGGTTAACCAATCCGTTAAAAACAAAATTTTAGCATTTTGTTGATAACAATTATATGGCAATGCTACTAATCTGTTTACTGAGTAATTTCAGGTCAAGTAGCTATATGATGAAGGATAAAGATTATTTAGTGCTAATGCATGCTATATTTGTGAAATATCAAATATTAATGCACTACAAGAACTATGGAATAAAGATAAGAGCTCAAACAAGTTATGATGGTGGTAACAAATTATTGGAGTGCCGCAACAACACTCAAAGATTAGCTTCAAAGACAAAAAATAGAGTATGTGTTGTTTTATTGCTTTATCGAGCCTTATAGTAGAATATTGTTAAAACCACTCAAAAAATCTCCAAATAACTTAAAACTCGAGAAAAACCACCATCACATGTCCTAGTATTTTTATGAATTTTCTAAAATTTTATGTGGCTCGAAGATGGAATAAAAGAAGAAAGGAGGCTGCAGTTTAGCACAGGCATACTATGCCTGTAGATGGCCAACCGATTCCATTTACCGATCGACTAGTTAACATTTACAGGCACAATTAACCTGAATGTACATCTGTTGTGTTTCTCTTCATTTTCAATCATGTCTCTTCACTCAAATCCCTTTATCAATGACTTTAAACTCATGAGAAACAACCCCTGATCAAATCCCCTCATCCCTATATAAGCGCAACCCCTCTACATCTGTAAATCACCTTTTACTACTTCATTTTTACTACTTCATTACATTCTCAACTCTCTGATTTATGATTTACAGTCTATGCATTTAACTCCTCAAACCCTAGAAGCATTTGAGCATTCAGTTCCATATCCATTGCAACCAGATCCTATACCCAAATCTTGCTCATTCAACTTTAGATAATTTGAGTGGTTACATAATTACTGTAAAGCATCCAAACACTAATTCATGTAATCAAGACATAAACAGTTAAAAGAGTAAACTCTTATTTGTATTATAGTTGATATTTGGGAAGTTCAAACAGAGTAAAGTCATGTTGTAGTGTCCTTAGGCGGATTATTGAGGCCTGGTTTGTTCTGGCAAGTTGTAGAAACATGTTCATCTGGATGAAGTGAGGTATTTTTGGTAAACTATCAAAGGGGAGCTTTGGGACTAGATGTAGTGCAAGGTTTCAAACCAATATAACTCTGTGATCTACTTCATTATTTGTGCTGCATTTATTATTATATTCTCATTACATACACTTGGCCATATTCAATCTTGGTGCTAGTAACTAATAAGAGGTATCCGAGGTTAGAGTTTTTCAATCGTAACAACATCATAGAATAATGCAAGATCAAGATCCGGTCAAGACACAAACAACAAGAAAAAGAGCACTGCTATTGCCGAAGCAACTACAACTACAATAAGGTACTTTATGATTCGTATGATCAATTATCTAGTCAATATGATATATTATCTAATAAATTTTCATATAGTATCGAAATTCAGTTTTATAATATTATAAAATTTAAAAGCTTATGAAAACATGATTACATAACTAGAAATTGAAAATTCAGCATAAAAATAATGCTTTGACACTTAATCATTTCTTAAATGAAAAAGATTTAGTGGCTACTGATTTAAAAAATTAAAATTATAAATTGCAAATTTCTTTTAATAATTCAGATACTAAATTATTCACTTAAAAAGCAGAACCATGCTTTAAAATATATGAATTCTGAATTAACTGAAATATCTACTAAATTCTGATAGTATCAAAATTCACTTTTATCATATTAAAAAATTTAAAAGCTTATGAAAATTTGATTGCACAATTGGAGAATGGAAATTTAAAATTGAAAAATAATGCTTTGATACTTAATGATTTTTTAAATGAAAAAGATTTAGAGGCCGTTGATTTAAAAAATGAAAAATATAAATCGAAAATTCTTTAAATAATTCAGATTCTCAAATATAGTCACTTAAAAGGAAAATCATGCTTTAAAACATGAGAATTTTGAATTAACTTAAGAAATTGATACTTTAAAAATAGCAAAACAACTTTTAACATGAAAACTATGACTATAAGATTAAATTCGATGAGCTTAATGAAAAATTCAGAAAATTTAACAAAGGGCAAAATAATTTAAATTTAACTTCACCAAGTTCTAGGCCTTTAAATGATGAAAGTGGTTTAGGATATAGTAAAGCTAATTGTGGAAAATGCACTAGATACACTTTCGTGTATAATAAAAATGTTAATGCTAATACTAGACATCGAGCAAAATCCAGACCTACTTTTTATAGAAATTCAAGTACTTCTGTAAGCTACATTGTTTTTGTGACGCCCCACCTCTATACCCACGCTAGCCAAGAACACTATGGTGTAATGCTGTCAACTAGCCCGGAGAATAAGGCTGTTGAGGAGCGACCAACCATGTAATTTCTTTGTGCGAGCACCGATATGTCAGATAGTATAGCATGTATTTCATATGAGGAGGAAATCCGACATACCGATACAAACTCAAAGCTATCACACAGTGGCTATATATAATCTTCGGAAACAAATATAGAAATAAACATAACACAAATCAGTCACAGACAATTCATATCACAAAGGCGGAATAAGATATGAATATTACGCCTAAAAGTGTATATCAGAGTAGTGGTCAAATAAGATCCACAATAACACAAAAGAATAGATACAAGTGCTAGACAAAAGATTAGGATACAACATGGAGTCTACATCTCAAATGTGTACAACCAAAAACTACTAAACTAAAGTAGTTAGCCAAAAGTCAGATGATGGTTCCAGATAGGAAGTCAAGAAGAAGCACCTGTAAAATCTCAGTCTGACCCGAGTATTATTTAAGAAGAAAATAATAAACGGATCAGTCTAGCTATAATTATCAGATAAAATGAGATAGAATATGAGATATGATAATAAAACGTATGATAACAAAAAGATGTCATACTATGATAGGTATACATTAGAAAACCCACAAAAGTCATACAATATCTCAAGAATCTCAATTCGACAGAAAAGAACGTCATATTCTTAATTTAATTCACCAAGCCACAAATAAAGACATACATATAAATGCCCATCGTAAATGCTGGTGAAACATAAATTCCAGAAATCAATATCCAGAAATCACAAAAGTTAATGACACACAAATTCTAGATATCATCAACAAGAAATCCAGAAAGCACAAGAAAGAGGATGGCCAATCCTATAAAAATGAGCCGGAGCTCCTCCTAACAGGGTATAGTCCCCCATTGCGGACTTTGAGCCGAAGCTCCTCCTGATGAGCCGAAGCTCCTCCTGACAGGGTATAGTCCCCCATTGCGGACTTTGAGCCAAAGCTCCTCATGATGAGCCGAAGCTCATTAAAACGAGGAACAATCCTCCACATGGACAAAGAGACATCGTGCATTGCTAGTCTAAACCATAAAATGATCATCATCGATCATCAAGAAGTGTCGATTACACTAAGCTAGTAAATATAAGAGTTTAGCTTCATGTCCCATAACCACTTGCTTAACTCAAATATTTACGAACAGATTGTAGATCTGCACTAGAAAATTGTCACAAGAGTTTCAATATGTGTGAATCGAAATCACACCAATGAGGTATAGACTAACCCTGAAGATAAAGAGATATGTGTGAATCGAAATCACACAAATGGTGTCTAGTCTAACCTCGCAAACAAAGAGACATCGCTCAATCGCTAGTCTAAATCACAAAAATGATCGTCATGATCATTAGGAAGTGTCAATTACACTAAGCTAGTAAATATATGAGTTTAGCTTCATGTCCCATAACCACTAGCTTAACTTAAATATTTACGAACAAACTGTAGATCTCCACTAGGAAATTGTCACAAAAAGGGTTCAATCGAACAAGTCCAAGAGCTAACCGATGAAGTGAACGCAAGCGTTTCATACCACTCGTTTTTAAGTCGATTTCTCATCCGAGTGAAGTAAAGGCTTGTATATACTAGTAGATTGGAAATCGGTTTGAGAAAACGAACTTTTGATATTTAAAATAGTGTTGAAATCGCTTTGATGAAAGAGTTTTGATATTTACTACTAGTATTGAAACCTTCATATCTTTAAAGTGACAAGTCACAAAACGATTGTTGAAACAAATCGAATCACATCAATTCACGTTCAAAGACGTGAGTAAAGTCCAAAGAAATCAATCCCAAAACCATCATATGGAAAAACTGGGAATTTCCAAACGTCTGAGGGGTTGGTCCAGACGTCTGGATTTAGTCTCTGGAAATATTGCAGAAAACGATCCAGACGTCTGAAACCTAGAATCAGACGTCTGAAGGCATTCAGACGTCTGGGGAAAAGTCCAGACGTCTGGATTTGGTTTCTGGGAATATCCCAGAAAACCAACCAGACGTCTGAAAACATAAATCAGACGTCTGACATCTTTTCAGACGTCTGGAACAATAGTTCAGACGTCTGAAATTAGTCACTGCCCTTTTTATTTTTCCGCCGTATGTTATTTTTCACCAGGAGGCAAAACCAGACGTCTGGCATTGACCTCCAAACGTCTGAACACCCAATCTGGGCAGAAATTTACCTATGCCAAGATGGCCAAAACGTTATCGGAAGCGATCGAGCAAGCAATGACAACTAAGGATTTACGTCTAGCGACAACCCGACCTTAAAGGCTGTTCGATACACTCCGAATATCAATGTCCAAATGTCCATAGAAGGATTTTCATAAAATTGGACCAAAACACCAAAATTGAAGAATTCGCAAAACCATTTCAAATCACAACAAGTGAACACGAAATAGATGATAGGAATTCATACCTAACAACAAAGATAGATATAGACAAAGATGTGAGATAAAAATCTCACCTATGAACCCAAACAAATGAAGAAGAAGCTTTGGAGCAATGGCAAGAGCAATTACTCTTCAATTCCAACACAACAAGCTTGAATCAAAGCTTAAAAGAAGAACATTCCCAAAGCTAGGTTTAGGAATTTCTGAAATTGGAAGGAGAAAGAGTTGGAGAAGAAGAAGGGGATGCTTACCAATGGGTTCTCTTTGAATTTGGAGCTAGAAGTTGGATTTGCTAATGAAGACTAGGGTTTTGAATTTCTATTTCCCATTCTCTTCCACCATTGTTGCTTTAGAACTGAAAAGAGGAGGAAGTGAGAGTGAATGGGGAGGAGTGGTTCAGATTTGGGGGTTAAGTTGGCAAAGGGGCTGAACCCAAACCTAAACCCAAAGTGAAAATGGTCAAATTTTTGACTAGCTCCAAACATATCGAAGCTTACACTCAAAAAGATCGCAAACGACATTTTGAACTCAATGGGGGTGGTCTCGAGTCCTAACTCAACTGTTTGCAAAAAGTAGCTTTTCGGACATCAATCCGATTAACGATTCTATATTTAAATAAAATATTTAAATATTCAATCGTAGAATATGTGGGTTGTTACAGTTTTAAATATCTCTAGAAGTACAAAATCATTAATAAGAAACATAAATAAAAATCATCTAGTATTTGGGTTCCTATTAATTGGAGAAACCTAGAAAAATACTTTGATGATTATTTCAAGAATGTAATTAATAGTGACAATTATATTTTTCGAAGGTTCTACCAAACCCTCTTGGTATTGATTACCTTCAACCTAACCCTCTATAACCTAATAAAGGAAGAGAGTATCAAAATAAAAAATTTATTTCTTCATAGGTAGCCAAGAAAGGCAGAAAGATGAGATAAATTTCGAATAACAAATGTTCCCTATATCTGATGAAGAATGAGCATCATGGAAAATGGAACTATAGCAAATTTGGTATATCTAACTCATTTTTCCATTTTCCATTAATATTTTGGGGCAACATCTTAACTTTTAGAGTATCACTAAGTTATTTTTCTGAAAAATTAACTAGATAACTCTTTTATAAATATCATTGCTTTTAAAAAGGAGCAAGAAATGACATAAAATATTTATTATCTTTCAAAAGATGACTACTTGCGAAAAACTATTTCAGGATGAAGAAAGATAATTTTGAAAGTAAAAAATATTTAGGTATATAACTATGCTTAAAACATTAAAAATCACTTTTTTACCTAATATAGCCAATATCAAGATTGTTTTATTTTTAGAAAATTAGCTAATGATCATAGAATTTTGAAAGGCTTAATATCACACATGAGAAACCAATTTTTATTTGTATTAAAAGGATAAAATTGACAAGAAAATATTAGAGTTAATAAGAAGACTTTAGCAAACTAAGTTAATTATAGAGAATTTTTAGAGAAAAAATATTTATGCAAAAATTAACTATGTTAAATATACACCCTATAACTTGTGACTTTTTCAACCTTATCGTTGATGACAAAGAGGGAAGAATTTGGGCATAATGATATGGCGAGCATATAAATATGAGAGGAGAAAATACTAAAGGGAAGGAATATAAGATATAATGTCACATGGTTGTCATCGTATAAAAAGGGAGAATGTTGAAAACAAAATTTGTGTGTTTTGATAATAACAACCATATGACGATGTACTGATGTATTTATTGAGTAATTTTGGGTCAAGTAGCTATATAAAAAAGGATAAACTATTTAGTGCTAATACAGGTTATTGGATAAAGATTGTGCACTACAAGAATTATGGAGTAAGGACAAGAGCTTAAATAAGTGGTGATGGTCATGGTGGTAATAGATCATTAGAGAGTCGTAGCAACACTTGGAGACGAGCTTCAAAGACAAAAATATAGTAAGTTTTGTTTTGTTGGTTGATTGAGTCCATATAGTAGAATATTGTTAGAACCACTCAAACAATCTCTAAATCACTCCAAACTTGACCACAACTTTTGTCACATGTCCTAGTATTTTATAAATCTTTCTAGAATTTTTAGAGCTCTAAGATAGGAAGAAAAGGAGAATGGAGGATGCAGTTTAGCACATGCTTTTTATGGCTATAGAAGGTCAGTCGATCGATCGGTTGCTCTTTAACTAGTCGACCGGTTAACATTTAACTTGCATAGAAGAACCATGCGTACAATTTTATGTTTCTCTTCATTTTCAATTGCATCTTTTCACTTAGATCACTTTGTCAATGGCTTCAAACTTAAGAGAAACAACATCTGATCAAATCCCTTCATCGTCTATATAGGCCTAGCCCCTCTTCATCTTCAAATCACTTTTTACTATTTTTCTACATTCTTAGCTCTTTGATGTCTGATTTGTAGTCTGTGCATTCAACTCTTCAAAACATAGAAGCATTTGAGCATTCAATTTCATATCCATTGAAACTAGATCTTATACTCAAACCCTGCTTATTCAGCTCTAAATTATTTGAGTGGTTACAGGGCTATTATAAAGCATCCAAAGGCTTATTCATGTAATCATGACACAAAGAGTCATAAGAGGAGACTCCCATTTGTATTACCAGTGAAGTCTTGTTTAGGAAGTTTAGGAAGAGTGGAGTCCTGTTGTGGCGTCATCAGGCAGAATGTTGAAGTTTAATTCAACTATTCTAACAAGAGTCAGAAGCATTAGTCTAAATTAACACCTTTGTTTATTGAATTGTCATACAAAATAGAAGACAAGAGGAATGTTAATGAAACTATTTCTGATTTGCATAGTATAATGTTGTTTGTTACTTATAGTTGTAAGAAGTATCATGTTTCTTTGGTTAATTCGAAGTAATCTGAATGTAGTTCAATTGATATTGGTTCTTATAGTTTTTCATTTAGTAGTTCTTTTAGTGAGGGTGATTCATTAGTTTTTCTAGTATTTCAATGTTTCTTCAGTTGATTCTACTTCATTTTTGAAGCATTTTTTAAAAATGAATCCGGAGATATGATATCTACTAATGTTGGTCTAAGATATCCTAATGGCGTTAAATAATTTCGTTTATATCCTATGATCTACTGTATTAAAAGTGGATATGAAGTTATTATTCTTAAGACTGACAAGGAGCACATTACTATTGTTTGCTCACGAGTAGGTTGCTTATTTCATATTCAAGCATCTCTTAAATTAAGTTTCCTAGTTTCTTTGGTATCAAAACTGTACAACCAAATCATTCTTGTGGTGTGGGTATTGTAGTTGTTAACCATCCACCTATTTCTAGCAAACTTCTTAAGAAATTAATTATTAATTTATTTGATCTAAGCCTCTAGTGAAGTCAAAAGACATCATTCACTTATTCGAAATAGAGTATAGTGTTGTTTAAGATACTATTTTGCATATACTGGAAAAAAATTGGCTCTTAAAGAGATTCATGAAACAGATGACTTTTATATCATCATTTGAAATATTTTTATGAAGCTTTAGCTGAGTCTAATCTCAATAGTACAGTAGAGCTTCAAGGTGGCCATGATAGTCATGAGTTTGAGAGGATTTTTAGTAGTCATGAAACTTGCAAATATGGATTTGTATATTGTCATCCTTTACTATTTCTAGATAGGATTTATATGAGATGTAGAAATCAAGGTTGTACTATGTCTACGACTACTAAAAATGGTAATTAACATATGATTTAATTTTGAAATGTATATTCTATTTTTTATATATTTTTAGCTCAGTTGGTTGGATGGAAAATTTTAACTTAGCTAATATTTGCTTGACTATCAGATAAACGCCTAAAAATAATTTCCAAATGGGTAATTGCTTGGGAAACATTTGCTTGGCAAATATTTACCAAGCATTTATCCACACAGAAAATATTTTCCAAGCAGATTATTGTTAAGCTAAATTTTCTTTCTACATTTTGTTTGTTAAATGTTTTGTATTTGCCTTTATTTTAGGATTCTTTCCTCTTGTTGTTGGTGTTGTATTTGGTGAAGATAAGCCCAGCTATTACTGATTTCTTATAAAGTTCAGGAAAATGTTTTTTGATAATGATCGCGAGTTTAGTTTTTTGTTTGATCGACATCCTAGTCTTCTTCTTATTATTGCTCAAGCATTTCCTGGTTCAACACATGGACCTTATGATTATCATTTGAAGAATTTAAAGAGTTTCCAAAAGAATAAAGTCCTCAAGGTAAAGAAATGGATCATTTTGAAAAGTCTATATGGATCGAATATGGCCAAATATATTTAATTATAATTATTCTAGCTAAGTAACTAAAGCTATAAGCAAGTATATAAATGAATAAAGTAATTAAATAGAAATATGAAATCGATAAGAAGACATAATAATTTGTACTAGCTTAGATCCTCGTTCTACGTCTATTTTCAGATCTCCTTTTAGAATTTCACTATCTTCCCTCATTTGACCTGGAGGAATGGGTATCTTACAAATTCTAACTTACTCGGCATTAGACTACTTTACTACTTCAGACAAATGGTAGACAATAATATATGTTAACTAGTGATTTGTCTCTTGTAGTACAATATCATATAACCCACATAGAATATCTTTGAAATGAAAGAGTAAGTGGTATATGATGTAAAGTGATGTTGGTGAATATAGAATTAATTGAGTGATGGATAAAACCGATTAGAGTCTTGAATAGACGTAAATCATAGAATCAGAAAAGTAGTGAATAAAGCTGGTGATCTAATCTTTCGAGAGAAATGCTTTTATAGATGATGTGGGGATGCATATAAATGATTTTCGTTTTTAAAATTGAAGAGAAATATGGAGGATGAAGAGGAAGGAGTATGGAGCGAAGAGATGCAAATAAGAAGATGCAGAATTCAAATTGCATTTTCCATATGTAACTACAGGCCGACCTATATAGGGTTCACAAATTAAGGAAGTCACAGGACGACCAATGAGGCTATACAGGTCAACATGTAGTTAGTGAATTTTATCCCTATTTTTTATTAAATAGTTTATTTCTTTTGTATTTTTGTTCGAATAGTTATAACATTTATAAAAATCATAGAAAATTCTAAAATATTTTATAATGTTTGGAATTTTGTGCCAAAATTTGGAGTGATCCGAAGATTGCTTTTGGGCTTTTAACTGATCTAAACTAAAAACACTTGATAAGGAGTTAACAAATAAAATATTCGACATTTGTACTCGTTTGTCTATCTTCGTGTATGCCTTTGACTTTGATATATTCCAGTAGATTTGTTATCTCTAATGAATATCTCTACTTTCTCCTATATTATCTAATAAGTTTCTGTTTGACCATTAGAGCTTCTATTAAAGCAAATCGCTTTAATTATAATATTCGGTCTCATTCTCTCCGATGTTACTATTCTACAATGCTTACTTTTAACATGTTGAGCTTGATAAATGAATTGTTAGCTTTATTGTATGGTTGTTATCATCAACGTACCGAAATCTTAGTTCTAACCTTCTCCACATTTTTGATGATGACAACCGTATGACTTAGATAAAAAAATTATATCAGCTCCCTATGTATTATTTCTCCTCCTGAACTTATGCACTATCCTTATCAATGTGCTTAATTTTCTCCCTCTCCGTCATCAACAAAAAGAGAGAAATCCATGCAACCATAGGAAAATTATATTTTATTCAACTAGTCTAAACACTAGGATATTAAATACGGTTTTTAAAATATGTCATGGCACATAGAACAATAGTATCTAGTAACATAACACTTATTTCACAAAATATAGGATGGAAACACGGAACATATATGTTATAAAAGATGTAAAATAGCAAAATGTCACAACAATGAAAAATGCCATGAAAATACAAGATGCGAAACAAAAGGTACTACTAATGCAAACAACATTAAATGTCAACGTCTCCTATATGCTGAAAAAGTGCAATATAACAGATATCCATATAGATTGAAGCTCTAATGGTGTTCATAATATCCTAAAGGTATGGTCTAATCTAAAGACTCTATAGTGAGATGAGCAACATGAGTGGGTCCTCTAGGAATTGGTCGAAGGAGTCTAATGAATATTTTGGGTATATCACTATGCTATACACCAGCGCAATCTGTAATAGAAGTTTGTGGAATAAAGTCTGCCTCTTAAGAAATGGAACCAATCTATGGAGCATTACCCTGACCACTCAAACTATCTCTCGGTCGAGTCAAAAAACACGACGAAATGAGTAAACGTTTGATAAATCCTAGCTCATTTTCTTGTTTTTCTTATTCGACCATAATAAGTTATTGAATTTTTAAGAGTAAATCTTGTTATCCAATATTTTATGCTGAGACAGCATTATTTATTCAATAGTTTGTTCATACTCATCAATTATGGTGGAACATAAACCTCATTATAATCCGTTACCTCCTTTCTAACACCTTGATTTTCTAACTCATCATGTAGTGAATAAGGCTTGAAATAGGTTGGAATGTGCATTCTTTTACATATTGACTTATCCATATTCATATCATATCCCTTATAACAACTTGCTAGGTAGATAAAGAAACTCCAAAGTTTTTGAAAACACGAGTTTATAGATTGCAATAAGGGTTATAATTTCCATGTGCACCAAAAGGTGATAAGTCTATTAAATTCCATAGAATAGCTTTTCCCAGTTAACCCTTATTTTTCTTATATGGCATACATTGCTAATTAAACAATATGAAATATTGTATCAAAACCATCAGTTTTGGGGATGATGTTATATATAATGATTCTTCATTACAAGAAAACATGATTTTTATAGCAGTTATTTATATTATTTACATCGTGAATCCTATTAAAATAACTGAAACACAATAAAATATTAAATGTCATATTTGTATAGTAAAATAAATGGTATGATATTTCATGTCCATGTCAGATAAATAAAAGAAACATTGATTTCTTTCCTCCCTTACACTCTCTCTCCTTTCCTTTCTCTCATTTCAAAAAAGCAAAAACGAACCCTTAAAAACCCACCTGAAACCTCGAATTTTGCGTCTAACTTCAAAACCTCCATCATATTCACATAAAATATTCTACTGCATCCAATTAGAACTCCAGGTCCATGATTTGAGGTAATATTTTAGCTTCATAGGTTTTTTGGAGTAACCGAGAGAGATAAGATCACAACTCATATGGTTGGAGGTATTGACGCTTTCATAAACAAACCCCAAAGCCGGCTTTAGTCAAATTCAAGTTTGAAACTAATTTCCTTAAAAAATTTAACATATAACTCAAAGAGTATATCTCTTGGTCTTGTTTACCAGATTAAAGTAAGTGAAACGATTACTAGTTCCTTATATTTCAAAAGGGATTCCAAAGAATTTTTTTGAAAAATACCTCATGACAATTGGAATATTTAGTGTTTTGGAAAAGAATTAAATCTAATAAAATGATTTTTGATGGGTCCGGTATTCCAATTCCAACGAGGCTATGCTTGAAATATATTTTATAAATTAAATTGGTATGTAAAAACTAATAAAAATACTTAAATTATTTGCACTTACTAAGGAAAAGATTTTACATATGAATTTTTGGAATGACATTTGAATCATTCTAGCCAATTAATAAAAGATATTTCCAAGTGAATCAACATGTTCCAAATAAAATAAAATAAAAGAATATGGTTGGGGAATATATAGTATATATAATGTTTATAGATTTTGTATGTATAGGGTAAGATTGTTTGAGATCTCAATTCTATTTTTGCTGATCAGGAACATATGAATTCGTTAAACACTCGTACAAGAAGCAATTTCACTAGATTTATGGATTCGATTGAATAAAATTTTGTTTAGGAAATCATTTAGAGAAACTTTCATAATGGTAAATCTGTTAATTTTTATATATGTTATGTACAATGTTTAGTGATTAAATTTGTACCGATTGTCTAATCTTTGAACCCGCAATACTTTTTTTGAATATACTTAAGAGAACTCGGCGGATTGGTATACTCCCAAGGAGAATTAAGTTGTACATCTGCGCTATAACTCATGGCACCTATATCCTCTACGTACTATTTTTTACGAGAAGTGTGTGCAGGACAGGACTCGAACTTGGGTAAGTTACCAGACCTAGGCACCCCTTTTCCAATGCGCCACACCTGCGGACCACCTCCAATACTTAATCTAAACTGATTTTTAGGTTATTGTACCTACTAATTATTTTTCATGGAACATATTTCTGTAGAAATGTATCCCTTTTTAAATTTAACTAATTTTTATATAAAAATCACACAAACTTATTTTTCGGCTTTATGACATGATTTGACTTACACATGCATGGTTTCATTTTTTATGATGTCCAGTGGATTATAGGACAATCAAAGTTTAATAATTTCATGTGTGGTTTTCTTAATATTTTTGTGAATAGGTTTGGTATCTATAGTGATAGTGTTCAATATAATTTTTTTGTAAAAGATGCATGTGAAGGCAGTTATGTAGAAATGTTAAATTTAGATTCATAATTAGTTTAGGAAATTATTCAAGTTGAAATTCTAGTCCTAGGTTTTCAAACACCATGTTGCTATTCAGTTTCTATTTATTCATATTAATAGATTTATATATTTTCTAACTATGACACCATTTTGCATAATGTTAAATATAATTTCGTAGGAATGTTTTGTTAAGAGATATATATAGCTTAGTTAAAAAATATGAAAATTAATGAATTTTGTCGGTTTAAATTATAAAATATGATTGCTTTATGGGTTTTATTGCTTATTGGACTAAACTTAGAATTCATTGGATTAGTATAATATACTAGCTCAAAGAAAAAGGTAACCTTGTTGACCGAATTACATTTGATTATTTGACTTTGCTGCAAATGTGGTCACCAATCTACTATACATGATCCCATATTATTCCTCAATTTGCTAGTTTCTAGTGTAAATACCCTTATAAGTGCCCTAGATTAATGTATTGATACTGAAGAGCATGATGGGGAAAAGTGCGAGCAATGTAATGAATTTGGAAGGATAACTCATACTAAGATTAGACAAGCTTCGAACGTCTTCTTCCTTCATTTCAATAGATATGGTAACAATGTGCAAAAGATTTATACTGCTATGGAGTATCCTTTGGAGGTTGATCCCAAACCGTTTGTTAAAGACCTCAAAGATGATGTAAGTTCCAATCTTATCTTATTGCGTTGTTCGCAGTTAAGTTTTTAGGAAAATAAGTGAAACATAAAATAGCATGGATAAAATTAAACTTAAATTGTAAGCTTAGCCGACTGTAATTAAATCCTTTGCATTTGATTTCTACTGCTTATTTTCTTAGCAAAAAAAATGCTAAAAATATACCATGATGCTATTAAATGCTAATTCATATTGCAAGATAAAATTATTTATGAGTTACATGCGATTGTGGTTCACTCTGGTTCTACTGCATTTGGTCATTACCTCAGCTATATTAGGTCATGTCTAACTATTTGGTATAAAAAGAATGATAATATAGTACATGTTTTGCAACCATATGTATTATGTATATTATTATTGCATAAGCAAATAATTGAGTGTCTAATGTAGTTATGTTAAAATGATTATACATATGGGAACCTATATAAT
Source organism: Allium fistulosum (assembly GCA_030737815.1). Lineage (NCBI taxonomy): Eukaryota > Viridiplantae > Streptophyta > Magnoliopsida > Asparagales > Amaryllidaceae > Allium > Allium fistulosum. The sequence goes on from CM060905.1 coordinate 290,006,394, forward strand.
CTGTATTATCAATAAGACACTGAAAGTTAGAAAACATTTTTAATGTTCTATATAATAATGCATAAATTTAGTATTAGGTGGTTAAAATTTCCTAGATTTAGCATCTCTGACATCATATATGGTGATAGTGATTTTTTCCGTTATTGACCCTACATGATCATGGTAAATAACCTATCATTTTCCATATAGTTGAATGATATCAAATCTGAAAAATATCATTTTTATTTAAAGGAATGACAAAAGGGTTTGTAATGCCTCAGTTTTCTGCTATTTGGGATAGTAAATTTTACTCTGGTAGATTAAAATTCAGTATATTGATAATCTATGCCTATAACGACCCATGATTTTTGTAACAACCTACACCTTAATGGGTCTAAATTTCAACTAAATCGAAACCCAAGTCCATTAGGGCACAGATCATTGGTTTTGGTAACCTACAATAAACATAAGCATATCAAAGAGCGATCAATATAAACTCACAGCGAATAGAAAAATATAATACAACACATATACAGACTAAGCCTACTACCTTGGAACCAATATTATTCCTTGGATATCTAGTCACCTTGTCAGTGCCGAATATGAAAGAGAAGACTCCACCATCATCAGTTCTTGCCTTGCAACTGGTAGCCTGTCCTTCTAAATCTATTCTATGGGTTGTAATAAGGAGGGGGTCAAAACAATATTCTAGTGACCAAAAAATTACACATTTTACCTATAACATTAATTTATGCCAATTGATTCTATTTAAGTGTTATGTTATGTCTATTACTTACACCTGGTCCGTTGAATCCTATATGTGCGTACAATACGCCTAACTTCCTTCGAGGTATAACTATATATATGCCTATATACATAAATATCTAAACGATGCACCACCCAAAAACCCCGGCCAATTAATACTTCTTAAATAAGGAGGAGGTAGACCTAATAGCCATTTAATACTTCAACGTCGAAGTGGGCCCTCTACATTGTAAAGCTAGTCAATCATCCTAACTACAGAGGCCGATGATCCCTACATACGGCTTTATACTATAATTGCTGTATAACTAACGCGTCTCAAAGACTCATCTAAGGGTTAACTAGATCACCTCTGACAAACAAATAACTAACTAACTTTAAGGTTTGTGCGTATCCCATATGGATTCTACACTTATAAGAAGAGAAATCAGTCAGTGTATAACCCGAGTCTTTGCTACTGACCTCTCGGGACCGCTGGTGGTTAAAGCCTATATGCATCCCTACCACTAAATATCAGTCCAACAACAATTTTGACATAGTTCCCCAAACTTCCACAGTTGGAATCCCATTTAGACTAACCTAACATAAGTCAAGGAAAATGCCCCTTTTACTTAATACTACTTATTAGAAATGAAGCAGACCCCATTTTCTTACAAGTACATGACCATTTAATACTTCAAATCCGAGGCGAACCCTTGGTATACTTTCCTCTACCTATTCGCAATACATATCCCTTCCCCATGGGTCCTATGGTTGGAGATGTGCACATCAGTAGTAAGTATACACAACTACTGGTAGCCCCTAGGTCAAGGGTAGACTACTGTTGTGTAACTCTGTTGACCTCACATCCCAATCCATTCTAAACTAAACTAATTATCCTAGACCTAAATATTGGGCTAGGACCACTAGTTCACCCTTATCCTAAACGTATAATTAAGGCTTTATAATTTCCCACTATGAAAATTATATTGCCTCCTAGTATTTAATTCCTTCCTTATACAATTATTTACTACATTACAAAAATGTCAATTGCCCATAACAAATGGTCTTTATTATTCTAATTGGACAATTTCTAGTAACAGTTATTTATTCGTTCAAATTCAACCTATTATGCCTATTCATTTCCATAAATGCTATATTAAATCCTTTGACTAGTCCTATTATTACCATTATTGATTCCAAAGGCACGAAGGCATGATGACAACAAGAATGTCGAAGTTTAAGGATCTCGTAGAGAAAAACGGGTCATCAAAGCCAATGGTGAAGACCAACAATGACGTCACATACCATTGATATCGCCTATCGTCAGTAAAGGTAAATGGATAATGTCGCAAATTATCAGAGTGACAAAAAATATGGAATGATAACAATGATGCATCTCGTATATCGCCAGTAGATGATATCGTATGAAACCAGTAATCGATGTCGTAGACCATTGATATCACATATCATCAGACCAATGATATCAACTAATAATATATTGTAAGCATCAATGTTATAGAGGCATGATTTATCATCAATGTCACATCACATTAATGCTGCATCTATTCAATATCAAATGCCAAAGGGAAATGAGCTAAGAGATTTCAAATGTCAAGAAAGAACAAATATGAGGTTGTCGCCTTCCTTCAACATCGTCATTCAAGCAATACCACCTATTACCAATGTCGTGTCATAATAATATCACCCTGTACCAACAAAGGCAATATACAAGAGCATATTGCATGTCACCAGTATGATAAAGGGTGCCGAATGCCCTTCATATCTAGGGATGATGTCAAAAGCTATCAAGCCGTAGGCAACTAGGATGATGATGCCATAATCCTTCATACACCAAAGAATGTTGTGATTCATCGAATCAAACCAATATCCCAAGCGCCATCGAGATGGACCTTGATGCCAAAGATTAAGCATGTCGTGTTGACACATAGCTTCCATGTCGTACCATTCTACTCCTATAAATACAGACCTAGGGACATGGAGGAGGAAGAGATTCATTCTTTCCTCATTCTTACATTTTTGAAGTTTGTAACCCTAAATCAATTTGGAGATTTTAGTGCCAATTGTAATCTTGCGACCCTTATTGGAAATAAGGGCTTGTACTTCTACAATCGCATTACATATAGATAAAGAGACATGAATTATGATTTATGATTCTTATGATTTTGATACGACCTTGACTTCGTCGTTGAAAGTTCATACGTCCAGCAAGTTGACATAAGATTCCTTGAATCGTGACTTGTTTTTGAATTCTCAAGCACTTGTGATTTGAATCATAACTTGTTATGAATTCCCAAAACACTCATGATTTTAAGACTAATATGGATTAAACATGGAGCGTGATCCTTCCTAGTGAAATAGTTTAGGATCACTAAAGTCTATACTCAACCAAGTCTCACTTTCCTCACACTTTTTGGGGTTAACAAAGAAATTTGTTAACATTATTGGGCTAGAAGGAGGGCTCAAACCTCCGTCTTTGCTTAACCCACAAGTGGAACTACCCTTAACCTACATATATAAGGCATAAAGGATTTATCCTTACCAAGCATATCCTAGTAAAGAACCTTTCCAAATCCCATCCAACCTCATTTGGATAATGACTATCTCCGAACAAGGATCTTCCGAGCCTCGAGTAGCTAGGCTAACTTACCAAATCACTACTAATCCTCGATTTCACGAGGAGTAAGTATTAAGGTTCGTAGCATTACAAATCAAAGATAAGAGAAGGCAAGTAATTCATTATTATCCAGATAAATGGAGCTTAAACCCATCTCACATAGGGCTTACACAAATCTTTGCATTGGGAAAGGAAGATAAGAAAGATAACATCTTCGTAGAAATGAGAAAGAGAATTCAACTCCAAACATGGGGAACCATCTTTGAAAAAGAAATAACAAAAGACACTGATCAATTCACCAAAAAGTGGAAGAATGTGCTTAATCGTTCCTATAAATTGAACGAGACTCAAATCTATTTAAAGAGTGTTTTCTACGATGGCTAAAGAGCCCATGACATACAACAAAAGAGCTAAGTGGAAATCAAGGAAATCATCCTCCAAATTTCACAGCTTTCTAAGAACTATTCTCTTACCACTTCTTATGAGGGTATTTACCTCCTAACCAAGGAAAGGCTAAACTATTAGTCTTCTCAAAAGAAATGACCAAAGAATGAACGAAATCTTGGAGGATAATATTATGATCATCGCTGCTCAAATGGCCACTACACTAATCAATATTGAAGCTTAGAAGGGATGATCATCAATTTCCTAGGACAAAGAAAGCCTAAAGAGTTTGTAAAGAGATATTGAACAAGTCAACAATAAGGGAAGATTCCTTAAGACAAGTCTTTCTACTAGATTAATAATAGAAAGAAGTAAGAATCTCCTAAAAAACAAAGGAAAAGCCTTAATCATTACTGTTAGCAAATAAATTTTCTAACCCTAAAAGTGCTTTGAGAAACTTGGTTATCCACGAAGAATCCCTGAAGAGGCTCGTTGAAGCACTAAAGGCTTTGGTATCCATTCTTGTTGTTGTCATATTTGAAGTCACATATGCCAGATGAGTACGAGTTCAAAATTGTATATTTAGGACAACTTTGAGTTCTAAGTCGTATGTGCAAAGAAAATTCAAGTTCGAAGTCCTTGAGTCGAAGTAGGTTAGCTAAGCCAATCATGTAGTCATAATAATTCAAATATACGAAGCCATTAGTATGTTCAATTCACAAGTTCGAATCGATTACAGGTGTTCTATGCTATGTCCTCGTATAATGCTTAAGACCCATGTGTACAATGTTATCGAATTACAATATACTCTAAAATCCCTAGATTGATTTTGGGTTTACAATGTAAGAAATGAGAAGAGAATTTTCACCCCCTAAAATAACGCCCCTAGGGTCATATTTATATGGGTTTGCAGCCCTCACTCCGTTCCTTATGTCTTCGAATATGTTGACTTCGGTGGCATTGACATGAGTCTAGGGCGGACTTGTCACTAGGTAGGTGTATGTAGGAACGTCTTCGACGTATGAGAATGTCTTCAATATGCAGGAGTGTCTTCGACCTTCTTTGGCACTAACCTCTTCGCTTGTATGTCTTCAGTGGTATTGAATTTGAAGGGATTTAACCCCATTCTCTTCGTAGAACGGTATCCAATATTGTTTATGGAATATTTGCATGATGCCATAGTCGAAGTTATCCATTCTATTCTTTCAATTTCAACTTTTTAATTTAATGAGAAGGTGCGTTCGAGGTCGATTAAGTGCGTCAATGATGACTTCATGGATATTGACGATGTTCCTTATCAACACCGCTTTGCATACATATGTGGCTTCCTCGAAGTGCTATGCAGAATTGGCCTGCGAGGTAGTCTCCTAATAAAGAGCGAAGCGGCTTAGCAATCCCATGATATTGCTACAGGAAAACCCTCGTCGTCATTATAGGATAATTTCTTCGAAGTGTCTGTTGATTTGCGGAGAGGTGTATTCTTGATTTCCTTACCTCTTCGGCCATGTGTGACTTTGTTCATCATCTTTCATCATCGAAGAGTGGTATCCTATCTATTCATCATTAGCTTATAAGTGCCTCATCGACTCTACGTCTTCGATGCTAATTGTAGGAGCGATACTTTATGTATTCTTTTCTTCCTAACTTCGACGTTGGCTATCGAAGTCATGAGCAAGCCGCTGTGTACATGTCTTCGATGAGATCTACTTTGATAACTGTGAAGCCATGGCTCTTCGACCTACTTTAATGAAATTTATAGTGATAACATTTGCCCACCTAGTATAAAGAAATCCTTGACTTTTCAAGTCAAGAGCGTAGGAGTCATCTTCCCGCCTATTATTCTTCCATTCTATAATTTAGTTGTTCATTTTGGAACAAATCGACGGTGCTCAACCATCCCCTCTTCTTCTATAAATAGCTGGATTCTTATCTACTCCTCTTCTACCTACAATCAAAAAGTTTAAGCAAGTATCAAATTCTTTGATTTAGCTGTGGAAATTTCATTCTCTGACACAGATTTAAAGATAAGGCATGATTTTCATTCTACTTATTTACATGCATAATTTTTCGTGTTAAAATCATGATTAGGGTTTTATTATTTTTTGAATCGATCACCAAATTCATCTATTTGGTTTGACTGGTCTTAATTTTATAGCTAATTTCGACCATTGATTCTTTAAATTTATTAATCAATATTCTGATTTGGGGGTCTACCATTTTTGGCTGTGTGTTGGATCCATACCCACTTCTACTTGAATCCGTTTTAGTGTTGTAGTTTCCCATATCATTAGCAAATTTAAAATAGGTTGTATAATCCAATAATTGTTAAATTGTTAGCATAATGTCTTTGCATTGCTCAATTAGATTTTAATTTAATTTAGTGTTGACTTAGGATATCACAGGCTTATTAGTTAATAAAATCACATGACTTCGATCATATTCTGTATCATATCGACTTCGCCCCTCATCAATGTAGTTATGACCCTCGAAGCCAAAACGACACCTTTCCAAACTATTGTTCTGTTTGATAAAATTGTAGTATTATAAGAATAAATTGAATGTGACAATAACAAAATTGGAAGTTAACAAAATTACCATATCTTCAATAACATTGAGCTTTGATTTCAGTAAGGTGCGAAGATCCTTATCGCAATAATCATCACTACTAAGGGGCTCATTGTTCTACCAATGGAGTTAAAGTCATTTTATACCTCTTCGACTAAGTCGAAAAGAGGTTATTCTTAGCTATGAGTCTATCACTCACAGATGATGCCTATTTTAGTTAAACATGCTAGCAACGTACTCGATGCCCATTAGGATCATAGTCATTTATCTTTGATGCTTTCTTATACATGTGCTTTAGTAACGATGCCCCCTATTTTTTTTACAATTACCTTCAACTCTGCAGGTAGGGCTTTATATGACTTTGATACTTTTGATATTTCAGTTTTTATCATGTTATAAAATTGCTTAATTAGCTACCATATTTTCGACTTACGTCATCGTTGTTCAATGAGGTCAGAGTTCCTACCTCTCTAACATTGGTTATGGTTATGACATTCTTTAAGTTTTCGTTTAAAAACTGTTATTTGCCTTCTTTTAAGGATGAAAGGGCTGTTTAAATAACTAAACTTTAAACTTTACATATTCCAAATATATTATCATGATAAAATTTTAAATAAAGAATAATACCACCTTGGTAGGGCAATGGAGAGCAAGCAACCTGCTAAGAAGCCTATCAAGAAAGTTGGTGCAAAACCCAAGCCTTCACCTTCAATTGTTAAAAAAGAAAGTAATGTTACTAACCTATCATACATTACTTCTCAAGCCAAAGTTGACTCCATTCTCGATCAATTTGGGATTATTGGGATTGAGGCCATCCCTTCTAGTTCTTCGAACAATATCTATAATCCTCCAGAAGGATATTTTGATTTCAATCCATTCATATTTGGCATACAGGCTACCTTCCTTTGTCGGACTTCCTAACAAGATACCTGGAGCACCTAGACATTGCGTCGATCTAGCTTCTGCCTAATGCTTAAACATATTTAACTTGCCTAGAGGTCCTTGCTCGGAATTCTGGCCTTCCATCTCTCGGTCCTAATCAGTGTTTTAAATCTCGGATTTTGGCCAATATCTCGGGAAAATATCTCGGCTATCTCGGGCGATATTTAAAACACTTATAACTAAATAGGCTGCCAAATCTCGGATTTTGGCTGATATCTCGGATTTTTCATCTCGGCCATCTCGGGGAGATTTAAAAGCCTGGTCCTAATATTCTTTATTACTTAGCTAATCCTGCTAAAGTGGCTGATTAGCTAGGCCATCAACTGTATCGAATTCATCCTCACCCAAAAAGTTTATTCTCTAAATCCGTTAATAAAGAAAGAGTGTGGGAAACTCAGTTTTTCTTCGTCAAACGCTTCTCTGAGATCAGAGGAAATTGTTTTGATGCTAGTAAGCTTATTATCCTTAACCATCGTTATGTGTTTACTATTATTTACTGACAATTTTCCTTTCCTAGATTTGCTCCTAAAAGTCTAAGCTCTGAAGGTCAAAAGACCATAAACTCCCTAATTCTTTTAGGTGGTAATAAGAGAAATAGGCTTTTGCTCCTAACTCCACTGAAGCTCCTTCAACATTCTATTATCTTGAACCACAACAAGATCTTAGGAGAGCCGTCCGTGGTTAAATGCAACTCTCGGAGAGTTGGCTTGTTCACATTGGGTGATTCCGAAGTTTTCACAGTTAACTCCCTGGTGCAACCTAATACTGATGGTAAATTTTAATGCATTTAAAAGGAAATTATTGATGTCATCATTTTACCAACTTCCATTCTTTGTTTTAGGCTCAACTGCTTCATTATTGTTCCCAAAGAATCAAGAATCAAAACTATTACATCTAAAAAGAGGAAAGGAAAAGAGGCATCTTCAGCTGTGCCTCAACCAACCGAACTTATTTCCTTTAAGAATTCTATTGCCAAGGCTATCTAAGAATTTGAAAAAAGGGACAGACGTTGATGTTCTTAATGATGCTCTACATCCTTCTCAGGACAAAAGACCTAAACTTACGAGCGAATTTACCCCTACTGTCATGGAGAAGATAGAGCAAGTGAATATTGACTCAAGTCCCGAAGTGGTTGCTTTAGATAAAGCTCCAGAAAAGCTTAAAGAAACTTAAGCAAGACATCCCTAGAAATTCAGACTTATGATCCCCTTCTTAATGTCTCTTTTCCTCTCTCTCCAACATCTATTAATCGCATATGCACTAAACTTGGTTTGATTCTTTTTCCAACCGATCCTCTTCCCTCAAGGGCTCATCCTCAGTCTTCAACAGTGAATTTAAGGAACTGGCTCGATTGGATATCCAGTCCCCTTTTATTTCTTCCCTTGGATCACGACAACCTCCGGCTTATTCTGTTGACCCAAATTTCCTTATTCTTAAACTGTACATATCATTATGTTTCTTTATTTACTTATCCAAGTTCAACTTCTTGTATTTCATTTTAACTTAATCGATTTATAAAATTTCAGGTTGTAAAACATATGTTCCTTCTTAGGCATACTTCTAAAGAGCCTTCGACCAAAGTGGTTGAGCTTAAGGAAAAGGTTGCTTTCCATCAAAAAGGTATGATCGATATTGCTATAAAAAGAGATGGAGAGATTGCTGAAAAGGATACACTGGCTTCTTCTCTAGAAGAGGAAAAGAAATCCAAGTTGTCATTGGAGGGGAAAGTGAAAGACTTGGAAGTTGAAAACACCAGGCCGTCAAAGGCGATCTCTGAACTAATCGAGAGAAACAAATTACTTGAAGATCAATTGGAAAGAAAATCCAAGATTCTAGATTGTTTGAATAACATCATCAAGGATGCTAAGAAGAAGGTCGCCTCCTTCCTCAATGTTGCTCTTCCTAAAATCAACGAGAAGTGCAATGAAGAGGCACTATATGTAGCCTACGTCAACAATATTCGAAAATGTCCAGACTTAGATTTCCCATCTCTTTCGGCCTTGAATGAAAGGTGCAAAAGGAAGTTTAGTCTGAAAATGGAAAAGGATAAAAAGGCTCTTGAGGAAAAATTCCCAATCGAGTAAGAAATTGATGCTACGAAACTGCTATCATTTGAAAGCGCTCCTATTGATGAAGTGCCTAGGCCTGATGGAAAAGGTGACGACGATAACGATAATCTTAATGATGACGATGAAGAGGATGAAGATGATGATAATGATGAAGGCAGCGATAATGATGGTCATAATAATGACAATGTTTGTGGTGATGAAGGTGATGAAATGGGTCCACTCGATCAACCAGATAATAAAGATGAGTCTGGCGATGCTATCCCAGATATGTCTACCCAAGATGCAGCAGCCACTGATGCTACCGACCCCTCAAAGAAGGATTCTTCCAAGAAAGACAACACTTCTCAAAGTCAGAAGCCCACCTTTAAGGGAAAAATCTCACCACCTTCTATCCTAATTTCTCAGGTATGGGTATCTTTATATAAATGTCTTAGGCAATCAAGTAATTTTTAGTTAATACATTAATTTTTTTTGCTAAGGAGAAAATTGAAATATTGTTATGATACTATACTTGAAAAGAAACAAGCAAAAATTAATCCACTAAATAGAGAGCTTGACAAACAAACAAAAGATTATAACAATCTCTCTAAGAAATACAAGAAGCTTGCTAGGAGTGCGTCCATACTTAGGCATTTCAAAGAAAAAGAGATCGCTCCTCGAATGAATAAATCCATCATCATCGAACCAGACTTATAAACGAGAATCATGAATTAACGACCCTCTTACGGATGCCAATCGACGATAGGGACACCCTAGTAGAGTTCTTGTACAAAGTTTATTGTAGGAGACTGATCCTCAATTTCTTATATTTAGGTGATAACAATGGTGGTTTGCTCAGACTCCTTCACCAAAGATATTTGGATGAATACGAGACTGATCCTTATCCTAGGGCATGTTGGAACCTTCCTCGAGTCATTCCTATTCCTCTTTCCTTACACTCTCTTCTCCCCGAGAAACTTAAATATAATAGGAAGAGATTCATTTCTGAAAGGTATAAGAAATCTACTTTGTATGAACCAGAATGATTGGTATAATTGTTGTATGCTGTTTTATTTCTTATAAGCTTTATCATTTCAGTTTCTCTATTCTTAGGTTAGTTTCAGCATATTGCACTGAATAAAGGTCTTTCAAGCAGCCCAATTCCCAGGGATCTCTTAAGTAAATTCGTCAAATTGAAGAAAGACTTTTCAGAGAAATCCTCGATTCTTAAAACATCAAAATCAGCGAGACACAATTTCCTTAGAGATTTGCAAGAAGTTTACATGCATTACCCTCATTTCTGTTTTTGACTTTCTGGGTAATGAGAAGGAGAAATTACTTAGTGAAATACGATCCTTCCACACAAAATTAAAAGGTGGTCATGATAGCCCTCCTATTGGGGAATGAGATTATCATCGTTTTCCCTCAATTTATAGTACGGATGGAATCAAGGCTTCTTTTGATTCTACAATTACTTTGTCGTCTAGGTCATTTGAAAAGGCTAAGGCCATGGTTTCAAAACTTTGAACATCAATTAAACATTGTTGAGATGAAATTATAATGCAATCTTGACTTTCGTTATTATTTGTAAACTTTGTTGGTTATTAATGAAAGAGTTTGTCCTCCATGTATTGATTTTTGTTTTCTTTATTTTTACTAGGAAGCCTAGTTAGCATGCAAATCTAATTCATTAGACACCTCATGAATTATTGAAGTTAAAGATCGGCTACTTGCATATATGGAAGAGAAACAGTCATCTCGAGATGACTCGGCTTTACAATTCCCAAATAATCCTGAGGTACGAGAAGCATAGGAACTATTTCCTATTAAAATCATCTTTTAGTGCTTACAAAGAAATGACCGCTCTCATGGAGGCAGATCTCAAAGAAACGAAGAACGAGCTTCAGTTGTTGAAAAAGAGAAAGGACACAGCTCATGGACCTAACTTCTCCATTGAACTAACATTGAGATAGCTAAGCTTCATCAGAAAATAAGCGATCTCGAATTAAAGCTAATAAAAAGCCAAGTATCATGCCAATCTTCGGAGCTTATTATAAGTGGGGGTCATTCTAGCCTTTCCACTCCTACTCCAAGACAAAGAACACAATCCACATCCTTGACTAATCATGAGTTTTCTACTTTACTAAACTCTCTTCTAGGTTTGAATAACACTGCGATCTCTAAATGAGGTAATCAAGTCAAATTTGAAATGTTGTAGTATTTCAACAAGAAGTGGGAGGAAAAGATATCCCATTGCATCAATGAATATGAAGTTAAGATTCAAAAAGTTGAACGCGAGAAGTATGATCTCAATTAAAAAATCAAAAAGCTAACGAGTATAATTCAGACTTTGCAAGAAGCTAATAAGACTCTTTTCCATACCCTAAGAAAGCAGATTAACTCGATTGACGATGCAGATGCTATCCGCAAAAAGGAAAAGAAGCTCAAGGAACTTGAGGACGTATCCATTCATCATATTACTAATCCTTTAATCGCTGAGGATATGAACAAAACATCACAAAATCTCAGGCTATGATGCTAACCTGCTTTTGATAAGTTTTTCTTTCTTTTATCTACCTTTTATGCCTGCAACCGTATAAATAGCGTGTCAAATTGTAAATAATCTATAATTGAACAAATGTTACCTCTGGTATGTAACTATGAATTGAATTTCGGTTTTGACTTGAAATTGCATGATGCTTTGCACTCCATGTTCCCATACTATAAGTTTTTTGAATTTTCTTTTACTTTCTACTAAGATTGTTGCTGATTGATACTTTTATAATTTCAACGTGAATACTTAACAATGGGGATTCCCATTTAACTGATATTAAATCTTAAGAAGAACTAAAAATTCATATTTGGCGGTAAAGAGGATCAAAAATTCTGCTTTAGACATAATGAAGAGAACTAGTAATCTATACTTAATGGTAATAGAGGTTCAAGAACCCATATTATGGTGATAATAGAAGACCAGAAACCCATATTTGTTAATAATAGAATACTAGAAACCCATGTCTTGAAATCGAATCTCTTAAGATCTTTCTTCTCGGAGGTTAGATTGAGTTGGAGCATTACTTGGCTCAGATTTTGATAGAATTGAGAGCACTACTTTGGCTCTGATTTTGATTGGTTTGGGAGCACTATGTTGGCTTAGACCTCTTATTACCATTTTAGGTGATGGTTTAGGTCAGTCATCCTATGCATTTGTTTAGCTATCTTAAGCAGGACCAAAGGCTTACTCGAACTCCCTCAAGGAGGCGCTTTAGTGAGGCCATTGATAGCAGGCACTGAAGGTTGGTTCGATGCTTTAGTGAGGCCTTTGATGATGACACTAAAGGCTTACTCCATCCTCTCTCTAGGAGGTGCTCCAGCCAGGCAACGTAGGCAGGGGTTGAAGGCTTGTAGGAACTTTGGATAGGCCCTTCCGGATGGGCCCAATGGATTACTCTAGCCTCCCTCTTAAAGGCACCTTAACCACGCCTTTGATGACGGGGTTAGAGGCTTATGCTCAGGCCAGGCCCTTTCAGATGGGACTAAAGGCTTAGTCCGTCCTCCCTCTAGGAGGTGCTTTGTCTAGCTCGTGTTAGCTGGAGACAAAGGCTTTAGCCCTTTATTACCATCTTAGGTAGTGACTTAGCTTTCCATTATACTAAGAGAATTTCACTCCTCAACCTTGTAGAATCACTTATTCAAAGAATTTCTTTTATTACCTAACTTGTCTAATATTTTCTATAAAGTCGTCAAGCTTGCACTATCTTAGAAAATTGATAACCATTCCTTCTAGGCTTCTGCATTAATTAGTATCATGCCCATTTGTAAGATGGTAGTGCCAGTATGATCCCCTATGATTCCTCTCGAACTTGGGCCTTTTCATTTTTGAAGGCCAATAATCAAGCTTATCTTTGGTCAAGAAGTAAATATTCTCAAGAGAGGTGGTGAAGTTGCAATCCTTTGGAAGTCTTGATTTGGAGGTGTTTGCAACCAAATTGGCCACAAACAACTGAGAATAGGTTTGTGTAGTGAAGTAAATGAAGAAAATAAATGAAAATAGAGGAATATATCAAAACAATAAGCAAATCATAGTAGAAAACAAGAACAATAAGATTTATACTGGTTCGGCGTTGCTTGCCTATGTCCACTTTGAATATTCTCTTTATTGATCCACTTTAACCTTGATTATAATGAGTAATAGCAAGAGATAAGAGAATAATGGAGGAAATTGATTACAATAAAAGTGTTATGTAACTGGCAGCGTAAAAGTCCCCAGAGTGACCTCCTGGGCCTATATTTATAGGTGAAGGCGACCACCAATCTGTCTGGAACTTCGGCAAAAAGACCTATTCATCCATATGGGCCCACCATATGGGGCGCTAGGCCCAAATCTCAATGGATAGGGATCGGTATCGATCCCTCCATTTGTTGAATCTGTGGCAACGATCCCTATAGTAGCTCCTTCATGCTTAGATGTGATGACTCTCCAAATTTCATGTTGATTGGATGAGTGGAGCTCGAGTTTTTGCTTAATTTTTGGTTCGAATTCACTTTAGAGTTATCTCTGCCGAACCCTCCATATTAGATCATGTCGATCCCTCCATTTGTTCGTATTCTCTGAACACTATTATGTAATGCCGATCCTCCTTATTTAGCTTCATGCTTTGCTTACCGATCCATCTGATGGCCCATCGTGCCGATCCCTCTAATAACTTAACATATTGATCCAAGCACCATCAATAATGCCGACCTCTCTTGTCTATGTAACTATGCCGATTCTTAATCGTTCGCGTATATCCCTTGGTCTACATCATAACATGTTGATACCTCCTATGTCTCAACACTACGCCGATCCATCTACTTCAACCAGATTATGCCGAACCCTCTCATCCTCCAAAATATTATACCGATCCCTCGAGTGCTGATGAGTCATGTTGAACTAGGCCTCATTACCAATGCCGATCCCATTAATATTCCATCCATATTAACTATCCATCTAAATAATTATGCTGATCCCTTTCTAATCCAAGCTATTTTCCATATTTTTAGCATCCTGCATCGTCCATCTACCAACTCCGTCCAATCCGGGCTTCGTGTAGCTGTCTGAACTCTATTCCCGGGTCCTATAACCATTGCTTCACGGTCATCCTTCTTGACAACAGTTGAATCTATTTTGCATGATCAGTCCAATATAGCCGGATCAGGGTACCAGGTAATACTTGCCCCTCAAAGTATGTCTTGTGAGTAACATGACATGCTTTGAATCGAAAAAAGTCTAAATTATCGAAAAAATGTCCATCCAGCTTCCTGATTGATTGCTATTCCTTTATCGACTTTCAATAATACAAGTCCGATGTCGTATTCCGTTAGCATATACAAATTCGGTCATTCGGGACTTATAGGCCTCATTTTATCTGATCCGATCTCGAACTTGAAAGTTTCAGGCTTGATTGCAATTTCAATCGATTTCAAAAAGTTGAATTCTCAAATCGTTCCCGTGCATATTCACATACACGTTTCTGTTATTGGCTCCTAGACATGTTCGAACGTTCACTGGTCTTTGCCAATTTTAATAGTATTCCATATGCTCGTGTCTACTGTAAATCCTTCATAATCATTCATAATTCATCATCCATCATTCAACATTTTTTATTTTTTTGCGGAGGGGTCGGCATTCGACATGCTGATCCCTTGCTAGGTACACACGAATAGGGATCGACAAGTCCCAATGCCGATCCCTTTTCACTTTTGACTTGCTCCACCTTCTGCAGCCGATTCATGCGCCATGGCTTCATATATAAGTACAACTCTTCTTCCTTTCCATCTTTCACTTTTTTACTTTATCGTTCTTACTTCCCTTGCCCATGCACAAGCTTTTCTACTGAACCCTGGCCATTGCCAAATGTCCTTAACGAACAAAAATTCTCCAACTTTAAAATTAAATAAAAACATAAAATCAAGTACTTCCTTAAATCCATCTTTCCTCCATCTTCAACCCACAAAACTCGAACACTCGCCTCTGGCTTAACCCGATATATATATATGTACGACATCTCCTTTAATAATGTAATTAAGTTGTGAATTGTGAGCTTCTACCCCGAGCGTAGGGTGATGAGTTCGAGTGTCTTTTTGGCAGATGGATTGATGAGTTGCGTTAGGATATAAGGGAAAGGAGAAGAAGAAGAAGGGGAAGGAGATGGAGAAGTAGGGTTCGGTTGAGAGGGCGCTTTGTAGTTAAAGGGATGAAGGAGAGTTGTGTTTTGGAATTGGTTGGAGAGGGACCGGTGTGAGATTGAATGAAAGGGATCAGTAGAGAATAATTTGGCGAAGGGATTGGTGTGGGCTAGTTTAGGAAAAGTTTCGGTAAGAAGTTGTACTTATGAGGGATTGGTGTAGATGTCTTAAGTTGAGGGATCGACGTTGTTTGGTCTGGAGTAGGGATCGGTATAAAATGGCTAGGGTAAGGGATCCACATAGAGTGAAGGGATCAATATTGACACTAAAGACCAATCTAATCTAAGTCATTTGAGCACTAAACATCATATTGCCTTGCCTGAATATAAGATGATAAAGGACAATGCGACTTGCATACTTAGACTATCGAACTTAAGATTAAAAGATCAAACTTTCGAACTTCTCAATTTGGACTAAGTAATAAATTTGCTAACGAACTTAGATAACAATCTTCATAATTTAATATGCTAATCCATTGACCCTAAAGCTTTCGTTGCCTATCAACTTTTTTTCAATTGAAACGGTCAGCGATGACGGTCTCTCTGGGCAAAACTCCAAGTCTCTTCGTTATATTCTTGCTTTTCTGATTTCAAACTGTTTATGCTTGTTTCACACTGCACTGCACTAGTTTACACTTGACATAGGGGGAACAGGTTATTATTTTTAATCTTGATTGTCTACTAAGTATAGCTGACATAGATTCCGGCGCACAAAGTGTTCAACCAAAATGTCTCCTGATTCGGTGGAGAAACACATCGGTTTTGAAGCAATAACAAGTCCTGCCACTATATCTAGAAGGCCTTCTTCAAGCCATCATGTAGAACAACCGGAAGCTTCTAATCCACAAATTGGTCTCTTTTTTGATATTCCAATTCTTCTGATGGAAACCATCAGCCCTGCTCCTGATGCCGTTGAGGGTGCCATTGTCTTGGATAACCCTGTCGATTCACAAGCTTCTCGAATCAGTGAAGCTGCTCTTCGTCGATTATGTTCCATCCATGGGATTTCGTTTGAGGATGTTTTTGTTCCTACGAGGCAAGATAGACCTCACTTGCCCCCATCCGGATATACAGCGTGCAACAAATTTATGTGCTAGGCTGGATGCGTTCCACCTTTTAACTCCTTCGTCCAGGAGATGTTGTGGTATCTTGGGATCGCCTCTACTCAGTTGCATCCCAACAGCTACGCTTTCATTCACGAGACTTTCCTATTATTCATGAATGTTCAGTTCTGTCTGCCAACTCTCGAAGACATCATATTTATCTATAACTTCAAAAGACAATCAGGAAGCCCTTCTTAAGTCTTCCTTGAACCTTCGTCGAACTGTCAAGTCTTGATGGGTGCCTGGAACAAGCTTTCATTATTTAAGCTTGAATAGTTCTACATGCGATGTCCACTCAGATTCATAAGAAGATGGTTAGAAGGACGTAAGTGGCACTTCCACTTTTCTCTTAATTTCAATGACTCAAGTCATAATTTCTCCTTTGAATATACTAACATTCGAAGTTCTTTCAGGTGTTCGTCCATGTCCCGAAGGCGCCGAGTTTTCTAGAGCCGTCGTCGCTATTATTCAGCCTGTTGGAAGATGGTCACAAAATCAGACTCTCGGAAGCTAGGCAATCCCAAAGATCGTTATCGAATGAAGAGAGGAAACAATCAACCCCATTATGCCCCCTACTAAGGTGACTTTGGAAGATACAGAGGAGGGTGAAATCAATGATTCTCAAGCTGACAGGCTGGGAGATGATGATGCAAGCCTTGGAAAAGCGTCGATGGTTGGACCGTCGCAAGTCGGGCAATCACAAACACCTCCAAAGGGAAAGAAGAAGTTGGTGTACTGGCTACGTAAAGGAAAAATTGCGTCAGACCTGGAGTTCGTTATTACTCCTCTCGAAGAGGAATCATCTTCTCAGCGTGTGGAAAGCTCGTTAAATGGATTCTCCAATCTCCAAATTCCAGATTACATTATGTCCTATGACTTTCCAAATATAAACTTCGAAGGACTTAACTTTCCTACGACAAGCAATGAAGGCACCCAACCTTCTAATAGAGGGGAGAGCACACCCATTAGTAAAGCTACCATTACTGGTCCGTTGGGGGGAACACTAGGATACTCACAATCACATGCACTACACTACACACTTGTTATTGGTTTCTCGTACGACAACTTATAATACGCTCTTATTTGATCTTTACAGGTACAATGTCTCAATCACAAGCTTTCAATCGCCTTTGAAGCTCCTTTTCTTATCATTGCCTAAGCCGGGATTCTGAGTTCGCTCGACATAGAGATAAGGACGCAGGGAGAGATAAAGATTATCATTCGAGGGAGTCTTCTTCCTCCTCTAAATGGAAGTCCCAATTTCATGCGTTTCTTCATGACGAATATTCTAACCTTCCCACTCATAGTGGAGAAAAATCTTCTTATCGCGGCGCTCATTCCGCCACGCCTCACGAGCAACATTCTAGCTCTTTTACTTCAAGGAAGTCACAAGAGCGTCGATCCGGCAAGCATCCACTAGCCACTTCTGATCCACTTCCGCAGGATACTGCTCCCGACTCCTCTACAGTTGAAAAGTTGGCTGAACTTAAAGCCTCTTTTCTGAAGATTTTCTTTGATGGACTCAAATTCCTCCCCTCTATATATGTTATTCCTGGCTCATTAGCATGCGTGAACGACATATTCGTTCAGCACGAATCATTCATTCATTTGGTCGAGAAAGTTTCCAAGTCTCCATAGAGCGTCAGCACGAAATCGATCGTCTCAAGTTGGAGGCTATTCATAATAAAGATATAATCAAGCATTAGGATGCCGTGTTTCTTGAATACAAGACCCAACTTGCAAAAGCTAAAAAGAACGCGAAGGAGACATCAGAGGTGGTAAGTCGCATGGAGACTTTTCACAAGAAGGAACTTGACGCGATGCTTCAATGCAGCGACACGCTTGCTTTAGAAAAGGACTCCTTGCAAAAGGAGAAAGATGCTATGGCTCGCCGTGTTGAGGAGCTCAAAGAACTGTTAAATAAAGAGAGGGAGGAGAAAATTGAGGCTCAAGAGGAGTCGTAGAAATACCGCAAAGAAGTAGTTGAGGCAAGGAGCCTGAAAACAAAACTCGACGAACAGTTTGCAAAAATCGAAGCTCTGAAGGAAGAAGCCCGAGAAGAGGGCAAAAAAGAAGTGCTCGAACAACTCAACTCCCAGGTGGAGACCGCCATCAAGTCCGGTAGGAACGAGATTAAGGGCTTGTTTGGTCCACTAATTATCGAATATAACGCGAAGGTCCTACTCTATCGTGACTTAAGCTTTCTTGACGAGGGTGACCTCGAATCTCTTGTCGAAGCCTGGGAACACATTGTCAAGATGAGGAAAGAAGAGTTGGGAGAAGCCAAATTCAATGAAGAAGAACTAGTGAGAGAAGTTCTTCGAGGAAACGAGCCGTTGGATCTTGCTGCCGCTAAATTTAATTTTTTCAAGGCTCCCGCACCTACTAAAGATGGAGAGGATATCGTTGAGTCTTCTAGAACTGATCCTAAGGATTCCTCTCCTACTCAAGTAGCAGGTCCATTATCTTCTTATGATATGGAGCAAAATCTCGGCTAAGATCTGGACAAGCCTGGCTTCGAACCATAAATGCTATCTCCCATCTTCGAAGGAAGCACTCCGGCGATGACGGAAAGTCAACTGGATGCGGGTATCAAAACAGAGGAATATACCAAAACAATAAACAAATCACTGTAGAAAACAAGAACAACAAGATTTATAATGGTTTGGCATTGATTGCATATGTCCACTTTGAATATTCTCTTTATTGATTCACTTTAATCTTGATTACAATGAGAAACAGCAAGAGGTAAGAGAATAATGGAGGAAGTTGATTACAATAAAAGTGCTATGTAACTAGCAGCATAAAAGTCCCCAGAATGATCCCCTAGGCCTGTATTTATAGGTGAAGGCAACCACCAATCTGTTTGGAACTTTGACAACAAGACCTCTTCATCCATATTGGCCCATAATAGGGGGTGCTAGACCCAAATCTCAATGGATAGGGATGGTACCGATCCCTCCATTTGTTGTCTTTGGGGCAACAATCCTTATGGTAGCTCTTCATGCTTAGATGTGATGGCTCTCCAAATTTCATGTTGATTGGATGAGTGAAGCTCGAGTTTTTTCTTAATCTTTGGTTCGAATTCACTTTAGAGTTATCTCTGCCGACCCCTCCATATCAGATTATGCCGATCCCTCCATTTGTTCGAATTCTCCGGACCCTATTATGTAATGCCAATCTCCCTTATTTAGCTTCATGCTTTGCTTGCCGATCCATCTGATGGCCCATCGTGCTGATCCCTCTAATAACTTAACATACTGAGCCAAGCACCATCAATAATGTCGACAACTCTTGTCTATGTAACTATGCCGATTCTTACTCGTTCGCGTATATCCCTTGGTCTACATCATAACATGTTGATCCCTCATATGTCTCAATACTACGCCGATCCATCTACTTCAACTAGATTATGCCGAACCCTCTCATCCTCTAGAATATTATACCGATTTTTCGAGTGCTGACGAGTCATGTTGAACTAGGCCTCATTACCAATGCCGATCCCTTTAATATTCCATCCATATTAACTATCCATCTAAATAATTATGTCGATCCCTTGCTAATCCAAGCCATTTTCCATATTTTTAGCATCTTGCATCGTCCATCTACCATCTCCATCCAATCTGGGCTTCGTGTAGCTGTCTGAACTCTATTCCCGGGTCCTATAACCATTACTTCATCGTCATCCTTCTTGACAACAGTTGAATCTGTCTTGCATGATCAGTGCAATATAGCCGGGTTAGGGTACCGGGTAACAGGAGGCTAGCCTTCTTTGCTAATGTCTAGCTCTTTTGCTGCTTGGTGTGGTAATTTCACTTTCAATGATCAATTTTCTCTTCAAGGTCCTTTGAATTTTGCTTGGGGACAATAATTGACCTATGACTCTATGCCACTTCTGAGCAAATGTGTCAAAATCACTTGCGATCCCTTTCTCGAATATAGTTCCCTTAGCATGAAATTGAATGGCCCTTCTTATCTTTAAGAACAAATTATCTTTCTTAGAGCTCTCTCTCTCTCTCTTTCCAATGCTAAAATTAGAGTAGGGCAATATGGAATGGATTGATGTTTCAATTATTCAAGTCATAAAGGTCTGCTTGTTTCTTTTCATTTATAATTTATAAGGCCTTTATTCACAAACCTTGTTCTTCGTGGACTTGCAGAGCCTTAGTGATTTGATAGGTGGATCTAATTATCCAAAGTTCAAATGATCCTTGTTCAGACCGCTTAACACGGTTAGGCAACATGGTGTTAGGGATTATAGTTAGTCAACTGGATTTGGGATATGCTTGGTAAGAGAAGTTATTTATTCCATAGATATGCAGATCAAGGTAGTCCTGCTTAAGGTTTTAACGAAGTCGAAGTTTCAAGCCTTCCTTCTAGCGCCAAAATTTTAGCAAATAAATTTTTCCACCCCAAAAGTGCATTGAGAAACTTGGTTATTCACGTAGAATACCTGAAGAGGCTCGTCGAAGCACTTAGGGCTTTAGTATCCATTCTTTTTGTTCTCATATTCGAAGTCACATATACCAAATGAGTACGAGTTCGAAGTCATATGTGTAAAGAAATTTCAAGTTTGAAGTCCTTGAGTCGAAGTCAGTTATGCTATGCTAAACACGTAGTCACAATAATTCAAATATACGAAGTCATAAGTATGTTCAATTCACAAGTTCAAATTGATTACACATATGCTATGTTGTGTCCTCATATAATGCTCAAGATCACATGTGTACAATGTTCTCGAATTACAATATGCTCTAAAATTCCAAATTGATTTAGGGTTTACAATGTAAGAAATGAGAGAAGAGAATTTTCAACCCTCTAAAATGATGCCCCTTGGGTCATATTTATAGGGGTTTACAGCCCTCACTCCGTTCTTTATGTCTTTGAATGTGTTGACTTCGACGGCATTGACATGAGTCTGAGGCGGCATCGTCACTAGGTAGCGATATGTAGGAATGTCTTCAACGTACGAGAATGTCTTCAATATGCAGGAATGTCTTCGACCTTCTTTGGCACTAACCTCTTTGCTTGTATGTCTTCAATGGTATTGACTTCGAAGGGATTTAACCCCATTCTCTTCTTGGAGCGGTGTCCAGCATGGTTTTAAGGAATAATTGCATGATGCCATAGTCGAAGTTATCCGTTCTATTCTTTCAATTTTAAACGTTGAAGTTAGTGAGAAGGTGTGTGCAAAGTTGATTAAGTGCGGCAATGATGACTTCATGGATATTGACAATGTTCCTTGTCAACACCGCTTTGCATACGTATGTGGCTTCCTCAAAGTGTTGTGCATAACTGGCCTACGAGGTGGTCTCCTAATAAGAGCGAAGTAGCTCAGCGATCCAATGATATTGCCATAGGAACACCCTCGTTGTCATTGTAGGACAACTTCTTCAAAGTGTTTGTTGATTCGTGGAGAGGTGTATTCTTGATTTCCTTGCCTCTTTGGCCACGCGTGACTTTGTTCATCATCTTTCATCATTGAAGAGCGGTATCTTGTCTCTTTGTCATTAGCTTATAGATGCCTTATCGACTCTATGTCTTCGATGCTAATTGTAGGAGCGATACTTTATCTTTTCTTTTCTTCCTAACTTCAACATTGGCTAACGAAGTCATGAGCAAGCCCCTGTGTACATGTCTTCGATGAGAGCTACTTTAATAACGCGAAGCCATTGCTCTTCGACCAACTTTAATGAAATTTATAGTGCTAACAATTACCTATAAGGTAATAAGGAGCGAATAATGCCTTTGATTCTGTCATAAGGGCTGGTCAAAGCATCTTCTAGAGAAAGGTCAGAGTAAGCCTTTGGTCCCACCAAAAATGGCCTGGCCAATGCATTTGCAAGCCTATGGCCGGAGCGCCTCCTAGAGGGAGGATGGAATAAGTCTTTGGTCCTGCCTAAGATGGCCTGGCCAAAGCATCGTAGCAGCCTTCAGTACCCCCTATAAGGTCTAACTAAGTGCCTCCTAGAGGGAGGTCGGATATGTCTTTGGTTCTTATTAAGATAGCTAACCAAATGCAGCGAACAAAAGATCTAAATCATCACTTAAGACAGTGATAAGGGGTGCGATCCAAATTGAGATCATTACCAAAAGATGGTAACAAGGAAATCAATCAAAGACTAAATCACTACCCGAAGAGTAGTAAGAGGTAGTCTTTTAGAGGAAGATCAAATACAAAGCAAATCAAACTCAATCCTAAAGAAGGATTGAGGTAGTCTTCTAGAGGAATATCAATTGAAAATGAGCTATTTATGCTCCAAAGCAAAAGCAACCTTCTAGAGGAAGATCAAATCAAAAATGAGCTTTTTGTGCTCCAAAGCAGAAATCAAGCAATATTTTAGAGGAAGATCTATCAAATATGAGCTATCATGATTCAAAGAAAGTGGGAATTATCTGTTAATGCAAAAGAAATTATTATTGCCAGATGAATTTAATTCAAAGAAAGAGGGAATTCTCCGTTAACTCAAAGAAATTATTATTGCTAGATGAATTCTCTATTCTTCTATTTAGATTATTATTGCCAGATGGATTTTTTGGTCTTCTAACGGATTATTATTGCCAAAATGGATTTCTGGTCTACTATTCAGTTTATCATTATCGGATAATTTTTTGGTCTTCAATTCAGATTGTGATTATCGCCAGAAAATTTTCTGAGCTTCAATTCAAATGCCATTTTTTCCAAATGATTTTCTAGTCTTTTTTTTGAATTATTACGCCGGATGGTTCTCTGGTTTTCCTTTCATGATTCCATCAAAATTATTACCTATATTGTGGTCATCAATCAAGTTCAATACCTATTATGATTATGATTTAAATTTATGGTCTTTATACAAACTAAGATTTTAAATGCTCAAGCAGCAAGGCTTTTGGTTCACTTAATAAGCAGATTATTGGCATATATATTAAAGGCTCAAAATGTAGAAAGATATTTATGCTCAAAACAACAATTACTAAGCATCAGACTGAAATTGGAAAGCTAGCTAAAAATCTCAGACAAAATCAAGGAATAAAATATCGATCATTCAGTTTCAAGTTTATTTACCATTTAATACATTATGTACAAGAATTGCAGAAGCAAAAGATTGGATAACAAGAGAATCTGATTTAAAAGTTTACAAATAACTCTTTACTAAGAATCAAAGTCTTGAGCCATCCTCTTTAAATCTTTAGCAACTGAAGAAGAATTGGTTATATAACAAATTGCCATATCTAGAAGTTGTTTAAGTTCCTTCTCTTGTAAATAGTATTTGCATTGTCGATTGAATCAATTTAAATTTTTATTACATGATTGAGCGCCCTGTTGACCCTTCAGAAGCCGAATCTTGCCTTTTAATTTCTTAATCTCCTATGTGAAAGCATGTTTTCATGCTCAAGTCTCTCAAACTTAGCTTCATAAATATTAAGATGAGTAGAAACCTTATCACTCCACTACTTGTTCAAAAATTAAATACATTCAAATCTAACTCTTTGGAACCATCTGGCAATCTCACCATCATCTAAACTCTTAGAAGGGTTTAATATGGTAGAAAAATGTTCTTCCCTAACTAAAGGGATAGGAATAGGAAGGCTTGAATCGCCTCCACTCGCAATAAGTTCCAAAGATTGGCAGTTCACTTGACTTTTCAATAGTTCAACATCAAGATCCATCACTTTTTGATGTAACCGAGCAATCTCAGCATGAACTTCAGTGTTTTGAGAAGAAAACCAAGGTTAACCAATAACATCTATTTTTCTATTCAACTCTTGAATTCTCCCATCCCTTTCTTTAATTTGCTTCTCTAAATTAGAAGTCATCTCTTTAAAACTACTAAACGTAAATATTAATTTATAGTATTTGTCTTGCCAGTTTTGTGCATCAGGATTATCCGGAAATTATAAGGCCAGAGTGCCATGAGAAGAGCGTTTCTTCTAAAATTCTACCCTAAGACTATCTTTAATAGTATCAAGTCGTGTGAGGAAATCTGAGCCGCTAGACGCAAGTGTCAATTGTTTTTTCCTATTAAGAAAAGAAATCAATACACAGAAAGTATTTTCTTTATTAACAAAAAAGGTTTACAACTTAGGCAAATTCAAAAAATAACATTAATGTTGTATAAAAATAACTCTTAAAGTTTTGAAACAACAGTTTTGGCATTTTTAAATGACCCAACAGATAAGGTAAGGGTAGAATCAAAAGAATCTTTAATCCCTTCTAGGGTATTAACAGGAAGGAATTGATGATAGTCTCATTTCCCGGCTGGAGGGCTGGTGTAACCATATAGCAATTCAATATGATACGTTCGAATTTTACTAAGTAGTTTATCTTTCTCATCACCTAAGAAATCAAAATGGAAGTGCGGGGTCATGTGTAAACTTCATGTAGATCTTTGGGAAAATAATGTTTTGCTAACTGAGATGTCCTGAAAGTTAAAAACTTCTCTTTAAAATCGCTATTTAACTTGATAAATTTACTCAAGAGTTCCATGGAAACAGAACTATTTGAGGATTCCCAAATCTGTATAACATATAAAAAATAAACTAAGAACAAAGAGACAAAGGGGATAAAGATTATAAGCTACTTGAATTACACATTACAGTCACACAATCATTTTGGTTCGTACAATTTTGATCCCTTATAAAATTCAGAAATAAATCTCTTGTTATTATATTTAATCTTTTTGTGAGGAAGAGTATTAGGTGAAAGGGGAATGGTAGCAATCCTAGGAAGATTCCAACAAGCCCTGGAATGAGGGTCGCTTTTATGATCGTCTAAGTATCTTTTATGAAGACGTCTAATCAAGCCCCTAATTTTTTCGACCAAGAAAGAAAAGTATGTGAGGATATTCCTAGAATAAATTTTATAGAGGAACTCCACTATGGCCTCCTTATCATCAATAAGCATCTAGAATAGAGTCATTAACTTTGCATTCTCTCTCACAATTATGTCCCGATGAAGGCAAGCTCTTTTCAAATGAGGGGCAGCTTGCTTTTCCTTAATGAACTTTAATGGTGCAAAACGAGTAGAGAGGCACTTGTAATTGTAAGAAAGTTTGTTAAGTTCATGAACTAATCTATCAACTTCTCTGTGCGATTGACACACTTCCCATTGACTCTTTTCGTACAAAGTCTCATAATAATATTTCTTCTTTTTCTTAAACTAAGATATTAAATTTGTTAACTAAAACTACTTAGCAACTTTAGACATTTAAATATAGAACTTCGTAGACCTTAGGAAGTGGGAGTTTGTATTTTCTCCTTTGGTTGACAGTTGGAAGGTGCACTATCTTTTGAGGAGGATTCCTTCTTTGTAGCATCGTAGGGATCACAAAATTCAGCAAAACTTGCATCATATGCAGATAATTCTAAGTTAGGATCGTCTGATCCATTTCCCCCATCTTTTAGCCTTGAAGGACCCTTTTCGTCGCCATCACCACCACCATCATCATCATGGCCATCACCATCATCATTATCATTGTCATCGTCATTGTCTTCTTCCTCATCAGAATCTATCTCTTCTTCAGGCGAGGGCCATCAAAAGTTAATAACTTTTTAGCATCGACCTTCTCTTTGGTGAGAAACTCTTCTTGAAGTGACCCATAAGCTCTCCTCAATATGAGGCTAAACTTTCTTCTGGATCTTTCTTTCCATTCTGGAAGGGATGGAAAGTCTAAATTTGAATACTTTTGGATGTTATCGCCATATGCCACGAACAAAGCATATTCGTAGCACTTCTCGGCAATCTTAGTAAGAGCGCTATCAAGGAAAAAGGCGAGTTTCTTCTTAGGGTCCCTGATAATGTTGTTCTAGTAAGTCAAGATATCACTTTTTCTTCTTAATTATCCATTAAAGATGCATTCCCATTAACTAGCTTGGCCTTCTCTTTGTTGGCTTTCTCAAGATCTTCTTTTAGTGCTTTCACTTCTTCCTCCAATAATTGTTTAGCTTTCTTTTCCTCATCAAGAGAGGAAGCAAGTTTATCTTTTTCAAAAATAGCCTTATCCCTTGCTTTAGTGATGCCAATTATTCTATTGTTAAGCGAAGAGATTTGTTCCTTGAGCTTGGCCACTTCATTAGAGGGCACTCGAGAAGCCTCTTGGAGGAAGAACGTATGTTTGGCCGCTTGAAATATGCAACAAACATAAGTCATAATAGGATATACAGAGCTAAAAGCCTAGTTTGACCAAACAGAAGGAAATGCATACCGATAAGAGTTGTTTTATAATGATGAAAAGACGATCCTTCAAATATATCGAAGGTTGCGATGGCCTGAAAGAAACCAATGAAGGAGATTGGGCAACCATTCGAAGAAGATCATCAAAACTCATCATAGGAGTTTGAGCTTGAGCCTCTGAAGGAAGAGAACCATTTAGAGAAGGAAACATCCCGAGCTTATCACATATACGGTGAAGGGCCATTGGAGAATCAGGAAGAGAAATGTTGAGAAGGGAATCCGTAGAGTGAGCCAGCTCAGTTGATTTTAAAACTATATGCCTGAGAGAACCTAGATTTGCAACATCAAGGCTTAAATCAATATTCATATATTCCTCCACATCCACGACAACATGGGTATAATCATCCATGGGCTTAGGTTTTTTCCTTGGGAAAGGAGAAGTATCAACAAGTGCACCAGTGCTCACTTTTCTTTTAAGCGCTTTAACCGCCTTAGCAATGGAATCATCAATAAGCGCAGATTTACTCGATCCGGTTAAGGCGGGAGCATCATCCTTGATCTCCTTCTTCTTAGAAGCAATAACAAGTGCGAAAGATCCTAAATCAAAGAAAGAAGCTTATAAGATAATAACATAAGAGATTCCATACAAATAGTAATGAAAACTTACCAGAAGATTCGAGTTGAACCAAAGAAGAAGCGGAGAAAGTATTTCGATTACTAATGACCAAAGATCGTTTCCCTTAGGCATTTCCCTTCATCATTGGAGGTTCTCCAAGTATTATGTGCTTATCCGAAATTGGGGAGTATTTAGGGAGATTCACTTCCGTCAAAAGGGCAAGCTTGTCGCCCATACTCTTAGAAGCTTGAGTCAGAGACTAGATAGTGTCGTCAACAGAAGAGCTTGGTTGTTTAGAAGCAGGACCCGAAGGAAAACATTCATTATAAGAGAATGACAAATATAACATAAGTGATAGAAAATGGAAGCTTACTGAAAATGGAGAAATTTCCCCTAATCTGGGGGGAATAGCATCTAACATAGAAGAATTGGTTCTCCTATTCCTTCGTGTTGTTAATAGTATTGGTGAGTAAGCTCTTCGGGAAAGGTCAAATACGATACAACGGGTTATCCAGCTGATCACTTAATCTCACAAGGCTAGCTGTGATATGGAGAATTTCAACACTTAAAGAGGGAAGTTTGCTTGCCGAGCGAAAATTCTAAGGCTCAAATAGGTGTACGAGTTAGGAATTTATTGAATCAGAGCAATATTTAGGTGCTCCAAGAAGCGCAAAGAAAATTGGGAAAAGGCAGGTACCTTGAGTGCCAGATATCGATCGGTGTTAAGGCAAATAATCCTTTTGGAGGGTTGTCAATTATGCCAGAAGGACCGGTGGGAATAAATTCTATATTTATAATCCTAAATTACTTGAGGATAGTGTCCACTTCTTCTTGAGTGGTAATATATGATTGGTTAAGGTGGTAATCCCCTTTCTTGACCGAGGGAGAAGGTTTGGAGCTCTTACTGGCTTTCTTGCCTTTCACTTGCATGCTAGGTGATATTATACCAAATCAGGGAAGTATTAAATATTTTGTGAAATTTAGAATGCTTATGATACAAAATAGGCAGTTATATGCTAAAACAAGAGGTAGGAAATTGATTATAAATTGTCTAAGTCATAACACTAAAGTGCTAAGGTTCATGCTTAACAATAATATTTGCGACAAGCTTTGAAAATTAGACAATCCATGTTGAATTTATGAAGTACTTTAGTTTTTAGTCAATCAAAAATATATACATAATTGTTAGATCCATGGTGAAAACGTAAATGTATAGTTATACAAATGAAGTCCGACTGAATGTCAAAATCATTAAATTGATGTCGTAATAATGATGTCATAATAATGACCCAATGTTGAAGTGATAAGTAACCGAAATCAATGAATGATGTTGAAATGGTACAAAAATATTTTTATAAAAAATATCAAGTATATAAGTAGTTTAGGAATTTTCCATACGATAACTATGACACAAATTTGTGATGTTGCATAAAATTTAAACCACAACATTGTAAATAGTTGTTAGAAAAGAATAATTACACACAATGTAAGGTTATCAGCTTCACATGGTAACCCCTTAAATTGATGTCACATTCATGAATGATTTCCCAACCTTTGTTTAGTTATTAACATTATAAGGATCTCGTATTATAAAATTTTCTAAGTCTTGAATTGGTTGCCGAAACATAATAAAAATGGGAAAAACTATTTGATGTTGAACATCAGTTGATGCCATAAGGCAACAATTTCAGAATCAAACAAGTTAATACCGATTTTTGGATTTAATAAATCTATTCACTTCGTAAATAAACTAGACGCTCTAAGATTGATGTCACCTAACTCTAATTAACCCAGTAAATCCTCCACTGATAATTAAAAATTAATTCCATTCGTAAGCATTGTAGATCATTATTTCAATTAGTAGTATGAAAATTAGTAATTAAAACCTAATATCTAAACCCAAATGTCGGTTTGAATCCAAGAATCCCCAAATGAAATCCTAATAATGATTCCGATATAAAATTTCTTAATTTAGGTTATCAACATAATTAAAAATGAAGATCGTACCTTGATATTAGCTAGGATGCCTGAGGTTGAAAGTTTTGAATGATTTTGAGAATTTTAAAACTTTCTTTTTTGCTTGAGTTCTGGATCGCAGGAAAAAAGGGAACTAATAAGAATGTAACATCCCCCACTTGAAGGCACAAAACTAACTGCTACAAATACTGCAGTCATCCATATTTATTAATTCTCGATGACCAAATGCGGTAATGTTAGATACATTGATATAACAGAAATACATGGATATGAAAGATTATTAAAATCATTAAACAAAATTCTCATTCCATTTCAATCATATTTCAAATTCATTACATAATCCCAAATTCGAGAACCTGGTTCAGAGAAAATATAATTATTATAAACTAAGCCAAAAGCGACATATGAAGATGCCCCTCCTTGGATGATCAGAGTCTAAACATTGGCAATTAAACAACTTTTCCTTTACATCAAAACATAGTGGAACCAAATAGAAAAGAACTCCTATCAGCTAGCTTGCCTTCTGCGCGTCTCCAGAAGCTTATTCGTCTAAAGGAGAACCTGAAAACCTCAATTCTCAGTTTACTCAAAATCAATTAAACACCCAAGAGTTTAAGGGGAAAACAAAAATTTCGAGTTAGACTTAAACTTGGTATGAATAATAACCTACCATCTCGAACCATTTAGATATCTAGCCAGACCATGCGGCTTAGCGGAACGAGTTTTCCTCTTACTAGTAATCTTACCTTAAAAATTTATAATAACCATATATTGTGGTCCTGCATCCACAATGGTTAAAAACATTGCAATTTAAAATATCATGATGACATGCAAACAAGCAAAATATCCTAGATTTCCGATCCTCATCATTTGACTATCTGTCTCGGTTAAAGTTTCTAGGGTCACTATTAACCTAATAGTTTTTATGGGCTGACTAATAACTTGTTCAAGGCTTATGGACTATTTGTCCGGTTTCGTAGTTTTCATGGGATCACTAAGAACCTATTGGCCCCTGCCAATGACTTCAGTATTTCATGGGTTCCCTCTGAACCTATTGGTATCTCCAATAACTTCTCTTATATCATAGTTTTCATGGGTTGACTATGAACCTATGGGTCTCTATCAATAACTTCAACCGGATAGAGTTTTCACGGGATCACTACGAACCTATTGGCCCCTACCAATAACTCTCTCCAAACATAGTTTTCATGGGTTTACTATGAACCTGTCTAAATTGACAACTTCTTGATCAGTCTCTAGGCATCCTATGTTCTGGTCTACCTAACCTTCTGGATGCAACTCTATACATTTAGGAGTTAACTCAATTTATATTCACTACTGGGTCAACATAGCTGGTTATTCTACCCTTACACCCCAAAATACAGTTATGGGTCCATTATATAGTGAATATGTTTATAGAAGAAGCACATACGATAACATAACAATACCAACATTTATGCTTAAGATCCTTGAAATCATTTCCATATGAAACATGGTTAATGCCTTTAACCCAATATTTTTATCAAGGAAAGCTTCTTCAGAAACTCCTAAATTAAAACCATTTCAAAGCTCTTTTATAT
The DNA here is from genome assembly GCA_030737815.1 of Allium fistulosum. Classification (NCBI taxonomy): domain Eukaryota; kingdom Viridiplantae; phylum Streptophyta; class Magnoliopsida; order Asparagales; family Amaryllidaceae; genus Allium; species Allium fistulosum. The sequence goes on from CM060905.1 coordinate 290,037,347, forward strand.
TGCTAGGGGTTTCCCTTTAAAAAAAGAGATTGGGTTCTTTGTTTTGAAAACTAAGACTTTCAAAACCTTAGACATTTACTTTCGAAACCATTAGAATATATCTTTCAGAAGCATTCAAATCTTCTTTTCAAAACGCTTAAACATATGCCTTTCAAATCACTTTAAAATATCTCTTTCGAAAGCATCAAAACCTTCCTTTCAAAACCATCAAAACATTCCTTTAAAAAGTATTGAAGCATATCTTTCCAACTTATAGAAGCATAGCTTCAAAACCATTTGAAAGTACATCTTTCAAAACTATTGGGTTTAATCTTAAATATAACTTTTGGGTCAAAGTGAACATAAGCGAAAGTACCCCTTTCGAAACCATTAACCTTCAAGTAAAAGAGTTTGGGGAAAATAGATGGCTCCGAAGCCATCCTTTCGAAAGCTTTAATCTATTAAGTAAAACCATTGGAAGGATAGCTTCTAAACACCTTTCGAAGCCATTGCCTTTGAAAACTTTAGTTTAAATGGCTACTAGAGCCCTTTCAAAAGCATTGGGAAACGGCCTGTTATATTTATAAAACAAAAGCTTACCTTTCGAACTCATTGAAAACTTCAACCTATTCGAAAGGCATGAAGACGGCAGCAAGGTTTCATCTTGGTTCAAAACTACCCTTTCGAAATCTTCTCTTTAAACATAATATATGGCAACTCATTCGAAAGCTACCCTTTAAACGAAACGGTGGCAACCCCTTCGAAAGCTATTTAAAATGGCCCCGACCCCTTCGAAAGCATGGTTTCGACTCTGTACCTTTTGCCTTTCTCCAGTCTACTACGTACCAAAGCATTGATACCATGTGTATTGGTTTTGACTTGGTTGGGGCGGAGTTATGGGGTCGAAAGGTTGCTATTGGAAGTGGCGAAACAATAAATCTCTACAAAACAGGTTTGTTGCCCTTTTAAGTAAATGCTTTTCAACCAACTTTCCTATTTGTAAAAATATAATTGGTTGCCATAACCTTTACAAAACTCTTTTCTAAAAGGCTACCGAATTCATTAAGAATTAATTAAAAATAATTAGCAAAGAAGCCATTCCCTTTAGCAAAGCAATTAAGACATTTAAGACCTCCAACTAAATTAATTTAAAATTTCCATAGTAAATTACATAGGAAAAATCCCCAAAAATTATCAAAATTCACTTTTAATATGTTATCTAACTTATATAAATTTTAGACCCCAAATCCTTTATATAATAGCCAAAACAAATTTTAAACCCAATTACTTATTTCTTCCTTCAAAAATTCATAATCTATTATCCATAACTTGGATAATTACGAAAATTTTAAACCCATCTTCAAAATAATGTTTTATATAACATATTAAATCCTCATGGCATTCGAAACCTAATAAATATGATTTTAGCCTTAAAATCGAATAAAACATTTATCAAACATACTTGTTTGAATCAAACATATCATGTAATCCATGCATATCATCATTAAAATCATCATAAATGCTTTAAACTTAAAAACCCGAAATCAAACGCTCTTTAAAAACGAAAATGAGATGGTTTTGATTATTATTCACCTTGCTTCGGATAAGGAACTTGAGATTTGATCTTGCTTAATTCTCCTTGCTCGATTCCTTAGCTTTTAATTGATTTTTCTCCTCTTTTCCCCTAGGTTATGACCGGCTTGAGCTCTTTGGTTCATGTTTTAAAATTATGAACTTGTCTAATGAAAATGAGAATAAGGGTTTATGGGTTAAGGGTTATGGTGGACGGCTATTCCCCATAATACCCTTGCCTTATTATCTTATTAGTTAACTTATAGAACCATTTCCATAAACTCAATCTTTTAAATTTTTATTTAGTTGAGCATGGCCTCTAATAAATTTTCAAATCTCAATCCCCTTATAACTCTAATCTTTACATTATTCTATTTAATTTATCTAATTAAATCTCCTGAATAATGCTATTTAAAATTTGGGGTGTTACAAAGAAACTCTGTTATTCGAGACTAACATGGAGTCAACATAGAGCATAATCCTTCCTAGCGAACTAGCCTTGGACTACTAAAGTCACTACTCAACCAAGTCTCACTTTTCTTACAATTTTCGAGGTTAACGAAGAAATTCGTTAACATGTCCCATTAAACACATTTATGTTCCCATTTAATTCCTATAACTCTCTATTAACCACTTGTAACGACCCGGACCCGACGCTCGAAAATCGACATTCAATACATCACCTGTATTCAAATGTCGGAGATTCAAACGTTGGAGTCTGGTTCATCGGAGCTTATAACAACATTAAGTGATAACAACATAGCGGAAACAAAATGATAATCTTATTAATATACAACATGGATACAACATATGATCACCAACATCAGAGTACAATGTATATGATACAACAACAGAATACAACACCACAGCGGAAAAGATAACATGACAACTGAATAACACCAACAGAGCTTCCAAAAGAGAGAGCGAGAATCCAACATACTGCGACTTCGATAAGGTCTTCCAAAACTCCAAAGACTTTCAGATCCAAAAGGCTTCAAAACCCAACAGCTTCCAAAACAAAGAATTCAAAGATTTCCGAATCTACATCCACTATCTGAACTAGCTCCAGAACACGGATAACCTATCTCTAGGCTTCCCGTGTGGAAAATTATGGGTACCCAGAGTTTAGAAGGGGGAACAATAAACTCCGGGCCAGTCATGGGACTGGTATGAGTAAACATAAAACAATTGTTTGCACAAAAGAAGAAATAGAAAGAAATCTGTTCATGCTTTGGGAAAATGAAACTACCATAAGGCCTCCCGACACACACACAATGCAATCGCACACTTAGGGGAGATTTCTCCTTATAGCAGTCAAACATGCTTGATACTCAAAAATCCTTTTGATATTATTATTAGTGCATAGTGTGGAAAACATTTCGAAAGTATAATATTAATCTTAGCCAGCATAGGTACCATTATATTATGCCTACTATAGCTACCACTTGAGGTGGTAGGTTCTACAACTGCAATTGTAAAGGGCTCGTATTGTTTTGTTTGGATTTCCAACAAATGGTCAAAGATAAGGAACTTCCTTTATCCGAAAGGGTACGCCTCTGGAGGGACGTCCCGAGAACCTAACCGGATCTCTGCCAACACAAGGCCGGATTACCTCTGTAAATAGGTAACTAATTGTCACGAGTATGCCATCCCCCGGTCGTAACCGACCTTTATCGAGGGCCCTCTACACCAACAACCACATAAGAAAAATATCTGGGCTCCATACCAGAATACCACTTTTTATCCAGAAGGAAATGCACATACCCTGAGGGGCACGATCCCCATAACCTTGCTGCATCCTTTCCTGTTTTGAACATTTCCGGGGTGTGAGGTTCGATGAAGTCTCATCCCACAAAGCTACGCTTTTCACAAAAGCCATGCTTCGATCAACCAATGATCAACACTCAGCATGCCATATTACCAAATTAGGAATATATCACTAGTAACCATCAACTACATAACCTCTGAGCTCGTACGTCCCAGAGAAGGGTGTTAAGCTAAGAGAATAAATTCTCCGCCACCAAATAGAAATGTATTTGATAGAAACCGGCTTTACATCTCAAAGTGTAATGTCAGACATACATCCATACAAGTCCATCCTGGGTCTGAATGGAAACGAAGGCACTTCGAAAGAAGTCCTTGCAAATCCGGATATCTACAATCCCGACCGGACTCCCCATCACATATGGGATCTCTATACCGGAGCAACTCAGTGCAGAGACAATCGACAGGTAATCCTTTTATTCTCAAAAATGCCCGGTCTTCACCACCGTCTTCAAATGCACTCCCATTTCGTCGTATCATTATTCGGAATGGGTTTTATGACTTAATGTCCTCTCCCGGCTTAACCGAATAATGAGTGCTTATTTAAAAACACATGGATACATAAGTCACAACAAATTTCCATTTATAATCTTTTAAACAAAAGATTCACCTTTAAGATTCGATGTGGGTTTCAGATAACCATTTGGAATCCGACCCCCGGTCGCATCAAAATTCAAATGCCGTTTCAAAGGCCAAGTTGTTTAAGTAAACAATTGTAATTCAATTCAGAAGTTCACATTCACATAGTAATATATCACAGATATCACAGCTCAATCCAAAACAATTCATATCACAGAGTATCATAAATCACATATCGGAGATATCAACAATTCAAGTCATTCATATAATCCAATTATTTATAAGAAAGATTTATTTAATCATATGATTATAATTAATTTAATTAACTCAAAATGAATTAATTACATATGAATTTATCACTTAACCCTGCTTAATTATCATTAAGTAACTACAAACCATTTTACTTAATTATTTAATTAATTAATCACATAATTACTTCATTAATTATCCTTTAATTACTGATTAATTATCCTTAATTATTAATTAATTAATCCTTTAATTATTAATTAATTAACCTTTAATCATCATTTAATTAACCTTAATCATTAAATTAGTTAACCTCTAATCAATCTTTAATTACCTACATTAAGTAATTATTCATTAAGTAATTATCCTTTAATTACTTTCATTAATTAATTAATCCTTAATTAATTAAGACCTTAGTTAATTAAAAGATAACCCATTTATCTTAATTAATTACATTAATTATCATATAAATCTTATTAATAACCTTTGGAATTAATTATCAATTACCAATTAACTTAGACCTTTAAGTTAATTAACCTTTAAAACATTTTATCTTCTTAATTAATTCCTTAATTACATTATTAAGTTTATTTAGAATAAACTTTTAAAATAAAGGTTATATATGTATATATTAAACATTTTAAACTTAAAATAATTTGTTTTAAAATCTTTAATTAAATCAACATTTATTATTCAAAAAGAAATAGGCTAAGAAATTGTTTAAACTTGACCAAGTTTTAAAATTTAAAAACTTGTTATTCCATTTTACTTTAAAACTTGATATCATCATAAAACCCGAGCCAACAGCTAAATCCCCCGAGTTCAACCCCGAGCAACTCCCTCTCGTCTCATCCCCGAGACAATCCACGATCCACTTCGAGCAAAACCCGATAAAAACCTTTCTTCCCAAACCATCACAACGAACCCAGATACTCAAGATACTTGTGCACATGCACAGGCGATCCGGTCACCTCCGGTTGATGCTGCGACACTCAACACGTCGACGATGATCTCGTCGACAAACCCGAGCACCCAGAAAACCCATCATCGTTGGAAATCATAATCGAGTTACTCGACTCAACCTGTAACCCAACTTCGATCAACTAAAACGACTCGCACCGTCGATCTCGTCCACCAGAGTGCACGCCGTCGCGTCCAACTCTTCATCGAAGACCCATGCTTCTATCCCACTTGCCCCGATCACGTCCGATTCGCCATTGATGATGAAATTGCTTCGACATCACCCTCGACTAAAACTGGGTCTAAAACCCTAAACCCTCACCGTGCCGCCTCCACGATGATAGGAAAATTCTCCGATCATTTTTCCCGAACTCGACTACCTCCCAGACACCTTCAGAAGCAACCCCGATCACCCACCTCACTCCGATCGCCATGAATTGCCAAAAACCCATTTCACGTTCAACCTCGAATTCCTCAATCGATACGACACTAAAAATCTTGATTTTTCCTTTAAAAATCATAACTTTTAAATACAAATCAGATGATGTAAGTGAAATTTGAAACCATGACAATTGAATTTTTGACAAGTATTTGAGTTTCACTGTTTATCTTCTTCCCAGTAAAAATTATCCTCAAATTTATCTTAAAACTATTTTTAGAACTTAGATCTTGATTTTACAAATATGTTTCGTTTAGATCTTAAGGCCTAACAAGAATCAGAGGAAGAGAATTTGATTTTGAAACAGGTTTTGAAACCTGTAAACCTGGAACAGAACAAAACTTCTTGTATCCAGACATGCACACAACATTTACATGTATATATATACATGCAGGCATATTTATATCTATACAAATACTTTTCACAACGTTATCATCATATGAAATCAAGATTCAACAGATTTCAAACCTTAATAAAGTAGTTTACTCACCTGGTTTTTGATTTGAACAGAGAACTTTAAAATTTGAAAAACTGGAAAATGTTTTGGACTTTGATCTGCAACTTGGTTTTGATTTTTGAAAATTTTGATTTGCTTAGCTAGTTGAAATGAAGCTTGAAAGAGTTGAATTTGTAGTTGTCCTTTGAATTTTCTCAGGTTGTTTTATTTCTCAAGTTTGGTTTTGAATGTAACAAAGGAAATGGTAAATGAAGGAGTATAGATATATATATATACATAGCCCTGTTTTCTTTTTATTTATTATTTTAAAAATAAAAGAAATAAATGACACTTGTTAATTGCATGATAAAATTAAGTTAACACTTGTAAACACCTATCTTCATAAGCCTACACATGTCTTTATTCATGTATTAATATTTTTATATTATTTTAAATTATATTTTCTATTTTTATAAATACATATCCTTCCTTTATATTTATATAATCTTAAAAGAAAACGATTTAAACTAAATTATACACTAATAAAAATCACATATATATTATTTTTAAATCCAATTTATTTTTAAGATTTTTTATTTTTGAATTTCAAATTCAAATTCTATTTAAAATCTATATATAAACAAACCCATATCTTATTTGTTTTTGGAAAATTTCAAATTAGTTCACAAATTAATTCTAAAATTATATTAATTACTAAATTAAATTTGGCTTAAAAATGGGATCGTTACAGATTTCCCCCCTTAAGAAAATTTCGTCCTCGAAATTTGAAAGTAAATTTGATTATCTTTTGCTTTTATTTCAAACAATCAAAGCATACATATCAGCCATATATTAGCAACCAAAGCAAACAATACACATTTATTGCCCTATTAATTTTGGAGTTATTATCTTTTTTCCATTTGAACCTCCCGATCAAATAATTTACTACACTAGTTATAACTAATGCGAATATCGATGTATATTACACTATGTAAATATATTTTTATTTGTAATTGTTAAACGTAGTTATACTTGTGTATATATTCCTATTTCTAACTATTATTTCCTAAACTAGAACATTCATTTCCACATTTATTTTATTAGAGTCATCCTTCCAAAAAGGATTACTGTTATAATTTTCCATAAATTACCCAAAAATAAGACTTTTTCTTTGTTTGAAATTACAAGGAATTATCTCTTTTCTTTTATTGAAATAGACAGTGCGAATAATGGAGAAAAATATCCGTACTTTACACATCTCTTTTTTTTCTTTTTGTTGTATTCCTTGTTAATTAAAACGATGCACTTTTTATACATATTTTGGAGTTAGATAATTTATGAAAATTACAACAAAATATATATAATTAAATTGTACCTTGCTCCCAATAAATTAAAACATCGAAATTCACATTCTAAGTCAAATTAGGGCAATCTAAACTTATATTAACACTTTACAACCCAACTATAAATCTGAAATAAACTTTACAATTTTTCCAGATTAGGATGTAAATAACATTCGTATTCCAATATTCTATTTTATAGAATATGTAGGCAATATTCCTATACGTTCATTTTAAGCCTACAACTCATTAAATCTTATATGGGCATAATAAATAAATAAAATTCAACGATATAAATTTTAATGTTATAAATAAATCATATAATTTTCCACTCACCTTTCAAGCTTCCCAAATCTTCCAAAACTGAATCCATTCCTTTACTTGACTCCTTTTCCATTCTAATCCAAAAGAAAATATATAACAAGATATATGCATACCATTAGAGTTACAGATTTGAGAGGAGATTTAGGTTAAGGGAAATATAGATTTACAATTATAGAAATTACCTTTTTCTTTCGCAACGTTGATTCCCTTCTTCCCTTCTTATCTTTTATTTTCTGTCCTTCTCCAATTATATATAAATAATATAAAATTTTATAATTAATTAAAATAGTGGAGAAGGGAAAATGGCATAGCTTTGCTGCATTCATCAGAAAATATGAGAAGAGAAAAGAGGGGTTAGGCATATATTTATAGGCGCTCGAATCAATAGTATCCCTTAAATTCAAATAATTAAATTCGGGAAGTTCAACCAAGATTCATCCTAGCCACCACTTCAGGACTGGTCGACTGCTCCCCTATAAGTGATTGACCGGCCCAAGGAGGGGGTCGACTAGTAGGTTCCCGCATTTATAATTATTTAGTTCATATTTTTCCATTTTATTTATTTTCATTTTGAAAACTTCAAATGCTGATAACTTCTTCGTTTGAGCTCTAATCATAAAACTCCAAGTATAAAAGTTGCTCAGAAAGTCATCACGAATGCAATGGTGCATGTTTCGTAGCCAAATTCCGACATTTGTTCAAATTTCATTTTTGAGCCCTATTAATTATTTATTAATTTCCGTTAATTTTACGAGGTGTAACATTCTCCCCCTTTAAAGAATTTCATCCCCAAAATCCCCCAGGGTTGAATCATGTAACGTAGAACGTAATCAATCTAAGCTATCCAACCAATTACCGCACAACAATTTTTTCATCTAAACGTATACAAGTGCACGGTGTATCACGACATATATGATACATATGCAAAATAAGTATAAATAGGCGTCACATATATTAACGCATTCTTTTAAAAATATTTTGAAAATATGATGCAAACAACCCATTTTCCTGCCAGTTCAATATGTATGTAAGTTTTCAAAAATAAAAATTCCTTTTCACACAACAAATTTCCACACTCTTATGAGTAGGAATATGGTTCAACCAATTTTACATTCAATCTCTGTCATCCAATACCTAGCACATAATTTGTAACATCCAAAATTTTGAAAATCTAATTTTCCTAAATCTACAATCCTATGTTAGAAAATTAAATTATATGGAAAATTTTACATTTCCACCCTTCTTTTGGATACCCATTTCGTTCTACCTTGGAACATTCTCTTTTGCCCCTAAATTTTATCCAATTATAATTCACATAAGGATTTTTATTTTTGGATGTTAAAACAGAATTATCCTAAATGCAAGTTTTTGTTCACATCAACAACGTACAAATATAAATTCCAAAGCTAAAACAGCTTTCCCTTTATTATCGTATGTTTTTTATACAACACCCTTATCAGACATAAAACTCATATTCACTAATACGTCGACCCTCCCTATGCTAAGGAAGTGGCATTAGAAAATTGGAAATTTTCATTTTCGATCAAAAACATTTTCTCCCTTTAAATCAAACTTGCAAAATAGTAAAAAAATGAATTTCCAAAAGCATTCAAACAACTTTTCAAAGCATTTAAACACAACTTTTCAGAAGCATTGAACATAATTTTCGAAAGCGTTTCAATGCAATTTTTCAAAAGCATTAGAGCATAAATTTTATTTCAAAATATTTTCCTTTCCATCCTTAAAACAAATCAAGCCACATCTTAACGTAATGTGGACTAAGTCAATGTGTTTATGCATATAATTGACCCTAGCATTGTGCAATTAATCCGAGATTTGGGGAACATTTCATTTTACTTTGAAACAACAAATTACCTGCAAGCATATTTATAAATTTTAGCTTTTAAGGCATAAAGATAATGGTCCATGATTTCACAACATCCCTTCCCTGTACTCCACTTGCTAAAGTTTATATTTTCCTAAAATTCTAAAGTTTTGGGATCTAAGCATTCTTTATCTCTAGTTGCTAACTTAACTTCCAGCTTTAACTCCATTTTATCGCTAGTTAAGTGTTCTTATGAGATCTCCTTATTTACACTGTTTCCTAATATATATATAACGGTCAAAGCTCATCCAGATAATCGACAAAGTGATAGAATAGAAACATATCTCATATTATATTGTACGCGTTTCCAATATCTAAAGGGAGATAACTAGCGATTACAACCCAATAACCTAAAATAAAATGATTTTTGGAAGTTTCCTTTCATCGTCAACTTCTCTAGATGATTTTGTAGCCCTATCACCTCTTGCTCCATTAAGATGGACACTTCTAGTATGCCACCCACATGTCTTAACTCACCTTCTTGGCTTTGAATAAATAAGGTCCATCCATTAATTCAATTATTACACTCGATTACTGTATTAATTGTGCGTTCCCATACTGAAGTGGGTAAGAAATATAAACTATGCACATTTAGAATAACTCATCGAAAAATTAGCTTGATGGAATAACTTCTACCATCTATCTTGCCTTCTTTAACCTTGAGTCAACCAACATCCTTTATGTGTGTTTTCCATCTTGTTACTCTCTTCTTCAATCATACTACTATATCCTTACAATAAAAATCTCTTGATATTACCCTCCAACTTTTGTATTTACTTCCATTATTTTTGATCTTTCATGCGAGTATTCCCATAGTACTTGCAAAATTGTACTTTGATATCATCCCCTATTCTTTTAAGGATTCTTCTCATAGCTTCCACACATCCCTAATAAAATATTCGTATGCTCATACCAATATTCTATATATTCAACAGGGATTCCTTGTTGCTACCCTACGAGCACCATAGATATTTTATTCATAATCTAACCTTTACCATGTCTTACCTAGGTAGTCATCCCTATCTACTCCATATTTAAAATTGGTTTAGGTTTCACCACTCTTTATAAAACTAAAAATTCACAATCATAAAGTATCTAAATTAAAACCTTTATCTTTGAAAATATAAACTTATATACCTTTTTTTCAAATTCAAAAATTGCTTGATTTCCTAAAAGGGACCATGGAAAATTCCCTTTTCAAAGACTTTTTGCAACAAAATTTACTCCTTTAAAAGTAGGATTTTTAAACTCAAAACATTTGAAAACTCAATTATCATACCAAGCCATTTTTCAAAAATATATTTTATGCATTAATTAATAAAAAATGGAGTAGACAAGGATAACTTCCATCCTATTAGTTTTCCACTACTCATGATATTTCCATTTTCTCCCTTTGTGGAGATTCTAATAGCATCTGAGGGGGACTTCTAAAAGATACATACAATTGTTTCATCTTTCTAAAACATATGTGCAATTACTACACATATCCATGAAATCTATTCATTGTTCCTGTAACATCCCCTACCTAGAGGCCCAAAACTAAGCGCTACAGATGCTGTAGTCATCTATAGTATTAGTTTCCGACGACTAAATACGGCTATGTTAATGGTATCAATAATATCAGAAGCACTTAAATATGGAACAAATCACCGATTTCAAAAACCACATTTACTTCATTACATTTCAAAATCAAATGTTTCACATTCACAACGCATAACCCCAAATCATTCCCATGCACAGATCAAATATAATTATTACAAATTACGCCAAGAGCGGTATATGAAGATACCCCCTTGTTGATCAGAGTCAAATGGTCATAATAGACCTAATACAAACAACACAGCGGAAAACTAATTAAAACATAATAAGAACTACAAATCCTAAATAACTATCCATTTGCCTCCTGCATGCCTCCAGTAGCTTATTCGTCATCGTACTAAACCTGAAAAGACCTTAATCCCTCAGCCTACTCAAATTAATTTTTAGCACCCGAGAGTTTAAGGGGAAAACATACACTTCGAGTCAGACATAAAGCCTGGTGTGAATAATATTATACATCCCGGAATAATTATGTTAAGTGAGACCACACCGCTTAGTGGAACGGGTTTTCCCTCACTAACATCCTTTTAAAACATATCTTTGCAAAACCTTTCATAGAACCATATACTATGCTCCTGCATCCACAATGGTTAAATATTGTAAAGCAATCATTATGTAAACATACATAAATATCAGGTAATAATGAACTGTTCGTTCAAACACACAAGTTTTGTTTGGATAACTTTTAACCTTTGGCTGACTCGAGCCTACCAGACAATATAATCAAAATTAACCTAACACTTGTTAGATATTCCTATTCTGGATTATCTACCCTTAACTATATGTTTAACATTTCCTATCTGGACGATTTGTCTTTAACTATCTATTAAATACTTCACTTTTGGACTGTCTGTCCCTAACTTAATCATCTCCCAGGTCTTCCCGATCCTAATGGTTTTTCGGGCTCACCAATAACCTATCTGTATACAAAGTTATATTCCTTTCGGTGTGTAATCATAATTTTAATTTACCTGTGACAAAGCCCTACACACTGGAATTTTGGACAACAATTAGCTGGGACCGTTAGCTAATGTATAGGGTGCGACCCCATACCAGTCCCATTTGGTTTTCTAATATCTGAGTCATTTACACTTAAGGATCCCCTCCAATAATTCTCCTTGAAAACATTTTCTAAATGATTTAAAAACTTTAAATCAAACTTTAACAAGGGAAAGTATATAATCTTTATACTTTACTCAAAATCATATCACCATGCCATATATATATATATATATATATATGTGTGTGTATATATATGTATTCTTTACTCAAAATTTTGTTGATGAAAACATTTAACCAATTGAAAGAACCTCTTTCTAAACTTTTGAAATCATCTCTTTCAAAACCAAACATTAAACCTTTTGAAATCATTCCTCAAACCTTTCGAAAGCTATAAAACTTTGGACATCCTTCTTAAAAGCTTCTTTAAAATATTGCCTTAGAAAAAACTTTGGAAAACCTTCCTTCATAAACCTTTTGAAATCAATCAATAAACCTTTCGAAACCTTTGAACTAAACCTTTCAAAATCATTTAACCAAAACCTTTCGAAACCATTCAATAAACCTTTCGAAAACTTACTGGGTTCAATTTAAAATAAGTGGAGACCTTCTTTTAAAACCATTCGACTCTATTGGAAACAACCTTTCGACTAAGTCCAAAGCTCTACTTTGAAAGCTTTGAACATATCCTTTAAAACAACTCTTTCGAAAGCTTTGGGTTATACTTCATAAAACAAGGGTAAATCACCAAAGTCGAAAGCTTCCTTTCGAAAGCATGGAGAAGCAGCTAGTTTTTAAAACAAGAAGACCTTTCGAAATCAATCAAAGTAAACCTTTCGACTTTGTCGGAAGGTTCAAAACAAAACATTTATATAAAGTGGCAGTAACCTTTTGACTATGTCGGAAGGTTTCAAAACAAAGTAGTAATAAAGCATCAGTTACCTTTTGAATGTGTCGGAAGGTTTAGAACCTTTATTTAAAACATTTGACCTGGTTGAAAGCAACCAAGCCGAAAACTCTTATTCAAAAGCAAAGCAGGTGAAAGCTTTTGATTTATAAAACAAACATACCCCAACCCCTTCGGCCATAAACCTTTCGACTTAGATACCTTCGACTCTATCCAATTCATTACGTACTAAGTGACTTGATACCATATGCATTGGTTTGACCTTGTTGGAAGGTCTGGGTCAGAAGGTTTGTTGTCGTAAAGGCTGAAACATGTAAAAAGTGCGATTTCTTTGTTTTTGACTTAAAACTAAAACTTTTCAATTAACTTGCCTTTGTTTGTCAAATTCTCATTGGTTAATAATTACTTTTCAGAAATGTGCTGCCATTTTAAAATTAAATAAGCATTTTATTTTACAAAATGCCCCTTCTCCTTAATTAAATAAATAAAACATTTAAGTCCCATACCTTAAATAATTTTATATATTCATCAAAATACTTAGGAAAAATCTAGAAGAATCCCAGAAAATCTATTTTAATATGTTGCCTAACATATAAAAATTTCAACCCCAAATAATTATTAATTTAGCCGAAATAATTTACAACCCAATAAACAATTTCCTTCACTAGAAAATTATTATAAAATCTATATTAATTCAGAAAATTATGAAAATCGACACCCATCTCTAAAATAACGTTTTTGATCTGTATTTAAATTTTCAAGGCATTTGAATGTCATTAAATAAGGTTTTCATGTCAAACATATCATTAAAACTAACATGAACATATATAATCCATCAACAACACATATATATAACTTTAATCATCAAAACATGGCATATACTTGCAAAATCATTTCCGGTCTAATCTTAAAACCGAAAACTAAAAGAAATAGGGATGTAGTAATTATTCACCTTAGCTTTAAGATTATAGATGTGAGATTTGATGGTGATTTAGTTGATTTCTTCCTTCCTTTAGATCCTAGCTTTAGACTTCCTCTTGAGAATGAAAATGGTGACCGACCTTAGTATTTTTAGTTTGATAAAAATGAGAATGAACGTGAGTTCTATTTCCTAAGGGTTTAGGGTATAAGGCCATCCTATTTCCCATTTTTCCCTTGTCATTTCCTAACACCTTAACTTAGGTTATTTCATTTTAGTTTGCACATTAACATGGCACGACTACTCTTAATTAAAACAAATCTCAATCCATTAATCTCTACATTATCTTATTTAATTTTTTAGCCAATTAAATATAAAAATATAGGGTGTTAAGATTCCCATCCTATTCCTATTGTTTCTCCTACACTATTTCTAACTTGATTACTACTCCTATTATATTAATTCCTAATGCTATTTCTATTCAAATTTCCTAATATTTCCACCGTTAAAATTTCTCCTACCTAAATGGCTTTTACTACATAGCACTTTTCCTCTTTCATTGTTTTTCTCGCTGATTTATTGCAGCGCGTTTGCCTCCTGATTTAGTCATTGGTCTTTTCTTCAATAACATGAAAATAAATATATAAATCTATTTCATCTACTATCCTCTATATTTCCTTATCCATGAATGTTCCTCCTACCATCATTATCGGACATCCTTACCCTTCTATTCTCTTTACCCCATTTCGATCTAGTACCATTTCCATTTAGTAACCCCTTAGAAAGAATTTTTCAAAAGGAACTTCTAAATTTACAAAATAGGAAAAATCATCGAGCCAAACATAAGCCTTGTTTTCCATTCATTTCAAAAATGAAAAACCCCTTTACTAGAAACCTTTAAATAGAAAACTTTTGACTCAATCAATTTTAAACAAATAAATTCAAAATTCTTCCTTTTCAAAATAACAACTTCCCAAAAGATCCTTTGAAAAACCCATTCAAAACGTTTCAAAGAATTTTCAAAAAAAAATGTTTTTATCAAGTTCTTTCACATAGGGTCAGACTTAGAAATGGACTTTAATTGTCATTTCTTTTGGATTTTCTTCTTTTCCACTCATCTCCATCAAAAATTCAGCTTATCTTCTTGTGGTGATTAGTGCACACCTTCCTGCGGGAACTCGCACAATCCTTCTTCACATCTTGCTTCTGGATGCTTACAATATATAGGTTCTTATCTCCCATCTACCTGAATGAAATGTACGTTCTCAATCGACAATCCATCAAAATCCATAATTAATAAGGCAGTCTAGACCCAACAATGGAGTTAAATATCATCTAGCTTATGAGGTCCTTCTATATGTCGTGCTCGTGCTCTTCTTGGTCAATGCCTTGCGATACAGCTAACGCTTCATGGGCTAATTGAGGTAGGTGTATAAATTTAACTCTATTTACTGTTCCAACTCATAGTTGTCACGTCCATCATTTTAGGATATAGTCGCAACTACTTCTTTAATCAGAATTTATAGAGATTTGCATAATATATATATATATATATAATTATAGGTAAAAATAGAAATATGTTCCCTCAGTGTATCCTAATTCCTATGGTCGACTAACCTAAGCTTTGATACCAATTGCAACAACCCGTACCTTAATGAGCCTGAATTTTGACTAAACCCAAGTCCATTAGGGCATGGATCGTTAGTTTTGGTAACCTATAATAAATATAAGCATGTCACATAGCGATCAATATAAAATCACATTGGAATAGGAAAATATAACAGAATATATATACTGACTAAGGCAACTACCTTGGAGCCAATATTATTCCTTAGATATCTAGTCGCCTTGTCAGTGCCGAACGTGAAAGAGAAGACTCCACCATCTGCAATTTCCGTCTTGCACCAGTAGCATATCCCTCTAAATCTTTCATATAGATTGTAATGAGGAGGGGGTCAGAACAATGTTCTAGTGATTGGAAAATTACACACTTTACCCATACCATTAATTTATATTAATTGATTCCTATTTAAGTGTTATGTCTATTATTTACGAATAGTCCGTTTAATCCTATATGCGCCTACGATATGCTAAAACTCCTCTGAGGTATAACTATATATATGTGCCTATACACACATGTATCTAAACAATGTACTATCCAAAAACTTCGGCCACTTAATAATTCTTAAATAGGGAGGAGGTGAATCCAACAACCATTTGATACCTCAACCCTGAAGAGGGCCCTCCGCAACGTAAACACTAGTCAATCAGTCCAAACTACACAAACCAATGACCCCTAAATATGGCTTTATACTATAATTTCCATATAACTAACGCATCTCAAAGACTCATCTAAGGGTTAACTATCCCACCTCCAACAAACAAACAACTAACCAACTAACTTTTAGTCGGTGCTTATCTCATACAGATTCTACACTAGTAGGAAGCTCCGTTAGGGCATAACCTGAGTCTTTGCTACTAACGGCTCGGGACCGCTAGTGGTCATAGCCTATATGCCATCCCTACTACTAAATATCAATCCAACAACAACACGGACATAGCCCGCTGACCTTCCATAACTGAAATTCGATTTAGACTAACTTAATGTAAGTTAAGGAAAACACCCCTTTAAGTTACTTAATACCTCTTATTAGAAATAAAGTGGAACCATTTCCTTAAAAATACTGGGCCATTTAATACTTCAAATCCAAAACGAACCCTTGGTATATTTTCCCCTACCTATCTGCAATGCTTTTTCCTTCCCCATGGGTTCTATGGCTGGAAATGTCCCACATTAGTAGCAAGTATACATAACTGTTGGTAGCCTTTAGGTGAGGAGTAGACTTTTTTGTATAACTCTAATGACCTCGCATCGCAACCCATTCTAAACCAAACCAATTATCCCAGACCTAAATATTAGGCTAGGCCCACTAATTCACGCTTACCCTAAATGTATTATTAAGGCTTTATAATTTTCCATTATGAAAATTATATTGCCTCCTGATATTTAATTCTTTCCTTATATGCTTATTTACTATATTCCATAAATGTCAATCGCCCGTAGTAAATGATATTATTATTCTAATCGGACAATTTCTGATAACATTTATTTGTTCATTCAAATATAACTTATTATCCCTATTCATTTCCCATAAATGTTATATTAAATCTTTTGACCGGACTCTTCAAACACATTTATATTCCCATTTAATTCCTCTAACACCCTATTAACTGCACAATTATTGTCCTATAAATTTTGGAGTTATTATCTCTTTTTCATCTACACCATCTAATCAAATAATTTACTATGTTATTTATAACTAGACATCCTAATTATAACTAATGCAAATATCGATGTATATTATGGTATATAAATAATTTTTATTTTTAATTGGTAAGCATGGTTATACATATATATACATATATTCCTATTTTTAACTATTAATTCCTAAACCAAAACATTCCTTTCCACATTTTAATTTATCAAAGTCATCTTTCAAAAAGGATCACCATTATAATTTTCCATAAATTACCAAAAATGAGACATTTTCTTTGTTTGAAACTACAAGGAAATATCAATTTTCTTTTATTGAAATAGACAGTGCATATTATAGAGAAAAATATCCGTACTTTACATACCTCTTTCCTTTTTGGTATATTCCTTATTAATTCAAACGACACACTTTTTTGTACATATTTTGGAGTTAGATAATTTATGGAAATTACATGGAAATAAATACAATGAAATTGTTCCCTACTCCCAATAAATTAAAACAGAGAAATTCATATTTCAAGTCAAATTAAGGAAATCTAAACTAATACTAACATTTTACAACCCAATTATATATCTGGAGTAAACTTTATGACTTCACCAACCTTCAACTTTAAAAAAATTTGGGACAGATTTTCAAATTTCCAAATTAGGGTGTAAATAACATTCTTATTCCAATTACCCATTTTATAGAATATGTAGGCAAAATCCATATACGTTCATTTTAAGCCTATAACTCATCAGATCTTATATAGACATAATTAAATAAATTAAATGATGTAAATTTCAATGTCATAAATAAATTATATAATTTCCCTCTCACCTTTCAAGCTTTCCAAATCAGTCAAATCTAAATCCATTCCTTTATTTGACACCTTTTCCATACTAATCCAAAAGAATACATGTAACAAGATATATACTATAATGATTCGGAGTTTTTAACGTTTCCAATAGGAATATTTAATTTATTTAAATATTCAGGTTTGATTCAAATTTAATAAATAATAAAAAAATAATTTTTAATTATAACGACTCAACTTTTAATAACGTATTTTAAATTTAATTTATATGATTTTTCCAAATCTAAAAAATATTTAAATTGTCGTTTGACGTATTTTACGGCAACCGATGGTATTTTTGAAATATTACAGAATAAGATAATCAATGTATATTATATCTGTTTTGAGATTTTGTTATATTTTTATGTGCGATCGTACTTTTATTACGTTCGCAGTTCGTATGAGAATGAAATTCTTTGTAGCTAAGTGCCAAAAATATTTACGTAAATCAAACTCAAAAAATTAGGCAATTCAAAACATGTTGCGTTTTCTATTTGCCTCTCTCATTTTATCTTTCACTTTTCTTTTTTATCACTTCCTGTTAATGAAGAAAACAACAAACTTCCATTCAAAAATCCAAAACAATGGAAATACTCGATGAATATTTTTAAAATAAGGATCTATTTGTCTATAACGATGATATCTATAAATCTATGCTAGATAGGATGGTTGTGATCAACGTTTGGGAGGAGCAGTGTGTCATGGCTGATGCTAGGGTTTGATGAAGTTTGAGGCGATGCTTTTCAGATAGGAGTGCGATAATGGATGTTGGGGATGAAAAGAAGGGGATGGAAACAAAATGGGTTGGTCCGATCCTTGATTTTGAGTCGCAACATCTATGGTTTGGGAAAGCATGGCTTCAGGTCACTTTCGTCTTGGGTTAGTCGAGTTTCCAATGAATGGGTCAGTGTGGTGGCTCATGCGATTAGGAGTTCAATGGAGGCGTCGGAGCGTCGTTTGGTGGAGTGGATGGAGATGGAGATGGAGGAAGTTTTCGGCAATGGGCTTGCATACTACACAGACCAATGACCCCTAAATATGGCTTTATACTATAATTTCCATATAACTAACGCATCTCAAAGACTCATCTAAGGGTTAACTAGCCCACCTCCAAACAAACAACAAACCAACTAACTTTTAGTCGGTGCTTATCTCATACGGATTCTACACTAGTAGGAAGCTCCGTTAGGGCATAACCTGAGTCTTTGCTACTAACGGCTCGGGACCGCTAGTGGTCATAGCCTATATGCCAGCCCTACTACTAAATATCAATCCAACAACAATACGGACATAGCCTGCTGACCTTCCATAACTGACTTTCGATTTAGACTAACTTAATGTAAGTTAAGGAAAACACCCCTTTAAGTTACTTAATACCTCTTATTAGAAATAAAGTGGAACCATTTCCTTAAAAATACTGGGCCATTTAATATTTCAAATCCAAAACGAACCCTTGGTATATTTTCGCCTACCTATCCGCAATGCTTTTTCCTTCCCCATGGGTTCTATGGCTGGAAATGTCCCACATTAGTAGCAAGTATACATAACTGTTGGTAGCCTTTAGGTGAGGAGCAGACTTTTATTGTATAACTCTAATGACCTCGCATCGCAGCCCATTCTAAACCAAACCAATTATCCCAGACCTAAATATTAGGCTAGTCCCACTAATTCACGCTTATCCTAAACGTATTATTAAGGCTTTATAATTTTCCATTATGAAAATTATATTGCCTCCTGATATTTAATTATTTCCTTATATGCTTATTTACTATATTCCATAAATGTCAATCGCCCGTAATAAATGATATTATTATTCTAATCGGACAATTTCTAATAACATTTATTTGTTCATTCAAATATAACTTATTATCCCTATTCATTTCCCATAAATGTCATATTAAATCTTTTGACCGGACTCTTCAAACACATTTATATTCCCATTTAATTCCTCTAACTCCCAATTAACTGCACAATTATTGTCCTATAAATTTTGGAGTTATTATCTCTTTTTCATCTACACCATCTAATCAAATAATTTACTACGTTATTTATAACTAGACATCCTAATTATAACTAATGCAAATATCGATGTATATTATGCTATATAAATAATTTTTATTTTTAATCGGTAAGCATGGTTATACGTATATATACATATATTCCTATTTTTAACTATTAATTCCTAAACCGAAACATTCCTTTCCACATTTTAATTTATCAAAGTCATCTTTCAAAAAGGATCACCATTATAATTTTCCATAAATTACCAAAATGAGACATTTGCTTTGTTTGAAACTACAAGGAAATATCAATTTTCTTTTATTGAAATAGACAGTGCATATTATAGAGAAAAATATCTGTACTTTACATACCTCTTTCCTTTTTGGTATATTCCTTATTAATTCAAACGACACACTTTTTTGTACATATTTTGGAGTTATATAATTTATGGAAATTACATGGAAATAAATACAATGAAATTGTTCCCTACTCCCAATAAATTAAAATAGAGAAATTCATATTTCAAGCCAAATTAAGGAAATCTAAACTAATACTAACATTTTACAACCCAACTATATATCTCGAGTAAACTTTACGACTTTACCAACCTACAACTTTAAAAAAAATTGGGACAGATTTTCAAATTTCCAAATTAGGGTGTAAATAACATTCTTATTCCAATTACCCATTTTATAGAATATGTAGGCAAAATCCATATACGTTCATTTTAAGGCTACAACTCATCAGATCTTATATAGACATAATTAAATAAATTCAATGATGTAAATTTCAATGTCATAAATAAATTATATAATTTCCCTCTCACCTTTCAAGCTTTCCAAATTAGTCAAATCTAAATCCATTCCTTTATTTGACTCCTTTTCCATACTAATCCAAAAGAATACATGTAACAAGATATATACTATAATGATTCGGAGTTTTTAATGTTTTCAATAGGAATATTTAATTTATTTAAATATTCAGGTTTGATTCAAATTTAATAAATAAAAAAATAATTTTTTTTAATTATAATGACTCAACTTTTAATAACGTATTTTAAATTTAATTTATATGATTTTTCCAAATCTAAAAAATATTTAAATTGTCGTTTGACGTATTTTACGGCAACCGATGGTATTTTTGAAATATTACAGAATAAGATAATCAATGTATATTATATCTGTTTTGAGATCTTGTCATATTTTTATGTGCGATCATACTTTTTTTACGTTCGCAGTTCGTATGAGAATGAAATTCTTTGTAGCTAAGTGCCAAAAATATTTATGTAAATCAAACTCAAAAAATTAGGCAATTCAAAACATGTTGCGTTTTCTATTTGCCTCTCTCATTTTATCTTTCACTTTTCTTTTTTATCACTTCCCGTTAATGAAGAAAACAACAAACTTCCATTCAAAAATCCAAAACAATGGAAATACTCGATGAATATTTTTAAAATAAGGATCTATTTGTCTGTAACGATGAGATCTATAAATCTATGCTAGATTGGATGGTTGCGATCAACGTTTGGGAGGAGCAGTGTGTCATGGCTGATGCTAGAGTTTGATGAAGTTTGAGGCGATGCTTTTCATATAGGAGTGCGATAATGGATTTTGGGGATGAAGAGAAGGGGATGGAAACAAAATGGGTTGGTACGATCCTTGATTTTGGGTCGCAACATCTATGGTTTGGGAAAGCATGGCTTCAGGTCGCTTTCATCTTGGGTTAGTCGAGTTTCCAATGAATGGGTCAGTGTGGTGGCTCATGCGATTAGGAGTTCAATGGAGGCATCGGAGCGTCGTTTGGTGGAGTGGATGGAGATGGAGGAAGGTATCAGCAATGGGCTTGCACCTGCATGTGCACATGTATGGTGTGAATTTAGGAGGGAGAAGAAGTTATGTTGGGTAATTAAATTAATGAATGTAATTAGTTTTTAAATTATATTATTTAAAATCGGAATCTTATAAAATGAATAACTTTCTCATACAAAGTCCAATCGAGACACGATCTTTTTCATTGTGATCGTAATAGCGATAGCTATGCGTTGGAACTGGTTTCATCGAATTTGAAGCAAATGGAATTTTGAGCTAAAAACCGGAACTCTTTGCTATCAATTGGAATTTCGATGAGTTAAACTCAACTTTTTGAATAACTAGTATGACATGTGTTAGAAATAAAATATTGTTTTCATGTTGATTGATTATTGGTTTGGTTTGATTAAATATCTTCTTTAGAAAAGCGAATGAAATTTAAAAAGGAAATACATGAATTTTATAGAGGAATACGAATTTCTCGCTGTTGTGAATTTAATTTTGAGTTATATACCTATTGATTTAATTCCATTTATATATTTATTATATAGATTATTAAATGTCAAAATTTGATAGTTTGGCCACATTGGGTGTGACATTGACATATGTTAAAAGTTGAACTTTTTTACTAATAAAGGTAGTATAGCATTGGTTAAGTGTTATGGCAGCTATTAGATCGTTAGAATGTCTGGAAATACTATTATTTGCTGTTTGATCTAGAAAATGGTTTTGATTCGTAGAATGATTTAAGTCCGACTTTTTGGATTTTTCTGTAATATTATTTAGAAATAGTTTTTAAACTTCTCTAATTTAATTTCAACCTTTTTGTTAATCTTTTCTAATTTATTTAGAAATGGTTTAAGAGTATTTTGAGAAGTATTTATCTTTATAGAAAAATTATTATAATAATGAATATTTATTTTAAAAGAAAATAATGGGGTTTATCTTTTATTCTAAAGTGATTTTGTTTTTAAAAGAAGATAGAAATATTTTAAAATAAATATTTATGAAACGTTTATATAAAATTTTAATAAAAAGAACAGTTCTATAAATGAGGTTTTATAATAAAAAGAATAGTTCATAAATGTTTTTTATGACAAAAGAATAGTTTTATATAAATAATGATTTTAAGGGAAATTATACAAATGTGATCAATTGGAAATAAATCTCATGTGTGGATTTATAGTAATATGTGGAATGATCGTTTTATGGGAAGTATTTGGTTCTATTTTGTAAACTGAAAGTTTGTGATAAATTTGGAGATTTATAAACGATATTTGATAAGTTGAAATGAATTTAAAAAGGATTTATAAATAAAAGAAATGTTTAGAAAGAATTTTTATAAATATAAAAGGGGTTTTATAAAATAGAAATGAGTTGCATAAAATAAATTTTATAAATAAATTTTATAAATGAATTTAGAGTTTATAATTATATTTTTTAGATTTATAAATGATATTTTACAAGGGAGATTTATAAATGAAGTTTTATAAAGAAATTTATAAATGGAGTTTGTGAATATGAAAGAAATTTATAAAAAGGAATTTTATAAAAGAAAATGATATTTGATTTCCATATCTTTTAAATTACGATGGTATGGAAAATCTTCTTTTCATACTTAACACTAAATTCCAGGGTATGGAAACTCGTCTCTATCTTGAGAATTAAGAATGCGTGTCAAGATTAGGATGATTTTCTAACTTGTCTAATCTCATTGATAATCGAGGGATAGTACTGTTCGAAATCGAGAAGTGGTGGTAAGTATATTTGGTCTAATTTCTATACAATCTATTTACTTACACAAAAAGGAAAGTGTTTTGGGTTTATTGTTATTATTGTTTTTTAAATAACATTTGTTTAACCCAATTAAGTATGGTTTTTGAATTGAAATCTTTCTTAAGATTCATGAATATACTTATACTATTGAGATAAGTATATGGGCACATTTCCTTAGTATTGGAAATGTAGTGTTTTATGAATATACTCGTATTGTTGATATATGTATATGGAAAAGTTTTTAAGTTTCGAAAGTGAAATATTTGGTGAGCATATTTATACAGTTGGGATAAGTATATTAATCAAGTGTTGAAAGAGTAGAGGGGGGTTTGTGAATATAATCTTGTAAAAGTATTTTAATATAAGGATTTACAAAGTGATTTTAATTAAGAAAGGATTAATTAAAGAGGCATAGTGGTTGCTTATGTGCTTAACCATGCTTGGTTTACATGTGAAATTAAACCTCTAATTTGATTATTTGCTTACTTGATAATTAAATAACTGACCATCAAATGTTGGCCAGCTTTTAAAAATATCGTTATTGGTTCAGAGAGACCGGGATTGGATAAACGTGAGTTATCCGAAAACCACTTCGGACCGGCATAAGCATTCGAATTGGAGACATCTTGAAGATGGTCGAAGATGGAATTATTGAAAAGCAAGAATCGCTTTCTACTAATTCTGAGGGTGATTCCAAAATGGATGTAGTAGAAGTGGTGCCTTCGATTTGTTCATATCCTGAATGACGTGTATGGATGAATAATGGCATTTCGTTGTTGCCTAGAGGGAAGTGTTAGCATTCCAAGTTAGATTGCTATATAAAAGATAAAATGTAGCCTCAAGCCTTACAATCGAAATGACTAAAACAAGGGACATGCTTTAGGGCTATGTGGGTCGCACCCATTAGGGTATGGTCAATACCCGATTAAGATCGATATTGACCAATTTATGTATGCTTGTGAGACGGTATAGTTGTTGGCTAACAACCACAGTGGTGTCATATTTGGTACTATCTAGTAAGCGGTAGGTCGGTCCAGATTCGCACGGAGTCCATGTGAGGCCCTAAGTACATTTTCTAGAGGTGTACTATGGCAGGATGTGCCCCAGTAGCCTTGTCATTGTATAGAATGCATTCTCCAATATGTGCCTTCAGACTTAGTTGTATACCTATTATTGTTGGAATTTAACTAATGTAACAATTTCAGCTATGATTCAATATTTATTTTAGATGCTAGACATTATTATAATATAGGAAGATTTCCTATGAAATGGTTTGATTATCGTAAGGTAAAAACACATCCGTGTTTATGTGTGGCATGGTCTTAAGAGATACATGTATTTTTGAAAGATTTTACGACATTAAAATCCATATGATGTGTGTTTCTCACAATGGTTTACTAGACTGATTCGGGCGTTATTTTCTTATAATAATGGGTCAAACTAAGCATATTTTTAGATCTAGTTATGGATGCTTTGGAGCTTCAGAAGATGAGCTGGATGCCTCTAAGATGTATTCGCGTATATTTGATTCCCACTGCATTGGTTGTTTATGCGCATCAGCATTTTTGAGGATAGGTTATAGTAATTGTCCAGGCTGATGATAAATTAGTTTACTCTGATTGATGTATGTATATTACACTTTTATTTTGTAAAGATCTATTGTATAATATATATTACTCGTCACGATGTGTGATTCTGTCATGTCTTTTCTTTCTCTTTTCCCAAACAATCTGTCTTTCCGGCATTTGGATGCATGACACGTGAATACCATGAATGTATTAATGTCAACTTTATGAGGGTCAAAAGGCGATTCGTTACATATACATACCATTAGAGTTACAAATCTGAGAAGAGATTTTGTGTTAAGGGAAATATATATTTATAATTATAGAAATTACCTTTTTCTTTTGCAATGTTGATTCACTTCTTCTCTTTTATTTCTGCCCTTTTCTAATTATACATAAACAATATAATATTTTATAATCAATATAAATAGCGGAGAAAGAAAAAGGGTAGAGCTACGTTTCTTTCATTAGAAAATATAGGAAGAGAAGTGAGGGGTTAGAGCTGTATTTACAGACACTCGAATCATTCGTATCTATTAGATTTAAATAATTATATCCTGGTCATTCAGCCAAGGTTCAACCCTAGTCACCACTTCCGGACCGGTTGACCACTTTTCTATATAAGGTTGATCAGCCCAAGGAGGGGATCAACCGGTGGGGTCCTACATTCATTATTATTTACTATTTTTTTGTTTGAATTATTTTCATTTTGAAAACTTCAAACGCTAATATCTTCTTCATTTGAGCTCTGATCGCAAAGTTCGAAATATGAAAGTTGCTCAAAGAATCGCCACGAACACAATGGTGCAAGTTTCATACCAAAATTTCGAAGTTTTCTCAAATTCCATTTTTAAACCCTATTAATTATTTATTAATTAATTTTATAGGTGTTATAGTTCTAAATACTGGTGGATCACAAAAATATCATTTTCATAAAAAATTAGTTTTAAATGAAAAATAACTTTAAGGAATTTTGATTATTTACATTTTTTGACCAGAATTAATTATGGATGGTTTGACCCTGAAAATTATAAGCAATATAGCTTTTGATACAAACAAAATTGAATCCTAAAACAACGTCCAAACAAATGATTTGATGTTTTACTATTTTATAGAGTAGTAAAGTAGAATTTTGGACCTACAGTTTAGCAGATATAGCCATTTTAAGTTAGATAATTTTTAGGTGGATTAATGGGTAATTAACCTAAGCCCATAATTAAGCCTACTAATGTGTTTTGGGATTAGGTTTAATTGCAGCACCTCTAGATACCACTAATCACTTCTCTTCTTCCTGAAAACATTCTTTATCCTCCATTAAAACTCCTATTATAAAAACCATCTCTAATCTTCATTTAATTAAGAAATTAAGAATAGATTGTGAAACACCCCACACCCTTTAGTATACCAAAAAAGGGTACACTAAAAGATATGGCGCGTTATAGGCATAACTAAAGCATCACAAAGACTAAGATTCACAAGACAAGTAAACATAAACAGTGGAAACATTTAATGGTAACTCATTATTCAAAATAAAACTTCATAAATAAGTCTGGAAAACATCACATGTCTCAAATACCAAATACACATGTCTTATGAAAAACACATCTCAGTCTCATAAAATCAGAGTACAAAAATAATCATCCCTCTCATAAGTACCAGTACATCAAAAGCCAAATGAAAAGAAAACTGAAAAGAAGAAGAAGAATGCATGAAGAACTCCGAGAATGTATCTCTAAGAAATCTGAATCAACTATCCTTACCTCTGCTGGCCTATGGGGGGAAAAGGGAAAATAAAGGAGTGGGTCAGACTATAAGTTTGGTGAGTGAAAGTAATTACTAGTATTTTTAAGCAAGATAAAGATAATAGACTTAGCAACAGTTCTAGTATAAAAAGGAAATAGAGAAAGGATAAAACTGGGATAAATATTGTTTAACTGTTTGCTTTGGTTGTGATTCTTTGCACTTGTCTTAGATTACTGTGATTAGGCTGAAATCCTAATCTTATTTTAATTAGGCTGAATCCTAATTCTACCTATTGATTGACCTTCTATCTCTGTTGTGCCACTATGAGCTAGTACTATCCCGTGGGTCCCACAACAAAAGACACCTGTTTAGCGCTTGGAACACAGTAGCAAATTACAAGCCTAATCGATGTCGCACGCTCGGTCACCATTTGTACACACTCACTGTCGCCTCCATCTTGTGACCTCTTACTCACCCTGTTAGCATAAGCGTGCCCAGCCTCACCTAATCTGTTGTGAGACCATCAGTCCTAGCCTGAAAGGATCCTACCCAGCCTCACCTAAGTGTTTTGTGAGACCATCGGTACCAGTCTGAAAGGGAATGCTGTTGGTATGAGTCCTAACAAACAAAATCTAGTTGCGCTCCTTACCCAAATCCCCCGATTTGAGCTTCTATCTATTGGCCACTTATTTATCTTGTGTCCCAGCCTCACCTAACTATTGTGAGACCATCAGTCCTAGTCTGAAAGGGTCCCGCCCAGCCTCACCTAATCTGTTGTGAGACCATCAGCTTTAGTCTGAAAGGGAATGCTATTTGTATAGGCCCTATTTCTGTTCTTGCTTATTAACTTAGTGTAAGTTTTAAAATAAGCCTCTTCTATTATCTCTGCTCTGTTTGCTTATTAACTTAATCTAAGTCTTAAAATAAGCCTTTACTGTTCTTTCTGTTTAATTATAACCTACGTTATAATTGTTACTCTTCTTTTCTATCTTTTTAGTTATAACCACTAGTTATAAACATGCTTGCAAATGTCTCAAATTTTCCTATTTCAGTCTATCTTCTTTTTATTATAGTCTTTCTTATCTTACATCTAGTTTCTGTAAATTTAGTGTTTAATTCTATTTAATCCATATTTGCGAATTATTCTCTTTTTATTATTTTATTCGCGTAATAAGGAATAAAAAGAAACTAACATTTACAGGCTGAATTCTAACGTAAAATAGATGTAAATAAATGTAAATAACTGTAAATAACTGAATAAAATAGCTAAATAAAAATAGCTGAATAAAATAGACTGAAATGAACTTTTGAAAATTAACTGTAAATAACTTATATAAAAATTGTCTCAAAATTGTAGAAAAACTACAACTATTGAGAACTCTATTATTTTAAATTACTTAAAAAAAATCTAAAATAATTACTAAACACTCACCTGTGGTCCTTAGCTCTATTCCTTGGTCTTCCTTGATCCACTTCTAGAGCATAGAATATTTTTATCGAAAATATCTTCTCCTTAGAAAAATATTCTATTTAGGGTCTAGCCTCAGGCAATGAACCCAAATAGGAGAAAATATGAATGAGAAAAATAGCTAGGCCTAGGGTCTTATTTATAATGTGGTTTAGGGATCTCAGACCATTGGATTTGAAGATTAAATCTGGTGCAACAACGTCATATGCTTGTTGGGAACCGTCAGATGGAAACAAGAACGAACGGGATTGGAGAGAAGTTGAAAAACATGTTATATACGAAGC
Source organism: Allium fistulosum (assembly GCA_030737815.1). Lineage (NCBI taxonomy): Eukaryota > Viridiplantae > Streptophyta > Magnoliopsida > Asparagales > Amaryllidaceae > Allium > Allium fistulosum. The sequence continues at coordinate 290,066,110 of CM060905.1, forward strand.
TGGACGAAATGTCATCCAAATACAGGGCCGGGTCGACCTTGGTGTCGACCAGGCATGTTAGGGGTCGACCTATAGGTCAACTTAGCAATGGTGAGGGTCGACCCTAGGGTTGACCTAACCTTATATATATATATATATATATATATATATATCGTTTCTTGTTTTTTTCGTATCTTCTTCGTTTTAGCTCGGATTTTGACAAACTATATATGGAAATTGATCAGAAAATCACCACGGACCCATTGGTGCAACTCCCGTAGCTCGATTCCAATAATTTCACAAACTTATTTTATTATTTAATTGATTCGTTAATTAATTATTATAGCTTAAATTTTGAGTTGTTACATTCTCCCATCCTTAAAGGATTTCATCCCCGAAATCTCCAAGGACAAAAGAACGAAATAAATATTTTCATCCAAATTCTACAACCATATACTCAATCACCATCCATTACATCCATTGTCCTTAAGTTTTCTAATGCAATTTATGATATATATGTGTAAATAGTGTAGTGTCAATGTCCCTAACTAATGCAAAAAATTAGGCGGTATATTGATTCAGTCGACCTCCTTTTTATGCAATCATGTCCGTGCCATGTATCCAAATAAATGCAAATTCCTCAATGGCAACTAATAATTCTATATGCGTGCTACAATCAGCATCCAAATGCAACAATCATATGCTAATCATCCATTTATAGCAACCATGGAAATAAAATAAAAATGCAAATGCGCAATCCATATGCATATGCTTTAGTGACCTAGTTAGGCCGATCTCTAAAGGATAATAGTGCCTAGTGTGTGTGTGTGTGTATGCGTCCATTAGCATCCACTAGCAAACACTTGCAACCACTAGCGTCCATCATACATAACATGTTCTAGTAATCTGTTTACATTCAGTCCTACCATCCATTGGTTAAATCCTAAGATCTACCCTCCCAAAGGATACTAAAGTAAAGAACCTATTCAAAACTAAAGATGGAAATAGGAAATTCAAAACATACCATCAAAGAGATACAGATAAGAGATACGTATTTTCTCTTCAGCTTCCCACGTAGCGTCTTTTATGCTGTCTCCCTACTGCACCTTAACTAAAGGTACTTCCTTATTCCTAAGCTTCTTGATATCATGCCCAAGATCTTGGTAGGAATACGATGAACCAATGCTTCTCTATCCACTTCAACTTCTTTAAATTGACTAGGTTCCACTACCTCTGCTGAATCATGTAAGCACTTTCTCAAGTGCGAAACATGGAAAACATCATGAACCCCTACGAGCCTCTCCGGTAGCTTTATCCGATATGCCATCTTCCATACTCTTTCCACAATGGGGAACGATCCTACGAATCTGGGAGCAAGTTTCCCACTTGATCCAAATCTCATTACCTTTCTTAGCAGAGATACCTTAATGAAAACCAAGTCTCCTACTTCAAACTCAATATCCCTTCTCCGCTTATCTGCATAAGATTTCTGCCTATCTTGGGCCGTCTTCATTCTCCTCCTAATCAATTCAATTTTTTCTAAAGTCTCTCTAACCATGTCGGGACCAAGTAGCAATCCCTCTGTAAATTCCGACCAACATGAAGGCGACTTGTAAGGTCTTTCGTAAAGAGCTTCAAAAGGTGCCATCCCAATGCTAGCTTGAAAACTATTATTATATGCGAATTCCACTAAAGTAAGGTGCTCCTCCTATGTTCCTCCAAAATCAAGAATACACATCCTCAACAAATCCTCAAGAATTCTATTAACTCGCTCCATTTGGCCATCCGTCTGAGGGTGATAGGCCGTACTTAATCGAAGCTGCATCCCTAAAGCCTCTTGCAAGCTCCTCCAAAACTCGCTAGTAAAGATAGGGCCTCTATCGCTCACTATGCTAGATGGAACTCAATAAAGTCGGACTATCTCACGAACGTATAAGGATGCCAAATAAGATGATGTCCTCTTACTCTTGACCGGAATGAAGTGGGCACTCTTAGTCAAACGATCTACAATCACCCAAATACTGGTATTCCCCTTCCTAGATCAGGATAAACCATCTATGAAGTCCATCGAAACACTATCCCATCTCCATTCGGGTACATCTAATGGTTAAAGCAATCGACCAGGCTTCTACTGCTCTGCCTTTACTCTTTGGTATACAAGACACTTAGCTATAAACTCTGCTACATCCTTCTTCATACCGCTCCAATAAAACACTCTCTTCATGTCCCTATACATCTTATCACCACCTGGATGAATAGTCATTTGAGAATGGTGTGCATTTGCTAGAACAGCTCTCATCAAATCACTAGTGCGGGGGGCAAAAAGTCTTCCATCTCTCCTTATCCACCCTTTACAATCAATGGAATAGCATTGGAGATGTCTAAAGATCTCTCCTCTGCTAATCCTCTCTATAATATCCATAAGCTCTGAATCCTCTCGCTACCTTGAGCCAATCCGATCTATAAGGGTAGGCTTAACCTCAAGTGCTGCTAATAATCCAGGGGTAATGTCCGTAGAGGGTTTAAAATCAAAGGTGGAAATAAACTCTAAGCTTTTCCACTCCACGAACATTGGACTAAGGGTTGCTTTCTTCCTACTTAACATTGCAACCACATTTCCCTTGCCAGGGGCGTAAGCTATCTCAAAGTCATATGATGCCAGGAACTCCATCCAACGCTGCTGCCTCAAGTTTAAATCCTTCTATGAGAATAGGTACTTCAATGACTTATGGTTAGTGAAAAGCTCGAACCTTTCTCCTAGCAAGTAATGTCTCCAAGACTTGAGCGCGAAAACAATAGCAGCTAACTCCAAATCATGGGTAGGGTAGTTCTTCTCATGAGTCCTCAACTGTCTACTTCCATAGCATACTACCCTTCCTTCTTGCATCAATACTGCCCAAGACCCGTCCCACATGCATCAGTGTATACTGCAAAAGGCTTAGCTCCATCGAGTAAAACTAATACTGGTGCACTAGTAAGGGTCCTCTTTAGCATCGTGAAGGAATACTCGCAATCTACATCCCACACAAATGCTGCATTCTTCTTAGTGAGGCAAATAAGTGGTGTTGAAATCTTAGCAAAATCTCTGATAAACTTCCTATAATAACGAGCCAAACCTAGGAAGCTTCTAACTTCAGTAGCATTCTTGGGGGTCTTCCAATCTTGTACTGCTACTACCTTAGCGGGATCAATAGCTAGACCCTCTCTTGAGATTACATGCCCCAAGAAATGCACCTCCTTACGCCAAAAGTGACACTTCGAGAATTTTGCCTTCAACTGATGAACACAAAGTGTACGAAGAACCTCCTCAAGATGAATAGCATGCTCTTCCATACTCTCGGAAAACACCAGAATGTCATCCAAAAATACTACAACGAACTTATTTAGAACATCTCGAAAAACACGGCTCATCAAATCTACGAAATAGGCTGGGGCATTGATCAGCCCAAACGGCATAACCAACCACTCAAAGAATCCGTCGGGTGTCCTAAATGCTGTCTTATCTATACTATCGTCAGCGACCCTAAGCTGATGAAATTCAGTGGCTAAATCAAGCTGAGAAAATATCGAAGAGCAAACCAACTGATCGAAAAGATCGTCTATCCTAGGAAGTGGGTAACAGTTCTTCTTCATGAGCTTATTCAATTCTCTATTGTCTACACAAAGTCGAAGGGAACCATCCGCCTTTGTAGCGAAGATGATTGACGCTCCCCACTCAGATATGCTCCGTCTGATGAAGCCTTTCTCCAATAGCTCACCAATCTACTTACTTAACTCCTTCCTCTCCCTAGGAGCCATATGTCTCATGGGCAATGCCACTGGATTAGCATTGTCATTCAGATAGATTCTAAAGTCGATCTCTCTCTTAGGGGGTAGTCCCCTAACTTCCTCAAAAACATTTGGGAAATATCTAACGACTGGAACATAATCTAACCTAGTGATGAATCAAGGGAATAAAGGAAGCTCAACATGACTGACCCCTGTGGGTCATAAGAAACCTCGAGAGTCCTACCGCTGCATGTCTCTAATCTGACGACTCTTCTCTCGCAGTCCAATATCGCTCCATAAGTGGATAGCCAATCCATCCCCAAATTCATCCCATATCCCAAAAATCCCAGTACATAGGTGTCGTAATCAAACTCTACGCCTAGTATAAAAAATTTCAAACCCCTACAAATCATAAATAATTGTGCCGATCCTCCTATGAGATTTTAAGCAACTGTATGGTCTACTACTAGAGAAATATCTAAGTGCAAACAATCAACCAAAGAACTAGAAATGAAAGAATGCGATGCTCCAGAGTCAAAAAGAGCCCGAACAAGAAAATCCGAAGTAGAGATCAAACCTTCTACAGAGACTTTCCTACCTTGATCGGTCCATTACTAGAAGATGCTGCATCCAAAGCCTGTACTTGCGCTGTAGGTGCGCCTGCTCTCTGCCCTATCCTCTCAGGACAAGCTCTATTAAGGTGACTAGGTTGCCCACAATTGTAACACCTCCCCTTCATCGTATCCTTACAGTCTTTTGTGAAATGCCAAACCAATCCACAACTATGACTTCCCGCTTTTCCTGATGTGCTTTTGAGATCCTCCTTCTTTCCTCTTATCCTTATCCTTCTTATTCTTCCACCATTGCTTCTTAGAGTATTCTGATTTAGGGACCTCCCTTCAACTGCCCGAATGCAAGCTGAACTCCCTGTCGGTCCTCCAATCCTAATAGCCCAAATATCTGCTTCGTATCCCTCAACCAAGCTCGTGCCTCCATGAAATCCTCCATGCCAGAAAACGTTTTGCCTCCTAGACTAGTGAAGTCCTTGCATAGCTAAGAAAAATTGGCTGCTGCAGGTGGATTAATGGGATCTCCACCCGCTGGTGTTGAATTGGGTGCTTGCCATTGCACCTCTGGTACCGTAGCTCTACGGAACAGTCAGCCATACTATGCAAAGAAAAGAAATTTTTTTCTTCGAAAGAATCAAAAGAAGGTTGTACTGGACTTTGGGGGGATATTTATAAAAACTCTCTTATACTTGAAAACCATTTCTATAATTAGAGTTTCTTTCTGAAAACAGTTTTAGTTTGAAGATATGTTACTTTTGAAAAATACTTTACTTTTAAAACAAGTTTTTAGGAATCCTGTAACCTTAGGCTATGATACCAAGTGAAACACCCCACACCCCTTAGTATACCCAAAAAGGGCACACTAAAAGATATGGTGCGTTATAGGTATAGCTAAAGCATCACAGAGACTAAGATTCACAAGACAAGTAAATATAAACACCGGAAACATTTAAATGGTAACTCATTATTCAAAATAAAACTTCATAAATAAGTCTGGAAAACATCACATGTCTCAAATACCAAATACACATGTCTTATGAAAAATACATCCCAATCTCATAAAATCAGAGTACAAAAATAATCATCCCTCTCATAAGTACCAGTACATCAAAAGCCAAATGAAAAGAAAACCGAAAAGAAGAAGAAGAATACATGAAGAACTCCGAGAATGTATCTCTAAGAAATCTAAATCAACTATCCTTTCCTCTGCTGGCCTATAGGGTGAAAAGGGGAAATAGAGGAGTGGGTCAGACTATAAGTCTGGTGAGTGAAAGTAATTACTAGTATTTTTAAGCAAGATAAAGATAATAGACTTAGCAACAGTTCTAGTATAAAAAGGAAATAGAGAAAGGATAAAAATGGGATAAATACTCTGTTTGCTTTGGTTGTGATTATTTGCACTTGTCTTAGATTACTGTGATTAGGCTGAAATCCTAATCTTATTTTAATTAGGCTGAATCCTAATTCTATCCGTTGATCGGCCTTCTATCTCTGTTGTACCATTGTGGGCTAGTCCCATCCTATGGGTCCCGTAGCAAAAGACACATGTTTTGCGCTTGGAAGGCAGTAGCGAATTACAACCCTAATCAATGCCACATGCTTGGTCACTGTTGGTACACACTCACTGTCGCCCCCTCTTATGACCTCTTACTCACCCTGTCAGCATAAGTGTGCCTAGCCTCACTTAATCTGTTATGAGACCATCAGTCCTAGTCTGAAAGGGTCCTGCCCAGCCTCACCTAAGTGTTTTGTGAGACCATCAGTACTAGTCTGAAAGGGAATGCTGTTGGTATGGGTCCTAACAAAAAAAATCTAGTTGCGCCTCTTACCCAAATCCCCCGATTTGAGCTTCTATCTATTGACCACTTATTTACCCTATGTTCCAGCCTCACCTAATTATTATGAGACCATCAGTCCTAGTTTGAAAGGGTCCTGTCCAGCCTCAACTAATCTGCTGTGAGACCATTTGTCCAAGTCTGAAAGGGAATGCTATTGGTATAGGCCCTATTTCTGTTCTTGCTTATTAACTTAGTGTAAGTTTTAAAATAAGCCTCTTCTATTATTTCTGCTCTGTTTGCTTATTAACTTAATCTAAGTCTTAAAATAAGCCTTTACTGTTCTTTCTGCTTAATTATAACCTATGTTATAATTGTTACTCTTCTTTTCTATCTTTTTAGTTATAACCACTAGTTATAAACATGCTTGCAAATGTCTCAAATTTGCCTATTTCAGCCCATCTTTTTTTTACAGTCTTTCTTATTTTACATCTAGTTTCTGTAAATTTAGTATTTAATTCTATTTAATCCATATTTGCAAATTATTCTCCTTTTATTATTTTATTCGCATAATAAGGAATAAAAAGAAACTAACATTTACATGCTGAATTCTAACGTAAAATAGATGTAAATAAATGTAAATAACTGTAAATAACTGAATAAAATAGCTAAATAAAAATAGCTGAATAAAATAGACTGAAAAGAACTTTAAAAAAATAACTGTAAATAACTTATATAAAAATTGTCTCAAAATTGTAGAAAAATTACAACTATTGAGAACCCTGTTATTTTAAATTACTTAAAAAATCTAAAATAATTACTCAACACTCACCTGTGGTCCTTAGCTCTATTCCTTGGTCTTCCTGGATCCACTTCTAGAGCGTAGAATATTTTTATCAAAAATATCTTCTCCTTAGAAAAATATTCTATTTAGGGTCCAACCTCAGGCAATGAACCCAAATAGGAGAAAATATGAATGAGAAAAATAGCTAGGCCTAGGGTCTTATTTATAATGTGGTTTAGGGATCTCAAACCGTTGGATTTGAAGGTTAAATATGGTGAAACCATGTCATAGGCTCGCTGGGAACCGTCGGATGGAAGCATGAACGCACAGGATTGGGGAGAAGTTGAAAAACACATCATATACGAAGCTGGACGAAATGTCATCCAAATACAGGGCGGGTCGACCTTAGTGTCGACCAGGCATGCTAGGGGTCGACCTATTGGTCGACCTAGCAATGGTGAAGGTCGATCCTAGGGTCGACCTGACCTTATATATATTTCGTTTCATGTTTATTTTGTATCTTCTTCGTTTTAGCTCGGATTTTGTCAAACTATATATGGAAATTGATCAAAAAATCGCGACGGACCCATTAGTGCAACTCCCGTAGCTCAATTATGATAATTCACAAATTTATTTTATTATTTAATTAATTTGTTAATTAATTATTATAGCTTAAATTTTGGGTTGTTACATATTGGCAAGGGGCTTACTAAGGGATCTTGAAGTTTGCTGATATAGGTGCATTTGAAAACATGTAATTGCTATTCATTTTAGATCTATGATTATTTGGGTGATTCTAATCAATTACACAATGATAGGTGAGTGATATTTCATCTCACAACCTTTCTATTACTTATATATTTAAAAATATGAACCATCTTTGAAATTAAGAATATAATCTTTGACTGATTTGTATTTATAAATGTTTTTTTAAATAAATTTAAAGGTTTAAAGTTAATTTTACATGTAAATCCATGCATTAATGTGTCATATAGACGTAAGGTTAGGATATGATGCTTTTATTATTTGAAATGATGCTTGTGCTGTTGTTTTGCTATGTTCGTAGGCTTAGATCAGATGATAGGGTATCGATGTGCATTTCTAAGATGGATCGGTTCTAGAGAGCTTGATGAAGTATTGATGTAAATTGAATTTTGCACTTAGATTAGAGTAGAAATTATGACGACGATTGATGCAAAAGGGTAGAGAATGACTTGGTTGATTTTTTTTGAAAAATTAGATCGATGTGTATCGACCCTTATCCTTCGATACTGATTGATCGTACTTGGTCCGAATCATGTGCGATCGATATAGGGTGCATGAAAGGGTGTGTAAAGGATACACGGCCAATCATATGGAGTTTCGATGGATGGTTTGTGAATTAACGCCAAATGTCAATCGATCGCATGTCTTGAAAGATTGAAGTGCCGAGTCGATGAAGGGACAAGGAAGATTGAAGGCGACTTCAGGTTTGGAGGTTAAGGAGATCAAATGGACTTCGGTCCACCATCGAGCATCTCTTAAAGCTTAAGTACTTACCCAAATTTTGGATAGATACAAATCTAGATGGGTCTATACCAATCGACCCAGCTTTTAAGGAATGGTGAAGCTAGCCTAGGGGAGTGCCCATGATTGATCGCAGGTGGAGTTGATGAGTGGTCTGTGAGGAAATAACCAACATCGATCAATCTGGTTTGTGAAGGTTGAGACACGGCAAATGATGGTGCTAGGCATGAACTACTTTGGGCTTAGCATAAGGTGAATTTAGGATTTACATATGGTGACTTTAAGAATTTTGTGGGGAAACATAGGGAATTTTTAGAACATCGACGACTTGACAATGTGAGTTGTTTGGATCGAATGATTCAAGAGGAAATTGTTCATAGCATATCATTTAAATACTTATTTTAAGGTTAATTTCTGAACTCTTTCATTATATTATGTATTAGTGTAATTAGTTCAATAAAGAAGGAAATGTATAATAGTATCCAAGCTTTAAAGAATATGGTGAAATGACTAAAGACGGACATCCTGGGAATGCAAATGCTCATATTCACATTGCTACGGCTAAAACCGCTAGTTTCAAAGAGAATTTATGGAAAACATTCCGCTCTTTTGCTTATGCCTTATGCTTATATCCAGTGTTGGAGTGCTTTTTGAGGATAGAGGAATGACTACAGGTTTGTTTTGATGCCACTTTTATTGTAAAATGTTGATATCTAGTATAAGGTACCCATTTTCATTTTCTTACCATGTCAGGTCTTGGTCTTCATGAAGAGGTGCAACTCAATATGGAATCCAATACCAAATTCAATGACGTTAAGGGAGTGGATAAGGCTAAAGCCGAGTTGGAAGAAATTGTTTGCTACCTTTGTGATCCTAAGGTGAATGATTCAGTTCTTGATTTATTTGAGTCATAAACTACACTTGTCATGTTGCTAAGTATGATCCCAAAGATCAAGTCTGAGGATGTTATGATACTGTACCACCACCTTCCTATTAACTTCTAACATATCTGTAGTAATTTTTTGATTCTGGAGAGCTACATTGTGTATATATTGTTATATCCTACTTGTTTGTATTGCATTATAATCATGTATTAAGTGACCCAACATTCTTTTTGTGATCAATATTGTTGTTATTATACCTAATTTCATGTTTACTATACTTTTCCTTCAGCGCTTCGCTCGATTGGGTGGAAATCTCTCAAAGGGCATGTTGTTAATAGTCTCACTTGGCCTAGGGAAAACTATGCTAGCAAGAGTTATAATAGGAGAAGTTGGTTTCCCTTTCTTTCCATGCAGTGGTAGTGAGTTTGAAGAAATGATTGTGGGTGTTAGAGTTATAAGAGTGAGATATCTATTTTCTACTAAAAAATGATCACCATGCATCATTTTTTATTGATGAGATTGATGCAATTGGTGGAAGGCACGATCCAAAAGACTAGCGATACATGAAGACGACATTTAATCAGTTACTAGTTGAGCTTGATGGTTTTTATTGTTCCAAATTGATATTAGTATGAAATTGTTAATATATTTATTGAAATTGGTAACTTATGCATTGAACTTGTCTTTTGTTAGTTGATACTTTATTTTGTTACCTGAATATGGAAGCTTGTTTCTTGATATTGATTTAGTTATAATTCACTAACTTGAGATAATATTATTTCTTTGACAATCTGCATTTCTTACACCCAAAGACGATACTTAATACATCCTCAGTATTCATGTGCATATCATTTAAGTGTTCGAAAGACAGGTCATGGGATAAAGAAAATAGAAGACAAGGAAACAAACACAAATTTATCTCGCAACGACAGAGTTACATATACATCATCACATAATTGTATATATGGTTACTCCAAAATGTTACATCAAGGTTACAACAAGTACTTCTAATACACAATAGATAGTCATAGCGGAAATATAAACAACTACGTGATAATGAAAAAAGCTTCTACTCCATACTACTTCCTAAAATGCTCCAAAGAAACCTGAGTACGTAGCTACTCATAAAAATTTGAGCACCCAAGAGTTTAAGGGAAAGAAATAAAACTTTGGGTCAAACATGGGTCTGGTGTGAGTAAAGCATAAGTTTAACTTTATAAAAACCTTCAAATTAAAGGTATCTTGTAAGACCATGCGGCACATAAACATGGATGAGTTTTTACCTTACGATAACCAAAATATTTCTATATTTTAATTCCTCTGATATTATCATAATATCTAGGTTTAAAATAAATATGGAATCATAGCCGAAATTGTTACATTATTAAATTCCGGCATAATAGGTATACAATTAAGTCCAAAGGTATGTATTAAAAAATGGATTCCAACAGTGACAAGGTAAGGGACTACCTTCCGTTTAGTACTCCTCTAGGTAAAATGTACTTGGAGTCAGACCCTGAACTTGACATACCACTGCTAACACAGAGCCGGCCTACCCTTGAACTTGGATATTACCGAATATGATCACCCTTGGTTGCGATCAACAACAATAAAGGGATCCCGAAGCATACATAAACCGTAGATATCGCTCTAGATTTGGCGATGATCATACCCTAATGGACACGACCCACATAGCCCTGTTGCATCTATCCTATTTTAGCCACCTTTGGGTTGTGAAGCTCGAGGTTACACATTTGTCTTCCTTTTAGCAGACTGTCTTGGAATGCTAACACTGCCTTCAGGCATTCAATGCAGTGATAGCATTTATCCATACAAGGTTTTCTGGGATCAAACAAACCTTCAACATTTACTATCTTCCATTTTGGAATCACCCTTAGGAAGAATAGTATAGCTCCATAACATAATTCATAATAATCCATCACGAACGTTATTAGTTTGGAATGGTTCGGATAAATTATAGTTACCCAGAACCGGTGTCTCCAAAGTAAGTGATAATTCTCGACTAACTCAATTCCGGTTCTTTTATAAGTATGCAACTAGTATTCGAGTCCTCACCGAGGAACTCTATTATGCACAACATACTTCTTAAGTTAAAACAAGTCAAGTTATAAATAGTGGACAATCCGCTACTTAGGGTAATTATACAGAGTTCGCATATGAATAACCATATACTTAATTTAAACATGACCCATTGATAGGAATTAACCCTCCCATATCTATCACTTTTCTGATATTTCGACCTTATTCTATCCCTCACCTAGAAATAATTCTAGATTTCACAGATAGAGGTTCAGCCTACTCATCGGTTTTTAGTGCTAACAAATGGGATGACTTACTTCCCATAAATGTGCCACAACATTAACTTTGGTTTCATATTTTTTTGAGGTTACTTAAGTGTAGTCAACGAAGAGACCCCTTGATTTAAAACATTTTTGTAAAGAAAAACAATTTAAACAAAACTAATATTTTAAAAACAAAGCGATTTTAAATCCTTATTTATTAATTAAAAAATAAATTAAACCCTTATTAAATAATAATTAAATCTTAGTTAAGTCTTAATTACAATATTAATGAAATTTAATTAATCAGTGGTTAATTAATAATTAATTAAATCCCTATTTTATACATAATTAATTAATAATTAATCTTTAATAAATAAATAAAAATAATTAACCCTTAATTATTAATTGAATAATAATTAAGTTTAACTAATAAACTAATAAAATTAACTTCATTGATTAACACTTAGATATTAATTACTTTTATTAACTAATGACTAAGTACTAATGTGACGCCCCACCTCTATGCTCATAATAACAAAGAGTATTAAAAGAAATACTGTCTATTATTACGAAGAATAAGGCTGGATAGGAGCGACCATCCGTAGTTGGCCTTACACTAATATTGGTTATCTCGATAGGAGTGGTATATGCTTTTTATTTTTCATCTATTATTTATTTACTCCCATCGACATATCCAATTATCAGTATAAAACAAACTACGATAGTTCATAATAGTTTAGGACATTAGATATAACAATAACACAGATAATATAATTGTGGAACACAGATTAACAAAAATCTCATATATATATATATAACCGATGTCAGTTACAATATAGTTGACACGATACATATGATACAACTACAACTGTCGACTCTAGAAGTTATATATACAAGTACATTATCGACTAATATACATGAATACATATCATTCTATATAATACCACGACTACTACAAAATGACACTGACAACTTCAGAAGATGTGAAAAGTCTTCATATCCTGAACAGCAACTCAAAGAAGAAAATCTACAACCTGAAATAACTCGGGTCTGACCCGAGTATTAAATTCAAAAGAAAATAATACACGGGTCAGTCTAATTCAAACTCAGTTATTAATGCACAGTAGCAATAATAATCAATATCAAATAGACGACAGTCACAGAAATCTCGTATATCCAACTCCTCGATAAAGGATCGGATAACGGCAGATATAACACTAAACAGTGTTAAACAACAAATCAGCAAATCCAAATCAGAATACAAACCCAAAACATTGAAATTAACCAACGAAACAATTCAACAAATCGAAACATCAATTTAAAACTGTCAAATCTGATAGGGCTGCAGTACACGCACGCGTGTACTGCCTCGCCACTATCATACGAAATGCATAAAAGATCAACGAAAATTTACGAAACGCGCATAAGGTCAAACCCAGAGAAAGTCGGGTTCAACTCAAATGCAATTCAAATAAATGGTCAAGACATAAAATTAAATCTCGGCCCAAGTTCAAATCAATCAACAGAAAACAGTGGCTGCTCAGAGACAGCAGGGTACAACACGCCTCAAAGTATCGGTCGATACAAACAAGCATGCGTGGTCAGGGAAACCCAAATACTACTTGAAACAGGTATGTAACTGTCCCAAATGGTCAAGACAGCTACAATGAATAATCAAACTCGCGAAATACTTCAACTACAAGTGAACAGTAAGATGGCCAGTGTGAAGACCACACAAAGTGATCAAACTCAAATGCACAAGGCAGTGGAGTGCACAAATGAAAACAAAGCACAGTGATGTACAAATGAAACACAGTGCAGCAACTAAAGAGATGGACTGCAACTGCAACAACCAGGTCTCAAATAAGCTCAGATGTCAACATGATCAAGTTAAAAGGAACAACGCAATCAGGTCTTACAGTTGACAATGCAACTGACTACTCATGATAATGTGAACAGAATCCAACCATACAGGATGAACAACTACTATAGTGATAGGATGAATATCTACAACAAGGTCTCAATAAGCACAAATGCAACCGCAACATCTACAGAGATGTACAAGTGCAACTGCACCACTTCAAGCAGTAAGCAACAAGTTAAGACCATCACAAAATGGTCACTGTGTCATGTAAAAGCAACTTCAAGCAATAAGTCAAAGTGAATATATAACCAATTAACCATTCATGACTACAAAAATAGAAGCATGGATTTAAGCATGAAACAGTGGCAGGGATCACGTGCAGATATGTTTAAAAGAGTGTAACATGATCAGCACCAAGACTATAATCATGCAACACTTCAATGATCAGCTTAGGACAGGCCAACTAGAGAACAACCTCATACGACATGCAGTGACCACAAATGTATAGCCACAACTAGGAAGAACTAATCCAAACGTAAATCAAGCTAAACTGCACATGAAAACAAACAAGTGCAGTGCAACCCAATGCAAAAATACCAGACTCGATTGTATCAAATACAATCATCGAAACCAACGCACCAGGCTACACTAATGATCAAACGAAATGAAAGGCTTACCCACACCAATAGACAATGCAGACGACCGGGGTGAGATCAGTTACACGAAGAGCAGGAACTCAATAAGCATGAAAACGAATTATCACTCAAGTCAGAGTATAAAACTTCCAGACTTTCACAAAATCAAAGTTTGACATACAGGTCAAAAGAAGTAAACAGACCACCAATGTGCAATTAAGACTTCAAGAAACAAAACAGAGAATTGAAATTAACCATGAACAATTGCAAATCATGGAACAATTTAAAATCAATAACCAAGAGAATTGAACAGTTCATATTTTCACCAAATCAAAGTCAAGCCCGAAGTCACCAAACACTCACACAACCAAACTGTGAAACCCAAAATCACGAAATTATACGATTCGAACAAAGTCTAAGTAAACAAAATGGGAACAAGGCAGAAATCTAACTAGGTTTTAAATTAGATGTGAGTGATTAGATATCACTCACCTTTTTCGACGAGGCAGTGTAGCTAAAACCCTAGCATTCGAACGAAGACGAGCACGGCCAATCGGAAGGAGATGCGATACCGATCGACGCGAGAAGGTGGAGCTACGGCCAGCAGCGACTTCGAATCTAAAGCCCTAATTCGCCAGGACGACTGCCATTGATTTATCTCGTTCCATTTTGGTTTTTTTTTGGGGTTAGCAATAAAAAAAGGAAGTGAAGGGAACGGTTTATAAGGTTATCACGGCAATCAAAAGAACAAAGGGCTAGCTTTTCTTTAAAGCCCAACAACATTTAACTCAACATCTTAAAGAATTTTACAGCCTAAAAAGTATTTCAATATGATTAAAACTGCTGATAGAAATTTGTTATCAATTTCAATCGTCTAGTGACGATAACAAACTTTTACAAAAAGGATTCCGACTCGATTAAAATCCACATTAGCAATTAACAACGATTTAATCGTCATTTAAAACTGACGCGAAAAACCGGGTTGTTACAGACTCCCCTCCTTAAAGAAATTGCGTCCACGCAATCATAGGGAATAAATGGGTAAAAGGTAACAACCAAAAGAGCATGGCAATGTCGAATGTATAAGCAAAGCAAGTGTCAGCGGGGAAGTATTAGATAAGAAATCAAAAGGTTCGACTGCTTCAAATCAAAAGAATCAACATCGTGTGAATCAGGGATCAAAATCAGACGACTAACACAAGCAAGAACAATCGAGTTCCAGCAACTAAAAGAGAAGGAAAAACAGAGCAGAAATCCCATACAGAGCACGAATTGAATGTGAGTAAATCAAATTACTCACCTGAATTGCCAGAGAAAAAGACGAAGCTCAAATCTCAAAAATCGCAATTATTCAATCATCAAAAACGATAATCAAATTTCTCAAATCAACAAATATTCGATTATCACAAGCGATAATCAAATTTCAAATTCAACAAATATTCGATTATCAAAAGCGATAATCAAATTTCAAATTCAACAAATATTCGATTATCTCAAGCGATAATCAAACTTCAAATTCAACAAATATTTAATTATCTCAGGCGATAATTAAATCTCAAATCAACAAATATTTAATTATCTCAGGCGATAATTAAATCTAAAATCAACAAATATTTAATTATCTCAGGCGATAATTAAATCTCAAATCAACAAATATTTAATTATCTCAGGCGATAATTAAATCTCAAGTCAACAAATATTTAATTATCTCAAGCGATAA
Organism: Allium fistulosum; assembly: GCA_030737815.1. Taxonomy (NCBI): domain Eukaryota; kingdom Viridiplantae; phylum Streptophyta; class Magnoliopsida; order Asparagales; family Amaryllidaceae; genus Allium; species Allium fistulosum. Next base: position 290,081,897 of record CM060905.1, read on the forward strand.
TTAAATCTAAAATCAACAAATATTTAATTATCTCAGGCGATAATTAAATCTCAAATCAACAAATATTTCATTATCTCAGGCGATAATTAAATCTCAAGTCAACAAATATTTAATTATCTCAAGCGATAATTAAATCTAAAATCAACAAATATTTAATTATCTCAGGCGATAATTAAATCTCAAATCAACAAATATTTAATTATCTCAGGCGATAATTAAATCTCAAGTCAACAAATATTTAATTATTTCAAGCGATAATTAAATCTAAAATCAACAAATATTTAATTATCTCAGGCGATAATTAAATCTCAAATCAACAAATATCTAATTATCCCAAGCGATAATTAGAAACAACAAATATCTGATTATCAAAAACGATAATCAGAACTCATATCAACAAATATCTAATTATCATAAGCGATAATTAGAAACAACAATTATCTGATTATCAAAAACGATAATCAGAACTCATATCAACAAATATCTAATTATCACAAGCGATAATTAGAAACAACAAATATCTGATTATCAAAAACGATAATCAAAACTCATATCAACAAATATCTAATTATCACAAGCGATAATTAGAAACAACAAATATCTGATTATCAAAAACGATAATCAGAACTCATATCAGCAAATATCTAATTATCACAAGCGATAATTAGAAACAACAATTATCTGATTATCAAAAACGATAATCAGAACTCATATCAGCAAATATCTAATTATCACAAGCGATAATTAGAAACAACAAATATCTGATTATCAAAAACGATAATCAGAACTCATATCAACAAATATCCAATTACCTGCAGATAATTGGAAACAACAAATATCTAGAAATCAATTAAGAAGACTAGAAAATCAACATAAAAGCTTGGATCGATCCCATCAGATGGCGAGTTTTTAATTCGCCGCACATGCATCTCAGAGTGGCCGAAGCCTACCAAGTACTCAACATAATTTTGGCGCCCATCAGATTGACCCGGAGGTCCGCAGAGTGACCCGAAGGTCTAGTACTGGTATTTGACCCGAAGGTCCGCAGAGTGGCCCGAAAGCCCAACAAATGACCCGAAGGTCCGCAGAGTGGCCCGAAAGCCCAACAAATGACCCGAAGGTCCTCATAGTGGCTCGAAAGCACACGAAAGCATCAAAATGTTTCAATTAACGAGTCCGGAATTAACCGAAATAGCAAACGCACATGTCCCATACCACGTGTTTTACTAAATCGTTTGATTCTCTTCATCGTTTCCTTGAAAGTGCAAAATTGTGTATTTTGTAAAAATACATTTCACATTCTCAAACGGACAAGTCCGGAATTAAGCGAAACAGTAAAAGAAAGGGGTCATAGTCCTCGATTTTGCTGAAACGTTTAAATCGCTTCCTCATTCTTTTGAAATCGCAAACTGTAAAATTTTTGAAAACAATTTTATTTATTTTGTAAAAATAACAATTCGCATTCTCAACTGAACAAGTCCGGAGTTAAGCGAAACAGTAAAAGAAAGGGGTCATAATCCTCGATTTTGCTGAATCGTTTAAGTCGCTTTCTCATTCTTTTGAAAACGCAAACTGTTAAAATTTTATAAAACAAATTTCATTTTTAAAATGATTTTCCAATCACGTGATTAAAACAGCAAATCAGTAACAATTTCGATAAGGAAATTGTACTTCTCAAAATACCGTAAAAACGGTTACAAATCAGCATTGCGGAATAACCGCTTGAAAATCCACTTTTTAAAAGTTGACGGTTACTGAAGCCAAGGTGACAGTAATTCTTAAACGTCAAAATCTCATCAAAATAATTTACATCAAAATGTAATATCAGTGAATTTTCATTCATCAAAATGCCACAAAACACCGTGCTTCAAAATATAGCATTGGTGTAAAATTCCGTTGTAAAAATAACGGCAACAAAATACGTTTCATAACCAAGCATCGGTTCAACGTAAAATAAATGCAATAACGTGCAATTTAAATTTTTGCACGTACTACAAAATGAACAAAGAATCATTCAAATGTATCTTCAATGAAGATAATTTAAAACAGCAAAAATCTAATCAATAGATGATTAGTACAAAAGAAAGCCAGCGGAAGTTTCAACAAAAATCACATATCTGCAATTTCTTCGAATCCTCAATTCGGATTCAAAATTCTCAAAGAAACAAAATAATTACAGCTATGTATACAACAAATGAAATTCATATCAATTTCGTATTTTGATTTTAAATCAAAAAGATTATCAGTTGTACTCAACGAAGACAGTTTTACTGTTTCCGCTGCGCACTCTGATAAATAGAACACAAATCAATCAAATCATCAGAACACAATTTCATCCAAACAACAAAACACAATTCCACTTTTATTTTTAAATAACGATATTTAAAAATTTCATCAAAATTTCAAAACTTTAGTTTTGACTCAAATCACAGATAAAACGTCGACTAATAGTTGTAACATATGTTCCATCCAAGTTATGTTTTATATTATGTCCATAAACCCCAAGCTCTGATACCAACTGTGACGCCCCACCTCTATGCTCATAATAACAAAGAGTATTAAAAGAAATACTGTCTATTATTACGAAGAATAAGGCTGGATAGGAGCGACCATCCGTAGTTGGCCTTACACTAATATTGGTTATCTCGATAGGAGTGGTATATGCTTTTTATTTTTCATCTATTATTTATTTACTCCCATCGACATATCCAATTATCAGTATAAAACAAACTACGATAGTTCATAATAGTTTAGGACATTAGATATAACAATAACACAGATAATATAATTGCGGAACACAGATTAACAAAAATCTCATATATATATATATATATAACCGATGTCAGTTACAATATAGTTGACACGATACATATGATACAACTACAACTGTCGACTCTAGAAGTTATATATACAAGTACATTATCGACTAATATACATGAATACATATCATTCTATATAATACCACGACTACTACAAAATGACACTGACAACTTCAGAAGATGTGAAAAGTCTTCATATCCTGAACAGCAACTCAAAGAAGAAAATCTACAACCTGAAATAACTCGGGTCTGACCCGAGTATTAAATTCAAAAGAAAATAATACACGGGTCAGTCTAATTCAAACTCAGTTATTAATGCACAGTAGCAATAATAATCAATATCAAATAGACGACAGTCACAGAAATCTCGTATATCCAACTCCTCGATAAAGGATCGGATAACGGCAGATATAACACTAAACAGTGTTAAACAACAAATCAGCAAATCCAAATCAGAATACAAACCCAAAACATTGAAATTAACCAACGAAACAATTCAACAAATCGAAACATCAATTTAAAACTGTCAAATCTGATAGGGCTGCAGTACACGCACGCGTGTACTGCCTCGCCACTATCATACGAAATGCATAAAAGATCAACGGAAATTTACGAAACGCGCATAAGGTCAAACCCAGAGAAAGTCGGGTTCAACTCAAATGCAATTCAAATAAATGGTCAAGACATAAAATTAAATCTCGGCCCAAGTTCAAATCAGTCAACAGAAAACAGTGGCTGCTCGGAGACAGCAGGGTACAACACGCCTCAAAGTATCGGTCGATACAAACAAGCATGCGTGGTCATGGAAACCCAAATACTACTTGAAACAGGTATGTAACTGTCCCAAATGGTCAAGACAGCTACAATGAATAATCAAACTCGCGAAATACTTCAACTACAAGTGAACAGTAAGATGGCCAGTGTGAAGACCACACAAAGTGATCAAACTCAAATGCACAAGGCAGTGGAGTGCACAAATGAAAACAAAGCACAGTGATGTACAAATGAAACACAGTGCAGCAACTAAAGAGATGGACTGCAACTGCAACAACCAGGTCTCAAATAAGCTCAGATGTCAACATGATCAAGTTAAAAGGAACAACGCAATCAGGTCTTACAGTTGACAATGCAACTGACTACTCATGATCATGTGAACAGAATCCAACCATACAGGATGAACAACTACTATAGTGATAGGATGAATATCTACAACAAGGTCTCAATAAGCACAAATGCAACCGCAACATCTACAGAGATGTACAAGTGCAACTGCACCACTTCAAGCAGTAAGCAACAAGTTAAGACCATCACAAAATGGTCACTGTGTCATGTAAAAGCAACTTCAAGCAATAAGTCAAAGTGAATATATAACCAATTAACCATTCATGACTACAAAAATAGAAGCATGGATTTAAGCATGAAACAGTGGCAGGGATCACATGCAGATATGTTTAAAAGAGTGTAACATGATCAGCACCAAGACTATAATCATGCAACACTTCAATGATCAGCTTAGGACAGGCCAACTAGAGAACAACCTCATACGACATGCAGTGACCACAAATGTATAGCCACAACTAGGAAGAACTAATCAAAACGTAAATCAAGCTAAACTGCACATGAAAACAAACAAGTGCAGTGCAACCCAATGCAAAAATACCAGACTCGATTGTATCAAATACAATCATCGAAACCAACGCACCAGGCTACACTAATGATCAAACGAAATGAAAGGCTTACCCACACCAATAGACAATGCAGACGACCGGGGTGAGATCAGTTACACGAAGAGCAGGAACTCAATAAGCATGAAAACGAATTATCACTCAAGTCAGAGTATAAAACTTCCAGACTTTCACAAAATCAAAGTTTGACATACAGGTCAAAAGAAGTAAACAGACCACCAATGTGCAATTAAGACTTCAAGAAACAAAACAGAGAATTGAAATTAACCATGAACAATTGCAAATCATGGAACAATTTAAAATCAATAACCAAGAGAATTGAACAGTTCATATTTTCACCAAATCAAAGTCAAGCCCGAAGTCACCAAACACTCACACAACCAAACTGTGAAACCCAAAATCACGAAATTATACGATTCGAACAAAGTCTAAGTAAACAAAATGGGAACAAGGCAGAAATCTAACTAGGTTTTAAATTAGATGTGAGTGATTAGATATCACTCACCTTTTTCGACGAGGCAGTGTAGCTAAAACCCTAGCATTCGAACGAAGACGAGCACGGCCAATCGGAAGGAGATGCGATACCGATCGACGCGAGAAGGTGGAGCTACGGCCAGCAGCGACTTCGAATCTAAAGCCCTAATTCGCCAGGACGACTGCCATTGATTTATCTCGTTCCATTTTGGTTTTTTTTTGGGGTTAGCAATAAAAAAAGGAAGTGAAGGGAACGGTTTATAAGGTTATCACGGCAATCAAAAGAACAAAGGGCTAGCTTTTCTTTAAAGCCCAACAACATTTAACTCAACATCTTAAAGAATTTTACAGCCTAAAAAGTATTTCAATATGATTAAAACTGCTGATAGAAATTTGTTATCAATTTCAATCGTCTAGTGACGATAACAAACTTTTACAAAAAGGATTCCGACTCGATTAAAATCCACATTAGCAATTAACAATGATTTAATCGTCATTTAAAACTGACGCGAAAAACCGGGTTGTTACAACTAATTTCTTAATTAATTAATTAAATAATCATTAAATAAATAAATAATTACCTTTTCTTATTTAGTATATGTTTGAAAACTCTTTTCAAAATGATATTTAAGTGAAAACAAATTTAGATTCCAAAAAGAGTTCGATTCCTCGAACTACACTTATAGCGACTATCGATATACGATCCGTAATTTTCTAAACTTAAAATTTGCTCTTTATGTCTTCTTTAAAAATTTAACTCATGGGAGGAAACTTTACTAAAACATAAAAGCATATTTTGGAAGACTAACAATTATTTAAAACTTGAAATTTTTTTGTGAATTTTAAAACCAAAGATTTTGTATTTTATACAAGGGATAACATGTCGCTTTAACCTACTAAGATGCTAACTTTCCTAGCATAACATTATGAATTCATGTTCACAACATATATGGTTACATACAGTGGTGTAGCCAGGATTGGAAGCTGACGAAGACACAATTAAAAAAGGCATGACCATTAGACGTAAGTATAAAGTGGACATGAATGGCTTGAATTTAATCTAGTCAAATTGCTGAAGCTGGATATCTAACAAGATACCTAAGGAGTTGCAAATGATACAAGGTCTCCAGATACTGGGATAGGCACGTGCCTACACCCATATGCAAGAGGGCTCCGCCCCTGTTTACATAACCATAACATCACAATATGTAAAAATTTCCATAATCAACATATATAAGCTGATTATAATATGCAAACTAACTTGACTATTTAGACTACCATATTCCAAACTAGGAATGGCAATGGGGCGGGTTGGGGCGGGTTTTTAGTGCCCCATACCCGACCCGGATTTTTTAGACCTTGCCCCAGACCCGCCCCGTAGACCCGGTGCGGGTCTGGAATTTTGCCCCGTACCCGAGACCCGTACGGGTCAGGGTAGACCCGACCCGCCCCAAGACCCGATGAGTCTCTATGCATTGATTCAAAATTATGTAGCAACGTGCATATATTTATTTGTTTATACTCGTTATCACCAAATATACATGAAATACAAATAACAATGTGTCTATGGGAAGTTAATAAAAATGATGTCTACAATAATAATTCAGAAAATATAAACATATGTTATTGTATAATTATCAATGACGCAACTTAATACTCTAATTTTTTCTATAGATATTGACTGAGACATTTTAATATCCATTCTAGAATCACTTATATCTAAAAAGATTAATAAATCATTATAGTAATAAAGCGGTTTCATAAGATGTTAGTAGTGCGGGTCGGGTTGGGGCGGGTCGGCCAAGCCCCGACCCGACCCTAGACCCGAAGTACTCAAGAACGGGTCACGGGTCTACCCGCCCCAATGACCCAATGGGGCGGGTCTTGATGGGCCAAAACAGGGGCGGGTCGACCGGGTTTGGACCCTAGACCCGCCCCATTGCCATCCCTATTCCAAACTATACATCCACATAACTAAGCTAAGCACATATGATCACATCAAGCACAATACATACATACAACCCAACATTATTTTTTCCAAACAAAACATTATTTTTACAACAAGTTATATATATATATATATATATATATATATATATATATATATATATATATATATTGAAAATGGGTTCATATATTAATAACTAACAAATATAGTACACCATAATACAATGCAGCAATGCTACAAATCCACCACCCGTACATTCATAATCACTTTTATCCACACAATCTACCCAATCTAGCCCAATTACTAAGAAGTACATCAAAAAAGCCTAAGACCTAAAGTGTCGCTGCTCTTTTCTGGATCAAAAATGACCTCTTTTGTCGCAGTAAGTGAACGTCTTTTATCTCATATTCATAACAGCAGATCTTCTAAATATCAGTTTGTTCTCTATAAGTGTTCCAGTTTTATCAATCGGGATGCACTCAACTTTCATAGCATCAACTTCTATAAGTTTGGGCTCAAGTATGCCTCTGCTCGTACCCGTCATGGTTTCATTCCCAGAGCATGCACTAGGAATCATATCTTCATCTTCTCCTTTTGACTATATATATAGCCATTCTGACAATCTTTCACCAAGAAGAATGTATAAAAATGAATGATTGCACCACCATTCATAAGAACCATATGCAAACGAACAGTAACAGTCACGAGAGCACCTTCATCCTAAGAATATGCCTTATATTTGTTCCATGCTTGCTCGTTGTTAAGGATACACGGTCATAAAATACGGTACAACATAAATGATAAATGATCTCATGTACACTGTGCGTTTATCATCACCTTTTCCTGTAGACATAGAGATATGATCGAAACTAATTTTAAAATGCAGTTCCCAGGTGTCGAATTATCTCATATATCACAGATCGAAACTGTTAATTCTAAATGCCATAGCAAATATTGTAAATCATAATAAAAGGGAAATAGTAAGATTAGGCTTTTATTTGCACATCCCTCAAAATAATATAGACAAATAGGCACCAAAGAATGAAGCGATGTTATGCCATCCAGTATCAAAATACGCCTAGAAAAAGTGCCTTTGAATCTCTGCGGTCTACCAGAAATCACCCAAAATTTTGAATTGGCACTTGATATATCGTAATATGCTTGGTTTCACTAATTTTATGAAAAACACAAGGATATTAACCAAATCGTCATTTGATCTCCAGATCCCAAATCAATAATAATCACCAACAATATCCTAAACTCGCGAAACAATATAATAGATGTTACCTCATTCGCGGATCGGTTGAAGCATATATGGCATATAATTGTATACAAACAAACCCGGTTTCGCCACTGATTTTGCTTGCAAGATCCTTGATCGTGAATTAGGTTGAAACATTCTTTGCAAGTCCCCAAATCGAAGGTCAATTGAATGAATCGACATACACATACCCAAGTTCTCTGAAACTCGCTTGAGAGTGAAGGATTTGGTAGATCTAAAAACATGGTTTCATGAGATCGCAGAACGCCTACTTCTCCCCCCATGGGAGAGAAAAACCGTTCACTTTTAAGTGAGTTATATATATATATATATATATATATATATATATATATATATATATATATATATATATATACACACGAGTAGTTTGGCACGTGCATCGGCACGTACGCAGAAGGAACTGGTATTCTGAAATCCTGGTTGTGAAAGAAACTGTAAGTAATTGTTATGGCTTGTGTGGTTATATAATTTTTCTTTCATTCGCAGGGAGATAGTATTCTGGTACTGAGCAGCTGGAGTTCATAGCTTTATCTCAAAGAATAGGAAAATACCGAAAAAGGAATTTTTGGGTTATTAGTAAAATATTATGCTAGTATTAAGCAATAGTTGAGTAATTATTTTTGTGAAATTACGCTTCAACTTACATGTCGTAAAGCTATCATTATGTATTCAGCACCTTTATTTCTGTACATGTGACGTGTTTCCAAGATTGCAACCAGAAATCAAAAGAATATAAGTTGATTAGATTTACATTGAAGATTAAATAATTATAATATATTGTTTGAAATATGCATCTTTTGACATGGTTATGGAAAAATCTGACCATGTTTGAAAATGAGTTTAAAATTGTACCGTTGCTATCATAAGTTGACCAAAGAAAAGTTTGACCATAATTGCTTCGTAGGTGATTCAGTACAATACATATACATAGATTTTTTGTACTATGTATCATTTGCTATCGTACAATGTGCATATACATAAGCAGTTGAATATTGACTTGTTTGTTTTTTATATTTACAAAACAAACCGCTCGCAATAGTGGAAAGAGTGAATCAAAACAACCTATATTAGTGCAAAATTGTAATTTATTGGTAATATAAACACATTATTCAATCCACGTCTATTTGTAATTTATTAGTCCATATCAGTATTTTGTATCACATTATAATAATTAATTTCCAAATAAGTTACAAAGCTTCATAATCTCAATGACAAAATGATCAAGGCAAAAATATGTTCACATAAGACATAGCATACATTAATTACTACGCCCAAATCTAACAAATGTTAATCAGCAGTTAAAAACCACTTTCACAATAAATTGCTTTCACGTTATCTCATAAAAACCAATTCCTTTTAACCTTGTTTGCCTAGCATGTGATATGATCACCTTCCTGAAACATGGTATCTGAAATTACTCTCATTCGCAAGACGTTCATTCCTTTCTCCAATAACCGTTGCTTCCAAATGGAGCTCCACAAAATAAGAATGAGTCCAAATGCTACTATAGGTGGAAGCAACTGATTCGCCGGCACAAAGAATGTCATTTAAGAATCAGTAAGTCTTGGAGGACAGAAAATAAAGGCCCGAAACATATGAATAGTGATATGCATCATCAAATAGCAAGGCTTCCCCTAAATTCCACCTTTTAATACAAACTTTGCACATTTCGTACTGCTTGTATTCAGGCCCTCCAGCGGCTTTCTATAAAAAATTTGAATTCGATAATGAATGATTTGGAAAAAGCATAAACGTCATGGAGAAATGAAGCTCTATAATGGTCAGAACTTAGAAACATAAAACACCTCTTTTTTCTAGAATGGTACAGATAGTCATATTGCAACAAATCCATCATCCGACATGCTAGAATCAAAATGCATGATTTTCTACGAACTGTTGTAATTGAAAATTTAAAAAAGTAAAGACTTAGAAACTAATAGCCACAATAATATAAATAAGAGGAATAAAATATATTTGACAGGAACATCAAATTTTTTGCTACCGGTGGATAATTGTTAATATGTCTCACCATAACTCATGATAGAATTGGCCAATACTACTTGAAGTACAACGAAATCATGTCAAAAATTAAACTTCTAAATAGTAATGGCTAGAAATCATAAGAAAATATCAGCCTCAGGACCAAATAAAGGCAGAAACTAAACATACCACCAAAAAATCATGGAAAAGTAAGTTTCCTATCATTAAACTTAGATAAAATAGTTTTTTTTAAGAAATCTTACCTGTAGAAATGAGCCGAATAGGTAAATTTAGCATAATTACATAATTCTGCAAAAATATTACATTGTTAGTTGTTTTATTTTAGTGCTATACATACATATTTTATCATAAAATATTAAAAGAAGATTGTTAATTGTTTTATTTTAGTGCTATACAAATATGTTTTATTATTCTTATATGATTGAATCTCATATGTTATCGAGGCTCTTAAATTTTTTTAATGGTCATCACGCTTGGAAAATTAGTATGACAAATGAATTTCAATTTTATTTACGTCCAGCAAACCGATTCAAAGTTTTATCGTATTTCTTTGGGATATAAGTACACATATAAAAACAAAGAGATCTGGGACAAATATTGTACCATGAATGGTAGATGATTTGCTTTCCAGCATTTTGCCCAACTACGTTATCAACACCAATTATAGTTAAATCATGCATAACAGCCCTCAAGGTTCATTAGCAATGGCAAACGTACCTAGTACATAAAATATCATACGGAAAAAAGAAAACTTCAAAGCACCATGAAATACTCAAAATTTAGATTTCTCGCCTAGAATCATTTCATATCAATTGTTTTGCATCTTCTTACTTTCTCCTTTAGTGTCTTTAACTGTGAATCTCGTTTGGAGAGTGTGAAATATCGTTGGAGATTAAAATCAATGAAGTTGACACTGTAGGTTTCTAATTTAACAAATAAAGACTTTGAATTGTTTGATTTTTACTGCTCTAGGGTTTTAGATTGTGAAAGCGTGAAGTTGAAAGAGAAATGGCGCTAAGAAATGATTAAAAAGAAATGGGTTGGAAAAGTGGAACGTGTTGAAGTACTCAAAACTGATTTGGAAACGTGGTGGATACGAAAAAGACAATAATACCCTTAATTTTTGTTACTATTGTGAGATAATAGAAGGAGATTTTTGGCAATACAAAAAAGCTTCATGTCTCAAATCGACCAAAGTAACAATTAAAAGATTGAGGTTGAATTACCTGTTATATGTAAAACCCAAAGTAACAATTAAAAGATAAGATTGTTAAATAAAGTACAACTGATCAACTATACCTATAAATTTCTTAAACTATATTAAAAAAATTGTACAGGTAAAATCCACTCCATAATGAAAATACGAATTAAAATGCAATCAACTATAGAAGACATAAAAAAGTTCAAAAATAAATTAATGTGAAACCCATCAAAAACCATGTAAGGAAAGAAGAAATATCCTTAAGATAATGATAAAAAAACAACCGGAGCATAAATCGACCAGGAACACTTATAATTCAACTATTTTTAAAGTGAAACTGAAAGAAAGAAAGAAATTAAACTGAACAAAACTACACCTACAAAACAGAATCAATATTTAAAAGGGAATAATGGTAAATAAAGACAAATGGTAATGTTAACACGGAATTCTTAAAAATTCTAATGAAGATTGTATTGAATAATATCATTGTTGAATTTTGCGATACTATATTATTGAAAATGTAGAGGGACGTAGAAGCTCTTCAAGGGCTGTAATTTGGAGCTCATATGGAAGAGTTAACGATATACGAAGGAGGAGGAAATTACAATATAACAAATCAGTTGACCAACTGAATTAAATCAGTAAACCAATTACCTATAGCGAAAACTATAGTTTTTCCCATCGGTTTACAAATTGAAGACAATCGGCTGGTTGGAAGGCAACCAGTCAAGAAAATGTTCTTAAAAGCTGAACTGTCTATATATAAAACCCAAATTGACAGTTAAAGTATGAATCGTTAAATAAATGTAAACTGAGCAACTTAACATATAAATTTCTAAAATACATTGGGAAAATTGAACTAATTAAATTCATCACACAATTCAAATATGAACTTTAGATATTTGATGCATATAATGATAATTAGATTAAAACGTACAATATTCATAGCTAAGAGTTATCAGCATGTCCAATAACACAGGAGAGCAGACCTGGGTCATTTACATGAACCACCCAAAAATAAAATTAGAGAACAAATAAAAATAGTTTTAGAAAATAAATAACAAAGCAACATAAGAACAAACAAACATTAGTCTCAAGAATACTGGCAACATAAACCTGTTAAAGCTGACATTATTATTGTTGTAGGAATACAAACGTAACAGACCATTTATGCAATGTAATCAACTGATATACTAATAATGTTAGGAAACACTAAAATAAAACCCGTTGGGTGGAATACAGTATTCAATCCATACAACAAAGCCAAAGCGGAAGAAAGAGAATCAAATAGTGTAATAGTTATACGAAACATAAGCAATGAAACAGGTTATATAAAACATCAACAGTTACATATGACTAAATATAAAAGGCTAAAAATACAACACAACGCATTAATTTGATCCAACAGGAACTAAACCCAGATCTACAAATCAACGTATTTATAAAATCCATAATCAAGTTTAAAGTTTATGGCACAAAATCGAATAGCTATATGAAACTGAGAAGGCAATGACTGCAATTAAATAGAAATTTTGTTATTTTGTAATAGCAGGGAGCTTGGGTTTTAACCGATGGAAACCGAACATGAATAGAAAAGGGGTTTTGATTCGGCAAGATAAAAAAGCAAAGAAAAAGAAACGGTAAAGTAAAGAAAATGAAACCGTACCTGGCAATCAATATCCACACACCGCCACTCGTCCCAGAAGTCGCGACCTCAGAGAAATACATCAAATCGCGAACGAATACGCCAATTTCTGAAACCCCCACGCAAATAGACCGCAGAGGAGATGCAAGATGATGAAGATTGGACAGATTATAGCTCGGGTCCCTACATTATCAACTCAACCCATATTTGCGATGTGCCCTTTTTTTGTTGGATTGCTGATCGTACGCGAGGGGAAATTTGAGGAGGTGGAAGAAATAGATATAGGGTTGAGTGAAAGGGAAGTAGATTTGTTTAAGGATTTGATTTGGTCAGTTATTTGAACGCCGTGGTTGATTGAGGATGCGGTGTAAAGGAAATAAACTGGGGATGGTGACGTGAGGAGGAAGTGGTAAGTGGTAGAACATGGAGTGATAAACGACATTTTTGGGTAAAGACAATTATACCCGTATATATTACATTGGAAAATAAGTTCTATAAAAAGAAATTGTGGGTAATTTTGGCAATTCAGAAAAGGCTTCAGTGGGGGAAGTATTTGCTTTATATATAAGATATATATATATATATGTATATATATATATATATGTGTGTTTAGAATACTTAGTTAAAGAGTGAAACTTTACTCATCGAAATTTCACGAAACTAATTTAACTTTTTCTATGACTCGAGCATGTCCTAGTTCTTTGCATCTAGCTTGGAAAAGTGGAGTCTTTGTGGGCTTTTGGATAAAAATAATCCAGCCTAGGTGGTATTATGCTCGGCCTTGATTGGTTAAGGAGGATGTGGACTTGTCTTATAAGGAGAAGTGATGAATTGAAAGAAGGAAGCTTATAACAAAGTTTTAGATTTATAAAAGTGAATGAAAACTAGATTTTAAACTTGAGAATCTAATTTGGAAGTCATGGAAATATACATGAAGGCTTTTAGGAGGAAATTTTATGAAATAGAAATGAATGAAAATGGTGTAAATGTTAGGAAAATGCTTTATATACTAAGTGGAATTTGAAAATTACCAAATCACCCTTTAAGTACATAACCTCCCCTAAATTTTTGTCACATCACCATGCATGTCTCTCCCCTTTAGCTAACGTTTTTACCTTGTATCCCCTTTATTTTTCCAAGCCAATATTCATTTATTACCTAAGTACTTCATGTTTCTAAAGAGATGACAACTTATGTCCTTTTATTTACATTTATATCTAGTTCTTAAACATTTGCATAAAAATTCATATCATATACTATATGTTTCTTTAGTTAATATATATTAAAAATCCCAAACTCATCTATAAAAGTTTGTATATGTGTTACACAAATGTGCACAACGTTTTCCGACAACTTTTCGACACCTAAAAGTCAAAAAATTGGAAAATGATTTCCGAGCGCATTTTCTATTATCTTTGAACTAATTATTTTTGTAAAAAAAATTTGAAAATGATTTCACCATCATTAATTATTATTTAAAAAGTTTTATTTTCATTATAATATCTATTATTTGATTATTGAAAATTAATTAAATATTCGCAAATCAAAATAGTGAAATTCCGAGCTGTTACAAAAACTAATTCATCATCTTTAGTTATTATCTAAAAGGAGTTTATTTGAATTATAAAATCCATTAATTAGTTAATAAAAATATGTTTAAATATTCATTATTAAGGTAATTAAATTCTAGGTCATTACACTCTCCCTCCTTAAAAGAATTTCGTCCCGAATTTAGCAGACAAAAAGATAACTCATAACAACTCAAAAGGTTATATATTATATATCATGAAATCCACACAAAGGACATACACTAAGCAACAATAACATGATAGTGCATCTATTATACATAAAATAATGACTATCCCAATACCAATTTTGGATAGGCTTCCGTTATATGATCCACCATCTGCTAAGTACAATCTCGAGGATCCTCACTCCACTGGATCTTTACTAACTGCGCCACCTTATTGTGCAACCTCTTCTCATCCTGATCTACAATATGAATTGGATGTCTAATCACCGTCAGATTTGGTTATATCTCCAAATCATCTTGAATCGACGATTCGACAATCAACGAAGGGCCATAAACAAATTTTCTCAAATGGGATACGTGGAAAATTATGGACCCCCGACAACCTTTTTGGTAATTCAACCTTGTAGGTGAGTGGTCCAATCCTTTCAATAATCTTAAAAGGTCCAATATACCTGGGTATCAACTTCCCAGCCCTTTCGAATCAAACAACTCCTCAGATTGGAGCAATCTTTACAAATACGGAGTCTTCAACTTCAAACTCCATATCTCTTCTCCTTTTATCAGCATAATTCTATTGTCGATTCTGGGCTTCCTTCATTCTTCTCTTTATCACTGCAACCTTTTCAGTAGCTTCCCAGATCATATCTGGTCCAAGTACTAGCCGATCTCTAGTCTCAACCCAACATGTTGGTGACTTGCATGGACGTCCACAGAGAGCTTCATAGGGCGCCATGCCGATGCTTGTTTGAAAACTATTATTGTAGGAGAATTCTACTAAGTGGAGATGATCTTCCCACGATCCTCCAAAATCCAAAATACATGCCCTCAGAAGATCTTCTAGAATCTGGAGTTTGTCCATCCGTTTGGGGGTGATATGTTGTGCTCAATCTTAGATTTGTTCCTAAAGCTACTTGCAACGCCTCCCAAAACTGAGTAGTGAAGATGCGATCTTGATCACTTATAACACACATTGGGACTCTGTGCAATCGAACTATCTCCTCATATAAATTTCTGCCAAAGAAGCTACAGTTCTTGTCGACTTTACTGGGATAAAATGAGCACTCTTCGTTAGTCGATCCATGCACATACCTTCATTCCTTTTCTATTTTTGGGTAAACCATCGATAAAATCCATTGATATCATCTCCCATTTCCAATCCGAGATTTCCAAGGGTTGAAGTAATCTAGCCATCTTCTAGTGATCGCCCTTTATCTATTGACAGTTCAAACATTCGCTGACAAAGATTGAGACATCCCTCTTTATTCCAAGCCACCAAAATACTCATTTCATATGTCTATGCATCTTAGAAACACCCGGGTGGATACGTAACTTGGATCGATGACATTCTAATAAAACTTCTTGTCTAAGGCCATCGACATTCGGGATGAAGATCCTTCCATTCATATGTAATATACCATGTTTATCTAGCTCAAAACTTGAAGACTGCCCCTCTTAACATCCCGGATTATCTTCCTTAAATGCTCATCCTCCGTTTTCTTACCAGCAATCCTTTCCAAAAGAGTTGGTTTAACTTCCAAGAGTGCCAAAACTGCATTCCTACTAAGAGCGTCGGCTATAACATATGCTTTTCTGGGCATGTAGAGAATATCCAAGTCGTAGGCTGCCAGGAACTCCAACAATCGATGTTGCCTTAGATTCAGATCCATTTGAGTAAAAAGGTACTTTAGGGACTTGTGATCCATGAAGAGCTCAAACTTTTCACCTATTTAAAGAAGGAAATTTCTAACTAGGATTCCTAAATATTAGAAATAAACAAAAGAGGGAAAGAAGGATTCTTACCCAGCAAGTAATGCCTCCACGTCTTTATGCAAATACTACGGTTAACAGCTCCAAGTCATGCGTTGCATAATTCTTCTCATGAGGCTTTAATTGTATACTTACATATGTTATAACCTTTCCATGTTGCATTAACAGTGCACCCAAACCAACTCTATAAGCGTTCATATAAACAGTTAACCGTTCTTCTCCATCAATAATAGCCAAGGTATGGGCACTGGTCAATCTCTCTTTTAACTCAAGAAATGCACTCTCACACTTCGGAGTCCACTCGAATTTAACATCCTTCTTTGTTAGCTTGGTTAGGTAAGAGGCGATTTTGGAGTAATCCTTTATGAACTTTCTATAACAACTGGCCATCCCTAAAAAGCTTCTAACTTCTATGGGAGTTTGGGGTCTTTTGAAATTCTGCACAGCAGCTATCTTAGTTGGATCAACTAAGATGCCATCACCCGATACAATATGTCCTAGGTATGTCACTTTTGATTTCCAAAAGTTGTAATTAGAAAACTTAGCTTTAAGAATGTTTTTTTGAACGTTTCAAACACACTTCCAAATGATGTTTGTGCTCCTCCTTGGTCATTGAGTAGATAAGAATGTCATCGATAAAATCCACCACGAACTTATTCAACACATCCCTAAAAACTCGATTCATAAGATCAACGAAAAATACACTTCCAAATGATGTTTGTGCTCCTCCTTAGTCATTGAGTAGATAAGAACGTCGTCGATAAAATCCAACACGAACTTATTCAACACATCCCTAAAAACTCGATTCATAAGATCAACGAAAAATGCAGGTGCATTGGTCAGCTTAAAAGGCATAACCAACCACTCATAGAATAAGTCTGGTTCTCTAAAAGTAGTTAAGGGTATACTATCCTCCACTACCCTTAACTGATCGAAACCCGTAGCAAGGTCCATTTGGGAAAGTACTCTATCCCCATGAAGTTGATCAAACATATCATCTATTGGGGGTAACGAGTACTTATTTCGAATGGTCTGCTTATTTAGTTCCCTATAATCCATGCAAAATTTTAATGAACCGTTGGACTTAGCTACAAAAACAACTACTGATCCCCAACTTGAACAGCTTGGCCTAATCAATCCTCTTCTCAACAAACCATCGGTTTGATCCTTTGACTCCTATTTCTCTCACAGGGCAACTTTTACGTAGGAGTTGAAAAACAGGTCTCGCAGGAACTAGATCAATACGAAATTCAGTTTCTCGATGGGGAGGTAAACAGCTAATCGACTCTAATATATCAAGGAAATCTTTAACAGCTTCTATCGATCCTGACTCTTCCTAAGATGATTTTAAGGCATATAAGAAACTATGTAATAATTATCTAGGCTCATCACAAGGGACCACCACCAAACTTCCTAGTTTGGTTACCAAAGATATTGTTCTTCTAACACAATCCACTATGGCTCTATTCACTGCTAGCCAAACCATACTAAGTAAAATATCAAATCCCTTAAAATCTAGTACAAATAAGTTGCATGAAAAGTAGTGGGTAAGGTATGAAGCTCGCATAACTTTACAAACCATACATAGATTAGTTATGCCTTCTACGGGGTTTGGCATACAAAGAGGGTTTTCTACGATTTTAGGGGAAAGTTGACCTTTTTTAACTAAATCAAGAGAAATAAAACTGTGGGAAGCCCCTGTATCAAACAAAACTCTAACAGAAACTCCATTAATGATTAAGTACCTTCCAAGACTCCCTTCCCTTTCACAGCTCGCGAAGTTGATGGTTCGTCCTTGATTGTATAAACATAGGCTTATTGTCCTTTCTTTAACAGTGTGTAGTCCTTAACCATGTGCCCCAACTGTTGACAATTATAACAAAGCGTCTTCTAAACCATCAGAGAGATAGGTTCTGCATGCCAACAAACTTTAGAAGTATGACCCTTCTGTTTGCAGTTAAAACATTCAATATCTTTGAAACGCGATTTCCTTTATCCCCTCCTACAGGTTTTCCCTTCCCATGCTTCTTCTTCTAGTTTGGATTAAAGTTCTTTTTATGTGGGTTAATTTTACCTTCACTGGTTGTTGCTACTGGCTTTTTCTTTAAAAGCACTTCACATCTTAAGGCCATGTCGACTAAATCCACAAACGATTCCTTCACATGAGCCATCATCTTTCCATGGAACTCTTCTCTCATACCTAATATGAACATCTTAGTTTCTTTAATCAAATATCAATAAGTTTAGGGTCGAAACAAGATAATTCATTGAACTTTGACTCGTATTCAACTACCGACATGTCTTCTTGCTCGAAATCCATGAAACTTCTATACAATCGAGTTCTGCCCCCAGCTGGCATGAATTGGTCTTTGAATACTTCTTCGAATCTAGCCCATGATAACTCATCTTCTAGAACATTTGCGGTGATAGAATCCCACCATGCAGCTGCACCCTCTTGCAATTGCCATGATGCCAAGAACCATTTCTAATTAACAGAAATGTCCAAACCTTTGAAAACCTTCTCACATGACCGTAGCCAAGCTTGCACTTCAATGATGGATCAGTACCTTGAAAGGTTTTCCTTCTAGGTTTGTTTAGTACTGGTATAGAGTTGAAGTTAACTCAAGGCTGCACTAAAGCTACTGCCTCAACACCTATTCCACCCCTTCTAACATTCAGGGTTCTTTCATTTGTGGTTGTTGTGCTACTATTTCCCTTTCCTCCTCCCCTTCTCATCCCCTTCTTGTACTCATTCTTACAACCTAAATAAAGTAAGATGTCTTTATAATACATGGACATAATTATCTTAGGAAAAAGGGCATAAACCTAAACATATAAATGCTGATCAAAACCGCACGGAAACGCACTCTCAATGACTGAACTCATTCTAGGATACTGCTAACCCTATCTCTAATGAGTTGACCCCAGACCAAGCCTATGTGTTAGCTCAACCTAAGCTCTGATACCAAGTGCGACAATCTTTCTTTCTTATGCCCAAAGATGACACTTAATACATCCTCAGTATTCATGTGCTGATCATCTAAGTGTCCGAAAGATAGGCCGTAGGGTAAAGAAGATAGAAGACAAGGAAACAAACATAGATTTTTTTCACAATGACAGAGTTACATATACATCATCATAGAATAGTACATATGGTTACTCCAAAATGTTACATCAAGGTTAGAACAAGTACTTCTAATACACAATATACAGTAACAGTGGAAATATAGACAACTATGAGATGGTGAAGAAAGTTCCTACTCCATACTGCTTTCCAAAATACTCCAAAAAAACCTGACTACTTGGCTACTCAAAAAAATTTGAGTACCCAAGAATTTAAGAGAAAGAAATAAAACTCTTAGTTAGACATAGGGTCTGGTGTGTGTAAAGCATAAGCTTAACTTAACAAAAACCATCAAATTAAAGGACCTCGTAAGACCATGCTGCACATAAACACGAATGGGTTTTTACCTTACGATAACCAAAACATTTCAATATAAAATCCTCTGATATTATTATAATGTCTAGGTTTAAATAAATATAGAATCATAGTCGAAATTGTTACATTATTAAATTCCAACATAATAGGGATACTATCAAGTCTGAAGGCTAGTATTGGAAAATGGATTCCAATAGTGACAAGGTAAGGGACTACCTTCCACATAGTACACCTCTAGGTAAAATGTACTTGGGGTCAGAAAATGAACTTCGCATACCCCTGCTAATACAAAGCCGGCCTACCCCTGAACTTGGATATTACCGATGATGATCACCCCTTGGTTGTGATCAACAACAATAAAGGGATCTTGAAGCATACATAAACTGTAGATATCGCTCTAGATTTAGCAATGATCATACCCTAGTGGGCGTGACCCACATAGCCCTGCTGCATTTACCCTATTTTAGCCACCTTAGGGTTATGAGGCTTGAGGTTACGCATTTACCTTCCTTCTAGCAGACCATCTTGGAATGCTAACATCGCCCTCCAGGCATCCAATGCAATGATTGCATTCATCCATACAAGTTGTTCATGGATCGTACACACATTCAACATTTACCATCTTCCATTTTGGAAACACCCTTAGGAAGAATAGTATAGCTCCATAACATATTTCATAACAATCCATCACGAACGTTATTAGTTTGGAGTGGTTCAGATAAATTATACTTACCCGGAACCACTGTTTCCAAACTAAGCGATAATTCCCGGCTAACTCAATTTCGGTTCTTTTGGAAGTATGTAACCAGTATTCGAGTACTCACCGGGGAACTCTAATATGCACAACATACTTCCTAAGTTAAAACAGGTCAAGTTATAAATAGCAAACAATCCGACACTTAGGGTAATTATACAAAGTTCGCATATGAATAAGCATATACTTAATTTAAACATGACCCATTGAAAGGAATTAACCCTTCCATATCTATCACGTTTCTGATATTTCAACCTTATTTTATCCCTTGCCTAGAAATAAATTCTAGATCTCACAAATAGAGGATCAGCCTACTCATTGGCTTTTAGTGCTAACTATGGGATGACTTACTTCCTATAATGTGCCATCACATTAACTTTGGTTTTATATTTGTTTGAGGTTACTTAAGGGTAACCGATGAAGAAATCCCTTAATTTAAAACATTTTTGAAAAGAAAAACAGTTTAAACAAAAATAATATTTTAAAAACAAAGCAATTTTTAAACCCTTATTTATTAATTAAATAATAAATTAAACCCTTATTAAATAATATTTTGATCTTATTTAAGTCTTAATTACAATATTAATTATATTAAATTAATCAGTAGTTAATTAATAATTAATTAAATCCCTTTTTTATAATTAATTAATAATAATTAATCTTTAATAAATAATTAAAAATAATTAACCCTTAATTATTAATTAAAAAATAATTAACTTTAATTAATTAACTAATTAAAATTAACTTCATTGATAAACACATAGATATTAATTATTTTATTACCTAATGATTAAGTACTAATTCTTAATTAATTAATTAATCATTAAATAAATAGTTAAATAATTAATAATTACTTTTTCTTACTTATTATATATTTGAAAGCTTTTTCAAAAAGATATTTAAGAGAAAACAAATTTAGATTCCAAAAAGAGTTCGATTCCTCGAACTACGCTTAGAGCGACTATCGCTATACAGCCCTTAATTTTCCAAACTTGAAATTTCTCTATGTCTTCTTTAAAACTTTAACCCTTAGGAAGAAACTTTACTAAAACATAAAAGAATATGTTGGAAGACTAACAATTATTTAAAACTTGAAAACATTTTGTGAATTTTAAAACCAAAGATTTTGTAGTTTATATAAGGGATAACATGTCGCTTTAACCTACTAAGATGCTAACTTTCCCAGCATAACATCATGAATTTGTGTTCACAACATACATGATTACATAACCACAACATCACAACATGTAAAAATTCCTATAATCAACATATACAAGCTAGATTAAAATATGCAAACTAACTTGACTATTTAGACTACCATATTCTAAACTATACATCTGCATAACTAAGCACATATGATCACATCCAAGCATCATTTTAATCCAAGCACAATACATACACACAACCCAACATTATTTTATCCAAACATGACATTATTTAACAACAAGTTAGTTATATATATATATACACTCACTGAAATTTCATGAAACTAAGCTAACTTTTTCTATAAAGCACGACCTAGTTCTTTGCTTCTAGCTTAGAAAAGTGGAGTCTTTGTGGGCTTTTGGTTGCAAAATAATTTGGCCTAGGGGGTATTATGCTCGACCTTGATTGATTAAGGAGGATGTAGACTTGTCTTATAAGGAGAAGTGATGAATTAGAAAAAGGAAGCTTAAAACACGGTTTTAGATTTATAAAAATGAATGAAAACTAGATTTTAAACTTGAGAATCTAATTTTGAAGCCATGAAAATATACATTAAGGCTTTTAGAAGGGAATTTTATGAAATAGAAATGAATGAAAATGGTGGAAATGTTAGGAAAATGCTTTATATACTAAGTGGAATTTGAAAATGACCAAAATCACCCTCTAAGTACATAACCTCCCCTAGATTTTTGCACATCACCATGCATGTGACACCCCACCTCAATACTCACGCTAGACAAGGACACTACGGTGTAATGCAGTCAACTAGCGCGAAGAATAAGGCTGTTGAGGAGCGACCATCTGTGTAATTGCTTCGTGCGAGTATCGATATGTTAGAAAATATAACTTACATTTCATTTCTGGAGGAAATCCAACATATCAAATACAAACACAAAACTACTGCACAGTGGCTAAGTGGACTTCGGAAACAAACGTAGAAATAAACATAACACAAATTAGTCACAGATGTTCATATCACAAAGGCGGAAACATATATGAATATATAACACCAAAAAGGTGTACATCAGAGTAGTGGTCAAATAAGATCCATAATATCACAAAAGAATAGATACAAGTGCTAGAAAAAAGAATAAGTATACATCATGGAGTCTATATCTCAAATGTATAACAACAAAAACTACAAATATAATGTAATTAGACAAAAGTCAGAAGATGATCCCAGATAAGGAGTCAAGCAGGAGCACCTGTAACATCTCGGTCTGACCCGAGTATTATTTAATAAGAAAATAATAAACGGATCAGTCTAACTATAAATATCAGATAAACCGAGATAGGATAAGAGATATGACCAAAAAATGTATGGTAACAAAGAAATGCCATACTACGTCAAGTATACATCAAATAACAACAAAAATCATACAATATCTCAAGAATCTCAAAACACCAAAAAGAATGTCATATTCTTTATTTTATTCACCAAACCACAAATATTGACAAACATATCATTGCCAATCACATAAAGAGGTGAAAAACAAATTCTAGAAATCACAACGAGAAATCCAGAAATCACAAAGGGGGAGGCCTATCACAAACGGGAGCATGAAAACTCACCAACACGTGTATCACAAACGGGTTGTTAATCCTATGGTCGCTAACCATAGAGCCGGTGCCACGACGTAGTACAGCGAACGCCCGAGGAACCAAACTCAAACAATACGGAACAACGACGTAGTACAACGTTACGCCCGATGAACCTGAACACAAATAGTTCGGAACCGCGATGTGGTACAGCGAACGTCCGAGGAACCAAACTCAAACAATACGGAACAATGACGTAGTACAGCGTTACGCCCGATGGACCGAACTCCAATAAAACTATAGGACGAAGTCTATAAAAATGAGACGAAGCTCAACAGAACGGGGTATAGTCCCCCACGTGGACAAAGAGACATCACACAATGCTAGTCTAAATCACAAAATGATCATCATCGATCATCAAGAAGTGTCGATTACACTAAGCTAGTAAATATAAGAGTTTAGCTTCATGTCCCATAACCACTTGCTTAACTCAAATATTTACGAACAGATTGTAGATTTCCACTCGAAAATTGTCACAAGAGTTTCAATCGAACAAGTCCAAAAATTAACCGACGAAGTAAACGCAAGCGTTTCATACCACTTGTTTTACTAAGCCATTTAATTAGATTTCTCATTCGAATGAGGTAAAGGTTTGTATATACTAATAGATTAGAAAACGGTTTTATAAACGAGCTTTGTATTAAAAATAGAGTTGAAATCATCTTTTTAAAGAGTTTGAATATTTACTACTAGTATAGAAACCATTATATTTAGAAGTGACAAGTCACAAAAATGATTGTTGAAACAATCAATCACCAAAATCCACATACGAAGACGTGAATCAAATCCATAGAAATCGATGCCGAATCCATCAAAATGGATATACCCAAAAATCCCGAAATAGAAGTCATCAAAATCGATAACAAATGATAACAACAAAATGGAGAATCACGAATCGATTAACATTTGGAATCTCAAGCCAAGTAAGAAAATGGGGCTGAAGCAAGCAGGTCAGTCGACTGAACCAGGTGGTCAGTCGACTGACATAGGGATACAAATTCTATATCCCCAGGGTCAGTCGACTGACCCAGATGGTCAGTTGACTGATATAGACCCTGGTAATTTCATGGGTCTGGTTCAGTCGACTGAACCTGCTTCTAAGCAATTTTGATATTCTGGTTGAGTCGACTGAACCTGCTTCAGAAGCACATTCAGTCTAGCACCCCTTTGGGGCAAATTCGATAACACGAACGAAAGCGAACGAACAAGCAACTACGACTGAGGATTTACGCCAAACGACAACCCAGCCTTGTATGGCCCTCCGAAACGCTCCACTAACGTGTTCAAACATCGAAGATTGGATTTTTACAAAAATTGGATTCCAATAGCCAAAAATTGAACAATTCACCAATTCGATCCAAATCGAAAGCAAATGCACATAAATAAGTGTTAGGAATTCATACCCAACAACAACGATATCTATAGAAATAGATGTGAGTTCAAAAACTCACCTTTAAACACAAAAATGATGAAGGAGAAGCTTGAAAGCAAAGGAAGATCAACCACTCTACCACTTCAACTCAAGAAACATGAATCTAAGCTCAAAAGAAGAACATTTCCTAAGTTAGGTTTAGGAAATTTCTGAAATTAAAGAGAGAATGAGTTGGATAAGAAGAAGGAGATACTTACCAAAGCTTCTCTTTGAATTTGGAGCAAGAATTTGGTTTTGCAATTGAAAACTAGGGTTTGAAGTTTCTAATTTCTCATTCCTCTCCCCATTTTCAGTTGTGCTTGGGTGTTTAATAAAATAGAAATGAAGTGAAGAGGAGAGGAGGGGGCTGAACTAGGTTATAGAGTGAGTTGGTGTAAAACCCAAACCCAAAGCCCAATAGAAAATATCAAAATTCAACTTGCTCCAAATATATCGATGTTTATACTTAAAAAAGTTGCAAAGCCATTTTGGACTTAATGGAAGTGGTCTCGAGTCCCAATTCGACTGTTTACAAAAAGTAGCTTCTCGGACTTTAATCCGATTAATGATTCTCTATTTAAATAAAATATTTAAATATTCAAAACTTTAAAATATGCGGGTTGTTACAGACTCCCCTCCTTAAATAAATTGCGTCCTCGCAATCTTTAAGAAATAAATAAGAAGTAACAACAACAAAAGCATATCAACACAAAAAGTTCACCTTAAGGAGCACGAGAGAGCAAGTTCGGATGTGTTCGCTCGATGAATTCTCTGGATTCCCAAGAGCAATCCTTAGGATTTTAGGACCATTGAACTTTCACAAGAGAAACATCTTTATTTCGAAGGCGTTTGACCTCCGAACCAATGATTCAAATAGGATGTTGCTCATAAGTCAAATTAGGCGAGACTTCAATTTCTTCTAATACACCAGGCTCAAGAATAGAATCGGAATCCCTAAGGTATTTCCGTAGTTGAGAGACGTGAAAAACGTCACAAATAGCAAAAGAATTGAGCCGGTAATAAAAAGGCGATAAGCCATGAAACAAATACGTTCGGTGATGGGAAATGGACCAACATATTGAGGCGCTAACTTTCCCGATCAACTGAAATGCACAACACCCATCATAGGTGAAACACAAAAGAACACCAATAAAATCTGGACCTAAAACCAGCTTCTCACCGGCTTCAAGCCAACGCAAAGAAAATCGGCATGGCCTTCCGTAGAGTGCCTCGAAAGGAGCCATACTAATACTAAATTGGAAGCTATTATAGGAAGAAAACCCATATGATCTTCCCAACTTCCACCAAAAACAAGAACACATGCATGAAAGAGATCTTCAAGAGTTTGATTCACACGCTCGGTTTATCCATCGGATTGAGGACAATAAGCGGTGCTAAAAATTAAGCTTTGTTCCCAAAGCTTTTGAAGACCCTACAAAAATCCACTAGAAAAACAATGGATCACGATTGCTAATAATAGAAGTAGGAACTCCATGCAATATAACAGGACATAGAGTTCAGCTAAAAGAGGTATAGTCCAAAAGAGAAGGACAAACCTCAAGGCTACACAAAACAAGAGATGAACATGAATTGGATTCACGATCTTGAATCTCACAAGTGGATAAAGTCTCGAGATCATTCCATTCGGATATCATCGAAGAAACAACTGCTTGTTGCTTACAACTAAGGGCATCGGCAACTCAATTACCCTTTTCCGGGGTACAAAGAAGATCAAGATCATAAGATGCAAGGAACTCGAGCCAACATTGTTGACGCAAATTATGTTCCTTTTGAGAAAATAAATACTTCAAAAACTTATGATCGGGGTAGAGAACAATTTCTCTCCCAAAAGATAATGTCGCCAAATTCTAAGAGCGAAAACAATAGCCGCGAGCTCTAGATCATGAGTGGCATATCTAGTCTCGACAAGCTTTAATTGTCAAGAAACATATGATAAAGCACATTCCCTTAACAAGAAAATGGCACCCAAACCAATACGACTAGTATCAGTAAACACAATAAAGTCTTGATTCCCTTCGGGAATCGCAAGAATAAAAACATTGGAAAAGAGTTCCTTTAATCGATTCTCTTTCCCGGAAAGTTAAAACTTTCAAAATTATAATTAACTTTGTATATATTCATCTTTTTAGAAAAATTAACTTTTTACAATAATTTTATTGTGCCTAACTGTCTCATCAAAGCATTTAGGAGATTCCTATCGATAACGTTGATCAAGCGCATCGACCAGAATTCTTAAAGCACTCAATGGGCAAAACAACACAAAATCATCTTATATATGCTAACCATGTCTCTTATAAAATTTACAAATATTCTTTGCTCGTTCAAGCAAAAAATCCAATCATATTTGTAAATATCTTATAAAAAGATTTGCAAATTTTAAATTTGTTATTCTCATCCATAATCAATAAATATAAGGATAAACTAATCGAGATATTCGTAGAATACTTGATTCATAAGATGGATGAAATAAGGCAGAAGGTTCGTTAAACCGAATGACAGAACGAACCACTCACAAGAATCATAACGAGTGCAGAATGCGGTAAGTGAAATGCTATCCTCTGGAACTCGTAGCTGATGAAAACCGGTGGCAAGGTCGAGCTGAAAAGACCTTAGCACCACTCAATAGATTGCTTAGGTGATAATCCTAAGACAAGCCCAAATATAATCCGGAAAATTCACAAATTACTTGAATGAGAAAAATAACATCTTCTTCATCAAGTGGGTTTAAAGAATAAAATGTTGCCACCAAATTTGGAAATCAAAATCTTTAGAAACAATAGAAATCTGCTTAACAGATTGAGAATGTCGAAGATAAATAGTCTGCATTGGACATTGGATATAGGCTTCATAATGATTAAGCCAATCCTTTCCCAAAAACTCAATCTCGAAGCCTAAGTAACGCATAACATGCAAATCGGCTCGAAAAGAATAATCACATAAAATAATCTCGACATTTTCACAAAGTAAATTGAGCATTGCAGATCCATCAATCGAATTCGCAATTCTCAATGAAGTCATCAAGCCCATAAAATTGAAAAGAGAAAGAATCATCAAGTCCTTTTGATATAAAACAATGAGATGAACCCAAATCAAAAAGAACTCGAATAAAATAATCACAAAACAAATATCGTCAAGGATAGAATGAGAAATACCTTGACCAAGAGAAGTGTCACTAGGAGCTTGCATGACATTCAACTCTCCCTCTCTCTCCTACTTTGGAGTATGGGACATGTAGATATAAGGTGGCCCGAACTTTTGCAATAGCGACAAAAAATGGTTTCGGGCACTCATTTGCATAGTGGTCCGTAAGACCACAATTGTAGCATCGACCACGACTAGAGGTAGGTGTCTTTGCTACCGAAGTTTCTTGTTTCTCTTTCTTGTTGGGATTAGGGCCTTTGAACTTAATAGGCCTCTTCAAGTTATTGTTGAAGTTCTGTTTGGCACCCACAACTTCAACATTACTTTCATTATCGGCCCCTTCAAGATGAAGGACGATATCAATAAGCTGATCAAAAGAAACTTCTAGTTTCAGAAGCAAAGGCTTTTTAAGGTTCTTTTTCAACCCATAGACGAACCTCTGATTTTTCTTCAATGGGGTATTAATATACTTGATCCCATATTTAGAGAGAGATTCAAAAGATGCGACATAATCTGCCACAGAAGATTCACCTTGAACAAGGTCAATAAAGCGTCGGGCTAAAGTTACTTTTTCAGCCTCCGGCACAAACTTCAATTCGAATCTTTCCCGGAATTACTCCCAAGTAAGATCCGCTTCGATAATTTCAGAAATCAAAAGCTCATACCAATCTAAGGCTCTTTCTTGGAGCATGCTAGAAGCTACTTGGACTCGAAGTGAATCAATAAGATCCATGCGGGAAAAGATGCGATCACATGATCTAAGCCAAACTTGGATTTCTATAACGGTTTCGGATTCCTTGAATGGACTTCCACCCAAAGCGGTATAATCTCTGCACAAGCGTGCAAACCCGGATTTAGGGTGAGTTGGCGCTAGAACGGGTCCGGCAGCTCGGGCATTGTTCAGAAGATCTAAAAGTTGTTGAGCAGACGTAAATACTCCATCCTGAGGAGTAGCACTAGATTGACCGGCGCTGGGACGGCCAGGTCTAACCATTTCTCTTCTTTAAGAAAGAAAGAAAAGCGGAAAAAGGTTATTCTCAAAATGAATATCAAACAAATTTTGATTGATAAAACAAGGCATCATAAAGAATATAGGATAGAACGGTACGAAGACTCGAATTAAATCCTATGGCACGATTCCTAAGAAAGACTTAGGACAATGATCCTTGCTAGATTATTCTACATTGTTCCGAAGTTTGGCTCTGATACCAAGCTGTGACGCCCCACCTCAATACTCACGCTAGCCAAGGACACTACGGTGTAATGCCGTCAACTAGCGCTAAGAATAAGGCTGTTGAGGAGCGACGATCTGTGTAATTGCTTCGTGCGAGTACCGATATGTCAGAAAATATAACTTACATTTTATTTCTGGAGGAAATCCGACATATCAAATACAAACACAAAACTACTGCACAGTGGCTAAGTGGACTTTGGAAACAAACATAGAAATAAACATAACACAAATCAGTCACAAATGTTCATATCACAAAGGCGGAAACAGATATGAATATATAACACCAAAAAGGTGTACATCCGAATAGTGGTCAAATAAGATCCACAATATCACAAAAGAATAGATACAAGTGCTAGACAAAAGAATAAGTATACATCATGGAGTCTATATCTCAAATGTATAACTACAAAAACTACAAATATAATGTAGTTAGACAAAAGTCAAAAGATGATCCCAGATAAGGAGTCAAGCAGGAGCACCTGTAACATCTCGGTATGACCCGAGTATTATTTAATAAGAAAATAATAAACGGATCAGTCTAACTATAAATATCAGATAAACCGAGATAGGACAAGAGATATGACCAAAAAATGTATGATAACAAAGAAATGCCATACTACGTCAAGTATACATCAAATAACAACAAAAATCATACAATATCTCAAGAATCTCAAAACACCAAAAAGAATGTCATATTCTTTATTTTATTCACCAAACCACAAATGTTGACAAACATATCATTGCCAATCACATAAAGAGGTGAAAAACAAATTCTAGAAATCACAACGAGAAATCCAGAAATCACAAAGGGGGAGGCCTATCACAAACGGGAGCATGAAAACTCACCAACACGTGTATCACAAACGGGTTGTTAATCCTATGGTCGCTAACCATAGAGCCGGTGCCACGACGTAGTACAGCGAACGCCCAAGGAACCAAACTCAAACAATACGGAACAACGACGTAGTACAACGTTACGCCCGATGAACCTGAACACAAATAGTTCGGAACCACGATGTGGTACAGAGAACGTCCGAGGAACCAAACTCAAACAATACGGAACAATGACGTAGTACAGCGTTACGCCCGATGGACCGAACTCCAATAAAACTATAGGACGAAGTCTATAAAAATGAGACGAAGCTCAACAGAACGGGGTATAGTCCCCCACGTGGACAAAGAGACATCACACAATGCTAGTCTAAATCACAAAATGATCATCATCGATCATCAAGAAGTGTCGATTACACTAAGCTAGTAAATATAAGAGTTTAGCTTCATGTCCCATAACCACTTGCTTAACTCAAATATTTACGAACAGATTGTAGATTTCCACTCGAAAATTGTCACAAGAGTTTCAATCGAACAAGTCCAAAAATTAACCGACGAAGTAAACGCAAGCGTTTCATACCACTTGTTTTACTAAGCCGTTTAATTAGATTTCTCATTCGAATGAGGTAAAGGTTTGTATATACTAATAGATTAGAAAACGGTTTTATAAACGAGCTTTGTATTAAAAATAGAGTTGAAATCATCTTTTTAAAGAGTTTGAATATTTACTACTAGTATAGAAACCATTATATTTAGAAGTGACAAGTCACAAAAATGATTGTTGAAACAATCAATCACCAAAATCCACATACGAAGACGTGAATCAAATCCATAGAAATCGATGCCGAATCCATCAAAATGGATATACCCAAAAATCCCGAAATAGAAGTCATCAAAATCGATAACAAATGATAACAACAAAATGGAGAATCACGAATCGATTAACATTTGGAATCTCAAGCCAAGTAAGCAAATGGGGCTGAAGCAAGCAGGTCAGTCGACTGAACCAGGTGGTCAGTCGACTGACATAGGGATACGAATTCTATATCCCCAGGGTCAGTCGACTGACCCAGATGGTCAGTTGACTGATACAGACCGTGGTAATTTCATGGGTCTGGTTCAGTCGACTGAACCACTGGTTCAGTCGACTGAACCTGCTTCTAAGCAATTTTGATATTCTGGTTGAGTCGACTGAACCTGCTTCAGAAGCACATTCAGTCTAGCACCCCTTTGGGGCAAATTCGATAACACGAACGAAAGCGAACGAACAAGCAACTACGATTGAGGATTTATGCCAAACGACAACCCAGCCTTGTATGGCCCTCCGAAACGCTCCACTAACATGTTCAAACATCGAAGATTGGATTTTTACAAAAATTGGATTCCAATAGCCAAAAATTGAACAATTCACCAATTCGATCCAAATCGAAAGCAAATGCACATAAATAAGTGTTAGGAATTCATACCCAACAACAACGATATCTATAGAAATAGATGTGAGTTCAAAAACTCATCTTTAAACACAAAAATGATGAAGGAGAAGCTTGAAAGCAAAGGAAGATCAACCACTCTACCACTTCAACTCAAAAAACATGAATCTAAGCTCAAAAGAAGAACATTTCCTAAGTTAGGTTTAGGAAATTTCTGAAATTAAAGAGAGAATGAGTTGGATAAGAAGAAGGAGATACTTACCAAAGCTTCTCTTTGAATTTGGAGCAAGAATTTGGTTTTGCAACTGAAAACTAGGGTTTGAAGTTTCTAATTTCTCATTCCTCTCCCCATTTTCAGTTGTGCTTGGGTGTTTAAGAAAATAGAAATGAAGTGAAGAGGAGAGGAGGGGGCTGAACTAGGTTATAGAGTGAGTTGGGGTAAAACCCAAACCTAAAGCCCAATAGAAAATAGCAAAATTCAACTTACTCCAAATATATCGATGTTTATACTTAAAAAAGTCGCAAACGCCATTTTGGACTCAATGGAAGTGGTCTCGAGTCCCAATTCGACTGTTTACAAAAAGTAGCTTCTCGGACTTTAATCCGATTAACGATTCTCTATTTAAATAAAATATTTAAATATTCAAAACTTTAAAATATGCGGGTTGTTACAATGCATGTCTCTCCCTCTTTAGCCAACATTTTTACTTTGTCTCCCCTTTATTTTTCCAAGCCAACGTGCATTTATTACCTAAGTACTTCATGTTTCTAAAGAGACGACAACTTATGTCCTTTATTTACATTTATATTTTTTTTAAACATTTGCATAAGAAGTCATATCATCTACTATATGTTTCTTAAGTTAATATACATTAAAAAATCCAACTCATTTATAAAGATGTGTATATGTGTTACACAAATGTGCACAACCTTTTCCGACACCTAAAATTCGAAAATTCGGAAAACGATTTCCGGGCACATTTTCTATTTTTCTTTGAACTAATTTTTTTGTATACAAAATTTGAAAATGATTTCACCATCGTTAATTATTATTTAAAAGAGTTTTATTTTCATTATAATATCTATTATTTGAATATATAAAATTAATTAAATATTCACTAATCAAAGCAGTGAAATTCCAAGCTGTTACAAAACCTATTTCACCATATTTAGTTATTATTTAAAAGGAGTTTCTTTGAGTTATAAAATCCATTAATTAGTTAATAAAAATATATTTAAATATCCATTATTATGGTAATTATTCTGGGTCGTTACAATTTTTGAATGCATATTAAACAAAACTTATGCTATCAACATGCATACCATATTAATTATTGCAACGGTTATTAATATTTGGAAATATAAGTTAACATCTATTTATGTTACTATTTTGTTACTTCTCACATTGATATTAGTTGGTACCATGAATTTTGCAACTGATATGCTTATTACAAAATAGATATTACTAACACTTATTTCCATTGGAAGATATAATTCAGTAATAGATATAAGAGTTGTAAATACAAAATTTCAAATGCTTATAACCGTTAGGAAAAACATTCTTCAACGCTTATAACTGTAGGGATATAAAATTTAGTAAGGGATATAAATTTTAAAAATAAGTGCTCATATCCCAATAGCCGCACGTATAAATGTCACTGAAATTAGCAGTAATGGTTATAGCGGTTCGGAATCCTCTATTTTGGTGAAGTGGAAGCGAGCAATAAGGTGACTCATCTAAATTGTGCGATGTGATTCGTTTACCCTGGATTGCATGATGCGATCCTTTTATCCTAGATTATGCGTGTGATACAATTCCAGACTATGCGTGTAACAACCTGTACCTACATAGGCCTAAATTTTGAAAAAATTCGAAACCCAAGTCCAAATCACAGATCGTTGGATTTGGTACCTGCAAATAAGCATGAGCATTATCAAAGATTGATAGAAATCTAAACTCACAGGGGAAACAATAATAGGATAAGAATATTGACTATGACTACTACCTTTGAATTAATGGTATTCCTTGGATAGCAGATTGTCACATCAGCATTGAGCATGAGACAAAAGAGGATTTTTCCAACAATAAAGCACATCTAGCTCCAGTGATCTGTTCCTCTATTCTATCATGTGGGTTATAATGAGGAGGGGGTCAAAACAACGTTCTGGTGACTAGAAAATATATTAACTATTCATAACATAAATTTATAACAATTGGTCTCCATTTTATAGTTATGTCCATTAAGGTTAGCAATTCTAATCTAACCTTTTATTGCACACATGATAACTTACTTACCCCTTCCTAAGGTACAAAATACCGATGAAGCCTTATCAACCACCCAATACTTCGAAATCCATTTTCCACTTAATACTTCTAAATATGAAGCGGGCTACTATAATACGTTTAAAAGAGAAATAGGCAGAATCTACCATTTAGGACCTCAATCTAGGTAGACCTCGTCATTTAAGACCTAAATCAAAGTAGACCCCATCATTTAAGACGTATTCCCAAGGTGGTTTCCTAACAATGTTGTTAATGGTCGATGGGTCCTAGCTATAAAGACCTTTAACCATTATTTAAGGCTTCCGACATTTAATGTCTAACTATTATCACATCTACCGCCAATAAAATCATAGTCATATAAGAGAACACCCAAGACATTTAATACCTTTTATTGAAAAATAGGTAGACTCTAGTCATTTAATACCTTAATTTAGGTAGACCCCATCATTTAATACCCATTTCCTAGGCATGCTCCTCAATGGTACTATCGTTATTAGGACCTTAGCAATGTGAGAGACTGTACCCAATCCACTTAATACCTCATTGATAAGGACTAGGCAGACTCCTGACCATTTAACACCTATTTATAGGTAGGCCTTTATCATTTAATACCTAACCCTAAGGCGGACGCATTACTGGTACTATCTAGCTAACATTCTTGGAAATCACATTGAGCTACTTAATACTTCTTTTATAGGAAAGAAACGGATCCTACAGTCACTTAATACCTCAAACCCGAAGCGAACCCTTCCTGAGATATCCACTATCACTCTTAATTACAAATATGGAATCACATTAGATTATTTCTTTCGGCAGGGAGGTGGGTCCTACAGCCACTTAATACCTCTACACTAAAGTAAAACCTTTTAGGGATATCATTATTTATTTGGAATCTCACTAGGTTGCTTAATACTTCCATTTAGGAGAGAGGCGGACCCTACAACCACTTAATCCCTCAAACCAGAAGTGAGCCCTATGGAGATATCCCTCACCGCTACTAATTCCTAATTTAGACCATTTAATATTTTCCAATTAAGAAAGTAGGCCCAATCTCTTATGTCATCACGGGTCTTAGGATTAGTGATATCACACATCAGTAGTAAGTGCACCTAACTACTGGTAACCTCAAAGTAAAGGGTAGTATTCCATCGAGTGACTATACTGGCCTCGCATCACTAACCTACAAAGTCCAATTAACTATCCTAAGTCTTTACTTATATTATCTTAGGTATACATTGGACTTAGCTTGCTAACTCCCTTTTTATGCTCATAAATGTCAATTTGTCCATAAAATCCTAATAGACATTTCCTAAGACATTTATGTATGATTACTAATTTCAAATTAGTAACCTTTATATCTATTCCATTTTTATCATTCTCGTTAATCCATTTACCCTATCAAATTATTGCAACTCCCATATTTATTACCATTTATTTCCCATTTATTGGAGTTACAAATTTTAAATCCCTTTCTCATTAATTAATTATCCTAAACGCGATAAAAACATGTAAACGTCGTTATTAGATTTTTATTTAATTATTACAAGCGTAACATTACGTACAAATATCTACTTTTACCGAAATATTCTAGTTATATATCTTCACTAGAATTTTCTTTTCCATGTTCAATTGTTGGAATCATACGTAAAAAGATTATCTACTATAATTTCTAGAAATTTCTCCAAAACAAAATATTTAACTTTAAAATATAAAAGATTACATTGTTTGAAATTATGGGGAATAAACAGTGTAAACTATAATGAATTAATACTTTACATGTCTCTTTCTCTTTATATTTTCATCTATCCCATGCTAGATCAAACGTTGTATTTTTTGCAAAAAGGGAAAGAAATCGCCTAATTTACAAATATAAAACGGATCTGAATTCCAACAATCTCGAACATAGTAAAGTTTACACTCCAATAAGGTTAGGGTAATAATCTAAATTCATAACATTTTTTACAACCTATTTCAGATCTGGAATAAATTTCATTCTTTTGGGACTGATTTCCATATCAGTGTGTAAACAATTCTAAATCAATTCATAAATAAGAATATGTAGGCGATATTTACTATATTCAGATTATATTCAATTTATTGCGTACAATTCATATACAATTATCCAGTTAGGCATAATAATCAAATAAACACCAATGGGATAATTTTATAATTATAACAGTCTATAATATTTCATACAAATCTTTAAAAGCAATCCATATCTCCAGATCTGAAGTAAAATATTTGATTCATCTCCAAATCCTTTTTAATCCAAGAGACACATATAAAAGGGTATATACATACATTAGAATTACAAATCTGAGAAGAGATTTAGTATTGGGAGAGAAAGTATATACAATCGTATAAATTACCTCAAATACGCATATAGTTGATTCTCTTCTCCTTTTTTGTTGGATTTCTATTCTTCTCCAATTCGTATGAATATAGATATAAATATCCTATTTTCATAATTTAGAAAGAAAGTGGAGAAGAAGAAATGACATAGCTTTGGTACTGCCTCCGTAGAAATATGAGAATAGAAGGGATGGTTAGGCCTGAATTTATGGGTGTAAGAATCAACTTCAATCGTTTGATTTAAAATATTAAATCCGGACCGTAGATGGCCTAGGTTTACTGGAGCTGCCATACATAAAGCGGTTGATCGCCCCCATCCTAAGGGTCGACCGCCCCTGGTCGATCGCTGTAATATGCGGGACAATCTATGCGCCCCGGCTAATTAATTAAAAACATTAATTTTTTTATTTTTTTATTTTCGTTTCGAATTCGTTTTTCATCCATAACTTCAGTGAAGCTTGGCCAAGATTTTATAAGTTGCTCAGAATTTCGCCACGAATGCAGTGGTGTAAGTTTCGTGGTCTAATTCCATCATTTGCACAAATTCCATCTTTAGAGCCTAATTAATTAACTAACTAACTAATTAAATAACTAACGCCAAATTACGGGGTGTTATAATGCAACTGTGAGGAATGCGGATTACAGATCTTAAGGCTAGGAATAACACTAGAGGGGGGTGAATAGTGTTTATAAGAAATTACTAAATCTTTTTGAGATTATGTTAATTTGAACACAAATGTATGCAATATTCAAACACAGATATAATCACAGAAACAAACACAGATGCAGAAATAAAGTAAATGCAGTAAAGGAAAGAACACACCGGATTTTATACTGGTTCGGAGTTACCCTACATCCAGTCCCGCACAACTAAGTACGGATTTCCTTTCAAAAGCAATTCAACAATTACAACCCTCGATTTCAAGGCCACAAGGTACACCCTGCAGAATCACAATCCTCTGGGTAGAGATACTTGATTTCCGGGCAACAAGTTCACCCAATTGATTTCTCAAGGCTACAATCACACCTTTTCTCACTTGATTGATTTCCAAGGCTACAATCACACCTTTTCTCGCTAGATAGATTACAAAGAAGCCTATAACTCTGAATAGCACTAAGGATCTTGATGAGATAGTGATAGAGAATCAAACCAGAGATTATCTAGTTAGATTCAATGTTGATTTCGGTAGAGTGATGATAGGATTTTGAATAAGAAAATGTGGAAGAAGAAGAGAAGTGAAAAACCAGAAAATCTGATATAAAATTCGTTGAAACCAACCCCTATTTATAGAAGAACAACAGCCATGTCTATTCATGAAAGGTTATAGCGAATAGACACTTCTTTTCAAATTCAAATTTTTGAATCTAACTGTCACTATGTCGACATGGGGTACTAGGGCATGTCGACATCCCAAAGCATTTTTTGAAGATTTGATTTTCTTTGAAAATAACCTTTATCTTATATTAAAAACTATTTAAACTTTATAAATATACTTGACTATAGATAAAATGCATAGATAAATATAGAGAATAATATATATATAATTTTATTATAATTTTATATTTAAATCTAAGTATAAATATATTATAATTAAAAGATAGTTTAAAACAAACAAAGTTTAAAACAAGAGTTTATTAAAAACAAAAACAAAGAATATTTTAAGGCTAAAACATCTTTTTGAAAATCATTTGAAAAGATAATTTTTAAGGCTAAAACATTTTGAAAAGCAGTTTTGAAAACCATTCTGAAGTAGTTTTGAAAATCATTTTGAAGTAATTTTGCAAGCTTCTTCCTGAGAATATCTCATCACATCAGGACTCGAGAACTTGTACAAAACCAGGATGTTCGTGGGTTTGTAAGCCACTTGTCGTAGGTTTGTAAGCTACTTGTCGTGGGTTTGTAAGCCACTAAAAAGGTAGAAATGGGTTCCATCCCAAAAGAAAAATGGAGTGAAGATTTCAGTGCTATTATGAAGTTTTAACATAATTCTAGACTCAATACTTATCTTGAAATCTTGAACTCTTGATAATATTGATATTCTTGATACTCATGAGTCTTCAATCTTGATATCTTGAATCTCTATACTGTACAGTCTTCATTCTCGGTACCTGCATGGTTAAATTCTGCATATACATATATATCTAAACTATAATGTTAGTATTTATATTTTATAATCTTATTCTAAGGTTGTTGTCATCAAAACCATCAACTCATGGACTAACAACAACATGGTCAAGATTTGATCATTTATGGAATCAAGATGTTGAGTAGTCTTTGATGGAACAGCATGATCAAAAGAGTTATCTTATATCCAATGTAACTTGAGTGAAAGATCCAAGGTTGCTTGATGTTCGTAATTTCTTGTATCACCCCAAAAATTTAAGCGAAAATTTAATAAAAGAATTAAATTAAATATAACAAGGGTAAAAATAGAATTTTTTATGGAATTTTTTATTTGGCTATGAAACATGCACCATTGTGTTCATAGCGATTTTCTAGATAATTTTCATATATAACACTTCGAAATCAGAGCTAATATGAAGAAGTTACAAACGTTAGAAAATTTGCAGTTCAAAATAATTAAATATGTAAATTTGGAAGAAAATAAACGTTAAGAAATTAATTAACAAAAACAAAAACAAAGGTTGACACCCTAGGGGGTCACTGCATGTAATGGTCGATCGATCAGGACCTAGCTGTCAACCGGTTGATGTTTCAAATCGACAATTCTGAGCAGCCAATGACTCGAATTTAATGAAATATTTTTACCTGATAATGAAGTAAAGGATTAGCATACATGTTGTAAACAAATATTCTTCTAGGGTTGATTAATGGTCAGTATTAATCCAACACCTCTATAAATACATGGCTAACCTAAACCCTAGTTCATTAAAAATCTATCTGTGTACCCAGACACCGTCAATCCTTTTTCCTCAACTTATAAAATTCTTCAAAATAAATAAAAATAAAATCAAGGAATTTAAGAAGATCAAATCAAGTAAAAGAATGATGTGCCGGGGGAGGGGGAGGAGGAGGGAGGGGAGGAGGTCCAGATGGGATTCAAAGGAAAGCTTAGATCTGAGATGAGTGGGTATATATTTAATAAAATGATTTATATATAGTTAATTTTAATATACCCTACCTGATTTATGTTGTTGGATATAAAATTGTGAATCATATTGTTTGGATGTGAGATTTAATAACAAATTAGCTTGATATAAACTTGTTAAACATAATTTAATTTAGGATTAAAATCCTTTTTATATCAAGTAGAAATTCCTATAACTTGTGAATAAGGATGTTAATAGTAACCCCGGGTTGAACTGTTTCTTTGTAAATCTCTAAATTGAATTCAAATAAGAAATTTAGGGTATTGTAAAAGTTGGTCCATTGTAATTACTCTATAAATCACTAATTTGGAAAAGAACGTAATTGACTAATAATTCATCAGCCAAATCAATGAAAATCATACACTTAAAAACCCTAATCAACGATGACAAGTCAACCACACTATCTAAAGCGGTCCGCAGCAAGCCGTCGACCGCTCCAAAAGTAAGCGTTTAAGCGGTTCGCATCTCCTGAATGCAATTTTGAACCTCGGCCTAAGCCCTAGGTTGTAAATGAATTTATTAGTAGTGTGTGTATATATATTTTAAGTATATATATACTGATGTTAGGAGTAGGGAAGCTAGTTCCCTATGAGGCGACACTAAGATGTTGCGGGGCTGGGTATATCCAGCAGAGGTTGATATTCGACTAGAGTCGATGCTATCGCAAATGGAACTCACATTAGGTTCTATAGTGGACGCACATAATTTGATGGATGTTTATAGAAGTGCGTAGGCCCGGCATAATGGGAGTTCCTTGGTATTCACGGATGTCGTGACATGATCCTGTGTTGTTGTTGGATCCCGACGAGTGCAATAAGACACAGTATGATACCATTGAGAGGTGGATACGGATGCAAACGATGAGACACTTTGGTGCTTGCGGGATCCCCCCTCAATGGGTAGCTAGGTTACGTGTAGTCGTAGTTGTGGGAAATTTAGTCCCATGTGTAAATTGTAGGAAAACCTATGTGAAATAGTTACGCATAGTCGTAATGTGAGAGATGTAGTCCCATAGAGGAAATTGTAGGATAATCCTATGTTGGGATGCTTTAGTGGCTATTAGCCGATCATTAGTTGTTTGAGGTTCGATTAGTTGTTCAATACTCGTGTGAGCCTGCACAAGCCATTAGTGTAGGTGTGTATTAAGTTAAAACCCATAAGTAAAGAAATCTAGTAATTCACGAACACTTGTAAAACATCCTAGGTCACATAGAGTATTTTTAAAGTTAACTGCATATGATCACCATATATTAATGATGTACTTATTCACAAGGCTTTTGTCTGACCTACTCCTTTCCCATCTTTTCCCCCCACTACATGATAACATACACCATTACAAAATATGCCCGTTGCCTCGCCTCATTTACTTCGATTGTGCTCACAACCAAAGAAAATAATATCATTTGCTTCGGTTGTGTTAACAACGAAGCAAATGCACCGAAGCAAATAGTGTCATTTACTTTGGTTGTGTTCACAACCAAAGCAAATAGTATCATTTGCTTCGGTTGTGTTAACAAACGAAGTAAATGCACAAAAGCAAATAGTGTTATTTGCATCGGTTCCTTAGGAACCGAAGCAAATTCTCTGAAGCAAACAGTGTTATTTACTTCAGTTGTCTTTACAACCGAGCAAGTAGTGTTATTTGCATCGGTTCCCTAGGAATCGAAGCAAATGCAAATTATTTTTTATATTAAATAATTTATTATAGTTAATTATTAAGAATTAGTAAATTATAGTTAATATTTATTAATTACGGTTAATAATTATTTAATAAATTGATAATTATTATTAAATAATTAATAAATATTATTTAATAATTAATGTTTAGCATTTAATATTTAATTAAAAAATAATATTTAATATTTAATAATTAATTTTAATAATTACTAATTGATAAATAAAATTAAATAATTAATTATTAATAATTGTATAATAATTAAGACAAATATTTAATATTTAATAATAAAATTTAATACTTATGACGCGATATTTAATGTTTAATAATTAATTTTAATTAATTATAAATTAATAACGACTACAAGAATATAATAATTAAATCAATAATTAAGAAAATATTTAATAATTCATAATTAATCACTATAAGAAAATAACTATATTACAACTAAGTATTTGTAATGTTCACGCAAAATGACGGTTGTAAATAAAGGATTTTTAACAACTGATTTTTGTTGATAGTTAATATTTATTAATAATTAATAAATTATAGTTAATATTTATTAATAATTAGTAAATTATAGTTAATATTTATTAATTATATTTAATAGTTAATAAATATAATTTGATAACTCGTAATTAATAATTAATTTTAAGCTGTTACAATTAAATAATTAATAATTGTTAATATATGCATACTAATTTAAATATAGTAATTACTAGTTGATAATTAATAACTACTGTTAATAACTAATAATATATACACAATAATTAACATTTAACAATTATGTATAAAACTTTGACAACTATTTTCTTAAAATGTTGTAATAAATATATTTAATAATTGACAATTAGTAATTAAAATTTAAAAATGAAGAAGTAATATTTATTATTAAATATTTACTATTAAATAAGCAATAATTCATAATTAATAACTAATAATAAGAAGTAATATATAATGTTTAATAGCCCTTTTTCATAATTAATAATTAATATTTTTATTGTATAATTACTACTAAATAATTAATAACTAATAATTAATAATTAATAATAAATATTAAGTAACTACTATTAATAATTAATATTGATTGTTTAATAATTAATGGTTAAGACTATTATATAATATTTACTATTCAATAATTAATTTTTAATAATTAAGGATTAATAAGTAATCTTTAATAATTAAAAAGTAATATTTATTATTTAGTAATTATAATTGATAATTATACTTAATTTTCAATATCTTAATATTTTAAAGTTTTGAAATTTTCTAAAATAAATTTGAAAATATTCAAAAAATTTAAAATAAAATTTTGAAATTTTCGTAAACCCAAAAAAAAAGAATTTAAATGAATTTTAAATTTATAGAATACTTAAAGTTTCAGTTTTGAAAATGGCTAAAAAATTCAAAATTTGAAAAATATAAACATTAAGTTGTAAATTATTACTTCCATGTGCATTTAGAGATTTTCCTCTGTAACTATCTTATATGCAAGTTTTTTTTGGCTCTAAATAAATATTATTGCTTCAATCCCATATTTTAGTGACTAGTCTTAACATCCTACCCAATTTTTGTTTACCGCT
The DNA here is from genome assembly GCA_030737815.1 of Allium fistulosum. NCBI lineage: Eukaryota > Viridiplantae > Streptophyta > Magnoliopsida > Asparagales > Amaryllidaceae > Allium > Allium fistulosum. The sequence goes on from CM060905.1 coordinate 290,124,543, forward strand.
TAAAATTTTGTTCCCAAATTTTCATTTCACGGCCAAATTTTCATTACTGCTAAATTATTTTATAGTCTGCCTTAAAACAGATCTCCATTTGATCTTTACATTCAGTAATAATTCCCAAACCCAAATAAAATACAAGTCTGATCGCAAAATTGAGATACATCTCTCTATCATTCTCTTCTAATTTCTCATATACAATTTGAAGCAATCTCTTCATTTTCTCCCCTTTGATATGCAACTTTGATGACAATCTGTAGAGTTGCGGGAGACCGATTATGGATGGATTTTGATTTACACTTGGCTTATTCTATAGGCTACCTGGAGAGTTGCTGGAGACCGATTATGGATGGATTTTGATTTACACTTGGTTATTTTATAGTCGATCTAGATTTAGCAACAAAAATGCATCGTTTGAACTTGCACTGCCACCACTGGAGTTGTTTGAGCCAAATCTAACACTTGAAATGAATGAATCTGAAATCACCGTTTATCTAAACACGATGCCATCGACCTGAGCTACCATTCATGCTTGGATTTGCTTACGTAAAAATGGGTGAACGAAAATAATACATGTAGTTCTGGAAGTTCCACTTGGCTACTACCTAGTGACTCGGAGTGCTCAGTTTGATGCTACTTTCTATTGATAAGTGATGATCTTGAGTATGGTGATGATGTGAGTTGCCTATGCTTGAGTTGATTCACTCGAGAACATTACCGAAGAGAAACAGATGATGATGTTGTAGACCTAGATTGACTGTGATGTTGACTCGAGATCACTATGCTATCGCAGGAACCTGTTTGTGATGCCCGAGTATATGCACAATAACTAAAAGTTTATATGAAACAATCTCTGATTTTTGAACGATGATTTCTCTTGTTGGTTGCTTCGGTTCTAAGTTGTTTACTTGGTTGATGTTGTTGATCACTCTGCCAATGATAGGTACTTGAGAACTAGATGTTTGAGTTGAGATGCTAACTATTAAAATGTGTTGGCAGATTTGGTAGTTCATGAACCTTAGTCGAGCCTGAAAGTGCTGCTATTGCCATTGATGTTGGAGAAGAAGAAGAACAAGTCCAGGATGTTGCCACTGCTTAAATTGCATATTATGGGAAGATAATTGTAAATTATGTTCAATGAATGTAGGTATGATTCTATGCCTTGTAATAGTCTATGGATAATTTTAAGGTTCTCGATTAAGCTAGGTTTTATGGTCCGTTAAGGTATGCTGAATGACATAGTTTACAGGCAGTTATAGGCTATGGTTAGACATGGACGGTAAAGGAAGATACGAAACATGGGATAATTATGTTAGTTAGTTCATCCTCAGTGTACTTATACCAGCTATAAATTTAATTGGAAAATAAGTATGCCTTCAAGAAAAAAATTATAAGGTTCCTATTTCTTTATTTGGATGAGGAATTTCGGACATGATTTGTCTCTGTAATGTATAAAAACTAGATAATCATACTTCTAGACATTGATGCGATTCCGAAAGTCACCCTAGGCTTTGGATCGGCATGTTGTGAGGTGCGGGTTACCACGACTGGTATTAGAGCCCATGTTTAAGATTCCTTAGGGATTAGGTGCGTATTGAGAGAACATACTTGAAAAAGTTTTTGAAATTTTTTTCCAGAAAGGTTTTGCAAGACTCCGTAATTTGGCGTTAGTTATTTAGTTAGTTAGTTAAGTAACTAGGCTCCAAAAATGGAATTTTTGCAGACGATGGAATTTGACCATGAAACCTGCATCTTTGAGTTCATGTCGAAATTCTAAGCAACTTTCATATTTGGAGTTTTGCGATCGGAGTCAAAACGAAGAAGTTACAGATGAAAAACAATTTCGAAACGAAAATAGATTAAGTAGGAAAATCAACGTTTATTAATTAATCGCTTGGGCCAACAGGATGACCTATCATTGGGACTAGTACTCCATAGGCGGTCAACTGGTGCTCCCTGGGCAGTTGACCAGTCGCCTTCAAGCAGCTGCAATAAACTTAGGCCGCAACGGCTCGGATTTAATATTTTAAATTGTACGGTTGTGGTTGATTCTAGTACCTATAAATTCAGGCATAATCCTCCCTTCTCTTCTCATATTTTCTTTAAGGCAGTAGGAAAGCTCTGCATTTCTTCTTCCCCACATTCTTTTTAAACTATGAAAATAAGATATTTATATCTATATTCATACAAATTGGAGAAGAATAGAAATCTAATAAAAAGGTGAAGAGAAGAGAATCAGTTATATGTGTATTTGAGGCAATTTATATATTTATATATATATTTATATCTATTTTCTCTCCCAATACCAAATCTCTTCTCAGATCCGTAATTCTAATGTATGTATATACCCTTTTATATATATTCTTGGATTAAAAAGGACTTGGAGATGAATCTAAGTAACTACTTCAGATCTGGAGATTTGGATCGCTTTTAAAAGGTGAGTGGGAAATTTTATATATTGTTTATGATTTTAAATCTGTTCCATTGGCATACGTTTGATTTTTATGCCTAAATCAATTTTATGTGTGAATTGTAGGCTTAAATTAGTATAGAAAACTATTTTCTACATATTTTGTTTTAGATTGAATTTTAAATATGTTTACACCTAGATCTGAAAATCAGTCCCAAAGATTTCAGAATTTGAATGTTGTATATTTTTATTCCAGATCTGTATTTGGGTGTAAAATATGATTATTTGATTATGCCCAAATTTGTGCAAAGTTGTAGATTTTCCATAGTTTAATTTATGGAAAGAACATCCGTTTGATTTTTATTTGTTTACTTTTTCCACTTTTGATTCAAAAGGGCAGCATTTGATTTAACGAGGAATACCTACAAACAAAAAAAGGAAGATATGTGTAAAGTATAGATTTATCCTTCGTAGTTTACACTATCTATTCCAATTAAAAAGAAACTATCCATTCCTTGTAATTTCAAACAGAGTCAATCTTTCTAATTTATGCAAATCATAGTGAAAAATCTCCCTAAGGAATCTAGTTCCATCAAATTAAATATGGAAAGCATATTCTAATTAAATATTTATCACTAGAATATATTTAGATAAGAATAGGTAGTTTTATTAGATAGTTTATACGTATTTATTGGGTGTTTATTCGTGCGTTATTTATGTGTAACATTCGTTAGTTATTATTATATTTAAGGAAACGAATAAGTAGAATTAGGAAATGCAGCGATTCTTATTAATGGAAAATAAATTAGGAATTCCTATTAATTAATTAATAGGAAATGAAAGATTGTAACCTAAATTAATGGGCAATTAATGAGAAATAATGGATAGTATTAAAATAAGGATTACAATTAATGGAGACAAATGGATTAATGGAAATGATAAAAATGAAATAGATAAAAAAATTACTAATTTGAAATTAGTAATCATACATAAATGTCTTAGGAAATGTCCGTTAGAATTTTATGGACAAACTGACATTTATGAGCATTAAAAAGGGGGTTTATGGGTAGATAAGTATTTAAGGTTAATCTTATTGCCTTAAATAAAAAGAGAATTAGTAAGCTAAGTCCAATGTCTACCTAAGGTAATATATGTAAAGATTTACGATGGTTAATTAGATTTAGTAGGTTAGTGATGAGTAGAGTCAGTCGACAGAAGACTGCCCTTTAGTTTGAGGCTACCAATAGTTGGGTGTACTTATGACTGATGTGAGATATCACTAATCCTAGGACCCATGATGGCATGAGAGTTTGGACCTACTTTCTTAAATAAAAATTATTAAATGGTCCTAATTTGAAATTAGGAGCGGTGAGGGATATCTCCATAGGGGTTTGCTTAAGGTTTCAGGTATTAAGTGGCTGTAAGGTCCGCCTCTCTTCTAAAATGAAGTATTAAGTAACCTAGTGAGGTTCCAAATAAATAAGGATATCTCAAAAAAGGTTTACTTCAATATTAAGGTATCAAGTGGCTATTATATGGCTCGCATCCCTATTGAAAGGAGTAACCTAATAAGATTCCATATTTATAGTTAGGAGTGACGATGGATATCTCGGGAAAGGGTTCGCTTTAGGTTTGAGGTATTAAGTGGTTGTAGTGTCTGCTTCTTTCCTATGAAAGAAGTATTAAGTAGCCCAATGAGATTTCCAAGCAATGTCAGCTAGATAATACCAGTGAGAAGTCCGCCTTGGGGTTAGGTATTAAATGGTAAAGGCCTACCTATTAATTGGTCTTAAATGGTCAAAGGCATGCCTAGTCCTTGTTAATGAGGTATTAAGTGGCTTGGGTACAGTACATTGCTAAAACTTTAGTAACGATAGATGCACTAGTGGTATGGCTATTATAAATTATAAGGCCATATATAGTGGACAAAGGTCTTTGTAGCTAGGACAAATAGACCAATAACGATAACGCTAGAAGTCCACCTTGGGAATAGGTCTTAAATGACAGAGTCTACCTCGATTGAGGTCTTAAATGGCAAAGTCTGCCTATTTCTCTTTGAAAAGTATTATATGGTGATAGTAGAAGCCCGCTTCATATTTAGAAGTATTAAGTGGCAAATGGTTATGGAAGTATTGGTGGTTGATAAGACTTCGTTGGTATTTTGTACCTTGGGAATGGGTAGGCAATTAATCGTGTGTGCAATGCAAGGTTAGATTACAATTGCTAACCTTAATATACATAACAATTAAATAGAAACTAATCGGTCTAAATTTATATTATGGACATTTTATAGGTTTTTCCCATCACCAAAGCATTATTCTGACCCCTCCTCATTACAACCCACATGATAGATTTAGAGGAACTTATCACTAAAGCTGGATGTGCTTACTTGTTGGAGAAGTCTTCTTTTCTCTCATGCTCGATGCTGATGTGACAGTCTGCTATCCAAGGAATACCATTAATTCCAAAGTTGTAGTCATATTCAGTATTCTTGCCCTATTATTGTTTCCACTGTGAGTTTAGATTTATATCAATCTCTGATAATTCTCATGCTTATTTGCAGGTACCAAATCCAACGATTTGTGCTTTGTTGGACTTGGGTTCCGATTTTTGTTGAAATTTAAGTCCATTAAAGTATGGGTTGTTATAGGTTTTCAAAATGTTTTTCGAAATGGGTTTACAAAAAGCAAATATATATATGTATATATATATATATTTGTATGTGTGTGTGTATGTGTGTGTATGTATGTATGTATAAATAAAAAGCTTTTCAAATGTTTTACATATATAAAAGTATAATAAGAATAAATGTTATCGCTTATTCTTGCCAGTACTATATATAGGAAAGTTCCTAATAATTCCCAATCATGGATAGTGTGAATAAATAATTTTTCCGAGGATGGCTCAAATGAGGCGGCTAAGGTTACGGGCGTGAACATCCCTATATGGTTCTTCAGGTATTTTCAAGTGAGGAGATAAGATGAGCCTAACCCGACTAGGGAAGCATATTTGATGTTCTCTAACATGTATATTATTACCCGCCATCCTATATATTTTTACTCATAAGGCAGTTGTTGTCTTAGTCCTTATATAAGCAAACAATTGTGGGTTGGCGGTGAATGTTAAGATTATAAAAGTTAAGGTGAAAAATAAACCTTTCACGTTTATTATTATTTACCATAAAGAAATGCTAGTAAAAGATTCCTATACCAACTAGTAGTAGTAGATAAATTATGGATCTAAGGGTAAGTGAAAAAGATTAGCACCACGAGACCCATAAAATTAAAATGGGATGTGATCAGGCGGAAAAAAATAAACATGACAGAAAGATTTCACGAACTTAGAGCAAATCTCCCCGGTTAAAGTGGAAATTCTATTCTTATATTGTTAGTAGTTACAAAGACTCCTTTTTATTTAAATGGGTAGTTGGAGTGTTTCTATATTGGGGTTGGATACATGTATTGGAAGATAAACTTGAGTTAACCATTTCTGGAAAGAAGGAGGGAAACCCTATGCACTTAAAACATTGTTAAGTATAATTGTGCTTTTGTAAATTAGGTTGCTTTATCTACTCTGATTTAAGCAATAAATTAGTGGAATTTTTTTTCTAGAAATTAGAAGTAGTAAATGTCTGATATTGTAAAAAGAAGAGTAAGTTGGTTTATAGATCTATAAAACGATCAGAGAAACTTTATGAACTTTTTAAAATGTATATAATTTGATAAAAGGCAATTTCCAACAACCGCTTAAAAGCTTTTATTTTTTTGGCACATTGTTGCACTTACTCTTGAGGCGTACATTGCTTTTAACAACAAAACTTTCGAAAAAAATAGAGAAGTACGTATGACCTAGCTTTTTGAACCTCTTTTATAAACAAGAAATTAGTACTTGAAAATGTCTCTTATAAATTTTTCTGTCATATTTTAAAATAAAATATAGTAAGGTGAAACACCAGTTTTTTCCTTAAAATACACTTTGGTAAAAATTTCTTATTTATAAAGGAAAATTTCGGAAAGATGTGTTTTTATGTACATTTTGCTAAGTTAAATAAAACCATTTTTGATGATTTAAATTAAAGAAAATGTCATCATCTTTGTAAAAAAAACATCCATTAAAAATGAATAGTGGGTTTTATAGTTTTAAAAGCTTACTAGTTTTGTGAAAATGGTGTTAAAATCAAAGGTTTTGATATGGAAGGGAAGGATTAAATTGAAGTTAGATAAATAGAATTACACAACCTATAAGGGCTAAATTGAATATGGAGTTCAAAAGCATTATAATATTTAGGGGAAAATGTAGGAAGTAGTATGGAGATTTTGTGACCTTCTAATCAATGTTTGAATTGGAAGGGTAGAGTACTAGATCAACCTTCCTATAATAGTGAAGTGTGAATGCCACTATGTGTCTTTCTACTCAAGCATGGTTTGGGTTGTAGAATCCTTGCGTAAGAAAGTTTGGAAAGTATAATTTGGGTAAACAAGTTTTAGGATAAGGAAAGAGTAAGTCAAGATGTTTCAATTGTATCGAAGAATGCTGCGGATGCAAGAAATTATTCAGTTTGAAGTGTTAAAGGCCAAGCAGGGTATACTTCAATCCTTATAGGAGTGTTAAGTGAAAAATAGGAATTTCCTTGATTATATTAGTCAATCTAAATGGGACGGTAAGTGTAGACTTGGCGCTATGTCAGCAAGGTTGGTACCATATAGGTGAGAATAAAATACTCATAGGCTACGGGCAGTTCAGGTATTGTGTTGTTCTCTTGAAGGCTACGAGCAGACAAGGTGGATGCGAGTGGAAAATTATATATTTTTATATGCTATTGGATTTATATCATTATAGATGTGTTACAGGTGTGCCTAAATGAAAATCTTGGAATTATAGGATTAAATATTACATATACTTAAATATGGAAAATAAGAGGGAAATTGTCCTTAAATTTATGAGATAATTCATTAAGGAAATTGCATGGTAATTCCAGGTTTAGTACAAAAATGTATCATTTGAAATAACAAGGAATATACCTAAAGAAAGAGATGTACAAAACAGGAATGTTTATAGTATTTTGTACCATCTATTTCAATAATAATAGAAAAGATAATTCCTTGTGATTCCAAACATAACACAAATCCTCTTTTACATAATTTATGGAAAGCTACATAATTCACGTTTTCCTTCCTTTTAGGGAAGATGTAATTCTAACGCATTAAGATGAAAAAAATCCCTGAGTATATACCAAAGTATTAGTCAGTATGTCTATTGGATTAAAAAGGAAAACAACCATTCCATATTGAGTTGTCTTGACTATAGGATAGTTGGAATAAAATGGTGAGAAGTTACATTTGGGGAAAAAGTCTCATTGATGGGATAACATGAGGGAATGGTAAAATTTCGGAAATTCAAACTACAAAAGATATTCTAGATAAAGTTGAAGTCAAGATTGTGCAAGAGATGGTTAATTCAAGGATTTGGGCTTTCATTAAGAAAAAGATATCATTATTCGCAGACACTAAGCATGCAAAAGCGATTTTTATAGAAAATAAGAGTTGGAAAGTTTTGGTGATATATGGATAAAAGAACAATAAGATTCGTTTCAATCTTCCCTCGGATTAGAAGTAGGTTATTTAAAAAAATTCATAAAAGACCAACTTAAGATACATAGTTTGCATTATATAACAGTTGCACCTGAACGGCGTATCGCTTAGGCGATTACTGCCAATGCTAAAATGAATTTTAGGTTACAATTTCATTCAAATTTAGGATTTCACTTAGGTTTAGAATTTTATTTCAGGTTTGAGTAGGAAAATAGACCTACTTAATAGAATATTAAGCATTTACTTTTAGAACTTAGGATAAATCCCTGTAAACTATAAACATGATACCTAGGTACCACGATTGTTGAAGGATTGAAGAAACCAATCGTAAGGAAAATGAGATGGCTTAAGCCGAATTGAAGTATAAAAAAGTTATGCTAGTTTCAACAATTTAAGAAACAACTAGATTTGGATACCCTTAGGTGAAATGGAGAAATAGAAAAAAAACAGCTAAGTAGAAAATACTAGGAGAGAGGGCACCATTACTACTGGATGATTTAAGATAGTGTGTGTGCGCATTGAGGATTACATAAGGCAACAGGTCCATTGGGGGCATACTTATGTTCAAGTTATCTAGTATGGTGCATGTTGGCATCATTTTATTTGAGTTTGTAGTAAGGATTGTAGAGGGTTACCTATGCAGTTGCATTTGGGTTCAAGTTACATGCCATTAATAAAGATGGTAAGTGTGGTCGGAAGAACAATTCAATTAGAAGTGCTTAGAAAGTGGATTTGATCCATAGAAGGATAGGGACCGCACAAGATAGGAAGAAAGCATATGCTGACAGGAGGCCAACGGAGTTGAAATCCGCAATGATGACATGGTCTGTGTGAGCACCTTGTTGCTTAGATACATTATTGGATTAGTAGTTCGGAAAAGCCAACTCTGATTGTTGTAGGGCCTTTTCCAATATTGGATAGAGTAGGAAAGTTAGCCTATGGAGCGAAGCTTTCTAAAGGGTTGGCGGGTGTCTACAATGTTTTTCTTGTGTCACGCTTGCATAAGTGTTTACATGATGCAGCTATCGTGGTCAAGCTGTGTCAGTTAAGAGAAGTCAAAGAGGATAAGTAAGTCACTTGTTTTTCCTGCACCTACACACATTATTGGGCATGGGACAAAGCGGCCCCATAATATAATAATTTAACTGGTTAGAGTCATGTAAGAAGACGGTCCAGTTGAGAGTATATGTGAGCCTGAGGAGAAGATCAGAGCTGCTTATCTAGAACTCTTCTTTGGTACGTTTCCATTTTAATTACATAAGTATAAATTAATTTTGTTTAGGTTCCAGATTAGTATATCCCATAGGTAGAGACCATTGGATGCTAGGAATAGATGTGACCTTTCATTAGGACATGTTTTGGATGACGATTACTAATGGATGCTAATGGATATGTACTTTTATTCTCCTTACCTACATCCGACATGCATTCTGGTTAGCATACACACACTCACATCATCACTTATTTTATTTTATCGAATTATATGCATATAGTTGCTACCTAGTGATTAAATGATTGTGCATACATGTAGAATTGCAAGTATATTTACATAGGATGTTGCATACATCTTGGATACATGGCATAAACACTTGCATTTCAAGAGGTCGATTAGATCGGGAGACTGCCTACTCTTTGCGTTAGTATAGGTTCATATGTGTTCCATGTTTGTAGATACATATTGCATTAGAAATTTAACTAAGAACAATGATTGCCAGTGGATGATGGATGAATAAATGGTTGCGGTTGTTTTTTGTTGCACGCATGAGTTACATTTTTCCATCCTTGGAGATTTCGAGTACAAAAACCTTTTAAGAGGGGAGAATGTAACACCTCGAAAATTTAATGAAAGAATTAAACTAAACATAATAAGGGAAAAAATAGAATTTTTATAAACGTCCGAACTGGGTTATGAAACTTTCACTGCTACATTCTAAGCAAATTTCTAAACGATTTTCATATATAACATTTTAAAACCGTATCTAATATGAAGAAGTTATAAACGTTTGAAAATTTGCAGTTGAAAATAATTAAATATGTAAATTTGGAAGAAAATAAACGTTAAGAAATCAATTAATAATAATAAAAATAGCGGTCGGCACCTTGGGGCTGCTGATTGGCATGTACATATTGACTGGTCAGGAGCTAGCGGTAGATCGTTTGATGTTTCAGATCGACAATTTTGAGTGGCTAATGGCATGGATTTAAAGAAATATTTTTACTTGATAACGAAATAAAAGGATAAGCATACAACATGTAAACAAATATTCCCCTAGGGTTGATCGACAGTCAGTATTAATCCAAAACGTCTGTAGATACATAGTTAACCTAAGCCCTAATTCATTAGAAAGCTATTTGTGTACCCAGATTCTATCAATTCTTTTCTTCTCAAGTTATAAAATTCTTTAAAATAAATAAGAATAAAATAAAGGAATATAAGAAGGTCAAATTGACAACTAATGAACGAGGATGGAGGAGATTTCCAGATAGGATTCAAAGGAAAGCTTGAATCTGAAGTCCGTGGGTTTATTTTTAATAAGATGAATTATATATGTAGTTAGGTTTAATATATCCTTTCTGATTTAGATTGTTTGAAATTAAATTATGAATCATATTGTTTGGATTTGAGATTTAATAACAAATTAACTTGATGTAAACCTGTTAAATAGGTATAAATCTAGCATTAGAACCCTTTTCTAATTAAGTAGAAACTCCTATAACATGTAAATAAGGATATTAATAGTAACCCTAGGTTGAACTGTTTCTCTGTAATTCTGTAAACTGAATTCGAATAAGAAATTTGGGGAATTGTAAAAATTGGTCCACTGTAGTTACTTTGTAACCCACTATTTTCAAAAAGAACGAAATTAACTAATAATTAATCTACCAAACAACGTAAATCAGATACTTAGAAACCCTAATCTATGACGATCAGTAGATTGCACTATCTGTAGCGGTTAATAGCAAGCGCCCGACCGCTCCAGAAGCAGGCGGTCGACTGGTTGGCCTCTCATGAACACAATCTGAAAATCGGCATAAGGCCCAGGTTTTGAATGAATTTATTGGTAGTATATATGTATTATATATATGGATTTTAAGAGTAGGGAAGATAGTTTCTTATGAGGTGATACTAGGACATCACGGGGTTAGGTAAATGTTCTTTATCTAGCCACGGTCCAGGGGTGATTCTAATACAAATGGCAATCGCAGGAGGTTCTACGATGGACGCGCATCACTGACTGATGCCTGATGAAGTGTGTAGACCTGATATAATGGGAGTCCCTTGTTATTCGCGGATGATGCAACATGATGATGTGTTGTTGTTGGATCTCAATGCATGCACCAACAGATAGTATTCTACCATTGAGAGGTGGACTTTAACACCCCTAATTTTTTTTAACATTATTAAGGACATTTTATTGGATAGATTAAATAGAATAATGTAAATAATTAAGAAAAATAAGATTTGGGTAATTAATAAGGTCGTGACTTCACAAACTAAGTAAAATTATTTTAAAGACTAAACATATAAGAGAGTAAATGAGAGGGACAATATAGAAATAGACCAAACCTTTTGCACTAAACCCTCTCCCCTCATTTTCATTCTTATTCTTCTCATTCATCACAAAACAATTAAAGGAAAGAAAAGAAAGGTCGGCCATTAAACAAATAATAGGAAGTCAAAATCTAAGGATTCAAAGGGAAGAAGCTTAGGGATTAAAAACTACACCAAATCTTAACTCCAACCTTTGATTTAAAATGCGAACAATAAGATTCTATCTCTTTTATTGTTTTCGAATTTGGATATGGGTAATACTTGAATCATTTTGTTGATTTATACCATGTTTTGATTGATTTTTATTGTTTGGATAGAACAATAAATTATGAGACATTTATGAAATTATTTAAATGGGCTTTACGGTAAAACCTAAGTTTTTAATCTCCAAACGACATGATTTTCGAATATGTGATGCAAAATAATATTTGGAGATAGGTCTTCAATTTCATAATTTTTCAAGCTAGAATAAATATTTTATGAATTTCCTAAGGAGGAAATTGCTTAGTTTGGAGTTTTGCTTATTTAAAGTAATTAAATATGGTTTTTGACACCGAAATTTTTATATGTTAAAGAGAAAGATATTCTATAATTTTTGTGAATTTTTAGGATTTCTCCCAAGTGATTTTGATTTATTATGAATTTATTATGCTAGAGAAGCATATAAAAGATTAATTAACTTAGGGTGTTAATTAATTATTTTAAAAATGTTTTGGGACCTTAAGAATCTCATGCGGTAGTTTTTGTCTAAAAAGAAAATATAAAAGTTGATTTATCCAATGAGAATTGGACAAGAATTTGGATTTAGTAAAAAGTTATTACTTTAACTAGTAAGAATAGATAAATTACAAAAATGCCATGGTGCTTATTATCTCCCCGCATCTATAATGATGTCGCACCTATGGCCTCACCATCTTTGTAAGTAACAGCGTCGACAAGGTGGGAAGCATAGGGTAAATACTTAGGTAGTTACAGAATGATTCCTACAACATCAAAGTCGACATCGTCGGCAACCAATCATAGGCAGTATCATATCTTCGTAATTCATTAAGGTCGAAAATGTCTCTTCATTTATGTTTTATAAATGGCGCCGCATGCTATTAATTTTAATGTCCTTGAAGTCTATTGTTAAGACTTCGACCTTGTACATAAATGTGTTTGTCGGCATAATATACGAAGTGAATTTCCTAAAGTATTTAAAGAGGCGAAGAAGACATCTTCATCGCTATTCAAAAAGGTTAATAACCGTATAATATTTGGTGAGGATATTATCATTTTTCTTTAGCGTCGAAGATACCTACTTCGATGTAGATCAAAACTGTTTTAAAAAAAAGGGTGAAGTAGTCCATATTTAAGAGGGTCGATGACCCCCTACTTTGGCGGAGAGCCATTAGTTTTTATGAAAGTCGACGTTATACTTTCAAAATGATTTATACTTAAAGGAAATTTAAGTTTGTTTTACCTTAGGTAGAGGATCGATGAGGCATAGCACAGCATGATTGTCGCCTATGTTCATTAACGGTGGAGAGCTTATGTTTTCTATTACGAGAGATCATTGGTGGTACCGGTGCCATTTTAATTTGTAAATTTTGACACTATCATTGGGGACACCAATGTGGATGAGCTTTGACATTGATCTGGTGATGGAAAGATGGTTGTAGGGAAGCAGAATGCGAAGTGCTTTAAATGCGACCAGGTAGGGCATTATAAGAAAAAATGTCCAGAAGCGACCAACTCTAACAAAGGAAAGGTGTTTGCTTTGGATCCATCTACATCAAGATTAACAGCAGCTAAAAAGGGAAAGTCTGTGATGGAAGGTACGCTTTTGATTCATAGCATACCAGCTAGGGTACATTTTAATACTAGTGTATCATATTCATATATATATATATATCCGTGTGTGTGTGTGTATCAGTGTTTGGTAGATAAGTTATGTTTAGAACCATCATACCTTATTACTTCCTTAAGGATAGCTAATCCAATAAGAGGGTATGCAACTCTAGGGATAAGATGTGACCATCTAGAGTTTGATTTGCTAGATTATATGTTTGTCTATAGTTTGTATGTATTTGATTTCGTGGGTTTTGGGATTATTTTGGATATGGATTGGTTGAGCAGATATGGTGCTAGGATATATTGCCAGGATAGGAAAATATCATTGAGACATCCTGATAGTAGTGATCGAATAGTATACTTAGTTGAGAATTCTAGTCCAGAAATTTATGCTTTATTGGGTGCCACAGAAGTGGAAGATGAATTGAATCGGTTTCTAATTGTAAGAGAATTTGCAGATGTTTTAGAGATGATTACAGGATTACCACCAAAACGAGCTATCGAGTTTCGAATAGATCTTGTACCAGGAGATGAACCCATAAGTAGACCACTTAGCAGGATGAAACCTACCGAGATGAAGGAGTTAAAGGTGCAACTAGTGGACTTAGAAGGAAAGAGCTTTATTTAGACCAAGCAGTTCGCCTTGGGGAATGGCTGTGGTGTTCGTGAAGAAATCGGATGGGTCGTTAAGGTTGTGCATCAATTATTGTAAGTTGAATGAAAAGACAATAAAGAATCGATATCCTTTGCCAAGAATTGATGATTTATTTGAGTAATTGAGTGGAGCCAAAGTATTTTTCCAGTTGGATTTGGCGATAGGGTTCTAGTAATCTAGAATGGCTGAGGATAGTATTCTGTTGACGGCGTTTCAAACAATGTATGGTTCATATGAGTTGTTAGTGATGCCATTCGAATTGACTGATGCGTCTTCTTTCTTTGTGGACTTGATTAACCGGATATTTCAAGAGCCCTTGGATAGATTCTTGTTGTGTTCATCGAAGACATTTTGATATATTCTAAGGACAAAAGAGATTATGAGATTCATCTTAGAATAGTGATTGAGATATTGAGGAAGCATTAACTGAAAGCGAATTTTTCGAAGTTTCATTTCTGGAAGAAAGAAGTGAAGTTTCTTGGTCATGTATTTTCAGAGAAATGGTTGTCAGTCGATCCAGCTAAGATCGAAGCTATTAACAGTTAGAAGAGACCCAAGATGGTGATAGAGATAAGAAGTTTTCTTGGATTGGCTGGCTATTAGTGGAGATTTAACAAGACTTCTCGCGGATAGCAGTGCCACTGACTAAACTAACTAGAAAGGGCATGAAGTTTATTTGGTCCGATAAATGTGAGGAAGCATCCTTGAGTTGAAGCATTTATTAACCAACATGCCCATGTTAGTAGCCCCAGATGGAAGTCAGGATTTGGTGGGTATATAGATGCATGTGGAACTGGATTAGGAGTTGTATTGATGTAGAAGGGTAAAGTTATTGCCTACGCTTCTCGACAGCTCATGCCACATGAAGTTTGATATCCGAGTCATGATTTGGAATTAGCAGCGGTGATTTTCACATTGAAAGTGTGGAGACACTACCTCTTAGGAGAAAGATTTCAGTTGTATACGGATCATAAGTCTTTCACATATTTATTCTCTTAGAAAGAGTTAAGTATGAGACAGTATAGGTGGCTGGAGTTTTTAGCAGCTTATAATTTTGGTATTGAGTATACACTAGGGAAAAGAAATAAATTTGCAAATGCATTTAGCAGGAAACATCAGAATGTGGTGTTGTTATGTTGGTAGAAAGGAAGGATCCGGAAGCACTGACTACTTGTAGTGTGCAAATAAGATCGACTACTAGCTTTAGTCAAAATACTGTCATGTTGTTCTGTTTAGAGGTCCACCGATATTGATTGAAAGGATTGCTTCTAAACAAAGGGTTGATCCATTATTAGCTAAATGGATCAAAAGACTGGAAAATGGAAAGGAGATCGACGATCTAAAAGATTTTTGTCTTGATCGAAGGGGATGGTTAAAAAAAGGGATGGTTATGTGGTCCGTGTGGGAAACTTAAGGAGGGAAGATTTTTGAGAATGTCATCGAATGAAGTTTACGATTCATCGTGGAGGAAACAAGATATATCAAGATATGAAGAGACTTTTGATAAGGTATGAAGAGGGATGTAGGTTTATGGGTGAAGCAATGTGCAAATTACCAGCAAGTGAAAATAGAACATCGGAAGCCAAGTGGGTTGCTTCAGCCTTTAGATATACCAGTTTGGAAATGGTATTCGATATCAGTGGATTTTGTTAACGGGTTGCCAAGTTCAAATAGAGAAAATGAAAGTATATGGGTTGTGGTAGATAGATTGACCAAGAGTGCCCATTTCATTCCGGTTAAGTCAACCAGGATGGTGCCTGTATTGGCTAAGTTGTTTATGAAGAACATTGTTAGACTACATGAGACTCCTAGTAGTATAGTCCGTGACAAAGATGCCTTGTTCACTAGTGAATTCTGAAAGAGTCTACATGAAGTGTTAGGTAACAAGCTTAAGATGAGTACCGCTTATCACCCTCATACAGACATGCATATAGAGATAGTCTATAAGGTACTTCAAGTTTTGTTGAGGGCTCATGTATTAGATTTTGTTGGGTTGTGGGAAGACCATTTACACTTGGTTTAGTTTTCCTATAATAACAGTTATCGAACTAGTATTGCAATGGCGCTTTTTGAAGCTTTGTATGGAAGGCCATGCAAATCACCAGCATGTTGGACGGAGACCGAAGGCAGATTGGTCCATGGTCTAGAGATGGTGAGAGAAGCCACAATGAAGATTGAGTTAATCCGGGACAGGATGAGAGAAGCTAAGTCCAGGCAGAAAAGTTACGCAGATAAGAGGCGCAAGGACCTAAAATTCTCAGTTTTTTATTAAAGTATCACCGATAAAGGTTGTGGTATGTTTTGGAAAGTTACGAAAACTGGCACCGAGATGTGTTACCGTTTACAGTTATAGAGAGGATCATAAAGCTCACGCATCGAGTAGAGTTCCTGAGTAGTTTGATAGGTTTCCATAATGTATTTCATGTTTCTTATCTTTGGAAGTATGTACATAATCCAGAGACTACTATTGCTATAGCACCCCATATTTTTAGTAACATTATTTAGAATATTTAATTAGTAAAATAAAATAATGTATGATGATTAATGGATTGAGATTTGTGATTAAATAAGAGGTAGTCATGCCATGATAATGAGTAAATCAAAACGAGATAACATGAAATAAAATAGACGAAAGAGAATAAAAAGGGTTAGGAAATAGGCAGGGGCAAAACAGGAACAAGGCAAATCCTTATACCCTAAACCCTTAACACTCACGTTCACTTCATTTTTCATACATCTAAAATATAGAGCTAAGGCCGGCCACCATTAGGAAGAGCAAAGAAGAAGAATTCAAGAGGAAGAATCAAATCACTTAATCAAGATCAAATCTCACATCTTTAATCACAAAGCTAAGGTGAATAATGACTACATCTCACTTTTCTAATTGTTTTCGGTTTTATGATGAATCCGAAGTGTTTTACTAGATTATTCCATGTTTTTGAATGGTTAAATGTTTATATATGCTTGTTGATGATGTATGCTTGTTCATATAGATTTTATGATATGTTTCGATGTAAAAAACCTATTAAATGACATCCAAATGCCTTGCGATTTTAGATTTAGATCAGAAATGATATATTCGAGTTGGGTTTCAATTTTTATAATTTTCTGAATTAATGAGGATTTTATATTAATTTCCTAATGGAGAAAATGATTATTTGGGTCATAAAAATTATTTACGGTTAAATATTTAATATTTGGGTCTAAAATTAATATATGTTAGAAAACATATTATATTTGATTTACTGGAATTTTTGTAGAATTTTCCTAAGTGTTTTAATATATATATATATATATAATTATTTAAGGTATGAGACTTAAATGTTTTATAAAAGGAGATGGAGTATTTTGTAAATTAAATAAATTGTTTATTTCTGAAATTTTGGCAGCACTTTTAGAAAAGAAAACTAGCAAACAATAAGAATTTGACAAACATATCGGGTCAGTTGAACAGTAATTCTCTTTTGAGTTAAAAACAAATTTTACATGCTTTTGGTATGTTTCGCCTCTTTCGACACATGGGTTCCGACCCAGTATTGCCGCCACCATGCTATCGACACCAATGCACATAGTATCAATAACTTGGTACATAGTGAATTAGACAAAGGCAGAGGTAACTGGGTCGAGACCATAGGTTCCGATAGGATCAAAACGTGTCTTTGTTTTTAAAAGAAAACACGCCTGCTTTTTTTCGAAGAATTTGCTTTCGACTTGGTTGGCTTTCGACCTAGTCAAATTGTTTTAAAGAAATGGTTTCGAATGGGTTGCGCTTTTTGTTTTAAGTTAATGTTTTGAAGGGGTCGAAACTCCTAGCTGCCGCCTTTTCTTACCTTTCGAAGCAAATGTTTCGGAAGGTATACTTTGTGTTAAAACTTAGCCATCTCTCCAATGCTTTTGGAAGGTTGGTTTCAGCAACATCACTTCTATAACTTAGGAATAGGTTTTGAAAAGAACGCTTTCGACTTAGTTGGGTTTTTGACCCTTTTGCTCTACATGAAGGTGTAACCCAAATGGTTTCGAAAGGGACAGTTTTCAAAG
Organism: Allium fistulosum; assembly: GCA_030737815.1. Lineage (NCBI taxonomy): Eukaryota > Viridiplantae > Streptophyta > Magnoliopsida > Asparagales > Amaryllidaceae > Allium > Allium fistulosum. The sequence continues at coordinate 290,142,617 of CM060905.1, forward strand.
ATTTCGAAGGAGTAAATTTTGAATGGTTTCGAAAGGTTTCCACATGTTTTAATTGAACCCAAAAGCTTCGAAAGGTTTAATGTTTTAATGCTTTCGAAAGGTTTCTAAATGCAGGTTTCGAAGGGATGGTTTCCGCAATGATTTCGAAAGGTTTTGAAGGATGGTTTCCAAAGGCTTTGAAAGGTCTAAGAGGAAAGGTTTTCCAATGTTTGAAAGGCAATGTTTAAGTGTTTTAAAGCTTTCGAAGTGAATGTTTTTCAAGGGTTTTGAAAGGAATGTTTCGGCCTTTCGGCCTAAGTTATTAAGGGTTTTACTTGGTTTCGAAAGGGTACTTTCGATGGATTCGAAAGGAGTACTTTCAAAGGTTTAAATCCTTTCATCAACAAAGGTTTGGGTAAAGAGAGTCTATGTGTGTGTGTGTGTAACATGACAAGGTGATTTTGAGTAAATCATAGAGTATATGTATTTTCCTTGTTTAGGTTTGATTTAAAGGTTTTAAATCAATTTGAGATGAAAAGGTTTTCAAGGAAAATTTAAGGGAAGATTACCCTAAGTAAAATGAATCAGATATTGGAATACTAGATGGGACTGGTATAGGGTCGTGCCTTATACATTAGTTATTAGCCCCAGCTAATTTAGTCCAAAATTCCAGTGTGTAGGGCTTTTTCATAGTTCAGACTAAAATTATGATTGCACACAGAAGGGAATATATAATTTTATACAGATAGGTTATTGGTGAGCCCGCAAATCCATTAGGATCAAGTGACCCTGGGAGATGTTAAGTTAGAGACAGACTGTACAGAAGAGGAGTATTTAACAGATAGTTAAGGACATACCGTCCTAAAGAGGAGTGTCTAACAGATGTTAGATTATTTTGTGTACATTATCTGGTAGGCCCGAGTCTGCCAAAGTTTAGTAGTTAGCCAAATAAAACTATAGTGTTTGGACAGATAGTTCATTTATTACCTGATATGTATGTTTACATGATAATTCTTTGCTTTACAGTTTTAACCAGTTTTGGTTGTAGGAAAAGGTTTGCAAAAGATATGTTTTAAAAGGATATTAGTGAGGGGAAACCCGTTCCTCTAAGCGGCGTGGTCTCACTTAATATCAAGTAACCGAGATGTATAATATTATTCGCACCAGGTTTTATGTCTGACTCGAAGTTTATATTTTCCCTTTAAACTCTCGGGTGCTCAAAATTAATTTGAGTAGATTGAGGGTTAAGGATTTTCAGGTTTTTCGTAGGTTGGCAAATAAAGCTTCCAAAGACGAGCAAGTGGCTGACGGATAGCTATTTAAAAGTTGCTGGTTCATTTTGTTTGATTCCGCTGTGTGTATTAAGTCAGTTATGACTATATAGTACTCTGGTCAACTAAAGGGGCATCATCATATGTCGCTCTTGGCATACTTTGTAATAATTATATTTGACTTTGCTTGGGAAACGATTATGGGATTTTATAATGGAATATGAAACTTGTTTTGTGAAATATAATCAGAAAAGTTGTTTTTGAAATCTGTGATTTTGTTTCATATTCATGTGCTTTTGATATTATGGATACCATTAACATTACCATATTTGGTCATCGGAAGTTAATACTATGGATGACTGCAGCATCTGTAGTGCTTAGCTTCGGGCCTCCAGATAGGGGATGTTACAACTTGGTATCAGAGCATAGGTTTATGAAAAACTTTAACTAAAATGATTTTTGAAAACATAATCCTAAGGAATTAGAGTAAGATCGAGGCATGGGATAATGTTATAGTAACGTACTTGTATTTGCTATATATAAGTATATGCTATATTTCTAGTTTCATATCTCTCTTAGGCTATTCTTTTGTATCTCATGAGACTTGAATACAATATGGATGCTAGAAGAGGAAGAGTTAACCTAGGAGGGGACATCACCACCATAAATGGAAATGCCCGACCAAATATGAGAAGGAACCAAGGCCAGGCTCAAGCTGAAAATGTTGGTGCTGGAGTCCCACAAGTGGATATGAGAGCTATGTATCAGTTTTTCGTGAATATGATGCAAGCTGGAATTACTGCAGGAGTGGTTGGAGGAAATGCTAGAGCAGGAGTTCAGGAAGCTCCGGTGGTCAACCATTATGCTAATTTGAGTAGAGATTATGCTAGGCTAAGAGGGAAGCCATTTATTGGAATTGAAGATGCTATTGAGTTGGAGAACTGGTTGCTACACTGCAAAAGGATATTTGTTGACTTAGGGCTCAATGATGAGCAGAAGAGGAGGCTTGCTTTGAGACATCTTGAGGAAGCAGCTTTTTTCTGGTGGAATAGTGTGACGGTTGGTGTGGATGAGGAAATGATGACATGAGCAGAGTTTAAGAGGAGATTCCAGGAGTGGTTCATGTCTGTGATGGCGCAGTCTGTTTTGATCAGAAAGTTTGCTGAGCTAGAGTAGGGAGAGTGTCAGTTTTGGAGTATGGTAGTAGGTTTGAAGAGTTAGCAAGATATGGGCATGCTACTGTGGACACAGTGATGAAGAGAAATGAGAAGTTCGTAAAGGGGTTGAAACCTGAGTTGGCAAGGGCAACCACTACACCAAACCAGCCAATTTGCAACGCTTATCCTTTTATAATTTATAACAGTTATAATTGTTATAAAATCCCAACAGTTATTTGTGTTAGCTTACTTTTATTACTGTTAAAACTGTTAGGATACCAATAGACGATGTAAATATGGTGAACCATGGGGATACATTAGTCATTTTTGTCTCTATACGCTTCTAACGCATTTTAGTGCGTACAGATCTAGGTTTTTCTCCATCTCGTCTCCCCTCTTACGAATATCAAAATCAATTTAATTTTCTTTTTCGAATTGAAATGGAATCATCTTTTGTAATCTTGTTCTTCTTCATCAGCTTGGACTTCAACATCGACGTTGTGTGATTGGGAGAAATCATTGTTTTCTAGGGTTTCATCGAGTACTGTACCGGAGTAGCTGCCATCTCTATAATCCTATAGAATGACTACAAGTTGACTTACAATCCCATGAAACCGTCAAAGAGTTCTCGATTTGCTTAAACGCACTCTATAACCCTTTCACGGAATTGTTAGCCACTCTGGAGTTGTTTACGGTAAGAGCCAAATTATCTCTGATGATGTTGGTGCATTGGTTTTTGGAAACACCATGACCATAGTTGGTGGAGAAGAAGTGCAGATTGGGGTTCGACTGCACATTTGTAATCACTGAGAAAACATCTTGATTTGCTCTATTTGGGTGAGTACTCTAGCTTCTTCTTGGTTTGGTTCTTGTTTGCTGATTGTCAGTAGAGCTTTAGGTATAAAATAAAAGCTTTATATCTATGCTAACAATACTTGTTTTTTTTCATATATAATTCTGGAATTTCAGAAGATCACGGATGTCCAACGACATAGTATGTGCTGAAGATACAGATGATAAATGGGAAGAATATGCCAGTAATCAGGCTTAACTAGGGTGGTATTCACATGATGAAGCTCCTTTGTCACAAAAAGGTACTTAAATTTATACTGTAAAAGCCCATTCTTTCAAAATTCAAAGTTAATGAAAAGTGGTTAAAATCATAGATGTTTCCCATGTACTGTAATGGAATGTTATACCTGGATTGCAGTATATTAAGTAGCTTAAAAGCCAAGCAGACTGATTTTACATAATATATTTATAGTTAATTTTTTTATTATTGAAAGGAAATATGAGTTATTTTTTGATTTGTTTGAAAGTAAATGTTTATTGTTTTACTGATTTAGATAAAAGGATTAGGCCAATGTTATTTGTAATTTAGCTCCTGGAATCATGAGTCAGATTATTATTTTTTGATTAAAGGTAACACCACTCTTTTTTTAGATGTCATCAAAAAGTGAAAGCATGAGATACTATCAGGAGTAAAATCTTAACTAGCCATATCACGTTGTATATTATTACTAAAACAAAACGGCAATTTCTGATGTATTTTTCCTTCTGAACTGAACCGAATTCCATATATCTTTGGCCATCTATTGATTAATTATGCGGTCGCTTGTAAATCTGAAGGAACTAGCAGCGTTCAATACCGACATTCTAGTTGTTTCTGTCAATAATGAAATGATAAAAAATAGGTTAGAGAATTGACAGTAGAAGTCTCTAATTTTGTTAACTAGGAGAACTAAACAAATTGTATAAATGTTTCATTAGTTTCAACTGAATAGCTCCATAAGTGCTATGAATTTGAACTGGCACAAAATGAAAATCTATTATTGGTTAGATTATGTTGGCTAAGTACGCGTGGTATATAAGGCTGTAAACGGATGGGTGCTTACTAAGAAATAAAACAAGTGCTGGGCAAGCTTGCTGAGAAAAAAAAACAACAGCAAGCTCAAGCTTGCTGGGTGCAAGCTTGCAACAACAAGCTTGTAAAATAGCAAGCTTGCACCAACAAGCTTCTAAAATAGCAAGCTTGCACCAGCAAGCTTGCACGAGTTTTGCTATTTCAGCAAGCTTTCACTAGCAAGCTTGCTGAAAGAAAGCTTGTAAAATAGCAAGCTTGCACGAGCTTGCAATTTCAGCAATCTTGCTAAAATAGCAAGCTCAAGCTTGTTGTTGCAAGCTTGCTGGTGCAAGTTTGCACCAGCAAGCTTGCACGAGCTTGCAATTTCAGCAAGCTTGCAGAAATAGCAAACTTGCTATTTACAAGCTTGCTCGTGCAAGCTTGCAAGGAAGCTTGCTGAAATATGAAGCTCAAGCTTGCTGTTGCAATGAATATTTGTTCATGTAATATTTTTCTTAAACCTTAATTGTATGTTATTGCCTGCTACACTAACAAAATAGGATTAAAGCTAAGACGATTCTGATTGTATATTGTTGTCCACAAAGACCATGCACATGAAAAGCCAAGTTTTTTTATATTAAAATACTAATAAGAATACAGATCAACACAGAAATATAAATAAGAATAAAAAAGAGACTGCACTATGCTAACAAATTGAAATGATAGCCCTATAACTGCATTGGATTCAATTCAAACCAGGGACGATTTTCGATGAATTGCACAAGTACAGAGGGCTAAACATTAGACTCGTATAACTCTACAAATAATTTTTATCCGTGTGTTCTAGTTTGTTACTTTTCATATAATGGTTAAGTTTTTTTTTCTCACGTTATTGGTTCACTAAAGGAAGATAGTCTATACCAGCTACATATATAATTTGTGATGCCATTATGAATTAGGCGATTTGAGTTTTTACCATTTCCAATTACTTTCTTTGTTTTTGTTTTATTTCTTTGTTTGTTTTTTTTTAAAGTGGATGTACAACTGCCCACCTTTATAAACAAAATATCAAAGCACTAGCAATACACTATCATACAAGCAGCACTAAGAATTTTTCAATTTTTTTTCCCGCAGGTATAGAAGACCACAACTTGAAATTTAAGAATTTTGCATTTTGAAGTCAAATATTTTCGTAGGATTGATTTTTTACAAAGTCATTATATGATAAAGCAGATGAACATTTGTTATGGTATAGAAAGGTTGAACTTGCCTTTGATAAATTCTTAAAGTGAATTTGGGGAAATGTTAGTCTGTTAAGTAGCATATTGGAGGCTGTTTTTATTATTTAGATTGTTTCTAGAAAAATGAGATATTGTCAAAAATTTAAATCCGTCAAAACAATGTTTCATGGTTGATATAACTTTCATTTTGAGAAGTTTGTAAACGAGCTCAATTATTTTCAAAAATAATCAAAATTATAAAAGTAATGTATCTATAAATATAGTAAATTATGAATTGTATTGGTACAGAGTTTCTATAATGGAGTAGTGTGTTTGCTCTTAAGAACAAGTGAACACTAATAATATCCTGATATATTGTTTGGTTGGTTTATTACGATATTTTAACTCTTACGTGCTATTTATGCAACTATTATTTCATTATTGTAACGAATATATTATTTTCTTTTGACAATTGTACCTCAAATTTAAGTGCTCGTTGATATTAGTTTGACAGCTAGCAGTTTAGCTGTAAGTGATTAATCTTTATGTTCTTTTTTATACCTCTACTAATGGACCTCATCATAGTAGCATCATGGTCGATCTCCAAGCGGATCAAAGTATCCTAAAGGGGATTATAGGAGCATGTGCCTAGGTAAGTTTGAATGTAGCATTGTGCTCGTTTGTGCAACTGTTTTGTTTCTATGGTTCTAAACAAATCACCGATTCATTTTGCAGTATTGTGGACTTTACCAAAAATGCATCCAGAGGCATCAAATGAATTTGGTTTTGGTTTCAGCATTGATTGTGACATTTCCAGTTGGATTGTCATGTGCGTTGCTAATTAATAGTGAAGGTCTTTTTTTCTATGGCGTATTATATTTTAATCAACTAAAGTAAATAAAAGTCATATTGATGCACTGGATTTCATTTTGTTACAATTTCATAGGTTTATATTGATTTCTCTTATCTGGCACTGGATTGCATAATTAAGAAGACATGGCAACTATCTTGGTGTGAAGAAAAAGGAGAGAATCAAGTATGTTCTCATAACCATGTGGGTGTTAAATAACTTTTTAATGAATATATTGTATTATTGTTAACTGCAACAGAGATGAATGATAGCATATACGACTGCAAAAAAAATTCAATGATGATCACAACCAAATATAATCAACAACCTATTGTATTGGTTACTAAAGTGAGGCTTTACTTATATAAAATGGTCGTGATTCAGTTGTGCTACCATGCCTATATGGTTCATAAGGGTATCATGTTATTCTGCAATAGTACAAATATAATGTAATGCCTAATTTTAATCGCTAACTTCATTCTTTTTTAAACCAGTTAATTGGTAAAAATTATCATTTATGTGGTTTATTTATTGATATCACTTGGAACCACACCTATTAGCATGTTAGCATTAGACAACTATTAACATTAAATGAACTCAGTGCTTTATGATTTCAAATAAGTAAAGTATTAGACAGCATGTGAATTTCGGATTCATATGTCTCTAGCAAATCTGTAGTTTCGAGTATTTGTAACTTTTTACTATATGCATAATTTCAAAAAAATAAACTTTAGGTTCCATTAAGAAGAGTTTTAGATATGCAGTACATACTTTTCAAATGCCTCCCAAGCTTATAACTTCAGATATACTTGAGAAGTGATAAAAGTGTAAAGTTTTAGATAGGTCTTAAACATCGGCCTTTCAATTACATATAGACTGCTATGCACATGAGTTCCTAGGGGTAAAACTAAATTCACTAGAATTTCTTAAATACGCATGATGCTATGAATAAGTATGAACTTGGTCTAATTTTCTCTGAAGAAGTATCAGTGAAACTTGGAAGTCAAATTTCTAAAGGAAAAGCCTGCCTTGAACCAAATGGAAACGAATTGAACATTTTTAGAAACCGCCGCCGGTGTGAACTACCGCAAGAAATGCATGTCCCACGGTTTAGGTCAGATGGTTGGATGGAGCTCGAGTTGGGAGAATTCTACAACAAAGATGACAGCGAAGGAGATGTCAGCATGTCTTTTAAGCATGTCAGCAGTGTCTGGAGGCGCAGTCTTATTATCGAAGGTGTGGAAGTTAGGCCAAAGTGATACTCATTTTCTTTCCATTTCTTCTCTGTGGCATAGTGTGTGTTGGTTTTGGGGTGAGGGCAAATATTGGATATCACATTCATGTTTGTTTCAAGAGCTCTGTTTAAAATTGACTCCTTTAAGGCTAAACTATATCAGATAAAATGCCATGCATTACTGAATACTGTTTTAAGTTGTGCGTGTTTTTCAGACTATCTGCAATGTTTCATTCTTTCTTGAACTTGACTTCAGCAAATAACATTACAACAACTGCATAAATACTTATTTATGCATATTTACTATATATACCCTTATTTGTATAGCCTGTTCATTTTGAAATCTATTTTATAGGAAATGCCTAATAATCAGAATGAATTGGTTCGGTCAGCTAATGCTAAGATCAGATTGAAATAGACTCGACAACTACATGAATATTTTGTTAATGCAATTTCACATCTTAGAGGACCAGACAGTAAGTTCTAATTTACATAAATTTGAAATCAATTGGTTGATGGTGGTTTTGTAGTTTGGCCGGAGTGTCGCATTCGTTGTTTGTAAGCTTCAAAATATTTCGTAGTAGTGAAATTTGAAGTTTTCACAATGAACTTTGTAGAATTTGATATGAACTAATTAGTATATTTGATTTTCTTTACAATTTGATGATATATTAGTTTTGAAATTTAGTTTCATGTTTGTTATTGCTATAAATTTGAATTTGTATAGTTGAATGAAATAATATGTGATTATACTATAAGATCCAGAATGGGATATGGTTGAATGAAATACTATTAGATGTCGAATGAGATATGGTTCTGCTTATACCAAATTTGTAACACTCATAAGTGTTGGTAATTTTGCTATTTACTTATGCAAGGAATTCCTAATGGTTATAACCGTTGGAAATTAAAATATTCTTAACGGTTATAACCGTTGGGAATGGAAAGTAATTCCAAACGGTTATAACCGTTGGGAATTACCAAGATTCCCAACGGTTATAATCGTTGGGAATTACGGTTTTTCCCAACGGTTATAACCGTTAGGGATGATAAAAATTCCCAACGGTTATAACCGTTACAAAATATGTAAAAAAAATTATAACGTACATACTACCAACATCGACATTCATTTTCGAGTCTCAAAGTGGAGAGACCATTCAGTAGCTTTGCTACACTTTTGTTTTGGGGAAATAGATTTGCTTTAAATTTCTTGAGTTTGATCTAATTTATAAAACGTATGTATATGTATATATATATATATATTTATTTATTTCAAATAGTTTGAAGGGAAACCGGAAATTTAACTCTTGAATTTTGTGTTAAGTGATGATTTCAAAATTTGAAATAAAGCAAAATCTTGAATAATTGAAGTGTATAAAGTAAGAATTGGAATTTAAAACACCTTGAAATAGTTGAACTAGGATAAAATTTATTTGTATAATAATCAAATTCATTCTAATATATATAACTTACCTAAAATATTAAAAAATCTAAAATGTTAGGGTGAATAATAAACTGAAGGTTATCCAAGAGGAAACTTAAAGTAATAAATTGTTCAAACTAAAATTTGGCTTAATATAAATGTTGTAAATAAAAGGTAAATTTGTATTGTGTTTAATTATAACTCAGAAACATTAATATAACTTACCTAGAAAAGTTCAAATGTTAATGAGAATAGGTAATTGAATAATATACAATATAATGTAAGTAAAGATATGTCCAAAAATGATTTGTTAAGGGAATTTATAAATAATAAGTTGGGTAATAAATTGAATAATAAAAAGAGACTAAATTTGTTGAATAACTAGTATGGAGCCCGTGCCGATAGCACGGATGCAAATTTTAATTTGTATATAAACTTGGATGTTATTTGTTTTATGGATCAAAAGTTTTGTGTGTGTATATGCATATAAGTATGGAGTAGTTATATGTTTTGTAATGCTTTTCAACTATGCGATTTCCAGTAAACCGTACACAAAGATTATGACACTATATGTTGCAGTGATGCAAATTTTGAACATTGTACACAATGTGCTATAACAAAATGTAAAGAATAAAGTTTTGTTTGTGTAATGTACTTGAAAAATATAACTAATCAAGTGATGCATGTAATTTAATATTTGTTGATCACGTTACTCTTCAGAATATTTATGAGCAAATAAGCTCTTGGAGGACCTTCTATTAGACGAAGAACTGTACAGTTGGCTGATGAATCAAGATTGTTATTATGTAAGTCAGAAGGATGGATAAACCGTAGAAAAATCCTACGCTAATGAAAACTGATCAAGACCTGGAACATCAGATATGAAGAGCCAACATAGCAAATATTTCATATTTGTATTTGACTAAGAAGTGAGAAATGAGTTAACAAACATGCACTAATAACAATAGTAGCAAATAAAATACTAACTTACATGAAAACGAACAATTAATTACATGGAAAACTACCAATTAATTACATGCAAAACTCTAACGTAGATAGAACACACGTTAAGATGATTATATGAACTCATAAGTTGGCGAAAACAAAAATAATCAGTGTAGAACATTATAAGTGATCTCTCTATTTTATACCGTGTTGTTTTGAAAATTAAATTTCAAATTTGAAGGTGAAGCAGTTAGTGAATATGTGTGTATTCAATGCTACTCAAGACAGGTTTAATAAAAAAGATCGATACAACTAACTCAGCTAAAGCCTGTTTATTAGCAAACTGTCAACTTAGATATTATATAACGTAAGATGAAAAATAATAATTTGCCGAGGCAATAATGAAAAAAGTGGCACAACGCTTTCTTTCTGGTAAGCAACTCAGATATAATTTCTCAGCGAACTAAAAAATGAATAAATGATGGTTTATAATGAAATTAATACAATTAAAATACAAAAACATTGTTACAAAAATATTGTTGCATTTCTTAATCTGCAAAGCTTTGAATGGTACATTAAGACTACATACATATATAAATGATCCTCTTAATATTGCAACCTATTAACAGTTGGATTTAGTCAGACTTCATCGATTGCATGCCATTTAAGGATTGTACTAAGTTTCTTTTCCTTCCTACCCTTAATCTGCACTTCTTTAGTAAAATCGTTGTCAAGGTCTACATAGACATTGGGATAGACATAAAAAGTATGTTATGTTACTTTTTAACCTTATGTCACAATTTGTGGACAATAGAAACAGCAACAGTGCTTAATAAGATGTATGTCAAGTTACTTATAATCTACATATGCTAGTTTGGTTTATTTCTGTAAAAAAATTTATACATCTTGCTTCAAAATGGCTAATATATACCAACCGCTAAAGAATAATAGTGAAAATAACTGTTTGTAATGTCCATAAAGACATTAAATGTATAAAAAAAGAATAAATAATGGTACTTGGCATAAAAATAAATCCACCTATAGATCCAGGACATTGTCACATGTTCTTCAAAATTGAAAAAGGACATAATAAAATAAATAACTGCATAAACCAAGTGCTAAAAAGGATCTGTTTAAAATAAATTTGGAACATGGTCATGCCAAAAAATAAAAGATAAACAACCATACGCATCTAAGTTCTGAAGGCGTCCCTGATGATAAGTTTTGCTTCGATGTTAAGACATTGGAGAATCAAGTTTGGAAGAAATAGATGGATGCAGATTCAACTTTCATGAACTTGGGAATTTGTGCACATCATGCCATATGTATTAGCAGTTCATCACCGTTTGATTCCATTAGTACTTCTTCCGTTCTTGAGTAACCGCAATCTTTATAATTTAAATCGACAAAGCATAAATAAAGCAATGTGGCTTTAGTGAGTTTGCACCTATCTATTTGTATGTAAGTTAGTTTTACAGAAATAATAGGTGAGTGAAGGAAATGGGTGAGTGAGTGGAGAAAGTGCGGAGAGAAGTTTGTAACTGAGAAGTTAACGGAGGTAAATAGTTACTTATTTTTATGACATGGACAAATTTGATCTGTCCGATGTCTTTGTCAACAACAAATCACGTCCGCTCTTTGTCTTTTCCGTTAAGTCCGCTCTATTTTGTTATATAGACTAGTATGAAGCCCGTGCCGATGGCACGGATGTGATTTTTTACTGTTATATAACCTATGTCATTATACAGTGGACGCTGTAAGTTTTGGTTGTCTTTAAAGTTTCCTTATTTGTAAAAATATAATGAAGTATATCTGGTGTAGAAATTGTCAGTAGTATGTACGAAATTTGGAAATCTTATATGAATATGCTTTGATTATTAAAAGTTTGAAAGTTTACCGTGAATGTGTGAATTTTTTTGCCTTTAATGGCTTCAATTTCCATTAAGAAAATAATTCATAGTGAAAAAAATCTTAATTTAAAATCATAAATCTCGCATATTTACATCTTTGACATAATGATAACATGTTTAAACACAGACTGAATTATAAGTTACATTAAGTCAATTTCCACTACCGAATATAGGACAATAAACTTATGTAAACATGAATGGAGAGAATGTTCAGCTCTCAATTGTAATAATAACGGGTATAAACACATGTTCCAATATAGAAATAAACATAACAATACATGTTCCAATATAGAAATTAAACATAACCCATAACAGATAATACAAAAAATATTCAGCACTAAAGTTCAATGTATATGTACTACATTAATGGTAATAAGTTTTATAAATACAAACCATCAATCATATATTTTTGCACAGAATCAAGTTCCATTTGTTAGAACAGAAATAACACCAATACAACCTAACACCATTCAATTAATGAGTAATAACTTATATCAGAAATAAATGTAGCCGTGTTAATTATGAACCCAAATCATACTCATGAAATAAAAAGAATTGTTCAATTTTCCCACTTAACAAAGGTCCCTATTTTCAAAGTCCATGCACAAAAGGTCCCTACTCATAAACCCATATAAATTGAGTCTTTGTTTTATTGTTTTTCACCAAACTGTCCCCTCCTAGAAAATCGGCTCAGCATTGAAATTAAAGGTAAAAGTAGCATAAATTAGCCTAAAACTAAAAATAAGGACCTAATTTTCACAACCTTTTTGAAAGGGACTTTTCTTTCATCATCTTTCAATTCTGGGGAGTTGGTAGCCATTCCTTGAATATCCAGTTTGTAAAATCCAAATAAATCACTGAAATATCTAAAAAGATTGATATCATAGCATATAAGTGAGCTTTAGTGCCTTTTGTCATATTAAACTTTGTTATTTAATGGGTTTTCTTCTGCAAATCAGCAAACAATTCACTCGTAGATGAAAGAGGAACTCAAACCTTATATAATAATTAAACAGTTTCATTAATTGGCCAAAAAGTAACCAAAAAATCAACTGTCTATGAAAGAACTAAATGTGAGGAAAAAGAATATTAATAATAAACGTGATCAAACATAGAAATATCACATTTTGAAAAAAGTAAACCTGTTAACCGAGATTTCAGAATCATTAACTAATTTATCACAAATCATGTATGTAATTCATCCACAAATCTAAATTTGAACATTAAAAAATCAATACAAAATAAATTCATGGATATAAATGGAATGATACTGTATTATATATACTGTACTTATATATAAGAATATTAATATTGCCCACTGGTACTACTTCATGAGATGTTTGATTTTCCTTATTAACTATGATATGATAATAACATTTAAATTATAACCGTTTAATGATACAGTGTTGAAGCAGTGAACATGAAGCTTACTCATTACAAACTTTTAACCCCTATGTACAGTAGGAATACTCAAGAAATAAAATGCATCATTTGGCATGACCTTCGTTGAATTTGAAATTGAAAATTGATGATCAAATGGAAGTTACATTCAAATTAGTTAAGATTTAACAAACATGGATTTGAGTTTGGCTAAGGTTGCTGTTTTGATAAAACCAAAAACAATTATAGTATATTATTTATTTGTACGCTGCTGGAAAACTACATATGAGCTGACTTTAAACATCAATCATATCAACAAAAAGAATCGTTACAGTGCAATCTCAGTGTTAATAACGAAAATGTTATTAATTCAAAATCCTATGAAAATTAAACATATCCTATATTAAAGAACACCGATAGGCTGTTAATTACCAAACTTTCATCATTTATACTATATTAAAATAGTATGAAGCTATAAAAATAATTAATTCACAAAGGTATGGTGTTGAACCAACTTCATTATCCTGCACTAAAAAGTTGAAAGCTGAAGTGGAAATTGACAACCAATGAGCAAGTAATATATCTATTAAAAAACCGACCAAAATAGAGGAAAATTGAAATTATTGGGAAAAGAGAAATAAGTGCGACATATATAACTTCTCAGACCATAACATAAACATATGATTCAAATTCAATTTTCAGAGGGCAAATATAAACAAATGGTACAAAAAATGCAAACCAAATTACAAAGAAGATAACTAAAATAGCGTGAAAAAAAGAAAATGAAAAACAATGAACTTTTAATGGAACATAAACAAAAACTATCGATTTGCAGATATTATCAATATTTACTCTTCTCTTCTACATATCTAAATATTATGCATAAATTAATAGTGGAATAAATAAATAGGATAGTGGTTGTATAAAATCATTGTATATTACCAATGCAGTCTCGAATTCATCATTTGAGTCATCGAGGATGTAGTATTGTGTAGGTTGTTCTTGGTTGTCAGACTTCTCAATTGTTCCATCATTGCTCGACTTTTGTGCTAGCGGAGGAGAAAACATGCACACTTCATTTCATCACATTCACCCTTCCTCTATCTGGCAACGTAAATGCATCATCTGCTACCATTTTGATACTCTTATTTCCTTTATTGCAACAAAGGATATTCTTGCTCTTCAATGTTTCTTTCTTCTGGACTATTGTTCTATTTTGCAATTTTTTAAATATCAATAATGAGACAGCAGCATATGGCCATGTCTTAGGAAGGTTAGTAAACATAAACATAAACGTATCATGTTGCTACTCTTAATTCTGTAGAAATGAAGGGAGGATAAACCTTTAGTTACAAAGGCAGTTCAGGAACCTCTTTTACACATTTAATTAAACAGTTCATGGGCACAAATGGTAAACGAAGCCAAACAGAAGATAGAAGACTGTACACAAAAACAACTGCAATTTTTTAAATATCAATAATGAGACAGCAGCATATGGCCATGTCTTAGGAAGGTTAGTAAACATAAACATAAACGTATCATGTTGCTACTCTTAATTCTGTAGAAATGAAGGGAGGATAAACCTTTAGTTACAAAGGCAGTTCAGGAACCTCTTTTACACATTTAATTAAACAGTTCATGGGCACAAATGGTAAACGAAGCCAAACAGAAGATAGAAGACTGTACACAAAAACAACTGCAATTTTTTAAATATCAATAATGAGACAGCAGCATATGGCCATGTCTTAGGAAGGTTAGTAAACATAAACATAAACGTATCATGTTGCTACTCTTAATTCTGTAGAAATGAAGGGAGGATAAACCTTTAGTTACAAAGGCAGTTCAGGAACCTCTTTTACACATTTAATTAAACAGTTCATGGGCACAAATGGTAAACGAAGCCAAACAAAAGATAGAAGACTGTACACAAAAACAACTGCATAATTGATGGTGAATTTGAATCCTCAAATCTGAAACTAAGAACCATTAACACATTAAAGAAAAAGAAACAATTTAAGGAGAATGCATTGTCCATCATAACTTCGGAAATGATGATGTAATAAAATATATTGAGAATAGCGCATTACCTAAGAAGGCAAATCGTTGTTGGTGCGAGGAGAATGATAAGTGGACCATAAATATAGTGCTATAGTTTCACGGAGAAGTGAATGGGAAGGATTTATGAAGGAGGGAAGGTACGTGTGCTGGTGGGAGCGCAGAATTAGATCGTAACGTGAGAAGTGGAACTGTGGAAGTACGTGTGCGTTGGAAAAATAAATGGTTATGCCCACGTTGTTCTAAACCTTTAGTTACAAAGGCAGTTCAGGAACCTCTTTTACACATTTAATTAAACAGTTCATGGGCACAAATGGTAAACGAAGCCAAACAGAAGATAGAAGACTGTACACAAAAACAACTGCAATTTTTTAAATATCAATAATGAGACAGCAGCATATGGCCATGTCTTAGGAAGGTTAGTAAACATAAACATAAACGTATCATGTTGCTACTCTTAATTCTGTAGAAATGAAGGGAGGATAAACCTTTAGTTACAAAGGCAGTTCAGGAACCTCTTTTACACATTTAATTAAACAGTTCATGGGCACAAATGGTAAACGAAGCCAAACAGAAGATAGAAGACTGTACACAAAAACAACTGCATAATTGATGGTGAATTTGAATCCTCAAATCTGAAACTAAGAACCATTAACACATTAAAGAAAAAGAAACAATTTAAGGAGAATGCATTGTCCATCATAACTTCGGAAATGATGATGTAATAAAATATATTGAGAATAGCGCATTACCTAAGAAGGCAAATCGTTGTTGGTGCGAGGAGAATGATAAGTGGACCATAAATATAGTGCTATAGTTTCACGGAGAAGTGAATGGGAAGGATTTATAAAGGAGGGAAGGTACGTGTGCTGGTGGGAGCGCAGAATTAGATCGTAACGTGAGAAGTGGAACTGTGGAAGTACGTGTGCGTTGGAAAAATAAATGGTTATGCCCACGTTGTTCTAATTTAACGGAGTTATATAAGTGAGCAGCTGTACATTCTTGCACCGTTTGATATCTTTTAAACTTTACATCACAGTCATCCTTTGTCTCTGTGTTTGTCTTTCCGTCAACTATCCGTTAAAACTGATCTGTTTTGTTATATAGATATAGGGTTATAATAAATGTTTATACACCTAATATATGTTTCAAAATATATATTAAGTAAAATAAATTAAATAAATAAAGGAGAAGGCTAGTTAAGCAAATAAATATGAACTGAAGAATAGTTATAATTGGATTTTAATTGGAATCAACTTAACTGTAGGTAAATGGAGTAAATAAATAAGTTAAATATAATAAATTTTGTTTTGAAAGAAATTTTGTAACAATTATTAATAAATTGAAATAAATCAAATTGAATGGAAATAGCTTGAATTGAAATCAACAAAATATGAATATAAATGAATATTATTAATTGAATAAAATGGTTTGAACCCAAATTTGTTGAATATTAATCAATTTAAAACTGATGAAATTTATATGGTTTTAAATTAACTGTTGTATTTTGTATTTCAATCTATCCTTTCTTATGGTTGTTTCTATTCTCCTATCTCGTTCCTTTTCAGGGACGAAAAGTTTTAAGTGGGGGAGAGTGTAACTACCCGTAAATTTTAACGGTTTAAATAACGTAATTAACTAAAATTTTGCTTGAAATTAAATAATTAAATTTAGCAATGAAAATTCAATATTTGGAATGCGTCTATTTAAACGTAGCAAATGGTAAATTTTCACTGGAAAATATGGAAGTAAGTTTTGTTGCGTAAATTCAATTTCAATTCAAACCAGTTAAAATTGATGTAAATAAATTATTTTCAAAATCTGAATATTTTATATAAAAAAATGTAAATCATTTTCTGAGTAAGAGTCATAATTCGTTTTGTCAAATTTGATCTTCTCTAGCCCCGTTTATCTTATTTTTGGCAAATTAGCAGCAGTTTTGGCACCGAAATTCGAGTTTTGATAGGATGGCCATATCGCTGATATTTGTGTACCATTCTAATCGTCTCGTTGTGCTGATCACCCCAGTATATTCATTTGTGTATTTTGGAGTTTGGTACGCGACGAAATCGACAAAATGTCTAGCCGTATCAGTTCCGTATTTCAGTCTTTTGAGTTCCTGTGCCCTTTCGTATATCCACCGTGTAAACAGATAGCCATTGACATTTATTCCCATCAATTCACGCATGTGACTTTTGTGTTTCCGCGACTTTTATTTTTCCAAATTCCAACCTTTCAATTTTTTAGCTCTTTTATGCATATATATTTCTTTCATACTGTTCACCTTCCTTCCTCTTTTGTTCTGTCTTCATTCGTGAATTTTAATAATATGAAAGTTTTCCTGGAGCCTGGTCATTCATTGGAAATGAAATAATTGTATATATATGGCTGCTTCTATTCCTTTCATTATTCAGCGCAACTTCCTACACGTCTTTCCCTTCGCCACAACGACCTCCCTCCAAGCGTTAACCACTACGCCACCACATCTCCTCGATCCGCAACCTCTTCTCCCTCTGCTCCTCCACTCAAGCAAGCATGCAATTCCACTCTCTGGCCCCACCTCCACGGCCAGTGCGCCTCCAAACTTCCTCCACCGAGCAACCATGAGCATCTCCCTCTTTCCTCCACCCTCCTCCTTGCGGCCTCTCTCTCCCAGGCCATGAGCAACCACCTAAGCCCAGTTCGGCCGAGACCCATCACCTCACCCCAGGTCGAAAGTTCACTCCATCTCCACCTTCAATATGCTGAGCCGAACCCTTCCACAAAGCAAACCCATTCATGCTTTTGAAAAGAGGAAACAAAGTATGTATTTATATATTGTGTACATATGCTGGTATATTTAAAAGTGTTTATACATTAAGATATATTTTTATATATTTTAGATATTTATATAGAGATATGTGTAAAATATTTAATTGTTTATTAGGTATTGATTTCTAAAAGTTGTATATATATATATAGTTTTATAAGATAGTGATCTGTTGAGGTATTGTATAATAGCTTATATAGTTGTACAATAGCTTATATAGTTGGTATTGATCTATACTGTATAGGTTCTGTTTGCTCATATGAAGTATATATGTTTACTTATATGAGGTATATATGATAAAGGTTCACAGTATATATTATGTAGCTTTCCAGTGTCATACATATTTTTTTTTCTTTTGCCCAGTTTTTCGAGCATGCATATATATTGGTTTGCATAAATTGTTTGCAATAAATTATACTATCCTTTTCCTATTGATTTCTTGCTGTATATAAGTTACATAGATTTGTTTGAGTTTATGTACATATGGTATAATAAAGTAAGTTTATATATATCAGCTTATATATTAGTTATATATATATTGTTGATTTCAGAGTATAAATGTATATAGGTTTATAACAATTTTGATTTTAAATTGTATGTGTGTATTTATGTTATAGTAGTATTGTTTTTAAAAGTATGATAAACAATATTGATTTTAAATTTTAACATGTATGTAAGTTGTATATATGTGTATGTACATCAGTTTATATATAGGTATATGTAAATTTGGTTTTCAATTATATATAGATATTTATGTGTTGGGATTTAATATTGATTTGAAACAAATATATATATATATATATACATTTTTATTTTAAATATATATATATATATACATTTTTATTTTAAATATATGTTTTAAATTGATTTTTGAAATTTTATATATATGTAATATATCTTGTTTCATCGATCTCTTGCAATCTTGACTTACATTTCAATATCGAATTTGTCGCAGCAGTTCTCTAGCCTCGAAAGGTGAGCAATAACTCACAATTAACATTCTTATATGTATTAAATTTGATTTCATTTGAAACGATAATTGAAATATGCTGCTAGATTTAACTGTTAATTATATAATTGCTTTATATGATATGCTATTATCTGTAATTGTTCACCTGTGAGATATGACTCCATACCTTGTTGTTTATATTTTATTTATCACTGATGATATATGCCTGTTGTGATATGTTATATTATTATCATATATGTTCTCACTCTACAAGTTTCCTGTTAGTATAGAATTCCCTATGGGTTGAAATGATACATATCCGAATGATTTGTAGAATAGGGGAAAATTGTTATAGGTTGAAATGATAAACCCAAGCGATTTTCATTTATTTTAAATTTTGGGATTGCGGGTAAAATGTTATTTATACCCGTAAATATTTAAATTGCGGATTGAAATGATAAATATCCGTATCACTTGACCATAGGATAGAAGATTATATACGACACCGTTGATCTATATTTTGAAAAATGATTTTCAAAGTTTGAAAGGAAATATATAGGTTTTAATAAATATTGTTTTATATAATATTTATAAATGTAATTTCTATATATGTATAAAAATTTAGATTTTAATTTTATATGTTTGGAAATTTTAATTTATAAGTTAGTTTTGAAAAATATAAATTTTAAGATTTTCTCATAGTTTATTATTTTAAAAATATATAAAATAAGATTTGACACAAAATACAATTAATAATAAGATTTAATTTAATAAAAATTTAGCTTAATTAGTATAAAATATGTTTTAAAATATTTATTTAAAAATTTATATAAATATTTTAAAATAGATTTATAACTTTAATAATAATGGTTGGAAAGATAAATTAATGTTGACTTGGAATTTAAATTGGTTAATAATTGAATTTAAGAAAGAATTATTTTAAACTTATTAGTTTTGATATTTTGAAAAGATATGATTATAACTTGGTTTATAACTTGATTTGATAAAAAGTGATTAAATGAATGTTCTCAATTTTTAATAAAATTGAGATTGAATATTTAATATTGATTTAAATATATATAAATTGGGATTTAAATAAATTGTTATAAAAATGGTTAAGGGAATAATTTCAAATTTGAATAAATTTAAAGTTAAATGTTGAAATATAAATGGAATTTATATTGTAAATGTTTGAATATTTAAACTTGAATCTTTGAACTTTAAATTGAAATGGTTAAACTGGAATTGATTTAAATTGAATCACTACAACAAACAGGACCTTTAACAGCGTTTAAAAAACGCTATAAAATCTTTTAACAGCGTTTTTACGCATGCTGTATATCGACATGCAGTTATATGTCTGGGATATACAATGACAGGAAATAAACGCTGTTAAAAGTACTTTTTAACAGCGTTTCAGTGGTGCCATGAAATCTTTTAACAGCGTTTGTTCAGATGCAGTTATAGCTCTTTCTTAGCGGTTGTTTAGTGCGAAGATAATATTTTATAGCGTTTTTCCAGTGCTGTGATATTTATTTACAGCGTTTCACTGTTGCCATAAATCATGCTTTATGTTTTTAGATACAATTTAACAGCAGTTTTAAAACGCTGTTAAAACTTTCAATGGCTTTGTAAAAAACGCTGTGGAGTATGGTTATTGCTTTTAAAAGCTGCCGTATGTTTTAACAGCGTTTTAAAAACGCTGTTGAATGTTTTAACGGCGTTTTAAAAACGCTATGGAAAGTTTTAACAGCATTTTAAAAACGCTGTTGAATGTTTAATTCCATTTCAGCAAACATTCACCCCAATGTGCATACATACCACATTTCAAAATTAGCATATTATATCAATATCACATTTCAAAATCAACATATTATATCAATACCACATTTTGGACACATATTTGATAAGCAACGTATGAAATTTCATAATCAAATACACAATATTGTTACACCAAACATAAATAGTTTGTCTCATCAATAATTCAGAAACAAAATATAGAATAAGTAGCAATAGCAAAACAACATCAAGTAGTACATACGTTAAAACCAAAAAGTAGTTCTAGCAGCAAAAATAATTTCGGTCCATAACTCGTTGCAAACTTCTTTTGCATCACAGTCCTCTATCTACCTGCAAAGTAAAAAATTGAAAGAACAAAATTAATTTTGCCGAGAACTGAAAAGCTGAATAAATGAAATTATGAAATGTTAGGACATCCAATTAATTTAAATATATATGCAAATATATGATTACAAAGTTTTTATTGGAACTCTATATTTTTATGTATTTGAGACCCTTCCAATTTTTTTTAGCTCAAAACTACTATAATAATAAAGTAGTGTACATTCCAAAACTGGTATGATCGGATCGAATACAATTAATGCTTTACTCAAATAATCAATCTTTGCCTTTCTCAGATTTTAAATGTTCATTTCCTTAGGGCATGCCACTGGTCCTTTGACATGCACATTCATGAACCAGTATCTGAATAGTAAATGAGCAGCTAGCTAATAGCTCAGCTGAAAAATAGGAATAACTTTTCTCAAATGACTCGGCCTGATATGCAGAATCAATTGTACAATAAAGCAAAAGTTCCTATTCTTGACAAGGTAAAACCCACAACACAAGCATGGAAAAAGAAATTGACAGTGAATATGGATACTTGCTATTTGGTGAAATTTGGTGAAGCAGAATATGCACTGAAGCAGTAATGGTGTGGTTGGCACAGCAGAGCAGAGAGGTATATGGTGGAGATATAGGGGATTGACAGTGCACTGCAGTAAGTATGAAAGTTTGTTTTTTTAATGTTTGGTATGCAAAAATCATGGTGTCAGAACAGAGGTCAGGTGGATAGGTGGTGATGAAGTAATGGCGGTGGATGGTCACTGGTTGTATGGGGGATCAAGGCACTTATGGAATTAATGAGCAGTGAGTTTCTTTTCCTGTTTTTTTTGTGTGGGAAGAGATGGCATTAAAAGAAATTGACATTAAAAGAAATTGAAAATGCGAGAAATTGTTAAAAAACTTTTTTGTTTGCATTGTGGAAAATGCTGAATTAAGCAATTTGCCTCAGCATAGCAACAGACCTGCATTTATAATATGTTTTTAAACAGGCCTAAACTTGCTATAAGTTTTGTGTAACGTTAAGGCATCATGGTTTGTGCTAGGGGCACTGAATTTTACAGTTAATGGTCGAACATTTTTTAACACTGCGACGGACAACCGCTTTAACCGCCGATTGTGGTGCCCCTAGCAACCAGCATGGTGCCCGTAGTATTTCTCTAAGTTTTAACTGTGGGCTAAACTGATATAAAAAATCCTTTTATTATATAATGGCTAATATTAGAAAGTAGATCTGATTCCATAGTATAACGTACATCACTGGGCCAACTCTGGACTATGTGTTTTCTCCTTTCCACACTGAACCAAAAAAGTCAGTACAAAAACTTATTTTAATGAAAAAAATAAAGTCTGCTCGATTCATTTTGCAAGTTCACATTGCATTTGTAAGTTATGACCTCAGTTCTGATTTGTAGAAGGTAAAGAAAAAATGATGGCAATAAGATAATATCTCAGTGTACTAGTGTATGACTAAAACATGAAGATAAATGTGTGATTAAGGGGAATAGGAGAGATTTATTGACATGAATGTGACAGATATGCATAACAAAGGCATGGAAGCTCAAATATCCTAAATAAAGACATGAATGTGACATGAATGTGGAAGATTATGTTCACGTGATATAAAGAGAAATTTGGTGACCGGCAATTAAGAACAAGATCATTAATCTAACTAAGGACAAGATCATGAATCTAATTATGGTTCTTGTATTGCTAAATAACAACATACTTAACACTAAAAGTATAAGAACTAGAACCTGGTGCACAAATCCATGCCAAATGTCACAAATCTTATGTGTATTCACCTTTTCCTTTATCAGTCTAATAAACTGGATATTGCATTCAGAATATGTGACATGTGCCTCACTGACAAATCATGCAGAGCCTGTCAAATAAAGATGATTTGTGAAGTTAAACACCCCACCTACATATGCAGATACATCGAACATAACTAGAATGTAGTGCCGACTTACCGGAACTTGTATCTGTTATAACTTTATCAGCAGGCCAAGCAATTGTAGTGCCGACTGCATCTTCAATATTTTGTAAGTCGGATGTTGGTCTCCATAGACGTGCATTTGGAGCATTTGCAACATCAACCCAAACCTTAACTGCATTTATCCCTAGAGGAACAAAATGAACCAATGCTTTTGGATCAAATGAAGAGACACGTCCTACAGCTACCATTTCTTTCTTTCGATCCAAATCGATCAACTTGCACTTGTTATTTATCATTGAATTCGTACCCTGTCAATTAAGAATATACTATTTTATCATATGATTAAATACTTAGACGAATAAATGAGTTAATTCAATAAATAAGTTAACCTTTCCGACAACTATAGTAGGAACAATATGAGTAGAAGATGCTACAAAATTTACCTGCTCCACAACCACCCTCGATTCAGGCCAAGCCACTTTCTTACCATTAGCTTCTCCAACTCGTGTCAAACCAACTGTCGGTCTCCATAAATAAGCATCTCGTTTTTTTGGATTATCTATCCAAACTGCCGTTGCAGATGGTCCAAGAGGAAGATCGTTCACAAGTTCTGTTGGATTAGTCGAATGCAGCCGTCCTTCAGCAACTATTTCTTCGTTCCCAGCCCAATCATACAACTTGCATTTATGATCAGTGCTACTAGTTTTACTCTATTAAAGAAAAATTATTATATTAATGAATTATTATTATTATTTTATGTAATCAGATTAAATGTTAGTTGCGAAATAATTTAAAGTTACCTCATTGTCTTCTTTCTCCAAATGGTCTACGTTGTGCAAAACAACTCTGGTGACTGGCCATGCTACTATCTCGCCTTCAACTTCTCCAATACGTGTCAAACGAAGTGTGGGCCTCCATAAAAAAGCATCTGGTTTTCTCGAAATGTCTATAATAATTTTCATAGCATCTGGCCCTAAAGGACTTAGTTGGACAAGCTCATTTGGATCACTTGATAGAACTCTTCCTTCGGCAACAATTTCATCCGTCCCACACCAATCCAATAATTCACATTTATCATGTTTGTTGTCATGATTGCCCTACAATTGACCGATAGCAAAATATAGTGGTTATAGAATTAATTACCCAAATTTAAATGATATCACAATATTAATGCAATTTATTTTACCTTTTGATGTGTGCTTGCTTCTCCCCAACTTTCTTTACTCTGTCAAAATAGATTAATACAATATTATAATTATATATTCTAAACATGCATATTGCGGTAAACTAAAATATTACCTGATTTTTCATTAGCCCTTGAACCATCGCCTTTAATTCTAAAATTTGGTTTTGCATTTGGATTGTTTGTTTATCCCTAACATGTGACCAAATTGCCTTGGTGGCGGTCATACCCCTTCCCATTCCTCTCAATCTTCCTGGTTTATCACGTCCTAGCACTTGCGACAATGCATCATCTTTGTAACTGTTTATTGAACCCGAATGAGATCCAACGACAACGTTTTTAATTTTTTCCTACAAAGATTAACATTGATATTATACACTAATTTTAAACTATCACGGTATTAAAAAAAACTTACAATAGTATCTGCAACAGCCGCATTCACTGGTTTGCCATCTTTCCTAATATGAGATTTGACCCAAACATCAACTCTAGGAACGGGAGTGTAATCATTACTCTTCTCTTTCTACATTCAAACGATCATTAAAACAACATAGTGTGTCAACTAACTAGTCAATAAATATTATGATATATAAATTAACTTTTTACCATATCTTCAGCCAATCGAGCCATGCCTCTACGGCTGCATGTATGTGGCATCTGATTTTGTCTAATAGCTCTAAATCTATCACTTACCATCTGCAGTATTCAAAAAATATAAAAGGAGAAACTTCTCAATTTTTGTATACATTTTAATTTTCAACATTCGACGATAGAAACCGCATGGTTCTTTATCTGAAGGTACAAAAACAAAGCTTAACTAATTTTCTATACAACTTGGCAACCAATTGACCCAAAAAAGGGTTTTTTGTACAAGATTCTTCATTTATTTGGATTACAACAGATACATAAAGGACAGTTTAATTTTAATTATCGCCTTGTTCATGAAGCTGCATGCAGTCAGCTTGTTGCCGCTAGCTTTATACGCTTATCACTTCAGTGTGCTGAGTTGTCGGTTTGTCATGTGCATAAGATATTTTTGAAACTGTACTTTTCTTTCAATTGATACGTAAAATGTAGCTGTACCATTGTAATTTTCCAATTTTTGTAATAATTTCTTAATATATATTCTTGAGATTATTTTTAAAAGTGATGTTGCCCAATTACAATCATCTTCCATTTATAAATCAAAATCTAACATTGATTTTGGGGTTAGATATTGAATTTTTACTTAGAAATCAAGCCTGTGACACAACAGAGCATGAACACAGTCAATACACATGCATATCATCCTTATATACATACATGCATTCACTTTCACAAACATAAGCAAACCATACTACTACAAAATCATCACAAGTATGTAGGTAAAATCATAGATTTAATCTGTTTTTAAAAGAAAAGGTTTACTCATAGATTTTAAAAAGCAGAGACTCAAATGCTAGAATTTGAAAACTGGAAGACTTGAAATTGAAGAATTTGATTACTGCTATGATTCAAACTCTGGAAACCACTCTGATAATTTAAGGCTTGATACTCCAGGCTTTTGATTCCTTTAAAACTGCATGCAGCTTCCAGGTTTGAAAAGAGAATGCTCAAGCTATTCAAAATCATAGATTTGAATGTAGACTTGATCATCTCAGATTTGCATGCAGTAGCCAATTCTAGATTGCATTTGAAAACTAAAGTTGAATGATGAATGCAGGCTTGCTTTAGTTTTGAAAATAAGTTTGCAGGTTGATGAAAAAACTTTGCAAACTTGATTTGGAAATGAACTACTGGTTTTGAAGATGATTACTGATTTTGTTTAGAAAATGGTTTGCAACTTTTCTCATTTTTCAATTCTAAATAAAGAAAATCTTCAGCTGAAAACTTATTACTTTTAAAACAATCCTCAAATAGAAAAAGAAAATCAAATTCAATTTGAACTAATTCTATTCAAATCTCAACTTAAAACCATCTCGAATTATACGAATTCGAGTTAAATTTTTAAATGTTGATTTAATTCCTTAAATCAAATTAACCCTTATTTTTAAACCAACAATCTAAATTTTTAAACAATTAAATTTTGAGTCCAAATTTCAAAACTTCATTTTAAAGTATCTTTACATAGCTTATTTCAAAGTTCAAATTAAAAGTTCAAAGAAAATTTATCTTCAAAATTCAATTTATTGCCCAATTTTATCTTCCAACTGTGAAAGTGATTCTTAAACAATTTTAAGTTACAAATTCAATTCTTATCATTCAAATCATTTAAATTGACTCAATACTTCAATTTCCATCGAATTTAATTCAATCCCAATTCAAGTTGAATTAATCTTAATTCCTTTCCAAATTCAAATTAAATTCCATTTGTTTTTTTTTAACTTACATCTTAAATTTTATTTCAAATTATTTCAAATTTAAACTTCCCATTTAAAATCAATGATAAAACCACTAGAAGTTTGCTTGCAGTGATAATTCACTGTATAAATTGATAACATAGAGTTCTTGACTGTAAATTTTTGTGTAAAAAAGGTATGCTAGTGAAAATATCAATTCAATTCATGTCAGAAAGTGTATGGATTCCTTTACTTTGTAAAAACATTGACTGTATAAAAATAATTTGACCATAACAAAAATGTTAGCTGGTTAGTTGTCTTGATTGTATAAAAATGGCTTGGCTGTGTAAAAACGTTCATGATATTTGCCAATAACGTGAGACAAGAGTAAATACTTCTGCAGGTCAGAGATAGATTTTTCTAGCTTTGTCCAAAACACACCAGTGCCACATTGTACATTCATTACTATTGTCTATTTCTTAGTAGATAACTACTCATTCTAACAGTGAAAATAATACCCAAAATATTACCATTACTTTAAATTACACGCTAAAAATGGAATTATGAACTGCTCATTTTAACAGTGAAGATAACTGCTCATTTTAACAGTGAAGATAACTGCTCATTTATTGTTGATCCAATCATTGGTTTCCAATATGGAATATGTTACATACTGTCTTCAGTGATCTTTCGCGTATCAGTGTTATAGAAAATAAACATGTTACAGAAAATAAACATGGCACAGAAAATAAACCATTAATGTGTTATAAATGATTTACCTTAAAGTCCGGATTTGTTTTTGACTTAATAAACTTCTTCCACTCCGTCATGGTTTTGATGTTATCTGGTTTTAGTTGAAGTCTCTCTTCTTCGTTCTTTGCATTTACTATTTTGCGAACTAGCATGCTTTTTGAAGATCTAAAAATGCATCCCATTTGCTGAAATATAGGCACTTTTTGCCATTCCTCGTCTAATTTAAATCTAGCCTGCAATATTTTTTTTAAAATCAACTTAATAACACACAGGATACAATTGGGAATATATGATATACATGAATCAACTGTTTCTCAAGGTGTTGTATTATCTAATCCTACTCAATCTAATTAAATTTGTTTGTTTCTTACCTGAATGGATTCCCAAAGAATGACTTTTAATTCGTTGCTGAGATGCTTCCAATTATCCAGTGTAACCGGAACATGCTCGCGTACAAGTGGGCCTAAATAAGAAGACAACTTGACCGATCCATCTCCTACTGGTTCACCTTCCCCATTAAACTCAACTTCAATTCGACTTAAAACATTTGCAGGAAGTCTTTTGGCTTTTGTTCGGCCTCTAGTTCCTTTTTTCACAATTGGATTA
The DNA here is from genome assembly GCA_030737815.1 of Allium fistulosum. Classification (NCBI taxonomy): domain Eukaryota; kingdom Viridiplantae; phylum Streptophyta; class Magnoliopsida; order Asparagales; family Amaryllidaceae; genus Allium; species Allium fistulosum. The sequence goes on from CM060905.1 coordinate 290,170,562, forward strand.
ACATCGAAATTGTCATTTCTCTCGCTTGCTTCAACAACTTCAACATTTCCTTCTTGTTGCATTGCAATATCGTTGACGACTTGTGGAATTTCTTGAATTGGAGCATCATTATTTTCTAAGTTGCATTCATTTTGAGTATTGTTGTTAATCACGGTCCTCTTTCTTTTCGTATTTTTACCCATTATCTGCAATTAAAAGTACATGTAAACACACTTTAGTATTCATGCATAGCTAATAAAAGTACATATAAACAAACACTACGATATACATAGCTAATAAAAGTAAATTTATGACAAGGGAAACACTAAAATATACATAGCCTTATGTTGATGGTGGATGCGTGCAAGTAAATATACTGGATAGCCTACTGGATGTTTTAATTTCAGCATAATTCATATACTGGATAGCCTACTGGATAGCCTACTGGATGCGTGCAAGTAAACTCAAGTTAAAAAGTATTTCAGCATAAATCATATACAACATGATAGCCTACTGGATGCTTTAATTTCTATTTCACACAATCAAGGCAAAGACAGACAACAGCAGAACATATTCGATGCTTGTTTAGTTGCAACTATATGGCATATATGGTGTGAAAGGTGTAATCAATAGTTTAATAAGCTGGAAATGCCTCATTAGACCAAAAGGAGGAGGAATGTAAACTTGAATGCAGTTGGATTATGCTATTATATTTAACAAAATGGATAATCCTAACAAAATTTGATTGCCAAGTGTCTAACCCAAACTATGGTGTAATCAATAGTTTAATAAGCTGGAAATGCCTCATTAGACCAAATCTTATCTTATCAAACAAGATGCTACAAGTTTATTGACTAAATTGAAGAATCGGTAGCTATCAGCTAATTTTACAGAGCCAACATCTACATATACACAAAATGGAATGCATATTTGGTTTCCTGAGATATATTAATTTAAATAGATTACCCAAACTATGATGTTATTGCCGTTACATTTTATTTGTAATTTCATTTTCAATGTTCAAAAAATTTCATTACAGAGTTTAGTTACTGGTTTAATAGTCTTCCACCGTGATTACAAGAGATGTCAATTGATTAACTGGTTTAATACAGAGTTTAGTTACTGGTTTATTAACTTATACTATGCTTTATTTCTAAGTAGATGTCACTGATAACAGTAAAGGTAGTGACTATATGTCAGTAATTTCCATTTCAAATTTAGTTCTTATCGAAATCAGTGAAAAGGATTTTGTATTAAAAAACAATAATAACAACCAACTTTACTCGGCAATACCAGACAGATACCAAATAGACAGAGATGTATATATGCATTCCCAACACTGTATTTCATGTCATAATATTATGCTTGTATATATATAAACACTAAAACGAAGTTACTTAACTTTGGTTAATTTATGCATTCCCAATCTATTAAGCAACTTTAGTTAATTAAGCAACTTACTGAAACTACTCAAGTATGCCTTCACAATCCTCTCTAACGTAGATAACATCCTCCATGGAATCACCATCTCTATCGTTTTCTTCGCATTCTTCTCTAACAAAACTTATATCTAGAATAGACTCATCTGTCTCTAATTCATGATACCCTCGCGGTGGTGCCTTCAATACAACATACCAATTAGAAGAATCGTTTTCCCTTAAATAATTGATTTGCTTTGCTTGAGACGCAAGAATATACAGATCTCTTGAAAATGAGGCTTGATGTTGATGTAAATTAACAAGAGTAAACCCGTCTTCAACTTTCACTCCATGTCCTTTGTTTGCCCAATTGCACTTAAAAACAGGAATATAAAAGACATGGTAGTCTAACAAAATTATGTCAGTTAAAATCCCATAATATGTGACCACATCAACCACTTGAGAGGTATCCTTTGCACTTGCTCTACACATAGTAGTGGCATCATAAGTCACCCCGCAATTTTGAGTTTCTCTCTCAACATCTTGCGTGTGAAAACGTTGTCCGTTTATAATATATCCTTTGCATGACAATGCATTAGTACTCGGACCATATGCAATCCATTTTAACAACGTATCATGATTCTTCGATTCAATAGATATCTGGAAAAAATCAATGTATTTACCAAAGATTTTGAAAATATTATTTTGAAGTCAATTAAAGAGTATTTACAATAACCTTTTTTTTAATCCAATTAGCGAAGTTTTTTGTATGATTGTTCCAAAGCAATGTCGCATTTTTTTTCATACGTTGGTCTGAATTTTCCAACTCCTCAAGATGCAAACTAGCATAAAAGAAAAAAATTTAAGTTATACATGTTGTTATACACATCAAAACAAAACAAAATAGAATGCAATATTTACTCACTCTAAAAAAGGTTCCACTATAGCCATATTCATTAGGACAGCCAAATGAGCACTTTCTTTCTCGTTAAATGACAATGTAATTGTCTCAAGCTTTGAAATTGGACGGCCTTCGAGTATTGCGTGATTTTCATAATCTTCATTTCGACCTTGTTTCTCCTCTATTAGTGATGATTTTTTTAAAAATTCACCAAAAAATCTCATAGATTCTTCTGCAAGGTAGGACTCCGCAATACATCCTTCAGCTCGTGCATAGTTTCTTACATAATATTTAAGAGTCTTCATATACCTTTCAAAGGGGTACATCCAACGAAAATGAACCGGTCCACACAATCGAGCTTCTCTTCCGAGATGAATTGTTAAATGTATCATTATATCGAAAAAAGAAGGTGGAAAATACCTTTCAAGATCGCATAAAATTGTAACGATCTCATCATCGAGTTTTTGCAGCTTTTCTTTATCAAGAACACGTTGGCATATTTTATTGAAAAATGAACACAAACGGATTATTGTTTTCCTCGGTTTTTTTGACAACAATCCTCTTATTGCAACTGACAATATTTGCTGCATCAACACATGATAATCATGAGACTTAAAGCCACTAACTTTGCAATCTTCTAATGATATACATCTTTTAAAATTTGAGCAATAACCATCAGACCCTTTGAAATCATATAATCTCTTGCAGAAATTTTTTTTTCCACAACTTGACAGTGTGTACGGGGCCGGTGGAAGATATGTTTTCTTTCCACGAGGTTGTGCAAAAAGACTATGTCGAATTCCCAAGTCCTCTAAATCTTTTCTAGAATTAGTTCCATCTTTTGATTTGCTGTCATGCAATATTGTGCCTAACAAACTTTCTCCAACATTTTTCTCGACATGCATTACATCTAAATTATGTCGCAATGGAAGTTCCTGTAACAATCAAGAATATAACATTTTAGTATTATACATTTTTCTGTTTAATCAATGTAGGGAAAAAAATAAACACTAACCTCCCAATATGGTAAATCAAAGAAAATTGATCTTTTTTTCCACCTTGATAACTCTTTTTTTACAGGGTTATCATCCTCATTATGTTCATCTTCTTTGTTGTGAACACGCTTCCTTTTTTTGTCCACTATCTTTTTTTTCCCTTCTTAACTAGTATTTTCTTCTTTATCTTTTTTTTTTCTTCTTTCTTGTCTTTTCCAAAATCATTAGGAAAATCTTGAAGCATAGCAGAAATGTTTCTACCTGTCAAAATCCTAGGCTTTGTGTCTTTCTCCACTGTATTATCAAACCAAGTCTTATGTTTTCTCAATGAGTCTGAAGAAGGTAAAAATCTTCTATGACCCATATACACAATCTTTCGACTATGATTTAACCATCGACTATGAGTGTTAACACCGCATAATGGACAAGCTTTTTTACCTTTTACACAACATCCAGCAAGATTTCCATAAGCCGGAAAATCATTTATCGTCCATAGTAAGATTGCTTTTAAATTAAAAAGTGTTTTACTAAATGCATCGTAAATATCAACACCTTTACGCCACAAATGATGTAAATCTTCTACAAGTGGTGCCATATATATATCAATATCATTTCCCGGTTGCTTTGGACCAGGAATCACCAATGTTAACATAATATTTTCTTTTTTCATACACAACATAGGTGGAAGATTATATGTCACTAGCATTACTGGCCAGCAACTATATTTAGAACTTTTAATGGCAAATGGATTGAAACCATCTGTAGCTAGACCAAGTCTGAGATTGCGTGGATCGGCTGAAAATGATTTATATTTCTCATCCACTACATTCCAAGTTACAGAATCCACAGGATGACGCATTTTTCCATCATTGCTTTTATTACTATAATGCCATCTTAGATCTTCTGCCATTTTTTTGGATCTAAACATTCTCCTGAATCTTGGAATGATTGGAAAATATCTCAACACTTTGACAGGGATGCCTTGCATGATCTCTTTTGTACTCTTATTTATCTTCCATCTTGAAGAACCACATTTTGGACAACTATTCAAATCTTTGTATTCTTTTCTAAAAAGACAACAATCGTTCTTACAAGCATGAATCTTCTCGAAACCCATATCAAATATTTTAAGAAATTTTTTTACTTCATATATAGTCTTGGGAAGTACATTATCCTTCGGCAATAATACATGTACCACATTTAATAGCTTATCAAAACCAGTATCGGATAAACCGCACTCACATTTAAGATTATATAAAGCGGTGATAGCAGATAATTTTGTCTGACCTGCACAATCGGGATACAATGGACTTTCTGCATCTTCCAATTTTTTTATCAAATCATCTTCTCGTCTTTGTGCATCAACATTATCTTTATCGTCGGCAAAAAAGGTATGATCGACAAAATCTTCATCTTCATAGTGAACGACTTTGAATAAATCATATGTGTCATTCAAATCCATTTCTTCAACTATATTTAGTTGTTCACCATGATTATACCACCTACTGCATTTGTACTTAGGATCCATTCCTTTTATAACCAAATGCTCAAACACAATCTTGTCATGATGATGAGTAAGATTTCGACAATCTATGCAAGGACATAAAAAATTTTCTGCAACTGCTAAATTTTTCTTCGCGGATTGCACAAAATTCCATGCTCCTTGTCGGTACTCTATACTAGTTCTATGATGATAAATAGACAACACAAATATTAATTGTAATATTAAAATTTTAAAATTTTTGATGTGTATTTAGTTGTATATTATCCTATTACCTGTGTGAATGCAACCAGTCTTTCTCCATCATGAATATACACTGTAATGCACATCACAACATTACTGTTAAAGAGAAACATAGATTTGTGATGATTCATTCAAATCATTTCAAATATTCCTTGGAAGAACACAATTGCTGATTTGATAACTATGACATCATACTATTTCTTTTAAGTATGTTGGATAGTTAATTTGCTGACATGATAGACCAAACTGCGGTGAAATATCTCTTGTTACATTCTTTAAATATACTTCATTCGGTACACTGCCTTTAGTTCTTTCTTTACCATTCAATAATGTTATCATTTTATCTTAATTTCTATACTTTTCTAAATCATTTTCGAATTCGTGGAAAAGTTTAATTAGTTCATTTGGGATATAATGACAGAAAACATGAGTTTCTCTTTTCTGAAAACGTAACTGATATTTATGTGCATTCATCTGTGATAGACGACCGATATTTACGCGTTGATTAAGATAAGTAGTAAGTATAAACCATATGCAAGAACTAATCCAATGAGCCTATTTTCTATGATGAATCCAGCTTTGCAAAAAGCTTCACCTAATATAATCATGATTCTTCTGTTGTCTGCAATTTATTACCACTTTAACAACTAAAAGCAAGTGGAAATTTAGAAGGAAAAAACTCTAATATTTAAAAATAAAATTGCTTTAGTATACTAATGATTGACAAAATCTAAAAATGTTGACAGTAGAAATAATACCAAAACTTTTTTTAAGCATGCAGTCCTAAAACATGCAGATGTTTAGAAAGTGACAAAAATAATGCATTCATCCATTACAACGAAGAACGACTAAAAGCATACATTAAAAGCTTGTGTCAAAAGATAACACTGAACTTGTGATTTAGACAAATTTAAACATGCCCAACATAACACGTTACCTAGTGTCAATTCATGCTTCAACCAAAAAACTTGCCTCTTTTATATATTCTAACAGTAATGCAAAGAGGCTAAGTATTGATAAACATATAGAAAAATTGAAGCATTCATACATTAAACTTATCACTAGTATCCCTATATTACTTATAAAATAACATAAAACAAAATTAATATATACTTCTTATTACCTTCAATATGACTTCAGGAATTATGCAATTATGTTCACAACAGCTAACCACAAGATAAATATAGAGTGAAATGGTCAAATGTGTTTTGTTGTAGTTCACCAATGAAACAACTCTAAAATGAATAGATGTCCACAAATCAATGGTCATTTTTAGTGTATGTAAAAGACCAAATGTGTCAAACTTACAAAATAATCCCTTGTCTTTGTTATAAAAAAACCGTGTCATGGATTTTGAACTCGGATGATGATCGGTTACACTGTACTATGATCAAACAGTTTTTTTTCTCAAATTATAACTTGATGTTCATCTTCCCTCAAACTTAAACACTTACAAAGAAATTTAGCGTTGTCCATGAACTTGAACCATCATCTATCTCCACCAGTTATTTTTCACAAGATGATATCTTTTATTTTTGTTTATGTGAATTGTTCACTTTTACCAGATATGGATTCAAATATTAGGTATGTATTAACATAATAAATATTTTACGGCCAGTAGAACCAATATACCTAAACTTATTCGTCTAACCTAGAAAAATTAAAACCAGCTACAAATGAAAGCTGGTTGGATCTGATCTTAAGACTACAAATCAAATATTGGATGCAGATAATTCAATAACTATACCTTAATGTCCTTTAATACATCATCTATCTACCACCAATCTAAAGCTTCTAAAAGGATACAAAGGGTCATCAAGATTCCATGTATATAATTTTGAATATGAAAACTGGCATAAAATGCAATATATATTTTAATTGAAGTTAAACAACTGATCATGAGAACAAACTTGGAGAACTGTTACAATTACATTTCCAACATATTATCATTAGGCATGAAATTTTTTTGTGGCACTTCCATTCCTAAATACGTTAGTGAAAATGCATGGTGCACAAATTATTTGCCTTTGGGTCAGGTAACAACTTTCTAGTTTCTAAGTCAAACTAAATATCCTTGAAACTAAGATGGGATCCAATGCCATAAAATAAATATTTTTTTAAGAGGCAAAATTATTGTAAGCATTCCAAGTATCAAATCATTAAATAGTACTCTGCACTTCATAAGGTCTCACAGGCCATGATTGAGACTAATGAGCCTATATTAAATAACTAGTTATATTTTTCCATTTCTCACTGTATATGTATTATTTTACTCTAGTGGATAAAATTCAATGAGCCTGAAAAGAAAACTACAAGTGTATACATCTGAGTAATGATCTAATGTTACTAATGCACGATAATCTAAAAAGGTAATTTTAACACTTGGCTAGTAATTATAGTTGACTAGGAATGAATAAGTGTAGACGTTAAAAAGAAATTATCAAAATATTGTTAACACGTGATGGACGGATACTTATGGTAATTATTCATAACTTCTCATATTTTAACTTCCAATTTATTTGGTCTAGCCTGAGATTTATATCCTATATCAAGGTCGAAATGAAGATATTAAATCATGTATATATGTATGATGCAAGTGGACAAGTTCACACAAAATGCTCAAGGATAAATGAGAATCACGAAATTAATATGTATAAAAGGTTTAAATAACCAGAACATTTACTTTGATAACCTTGCACCAAATGGTAATCAACAAATGTAAAGCTCAATACTAAAGTTTCAATCCTTAAACCAATAAAATCATATCAAATATTTTACATATATCAAAACATAAATAGAAATAATAATTAAAGACTGAAAATTTTAGATGAGCCATTATACAAATGAACAATGTTACAAGGCACTTGAAGAAATAATATCCCATTATATTAATACTTCCATTATGGTTCAGACTACCCAAATAAAAATTACCAAGACCTGTTGAGGATCAGGCCATGTAGCCCTACTAAACTTGCTAAATACCATTCACCTCTAGCAAGCTATCTTCTGGTTAGGTTTCATTAACACACCCATAAATTTCGTAGGCTTCACAGTAGTAAGGATCTGTAAGAACATTTTACACCTAGGCTACCTATTACTAATCAAATTTTAATAACAATGCATATCTCATATTTCAATTTGTAAAAAAACAATAAAACTATGAGAATATGAAAGAACTGCCAATAATAGTAATGATTCAGCTTGTACAAATTTTAGTTTACTAGCTTCATCAAGACCAATCATCAAAAACGTAATTCTTCTAGTCCAGCTACTTAACCCTAATTTTAAATCAAAAACTCAATTAAAAACAAAATAAATTTTCATATCGGGGCAAATGTCAAAACAAGGAATTTGAAATTCCAAAATCAGCAACGAATGGAGGAATTTCGAAATGGAACTTAGATAAAAATGAAGAGTATTATAAAAATGAAGAGTATTACAACTTACTAACCAATCATGTACACATTACTAGTATATAAAAATGACCCCATTACCATGGTTTGGCTAATAAACTTCACAAAAAATAATGACTGTTATAATCTGATTATAGAGGCAATCGGACATCAAAGAATTTAAAGGTGTAATTTGAATTTAGAGTAGCCTTTTGACGAAATATGGAAGGGAATAAAACATAATTGTGAAATTATTTGATGGTAAACTAATAGACAATAATGATAATACTTGAGAGTTTTTAGCATCTGTTTCATACCTTGTTGTTTAAGCACACTAGACTGAAAATGACAGAACTCTACAAATATCAATTGTTCAACACCTGCACGCATAAAATAAATTTGTTATTAGCTACTTCATGGCCACATTAGACTGAAAATGACAGAACTCTACAAATTAGTCATTTTGTTATTAGCACCAAACTATTTTCAAAAAATTTGCCATTACAACGACGCCATTTTGTAGCACCAGAGTAATGTCTATGCATTACCCCTCTCCTGATACTTGGCTTGCGCCATTAACAACAATTTTATCCACTTATACAACAATGTCAGAATCATATACAACATTAGCACCAAATTGTTTCCAAAAAATATATGAAGGTAATAGCTGTTAGAAAAATAGAACATATGTAAACTTCATTCCCTTTATTAATAATGATTAACAAATTTGCAATAGACAACCAGTTTCTTATTTATTTTCACAGCTACAGATTTTTATAGAAAGATTCCAGAACACAGAATTGCTCTATCAACCCAAATTATAAGATGTTGTAGGGATCCAATCATCCGAACAACTAGTAGTAGCTTTAATTATGAAACAAGGTTACTTGTCACAATACCGTACACATGCATCGGATTAAATGAGTGTGATGCATTTATGAGTTCAGTGAAATAATCAAAACTTCACATTGTTAATGATGACTTAAAAGAAATATAGTAAATGTAGAAAAGAAATATATATTAAAAAGTCACCGTCCTAGATTTGTAACCCATTTAAGATAATAGTCACCGTCCTTGATCACTAAAAGGGTAGCAAACTTAAGTTATTTTACTATTACGGTTCTTAAGCATTAATAGAACATGCATAGGTAATTTGGTTATCCAAATAAAAAATACGACTGAATGAATATCAAGCAACATGTATAAATATATATATCCCTATAATTTGTGCTTTTTTCCAAAAAAATCTCTTCAATTTTGCATCATTGGATGCATACAAAAGGTTAGATTTAAACTTCCAGGTAGTTTTTTAATTGAATTGAAATGGTTAAAATATACCTTGATTAGAAACTAAAAGGTTAAACTTAAATTACAACTCAATTTTGATAATTGATCAGGTTTAAAAACTGACTGTATCAAGAAGGTAACTGATTACTTTAACCGCTAAAATAACACTGATATGAGAACCAGTTCTATATATTTTTCTCTTTCTTTCCACTGACTTCATCAAGAACTTAATTCAAATGAGAATAAGGATATCTTATCAAAGAAAACCTAGATCCCATTCTCAATGATTGGATTCATGTTTCAATTTCGAACCATCAAAATTAAAATGAAACCTTATCTAGTATTCTAGGTACTAGTAGCAAAAATAAGGTTGAAATGATAAAATTCAGTATTATCCATCATCAACCAAAGGCTAAACATAACTGAACAGAAAACAAGAGTGGAAAATTCATTAAACATCGGCTATTAAAGCCAATAACCCCTTTTACAGTTATGCAATGCAAGCAACAATCGTAGCATAATGCAAGTGATTACAAATAAGAAGGAAAACATATAAAATATGGTTATGATACTTACAATACGAACTTCAGGTGGCTGATTTGGAATGATTTAGCTGAAGAGCCAAAGTGGTATGAAGGCAAATAGGGAAAAGGACTACCAATGGTGGCGGCGAAGAGGGCTAGCAGCAGTGGTGAAAAAGATGCAGCAATGGCTAAGATTAAGAGATATATGGCAATGATGAAGACAAATTGAAAAGTGCCAGTGGCAAAGAGACCTAGCGACAACGGTTAAGGTATCCAACGTCGAGCGATGAATTCTAATTAGGGTTAACAATTTAGGGACAAAATTTTATAACTGGGAATTTATATTTGATGTGGGGATGGAAATTTCACAGAAATTTCTATGGTGAAATTTATTTAGTTTAGGTTTAGTAAAGAGAGGGAAGATGAAATTCTACCGCCTTTGGCTAACAGACGGCGTTTCACGAAATTATGTTCATAATAATTTTATTTTTAATCGCATAGGATATAAAGACGCCGTGCCAATTTGCTGTTATATACATGTTTTCTTGTAGTGATTTTATTGAATGTTAAGGGGAAAAAATAATAGAAACATAGAAAAAAAAAGAGCAGAGATGGTTGCGCGATTTGATGCATCAACAAACAGTACATACATATATTATGATTTATACTTACTACAAATACTATTATGATTTACATACATTAGGTACATACATATACACTCTCTTATATATGAAAACAAATTGTAAAGTATGTTGGGACTAGAACTCAAAGATCAAATTTCGATTGTGAAGTTAAAACATCAATCTGCACATGAATTTAAAATTGAATGCAATATTTTTCTAACCAGTAATCAATTCTAGTTCCAAATATAGCCATGGACATACTATATATTAATCCAATTCCAATTGGAATCCATTTAACACCTACATTGAGTCATCACATATACACCACTTAATGGACTTACCACATGTCAGCAATTTAATTTTGTTGGACAAAACAACCATGAAAAAAGAAAAAAGGAAAGGATGAATAAGTACAGGCAATACTTTAGATAAGTCAGAAGTTGGGTAATTTCCAAGCAAAATATGGTTTAAATCAGGTGGTAGCATGCTGCCAAACCAAATTACAAAGTTGAACCCATCATCCAATAAATACAAGCCCTTCGCATCCAGACTCAAAGTTGTTAAAGCTAATTGAAAATAAACATATTTGAAGACAAAAACTAAAAAAAAATCAATACAAGGAGTATCACTAAAAAACAAACTATAAACAAGCTTCTGAACTAGTAATGAGATGAGTCGATAAGCACTGTCTTGTAAAATTAACACATCCTAGTAATAAATCAAATAAAAGTGTTTTTTTCATCTACTAAAGAACCAAAAGTTACCTATAGCAATCGAACTTTATTAGCAGCTCAACTTCGCCAAGTTTCTAGAAAGCCGTTCCGGCAATTGATGATCGAACAAAGTTCGACTTAGGGCAACCCACAAATCACGGTATTCGGAATATGTAAATCGAAATTAAAAAAAAATAAACCTAAAAATTGATGAATTGAATAAAGATAAAAAAAGGTAATTATGCTACCTGAAGTATGAACACATTAGTAGGACGGTGACAATCAACCCCACTAGAGGAAAATCAAAGGACAAGCGAAATTTGAGGGAAACTGTTGGTTGAGGAGAATAATAGAGGGAGAGATGAGGCGGTAATAGTTTTGATAGAAGAGGGAAACTAAAAATTTTGGTAGAAGTATAACGAGAGAGGCAGAAGATTATAGACACTAGAACATAAAAGTATTCCCAGCGTTTGAACGCAAATTATTCTCGGAATGAAATAGGTTTTACTGCATTTAATGTCCAAACGCTAAGAGTAAATGCCATTAAAGTAAGTTTTTGTTGTAGTGAATTTTGGAATTTAAGATGATTTAAATCGATTTGCAAAATTGGAAGAATTTTTTATATTATATAAAGTATTTTATTTTATATATAAACTATTTTAATTTATAAAGTATTTTAATATAGGGAGAGTTTGGCTCACATCCCTAATAAGTTTCAAAATAAACAAAACATCCTTCACATACAAAACTTACATTTCCGCCCCCTATTTTCAAATTCGCGCAGGCAAAAATACACAAATACCCTTTACGTTTTTAACATTTCAAACGCGTATAACTTTATGTACAAAAACCGGATCAACAAACCGTTTTCACCAAAAAATCACAAATTTTATGATCTTTGAAATGAGATCCATTGTTGATACCAAAAATTCATATTTGTAGTAAATGTGCAATTATTTCAAATATTTGCAGACAATTCAGCAACTTTTAAACCTTTTTGATTTTTTTTCAAATTTACAAAATTTACAAATAATTGCAGATATTTCTGCAGCTATATGGTATAGTTGCATAAATGTCTGCAACTATTGGGTATGGTTGCAGAAATTTATGCAACTATACGGTATAGTTGCAGAAATATCTGCAACTATTGCACATAGTTGCAGACATTTCTGCAACTATTGCATATAGTTGCAGAAATGCAACTATTGCAAATAGTTGCAGAAATATCTGCAACTATTGCACATAGTTGCAGACATTTCTGCAACTATTGCATATAGTTGCAGAAATGCAACTATTGCTAATAGTTGCAGAAATGTTTGCAACTATTGCGTATAGTTGCAGAAATTACTGCAACTATTGCTTATAGTTGCAGACATTGCTTATAGTTGCAGACATTAATGCAACTATTGCAAATAGTTGCAGAAATGTCTGCAACTATTGCGTATAGTTGCAGAAATATCTGCAACTATTGCGTATAGTTGCAGAAATATCTGCAACTATTGCAAATAGTTGCAGAAATGCAACTATTGCATATAGTTGCAGAAATTACTGCAACTATTGCTTATAGTTGCAGACATTTCTACAACTATTGCTTATAGTTGCAGAAATGTCTGCAACTATTGCGTATAGTTGCAGAAATTTCTGCAACTATTGCGCATATATTTGCAGAAATTTATTGCAATTATTCATAACTGCAAATATTAAGAATATCATATTTCATATAAAAAAATTGATTCATCTTTAATTTAATTGCAGTTTACCATTAAATCGAAAAATAAGAAGAAGATTCAGCTCCACAGCGAAATGCAAGGGTAAGTTGGGAAAAAAATGACGAAAAAAAGAAACAGGGATGTAGAAAATATATATTTTATGACAGGGACCCGCTTTGAATTTAAGTTCCGTTTTAAGGATGTGTGGCTAATTTTCACTTTAATATATATACTATTTTCAACATCTAAACTGTTTAGGAGGAAGTGTTATGATTTCAAAGTGTTATGGTTTCAAAAGTGTTATGATTTCCACAGTATTATGATTTCGAAAAGTGTTATAAATTTTGAAAAGTGTTATGATTCTGAAATGCATATTATTTAAAGTGAATAATGATATCGAATTGATATGGTTTTGAAATGTATATGATATATCGATATGATGTATGAACTATTTGAAATGAAATGACCAAGGTGTGAAATAAGCATTTGGTTGTTAAAGAGACCGGGATCGGATATTGTCATACTCTTTGCCAATACCGAAAACCACTTTAACAACTGTGTACGTGGTGGAGATTCCAGAATGAAGTAGGATGGTTTGGTGATGATTCTATATGGTATTTACGTAGCCCTGACTCCCGTGAATCAGCTTGATGCGGGTAAAACAGGAGCCACGCCGGGCCAAGTGAGGTAATTCCTCCTATCAAACACATTTCTTCGATACCATTCTATTGCTTTTGTGATTTGATTGGGTGCACCTTTGATTTGGGAGTGTGCCACGAGGTGGACGGTAGTAGCTGCTATGCGTTACCACCAGTCCGGATCCGCAAACGGTATATCTACCCTGGCATTGCCTCGAGTGCCTTGTCGCATGCCCTATCGCGCCTTCTACGAGTTTGGTTTGTACCATACCTATGGAGTGCCCTTTGATAGCTCTCCAGTTTACGGAGGAATTACGGTACTGTATAGACTATAGGAATATATAAAAATGTGTTAAGGGGGATATGGGTAACGCCTTAACACTATTTTAATAGTTTACTTTACTATAGACATATTATAATAGCGTATATTACTACATAGTAGATAGTTCCACGGATCCTTAGAGGATGGAAATCCCATGTAACGACCCGTATTTTTACGGATCGAAACATCGTAAAACAGTTGTCATTTAGTCGCATTGTTGATAAGTCATCCATAGTCTAAGTCCTTGGTCGTATAGTAGTTAGGTCGGGGTAGACGACCTAAGGAAGTGGAGCGACCTAAGGATTTTGGGGATAGGTCGTATAGTAGATAAGTCGTGTGGTGGCTTAGGTCGTGGGATGGGTTAGGTCGGTTGGAGCGACCTATAGGAAGTTAGCGACCTAAGTATTGGGGCGACCTATAGGAGTTAGCGACCTAAGGGTTAGTAACCTACAGTAGTGAGCGACTTAGTAGTGAGCGACCTAGTGGTTAGCGACCTATTAGTTAGCGTGTTAGCGTAGTTAGGTCGTTAGACGACCTAAGGAGTTAAGTCGTGAGCTTCTGTGTTGAGTTAGGTCGTAGGTCGTGAGGAAGCACATGTGTGTTAGGTCGTAGGTTGCATGGATGCGCAGATCTGGGTTAGGTCGTAGGTCGCGTAGATGCGCAGATCTGGGTTAGGTCGTAGGTCGCGTAGATGCGCATGCGTTAGGTCGTAGGTCGCGAGGTTTTGTTAGGTCGCGAATGCGCATAGGCTTGGATCTGTTAGGTCGTAGGTTTTAGGTCGTGGGGTTTTTAGGTCGTGGATGACCTAAGAGCGAATGACCTATGGGAAATCAGCCTATAAATAGGAGGGTTCTTCTTCATTTTTGGGATCCGGATTTTGAAGCGACGAAGTGCTGCCATTTTGAGAGCTCGAGTTCTACACTTCTTCACTTCTTTTCTCCACTTTAATCGTGTGCTTCCTTCCATCCAAATCGAAGATCGAATTGAAGATTCAAGAGCTTAGGTTGAAGATCTACATCCATCAAAGAGAGATTTCATCGTTTGAAACGGATTTGTGATAGATCGAGTTAGATCCTTCGCTGTCCAGATCTGAAGTGTGTAGCTTTTGAGGTGTTTAGGTGATTTGGTGAGTGGTGATTATCTCTCACACGGATCCAAAGGAGTATATCGGATCCTTGGCTTGATTTTGTGTAAAATAGCGATTTCCATGCATTTTCTTAACCCTAAGTATAGATCCATATAGATCCATTGTTCATGATGATTTGACATCCATTTTACTACATGTTAACCTATGCAAGTTCATTCATCAAGATTATAGAGATATTGCCCATGTTTTCATGCTTGTTAGACTTTAGACTCTTTATTTACGAAATTGCCATTATTGTTATAATTGTTCATTAGATCATATTTGAATGCTTGATTACTTGGATTAATGTTTGACTTGATTGATTGCTATGAATTAGATGATTGATGATTTGATTTAGACAAGATGGTCGAAGATGATTCAAAAGCTAAGTGAAAGGCTCTTGAATTGGGAAAGCTGCTCGTGGCATATGTAGCGGATGATGAAGCTCATATGGATAGATTTGATGACGATGATGTTGAGATGAGGCTTTGCTAGGATGTGATGAAGCGAGGCATGATATGAGAGAGTCTTGGTCTAATCCAGACGGGATCATTCCAAGCATGTTGATAACTCGGTGAAATGGTTCGAGTTTGAGGATAATGGTTTGCTCGAGAGGCGCTTGAGCTAGTATGGAAATAGTCGTCGAGGAGGATGACTAGAAGGCTGAGATCTCATCGTTGTTGAAGGTTCTAGCATGCTCAAAGCAAGAGTACGTTGGGCAGATTCGATAGTCCCTGAAGGCTACTGATTGGTAGTCGAGTACTCTGGCAGATTCGATAGTCCTAGGCACGGGTCACGACGACGTGCGGAGTTATGTCTAGAACCGGGGTTTCCATTAGCCCTTGACGGACGGATGAAAGAATGAGCCGGTCATTCAATTAACGATGATATCAAAGCAATGATAACAGTGATAACCAGAGTCATGGATGTTTGGTTGTATCGTCATTCGGTCTCAAGAGCGGTATTTTCTGGGTGCTTATCTGATCTTGGTTTAGGCCTTGGGGGTTTGTACTTGGAAAGCATCGCCCTTGACTCGAGTGATAATTGCTTACTTTAAATTGTATGCTTTGCTATGTTTGCTTCTGCTTAGTGTGTGTCTGGGGGCTATCACTGTAGAAAGAGGTGGAGTGGGAGGGTTGGATTCCTATTCCTTTTTCCTTTATGCTCTTTTGGTATGTTGTTAGTTAATTTACCGCTCACTAAGACTGTTGTCTAACTCAAGGCTTTATGTTTTAACTCTTATCGCCTTGGGCTGTTCGTCCATTTTGGGACGGGCAGACTAGGTAGCAGATGACAGGTGCTGTTCTTGCTTTCCACGATGCCGATGACGAAGACAAGCTGGAGGCTTGCATATTGTTTTCTTACTATATGTACTGGATGTTCCGCTGCTTGTATATTCTCTGAGTGTTATGTAGTGAGGCTTGATGTATTGACTATTCAGATGTTTGTATTCAACTATTATGAAGTTTTATTGATGAGATTCTATTCTGTGAAGCTTCACTATATATATATTCTATTGTATTTTGTCCATGCGCTGTGAGTAATACGATAGATTCTGCTGTTTTAATTCATCCTGACAATCGTCCATGGCTGCCTGTCACACTTTACAGCGCACTATCTCTAGGTTCAGTGCGGGGGTCATGGGCGGTCGTCACATTTGGTATCAGAGCTTTGGTTAATCGATTTTACCCAACGCTCGCTGACGTAACTACGTATGAGAGACGTAATTGTATTTTGATGGATGATTACTATATATAATATAGTAGCTTAGAAAAGTTTGAGTCCTTTATGTAGTTGTTTCTCAAGGTGTGCTAATCATTCCTTTTTATAGATATTAAGGATGAGTCGAAGAGGGAGACCAGCTGCTAGGGAAGGCCGTGCTGCTGAGGGGACTGCTGATTATGCAGCTATGTTCGAAGCTATGATGACTTCGGTCATGAGAAGGATACCAGTTCCGGGGACAGCAGTTGATGTTGGAGTTCAAGTTCAGGTTCCAAGACCAGTGGATTTTGCTAAGTTGTGTAAAGACTATACTGCTCTTGGAGGGAAGGTTTTCTTGGGAACAGAATCAACCATTGAGGTCCAAAGATGGATAGATGCTTGTAGAAGGATCTTTGGTGATTTGGGAATTGAGGATGCAACTAAGAGGAAGTTAGCATCAAGACAGCTTCAAGGGAGAGCTTCTGATTGGTGGAACTCTATCACCATTGATACTCCGGAGGAAGAGATTACTTGGGAGCAATTCCAAACCAGATTTGAAGCTAAGTTCATTTCTACAGCTCAGAAGTCTGTTCTGTTCAAGAAGTTTGTGGAGCTCAAGCAAAGTGGAAGACCAGTTCTTGAGTATGTTTCTGAGTTTGAAGCTTTGTCCAAGTATGCTCGGTCGTATATTGAATCTGCGTACCAGAAGAATAAGAAGTTTGTGACAGGATTGGACAGTTATCTTGGGAGGCAGTTGGTGGATCATTTGGACGATCCATTTAAGAAGCTAGTAGAGAAAGCTCTCAGGCATGAGATTCTGTTTCCTAAGGAAGGATCTATTATTGCTGTGACCAAGGAAGAGTATAGACCACAGCAGGGTGGAAACAAGAAAAGGAAGCAGCAACAACAAAGGGGAAAGGATGGCCAGAAGAAGCCGAAGGGCGAAGTGACCTGCTACAATTGTCAGCAGAAGGGCCATTTCTCTAGAGATTGTAAGAATCCGAAGGTGCCAGTGAAGTGCCACAACTGTGACAAGCTGGGGCATGTTAGGAGGAATTGTCCAGAACCACGGAGGGACAAGCAGATTGTGCAAGCTTATGCTTTGGGAGCTGTTCCATCATCTTCGAAAGCTCCTACCGCTGAAGAGAAAGGAAAGAGTGTAGTGGTTCAAGGTACTCTTTCCATATGTGGTGTTCCAGTTAGAGTTCTATTTGATACTGGGGCGTCGCATTCTTTTGTTTGTAGTGAACTTGTAGGCCGGTTAGGTTTAGAACCGGATATTGTTGATAGGCCATTGGTTGTGACTAATCCAGTTGGGGGTTCGTCTTGTTTGTGTATGCTATGCCATGGTCTGATTATATCGAGTCATGATTGCTCTTTTGTTTGTGATTGCTTTGTTCTGAACTTTGCGGGGTTCAGAATTATTTTGGATATGGACTGGCTTAGGAAGTATGCGGCAAAGGTTGATTGTGAAAGGTTGGAGGTGACAGTCGAGAATGTGGAGGGGCGAAAGATTGTGATACGATGTAAGCATGAAGAAGGCGTCTTCATGAGCTTCATGTATTCGCTGGTTGTTCCACGGGATGGACTGTCATCGTTGCCAATCGCTAATGGATTTGAGGATGTCTTTGACGAGGTCAAAGGGTTACCGCCGCATAGAGAGATCGAGTTTCGTATAGATCTAGTGGAAGGAGCCAGACCTGTTGTGATGCCTCTTAGGCGGATGGCGCTCCTAGGGAACAACAGGAGTTGAAGGTGCAGGTTGATGATCTTTTGCAGAAAGGATTCATTCGGCGTAGTGTGTCCGAATGGGGTGCACCAGTTGTGTTTGTAACCAAAGCGGATGGATCGCTGAGGTTATGTGTGGATTATCGTAAGCTGAATAAGGTGACTAAGAAGAACAAGTATCCATTGCCGAGAATCGATGACTTGTTTGATCAGCTTCACAAAGCTAAGGTGTTTTCTCAGATGGATTTGGCAACGGGATTTCACCAGTTAAGAGTGGCCAATGATAGTGTGCCGAAGACTGCTTTTAGGACACCGTCCGATTTCTTTGAGTGGCTGGTAATGCCGTTTGGATTGACTAATGCGCCAGCATATTTTGTGGATCTTATGAATAGAGTGTTCAGAGATCAGTTGAACAGGTTCGTGCTAGTGTTCGTGGATGATATTTTGATTTATTCCAGAACTGAAGAAGAGCACAAGACGCACTTGCATATTGTTTTGGAAATCTTACGGAAACATTAGCCGAGGGCTAAGTTTTCGAAGTGTCACTTCTGGAAGAGTGAAGTGAGGTTCTTAGGCCATATTATTTTTGGAAATGGAATAGCGGTTGATCCCGCCAAGATAGCAGCAATCCAGGATTGGGTTAGACCTAAGAATGCATCGGATGTGAGAAGTTTTCTTGGATTAGCAGGATATTATCGTCGATTTATCAAAGACTTCTCCAAGGTGGCTGCACCATTGACAGGATTGACGAAAAAAAACCAAGTGTTCAGATGGGATGATAAGTGTGAGCAAGCTTTCAGAATCCTGAAAGAGCGACTAACAAGTGCTCCTGTTTTGACTATTCCAAGTGGGAATGATGAGATGGTGGTTTACACCGACGCTTGTGGTACTGGACTTGGAGCAGTACTGATGCAGAGGGATAAAGTTGTTGCGTATGCAAGTCGACAACTGAAGTCGCATGAAAGGAATTATCCGACTCATGATTTGGAGTTAGCGGCGATTGTTTTTGCTTTGAAGATGTGGAGACATTATCTATTGGGAGTTCGATTCGAGTTGTTTACAGATCATAAGATGTTGAAGTATCTTTTCTCCCAAAAGGATTTGAATCTTCGGTAGCAACGATGGCTAGAGTTTTTGGCGTCATATGATTTTGGTATAGCTTATACTCCGGGAAAGGGTAACGCAGTAGCAGATGCGTTAAGTCGAAGACATGCAGGATTGGGAGCCATGTTTTCAGAATGGAAGAATCTCGAGTATTTAGCTGGATTTGACTTCAGGCCTAGATGTGAATTGGAACCTGAGATGTTGACAAACTTATCGATAAGACCGACTCTTGTGGAAAGAATTGGCGAGAGCCAAAAACGAGACGATAAGCTTGTCAAGATTATCCGTGATTTGGAATCTGGATTGGACCCAGAAAAGGATAAAGGATTCGAGGTAGATCAAGAGGGTTGGCTTCGAAAGCAAGGACGACTAGTTGTTCCCGATATAGATGAATTGAGAAATGAAGTTCTAAGGGAAAGTCATCACTCGAAGTTGACAATTCATCCAGGAGGAAATAAGATGTATCGGGATATGAAGAGAACCTTTTACTGGGAAGGTATGAAGAAGGATGTTGGAAATTTTATTTCCTAGTGCATGAACTGCCAGTTGGTAAAAGCTGAGCAGAAGAAGCCCAGTGGATTGCTTCAGCCGTTAGAAGTTCCTACATGGAAGTGGGAGCAAATATCGATGGATTTTATTGATGGGCTACCTAGAACAAGAACGTGAATGAAGGGATTTGGGTCATCGTAGATCGTCTGACTAAGAGTGCAAGATTCATTCCTGTTCGATCGACTAGGACTGCATCAAAGTTGGCTGAGTTGTATGTTAAGTGGATAGTTCGATTCCATGGTATTCCGAAGAGTATAGTGAGCGATCGAGATCCATTGTTCACTAGTGGATTTTGGAAGAGCTTTCAGGAAGTTTTGGGAACCGAGTTGTGTTTGAGTATAGCTTATCACCCTCAAACAAATGGTCAGACCGAGAGAGTCAACCGAGTTTTGGAAGATCTCCTCAGAGCTTGTGTTTTGGATTTCGGAGGATCATGGGAAGATCACCTTCATTTGGTGGAATTTTCGTATAATAACAGTTACCAGTCAAGTATTGGTATGGCACCGTATGAGGCATTGTATGGAAGACCGTGTAACTCTCCTATGTGTTGGTTAGAAATAGGAGAAAAGTTGATACTTGGGCCAGATATGATTCGACAGACTTCGAATTACATAGAGATCATTCGGCAACGAATGAAGGCAGCCTAAGACCGACAGAAAAGTTATGCCGATAAGCGTCGTAAGGATTTGGAATTCGACGTAGGTGATATGGTTTTTGTGAAGATTTCTCCACTGAAGAATGTTATTCGATTCGGGAAGAAAGGGAAATTGACTCCGAGATTTGTTGGACCATTCCCGATCATCGAGCGAATTGGAAAGCTCGCCTACAGATTGGAGTTACCAGAGAAGATGTCGGGTGTGCACAATGTTTTTCACGTATCGTATCTACGGAAGTATGTGAACGACTCGAATACAGTGGTTTCTACTGATAGCTGTGAAGATTTCGAAGTTGGTCCAGTCGATAAGAGACCTCGTAAGCCGCTTCGTGTTGTGGAAACCGACATGAAACAGATTAGGAGGAAGGTAGTTAAGTTGCTCAAGATACAATGGAGTGATGATGATAACGACTGTACATGGGAGGTGGAAGAGAGGATGAAGGCAGCTCATCCTGAACTCTTCAAGGTATGGCCCTAAGGTGTCGTGTCATCTAACGACATTGTAACTTGTTCTGGTTTTAGAATTCTGCATGCTAAGCTAGAATTGGATGCATGGTTTGTTGATTGCTATGGATGGTAGGCATGCAGAATAGTTTTTGATTGCTCTGTTTGTTTGGAATTTCGGGGGGGGGGGGGAAATTCCTAAGGGGGAGAGAATGTAACGACCCGTATTTTTACGAAACGAAACATCGTAAAATAGTTGTCATTTAGTCGCATTGTTGATAAGTCATCCATAGTCTAAGTCCTTGGTCGTATAGTAGTTAGGTCGGGGTAGACGACCTAAGGAAGTGGAGCGACCTAAGGATTTTGGGGATAGGTCGTATAGTAGATAAGTCGTGTGGTGGCTTAGGTCGTTGGATGGGTTAGGTCGGTTGGAGCAACCTATAGGAAGTTGGCGACCTAAGTATTGGGGCGACCTATAGGAGTTAGCGACCTAAGGGTTAGTAACCTACAGTAGTGAGCGACCTAGTAGTGAGCGACCTAGTGGTTAGCGACCTATTAGTTAGCGTGTTAGCGTAGTTAGGTCGTTAGACGACCTAAGGAGTTAAGTCGTGAGCTTCTGTGTTGAGTTAGGTCGTAGGTCGCGAGGAAGCGCGTGTGTGTTAGGTCGTAGGTCGCATGGATGCGCAGATCTGGGTTGGGTCGTAGGTCGCGTAGATGCGCATGCGTTAGGTCGTAGGTCACGAGGTTTTGTTAGGTCGCGAATGCGCATAGGCTTGGATCTGTTAGGTCGTAGGTTTTAGGTCGTGGGGTTTTTAGGTCGTGGACGACCTAAGAGCGAACGACCTATGGGAAATCAGCCTATAAATAGGAGGGTTCTTCTTCATTTTTGGGATCCGGATTTTGAAGAGACGAAGTGCTGCCATTTTGAGAGCTCGAGTTCTACACTTCTTCACTTCTTTTCTCCACTTTAATCTTGTGCTTCCTTCCATCCAAATCGAAGATCGAATTGAAGATTCAAGAGCTTAGGTTGAAGATCTACATCCATCAAAGAGAGATTTCATCGTTTGAAACGGATTTGTGATAGATCGAGTTAGATCCTTCGCTGTCCAGATCTGAAGTGTGTAGCTTTTGAGGTGTTTAGGTGATTTGGTGAGTGGTGATTATCTCTCACACGGATCCAAAGGAGTATATCGGATCGTTGGCTTGATTTTGTGTAAAATAGCGATTTCTATGCATTTTCTTAACCCTAAGTATAGATCCATATAGATCCATTATTCATGATGATTTAACATCCATTTTACTACATGTTAACCTATGCAAGTTCATTCATCAAGATTATAGAGATATTGCCCATGTTTTCATGCTTGTTAGACTTTAGACTCTTTATTTACGAAATTGCCATTATTGTTATAATTGTTCATTAGATCATATTTGAATGCTTGATTACTTGGATTAATGTTTGACTTGATTGATTTCTATGAATTAGATGATTGATGATTTGATTTAGACAAGATGGTCGAAGATGATTCAAAAGCTAAGTGAAAGGCTCTTGAATTGGGAAAGCTGCTCGTGGCATATGTAGCGGATGATGAAGCTCATATGGATAGATTTGATGACGATGATGTTGAGATGAGGCTTTGCTAGGATGTGATGAAGCGAGGCATGATATGAGAGAGTCTTGGTCTAATCCAGACGGGATCATTCCAAGCATGTTGATAACTCGGTGAAATGGTTCAAGTTTGAGGATAATGGTTTGCTCGAGAGGCGCTTGAGCTAGTATGGAAATAGTCGTCGAGGAGGATGACTAGAAGGCTGAGATCTCATCATTGTTGAAGGTTCTAGCATGCTCAAAGAAAGAGTACGTTGGGCAGATTCGATAGTCCCTGAAGGCTACTGATTGGTAGTCGAGTACTCTTGGCAGATTCGATAGTCCTAGGCACGGGTCACGACGACGTGCGGAGTTATGTCTAGAACCGTGGTTTCCATTAGCCCTTGACGGACGGATGAAAGAATGAGCCGGTCATTCAATTAACGATGATATCGAAGCAATGATAACAGTGATAGCCAGAGTCATGGATGTTTGGTTGTATCGTCATTCGGTCTCAAGAGCGGTATTTTCTGGGTGCTTATCTGATCTTGGTTTAGGCCTTGGGGGTTTGTACTTGGAAAGCATCGCCCTTGACTCGAGTGATAATTGCTTTACTTTAAATTGTATGCTTTGCTATGTTTGCTTTTGCTTAGTGTGTGTCTGGGGGCTATCACTGTAGAAAGAGGTGGAGTGGGAGGGTTGGATTCCTATTCCTTTTTCCTTTATGCTCTTTTGGTATGTTGTTAGTTAATTTACCGCTCACTAAGACTGTTGTTTGACTCAAGGCTTTATGTTTTAACTCTTATCGCCTTGGGCTGTTCGTCCATTTTGGGACGGGCAGACTAGGTAGTAGGTGACAGGTGCTGTTCTTGCTTTCCACGATGCTGATGACGAAGACGAGCTGGAGGCTTGCATATTATTTTCTTACTATATGTACTGGATGTTCCGCTGCTTGTATATTCTCTGAGTGTTATGTAGTGAGGCTTAATGTATTGACTATTCAGATGTTTGTATTCAACTATTATGAAGTTTTATTGATGAGATTCTATTCTATGAAGCTTCACTATATATATATTCTATTGTATTTTGTCCATGCGCTGTGAGTAATACGATAAATTCTGCTGTTTTAATTCACCCTGACAATCGTCCATGGCTACCTGGCACACTTTACAGCGCACTATCTCTAGGTTTAGTGCGGGGGTCATGGGCGGTCGTCACATCCCAACTGTCCTTTAAGTTACTTGTATTTCTGTTGACATTTCACTTGAGTTGAATTTACTAATATAAGAATGTTAATCCTGACTCGAGTGTTTTGTGTTTTGCTTTACGCTCGGGTCAGACTGAGTGTCACAACATTTGAGACTCACCTTTGGAGTTGGAGCTTTGTTTGAAGATCTATCTATCCAGCTTTCAGTTATTTCAGTTTATTCCAGTCATTTATGTTCAGACTCGTCATTTGCTTATATATTAGAGATTCATTTGTATTTCAAATTCTGTTGTATTTTGTTTTAGACTCTGATGTTTTATAGTAGCTTCATGAACTACTATTTATCTATTCCGCTGCTTATTTTTGTAATACTCTGTCTTTGTGATTCTGTGATTGATTTATTTACTGTATATGCTGAGTTTTGCCAAATATAAATTAATAATCTGATATTTTGAGCAATTCAAGTTCGAAATGTGGGGATGCGGATTGTTCGAAATAGCGGGTCATTACAGCTGTTGTAGTTTTACTGCACATTTGTTTGGTAAACAAATCTTAACTTTTAATTTCTAAATATGATTTGATGTATATAAAGATATGAGTATATATATTATTTTAAAATGATTTGGAAAGGAAACCCGGGATTTAGTTCTTAAAACTTTTCGATAATTAGTAGTATTCAGTTATTGTAATGAATGAAATCTTAACTATTTAATAATTGTAAACTTCTAAAATGTGTAATATGAAACTAGGTGCCAAGAGCTTAACGAAATAGATAGGAAATTGGAAATTTGTGATATGTAAATCAAATGATATGAAAAATAAGAAAAGTAACTATTAAACATTTTGTTAACTAAAATGAATAAGATAAACTTGGGTAACATTCAATTACATTCTAAAAATATATATAACTGACCAAAATATTAAAAGTTGAAATGTTAATAAGAATATGTAAGAGAATATTATACAAGTAAAACTTAGGAAATGAAAGTGTTCAATGGAATTATGTTTATAAATTAAGAATTAAGATGTATAAGAATATTATAAACTTAAGTTAATAATTTGAAGTGCTACTAATTAAGTTTAATAAAAAGGTGAATACTGTAAGTAAATGATTATAAACTTAAGTAATGTTTGAAGCCAATTATAATTGAAGAAATAGTAAAAGTGAATACTATATATATATATAAAAGAAATAAACGTGAAAAGAAAAAGAATAAAAATTTAAGTACGAGATGCTTCACAAATGAATATTGATGTTAAAAAGGAAATCAAAGAAAATATAATTATGAATTAAATTTGTAAAGAGACTTACATAATATTTTAAGAACTGACTATGGATGATCTAAAAAACAATATTTGAATGGAAATAACTTACGTAAGTAATTGGATGTAAAGTAATGCAAATGGCATTGTATGAATAAATGAGAAATGAATTTTTGTAAGTAATGAATGTAAATTAATGAATATAAGCATTATATGAATGAATGAAACTGAAGAACAATAAATAATGTGAAAGGAGATTAATAAGAATAAACTTAAATGATATTTGAAATTATTTTTTGTTTTGGCTTATGGGATGGTTGGGAAAGGATACTTCTAATTTTATAAAGACGTATAAATAATCTATTAAGTTTTATCTAAGACTGTTGAGTGTATGGTATACTTAGTAGTTTATTTATCATTTTATACGATTAAAAGTTTTTGAACCCGAACAAACCATTTGTTTTGGTTGCTATGGATGGATGGTTAATTTCTTTGATTTCACGTGATGATTGTATGGTTTTGTTTGCAAGTAACTATTGTTATGTTGTGTTGGTTTGTTTTGCTATTAATTAACCCACTTAAATATTTCTCTTTTTACATAATTATTAACTTCTTTGGATTGTATAAGTGAAATACAGGTTTATGGAAGCAATAACTACTGCTTTTGGTTTCATAAATAAGCGTTCTTTGCCCGACAAATAGGTACGTTTTTGGATTACGGTATATAGCGATATTATATTGTTTTCCCATGGTTTGGGATATTTTATTTTTTAAATATGATATATATATACATATATGGTTATTATTGATATTATTATTTTTCCCGAACCTCTCCGTACAAAGGAGACTCTACCGACATTTTCTATGAATTTTAGACTTAGAATTTTTTTGTGAAAGTAAAGATATTTTCAAACTTTTATTAACTTGAATATGAAGATTTAATTGTATATTAATTGGTATATTTTATTTAAAATACTTAATTATGTAAATTAATTGTTTATAGATTGAATACTTTGAATAAAATATATTAATTCCTTAGTTCCTTCTTTTCCCCTTTCGAGGACGAAAAGTTTTAAGTGGGGGAGAGTGTAACGACCCGTAATTTTCGATAATTAAGATATTAATTAAATAAGATTTTAGAATTTAATATTGGAAGAAATTAAAATTTTATAATTTATTAATGAGAAAAAAGAACTAGAATGAAATTTAATGATGTAATTTTAAAGTAATTGATAACTATTTTAATGCAATTTCAATTAATTGAAATGATTGTAAATTTAAAATTGATTATAAATTGTAAATAAGTAAATAAACCAAATGTTTTATTTAAATGGTAAGATTGTACGTAATCAATTAAAATTGGTTAATATAGAATAACTAATCAGTATGTGAATTTATTTGTCTATTGTTTGTAAACAATAAATGTGTTTGAATTATTAATGTGTAGTGATTGTTTAATTTTTATTTCATTATTTAATCCGTTGAAATTAAATTGGAAATCAATTGTAAATAATCTAATTAAAAGTTGCAGTTAATATGAATTAAGATGGTAATTATAGAAGATTGAGGTAATAAAATGTAAACCAATGATAATTATATCCGTAGGAAGATAGTTAAGTGAATAATAAGATATAAATCTAAATAAAAGAATTTAAATTAAAATATAATTAATTGGATTTTTATTACAGTTGTAATTGAACGCCATAAGTGGTGCAATACTTAATATTGGATTTGGCATGGAGATTTGTTTTAAAAGATTATAAATCTCCAGGTAACCAAAAATGATAAAATTAGTTAGTTATAAAATTGGAATTTAAAAAGTGATAAAATCAATTTAATAATAATTTAATTAATTAACGTGAAAATTAGCCATTTTGGCCACTGTCTCGGATTTTGATGAAACCAGTTTCACCAGATCCATAACGGTGAATTATTCTAGCGTTTCAAGTTTCGTATCGATTAGACTTGTCGTTTGATCGTGCGGGCTCGAAACGCGTAGAAATCAATTTAATACTATAAATCCATATTAAGCTGAGTTTAAAAGCTAACTTCTTCATACAATGGAATTAGGACTTGAAACCCGTTCCATCGAATTTAAAAATATCGAAAACATCTATTTTGATATATGGGATGACCTACTTTCGTTGCGGAAACGGAACAAGCTTTTCGAGTCATTATTGTCGTTTCGAACCAATTCGGATGTTCATTCTTTCGTATCGGGCCTTGTCCATATAAATAGACTTTGTTTCTCAAACCCTAGCAGACTTTCAATTTATTCTGTACGTACATCAACTTTTATCCGTTCCTCTCTTCAATAGCAGAAACCAAATTCCAATTACAAAATCTTAAATCCAATTTCAAAATCAATTTCAAAATTCAAACCCTCCAAACTATATCAAATTATGTATCGTTGGAAAGCTCTCGACGAGTGTAATCCACTGCAGTGATTCGTTTTTCAATTTGGTTCATCGTTTGACCAGAAAACGTCGAAAAAATCTTGACCGTCGAAACTAGGGTTTGTCGTTTAACGGTGGATCGTCGACCGTATGGCGATTGGGAGGCGCCACTGCTTAGAGAGGAGCGTGCTTGGTCGATTGGCATGGTTTTTTTATGCTGCAAGTCAACTAATCACCATGATTGGTGATCCACAGGCACGGCGGCACTGCTCCAGGCAAGGCGGCGGAGGCTCTGGCGCGGCTGTATCAGGGTCGGCTAGAGGTCAGGAGGTCGATGGTGGACATGGATCTGGTAACAGGCGAACGTTGCAGCGGCGATGGTCGATTTATAGTGGCGGTTGTTAGGGTTAGCAGCTTGTTCGAGACGAACGAGCGGGCTTGGGTTCATTGCTACAGGTGCTGACGTTTATATGTTTGTTTATTATTTTATTTATTTTTATTATGAATCGTATATCTTCTAATCGTTATAACTTTTGCATACGAGCTCGGATTCACGCGGGGTTTTCGCCGCTGTGATCGTATCGAAATTCCAGACATTATATAACTAGTTTGGATGAATTCTGAGATTGTTTAAATTTTGGACTATATTTGGATTTTAAATAGTCGAAAAATCAAAGGTGAGTGTTTTGACCCACTCACAGCTACTAAATTATCTTATGTTAGTTAAATTAAATTCATGATGTGATTAGAAATTGATTGGTTGATGTTTGGTATATTTAAATTATCATTCCAGTTAAATTTGACTTTTATTGAATTTAATCGCCATTTAAATTAATATTTAATTTTAATTGTCAATTAAATACCTGTTAATGATAACCATTTAATTGTTGTTGTTTATCGGTTGATATGAATGGTGATTGTGATGGATGTTTAATTGTTGGTATTTGGATGATTGGATGTGTGTTTAAATTATATATTGTTATCACACTGCAAGTTCCCTTAGTTTGTTGTTAGGAAAATCACCATGGGTTGAAATGATACATACCCGACTGATCTATAGGTTAGGGAAATATCGATATGGGTTGAAATGATAGACTTAAGCGATTTTATGGATTTTGAATTTAAACTCGGGATTGCGGGTTGAAATGATATATACCCGTAAATATAAATTATTGCGGGTTGAAATGATATATATCCGTATCACTTGGCCATAGGGTAGAAAATTATTACGGACACCAGATTGGTTAAATTAAATGATTTTAAAAGCTTAAATTTTTGAATCCAGTTAAATGATATTTTGAAATAAAATTTGATTTATATAAACTGAATTATTGTCGAAAATCCAAGCTTTAAATGTTGAAATTGGAATTGGTTTAAGGGAATTGTTTAAAGAAATTAAATTAAAATTTCAAAGTTGAATTGTGAAATATAAATGAAATTTATCAAAATTGAGTTATTGAAATATTTGAATATTTAAACTTTGTAATCTATAAATTTGAAATAGTTTAAATTTATTGTTCGAGCATAGATTTTAAATCGATATTGATTAAATGGGTTTAAATGGGAATCTGAATTGAAAGACAAAATTTAGCTTGTTGATTTGAAAGTTGGACATGGTCCAGACATGTTGAAATGAAAGAAATAGTTTAATTTGATATTAATTTCAAATTTATTATTTTATAACTGTTTAAAAGTTTATCATTTTAAAAATCCTGATTATTAATTTTTTCAAACTATTAAACTATTTTAATCTATTTTAAACTATTTTAACTATTATAATCAAATTAAACCATTTTAATTTATTTAAATCTATTTAATCTATTTTAAATCTATTTAATCTATTAATCCATTTAAACCATTCAAATCTATTTAAACTATTTTAAATCTTTTTAAACTATTTTAAATCTATCTAAACTATCTAAAATGTATTCAAAACTATTTTAATCTATTTTTTAAAACTATTTTAAAGTATTTTAAACTATTAAAAAATTTATTTTTAACTATGCTAAACTATTTAAACTATTTATAACTATCTAAACTATTTTCTAAATTTCTGACTGAGTAAAGTGGAATGGTTTATATTTAAATCCTTGATTTAAAAGCGAATATGGTTAAATGATGTTATAACCTAAGTTGGGATTTAAATGATATATTTGATTAAATATAATGATTTTGAAATGAGGATTTACCCTATTTGGTCGATATGATTTCGAAAGGAAATATGATTTCGAAAGTGAATATGATTTTGAAAGTGATATGGTTTGAATTGAATATGATATTTTGATATCAATTATGAAACAATTTTGGAAACTTAAAAGAACCATCCGGTGTGGAATAAGCATTTGGTTGTTAAAGAGACCGTGATCGGATATTGTCATACTCTCTGCCAATACCGAAAACCACTTTAACAACTGTGCACGTGGTGGAGATTCCAGAATGAAGTAGGATGGTTTGGCGAATTATTCTGTATGAGGTATTAACGTAGCCCTGACTCCCGTGAGTCAGTTTGATGTGGCTAAAACAGGAGCCATGCCGGGCCAAGTGAGGTCGCACCATCGATCGGACACATTTCTTCGATACCATATTACTTTGTGATTTATTTGCTGGCTACCCCTCGATTTGATTTTGGGAGTGTGTTCCGAGGTGGGCGGTAGTAGCTGCTATGCGTTACCAGCAGTCCGGATCCGCAAAACGGTAGTATCCTACCTTGGCAATTGCCTCGCGTGCCTTGTCACATGCCTTATCGCACCCATTACGAGTTTTGTTTGTACCATACCTATGGAGTGCTCCCTGAGTATCCCATCAGTTTGGCAGGGCTTACAGTATCTGTATAGACTACGGGAATATATAAAAATGTATTAAGGGGGATACGGGTAATGCCTTAACACTATTTTAATACTTTACTTTACTGTAGACACTATTATAATAGCGTATTGTACTATGTATGTAGATAGTTTAACGGATCCTTAGGAGATGGAATTCCGAACATCTCTTAAGTTATTGCACTCACGTTAGACACTGGATAGGTGATGTCAATCCCCGTAAACATCTCTGACGCCGTTACACTCATATTTATTTACTGTTGATTTAACTTACATAAGATCTCTTAGTTCTGACTCGAGTGTTTTGTCTTTTCATTACGCTCGTGTCAGTCTAAGCTTTTTAGTGTATCGAAGACTGCTTTTTTGGAGGACGAAGACGAAGATTTAGTACTATTATTATTTATTTTATTTATTCCACTACATCATGTTGTTCCACTACATTTTATTTATTTATTCTTGTTGTATATAACTCTGATCTGTATTGTAAAAGTGTAATCAAATGTTATTCGTAAAACAGCTTCGTGAACTATTTATTTGATTATTATATTTTGTCATTCCGCTGTGAGATTCTGTATTTTGTTTTTCTTTCTTTTCTTTTCTTTTCATGTTCTTATTTACCCCATAACAATCCTCTCTTTTGAATGGTTTGAGTCTGACATTTGTGGTTTATTGTCGATTTAGACCGTCCAAAAAGGTGGGTCGTTACACTTGAGCTATTATGATGGTATGTTCTATATTTGTTGTATATAGACTAGATAGCTAGTAGGATATACTAACATTCTTTGCATGGTTGGTATGCTTGTTATGTAATCCTTACTGAATTTCGAGAACGAAATTCTTTAAGGAGGGAGCCTATAACACCCTTAATTTTTGTTTAACATTATTTAAGATATTCAATTGTTAGATTAAATAGAATAATATAAATAATTAAGAAAATGAGATTTGGGTAATTAATAAGGTCGTGCCTTAACAAACTAAGTAAATTTGTTTTAAAGACTAAACATACGGGGGAATGAATGAGAGGGGAAATTTAGGAATAGACCAACCCTTTTGCCTTAAACCCTCTCCCCTCATTTTCATTCTCATTTTTATCATTCATCATAAAACAACCAAAGGAAAGAAAAGAGAGGCCGACCATTAAACAAGCAATAGGAAGTCAAAATAAGGATCAAAGGAAAGAAGCTTAGGAATTAAATGCTACACCAAATCTCAACTCCAACATTTGATTTAAAAGGTAAATAATAAGTTTCCATCTCTTTTATTGCTTTTGAATTGGGATATGTGTAATACCCAAATTATTGTGTTGATTTATACCATGTTTGGTTGACTGTTATTGTTTGATAGAAGAATAAATTATGAGATTTTTATGAAATTATTTAAATGGGTTTTAGGGTTAAACCTATGTTTTTAATCTCTAAATGACTTGATTTTCAAATGTGTGTTGTAAAATAATATTTTAGAGATGATTTTTTTATTTCATAATTTTTCAACTAGAATAAACATTTTATGAATTTCCTAAAAGGAAACTGCTTAATTTCAAGTTTTCATTATTTAAAATAATTAACTATGGTTTTTGACTCCGAAATGCTTATATGTTAAAGAGAAGGATATTCTCTAATTTTTGTGAATTTTTTGCATTTTTCCCAAGTTATTTTGACTTATTGTGAATTTATTATGCTAGATAAGCATATAAAAGATTAATTAATTAAGGGTATTGATTAATTATTTTAAAAATGCTTTGGGAACTTAAGAATCTCATGTGGCGGTTTTTCTCGAAAAAGAAAATATAGAGGTTGTTTTATCCAATGAGAATTTGACAAGAATTTGAAATTGGTAAAATGTTATTACTTTAAGTAGTAAGAAATCAGTTTTTAGATAAATTACAGAAATGCCATCCTGCCTATTATCTTCCCGCATATATAATGATGCCGCACCTAAGGCCTCATCGTTTTCGTAAGTAACAATGTCGACGAGGTGGGAAGCATATGGTAACTACTCTGGTTGTTACGGAATGATTTATACAACATCGAAGTCGACATCATCGGCAACCAATCATATGCGGTATCGTATCATTGTAATTCATCAAGGTCGAAGACGTCTCTTCATTTATGTTTTATAAATGGCGCCGCATGCTATTAATTTTAATATACTCGAAGTCCATTGTTATGAATTCAACCTTGTACATAAATGTGTTTGTCGGCATAATAGCCGAATGAATTTCCTAAAATATTTAAAGAGGCAAAGAAGCCATCATCATCGCTATTATGAAAGGTTAATAGCCATATAATATTTGGTGAGGATATTGCCGTTTTTCTTTAGCGTCGAAGAGACTTACTTCGACGTAGATCAAAATTGTTTTAAAAAAGGGGTGAAGTAGTCTATATTTAAGAGGGTCGAAGACCCCATGCTTTGGTGGAGAGCCATTTGTTTTCATGAACGTCGACGTTATACTTTCAAAATGATTTATACTTAAAGGAAATTTAAGTTTGTTTTACCTTGCGTAGAGGGTCAATGAGGCATAGGACGACATGATTGTCGCCTTCTTCATTAACGGCGTAGAGCCTATGTTTTCTATTGCGGCAAGATCATTGGGGG
The DNA here is from genome assembly GCA_030737815.1 of Allium fistulosum. Lineage (NCBI taxonomy): Eukaryota > Viridiplantae > Streptophyta > Magnoliopsida > Asparagales > Amaryllidaceae > Allium > Allium fistulosum. The sequence goes on from CM060905.1 coordinate 290,203,985, forward strand.
TACCAATGCCATTTTAAATTGTAAATTTTGACACTATCGTTGGGGACACCAATGTGGATGAGCTTTGACATTGATATGAATTTATCTTGTTAAAGGCAGCGAGCCTATTGTTTTCTGACTTCGACTTTAAACCTTGAGGATACCATTGTTAAATTTTAATAAGTTCGACATGAATCATTTGGGGGTACCAATGTATGTCACTTTGGGATGTTATAAATAAAGGGGAGATAACCTAATTGGGGACACCAATAGATATAGGCTAAGCATGTGGGTAACAGGGATTAAAAAGAAGCGTGTGGGTAACATGAGTTAAATAGATACATGTGGATACCATGAATTAAAAGACCAAGTGATGGGTTCATAGTCATCTAGGAAAACTATCGGTATAAGATGGATAGTCTCTATAAGTATAATGAAGGGTTCATAGTTGTAACAACCCATTTTTTTCGTATAGTTTAAGCAACCAATAAACCACACATGATCCAATCAAATTGAATGGAAAGGCGGATAGTTAGGGGAAAGGAAAAAAGGAAGAAGACAAGAAGAAAATTAACAACAAAGAATCTCACAGCGGAATGAATGATCTATAATATATAACAAATATTTACTCGAAAACAAACAGTAATATATGTATATACAGACATCAATCAAAGTATACTAACCTATTCAATCTTGGACAAGTATATCAACCTGTCCTCACAATTGCTGACTAATACAACAATGAATGCAATGGAAAAAGAACCATGTATGTGAATATGTCTTTGGGCATCCAGCTCGTCTCCTAAAACTCCAAAATATCCAACTAAATTTGAAAATATGCTCGGTCTGACCCGAGCATTGTAGGAAAACAAGCCCGAGTTAGTCAGGTAAAACCAACGTGAGAAACTCAAATCACAAGGAATTATGCTTGAAAAATCCTTTAAAATCAAAGGTATCTCATAAGACCACGGCGCACATAAACACGGATAAGTTTTTACCTTACAATAGCATAAACCTTTTATATCAGAAAATCTAGTGATAATATAATAATGTCTAAGGGTGAAAATAATAATAATTAAGTAGTCGTGATGCTCGTGAGTGTACATCACAATAATACTAGGTTTATAATCAAAAACCGATAAGGCACATTCGCTAATTGTGTAGGATTCCATGGATGTAACGACCCGTATTTTTAACACTTTAAAAATACGAATTAAAATGAAAATTTTGGATAAAAATCCGAAGGAAATAAAATTTTGTGTTGTTAAAAGTGAATTACAAGTTAAAATACAAAACTGAATTCTGAAATAACTTATTTGTAAATTAAATATGGATGTTAACTTGTAGTGAATGTAAATAATGGATTGAATTTGATTGTAAACCAAATTGGTTATGATTGTAAACAAAGAATAAATAAAATGGTAGAGTTAATAATGGAAGTTTATGTTATTGAAACTAATATAAATAAATGTAACTTAATATTACAGTTGATTGAAAGCAGATAATAACTGAAACTGTAATTCGATAAAGATGTTAACTTGTAATTGAACGTAAGTAAAGATTTAAATTTGAATGTAACAAGTAATTGAATTGAATTGAATTTGATTGTAAACAACGAAATAAATAAAATGTTACATTTAATATTGAAGTTATAATATGGAAATCAACGTAAATGAATGTAATTTAATATTACTGTGAATTTAAATAAGATGATAGCTGAAGAAAATGAAAGTAAATGAATTATAAACTATTGATAATAATGTATAAGTAAATGGTTGATTCAATAATGAAAGTGTAAATCGAAATAAAAGAATTCATTTGGAATTAAATAACTTGAATTGAATTACAATATAATTGAACGCTGAATCTAATATAATCTTTTATATTGGGTTTATAATGGAAAACTGCATTGTAAAGGATTGTTAATTATTGTGAAATTAAAAAATGAAATTTGTGAACAATTGAAATTTGATTTAAAAGTTAATAATTTAAAATTGGGAATTTTATATTGAAATTAGACTGTAGAAATAGCCATTTTTACAACTGTCTCGGATTTCGACGAAACCAGTTTCATCGGATCCGTAACAGCGAATTATTGTAAGGTTTCAATTTTCGTAGCAATCGGACTTGTCGTTTGATCGTGCGAGCTTGAAACGCGTAGAAATTTAACGTCGTTAATTAAAATAATCGACTTCAAAAAGCTATTTTCCACATACGATTGAATTAGGCCTTGGGACTAGTTCCATTGCGTTCGGAATGGGGGTAAAACCTTATAAACGCCTGGCGGCACGTCTCAATTGGAGTTTGGATGATTTTGGACCTACCTTTATAAATACGTACGCAACCGAGACAGTTTTATTTCATTTCAGAAACCCTAGCCGCCAGTATTTTAATGGCTGAAATTTGCTCGAACTTCTTTTCTCTTGATCTCTCAATCCGTTCAACGAAATCGAAAAATTCCAAAAGCAAAAGTGTAGATCTCGACGAGCTCTTCAAATCCATATGGTTGATTCGTGCTAATTCGTCACGGATTGGTCCATATCTGGCTTGGAAGCGTGCGCGTTTTTCTTGGTTTGCGTGCAAACGGTGGCGAATGGAGTGGCGAAACTTGGCGCGGAGGGGGAGCAAGGCGAGGCGCACGTGATGATGCCCCCTGATCGACGTCCGGTCGTCGTTTGCCGCGCGCGTGGATGAATGAACGTCGTGCGTGATGGGTTAGGCGGTGTGCGTGAATTTGAGGAAGAAGGTATACGTTATTTTATTTATTTAAAATTTTAAATATTTGATCGCTCTAACGTATATAACTTTTGCATACGAGCTCGGATTTACGAGCGGTTTTCTCCGTTGCGTTCGTACCGAAATTCCGGACAATATGGAGCTGGTTTGGTTGCATTCCGGGACTGTTCAAATTTGGGCCTTTATTTGGATCTTAAATCGTCGAAACTCAATGTGAGTGTTTTATAACGCTCACAACGTACTGAATATCTTTATGGTAGTTAAATTTAACATTATGAAGTGATATGAATTTATTTGTCGTTGTTTGATAAAAATTTAATTGTCATATAGATTGTCGTGTGAATTCACCGTTGAAAATTTAAATTGACAGTAAATTGAAATTAGGATTTAATTGAAATCAAATTTCCCGATATTGATAACTATGAAATTGCCGTGAATTGTATTGGCTATTGGATGATTTATTTCGATGGATGCTATTGGTTGATATTTAAATGTTTGGATGTTTATTTGCTTATATGTATCCTGTTATACATACATATGACACTATGATTGGTTTATGTGATATATATTCATCCCTGACATTTAACTGAAATAAATAATCACTTGGCCGTAGGTTAGAAAATTATATACGGACACCGGGTTGGTTGAATTAAATGATTTTAAAAAGTTGTTTTGAAATTATTTAAATGAGTTGATTTTAAGAATAAAATCCAATTTATGGAAATTGAAGTATTTTGAATTGAAGCTCGAGATGTTGGAATTTAAACTTGGTAAATGAAATTGTTTAATTATTCGAAGTTTAGATTTTTAAGAAAAGATTGAATACGACGTAAATATTCGAAAGTTGATTTGTTTTAAAATATTGGACTTTTAATCGAACTCTGAATATTTCCAAGAAAATTTATATGAAATGATATTTCAAGTTTGAGTTTGGAATTGAAAATTAATTTGAAATTGAGATTTAATAATTTGGAATTTAATTGAAATTCAAAGAAATTTGTGAATTGGACTAAATTGAAACTATTGAATTAAATTTGAAGATAAAATTGATTTGAATAGGATTTGAACTGAAATTGATTTGGAATGTAATACTTAAATGAATTCTTGAAATCCGAATGTTAATCTAAGTTTATTGAATTGGAATTGTTCCAGAAATTAAGTAAACTACTTAATACAGATGTTTAATTTGAAGTATATTCTAATTTGAATACGAAATGGTTTTAAAGCGAATCTTATATTCTTATATAAATATATGAGCTGTTTTGAAATGTGGAATATTTAAAGTTTCGAAATATATTGAAAGTGAAATTGTTTATTTTGTGGTTCAAATATGTATTTGAAATTGATAATTTGAAATGGTTTATTGAGAAGCTAAATCGAGTTGAAATTAGTGATTTTGAAATCGAAATGAGATTTTGAGGCGAAAAGTGATTTTTAAATCAAAATGAGATTTTGTGGCGAAAAGTGATTTTGAAATCGAAATGAGATTTTGTGGCGAAAAGTGATTTTGAATTCGAAATGAGATTTCGAGGCGAAAAATGATTTTGAAATCGAAATGAGATATTGAGGCGAAAATTGATTTTGAAATCGAAATGAGATATTGAGGCGAAAAATGATTTTGAAATGAAATCGTATATTTGAGTAGATATGATGATTTTGAAATGGATTTGATTTTGAAGCGAATATTATATTTTGATATCAATTATGAATCGATTTGAAATGTAAAAGATCCAACCGGTGTGAAAAATATAACGTAGTTATTAAAGAGACCGGGATCGGATATGGACATACTCTCTGTCGATACCGAAAACCACTTTAATAACTATATTCGTGGAGTGTTGATCCAGAATGAAGTGGATGGTTTGATGAACGTGTTGACTGAAGAAAGAGAACGATTTTGGATGACCCCTGACATGACTAAAACAGGAGCCGCGCCGGGCCATTGAGGATCGCCATCTCTAGCGGACACACTCCTTCGATACCATGTCTATTACTTTTGTGATTCGATTTGGGTGCACCCCGCGATTTGGGAGTGTTGTTTCGCGGTGTTGGGGTAGTAGCTGCTATGCCCAACATCAGTCCGGATCACGCAACTACTAGTATCCTAGTTGGTATTGCCTCATGTACCTTGTCATACTGATTATCCTATTCGCGACCACTACGATTTTGGTTTGTACCTTTAGTATATGGATTGCCCTCTGGTGACTTCCGGTTTTGGGGAAACTACGGTCTTGTATATGCTCTTGGGAATATAAACTGTGTTAAGGGTGGAATGGGCCATGGCTTAACGCTATTTTAATACTTTTACTTTAATGTAGACATATTATAATAGCGTATTGTACTACATAGTAGATAGTTTAACGGATCCTTGAGAGATGGAAAATCCTGTAACATCTCTTAAGTTATTGCACTCACGTTGACACTGGATAGGAGATGTCAAACCCCGTAAACATCTCTGACGCCGTCACACTCATATTTTCTTATTCGATTTGACTTACATGAGATATTTTAGTCCTGACTCGAGTGTTTTGTCTTTTCATTACGCTCGGGTCAGCCTGAGCATTTCAGAGAAGGTTGAAGATCTATTCTGGAGGACGAAGACGGAGTTTGGTATTACATCATTTGTATTCTACTACTGTATAATTTTTCCGCTGCATTGTTGTATTATCTCTGATATGTATGTAACTCTGATTTATGATGTATAATAATAATCAAATTTATTTATTTAACAGCTTCATGAACTGTTATTTTATTATTATATCTTGTTCCTTCCGCTGCAAGATTCTGAGTTTGTTTCTGTTCTTTCCTTTCTTTTCTTATTTAACCCCAATAACTATCTGTATTTTGGATTGTTTTAGTCGACATGTGTGTATGTTTTGTCGACTTGAACGGTCGAAAATGCGGGTCGTTTCAATGGAGGTGCCCTTAGTACTTCGAGAATGGTCCTCTTGCACAAGGATCAGAGATATCCTTCCGAAGTAGCATATATCCCTAGTGATGTACCATAGGAAAAATATAGCTGGTCTCACTAAGACCGAGTGCATCGGCCCATGCATGCATAACAACGGTAAGTAACAACTAGGAGGAGCCAACTACACCCTATGGGTTTGCCAAACCTATTGGCCATTCCTCCTATCTTTGGTTTTAGTCATTACCCCTGGTGAGGCTACGTTTGGCGTTCCAGCTCATGCACCATCACCAAAATAGATCATGGAATACTACATGGATTCCAATACCTCAACGGGTCTCGGAATCACACATGGATTCGCATATCTCAAATAGATATTGGAATCACGCACGGATTTCCATACCTAACGGGTTATGGAACCACACATGGATTCCAACATCTCAATATATCACAAAACTCCTCCATAAAACTGTATATGGTTTTGGAGTGGTTACGGTTTTCGAGTCATCTCTAAGGAGGACACTCTTTCGCTTCCCTGGCGCTCCAAAAACCAATCATCGATTCCCAGAATGCTCGGTACCGTTTCTTTAGGAAATAATCAGACAATACATAAGAGCAGGGACCACCACTAGCCGTTTAAGTGGACGAATCTCCTTATCATTTATCCTAAACGAACGAAACGAGATTATACGTACAGTATAACACCATCGATGATGACTGTACCATATAATCCCTATGTTACTCCTATATATTTCCAAAGTTAAAATCCTTCGGTGTTAAGAAGGGAATATTTCTGTACCACCAGAATTAAGAAGGATTGCATATTTAGGCCAAGATTTGATAGTCGGTTATTTAACTATCAAATAAACAAACATTCAATACAAAGATCACATTTCTAGGAAATCACTAAGTCTCTTAAATTAATCTTTCATTAATATAAAATCACATTTCAAATATTTATAAAATATTCATATACCTATCCATCGGTATAAGTATATTCACAAATCATCTCTTTCAAAAATATTTGAAAACTTTTAAAAATAGATATGGAAATCACCATTCAGTATCATGGATCAGAGTTTACTCGATGGTTACATCGCTATTCCAGCAAATCCATAGTAAAATGTAGGCAATCCCTGTCCCTCGAATCACGTCATGAAAATCAACCATTTATTTGCATATCTCTTATTTTATAAATATCTCCAAATCCATTTATAAAGTTTCTTTATATGAAACACCCCACACCCCTTTATATACCCAAAAAGGACACATTAAAAGGCATGGTGCGTTGTAGGTATAAATAAAACTAACAGAGACTAAGATTCACAAGACAAAGATGGATAAAACAGCGTAAACTTAAAATAATAACTTAATTAAAACAAGATTCATAAATAAGTCAAATACCAAATACATGTCTAAAAATCCAATATGTCTCATGAAACAAAAACTCATAGTCTCGAAAATCAGAGTACATAATATCCCTCATAATAAGCCAGTACACAAAAAGGACTAAAGCTGAAATAAAAGAAATACATAGTAGAAATCTTCTCCAAGCAAACTCCCAGCAACAACAATCTACTAACTTCTTCCTTGATTGCCTAAGGGGGAAAACGGGGGAAATATAGGAGTGGGTCAGACTAAAAGTCTGGTGAATGATAGTAATTACTAGAGTCTTTAAGCAAGATAAAAGTAATAGACTCTACAACAGTTCTAACATAAATAAGGATAACAAAGGAAAATATGAAAGAGATAAACTGAAAATAAATACGATTAAATATTGCTCAAGATAGGTTAACTTTGATTGCTTGCACTTGTTTTGATTTAATTAGGCTGAATTTCCTAATCCTGTAATTAGGATGTGATCCTAATTCTACCCTTTTTTGATCGGCCTGCTACTCCATAGACCTTTCTGTGGACCAGCCGCTACATAACTCCCTACACAACAGCCAATGGTATCTACGAAAAATACATAGAGCAACTACTAAGGATCCGGACAACATATATAGCTCCCTACACACAAGGCAATGGTGTCTACTAAGACACTATACTAAACGCTTGGAACTCATAGCTATTACTGGGCACCCGAATGGAAGTCGCACGTGTAACTGCCACCATGCCCATGCTACCTTTTGCTCCACCAATTGGGTCTTCTTATTACCTCCAACGTACAGCATAGCGTGCCCCTCATCTCACTTCAGGCTAATGCGAGATTACCGTGTGTCCATAGAAAAATAGGAGAAATGCTGTTGGTATTGGCCTTCATCCAAACAATATCTAGTTGCGTCACTTATTCAAATCCCCGTGATTTGGACTTCTATTTGACCACTTACTACAATTCTTAGCATAAGCGTGCCCTAGGGAATGCTATTTGGTATAGGTCTTACTTTCATCTTTGCTTATTAACTTAGGTAAATTATTTAAATAAGCCTTTATTACCATTTTTACTTTCTACGCTTATTAATTTATCCCAAGCCTTAAAATAAGCCCAGTTCTATTCTCTTTTTTTTATTATAACCTACGTTATAATCATGCTTATTACTTAACCCAAGGTCTAAGTGTGAAAATAAGCTTCTTTCATCTTTTACTTTATTTAGTTATAATTCTAAGTTTTAACTACGCCAATTATCTTTAATTAGTCCAATTCTAATTATAATTAGGCGTAATTTCAGTCCAATTCCATTATTTATTATAGTCTTTGTAATTTACATCTTGTTTTCTTCATTTAATATTCTTACTTATAAAATCCATATCCGCATTTAATTTAGTCTAATCCATATGCACATAAAAGGGGAATGAAGAGAATAGACGCTTGCATAAAATCCAAAACGTCGAAAATATGTAAAAAAGAAATAAATAACAGTAAATAAACTTAAATACTGTAAATAGACTATAAATTAATAAAAAGCTATGCTTAATAGTAATAATTTATAATTAATTGAAATAATACTACAATTACGGAAAGGAATAGCTGAATAGACTGAAAATAATTAAATACTATAAATAATTACTTAAAAAGGCTATTCCAAAAATCGTAGTAAAACTACAACTATTGGAAACCCTATTATTTTAAATTACCTAAAGAAATCTTTAAAATAATTACAATCACTCACCCCCGGTCCAAAGCTCTTCCTTTGATCTTCCCGGATCCATTTGGAGTTGTAAAATAATTTTTATTAAAAAGATTCTCTCATTGGAAAATTATTTCTTTTAGGGTCCTTCCTGAAAAGGTGAACCCAAGCGGAGAAAATTTAGAATGAGAAAAAGTGTTAAGTCTAGGGGTCTATTTATATGTGTAGAAGTGGATCTCGGACCGTTGGATTTGGAGATTGAATAGGATGCAACCATGTCATAGGCTGAATAGGAGCCATCAGATGCAGAAACAGAGGGACTGGATTACACTAAAGGATGCAAATGACATCGGTTAGGGGCTTTGGAATGTTCGAACGAACGAAAGTTCATTCGTTCGAAATTAACAAAGGCTGGTCGATCGCCTTGGTGCCCAGGTCGACCGGCCGATCGACCTGCCATATATATATATATATATATGTATATGTATATGTATATATGTTTTCTACTTATTTTGTTTATTTTATAACTTGGTCATATTAGCTCGGTTTCTGACGTTCTATATATGGAAATTGACAAAAAAAATTACCACGGACACAATGGTGCAACTTTAATGGCTTAATTTTGATAATTTCGCAAAGTTATTTTATTATTTAATTAATTAAAAAATTAATTACTACGGGTTAAATTTCGGGTTGTTACATTCTCCCCTTCTTAAGGGATTTCGTTCCCGAAATCTCTAAGGATAAAAGAATGTACTAAATGTTTTCATCCAATTCTACAACCAACTACTCAATCATCAACCATTAATCCATTGTCCTTAAGTTTTTCTAATGCAATTTTATGATACTTATGCAATTAGTGTAGTGTAAATGTCCCTAACTAATGCAAAAGATTAGATGGTCCACTGATTCAGTTGACCTCCTTTTTATGCAATCATGTCTGTGCCATGTATCCAAATGAATGCAAAAATTTCCTAATGATAACTGATAGTTCTATATGCATGCTACAAACATCATCCAAATGCAACAATCATGTGATAATCATCCATTTATAGCAATCATGGAAATAAAATAAAAATGCGCACACATCCATATGCATATGCTTTAGTGTCCTAGTTAGGTCGATCCCAAAGGAATAATAGTGCCTAGTGTACCTATATGCGTCCATAGCATCCACTCGCAAACACTTGCAACCACTAGCATACGTCATTCATAACATGTTCTATTAAAATGTTTACATTAAATCTTACCATCCATAGGTTAAATCCTAAGTTCTACCCTTCCAAAGGATAATAAAGGAAAGAACCTATTCAAATCTAAAGATGGAAGAAGGAAATTATAAAACCTATTAACAAAGAGGCATGGATATGAGATACAAATTTTCTCCTAATCAAATTAGTCATCTCTGAAATCTCTCTAACCATGTCGGAACCAAGAAGCAACCAACATGAAGACATCTTACACGGCCTTCCCAAAAAGAGCTTCAAAAGGTGTCATTCCAATGCTAGCTTGAAAACTACTACCACATGAATTCCACTAAAGAAAAATGCTTTTCCCAAGTTCTTCTAAAATCAAGAATACTCATTCTCAACCATGCTTGTCTTACTATCCTACTAATTTCATTTTACTATTCTTCATGAATCAACATTCCTAGGTTCTTACTAGTGTCCTATATACTTTACGGAAACTTCCATTATCACTTCTAAAAGTAATTATTGCTATCTCCTTACACCTTTTCCATTACTCCTAGGAAATGATTCTTATCTACTCCACATTTAAGAGTTTGGTTTGGTATTTATCACCTTGTTTTTTAAAATGATAAGGTTTCTAAAAATTTTAAAACATCAAATCCCAAAACCTTTGTCTTTAAAAGTGTTATCTTTTCAGTTTCTATTAAATTCAAAAATACTTGGTCACTTAACATTATTCCCCAAACCTAGAGGGGAAAAACTACCAAATTTTTAAGTCTAAGACTTATATCTCTCTTTCTTTTAAAGACTTTTACAGTTTTCTATAGAAATTTGAATTTTCAAATTTTAATTTTATTAAGTTTCTCATTTCAAAAACTTATTTCCTTTTTCACCAAACCATTTCTTTTAAAATATCTTTAAAATATCCTTTAACTGTTTTTATGGGTTTCAAAACATCTTCTGATTATACCTTACGGTCTCATACCTTAATATATTGGAACTACTTTCTCAAATGAGAAATTATTAATGCTAAAATCTTCTATGAACCTTTTAAAAGAGAATTTCATGTTTATGTGAAATTACAAGGAACTTATTTTATATTTTTCGAAATAGGCTATACAAAGAATGGTGTCTTTCATACCTTGTATGTCTTTTTCATGTATTCCATGTAACTTGCACAAAACATTTTTATTGGTTTCATAGAAAATCATACCATTATTCTTTTCATTCCAATAGACTAAAATATGTTTAAATTATATTCTTCCATGATAAATATTTCCTAATATCTAACATACACGTTTTCCTTTTAGAAAATCTCATCTTCAAAACTGTTTTAAATTTTCCATAACTGCAAAAGCATTTCCTTATACTTATTAATAATAAGTGTACTTTACAAACCATTTTGTTTCTATACTTAGAAATTACTTTTAAAAATACATTTTTATTTGGGTTAAAATGGATGTTGCGTTAAACACCGTTACTACAACCTAAAAATACTAGTGTATGAATTCAATTAAATAAATACCCATAAATCTCTTATACCTATGTAAAAATATTTCCCTTGGGAGTCACATACTATAACAATAGTGTTATAGCCTATGCTCCTCTTATTTTTCACGAAAACATTTATTACAACAATAAAAGTTGTAATCTACATTTTCGATACTTGATACACATTAGGTTTTTATGTTTAAAATCTTTGTTTACTTATAATGAAACTAGCGAGTTATTTATATGTACTCCATAATTCTTCAAAAAGAATTTCAATTTTTCATTATATATAAACCAACTTAAGTTCCATATTATTCTTCAAAAACCCAATGTTTATTTTCTAAAAGAAAATATTAACAATGAAAATTTTCAATTCCAATAATTACAATTTTTTTTTAAATTTCGAAAATTTCATTTTATGGGCTTAGCATAAAGTGGGTCTTCCTACTTACTATCCTCGGAGTACTTTTCCTAAACTAAGGCTTTTACTCCTATTCCTCTTGTATACTCATATTTATTCTAAGGCATCACCGTCAAATCCATTTGTTTGAAACGATTATAATTTCTACAATTACCTACACATGGACTTTCTTCTCTTCTTATCTACTGAATTTTATTGTACATCTCTAACCTTTTCCTACCTCTCTTTGGATTTCCATAATACCAATCCTAAATGTACAAAACCGTTTCTTAAATCCCTTTCATGTGTAGACATTCTCTATGCCCCAATAAACGCATTTCAAAAGTGACACTTCAAGAACTCTGCTCTCAACTGACGAACACGAAGCGTACAAAGAACCTCCTTTTGGTGAATAACACGATCTTCCATATTTCTTGGAAAACACCAAAATGTCGACCACGAATACCACCACGAACTTTATTTTAGAACATCTCTCAAAACATGGTTCATCTAATCTATAGAATAGGCTGGGACATTGGTTAGCCCAAAAGTCATGACTAACCACTCAAAGAATCAGTCTGGTGTCCTAAATGTGGTCTTATCAATGTTACCATCAGCGACCCTAAGCTGATGAAATCCAGTGGCTAAATCAAGCTGAAGAATACTAAAGAGCTAACCAACTGGTTGAAAAGATCATCTATCCTAGAAAGTGAATAATGGTTCTTCTTTGTGAGCTTATTCAATTCTCTATAGTCAATGCAAAGTCGAAGAGAACCACCTACTTTGGTAGCGAAGACAACTGGCGCTCCCTATTTCGATATGTTTCTTCTTATGAAACCTTTTTCCGAAGCTCACGGATCTACTTGCTCCATCCCTTCCTTTCCCTAGGCGCCATATGCCCTACGGGTAATGCTACTGCTAGCCAAATAAATCCTGAAGTCAATCTCTCTCTTAGGGGGGTAGTTCCCTAACCTCCTCAAAGATGTATGGAAAAATCCCTGATGACAGGAACCGAATCTAACTTTGATGATGATGAATCGAGGGAATAAAGGAAGCTCAACATAACTGACCATTGCGGGTAGCAAGAAATCTCGAGAGTCCTACCAATTCATGTCTCTAGTCTAATGACTCTCCTCTCGCAATCTAATATAGCTCCCTATGTGGATAGCCAATCTATTCCCAAAATCATCCCATACCCCAAAAATCCCAAAATATAAGCGTCATAGCCCAATTTCTACGCCTAGGATATAAATTTTCAAACCCCTACAAACCATAGACAAGAGTGCCGATCCTTCTGTAGAGTTTGAAACAACAATGGGGTCTACTACTAAAGAGATGTCTAAGGGTAAACAATCTACCAAAGAACTAGAGATGAAAGAGTGTGATGCTCTAGGATCGAAAAGAGTCTGAATGGGAAAATGTAACGACCCGATATTTTCAACCATTCGCATCCATTATAAGTGTATAGGTAGACACTCATGCCGGAGTTGAATTGCTCAAAATACCGCGTTGTAAATAAAATTTGGCAAATCTCAGAATATACAGTAAATAAATATAATCACAGATCACAGACACAGAGTAAAATAATGCAGCGGAAGTAAAAGAAATAGTAGTTCATGAAGCTAATATATAAATATAACAAGGTTACATAAGATACAACAGAAGAGATAGAGTACAACAGAAGTCTAAATACAATAACCAAGTACAAGCTGAGTAGAACAACAGAACTGAAATAGATAGGACAAGACAAGCAGATAATCTCCAGCGATTCAAATCTCCAGAAAGTGGAATCCGAATCTGTGAATAACTCAGGCTGACCCGAGCGTAAAGCAAAACACAAAACACTCGAGTCAGGACAATATATACTTATATAATGTAAACCAACTCAAGCGAACTGTAATAAGGGTACAAGTAACTTAGAAGATGCTTGGGACCGCCCATCCTCTAAGGATCCGTTAAACTATCTACTATGTAGTAATATACGCTATATACAGTAGTGTCTAATCAGTAAAGTATAATCATATAGAAAATAGCGTTAAGGGGATGGAGAACCTTAACGCGGTCGGATCTTAAAATCATAATCGTAGTAAAGCTCGATATGGTAGGTGACACGGCACAACTAGGCAATGCCAGGGTAGATATACCAATTACGCATCCGGACTGGTGGTGACACATAGCAGCCACTACCGCCCACCTCGAACAACACTCCCAAATCAAGGGTGCGCACCAAATCAATCACAAGTAATAGAATGGTATCGAAGAAGTGTGTCCGATCAGAGGTGCTACCTCATTGGTCCGTCAATCGCTCCTGTTTTAGCCACCTTATGCCAACTCACGGGAGTTGGGTCCACGTATATACCTTAGGATCGTCGCCACCATCCTACTGCATTCTGGAAACTCCACCGCGTACACAGTTGTTAAAGTGGTTTTCGGTATCGACAGAGAGTATGTCCATATCCGATCCCGGTCTCTTTAACAACCAATCGTTATTATAACCCGTGGTTATAATTTAAAAAACAGTATTTTATACTTCAAAATAGAATATCATTTCAAATCCAAATCTTTATCAAAATAAAGGTTAAATCAATTCCAAACCATTTCAATATATTTAAAATATCATATTATTTCAAAACTTTATTTCAAATTATTTCAATATATCAGAATATCATATCTTTCCAAAACTTCATTCCAAATCATTTTAATATATCAAAATATCATATCCTTTCAAAACTTTATTTCAAATCATTTTAATATACCAAAATATAATTTGAGTTCAAACCTAAATATTCAACTTTAAATACTTTTTAAATTTAAAGATATCATTCATTTATTATCATTTCAAGTCACCTTTTAAATAGTTTATATTTCAATCAAAATAATTCATTTAAAACATTTAAAAGTGAATTTATTATACTTTCAAATCAAGTATTAAAATTTCCAAAGTTTCAATTCAATTCAATCATTTACTTCAATTAAATTTCCATAGACCATTTCAAATCTTATAAATTTCAAATATAGATTTAATCCATAAAATAACTATTCAAATTATAAAATAAATTCCAAAGCTTTATTATCCTATATTTCATAAGTACAATATCTTTTAAATAGATTCAAATTACAAGTAAACCAAATATTTTTCATACTAATATAAACTTTAATTATTCATTCCAAGATTTAATATCATTTCAAATTCATTTCAAAATATCAAAATATCATTCATTTAAATTCATTTAAAATACCATTTAATCCATTAATTTTATTAAATTTAAATACCATTTTAAACTCACATTAAAATCAAATTCTTCCATTTAAAACCATTTAAATGTCTCTTCATTATCTTTAGAAATTTAACATTTAATTTCCAAAGTTATATCATTTTCCAAAGATTAATTTTCATTAAAATATATTAAAACAACAAAAATATAGTTTTCGTAGCACTTATAAAATGCTACGTAAAGTTATAGTTTAAAACAGTTATTTAACAAAAGACAGCGCTTAAGTGCTGTAATAGGTTTCTTTTATTTTCTACTAAACTTTAGTTATCTTTATCAACTATAGCACTTACAAAGTACTATAATAGCTTTTAGTTTAAATTAACCCCTTTAGTTCATTTTAAACAATTACATTTCAAAAATGCAGTCAAATCAAATTCAGAGTTAAATTACAATTTCACAAACAATTAACTTTTAATATAAATCATTTTTAACTTATAAAATCATATAATTTCACACTTAAAAACAATCATTTAAATACCATTTATTCTTATGATTTTATAAAGTCAAATTTCCATACAAAATCAAATTAAATAACAATTTACTTATTTAAATTCAATTATTAAATTTCCATTTCTTTAATTAAATTCTTAACTTAACCAATAAGTTTAAATTCCCAAAATATAGCTTATTTCCCTTTTATTTTAGTTAAATAAAACTTCACTTTTAACAAAGATTCAAAATTTCCAATTTTAAGCTATATTTCAAAATTTACTTAAACATTCATTTATTTAACATTTTAACTTATTCAAAAATCATTATGATTTTATAAAATCATTTAAATTACATTTTTAAATCAAAATATTATATTTTCTTACTTCATAAAATTTCCTTTTTAAAACAAAACATAAATTCCAAAATTTACTTATAGTTCAAATTCTACTTTATCATTTACTTAATTCATTATTCAATTTATAGAAAATCACTAATATTTCTATAAAATCATTTTTTTACTTAAATTTATATCAAAATATCATAATATTTATAATCTTAAAATATTTTATAAGTTTTAGAAAAATATATAAACCACGGGTCTGTATATAATTTTCTAGCCTAGGTCAAGTGATACGGATGTCTATCATTTCAATCCGCAGTTTACAAAGAAAAACCGGGTTTTATCATTTCAAACCCGCAATCCCAAGTTATATAAAATAAATAAAAAGTCGCTTAGGCTTATCATTTCAGCCCATAACGATCTTTCCCTATTCTAAAGTCCGTTCGGGTATGTATCATTTCAACCCATAGTGATTTCTAATCTACAGGGAACTTGCAGTGTGATAAACTGATAAAATGAACAGAATAACATGATATAACAGTAACATAAGAGATAACAGGTGTATAAGCATGTGTGAACATCATATGACAATAATATAAATAGATATAGCATGATGATATACTTTACAGATTCAAATGGTGTCGGTTTATCAGTTATATAAGTACATATTATCTGGTGAGAATAACTCACCTTTTTGGTGTTGGAGACTGCAATACAAATGACACAACGGATTCCAGAAGGCACGATGACACAACAATAGGTTTAAGTGGGAAGATATCCAAGCTTATAACTTGTGTTACAACCCAAAACAAAACAAAATATAACACATGAATTTCTAATACAAAACAACATTAGAACAGATTGAAATAAAAGCAAAAATGAACAAGATGATTTTACCATGCCTCAATCACTTCAATGCTTAGCCTAAGGGACTCTTTAGCTTGGCCATAATGATGCTTTGGCTCAGGTATGGCATCATATAGGTCAGGTTTGGACTCGGAAAGGCATGGCTACAATGGAAATGAGAAGGGGTATGGTAAGTTATAAGGCAAAGAATGTTAAAGGTCAAGGCAAAGTGGTTTTGGTACAACATAGGCTCGACCTATGGTCATGTTAGGGTTCGGCCATCATTGCTACAGGTCTGGTCATGTAAGGTACAGGTCTGGAACTGATGTCAGAGGTGATGTGATGGCTGGAGGTGGTGGCTAAGGGGTGGCCAAAGTGATGTATGGAGGGTAGGTGAATATATGTGGCTTGGCTTGCATGTTTTGTGGAGTTTTGTGGTGATGGCTTCATCCAATGGTCACGGCCTGATCCGAAGGAGGGGATAGGTGGTGGTTGCTGCTGTAGATGATGGTGGTGATGGTCAGAGGAGATGATGGTGTAGTGGCCTAGCAAAGCACAAGAGGAAACAAGGTGAAAATCAATGTAAAATAGGAAGAAAAAATGAAAAAGAAGGAGCCATAACTTACCATTTTTTTTCTCAAGTTGAAATGTCGTGAGTTTAAGTGAAGATGGATATTTTCTCACGTGAATGAAGTGAAAAATGATCAGCTGAAAGAAAGAAAGGGGTCGGCCAAAAGAATTGAATGTAGGAGTTAAGAAAATGAAGAGACGGGAAAACAAAAGGACAAAAGCAACTAAAGAGACACAAACCTTTCAAATTTCTTTTATATATATTTGTAATTTATAAATACATATAAAAACTGAGAAATAAAAATAACAACTCAGAAATAAAATAAATATATAAAATAAATAATTAAATTTTTGAATAAATATAATTTAAATTAAGAAAATGGCTTAAAAATGCAAACTAGGCTTTAAAAATTAGAAATAACTTCAGTACACTTTGGAAAAATCTATTTTAATTTAAATACATGTAGAATGCATATAAATAAAGTAAAAACAGCAAATAAAAGTGAAGGCATAAAATAATTAAATAAATTTTAATTATATATAATTAAATTAAGAAAATAGTAAAGAAAATGGAAACTAGGTTTCATAAATTGAAATAAATTCAAGTAAACTTTAGAAAAATTATATTATCATTTTAAAAATATTAAAAGACATTAAATAACCTATTAACACATATTAAAACAAAATATGACAATAAAAATATAATTTATATGATTTAAAATAAATAATATTGCAAAATAAACAGTTTATACACAAAATTGAAAATTACATAACTTCTACAATTTAACTCCGTTTCCAACGAAACGAAAAGCTGTATTCAAGTTATTAAATCTATTTTCATAATAAAAGATAAAATTTATAATTTCAAACTATTTAAAATTTAAATTTAAAAGTCAAAGTTTGACTATTTGACCAAAATTCACATTTTCTGGAAATATTAAATTTAGTCATATTTGAAATTCAAATCCACATCAAAATCAAAGTTTATACTTAAAATAACAAAATTTATTCTTTTTCATAAATAAAGCTTTTGAATCTGGAAAAATCAATTTAAAAATATTTGAAAAATACAGGGTTGTTACAGAAAATCAGAAATAGAAACCAAATTTCCTAACTCGATCTGGTCCGCTGTTGGAAGGTGTTGCATCCAAACCTTGAATCTGCACTGCAGGTGCACTCGCTCCCTGCCCCATCTTCTGAGGACAAAACTTACTAAAGTGACCAGGCTGTTCGTAAGTATAACACTTTACCTTCATCTTTTCTTTCTTGTAGTTTCTTGCATAATGACCAATAATCCCACAACTATGGCACTTCGCTCCCTTCTTCATTTGCTTCTGAGGGCCTTCCTCTTTCCTCTTGTCCTTATCTTTCTTGTCCTTCCACCACTGCTTCTTAGAACCTATAGGAACCTCCTTAAGTTCTCCCTTCAGCTACCAATATGTAGGTTGAATTTGCTGTCTGTCCTCCAAACCTAACCGCCTAAACCTTCGTTCCATATCCTCCAACCTAGCTTGTGTCGCCTTGAAATCCTCTGTGCTAGAAAATGTTCTGCCACCTATGCTAGCGAAGTCCTTGCATAGCTTATAAAAATCGGCTGGTAGAAAAGATCTAACCAACTGGTTGAAAAGATCATCTATCCTAGAAAGTGGATAATTGTTCTTCTTTGTGAGCTTATTCAATTCTCTATAGTCAATGCAAAGTCGAAGAGAACCACCTACTTTGGTAGCGAAGACGACTGGCGCTCCCTATTTCGATATGTTTCTTCTTATGAAACCTTTTTCCGAAGCTCACGAATCTGCTTGCTCCATCCCTTCCTTTCCCAAGGCGCCATATGCCCTACGGGTAATGCTACTGCTAGCCAAATATATCCTAAAGTCAATCTCTCTCTTAGGGGGGTAGTTCCCTAACCTCCTCAAAGATGTCTGGAAAAATCCCTGATGACAGGAACCGAATCTAACTTTGATGATGATGAATCGAGGGAATAAAGAAAGCTCAACATAACTGACCATTGCGGGTAGCAAGAAATCTCGAGAGTCCTACCGAGCATGTCTCTAGTCTAACGACTCTCCTCTCGCAATCTAATATAGCTCCCTATGTGGATAGCCAATCTATTCCCAAAATCATCCCATACCCCGAAAATCCCAAAATATAAGCGTTATAGCCCAATTTCTACGCCTAGGATATAAATTTTCAAACCCCTACAAACCATAGACAAGAGTGCCAATCCTTCTATGGGGTTTGAAACAACAATGGGGTCTACTACTAAAGAGATGTCTAAGTGCAAACAATCTACCAAAGAACTAGAGATTAAAAGAGTGTGATGCTCTAGGATCGAAAAGAGTCTGAATGGGAAAATCAGAAATAGAAACCAAATTTCCTAACTCGATCTGGTCCGCTGCTGGATGGTGTTGCATCCAAAGCTTGAATCTGCGCTGCAGATGCACTCGCTCCCTACCCCATCTTCTGAGGACAAAACTTACTAAAGTGACCAGGCTATTCGTAAGTATAACACTTTACCTTCATCTTTTCTTTCTTGTAGTTTCTTGCATAATGACCAATAATCCCACAACTATGGCACTTCGCTCCCTTCTTCATTTGCTTCTGAGGGCCTTCCTCTTTCCTCTTGTCCTTATCTTTCTTGTCCTTCCACCATTGCTTCTTAGAACCTATAGGAACCTCCTTAAGTTCTCCTTTCAGCTACCAATATGTAGGTTGAATTTTCTGTCGGTCCTCCAAACTTGTAACGACCCGGAATTTTGAACCATTCGCATCCATTATAAGTGTATAGGTAGACACTCATACCGGAGTTGAATTGCTCAAAATACCGCGTTGTTAATTTAAATTTGGCAAAACTGAACATATACAGTAAATAAATAATCACAGACACAGAGTAATAAGTGTAGCGGAAATAAAAGAGATAGTAGTTCATGAAGCTACTATATGAATATATAAGATACATCAGAGTTAGAACAGATACAACGGAAGAGTAATACAATACATCAGATACAAATCAGAATACATCACTGGAATCATCGAATACTGAAAGCAGAATAGATGGTTGGATCTTCAAGCAAGCTCCAACTTCAAAGGCGAGTCTCGAATACTGGATCACTCAGTCTGACCCTAGCGTAAACCAAAACACAAGACACTCGAGTCAGGATTAACATTCTCATATCAATAAATCCAACTCAAGTGAAATAGCAATTGAAATACAAGTAACTCAAAGGATGTTTGGAATAACCATCCTTTAAGGATCCGTTAAACTATCTACTATGTAATAGTGTACGATAAGTAAATAATGTCTATCAGTAATATAAGGTATCAAAATAGTGTTAAGTCATGGCCCATTCCACCCTTAACACATTTTTATTCCCAAAAGCATATACAAGACCGTAGTTTCCCCAAAACCGGAAGTCACCAGAGGGCAATCCATATACTAAAGGTACAAAACAAATTCGTAGTGGTCGCGTATATCGGGATACAAGTATGACAAGGCACATGAGGCAATACCCAAGGTAGTGATACTACCGTTTGCCTGATCCGGACTGGTGAGAACGCAACGCCGCAGCGCCCGCAACACCGTGAAACAACACTCCCAAAATCAAGGGTGCACCAATCGACAACAAGTAATGAGTAGTTCGAAGAAGTGTGTTCACTTGAGGTAGCTGACCTCCATTGGCCCGGCACGGCTCCTGTTTTAGTCATTTCCAATTTGACACAAGTGTCAAGGCTATCCATTATCGTTCTCTTTCTTTAGTCATCACGTACATCATTCCAACCACTTCATTCTGGATCACACTCCACGTATAGTTATTAAAGAGGTTTTCGGTTTAGATAGAGAGTATATCCATAACCGATTCCGGTCTCTTTAATAACTTTCGTAATTATTACACCGATTGGTCGTTTATATATTTCAAAACCAAATCAACTACAATTTCAATTAGAATTCGTAAATCAACATTTCATTTGTCTTTCTAAATCAATTTCCAAAATTTACGTTTCAAAACTTCAAAATATCCATTTCAAAATCTTATAATTCAATTTCAATTTCTATTTTAACAATTCAAATATTGATTCAAGTTCGAATACAAGTTTCATTCCGAAAACATTTAAATAAATTTTATTTAACATTCAAATCAATTTAAAATCATTTATCGATTTCATTCAATATTCGTTAAGTAAATTTGCCATTCAAAACAATTTCTATTAAATTTCCAATTCATTAAATCCATTATTTAAATTCAACTTCATTTTATCAAAACTCACAAATTGAATTAAATTAAATTCATCAAATCAAATTCTTTAAATTTCAAGTCTTACATTAATTTCAATAAATCACATTTTATTTCTTGTTAAAGAAATTTAATTTCACTTATTTACTTACTTAAATAATTTTCCAAAACTTAATTAATAAAGAACTCAATTTCAATTA
The DNA here is from genome assembly GCA_030737815.1 of Allium fistulosum. NCBI lineage: Eukaryota > Viridiplantae > Streptophyta > Magnoliopsida > Asparagales > Amaryllidaceae > Allium > Allium fistulosum. The sequence goes on from CM060905.1 coordinate 290,225,652, forward strand.
TTTACGAAGTAAAATTCACTTATTCAAAAGTCCAATTTTACTTATTAAAGAGTTCAATTCAATTTAATCGTTAAATAATTCAATCTTAAATAATTATTAAATAATTCAAAACTTAATTATTAAATAATTTCAAAGTTTAATAATTTCAAACTTAATTATTAAATCATTCAAACTTAATTGAATCATTTCTCAAATTAAACAACATTCTTTCATCAATTTCATTGTTAATTATATTTTGTTTCAGATTATTAAATATTAACATTTTTCTTTCATAAAAATTCAAATTTCAACTTCATTTCAAAACCATATTATTTATTCAAATAAAATCTTCATTTTATTTTTAAATCAAATTATTGACCAATCGGGTTTTTTTTTATTCTCTATCCTAGGCCAAAGTTTAATTTGGGTATTTATCATTTCAACCCGATTCCAATTCAATTTAAAATCAAAACATAGCAAAGGGAACTTGCAGTGTGATAACTGGGATGGTGTCAAAGTAAATAAACAAGCAATAACAACAAACAATAACAATCCAATATTCAATTCAAATAATCCCGAAATAATCGTATTAATTCGCATTGTTATTTGTACGACTTAATATAATTATTTCTAGAATCTACACTATCATTTCATGTAGATTAAAGATTATTACATTATGGTTTTCACTTGTCATCTATTTACAATTTCATACATTATCAATTTAACAACATACATTCAGTGGTTCAAGGTGTAATTAAACAAATCATACGTGTCAATAGATTTAACAGTAAAAGGGGTCATATTATACAAATTTAACTAATCAATTTTAAACATTTAACTATTCTATATCGAGTTCAATTGCATACTATTTATCAACTTACCTTAACAGTTTAATGTCCAATATAAACATCAACAATCAATCAATTATCAACCAAACAGTATTATCATCACATAAATAATTAACAGATAATGGTGTCAAATGTCACAGGTGAACTGATACAGGCAATAGCATATATAATAGTGTAATTAACTAACAGCAGTATATTTCAATTGTCGTTTCAATTGAAATCAAATTTAATAAATAAAAGAACGTTAATCGTGAGTGAGTGCTCACCTTCCAAGGTTGGAGGAGTTTGACAGCAGAACAAGCTACGAATTCCAAAGCAAAGCAAAATGGACACGATTTGATGGTCAAAGCTGATAGATAGGAGTTGATGAAATCAAGTTAGAACAGGATCGATGAAGATAATTGGTACGGGCGACCTATATATATAAATAACTATATATAGCTATATATGTCAAGTCATACTCTGAATCCAGACATAAATAAAAATAAGGTGAATACGTCATATTTATTTACAAATAAATTTAAACAAATATTAACTAAATATATATATATTTCGAATCATAGTTTTTGACCAAAACACATATATCAAAATCAACGCATAAATATATTACATCCCCCTTTTTCCCATATATATATGTCTATATATATTTCTTTTCAAAATATATGTTCTAAAATTCGTTAGAAAAATCTATTCCAATGTCCTATTATATTATAAGCTACAGGAGATACCAGCAACATCTAAATTTTGAAATAACTTCTAAACGATTATCAACTTTTATATACAATATATATCGTATAAAATCCAATATATATAATATAGAAATAACAACCTTTACTATACATTTATATAAACCAATATATTCAGCAGCTACAACTATATAATATAGAATATACCCATTAAAAAGCCAAAGCTAGAATTGAAACAAAATGAGCAAACGAAACAACTTATATAAAAGGTACAGTTTATATATATAGCACTTATATATTATTATTAAAACTATTTCATAAATATAACATAACCTATGTAACATATGCTGGGATGTACATATTATATACCATTTAATATAAACTTGAAAAATCTTGTCAATACAACTGACATAAGTATTAATATATTAAAACTAAATTTTCTTTGATTCAGAACCTACATTTGCTTTCAAAAATCAACTTCCAAAACAAATATTCACAGCCACAGTAAGCTTATTTTATGAGCTTCACATATATTACATATATTTGCCAAACTTATATGTATTAGACCCAAAAAAAATGTAACATACATATACAATACTGAAACATATAATACTTTATATATAAAATATAATATACCTTATATGTACACCTACCGATTCATATAAAGAAGTTTGTAGCTTACATTCTGAAGCAAACTAAAGTATACAAAATACAAATGTATATACAAAAAAACATAATATATATAACTCAAAAGTAGATATAGCATGTAAACCAAACTCAAATACTCACCAATATCCTAAATAAACAGTAAATGATATAAATTAGAACAGCTTAACTTATATATTTAAACGTTAAAACTGTAAACATAACTTGCAATTATATATTTTATAAGATATCCCTTAATATATATACATTTTAAATTTTTATTTATATTAACAGATAAAATGTGTAACATTTATAATATAAACATAACCTATATATTAACAGATTTAAAGTATATTTATGCAATACCATATAGATGATGCTGCAAAGATAGATGAACTGAGCTTGGTGGAGGACGGGTAGCGGAACGCGGAAAGTGAAGAGGCGGTGATGGGCGAAGGCTGCATCGCGCGGAGGAGGGTAGGAGGGTTAAGGCGAACAGTTGGCGGCGGACGAGGCAGAGGGCCTTCCGGTGGAGTTGCGGTGGAGATGTGTCGGCTGATGTCTGGTTGCTCGCCTGAAGGAGGGGTGAGGCCATGGCTGTGATCGGGTGGCCGAGCTCGTGTGAAGGCGGAAGTAGCTCGGTTTGGTGGGGAGGGTGAAACGGGTCTGTGGAGGCGGTGGTGTAGCAGCGGCGGTTGAGGTAGGGGGGTGGAGCGGAGGTCGGGCTTGTTCATGGTAGAGAGCGGCCATCCATGCATAATCTTTTTTTTTTCTTTTTTTTTATGATGAAGGAGCATTTCATAAAAATAAAGGCTGTGGGTGTGTTTGTAGCTGAGGCCTGGTTTGAAGGTGAAGATACTGGGAAAGTGAAGATGAAAAGATGAAAAGATTTTTTTTTCTAGTTCAGAACAGCAATCAAAGCAAAGTGTTTATGAAAACAATACAAGTCAAACAACCGAAAGCCACACGTGATTCAGGAAATTATTAAAAGTTAACGGCTATTGGCTTATACGTTGGGAACTGAAAAGGTAGTAACCCAAAAGACTCGGTTACAGAACCGATACGCTAGACATTTCGCAGATTACACCGCACACCGAACTCCAAAACTCACATATGATTATACTACGAAGATCAGCATGACGAGACGGTCAAAACGGTATACAGATGTTAGTGATATGATTGAATTTTAAAAATTCAAAATTTTATACTAGCGTACAATGCATGAAAAACAGAGAAAAATAAGATCGACGGAGCTAAAGAAATCCGAATTTGGAAAAACGACAAACTGACATCTTGCTTAGAAGATGGTTTAGAATTTTTCTATGTAAAAATATTTTGGTTTTGAAAATATTCTATTTTCATCGCTTTTTTAACTGATTAAATCGAAGTAAATTTACGCGCAAAATAAACTTTCATATTTTCGGATGAAAATTTACCAGTTGCTATGTTTAACTAGACGCATTCCAAATATCAAATTTATATTTCAAAATTTTATCGTTTGAAATTTCACAAAATTTCAATTAATAACGTTATTAAAACAGTTGAAATTTACGGGTCGTTACACTCTCCCCCACTCAAAACTTTTCGTCCTCGAAAAGGAACGAGGTAGGAGAATAGAAATAACCAGAAAGAAAACAGATTTGAAATACAAAATAAAAATTAATTTAAACCATATAAAGTCAAATTTAAATTAATTTATATTCAATAATTGATTTAATCCATTTGATTTCACTAAAATCAATCTCAACTATTTCTAAATTCATCATCTTATTACCCAATTATCCTCAATTTACAATTTCTAAAACCATAATTTTGAATAGTCTTTTATTATAATCATATTTTCCTCAACAATTTTAAATTCTTCTTTATTCCAATTACTGTTAAATTAATTCTACTTAATATATCTACTCACATATATTTAACCCATATAAATTAATTTAAAACATAAAAGTTTCGATTTAAATTAATTTACATCTATTAATTTCTTTTAAATTCAAGGTATTTTCATATGTTGATCAAATTTTAATTCATTAATTCTTTCGAAACAAATTTATCTCATTATTAACTGAGTTTACTTATTATCCTATCTAACTCTATTAACATCTTTATAATCAAAATTTAGTGTGTAACATTTATTATAAACACTCAAATTTTATTTATAAATTCAATTTATCTTATATATTATCCAATTACATATTCAACTTCTAAATGATTTAGGTAAGTTGTATTAGAATGCAGTTGAACAATATACAAATAAAATTTTCCCAATTCAATTATTCAAGTTTAAATATTTATCCATAATTTTGGTTTTATTTATAATTAAAATCATCCTTTAACAACATTTAAGAATTTAGATTTCCGATTAACTTTAAACAATTTAGAGTTATATATAATATATTTATATCAATCAAATTAAATTCTAAAATAAGATACCTATATATACGTAAATCAAAATATACTGAAGAAATTCAAATCAAAATATTTTTTTCAAAACAAAACCGTAGCAAAGCTACAGAATGGTTTCTCCACTTCGAAACTCGAAAATGAATGTCGATGATGCGGCCGCCATCACCGAAATTATTTTCCAGCGACAAAGAGAAGAGCACTGATTTCAACATTTTAAAAATTCTTTGAAAAACGATTTCTATTCGAAAATACATTCAATAATATATACTGTAAAATTTTAAAACCCAAAGTTCGAAATCACCGGAAACTAAATTCTCAAATTTCTGAATTAAATTCATTTCAAATTCCAAATAAATTTATAAACTGTATTTATAAATTTATTTAGAACAATAAATGATAATCAAATATTATCATTTCAAACAACAATTTAATTAACCTATTAAATTCCAGAAAATTTTTACTTATATTTTCACAATATAATCAAACAAATTTATTTCATTTTCCAAATTTGAAAATAATATTGTGTCAGTTTGCTCTATTCAAGTGTTTTGGAAATCATATCGATAGCGTTGATCAGAGGAATCGATCGAAAACCCAAATCAACATCAACAACTCAAACAACACAGCATATATTAAAACATTTTAAATATTAATTTACAAATACACTTCCTCGCTCGACGATACAATAATAGATTTCAAAACATGTATAGCGATTCAAATTTGATGGAAATCAAATCAAAGAGAATTTTGATTCGAAGATAGGTTTGAAACAAAGATAAGACAATTAAATAACAAGATAGGAAGATGAATAAGTTTATATAAATCGCGAGCAACCTTAACTGGGTCGACCGTGACTTCAAGAATAAGATCAATGTAGAATTCTGAGGCAAATCGACATTTGATCTCAAGAAATAGAATTCAGGCATTGCCGGAGATAGATAGCATCGTAAACCGAGGATACAGAAATCTCCGGTAAATCGATGTCTATTTTAAAGGAGTTTCTCCTTTGCGAATCATTCGAAGATTGGCGAGACTGCCAATCTATTATAGATATCATTCAAAATGGAGTTATGGGGTGCTCCAGAATTGAAAGAAGACGAATAGTGAAGGACACGAATGAATTTCGGAACCGAGGGGAACGTTCCAAAATTCAAAGGAAATGAGTCAAAGGAAGAGATTGAAACTCGAATGAGAGTGATTCCGTAAATACTTTTACCCTATATGTTAAGTTTTGCCTAGAGCTACCAAAGCTCTGATACCAACTGTAACGACCCGGAATTTTGAACCATTCGCATCCATTATAAGTGTATAGGTAGACACTCATGCCGGAGTTGAATTGCTCAAAATACCGCGTTGTTAATTTAAATTTGGCAAAACTGAACATATACAGTAAATAAATAATCACAGATCACAGACACAGAGTAATAAGTGCATCGGAAATAAAAGAGATAGTAGTTCATGAAGCTACTATATGAATATATAAGATACATCAGAGTTAGAATAGATACAACGGAAGAGTAATACAATACATCAGATACAAATCAGAATACATCACTGGAATCATCGAATACTGAAAGTAGAATAGATGGCTGGATCTTCAAGCAAGCTCCAACTTCAAAGGTGAGTCTCGAATACTGGATCACTCAGTCTGACCCGAGCGTAAAGCAAAACACAAGACACTCGAGTCAGGATTAACATTCTCATATCAATAAATCCAACTCAAGTGAAATAGCAATTGAAATACAAGTAACTCAAAGGATGTTTGGAATAACCATCCTTTAAGGATCCGTTAAACTATCTACTATGTAATAGTGTACGATAAGTAGATAATGTCTATCAGTAATATAAGGTATCAAAATAGTATTAAGTCATGGCCCATTCCACCCTTAACACATTTTTATTCCCAAAAGCATATACAAGACCGTAGTTTCCCCAAAACCGGAAGTCACCAGAGGGAAATCCATATACTAAAGGTACAAAACAAATTCGTAGTGGTCGCGTATATCAGGATAAAGTATGACAAGGCACATGAGGCAATACCCAAGGTAGTGACACTACCGTTTGCCTGATCTGGACTGGTGAGAACGCAACGCCGCAGCACCCGCAACACCGTGAAACAACACTCCCAAAATCAAGGGTGCACCAATCGACAACAAGTAATGAGTAGTTCGAAGAAGTGTGTTCACTTGAGGTAGCTGACCTCCATTGGCCCGGCACGGCTCCTGTTTTAGTCATTTCCAATTAGACACAAGTGTCAAGGCTATCCATTATCGTTCTCTTTCTTCAGTCATCACGTACATTATTCCAACCACTTCATTCTAGATCACACTCCACGTATAGTTATTAAAGTGGTTTTCGGTTTAGATAGAGAGTATATCCATAACCGATTCCGGTCTCTTTAATAACTTTCGAAATTATTACACCGATTAGTCGTTTATATATTTCAAAACCAAATCAACTACAATTTCAATTAGAATTCGTAAATCAACATTTCATTTGTCTTTCTAAATCAATTTCCAAAATTTACGTTTCAAAACTTCAAAATATCCATTTCAAAATCTTATAATTCAATTTCAATTTCTATTTTAAAAATTCAAATATTGATTCAAGTTCGAATACAAGTTTCATTCCGAAAACATTTAAATAAATTTTATTTAACATTCAAATAAATTTAAACTCATTTATCGATTTCATTCAATATTTGTTAAGTAAATTTGCCATTCAAAACAATTTCTATTAAATTTCCAATTCATTAAATCCATTATTTAAATTCAACTTCATTTTATCAAAACTCACAAATTGAATTAAATTAAATTCATCAAATCAAATTCTTTAAATTTCAAGTCTAACATTAATTTCAATAAATCACATTTTATTTCTTGTTAAAGAAATTTAATTTCACTAATTTACTTACTTAAATAATTTTCCAAAACTTAATTAATAAAGAACTCAATTTCAATTATTTACGAAGTAAAATTCACTTATTCAAAAGTCCAATTTTACTTATTAAAGAGTTCAATTCAATTTAATCATTAAATAATTCAATCTTATTTAATTATTAAATAATTCAAAACTTAATTATTAAATAATTTCAAAGTTTAATAATTTCAAACTTAATTATAATTTCAAACTTAATTATTAAATCATTCAAACTTAATTCAATCATTTCTCAAATTAAACAACATTCTTTCATCAATTTCATTGTTAATTATATTTTGTTTCAGATTATTAAATATTAACATTTTTCTTTCATAAAAATTCAAATTTCAACTTCATTTCAAAACCATATTATTTATTCAAATAAAATCTTCATTTTATTTTTAAATCAAATTATTGACCAATCGGGTTTTTTTTATTCTCTATCCTAGGTCAAAGTTTAATTTAAGTATTTATCATTTCAACCCGATTCCAATTCAATTTAAAATCAAAACATAGCAAAGGGAACTTGCAGTGTGATAACCGGGATGGTGTCAAAGTAAATAAACAAGCAATAACAACAAACAATAACAATCCAATAATCAATTCAAATAATCCCGAAATAATCGTATTAATTCGCATTGTTATTTGTACGACTTAATATAATTATTTCTAGAATCTACACTATCATTTCATGTAGATTAAAGATTATTACATTACGGTTTTCACTTGTCATCCATTTACAATTTCATACATTATCAATTTAACAACATACATTCAGTGGTTCAAGGTGTAATTAAACAAATCATACGTGTCAATAGATTTAACAGTAAAAGGGGTCATATTATACAAATTTAACTAATCAATTTTAAACATTTAACTATTCTATATCGAGTTCAATTGCATACTATTTATCAATTTACCTTAACAGTTTAACGTCCAATATAAACATCAACAATCAATCAATTATCAGCCAAACAGTATTATCATCACATAAATAATTAACAGATAATGGTGTCAAATGTCACAGGTGAACTGATACAGGCAATAGCATATATAACAGTGTAATTAACTAACAGCAGTATATTTCAATTGTCGTTTCAATTGAAATCAAATTTAATAAATAAAAGAACGTTAATCGTGAGTGAGTGCTCATCTTCCGAGGTTGGAGGAGTTTGACAGCAGAACAAGCTACGAATTGCAAAGCAAAGCAAAATGGACACGATTTGATGGTCAAAGCTGATAGATAGGAGTTGATGAAATCAAGTTAGAACAGGATCGATGAAGATAATTGGTACGGGCGACCTATATATATAAATAACTATATATAGCTATATATGTCAAGTCATACTCTGAATCCAGACATAAATAAAAATAAGGTGAATACGTCATATTTATTTACAAATAAATTTAAACAAATATTAACTAAATATATATATATTTCAAATCATAGTTTTCGACCAAAACACATATATCAAAATCAACGCATAAATATATTACATCCCCCATTTTCCCATATATATATATCTATATATATTTCTTTTCAAAATATATGTTCTAAAATTCGTTACAAAAATCTATTCCAATGTCCTATTATATTATAAGCTACAGGAGATACCAGCAACATCAAAATTTTGAAATAACTTCTAAACGATTATCAACTTTTATATACAATATATATCGTATAAAATCCAATATATATAATATAGAAATAACAACCTTCACTATACATTTATATAAACCAATATATTCAGCAGCTACAACTATATAATATAGAATATACCCATTAAAAAGCCAAAGCTAGAATTGAAACAAAATGAGCAAACGAAAAAACTTATATAAAAGGTACAGTTTATATATATAGCACTTATATATTATTATTAAAACCATTTCATAAATATAACATAACCTATGTAACATATGCTGGGATGTACATATTATATACCATTTAATATAAACTTGAAAAATCTTGTCAATACAACTGACATAAGTATTAATATATTAAAACTAAATTTTCTTTGATTCAGAACCTACATTTGCTTTCAAAAATCAACTTCCAAAACAAATATTCACAGCCACAGTAAGCTTATTTTATGAGCTTCACATATATTACATATATTTGCCAAACTTATATGTATTAGACCCAAAAAAAATGTAACATACATATACAAAACTGAAACATATAATACTTTATATATAAAATATAATATACCTTATATGTACACCTACCGATTCATATAAAGAAGTTTGTAGCTTACATTCTGAAGCAAACTAAAGTATACAAAATACGTAAATGTATATACAAAAAAAACATAATATATATAACTCAAAAGTAGATATAGCATGTAAACCAAACTCAAATACTCACCAATATCCTAAATAAACAGTAAATGATATAAATTAGAACAGCTTAACTTATATATTTAAACGTTAAAACTGTAAACATAACTTGCAATTATATATTTTATAAGATATCCCTTAATATATATACATTTTAAATTTTTATTTATATTAACAGATAAAATGTGTAACATTTATAATATAAACATAACCTATATATTAATAGATTTAAAGTATATTTATGCAATACCATATAGATGATGCTGCAAAGATAGATGAACTGAGCTTGGCGGAGGACGGGTAGCGGAACGCGGAAAGTGAAGAGGCGGTGATGGGCGAAGGCTGCATCGCGCGGAGGAGGGTAGGAGGGTTAAGGCGAACAGTTGGCGGCGGACGAGGCAGAGGGCCTCCCGGTGGAGTTGCGGTGGAGATGTGTCGGCTGATGTCTGGTTGCTCGCCTGAAGGAGGGGTGAGGCCATGGCTGTGATCGGGTGGCCAAGCTCGTGTGAAGGCGGAAGTAGCTCGGTTTGGTGGGGAGGGTGAAACGGGTCTGTGGAGGCGGTGGTGTAGCAGCGGCGGTTGAGGTAGGGGGGTGGAGCGGAGGTCGGGCTTGTTCATGGTAGAGAGCGGCCATCCATGCATAATCTTTTTTCTTTTTTTTCTTTTTTTTTATGATGAAGGAGCGTTTCATAAAAATAAAGGCTGTGGGTGCGTTTGTAGCTGAGGCCTGGTTTGAAGGTGAAGATACTGGGAAAGTGAAGATGAAAAGATGAAAATATTTTTTTTTTCTAGATCAGAACAGCAATCAAAGCAAAGTGTTTATGAAAACAATACAAGCCAGACAACCGAAAGCCACACGTAATTCAAGAAATTATTAAAAGTTAACGGCTATTGGCTTATACGTTGGGAACTGAAAAGGTAGTAACCCAAAAGACTCGGTAACAGAACCGATACGCTATACATTTCGCAGATTACACCGCTCACCGAACTCCAAAACTCACATATGATTATACTACGAAGATCAGCATGACGAGACGGTCAAAACGGTACACAGATGTTAGTGATATGATTGAATTTTAAAAATTCGAAATTTTATACTAGCGTACAATGCATGAAAAACAGAGAAAAATAAGATCGACGGAGCTAAAGAAATCCGAATTTGGAAAAACGACAAACTGACATCTTGCTCAGAAGATGGTTTAGAATTTTTCTATGTAAAAATATTTTGGTTTTGAAAATATTCTATTTTCATCGCTTTTTTAACTGATTAAATCGAAGTAAATTTACGCGCGAAATAAACTTTCATATTTTCGGACGAAAATTTACCAGTTGCTATGTTTAACTAGACGCATTCCAAATATCAAATTTATATTTCAAAATTTTATCGTTTGAAATTTCGCAAAATTTCAATTAATAACGTTATTAAAACAGTTGAAATTTACGGGTCGTTACAAAACTTAACCGCCTAAACCTTCGCTCCATATCCTCCAACCTAGCTTGTGTCGCCTCGAAATCCTCTGTGCCAGAAAATGTTCTGCCACCTATGCTAGCGAAGTCCTTGCATAGCTTAGAAAAATTGGCTGGTGTAGGTGAATTAAATGGATTTCCACCTACCGGTGTTGTATTGGGCACTTGCCCTTGCACTTCTGGTACCGTAGCTCTACGAAACCAATCAGCCATACTATGCAAAGAAAAGAAAACTTAAGCTTGAAAGAATCGAAAGAAGGTTGAACTGGACTTTGAGGGGATTTTTATAAAACCTCTTTTATACTTGAAAACTATTTCTAAGAGTTTCTTTTCTAAAAATACTTTTTAAAACAAGTTATTTTGGAAAATACTTTATTTTTAAAACAAATTTTTAGGAATCCTGTAACCTTAGGCTCTGATACCAAGTAAAACACCCCATACCCCCTTAATATACCCAAAAAGGACACATTAAAAGGCATAGTGCATTGTAGGTATAAATAAAACTAACATAGACTAAGATTCACAAGACAAAGATGGATAAAACAGCGCAAACTTAAAATAATAACTTAATTAAAACAAGCTTCATAAATAAGTCAAATACCAAATACATGTCTAAAAATCCAATATGTCTCATGAAACAAAAACTCATAATCTCAAAAATCAGAGTACATAATATCCCTCATAATAAGCCAGTACACAAAAAGGACTAAAGCTGAAATAAAAGAAATACATAGTAGAAATCTTCTCCAAGCAAACTCCCAGCAACATCAATCTACTAACTTCTCCCTTGATTGCCTAAGGTGGAAAAGGGGGAAATAGAGGAGTGGGTCAAACTAAAAGTCTGGTGAATGATAGTAATTACTAGAGTCTTTAAGCAAGATAAAAGTAATAGACTCTACAACAGTTCTAGCATAAATAAGGATAACAAAGGAAAAAAGGAAAGAGATAAACTGGAAATAAATACGATTAAATATTGCTCAAGATAGGTTAACTTTAATTGCTTGCACTTGTTCTGATTTAATTAGGCTGGATTTCCTAATCATGTAATTAGGATGTGATCCTAATTCTACCCTTTTTTGATCGGCCTGCTACTCCATAGACCTTTCTGTGGACCAGCCGCTACATAACTCCTTACACACCAGCCAATGGTATCTACGGAAGATACAAAAAGCAACTACTGAGGATCTGAACGACATATATAGCTCCCTACAGAGAAGGCAACGGTGTCAACTAAGACACCATACTAAGCGCTTGGAACTCATAGCTATTACTGAGCACCCGAATGGAAGTCGCATGCGTAACTGCCACCATGCCCATGCTACCTATTGCTCCACCTATTGGGTCTTCTTATTACCTCCAACGTACATCATACTGTTCCCCTCATCTCACTTCAGGCTAATGCGAGATCACTGTGTGTCCATAGAAAAATAGGAAAAATGCTGTTGGTACAGGCCCTTCATCCAAACAATATCTAGTTGCGCCCCTTATTCAAATCCCAATGATTTGGACTTCTATTTGACCAAATACTTCCATTCTTAGCATAAGCGTGCCCTAGGAAATGCTATTTGGTACAGGTCTTACTTTCATCTTTGCTTATTAACTTAGATAAATTATTTAAATAAGCCTTTATTACCATTTTTACTTTCTACGCTTATTAATTTATCCCAAGCCTTAAAATAAGCCCCATTCTATTCTCTTTTTCTTATTATAACCTACGTTATAATCATGCTTATTACTTAACCCAAGGTCTAAGTGTGAAAATAAGCTTCTTTCATCTTTTACTTTATTTAGTTATAATTCTAAGTTATAACTATGCCAATTATCTTTAAGTAGTCCAATTCTAATTATAATTAGACATAATTTCAATCGAATTCCATTATTTATTATAGTCTTTATAATTTACATCTTATTTTCTTCATTGAATATTCTTACTTATAAAATCCATACCCGCGTTTAATTTAATCTAATCCAAACGCGCATAAAAGGGGAATGAAGAGAATAGACGCTTGCATAAAATCCAAAACGTCGAAAAGATGTAAATAAGAAATAAATAAAAGTAAACAAACTTAAATACTGTAAATAAATTGTAAATTAATAAAAACCCATGCTTAACAGTAATAATTTTTAGTTAGCAGAAATAATACCCAAATTACTGAAAGGAATAGCTGAATAGACTGAAAATAATTACTGAAAAAGGCTATTCCAAAAATCATTGTAAAACTACAACTATTGGGAACCCTCTTATTTTAAATTACTTAAAGAAATCTTTAAAATAATTACAATCACTCACTTTCGGTCCTTAACTCTTCCTTTTGTCTTCCCGGATCCACTTGGAGTTGTAAAATAATTTTTATTAAAAAGATTCTCTCATTAGAAAATTATTCCTTTTAGGGTCCTTGCTAAAAAGGTGAACCCAAGCGAGGAAAATTTAGAATTAGAAAAAGTGTTAGGTCTAGGGGTGTATTTATATGTGTAGAAGTGGATCTTGGACCATTGGATTTGGAGATTGAATAGGATGCAACCACGTTATAGGCTGAATAGGAGCCATCGGATGCACAAATGAAGGGACTGGATTACATTAAAGGAAAATGACGTCGGTTAGGGGCTCTAGAATGTTCGAACGAACGAAATTTCGTTCGTTCGAAATTAGCAGAGGCGGGTCGACCGCCTTGGTGCCCAGGTCGACCGGCCGGTCGACCTGCCTTATATATATATATATATTCTTTTTTCGTTTTCTACTTATTTTATTTATTTTATAACTTGGTCATATTAGCTCGGTTTCTGAGGCTCTATATATGGAAATTGACCAGAAAATTACCGCGGACATAATGGTGCAACTTTCATAGCTTAATTATGATAATTTCGCAAAGTTATATTATTATTTAATTAATTAACAAATTAATTATTACGGGTTAAATTTTGGGTTGTTACGTTATAAGTCTCCAATCTATTTATAAAACATTCTTTATAAATCTTAAAACCACAGTTATAAAACTTCTCTTTTCGGATATTAGCAACTAATTTATAAATTCTTTTATAAATATCCAAAGCCATTTATAAAACTCTTTCCATATTTAATACTTTTTAGTCAATAAGGTCCCCTTGATAAACCATAAATTATTTTAAATAACTTTAAATAACAAGTTATTATTTAAAAATCCTTCTTTTCATTTTAATTAAATCTCATCCAAAATAATAACTTTAAATCTCATTAACAATATATTAAATTAATTTTAAGAACTATTATTGTATTAATATGTTAACTTCAAAACAATATTATATAATAATTAATTAACTTTAAAATGTTATTAATATAATAATCAATTAACTTTTAAATAATATTAATATGATAATTAATTAACCTATAAATATAATTAAATAACTTTTAAAATAATACATAAATATTCTTAAATAACTTTAAGAAATAAATTTTAAGAATTATATTAATAATGTAATTAACTTTTGAGGAAAATATGTGATCCTTTAGAGTAGAGGAGAGCACATATGTAAATATGTATATATCACATAAAACAAGGTGCTGCCAACATGCCTGGCAGGTAGCTAATCATAGTACAAATAACAAAGAAAATAACTTAGGTACCCCTAGAATGAGCTCCGGCAAGCCCACTGCCCATTACACCCCCATATCGAGCTTCGGCAAGGCCACCGCCCGGTATTGACGTGTTAGAAGTACCTAAAAAAATATGAAGCATCTCAGTGCCAATGATACTATAAGCTAGCTCCATCTGAGATAGAAATGCCACACTGTAGACTCGGAAGAAATGGAAATGCGAAAGATCTGGGATGGAAAGCGCCACTCTGTAGACTCGGTAGAACTGGAGAGAGCGCCTCGCTGAAAAGTAAATCATCCAGAAAGTAGAACGCCGTAATGAAGATGTAGAAGAACTGAGAAGAACTCCTTACTGAAGACCGCAATCTTGCCATCAGTAATCCCGTGGGCCTGCAAAAAGAATCAAACACCATTTCTAGTCAAAACCTGTATCTATAAAAGAAACTAAAAAAATTATAAGAATAATACACATATATGTAAATAAATGAAATTTATGTACATATATATGTATTGATAAAATAAAGTAAAGAAACAAAAGCTAAGATAAAAAGACAGAATACAATAAAAATTAGACTAAAAGACAAAAAAGAATCCATGATCAAAAGAAGTTAAAGATCTATAAACAAAAACAAAAACAAACTAAAACTAAAACTGAAACTAAAACAATTTAAAACTTTTCCTTATTGTCCATTGATTAAAAGGGTATTATGATAATCAGTGAAATCATCATTTGAGTTTGAAAAAATGTTAATACTACAATTATTAATGTCAAAAATATTGTTTTTCTGTTTAAATAACTTAATATTATTACTAACCTTATTAAGATATTCTTTAAAATGGTTAATTTTAGCTAATTTATATTTAGGATTTGATATCCAATTAAAACAAAATGAAGAAATTATAAAAACCAATTTATTAAAATGACTATTATTATTATTAAAAATTCTCTGATTTCTCTCAAACCAAATATACCAACAAATTATAATGGATAAGGTGTCCAGTAAAAATCTGTTTTCCATTTTAAACTTAAATCTAAAATTATTCCAATAGTAATCACAATTAGAAATTTTAGTTGTAAGACTAAAGCTAAAGATTTTGGGAGTATTATTCCAATAAAATTATATTAATAATGCAATTAACTTTAAATCATTATTTAAAACAATTATTAATTTATCTTTAAAAAAACTTTAGTATAATTAACTTTTCAAAATAGAAAGAGGCTTAGCAACTCCAAAAATACTTAATCAAGTCCTTATTAATTTCCTTTACCTATCCAAGTCATTATCCAGGTACATAACACCACATAAGTAAATTCAACTCATAATTAACAATTGATTATAAATACACACTTATGCAGTATTAACCAATTGGAATGTAACTAACTGTCCACACTAATGAAATAGCAGAACGGGGTTAATTTCTGCTAAATAAATGTCCAAATTTAACCTATCCAGTTAACAATAGCATAACAGTGATTTATTCTGCTAAACAAGTGTTCGTTTAATTTGATTAGCGGAATGGGGTTTTATTCCGCTAAACAGATATCCAATTACCATATTCAATCCAATTTAACTCAACCGTATTTTATTTGGCCAAATAAACATAAATAATTAAGGTATATAATTTTAACGACGTTATTAATTTAAAATAACATGATTTATATTCAATATCTTTTAATATGTCATAATTTTTTCAGATGCCAAATCTATCAACAAATTTCACTGGCACATTGTACTCACCAATACGAGCATAACGCAAAAGTTCGCATGTCAATTGGATTTAAAATGAGCTAGATATCATGTTTTAACCTCAATGCATTTACTTATATAAATAATCAAATATAAATTGTTTTCTCACCCAGTCGAAATGGGCCGAAGCCTAAACCCTTCAAACCCGAACCCACCCTTCCCCCTCTCCCTGTTCTTCTTTGTCCTCCTATTAAAACTACTTCCGGTCACCATTAATGTGCACGCGGTGCACGTGCACGAGTTCCGTGCCTACTAATCCAACTCACCGAGGCCACCCACGCAACCGTCATCACCTCCTAATCATGACACCACCATCATCACCCCCTTCGACCCTCCCCAGCCAAAACCGACCGAACAAAATCCCCCTCCCCAGAAAAAATGCGTGACACATTTTAGCATCGATCACCACCAAAATCTCACCACACGACTGCCTCACCATGCTAAAGACAAAACTAACCAGCCTTCGCTTGTTGCCTACCCGATCGCTCGAAAAACTTAACCTTAGTTTAGAACCCTTGTCGATGACCATCATGAAATGTTGCTAAAATCTCACCAAAAATCTTCCTCTTCCATACGAACCCAATGATGCTAGCGGCGTCATCAAATTCTGCATGGATCACTAGAAATTGAATTTTAAAAGTTTTGAACAAATTTCCCTCTTTCTAATTTATGGCGATATCTCGCTCGATTCTTAACGAAATCGAGCATGATTAATTTCTAAAAATACTTTGGATCAAGGCAAACACTTTTCATGTTGGAAGATTTCGCTAATACTTGACGGTTTGGAATGTATCGATTTTTAAAAGAAGGAGATGGTTATATTTTTGAGTTACAGGGGAAAAATGAAGAAGAATCATATGTCGGTGCATTTTTGTGTTGCCTGTGTGTACGTGAATTTCTCCCCTTACATGCACATGGTTTTGTATATATATAACTAAATTTTACTTTACGCCTAAGCTAAGGAAGAGAAGGACACCTAATTAATGCAAAACTACTAATTTGTTAAACAGGGCGAAAAGAATTGTGTGCATGAGTTTATAATGTATGTGTACTAACTTGTTATTTTATATGAGTTTTATTTTCAGAAGTTTTAGGATACCCTGCCATACTATATTCCGTTTGCGTACAAGCCACGAGCGATAGAAATAAAAATACGATCGTGCTCAACGATGTGAGATGATCATAGAACAACAAATATACAGACAAGTTATTAAATTCTGTGAAGTTTCAAAATGCCAACGTTTGCTGTAAAATACATCAAATGAAAATTTACTTATTTTCCAAATTAAAAATTATGGAAACATCCTAAAAATTAAATTAAAAATATGTCATAAAAATTAAGCAGTTATTTTGAACATAGATTTTTATTATATTTTAAACAGAACCCCAAATCAAATATTTAAAACTAATTAAATATTCCAAAAATTAATGTGAAAAAATTTCGTGTCGTTACAATAGTTATCCTAGAAAAACTATGGGATGCGTGATAGATAGTCCACATCATTTTATGTTAAATGGAATATGTGTGATGGATATTCCACAAAATTTTAAATGATTAAACCATATGTGATCGGTAGTCAATATGGTAGAGGATAGGTAATCCAAGTATTAAATACATGTGAGATGGATAGTCCACATAATTCTAAATATGTTTAAATGTGATATGGGTAGTCCACATAATTATAAGATGGGTAGTCAGATTAAAAAACTAATAGTCAGTTTAAATTATGACAGTAGTCATTTGAAATTAAGATGGATAATCTAACGAATTGGGATGGGTAATCCAATATGTATTGCATGATTATAAATGTGATTTTCAATGTTCTAACCATTGTGGTTGTAGGAGCACAGTACATGGTTGTTATGTTTTGATAAGATACTAGTGAGGAAAATCCAGTCCCGTTCAGCGGCGTGGTCTCACTAGATATCTATGTGGTTCGAGATGGTAGGTTATTATTCACACCAGACTGTTGTCTGACCAAAAGTTTTTATGTTTCCCCTTAAACTCTTGGGTACTCATTTGAGTAGGTTGGGAGTAAGGGCTTTTAGGTTCTAGTTAGATGAATAAGCTTCCAAAGATGTGAATGAGGCAAGCTAGCTATTGGGAGCTTTATCTATTTCCGTTGTGTAGTTTGGTTTTGCTTGTTTGGATGTAATGGAAAATTTGTATAATTGCAAGTATCTGATTCTAATCAACCAAGGGGGCATCTTCATATGTCACTCTTAGAGTATTTTGTAATAATTATATTTTCTCCGAACGTGGGATTACGTAATGAATATGAAATATCATTTGTGAAATGAGATATGAAAATTAGCTATTAAGTGTTTGAAATTTTTTCATATTCATGTGCTTTTGATTATTGATATGATTAAAATAGCCACATTTTGTCGTCGAGAATTAATAACTACGGATGACTGTAGCATCCGTAGCAGTTAGTACTGTGCCTCAAAATGGAGGATGTTACATGGACACAGATGCAAACAATGAGACTCTTCGGCGTATCGACATTGCGGGATGCCCATCAATGCGTAGCCGTAGTTATGGAAAATTTAGTTGCATGTGGAAATTATAAGGAAACCTAAGTGAAATAGTTATGTGTAGTCGTAATGTGAGAGATGCAGTCCCATAGAGGGAATTATAGGATAATCCTATGTTTGGGAAGCTCCAGTTGCTATTAGCCTACTGCACCAAAAGGTATTTTTTATGGGCACAAAAAATGCTACCATAACCTGCGGTAGCATTTTATAGAATGCCGTTAAAAACATGCAACTAAAAATCCAAGATTTTATTTTGCATTTTAGTAAACACATATATTCCTTTATTGCAACCGCGTCCAAATGCTACTAAAAATCACTAGTGTAGCATTTGGAAAATGCCCCAAAAGATATTGTTCTACTATAAAATAATTTAATAGCATTTTTAATCACTGCTATAGAGGGTTCGGTTAAACCCAAACCTTACAGTGCGTTTAATAAATGCTACCATATATATTTTGTAGCACTTCATCGGCGCTATATATTTTTTGTAGCGTTTTTCTACAACCGTATTGTTTTGGTAGCATTTTTTTTGCATATTATTTTTGTTGTGTTTGCTAAACACTGGTAAATGCCATCAAAAGATACTCTCTAATTCACTTTGTTCATAGCATATATTATACCGTAATAATAGACAATTAAATATGAAACCAACAAACAACTATATGATTATTACCTTCGAACAACCACAAAATACATAAACAACCATATTAACATAAACACAACTAATACATAACCATACATAGATACACAAGTAGTACATAACCATATATAGATACACAATTTGTACATAATCATACATAAATATAGTAGTTTAAAGATAATAAATTAATGTACAATCCATACATAGAGAAGCTTACACAACTAAACTACCATAAACAAAATGTTATAATAGTGTTGCAGCTGAACTACCATAAATAGCTGAACTAAGCAAGTACCATAAACACCTGAACCAACTATGGACAAGTACCATAAATAATTAGTGCCGGATCAGATCGTTTCTTTGGAAAAGCTGATTTACCTATAGACAAGTAATTATCGATAGTGAGACTCAAGTTATAACCAAACCACAGTAAAACAATTGCATCACCTAATTCACTGGTCCTAAAAATGATTATCCAGCACTAAACATGCAATAGGTAAAGAATTAATAAAAAAATTGGTTTTAACAACATAGATAGTATATCATAAAAGTTGTATGATTACTGAATTACCAGGTTCCTACAACTTATTCTGTGACCTATTGGCTATTGCTAAAACACATCCTAATAAATACTAGGTTGAGGATAATTGAAATATACATAACTACTAAATATACATAACCACATTAAAATGTTTTCTAGTTTTAGAACATTAAGGATAGCTTTAAAATTTGAATCAACATTAAGGATAAACCCTTATGATGGAAAATATACAAAACTTCCAAATCAACCACAATAAAATTAGTTCACTTCAAGTTTAATTTGTCGAATATCAATGGTAGACGCAGAGCAGCCAATAAATTATTGCAGACTAGCCAATAAATAATCAAACCTAAGGAAAATTGAAACTATATTCAAATGTTATGGCTATTAATCGAAGCATGCATTACTTCGTAGTACCAACTTTAAAGTTAGTTGTTTGAAGAATACAAGAAAATTTGCATACACCACCAATATCAGTACCAAGTTTAAATTATGTCCAAATGAATAACCAAATTTGCTTACAAAAGAAAAGGCCAATGCTATAAGTAGCAAGTTTAAACTATGTTAGAAGAGGTGTCTCTTCTGTATGCTTTAAATTCAATTTGGTCTGTTATTATTGTTTTATATATAATCGACATACCTTTCATTTTTTTCCCTAATGACTTTTACGATCGGCCAAGCAACAGTAGTACCAAAGGCATCTTCCATAAACTTCATCTCTGATGTAGGTCACCTTAACACTGCATTTGGAACTCTCACAATTTTAGCCCAAACATTTACAGCATCATGTCCTGATGGACGATAATGGAAAATCGATATTGGATCAATTGAAGTGATAGTTCCTTCAGCCACTACTTCATCCATTTTACCCACATCAATCAACTTCCATTTATGATCTTTTGACAACTTTACAATCCACTGGTAAAAGGAGAATATTATGCAAAATATATACATACACATAAATACTGAATATATATACAATATTTATATTTTACATACAGCCTAAGATAATGCAATGCCTTAAACTTTTGTTTTTTTCTATACATTATTAAATAATGCAGCTGCCCTCAATCACATATACATTTGATATGTAATAAAGTGGGTTCATCATGTATCAATGCATATGGTAAGTAATTAAACCTCATTTTGTTTTAAGAAATTCACATGCTAAAGTGATACAATAAACATGCATTATTACCTTCTTTTTTATATGTGATTTTATATCGAAATCACAACATAATTCACACCTATTTGCGACTCTAGGTATTTCATTCATTTATAAAACAAACCTATGAAAAAAGTAACAACATTGATACACAAGAACCACAATTATATTCATCATAAATGAGAAAAAGAAGAACCGGTTAGTATTCCTTCATTCATCATGTATCGCTGACCAAGACCATTCAAACTTATTTTCTAAATTCAAGCTTCAATTCAACTCAAATCTTACATAGTCTCTTTTATAAATTGACAATTGATTCCCCCTACTCTCCATACAAACAACTCAACTAAACATCTCTAGTCCCAACTATAATTACAATGCAATAAACTCTCCTAAATTATTCAGGTTCAAATTCAATTTCAAATGAAAGAAACAAAAAAGTAAATGGAAAAACATTAAGATGGAGAAGAAGACAATGGTGCAAAAATCGATTCAAGGGAAAATACTTCAGAATATAAACTACAGAATATTTACTTACAGATTGTTCTGGTTTCTTCGAGATTATGGATTTGGTTCTAGGAGAAGAAGTCGCACCATTTCAATTTCCATTTCTATTTTCTTTTCAACTTTAACTTTTGATTTTGGCTATGCTACTTTCCTACTAACTACATCTGCAATGCACGACATCAGTGTGGGTTGCCATAAGTAAGCATCTCCTTTTTTACATTGTCCACCCAAATTACAACAGTAGACGACCCCCAGCGGAATACCATTAACAATATGTTCTGGATCACTAACGTAGATTCTTCCTCTGGCAACTACCCCCTCACCCTCATTCCAACTACAAATCTTGCATTTGTGGTCTTGGGTGCTACTTTACTCTAAAAATGAGATGTGTAAATCAAGGGTTTAGTAATTAAGTGAAAATCTTGTACATGACATATTCCTATATTAAATTTGTGGAAGACCTACAAGATTATTGTGAATTGTAAAATTTTCCGTATTGACTTCATTCATTTCCTCGCAACACCATCTTAATGCAATTAGCTGGCCATGCTACTACTTTTTCTTAGCGTTTTATAATACTGACATGTCAAGTGTAGGTCTCCACAATTAAGCATCTGGTTTAGCCATGTAATTTATAACAATGCTATTTGCATTTTGTCCAATACGAATGCCATTGACAACCTTATTTGGGTCAATAGACAACACTCTCCCTTCAACAACAACTTCAGAGGTTCCATCCTGATTCAATAGCAAACATTTGTTGTCATTGCCCTATAATTATTCAGCCGAAAATTATATTAATTACTGGATCAAAAACAAAAATCCAAATGTTGTTTCTTCAGTAATATAATTATTTTTTACCAATTCAGGTGTGCTCCCTTCTTTGAACTTTCTTTACCTTGCGCCAAAGCACTAGTATTAGGATATTTAAATCTTAGGAGCTCTTAAGTGGATATGCACAGTTAAATTATAGATAACCATTGATCATTTTCAATCATACTGCAGTTAGCCAATGAATGAAATCGGGGAAATAGCATATTCAAAGGAGCATTTAGCTAATGAAGCTATTAATTAGTTTCGGCATCTTTACAATGATAATGTTTTCAACAATCAATGGCCTGAGATTATATGTAAGAAAATTCTGCCTAGAAACTCTCAAATTATTTTCGACATCTTTACAATGATACTGTTTCACATATTTTAATTGTTCTTAAATATGTAAGAAAATGAAATATCCCTTATTTTATATTTTACATATATAAATTACTTTTAAAAGTTTATCTTCTTGTCCATCAACATTTGTACCTTACTCTGCAATTATGCTATTTGCTATTAACACTGAGATACTCGTTGTTTCCTGGAGATTTGACTAGGCAACTAGGTACTCGGCATCCAGGAGTACTTGGCATCCAGTAGTACTCGGCATCCAGGAGCGCTCAGCACTATTTGCTATTAACACTGAGATACTCGTTGTTTCCTGGAGATTTGACCAGGCAACTAGGTACTCGGCATCCAGGAGTACTTGGCATCCAGTAGTACTCGGCATCCAGGAGCGCTCGACATCCAGGAACGCTCGGCATCCAGGAGCGCTCGGCATCCTGGAGCGCTCGGCATCCAGGAGCGCTCGGCATCCAGGAGCGCTCGGCATCCAGCAGCGCTCGGCATCCAGGAGTACTCGGCATCCAGCAGTACTCGGCATCCAGGAGCGCTCGGCATCCAAGGAGCGCTCGACATCAGGAGACGTTCGGCATGTACAAATGTTCGGCATGGCTGGATTGACCGTCATAAGCTATTGATCGGCCAGATACTTCGTTCGGCCAGAGGCATCGATTGGTTAAGGGCAACGCTCGGCCAGAGCCATTGTTCGGCCAGAGACATCGTTCGGTTAAGGGCTTCATTCGGCCAAAGGTAGCGTTCGGCCAGATGCTTCGATCGGCCAGAGGCACGTTCGGCTTCGATTGCTATTCGATCTACTCTTCCCACACAACAAGCGCCTCGTTCGGCATGGAGAGAGTGGTTCGGCATCCAACCGTTCGGCCTGTTTGGTTCGGCATAGAGCGACCACTCCATTTGGGCCAAGGTGTTCGGCTGCCAAGCCCACCTGGGAAGTCCAACCCATCTTTGTCTATAAATAGAGGGATAGGGGCACAGTGAAAAAGGACCTTTTTTCGGGAACACTAGGGAGACTCTGCCGCTTTCAAGACTCATCTTCTCTACTTAGCAATTGTATTCAAGTATTTGATCTATGGATTGTATCTGTAATCAATCATTAAGAAGAGCAATAAAGTTTAACCTCAAAGTGGACGTAGGCAATTACGCTGAACCACTATAAAACCGGTGTTCTTACTTTCTGCATTTAAATTAGCATATTCTTCCTTGTTTAATTTATCTTCATCACTTATATCTCTACACAATCTTTCTCAACGAGGTTAGTGACCAATTTTGGTGCTAACACTTTGGTGCTTTCACTGAGAGTTCCTTTTTATGGGTCGCCTCAAGACGAGTGACGGCCTCGGCAGTGTCTTTTGCACTCTGCTCTGCAGCTTCAAGTTTCGACTTATATGAAGCAAGCTCTTCATCTTGACTCTTGATGATGTCCTTGTCGAAGATAGCTTCAAATGGTCAATCTCCTATTGACGCTCAACAGATACTTCGGAGACTTTTTCAACCAAATGTGCAAACGCGTCATGTTGAACGTAGACGTCGTTGTTGCAGGCGAGAGCGCTCTATTTGACGTGCCCTGGGATGTGATGAATAGCTGGGAGAAATTTCAGGCCATCGAAGAAGATTTTTGGAAATTTAGCCTTAAGATCGACCATCTTCTCCGCTATTGTTGGGTCAGCCGCGGGAGTAGGGGGAGGAGGCTTTGAAAGTTCTTTCCTTTTCCGATGCTCCCGAGTTTGCCTTATGCTCGACGAGCCGGAATGTTGTTCTCGGGAGACATCGAGTTGAGACCCCTTCTGCAAAATTTTTTCCCTATCTGGCTCAGTTTGAGGAGGAGGATCACGAGAATATGAAGACTGGGAGTATGTTTTCTTTCGATAAGACGAATTGCGAGGACGGTTGTCTCGATCCTCGTAATCATCTCTGTCCCTGCGTCTACCCGAACCTGAATCCCGTCCGGGATGATGAAATATGGAAGAGCCGTGGAGGCGATCGAGTCCGTGGGAGCGCCCCATGTCACCTGCAAAGAATAAAAGTTTAGGAAAAATCGGGGTAATGAAAAACTTGAAGTTTATGGTGAAGTGCGTGTGTGTGTCCTAGTGTTCCCCCCGACGGACCGGTTCCTTTATCTTTACTGATTGGAGTGTTATCTCCCTGGACTGGGGGTTGGACTCCCGCATTGCCACTAGCGGGCGAATGAAATTTAAAGGCTTCCGGGTCATCGAAACCATAATTCAGTATATCGTCGGGGATGGTAAGGTTTGATAGACCCTTTAAAGAACTTTCCACGTGCTCTGAAGAAGCCTCTTTCTCTGATGGGATGAGCGTAACTTTTGAAGTTCCGCCAACTTTCTCCTTCCGTATCTTGTACGTCAATTTCTTCTTTACCTTCGAAGGGGAAGATGACGTTTCAATATCGTGCACTTCGACCGTCGGGTTACAAGCGGGACCCACATTCTCGCCTTGAGTCTCAGGAGCTTCATCCTCCTTGTGTTCACCCCCTTCGTGTGCATCGGGAGTATGGCGTGATGACGATCCAGCTTGTTTTTTCCCTTTAGCGGGAGCGGATTTAGGGATGGAAACGCCCTCCGGAAGGCTAATCCGGCGACCTGGGGCTAACAAACCGAACCTCGACAATGATTCATTTGAAATGATGGTTCGGATCTCCCGATCCTCGGCAGGAAGAGCTTTAATGGCTTTGACGGCCTCATAATATCCTCGGCCTTCAGGATGAGGGTTAATACCTAAAAAGATGAAACAAGGAGTTAAAAAAAGCATAGCTCCGATTGAGCGTGAAGAATGACTCAGGGAAGAGACTTACTGCCTTCGACCCATCTCCTCGCAAAACCAGGAGGGCAACGCACATAAAACCATTCCTGTTTGTACAGGGCGAATTTGCTACATGCTCCGGTTAAGATCTGGCATTTGTGGTACAGCTCGAGGAACATGAAGGAGGGGCTATCTTTTCGCTTCTTAATCATATAAATATATCTGATGTCGCCGGAAGTTGGAGGCCTAGAGAAGACGACCATGAAATGTAGATAGGTCTCGTATATGAACGCGTGACCGTTTGGATGCAGCTGCGACGGGGTGATGTCTATGTACTGCAACACGTCCCGAAGAAATAAATTGAATGGAGGCACGCTGCCCATCCAACACATGAACTTGTTACAAGCAGTATATCCGACTGGGGGCAGGTGAGGACGATCATGTCTCGACGGGACCAACACATCGGCAAAAGGGATTCCATGGATGGAGCATATTCACCGAAGCGCGACTTCGTTAATCTTCGAAGCCTGTGAGTCGAACGGATTGTCTAAGAGAATCGTTGCCTCCAGGGCATAAGGAGCTAAGTTATGAGCAGGGGAAGTCGACGGATTTGAAGTGTCCACGACTTCTTGCCTTGATGACGGCCTAGGGCTATCAGATATAGTAGCGGAGCTAGGTTTTTAGACATCCCCAATAAATAGTGAATCTGTCTAAGCTCCTGTGAAAACTATACTTGAAAAATGTTCAATGTTAGAATTAACAACATGAATATTCCCCCCACATGTTGTGTAAACTAGTGCAAGCAATCGTGTATAAGCGTTGAGAATCTGAAGGTTACAAGGATATAAAAATGAGCTTTGAATCGTCGCCTTCGAAGACCGTCATCGCTGACCGTCTCAAAAAGCCCACCTTGTGGTGATTATAGTTTCAGATTCAGAAAACGTATGTTACTCTAAGTTTAGATTTATGTCTACTAAAGCTAGGGAGTTAATGATCCGGGTCAGTTTCATATGCTAGTGTGCTTAGGTCCTGGTCCTTGTTTTGCTATATGAATAGGCAAGGTTAATAAGTGTTCGGCCTAATTTATGCTCGGCTAAAGGTATCGTTCGGCATGTTCAGTTAAGTTTTGTCCGGCCAAAACAGGTTTCAGCATTCACAAACGTTCGGTGAAGTGTGGTTCGGCATTCATGTGGTTCAGCATTTATGTTGTTCGGCGTTTGTATTGTTCGGCATTTATATTGTTCGGCAT
Source organism: Allium fistulosum (assembly GCA_030737815.1). Classification (NCBI taxonomy): domain Eukaryota; kingdom Viridiplantae; phylum Streptophyta; class Magnoliopsida; order Asparagales; family Amaryllidaceae; genus Allium; species Allium fistulosum. Next base: position 290,252,831 of record CM060905.1, read on the forward strand.
TTATGTTTTTCGACATTTATGTTGTTCGGCACCCATGGTGGTTCGGCATTTGTGACTGTTCGGCAAAGCATCATTCGGCCAAAATCTTGTTCGGCCGGGACAACGTTCGACATCCTATCTGGCTCATACTCCCTCCATATCCTTCCATTGCACTGCCCGGCATATGACGAATCATGCCGAGCCAAGGTTACGCCGGGCGCCAAAGCTCGACACACCGTCCTCTACAGCGACCTCATTCCCCCTTTTTCTTCCTCCATCCACACCAAACCACGAGGACAAATCATTCGGTGAGTCATATCGAACCATCCTGTTCGACATTCCAGCCAACTCCTACCTTCCTCCACATCATCTGGCCCTAAAACTCCACGCAGCACCTATCAATTTATGGACTCGAGCTTCATGATGAAACCCCTTTGTGGATTTAGTTAAAGGGATTGTTACCTAGTTAGTAGATCGCGACTTGGAGAAATCTGGAGTTTGGGCCGTGGTTTTGATTAATGACAAATAGGTTAGGAAGGGTTGTTAAGTCTTTGAAGGTTGTCAACAGGCGAGTTTCTCGAAAACAAGATAGAAGAGGTGAGTGTGAAAAGAGAAGGAGGAAGAAGGCGTCGGCTTTTATAGGACAGAAGGAGAAGTCGAAAAGGCTATATCCGGTGGAACCGGTCAAAGCCACAGTGTTCGGCATCGGCATACAAAGTCGTTCGGCATGAGGAGCGTTCGGTTTCGACTGCCTCGTTCGGCATCTATATCACGCTCGTAACACACCTCCACCACTGATATTCTCAAGAAGGCATCTCCAAGGAGAGTTAACCTAGATTCGAAGCGAAGTACGGGGGATATGCAATTCAAAGCGTATCACGATTCAGTCACGTAATACACTTTGGGGGGCAAGTGTTTCCTGGAGATTTGACCAGGCAACTAGGTACTCGGCATCCAGGAGCGCTCGGCATCCAGGAGTGCTCGGCATGCTCGGCATCCAAGGAGCGCTCGGCATCCAAGGAGCGCTTGGCATCCAAGGAGCGCTCGGCATCCAGGAGTGCTCGGCATCCAGGAGTACTCGGCATCCAGGAGTGCTCGACATCCAAGGAGCGCTCGGCATCAGGAGACGTTCGGCGTGTACAAATGTTCGGCATGGCTGGATTGACCGTCATAAGCTATTGATCGGCCAGATACTTCGTTCGGCCAGAGGCATCGATCGGTTAAGGGCAACGCTCGGCCAGAGCCATCGTTCGGCCAGAGACATCGTTCGATTAAGGGCTTCATTCGGCCAAAGGTAGCGTTCTGCCAGATGCTTCGATCGGCCAGAGGCACGTTCGGCTTCGATTGCTATTCGATCTACTCTTCCCACACAACAAGCGCCTCGTTCGGCATGGAGAGAGTGGTTCGGCATCCAACCGTTCGGCCCGTTTGGTTCGGCATACAGCGACCACTCCATTTGGGCCAAGGTGTTCGGCTGCCAAGCCCACCTGGGAAGTCCAACCCATCTTTGTCTATAAATAGAGGGGTAGGGGCACAGTGAAAAAGGACCTTTTTTGGGGAACACTGGGGAGACTCTGCCGCTTTCAAGACTCATCTTCTCTACTTAGCAATTGTATTCAAGTATTTGATCTTCGGATTGTATCTGTAATCAATCATTAAGAAGAGCAATAAAGTTTAACCTCAAAGTGGACGTAGGCAATTACGCTGAACCACTATAAAACCGGTGTTCTTACTTTCTGCATTTAAATTAGCATATTCTTCCTTGTTTAATTTATCTTCATCACTTATATCTCTACACAATCTTTCTCAACGAGGTTAGTGACCAATTTTGGTGCTAACACTCGTTTATCTCAGGACTATGAAAAAGTTAGCTTGGTTAAGGTGCAACCCCTTCCCAGTGCCCTTAATTGTCTTATTTTATCTTGTCCCAATACATGTATCTCCTCCTTCGTAAATAAATACATACATATAATGTACGATGGTAAAATTATTATAGTTTCAAACAAATTTTAATATATTAATAAAATAAAAAATTCTTACAATAGTGTTTGTAGCATTCATGGTCACTGATTCACCATTTTTTTAACACTAGTGTGAACCCGTGCTTTGCACACGGGTATTGTGAACATATTATACTTATATATTCCAAAGGAAACGGTTAAAATGGGTATGCAACCAAATTTGTACAATGTCTAAAATATGAATATTAGACACGTAGATCGCCTGAATAGTACCATATCTTGTTTCTTAGTTCCCTTGTTTTCAGTGTGTTGCATAATTAATATAGAAAAGTCAACATTTTTCTAAAGGATATACATAATTTATTGATAATGAAAAGAAGCATAGTGGAATATACAGGGAAGCGGTAACGCATGGTATAGAAATATGCCAACCTAAAACTCCAATTATAAATACCTGAAATATTAAACATGCAGGTTTCAGCATAGAAAAATTTGAGAACAAAGATTTACAGACTAACAGCAACATTGTAGCCTAATCAGCCTATCTTCAACTATAAATAATAGCTTAAGAACATATAGATAAAAATAGATGTTGGTACACCAAATGAAATGAAATCACCCTTTAGTTGTCTAAAGAGTATAATGTAATTAAAAGCAACACATAATTCCATGAATAGATTCATCTAGAAAATAGTGGCCATCACAGATGTATATTACGGATAAAAAGTACAAAACTGACCCCAAAAAATAAGCTTGAAATGAATTATAAATTAAGACCTCATATACTTGTATTTATCTTTTATTTTTAAATGACGAAGATTATATTTTAGTATTGGGCGCTTACACACATTTGATAATTATCTAAGTAGCTCTTAATGTTTTGGACATGCTTTGCAAATATGAAAAAAAATAAAGCCTGCTATTAGCCTTCACCTGAAAGTATATGCCTAAAGTAAAGTGAAAAAATCCTGGAAGTAGAACCTTTATTCATGATGTTGTCTTCTGTAGTGCATATATTCGCAGCTTAGATTATTAGAGCTTAGATGATGTCATATTGTGGTTTCCCACTGCATTCGTGTATCATCTCTGTTAGGTTATGGACTTAAATCGAAACCTTTCTTTGCTGAAATTGTACTTGGCTGAAACTGCTCTTTCAGCTAACATGTGCCTGTTTTCCTGATTCTGAACTACTTTAGTTTTTTTTTTGCAAACTACCACCTTATTTCTTTGCATCCTACCTGATATGTTGCGGCCTTGTTTGATTCAGCCAGATGCTTTTGTAACATGTTCTGCCCCGCCAGTCAACTTCAGCACAGTGCAATACCACCTACAAAATACACAATTGTTAAGTAAATAGTTTATTTATTTATTTGTTTGTTGTATGAATAGATTAACTTATGTAATTTTATTTGACTCAGTAGGCCTTGCTTGATCATCGACTGATGATCCCTGTGGCATTGATTCGTTTTATGATCATATGACATGAATAATAAGCTTATACATCAGCTACCAACCTTGTTGGTAGTCTTTTATTTGATTGTCAAATAAATATTTCGAGTGCTCTCCTCAGTTTAAGGATCGTTGTTTCATTAACAAAAAAGAGAGATACAAACTTAATTGGTACTGTATATTATGGTAAGAAGGAACAAATTTTAGTTGACTGAACAACAATAATATAACAATCAGATATTACATAGAAAATAAAACTAACCTTCACATTGTAGATTTGCTTAAGTGTTATTTCAATGGAATAAACATATATTAACCATTAACGGTCTCATTAAAATATCCAAACTAGCCTTCAAGATCTTTTATTTTGGTCATATACGAATCGAGATTCTTATTTTGTAGTCTTTTTGGAGGAACATGCATCAAGTAGGGGTAAATTAAAAATTGCACATATTTATTCTTAAACAGTCAGCCTATACATTTATATCAATAATAATATATCAATGTCTGTAATCATATTTTAATTAACGATGATAATTAACTTCAAGAAGTTAATATATTACCATGACACATTTCCTTATGTCAACAGTTGTAAATTTTTAGACATAAATAACTATTTAATCTTTAGAAGTTATATAACATATAGTCTTAAGTATTATTCAGGATCTTATGCAATAAGCTGTAATGCTAAAATTGGGGTGTAGCATTCCATGCTTAACATAAATTTCTACCATAGTCCGCCCCTCACATGTAGGAGCAAATTGATGCTTAGTTTGTTAGGAATTTTATATACAAAACAAATATTATATAGAAAGTTTAGAATTTGGATATGGTATGAAGCATAAATAATGTATTATTATTTTCTAAAACATATTTATGAAGCAAGTCATCCATTTAAACAAAAATTCATGCTTCATTCCCGACTAAGATAGTCCAATCTAAAAATTACATTTATTAGTAGGATAATTTTTCTGTACATTTGTATTTTTATAATCAATGCACTAAAACCATTTTAGATTACATGAAATCACTTCCCATAAAAGAAAAATCCCATGAATCTTTTTTCAGTCCTTGCCATATATCATTTTAGATTGACTCATAATATGTACAACGTTATAATTTTTTACCATATATCATTTTAGATTGACTCGTAATCTATACAACATTATATTTTTTGCCATATATCAGTTTAAGAAGAAGAAAACCATCTTAAAAACTTGATACCCCATAAACACAACTCAAGCTATAAAATTTCAATATAGGAAACTTTGATTTGAAAAATATGAAGTTATTGCACATGGAATGGTGAATGGGCTATCCTAACAACTTTATATTAGAAAGGTGTAAGGGATGCCTAATGGCAAGTGCAGCTTGAATAATGGAAAATTACATAACAAAAACGGTTCAATTATTTCCTCCTATTGCTAGACAACTATTAAGTTTGGTCACTGGTATTGATATAGAAGGTATAGGAGTTTGATAATTTAGAAATTTAGTCACCATAATTATATTTTAGTAGAGGACTTTTTTGGGGTGGACCAAACAAAACAAAGAATTTAATTTAGGGTGTTGTAGTCAACATAAATAAATGAAATGATATATCAAAAATTAAAAGGAATTAAATCTTTCTTAAAAAGTACAAACTTAACAAAGCTTACTTTTACGTATTTTGAACTATATTAGATTTGGTGCTTGAATTTTTCTCCTCTTTGAAAATTCTAGTGAGTTCGGTAGGCATTTAGGGTCAGCGATTTCATATAGAAGCAAGGATTAAAGATCTGGGAAAATAATAATAAAATGTTTATATGAATTCAAAGATTAATTTGATGATAAATGTTAAATATGATGTTCAAAATATACCCATTCTTTAAAAATTGGTATAATGACAAAAATGTTTGGTAAGTGCCAAGTTTATGCATCACAAAAGATGCACACTTAGATGTACAATTTATGGAAAATATTAAACCATTAATCAAAGGTGAAACATAGTTTTGTAAACTAACAAATTATATATTAGTTAATATACATCATTTCTACTTCTGGAAAGAAAAGTTTATAAAATCTATATGGTCCTCGTCTCTTCGTAATCCAATTATAATTAAACCATTATCCACTAAAAAAATCATGAAGTCGTTACTATATAACCAAACTATCAGAAATGTAACAATAATTTATATACTACTGTTATATTGCTGATTTTACTGTTATATGGTCCTAAAAACAATATATTATATATCATTTATAGTCTGTTATACCGTAACATACCTTTAACTCTTTCTAGACAAATCTCTTCTAAGAATTGATAGGAAACACATGTACAGGAAACATATATGATTATGGAACTCGTCTTTTTCTCAAATAGAATTCGCTGCAATCTTTATGCACAATAACAACCATGTAGTAAAAGTATGAACATATTACAACCAACGCATAAATAAGTAAATTGTAAATAGTCTAAAAAAGCAAAATCAATTTAATGTATTTACTCCACCAGACATGGAGCTACTTTTTCAAAAATTCAACCTTTTTGTGATGGAATAGTAATGGACATCCAATACTGATTAAGTAATGGATTAGCATATTATGTGATGATTGTTGGATGATGGAAAAGTAATGGACACCAAATACTGATTAAGTAGGTGGATAAAAGTAAATCCTTTTTGTGAGTCTAAAGAGCATGATGTATATAAAATGCTACCGCATTTGATTTTTGATAAAAATGTTGGAACCTTCTTCTCACATCATTTATTTATGTCCCTTCTTTTAAACTCGTTGATAAATTAGTAGTAAATGTAATATGGTAAAATAGAAGTAAATATAACTTCAACTGTAAATATAACTTCATTGTAAATATAAATTTCAGTTGAACAAATATTTAAAAGATTTGTATTACCATTAATGATAATTCAACTCTAACATGCATACTGATCAAAAGAACATGACAAAGAAGCCACGAAGTATAACATGGACAGTAATGATATTTTAATATGAATAGATAAAATATACCTTTTATAGTCAAAATTTACAATCGCTTATGATTAGCCCGGATGAATTACAAATCGAAAAAACCATGGAAGATCAGATCTAGGATAGAAATTCTATTGAAGAGTTCTAGAACTCAATAAATTAGACCTAGAGAAATTACCATAAAGTACACATCAGTAACGAATTTGTAGTTTATTTTTAAAAATCAAGAAAGCTATTTGATACAGGTAATGGCGAATTTTAAAGTCGTGCTATATATAGCTCAAGGCCTTTTTATCCAAAAGGCATCAATAATGAAGAACGGGGTTTTTCTGACTCAATGCCTTCTAAAAATTAGCTAAACTGATGAAACCGTGACAGATCAGTTTTTCTACAGAAATCATCTGTTTCTAATGAAAGTATCTTTCAAGGCAGCCCGGGTAAATTAACAACATACACCAATAACTTCAAAGAACTAAAAAAGGAAACAACTTGTCATTTACCCACTGAATGTTAAGCCTCAAGGCAATGATTTTCATAAATTAAAATTAATCCACCATTTTTTAAAACAGTGGAATATTTGGACAAAACAAATACCTTGGTTTTGCATTTAGATAAATTTTAGGTATCCACAACTTCTTTTATTCTAGGATGAAATAGGCGTATAAATGCATTTTTCTTTCTTCACCATGTGAAATTCCAAAGGAAGAAGTAAATATTATCAAGTAAATAAATCAATGAAGCAAATAATTCTCAATTGTAAAAATAGTTTACAAAATGAAAGGTCAAGAAAAATAGAAAAACAGGGACTTTGTCCTACTTGTACATATATTGATATGTCACTAGCTATTAGATTAGGCAAAACATTCACCAATGAAATTATTATTTTTCAAAGCCCGTCAAATAGTGGTAAAAGCACTAAATCAAAGGTTGTGATATCCTATCGTTGGGGCATCAATAACCATTTTCTGAAAAACAGTACTATTGGCATATCTAATAGGTGAAGTTTATAGTTTTCCATCTTCCAATGGCCTTAATCTCACTTATATTCATTTCTAAAACATTGAAACCCATTATTTAGCTTCTTTCCTTGAAAGTGGCATGTGTTGGAGCCAAATAAGCCACACACAATCAATAAATTCGACTAAGAGAAATTACCATAAAGTACACATCAGTAACGAATTTGTAGTTTATTTGTAAAATTAAGAAAGCTATTTGATACAGGTAATGGCAAATTTTAAAGTCGTGCTATATATAGCTCAAGGCCTTTTTATCCAAAAGGCATCAATATTGAAGAAAGGGGGTTTTCCGACTAAATGCCTTTTAAAAATTAGCTAAACATATGAAACCATGATAGATCGGTTTTTCTATAGAAATCATCCTTTTCTAATAAAAGTATCTTTCAAGGCGGCCCGGGTAAATTAATAATATACACCAATAAGGTAGATTCAGTAAAGTTGGCCATCGGCATATGCCTAAATAATGTCCAAGTTATATTAAACTTGATGAATGGAAAGACACTAATTAATTACAAATAAAAAAATAATAATTACAGTAAAAAACATTTGAAAAAGGGTTTTGGCTTGAAGTTTATTTGTACATAGTGTGGAATGAAATAAGGTTCTATTGAGGAAGAAGGAATAAAGAGAACCGAATAGATGTAGTTCTTGTCTTCATATTCTCACAAAGACATGTTTTGAATTTAGAAATTCAACTAATGTCTAAAACTTTAGCCAACTTTTATTGTTGAGGCAGACAAATGCATATACTTTATATAAATAGAGATCATAAATTTAGCTCAAAAACTAAAAAAGACGCAAATATATTACCAAAAAAACACATCTCATATATCTGTTAAAATAACGAACTTGTTAACAAAATTGGAAACCAAGCTAAATTAACGGAAGATACCGGAAATAGAGTAAAATTTGGTGCCATGCTTTTGAAGTGGACGACATCGGTGAATCACCATTTCTGAAAGAAAAATATCAACCTTGAGGCAATTGAAGGAAAATGATCAAAATTTCTCTAGAAATAACTGTAAACTAAAAAGAATATTGACTACAACTAAGAGAGAGATCAAATTCAAACCAAGAAGTAATATATATCTAGGGCATGGCTTCTATTGAAGTTTGAAGACGAAGTCGGGCTATTTGGTAGTGGCGAAAGTTGAGCGGAAATCAAAGTCGAAAGGGATGCGGAGGTGTTAGAAAGAAAGGACAACAGCGACAGACTAGAGGCATCGAGAGAAGTAGTCGGTTGACGGTTGTTTTGGGGGTGATTCCGAATTGAATTGTTTGCCGACCATGGTTGGAGGGGAGGGTAATGCGGGCGGAAGGGAGAAGTTAAAATCGAGATGATCTAATTAGTTGTAGATGGGGAGAGGAGGAGGAGAAAGAGGAAAGCGATAGGGAAGAAATAAATTTTTGCGAGACACTTCAGTTAAAATTCATGGAAAATCTAAGGTGGCTTCTGCGCTCTCCAAATTTAACTCGGTAATAATAGTATACTCGGAGACTGTTCAGTTGCCCAATTTCAAGGGGGCCTGTGTGAGCTTGAAATTTAACTCACTAATAATAATATAGTATAGATGAGATTTAATCCAAACATTAACTCCAGTTACAGACACTAGATCTGGACTTTGCTTTTCCTAAATTTGGAATAACATTAAATAAGTAAACCAACAGGTATTAAATACCTATTAAATAATGCTATAGTTAATTAACTAACCATGTCCTCGGTCAATCTAACTATTCCCCTATGACCAGATATGTGTGGAAGTTGTTTTTCCTAAGGGCCAAATATTTCTCACTTCGTTTCTGAAAATATTGGAAGGCTTTGGAATTTAGAACATATTATATTCAACGCAAAGTGAAAATATTGGAAGGTTCATTCTGAAGGAAAATGCCTTAGATGCAATATTTTTCAATATTTGACTTACTCTTAGACAATGTGCATGACTGTGTGCATTATTGTGTGCATGACCATGTACTACAAACTATCAACCAAATTAATCTTTAGTTTATACAAACTAATCTTCTACAGTTAATCAGCTTATAAAACTGAACATGATTGTGTGCATATGGATGAAATATTAAAATATATAAACTATGACCAATGCATTTTCATATAGCTATCAATTTTATGACAATTACCGGTTAATAAATGAAAGAAAAGTTAAATGGTGTACTAAGATAAGTGAATGCAATATACGTAATATTTACACATGGTGAATTTACAAATAACATGATGAATTTTATGAACATTGATTTTATAGTAATTATAAAAAATAAATACATAACATTTTCTTCCAAATGTAAATGCAGTGTCAGAAATAAAATAATATATAAAAGAAAGAACGCAATTATGAAAATATGGCATTTCGAACAATATCTTAATGTTACCTTATACTATGGACTTGTTTTCACTTTTACAAACTTTCTCCATTCTTTCATGCTTTTGACTTTGGCAGGTTTCCGATTAAGTCTTTCCTCTTCAGACTCTGCTTTATATATTTTCCAAACCAATTTGATTTTTGAGGATCTTCAAATTGTTCCCATTTACTGAAATACGGCCTTTTGCCAATCTTCTTCCAATTTAAATCTAATCTTCAACAATATATGAAAACATGTATTTAACGATGAACTAGATTTCTCACTATAACTTGATGTATTATAACAATCAAGTGTTTGGTTCAAGAATAAAATGAATTTTTTTAGATTTTGTATAATTTACTTAGTTTTTCTTTTATTAGTCCAAATAACTTTGAACATGACATCAAATAATGAAGATGAAGCTTTCAAACCAAATATATTATGGAGCGATTAGGAGATTATTAAGGTAAACTGTGATATAACCAGACAAAGTTAAAACCATATATCAGGCATCATAACTAGTTTGTCAAGCAAAGGTCAATAGAGAAAACTACAGTTTGGTTATTTTTAATACTAATGTATGGTTCTTGCAGCTTGTTCATCTCTATGTTTTAAAATGTAACTAATTTCGCATAGCCTGAACAACGGTTCTAGCTTTTATTCTTTGGTTATTGGTAGTTCTGTCTAAAGTATCAGTACTTAAAACCTGTGCTAGTTTGTGATATCAAACTGATTTGGTTTTTCTAGCTATCTTAATACATGTTTTAAGTAACTTGATCATAACACAAGAAACGTGAATATTGTCCCTTGCTCTCAGCATAACATGAATACAATAAAAATTTAACTAGATGGTATACATTCAATATAACTTGATGTATTAATTTCTCAGCATGTGCGTGTTTACTATAATTTTACATGCATCTAATTTGATTTTTTCGTTTCATATTGATCAATACCAATTCGCAATCTTAAATTATATCCCTTTGTACTGGCAACAATATAAGTAAATGCATAAATAAATAAATTGACCTTATATCCAATATAGTTGAATGTAATTATTTTCTTGTCCATACCTAAATCGATTCCCAAAAAACAATTTTTAACACATCACTAGAAGCCTCCAATCATCAAGTATGTATGGAATGTGCTCCCGCACAAGCGGCCCAAGAAAATAAGATAAATATACCGACCTTAGCCCTATTGGTTTGACTACATCATTGAACTCAACTTCCATTCGATTTTGATGGTTTAACGGGAGTCTTTCTACTTTTGTTGGACCTGTACCACCTCTTTTCCGGAATGTACTTACTGTTTCATCTTCACTTGCTATCCCAGTTTCCATTTCAACATCATCATTTAGGTCTGAAGAGATTTCATTTCCCCAGTGGAGTCTTTTTTCTCCTAACAAAGTCCTTTCTTCACAATGCATTTTCTTTGTATCATATAGTGCTTGCTCTTCACCTTCATTGCAAGCACTAGCTGGCTTCTTAGCATTAACTGCTTGTTCTTGGTCTTTATTGCAAGCACCGGCTGGCTTCTTATCATTGACTGCTTGTTACTGCCCTTCATTGTAAACACCAACTGGCTTCTTACATTTGTTATTTCAATTATACTTTCGGGATTTCTCTTTAGTCTTTCTTTAGTTGTGAGTACGTATAGAGCTTAGAAAAATCTCTTTTTTTTTTGCAAATCAAACAAAATATGATACTGTTTAGATTTATTATTAGCATATACAAATCTTAATATTACCCTATATCAGCAAAATACATTATTGTTTGAATATAACACTTGTCAGTTTAATAAGGATTTACACTTGTAGTATGATATGTGTGACATTTGATAAAGTATACATGCGTAGTGACATATGTAAGCTAATTTTGATAACTCAATATTGGTGAGGGTTATTGTAAAGGTTGAGAAAACTTCATTAACTCTATCAAAAACATGAGCAAATGTGCATAGGTATATGCTAAGTTCAAGGTCCGGACTGTAATTTAAATTCACCCTAACAAAGGAAGAAAATGATAAGTTGTCCATATGAATATACTTGATAGAAAATAGATGATAAACATAAATTCAAAAAATATAGAGTGAAAAGAATAAAATGTTATCACAAATAATAAAAATGACAACAAGAGAAACTCTTACAAGTCTTATACATGATCTTAATCAATTCGCCTATAGGGTATGGTTTTATTGCAATATGCATTAAACTAAGATTTAGTACTAAAATTAACTCAAGCATATATTTGCACATATAAGAAACCTGATTTGTTAAGGTCATACAAATTGCACATTCCACCTTCAGGTTATTTTTGATATGCATATATACATACAAGAAATCTGGTATGATAGGATCTATAGGTTCTCTCTATCTATATTATTTATGTGATATGTTAATGCATTGCTATATAATAGACAATTAGCAAGTAAATATTGTATCCAAAGTGCAGACCATTAGCAAGTAAAAGTTGAATCCAATGTAACAGAAAGTAATAGAATAAAAACATATAAAGTAATAATTAAAACTTATAATAAAAACACAAAGTTAACTTTATGAGTCAAACAAACAATTCAAATCCTAAATATTATTCATAGAGTTGTTATGGTGTATGTAAATTATACAATTCTTTTAACTACATAACGTATGATGTTTTGTAAATTTACTCATGGTTCTTTCATTGAGGGGAAAAACAAAGGATGGAACAATATTTGGTATGAAATTTCAATACACCTAAGCAAACTGACTTGCACAAAATTTTACCTTTTTTTTTGCAAGGCAAGCGGGGTTAACTGGTCCCCTACCAGATTATTGAGAATAAAAAGAGAAAATGATTATGAACATGCTCATAACCACCAGAAAAAGAAAAGAAAAAAAATAGAAAAACCACACAAAGACAAGCTACAAAGAAAAACACACAAATGAAACAAGACAAGAAGTAGTGGAAAGAGGAAATAAACACATTCAAAAGCTAAATCCAAACTTCAGTCATATGACTACTGAAGTCATATAGGCTTTCCTTCATACTAGTGATGATAACATTCTTAAGAGCTTCCCATAGCTGATCCATACTCCTTCTCTTATTTTCAAAACATATTAAATTTCTTTCCTCCCAAACCAATTTCAAGTACTTCTTAAAGAAGAAGAAATACACAGTTCTGATAAGCTTCCTCCATTTAGTTGATTTGCTTATTAAATCCCACTCAACTGAAGACAAACCATGCATATGATCTATATTTATTCTTCTCACCAGTCTGCCCCAAAGTCCCATTAAGTCAGCGCACTACCTTTTACTGACAAGTATTCTTCATAATTTAGTAGGAATAAAAGTAATTGACACAAAGGCAATCCATAAAATAGTAAAGCAATCAAAACTAAAGTGTAATAAAAACATAAGCTACAACAATCGTAAAAGGCAATATTTTTTTAACCTAAGGCCTACTTCAAGCAGCCCGAGGAATGTGTTGTATACAAAAATGAACGCTCGCATGCCTCGGGCTACCGAGGTGTAGACTTCAAGAACATCATGCCCTTTAAGCATGCCTTAAGTCCATTTAGCTCTACTTTGCTCTGAAGTGCATTTTAAAGTGGACATTTCTCGAGTTTTCTAAACATTGGCTCTCCAATTGAGTAGCAGCCAATTGAGCAGAAAGGTGTATAAAATTTCTCAATAGAATAGAAGTGGACTTTACATACACATTGGTTATCTTATTTACTATATATTATATTATGGGAAACAGTAAAATGCATTTTAAACTAATCTATAAATTTTCACTTTAAATGCAAAAATGCACTGCTAAAATACATGTTTTTAAGTAGGAACAGTGATTGTTATATGATAACCTAGATCTAGGGTATGCTCGTTATCCGAGAACGTCCAAGCTACTCAAATATAATTCAATATAAAAAGTTATATTCCATTTGCCACTCGATGATAAATGTGTTCAATTAGAAAAAAATTGAAACTAAAATGCATAGCTGCTATTCTCTCTAAAATTTCCATACTGAGCACATGATCAAAACATAATGGCCTTAAAATAAAATAATTTCCATCGATTCTAAATTTAAATCACAATAGTACAAAGAAGGCAAGAAAAACCAAAATAATGGATAAATAGGTTGTCAGACAATTTTCTTATGAAAGGTGACTTTAGTGAACCAAAACTAATAGTCGACAACTTAGCTTCATATTACAATTCCATAGAAAATAAATAATCAAGTTCAAGTAGAACATATAATCTACTCAAGTAAGCCTTCGCAATCCTCCCTAACATATCAAACATCTTCATCAATTATTTTGGTTATTTCGCAATCTTCCACGACTTGGATATCTTCCTCGATGTAATCATTTGTCTCTAAATCATCAAAACTTCTTGATGGTGCTTTCATTACAACATACCAATTAGAAAAATCACTTTCCCTTGAATAATATACTTTCTTGATATGCAAGTATATATTGATCTCTTAAAAACGATGCTTGATGTAAATTAACAAGAGTGAACCCATCACCATCAACTTTTACTCCATTTCCTTTATATGCCCAAGGACACTTAAAAATAGAAATTTAAAACAAATGATAATCTAATAAAATTATATCTATCAATATTATATAATAAGTGATCACATCAACCACTTGGGACATATCTTTTGAACTTTCTTTACACATGGTAGTCAAATCAAACGCATCCCACTATTCTGAGTTTCTCTCTATATATTTTATATGAAAACATTGCCCATTGATGATACATACTTTGTAAGATAAGGCATCATTTTTCGGACCAAAAGAAATCCATCTAAACATTTCATTGTGATCCTTAGAGTTAATAGGTATCTACCGCAAATTCCATTTAGCATGAATATTTTAGAGTAATATTATTAGCCAAACGAGACTATATTTAAAATCTAACTAACCTTTCTTTTAATCCAATCGACGAATTTTTTTGTCTGTGTTTCCCAAAGTAAGGTTGCATTTTTTCTCATGCACTAGTCTAAATTTTCTAAGTCCTCCTAATGCGAACTAGTATAGAACAAGTGATCATAAGTTATATTTAGCATTACAAACACATCAAAATAACTCAAACAACATAACATAAACTTACTCTATAAATGGTTCCACCACAACCATATCATTAACACGGCTAAATGAGCACTTTCTTTCTCATTAACTAACAACGTAACTGTCATGGACATTGAAATCGGACGTCCCTCGATTATTACACTGCTTTCACAATCTTCATTTCAAGCTTCTTTCTCCTCTATATGTCTTGGTTTTTTCAAAAATTCATTGAAAAACCTCATGGACTCTTATGCAAGATAGCATTCTGCAATACATCCCTCTAGTCATGCATAGTTTCTTATATAATCTTTAACTATCTTCATACATCTTGCGAATAAGTACATCCAACGAAAATGAACCGGTCCACACATTAGTGCCTCTTTTTCAAGATGAATTGACAAACGTACCATTATATCAAAAAAACAAGATGGAAACTTTTTTCGAAGTCGCATAAAAATTCAATAATCTCAACATTGATTTGTTCCAGCTTCTCTCTATCAAGAACACATTGAAATACCTTTTTGAAAAAAGAACGCAAGTGAATTATTGATTTTCTTGCCTTCTTGATATTAATCCTCTCGATGCTACTGGAAATAAGCGTTGCATTAATACATGGTATACATGTGACTTCAATCCGTTAATTTTGCAATATTTCAATGAAATCTGATTCTTCATATTTGAACAGTAGCCATCTGGTCCTTTGAAATCGTACTTTTGCAAAATATTTTTCTCTCGCAATTTGACAACATATATGGAGCCAGTGAAAGATATGTTTTATTCCCATGAGATTGTGCATAAAGCTCATGTCGAATTTCTCAGTCCTCTAAATCCTTTCTACAATTGGTTCCAACTTTTGATTTATCACCATAAAACATCGTGCCAAATATGCTTTCACTAATTTTTTCTCCACATGCATCACATCTAAATTGTGATGTAATGGAAGTTCCTGCGAAAACCAAAACTACAATGCATTACTATATTTTTCTTCTATTAAAATAGTGAAAAGTAAATAAATTAACCACTAACCTTCCAACATGGAAAATCAAAGAAAATAGAACTTTTTCCACCTTGATAGCTCCATTTTTGTAGGATCCTAAGCCTTATCATATTTATCTTCTGTATCATGAGCACACTTCCTCTTCTTACTTTCCTTTTTCTTTTCCAAAATCATTTGGAAAATCCTTCAACAATGCATAAATGTTTCTTCCAATTAGAATTCTAGGAATACTACTTTCTCTGTGTTAACAAACAATGCATTTTATTTCCTTCATGAATCTGAAATGGGTAGAAATCTTTTATGGCCCATGTAGTTCTTTAGACTATGATTCAACCAATGAGAATGAGTATAGACACCCCATAATGGGTAAGCTTATTCCCCTTTCACATGACTTCCAACAAGATTTCCATAAGCTAGAAAATCTTTAGTCGTCCATAGAAAAATTGCATTCAGTTTAAACAATGTTTTACTAAATGCGTCATAAGCATGAACTACGTCACACCAAAAATGATGCAAGTCTTCCACAAAAGGCACCAGTTTTCACTAAAAATTGGCACAAACACCTAATAGAGATTTTTTAAAGGAATAAATAAAGAATATTAAATGTAAATAGAGGGAATATAGCAGTAAAGCAATAAGAAATAAGCAAATTTAAGAGACATGGCAATTTAAAGTGGTTTCAACGTTGTTTGCCTACGTCCACTTTGAAGAGATAACTTTATCAATCACTTTGTAATTTGAGTATAATAGGAATCAGATGAAAATCCATTATTACAAAAGAGTACAAAGCAACAAGCAGTGTAAATATCGAAAAAATGAAAAATCAAGTATGTATTTGTATAGGAAGATGACAAAATATCTTCCTGAAAATTCGACAGAAGGATCTCCATAGCAAGATGGGCCCACAGGAAGGATCACACGGCCCAAATCCTAAGAAATAGGGATCGGGGTCGATCCTTATTTTGGAGAAGTTTTGGGGTACGATCCCTATGGGTGCTTCTCCATGTTGTATTATGCTTAACCTCCAAGTTTCATGCCAATTAGATAGTGGAACTTGAGTTATCAATCAATCTTTGTTGCAACATTTCGTATAACCTAATTTTGGCCGATCCCTCAAGAAGGAAGAGGGCCGATCCCTCTCGCTTGCTCCTCTTGGGGTGCCATCTCTAGGGTGGACCTGTTAGGGTCTCCACATCTTGTTTCCAAAGTTTCATATCTATTGGAGTACTAGATTTTGAGTTATCGGTTATTTTCCATTGCACCTGTTTAGCTGAAGTACTCTGATCCCTTTGGCAGAGAGCCAGAGAGGGAACATAGTCGTTCCCTTTTCTAGATTAGATTATATTTCATACTTAGAACATTCTAAATAGAATATTTTCAATTCTGTTTGATCATGGCTTCATATTATCATCTGTACTCGATTTCTGGACCCCATAATCATCGCTCTGGACATATTGGGCTTAATGTAATAACCCGGAAATTTTAACGATTTTTATAACGTAATTAACTAAAAAATTTCTTGAAAATATATAATATAATTTAGCAATGAAAATTTGATATTTGGTATGCGTCTACTTAAGCATAGTAAGTAGCAGGTTTTCATCAGAAAATATGAAAGTCTGGTTGGTTGTGAATATCGAGTTTTACCAGCAGTTTCGGCAACGAATATCGAGTTTTGATAGGAGAGTCGTATCAGTCATATCTATGTACCATTCTGTTCATCTCGTTGTGCTAATATCCGCAGTATATTCATTTATGCATTTCGGAGTCTGGTACGCGGCGAACTCTGTGAAACGGTTAGCCGTATCGGTACCCGTTTGAACCTATTGGGTTCTGTGTCCTTTCATTTGTCCCGGTTGAAAACCCAACAACCATTAACTTTTATAATTCCAGAATTCCATGTTTTGGACTTTTGCTATTCCTACCTTTCCAATATATTTATTGATTTGTTTTCTACTGGTTCGTTCTTCCCCTTCCTTTTGTTTTTCGTTCTGTGCCTTGTAAATTAACATAAAAATAAAAATAAAATATATTGTTGCATTCGTATATTGTTTTCCTTGAGAGAAAAATTCGTCCTCTTCCTTTTGCAAACTTGCTGTGACCACCACTTTCCCTATGGCCACCTTTTTCCTCTCCTTAGCAGCACAGCCAGATCCTCTAGTCGTCCATTAGCAGCTTTTCCTCTTTTCCTCTCAGTCACCTTTCCCCTCCGACCTCGTTCTGGCCGTAGCCCACCAGCAGTCGCCCACTAGTGCCACACCCTTAATTTCTCTTCCCCGCCACCACAAAACTCCACCGAACGACCCCGACCACCTAGCAACCTCGTGTGCCACCACTGACCTTCCCACAGCCTTTCACCCAAACCCTTCCCATAGCTGCAGCTCGCTCCGACAGCCAACAACCAAACGCCATCCGCCTGTGCTACTCCAGTTCGCCCGCCTTCTTCCTCTCCACTCCACCTCAACCCGAACCGACCCTTGCCTTCAGCCCTACAGCCAAACCCGGCCCCTCTATCTGCTCGCCGATCCACCTGTGACAACCCATCCCCTCTCTTATTTGCCGCCGCTGCCAAACTCTCCAGCTGCCGATCACCTTCCTCCAATCTCTGCCAGAAACCCACATCGAAACCCTTCACAGCCACCATCGTTTTCTCAACCGACCACCCTCCAACCAAATGCCACACCACTTCTTCCCCTCTCTATAGTTGAACCCACCATACCCAACAGCTCGACCAACCACTACCATTCCCAATGCCGGGCAGATCCAGCCAGTCCTCCATCTCATCTAGCTTTTTTCATAGCTATTTTTGTTTGTGCTTTCTCTTCTTTATTTATAAAATATATATACATCTTATATATATAAATTACTTATATATTTGATTCACGTTCTAGCTTTGCCGTAGCTCACGCTTGAACTAGAGTTCTTCTCCTCTTCTAAAAAAAAGAAAGGTATATATATATATATTTCATATATATATTTTGTTTCCATTTATATCAAGCTATTTTTGATTTGTTTTTCATCGATAGCAAATTATCAACTTTGCTTTGTTCATAGAATTCGTATTCACCTTGCGTTGCTTTGGAAATTATCATTTGGATTTTTCGATTGTCGAGTTCGTGATTCAAAATTGTAGCTTGTTGTGTTGTCTATTTTCTCTAAGCCTCGAAAGGTTAGCAATCACTCACAATTAAGATTCTTATATTTAGTAAATTTAATTCACATGAAATGATGATTGAAATATGTTTTTAAAATTAGGATTGGTTAGTAATTTAATTGTTAAATATGATATGATTTGTGTTATCCCTCCTTTTGGCAAGGCCGTGACACCAAGGAATTGACTGGAAACCAAAGATAGTCTGTCCCGAAGATCGGTTATACGCCGGTCTACTATGGATACTGGCAAATTTGGTACGAGTCTAGATCGAGCTACAATTGGCATGGTACGATAAGCAAAGCTATGAAAGCCAACATTCCAAGTTTTAGGTTGATCGGAGTTCGTATGCTCGAGATATGGATCGATCAAAATCAAGGAAGTCAACTTCATTCGTATCGATCATATTCGTATCCATCCATGATAACTCCCTTCGTATCCATCGGTGGTAACATACGAGTCCATTTCGTATCGACCCACTACCTAGGATGTTTTGTATCTATTAGCCACAGATCAATACGAAGTTGATATCCTCTATCGACACGAAACAAACCAAGGACCATCGATACGAAGTGGCCACAGATAATCGACACGAAGCAATCTCTGATTCATTGATACGAGGTGGAGCACAGAGCATCGATACGAAGCAATCTCTGATTCATCGATAGGAAGTGGAGCACAGAACAACGATATGGAAAGAGTTGCCCAGACCGATACGAAGAGTAATTCCTGGGAATGATATGAAATAAACATGAAAAAGTGGAAGAAGCGGTCGCTCAGCATGAAAAGTGAATCGCTCCTGGACCATTGCTTCACGTCACCCCTAATCGATATGCATGGCATCGATACGAATAACCATCGAGGCGAATTGATCGATGCGAACACGGCAACCTATTGAAATCAAACTTAGATCGATCATAACTCAAAATCTACAACTCCAAATGCCACGAAATTTTCACAGGAGCTTGCATACCATCTCAAGAACGTCTATAATCGATCTCAGCCAAAATTTAGCAAGTATTGATCGATACGAATGTGATAGGGATCGATCCCAAATGACCTCGGATCGATCAAGTGGGCCCACCCACGTGTGAGAAGAGGTATTCTGAGATCTGAGCCAGATATTTTCAGCCTACACGTATAAATAACAGCCCAATGCATCCAGGAAAGAGACTTTTGATTCTTCCACACCGATACTCTACTGGAGACTCATTGTAACTCGAGTGCCATAGAGCGTACTATTGTAATCAGATTTTAAACTTCAATAAAACATTAAAGTTTCCATAGTGGACGTAGGCTACAATGCCGAACCACTCTAAATTCTTGTGTTCTTACATTTCTGTTTGTCTGTTTTGGCATGTTTATTAGATTAACCTCCTTTTTCATTTATATTCCTCATTCTAATCTCTTCAAATATGTCCGAAGAGTGTTGTGCCCAATTTTGGTACAAACACTTTGGTGCTTTCACTGAGAGAACCCAACTTTTCTCTACTCCATTGGATCTACTGCCGTTGTTGGATTGCATAAATCTAAGGAGGAGATCCAGATCTAACATCCAGTAGTTCCTTCCATCCTATTCAGATTGCATCAAATCTTGGAAAGAGCTACGCCCACCATGGTTAACACAAGGATTGCTTCAACTGCCGCTTATCTAGAAGGACGGGATAGACAAGACCCTGCACAACTGCCTGCTACCAGTCAGAATTCGGCTGGACCCTCAGATCCATAAGGCCCTGTCATCTGGGAGCAGTTCCAGATCCTTATGCAAGAGCTCACCCAAAGTCATCAGGAGCTCATGCAACAAATCTGTGCCAACACGGAACTTGCAAATCAGCCGAATGAAGAACACCGAAGTAGATCTAGGAGGGATCACATCTCACACTCTTCTACCGAAAGCTTAGCTTCATCCGACTTCAACCGCAGATTCATTTGCCATCGATTGGATGGTAATTTCACAGAAGCCTCCGGACTTTAGCACGCTTTGAATCTCGGACAAGCTAGGATTGACCCTTCTTCAGGTCAACAAGCTGGACCTTCTTCCTGAGGAGGTGCGCTTCCCTACCACACCGTTCATGACCATGCAGCTGCTACCGCGGAAAATATGGAAGCTCGACTTCAGAATCAACTGGATCCAGCCTCTAACCAGCACAATCATGCTCTTGAACCATATGTTCTAGAAGACCTGGAGCCAAGGAGGCGAGGCACGGACCATCGACCGTGCCTGGATCGTCCCCGCAACATGGAACCCGACCATGCCTTGGCTCCGAACATCCAAATGCCGACTTTACCTGTTTACGAAGGGAGTTCAGTCCCTAACCAACGGATCCTGAAGTATGAATGGCTCATGAACGCCGCATGAGCTAACGATGCGGTCAAGTGTAGAAGCTTTCCCATATCCCTAGGGGGCATCGCAACCATGTGGTTTACGTCTACCACCCCGATCCATTTCATGCTTCGATCAGTTGGCTACAAAGTTCGTCGAACAGTTTCGTATGCACGTTACGAGACCGAAAGATGTTAACACCCTATCCAGTGTTACATAAGCTCCGAGAGAGACACTCAGGCATTACTTGGAAAGATTTCATGCCGCTTGTGCGGAAATCAATAACCCCAATGACAACTCTATATTGATGGCGCTAACTAAAGGAATCGATCCCGACTCCGAGTTCGGCAATTGGTTGGCTGGAAAACCCCCTGCGTCATTGGATCATTTCCATGCTAAGGTAGCCCAGTTCTTGAGGAGAGAAGACGCTAGACAATCTAGAAAGCAGGATGATGCGAAGCCTAGTGTCGAAGGAATTCAAAGTAACGTTGTTGTGAAACAAACCGGTAAGAGTTTTGGTAAAGTGCAGTTGAATATACAAAACAAGCAGAGCCAGCAGAAAGGCAATGGAGGTCAGAGTAAGGGGCGAGATCAAAATCGTGGACCGAGATGCAGAGCTCCCATGTTTGACCAATATACTCCCCTGAATACATCCTTGGAAAACGTTTATCTACAAACCTGTAATACTTGACAGTACAAGAAGCCAGCTCCAAAATAGTCATTTGAGAGGCAGATTCAAACTGGAAAGTTCTATAGATTCCATGATTGTTATGGCCACAATACCAATGAGTGTCGTCATTTACAAGACATCATTGAGAAGTTAATCATAGAGAGGAAGTTGGAACAGTTTGTTCGGGCGCTGTAGGCTGAAGGTGCGGGTCCATCAAACCCAAATCAAGGTTAGAACCAAGCTGGACCGAAGGAACCCCGCGTACCGACGGGAGGTTGGTCATAAACACAGTCAGTGGTGGTCCTCATCCAGCTAATCGGAGCTGGAAGGAAATGGAGTCATTTTCCAGTTCGATTAAGCATGTGGACTTCGAATGTTGCAGTAATGTTGATGATGGGGCTCCGGCGAAACAACAGAAGATGATGACAGACGACATTGTTTTCCTGAACAGAGACGCTGATAGAGTCGAAGCCCCCACTGAAAGGGAGTGCGGATTAAGGATCTTAAGGCTAATTTAACACTAGTGGGGGGTGAATAGTGTTTAATGAATTCTAAGACTTATATGGACTAAATTGAAATTATGACATAAACAAATGCAGAACTTAATCACAGAAAAATCACAGAATCAAACATAGATGCAAAAAGTAAATAAAAAGCAGTAAAAGGAAAGAACACACCGGATTTTATACTGGTTCGGAGTTACCATACATCCAGTCCTGTACCAAGGCAGAACACCTCATACAGATTTTTATTATACCAAAGTCGAGATTACAATCCTCAGTTTCTAAAGGCCTTGAGGCACCCTCCTGTCTCACGTGTCCGGGGCAAACTCTCTTGATTTACGGGCCACAAGATTACCCAATTGATTTCCAAGCACAACCACACCTTATAGAGAGACTCGATAAACTTTTGATTACAAATTGATCCTATAACTCCGAATAGTACTTTGATCTTCGAGAGAGGATAGAAACCAAACAAGAATGAGATTCTAATTTGATTCACTTGAGAATTCGGCATAATTTCGGCACGATCTTAAAAATATGAAAATTTTAGAATATATATTTGTGGAGAAGAAGGAGTGAAGAAAATAGTTGGTTAAAAAATTCGTTTGTGAAGGCTATTTATAGACCAGTAACGCTCATAACCATTCGTGAAGAGATTTAAACGAATAGACACTTCTTTTGAAAATTGAAACTTTTGAATTTAACGGCCACCATGTCGACATGGGGTATCCCATGATGTCGACATACCCTAGTTAAAAATAATGTAAAATTTATTTTGAAAAAGGTATTGAAAGGAAAACAAGATGAAATGATTCTGGAGTAAAATAAACTAATTTTCCTATGTTTTAAAATAAAGAAAGTAGAAAAATATGTTTTTAGAATGTATATATAAATTTGATTTTAAATCTCAAGTATATATATATATATTATAAAAGAATATTTTAAGGCTAAAACATTTTTTGAAAATCATTTGAAAAAATAATTTTTAAGGCTAAAACATTTTGAAAAGCAGTTTTGAAAATCATTTTGGAAAACCATTTTGAAGTAGTTTTGCAAGCTTCTTTCTGCAGAATATCTCATCACATCAGGACTCGAGAACTTGTACAAAACCAGGATGTTCGTGGGTTTGTAAGCCACTTATCGTAGGTTTGTAAGCTACTTGTTGTGGGTTTGTAAGCCACTAAGAAGGTAGAAATGGGTTCCGTCCCAAATGAAATATGGAATGAAGATTTTCGTGCTATTATGAAGTTTTAACAATAAACTTGACACATATCTTGAAATCTTGATCTTGATACTCATGAGTCTTCAAACTTGATTTCTTCATCCTTGATCTTTATACTGTACAGTCTTCAATAATCAGTACCTGCCTTATATATATCCTGCATAATAACATTCATATATATCTAGACAATAGTGTTAGTATATAAGTTATAATAAAATAAGTTACAAAGGTTGTTGTCATCAAAACCACTATCTCCAGTTCCTAACACTCACTATCGATCCACTAGTCATATCAGCTCAAATAGGTCCTGCTTGGATGAAGAAGATCTAGGTAGATATTGGGAGCTCCGTGAATATTCTTTTCAAACGGGCCTATGATCAGATAAAAATGGAGGCGAAGGACCCGAAGCTGTGTCGGTCTCGCATACACGGCTTTAATGGATGTGCAACGATACCCACTAGGATGGTGGAGTTGCTAGTTGAGTTGGGAATCAGAGATCGCTGGAGACTCTGGATGCTACAATTTGTTGTGTTAGATATCAATTCTCCATACAACGCTTTCCTAGGCCGACCGACCCTCGCTGAATTCAAGGCAGCTATCGTCCCATGGTATTTAAATCTGAAGTTCCCTACTGACAACGGGGTCAGAATTGTTCAAGGTGGTCAGGCGGCTGGATGTGCCTGTTATGTTATTGAGCTGTGGGATACGCAGCGTAAGGACAAAGGCATGGGCATGGAGGAATCTCTCGGCGTCTGTTTTTCAAAGAATTGATAACTAACGCCTGAGCCTAGGCCCGAGCGCCACAGCCATTTCCTTAAGGACCTTGATCCCAGAACCTTCGGAGTTGGCAATCTCATACTTAAGAGAGTTTATCAAGTCCCTTCACATATGAAAACAACATGGGAAGGACCATATGTTATCGAGCGGAGACTTGGGGACGACACATTCAAATTATCAACTGTTGATGGTCTCACATTGCCGAGAGCTTGGAATAGCGAGAGTCTCCATCGCTACTACACATATCAGGCTTTATTTATTCATTTAGTCTACTTTTGATTTGAAATTTGTTTATGCATTTTGAAATTTGAACTTGTAATAAGGCAACTGACTTTGTTGTACTTCCTTATTTCAGCAATAAAATGCAAACTCGTCAAGCCAGAGTAGCGATTCCTGAAATGTGTCATATGACCATCACAAGGCACGAAGAGCTAAGTTTCATCCTACGGTGGGAATAATTCAAATAGGGAGTGATTGTGATACGACCAATAACTCACTAAGTGAAACCCCGAGCTCGGGGGTAAGCAACTACACTGAAGCTAAAAAGGATTGATACACGACAATCCTCCAACGAACTCTGTTTCCCAGAGTGCGAGCTAGAGTATAAACTTCAAATCCAAAACGTGGGCTCGAGCAGGGTAGATCCGTCCACCCACAACTTCGCCCATATAAAATCTAAACTTGAGGATGATGGATCCGTCCATCCACGATCTCATCTCCATTTTTACAAGCTCGAGGAGGATGGACCCGTCCATCTACGACTTCGCTTGCCTACTCAGGGTGTACGTGATCCGACCTTCCACGTCCCTGATCAACTTCTCATTCCCGGAGTGTGAACGAGATCCCAATGCTTAGGCAGATATGATTGACCGTATTTCAATCAACTCCAGATTCTCGGAGTGCGAACTGGAGTATAAACATCAAAATGGGTGTGACTAACCACCCATCGACTAACTCTAAGTCCCTAGAGTGCGGGCTAAAATATAAACACAAATTGGGTGTGAATGACCACCCACAAATCAACCTAAGTCCCCAGAGTGTGGACGTAATTCTAAGTATTAAACGGGTGTGACTGACTGCCCGTAAAATAACTTAAGTCCCTGGAGCGCGGATATAACTTTAAACATTAAGCAAGCGTGACCGACCATCGACATACAAGTGTAATCCCCAGAGTGTGGATGCGATTACCAATAGATGAGCAAGTGTGACCCGACCACTCGAACTCGTCTCGCTCCAACTTTGTTCTGACTAAGTTAAGTTCAATTTATTGAAGGCGGAAAGCGACCATCGATCGACCACTTCAATTCATCCCCAAGACTGGAGGCAAAACTCAAGTACCAGTTGCTGATCAAGACAGTACAACATTGGAACTCGGCTTAACATTTGGTTATGACCCAAAGCCATGACTTCGGGACGTAAAAACCAAACTCAAGTCCGATTCAGAGACTAAAGCCTCACAAGTACATCGAATGGAAATTCAAGCACTAAAACACTTAAGCAAATAAACACAGAGTTATGCTTAAAACAAAATGGAATTTCATTTCAACTATTCTTCAAAAGAAAATGATAAGTACAAAAATTATTTCAAGAATTCCTTTAGGCAGGGACCGAAGCCGCATCTATACACGGCCTACAGAAAGCAAAAAGAAATTCCTACCTATCTACCAAAAAGGGAGCAAAAGGGCATGTCTACTCCTTCAGCTACTTCTTTTTATTACTTGGTATCGATCCACTGGAACTACCGCTCAGCTGTCTTTTCGAGCCTTTGCCTCCTCGGCCACCTTTTGCTGATTGGTCTTCTGCCGGAGGAATTACGGTGATCTCTTCCTCCGAACTCATGGGGATCGGGATACTCTTAGAATGCGGAGTTGGAGGAATCATGGTACTTTCAACGTGAGAGAATGAGGGAGGCACACCAGTGTCAATGATTGTGCCACCAGGAGAAATCATACGCCTGGGGACCGGACCAGGACCCACCATGCCACCTCCAATACTACTAGCATGCGCGGCTCTTTCCATTTCAACATTGATCTCTACCATTATCTCTTCCTCCCGTACTGCTTGGGCTTCCACAGGAATGCTGCTAGTTGGGCCCGAAGAGCTGGCCGTAAACACACCTTCATCCATGACGAATGGCAAGTCGGTAAGTGGATCACTTTGATGACCAAGGAGTTCTTCCATCATCAGTTCATCAAAAATGAAAGCGCTCTCGTGCACTTCCTTGGTTGATGCAGTTGCCATTGTCGTGGTTGCCTCCGTCGTAATAGCCTCCTACTCATGATGCAACTCTTGGATTGCAGAAGGATCGACTGGTACAAATTCTATAACTGAATAAAGATAAGGGAAAACAATAGTGGCATCCTCTAATAGCACTCCCAACTTTGAATGGATGCAAGAAGTGTTCAAAGTACCTTCCTCAGTTTGGTTCACATGCTGACCTGATGTGCCTTCAAAGCCATGCTCGTGCATAGGAGGTAGATGTGGCTGATAAGGGTCATAAGAAGGAATAGCCGAAGGGTCAATTGTAGAAGTATGCTCGGGTCGCGTTGCTGTAGGCATTTCAGAGCTTGCTTCATAGTGTTCAACTCCGGACCCCTCTCCAACGTCCTGATACTGGCCATCAAGTTTTTCCTTTTCAGAAGTGATAATGGCATCGTGGAGAACTTTTCTCTCATCTTCGGTTAATATCCGGTTCTCCAGCTTAAAATCATCGATAGATGTAGTGTGATGATCCGCCTTTTCATCCTCTATCAAGCGGTACCAGGCATTGTATAGATGAAGCGGGTAGTCATCGAGCCAGCTTACATTGCGGTGCTTCATTACATTGACAGTATAATTGACCAGGAGGTCTTCAATGTCGCCTTCCAACCTGGCCTTTGCCGCTCTAACATCGGTTTCGATTTTGGCCTTGGTTTCTTGGACCTTTAACTTGGCTGCATCCCGCTCACCCCTGAGTACAACGACCTGCTCACACGCCTCCTGGGTAGCTTTGTTAGCATCGTCTTTCTTTTTGACGACTTCAGTAAATTTGGCTTTAAGCTCCTCAAGCTCTTTGAGCACATCATCTCTTTCCGTCGCGACGGTGGCGGTTCTGTGGCCCATCTCCTGGACCAAGGTCAAGTGCTCCTATCGCATATGTTCTATCTTCTTGCTTGTCTCGTTGACTTTCCTAATGGCCTCCGTTTTTGAGTTCCTTATAGTGTCATTCTCGGTGGTAAGCACTTGCACTATGCGATCTTTTTGGGCGAGATCTTTCTCCAGATTTTCAATTGTCTTCGCCTGATCAAAAGCCACCGCTGAAGCTTTCTCTACGGCCTACATCCACTCTCGATACTAGTTGTAGATATCATATATATAATCATGCACAGTTTGTTCAGCCCCATCGGGAATTCATTTTAAGATCGCGGGAAAGTGAAAGCCATCAAAGAAAATATTAGGGAAATCCATTTTCAACTGAGCTATTCGGATTGTTCCTTCTCCCATGGGCTCCATAGTCACTGATGTAGTAACGACAGGAACATCTGTCCTAGTTCTACGGTGCTGCTCGCCAGATCTCGAAGTTTGTGGAGGCACTGGTTGGCGTGAGGTTTTAGTAGTTTGTTTTCCAGAGCCGGAGGGTTGCATTGGGCCATTAGGTGGCTGAGAGCGCGACCGGGAACGGCGCCTATACTGCCTTTCCCTCTTCCTATCTCTTTCCCTCTCGTAACGCTCCCTCTCTTGACTAGAGTTGCCGCGATTGCGTTCTCTTTCGGCCTCACGCCTGCAAGACTCGGAATATGAGCTATATGAATGGCGTGCAGAATAGAGATTACCGAGCATAGATCCCCGCCTCGACATCGTATCTGTAAAATGAAAAGGTAAACAAAGTTAGATATTTCCATAGTTTTGAAAAACATGTGATTAGAGATTGTGCGGTGCCGTAAAGTGTGTGCATGTATATGCAAACCCCCCAACCAACCGGTTGTAGTAGACGTACTCAAAGGAGTTGGCTATCCTATATCTAAGGCGCTTTGAAGCCCCTCTAGTCCAATATCTTGATGTAAAGGCAAGTCATCCGGAATGGGGATGTCCACTAGTCCCTCAAAAGAACTCTCCATCTGCGGAGGAGGAATTTCTTGACTAGTAGCAGGCAAAGATACTACGACGGTTTTGCACCTTACAGATTTGCGAGCATCAATTTTGCTTTTTCTTTTTCCCGATGCTTGAGAGTCCAGCGAAGGCACGACTACGAACTCATCTCTAGCCGGCAAGCTCTCATCATTACCTTGTTCGGTTATAACAATTCCAGGAGCCCTCCTTTTCATTTTCCTTGCCGGAGCCGTCCTGAGAACTCCTACAAGTCGGATGCTCTGGTCTATGTTAATTAACCCCACAGCAATCAGATTTTTGTCTATAAGGACTTCGTCAATTTCTCTGTGCATAGCTGGCACCTCGTAAAGAACCCTTACTATCTCCTTAAACTGAGCTCCTTCGGGCCGCGGAATCAAAGCTGTAAAAGAAAGAAAGTGTTAAACTCGGCATTGACTACTATTATCCAGTTAATCAACAAAGAGGTTAGAGCACTTACGTCTGACTAGCCACCGTCTGGCGAAACCCGGTGGATACCGAATGAAGAACCATTCGGTCTTGAATTAACTCAGCTTACTCCAAGCCTCGACCACAACTTGACAGTTCCTAACTGCTTCTAGGAAAGTGAAGGAAGGGTTGTCCCCGCGACTCTTTATATTGAATAAGTATCTGATCTCTTCTACCGTCGGAGGTCGGAAGAGGTGCTCCATGAAGATGACAAACAGACTATTGATCAAGGCATACCCATTCAGGTGCAACTGAGATGGAGAAATCCTCAAGAAAAGTAAAACTTCTCGGATGAACTGATTGAAGGAAGGAAGTGTCCCGACTACACACATGAATCTGTTGTAAGCTGTGTACCCTTCCGAGGGGTTATGGGCTCTATCTTTTGGCCCCGGCAGTAAGACATCATTCAGCGACAACCCATGCCTTAGGAAAATCCTACTCAACATGTCTTCATAAATATTAGAGCGGACATAATTTTGTGTGTGTGCGATGAAGATTGCTTGTGGTAGCTCATCCAGAGCAAGGCTAATAACTTCGACTGCAATACCCGACATTTAGATTATGGGGAGAGGCGGACTCTGAACATCCTGTGATTGTGAACTTCCGGGTTCCATAGCTATTGAACTCGGTAAAAATCATCGTTAGACGATAATAAACCCGTGTTCCCCCCAGTGTGAAGTTCGTGAATGTGTTGTGCAGTGCAGTGCTACATAATACTTAGGAAATTCTATGGAATTTGTGAGATGTTCAAACGACAAGACTTCGAGATTCAACCAAAGTGGTCTTCATCGCTGACCGTCACAACCATGCCATCCAGACTTCGAGGAGTGATCCAAGTTAGAGGTTATCAAATTTGTCAAATTACAGTTCCATCAACGAGCTTCAAAGGGCAGTCAAATATGCGGTGAAACGGTTAAGTCCAATTATGCAAGGCGGAAGCTCGTCGGAGTCAAATGTTCGATTATGCAAATATTTCATATCCATCAAAATTTAAACTTGGATTGATCACCAAGAGACAGATTCGTATCGATCATGGCAAACAATGATTTGTATCGATTATAGAACATCGTTTCGTATCAAGTACCCAAAGAACATTTCATATCGATGCAAAGTCCTCTGCTTCGTAACGATCGCCAGGCCCAAAATTTCATATCGATTGCTCCGGACCGATATGAATGCCAAGCGTCGATCGATCGATACGAATGTACACTCATCCATCGATATGAAACAATTCCTTCATTCGATATGAAATTCCATTATGTCCAGATCGATAAGAATTTCTTCCTTATCCACGATCGATACGAATAATCTCCTTTGTACCCCTCAACACTTCTTCTTCGCCAAACAATATAATTGCAATTTCGACCTTCCTCAACCATGCTCTGATCCATTTCAGGCCTCGACATCACCAGAATCGGCCACGAATACAAGTGGAATGGCACAAGAATTCGAGTCTCGTCATTTGAAGTTGATTTTACTTGATTAATTACCTATTTTGAGCAATTAGTTCAAGGGATTAAAAGTTTCGATCTAAAGGCAAAGATAGTTTTCCTTTTCTCTTTAGCTCTGATCGATACGAAGTCAGTATGTGGGAATGAAAACAAGTGGAAAATTTTCTAAGTCCAAAGTGTATTTATATGGGTACGAAACCAAGGAAAGAAAATGATTCATATCCCAGTGCTAATAACCGGTGGAAGTGGTTTCCATATTATCGACACAAAGAAGCCTTCTTCGTATCATCCACCATCGATCTGGAGCAACAGCTGTTTGTAACCATCGACTCGAATCAATCCAGAGCATGACTGTTCGTACCCATCGACAACTAATCGATACGAATCATCAACTTCGTGCCCATCACTTTGAAGACCACACGAGTTCGTATCCATCGATACGTAGAATTTTCGAAGAACCAATTATTTCGTATCGATAGCCATCGATGCGAAATGCTTTTCCCAACTTCTCACATCGATCCAGGAGAGGATCGATATGAAGGAACACTCTAAAGCAACCATTGAACGTTGTTACAAATCGAGTTTCATATCGATCCAGGAGAGGATCGATACGAAACTCGATCCAAAAAAAACTTGATAACGACCCGTGAACATGCAAACGTGAATAGGAGTCAAGTTAACATACGTGCATGTATGACAGACTAATATTCAATTTTCAAAATTTACAGGAGTTGAATGCTCACCTATCGACAATCATAATAGTGGACGACAAGTTATTAGCACTCGACACTCGGTTACAACAAAACGCCGCATGATCATTGGCAGTCAATAATCCAACATTTATATTGCTAGAAATCAATCAAAGGTTATGTCTCTTAACGAAAAGACAGCAACTATTCAGCGAATCAGATAAGACTTTTCAGAATGAAGATTGCAGTTTTTCAAAGCATGTCATGTTCACACAAGACGTACTTTAGGGGAAAATGTTATCCCTCCTTTTGGCAAGGCCGTGACACCAAGGAATTGACTAGAAACCAAAGATAGTCCGTCCCGAAGATCGATTATATGCAGGTCTACTATGGATACTGGCAAATTTGGTACGAGTCCAGATCAAGCTACAATTGGCTTGGTACGATAAGCAAAGCTATGAAAGCCAACGTTCTAGGTTTCAGGTCAATCGGAGTTCGTATGCTCAAGATATGGATCGATCAAAATCAAGGAAGTCAACTTCATTCGTATCGATCATATTCGTATCCATCCAAGATAACTCCCTTCGTATCCATCGGCGACAACATATGAGTCCAGTTCGTATCGACCAACTACCTAGGATGTTTCGTATCGATCAGCCACGGATCGATACGAAGGAGACATCCTCTATCGACACGAAACAAACCAAGGACCATTGATATGAAGTGTCCACAGATAATCGACACGAAGCAATCTCTGATTCATCGATACGAAGTGGAGCACAGAGCATCGATATGAAGCAAACTATGTTTCATCGATACGAAGTGGAGCACAGAGCATCGATACAGAAAGAGTTGTCTAGACCAATACGAAGAGTAATTCCTGGGAACGATACAAAGAAAACATGAAAAAGTGGAAGAAGCGGTCGCTCGGCATGAAAAGTGGACCGCTCCTGGACCATCACTCCATGTCATCCCTGATCGATACGCATGGCATCGATACGAACAACCATCAAGGAGAATTGATCGATGTGAACACGGAAGCCTATTGAAAAATCAAACTTAGATCGATCATAACTCAAAATCTACAAGTCCAAATGCCACCAATTTTTCACAGGAGCTTGCGTACCACCTCAAGAACGTCTATAATCAATCTCAGCCAAAATGGAGTAAGTATTGATCGATACGAATGTGATAGGGATCAATCAGGGATCGATCCAACTGACCTCGGATTGATCAAGTGGGCCCACCCACGTGTGAGAAGAGGTATTCCGAGATCTGAGCCAGATATTTTCAGACTACACCTATAAATAGCATCCCAATGCATCAAAAAAAGGACTTTTGATTCTTCCACGCCGATACTCTGCCGGAGACTCATTGTAACTCGAGTGCTTAAGAGTGTACTGTTGTAATCAGATTATAAACTTCAATAAAACATCAAACTTTCCATAGTGGACGTAGGCTACAACGCCGAACCACTCTAAATTCCTTTTTTCTTACATTCTGTTTGTCTATTTTGGCGTGTTTGTTAGATTAACCTCTTTTTTCATTTATATTCCTCATTTTAATCTCTTCTAATACTTCCGAAGAGTGTTGTGCCCAATTTTGGTACAAACAATTTGCATTTGTTCACCTATGTTAATGGACAATATTGACACCAATAACCTGTTAGTATAAATATGTTATATTTAAATTGTTAATTATGATCATATTTGCCATTGATATGCTATGTCATTTATGCTATTATTTTATTGTTCTCACTCTGCAAGTTTCGTGATAGTTTAGAAATCCCTATGGGTTGAAATGATACATACACGAACAATATTATAGATTAGGGAAAATCTTTATGGGTTGAAATGATAAACCCAAGCGATTTTATTGAATTTTAAATTTTAGGATTTCGGGTTGAAATGATATATACCCGTAAGTATTAAATGATTGTGGATTGAAATGATAAATATCCGTATTACTTGACCATAGGTTAGAAAACTATATATGGACACCGTTGGTCTATTTTTAAATGATTTCCAAATTTTGGAAAAGGATAATATATGTGTTTTAATAAATATTGATTTTTAGAATATAATATAAGGATTTTGTTTTGATATATATGTAAAATTTTGATCTTTAAAATTATATGTTTTGGAAATTTTAAATTATAAGTTAAGTTTTGAAAAATGCCAATTTTAAGATTTTAATTATAATTTTTTTAATTTTTGAGTATATAAAATATAGTTTAATATAAAATAAAATAGATTTAATAAAATTAAATTTAATTTAATAATATTTGATATAAAAAATTTTAATTTAATAGAATATAATTGGATAAGTATATATATTGTATTTAAAATATTTATTTAAAATTTATATTAATATTTTGAAAATAGATTTGTAATAACTTTAATAAGATAAAGGTTGGGAAAATAAATTAAGTTAATTTGTAATTTAATTTGTTTGAGAATTGAATATAAATGAGAATTGATTGGAAACTTATTGATTTTGAGATTTTAAAAGGCATGATTTTATAACTTGATTTAATTAAAGGTGATTAAATGAATATTTTCAAATTTAAATAAAATTGAATATTTAAATTTGTAATTTGAGATTTTATTTAAATGCGTATAAAAAGTGATTGGATAAATATTTTAGAATTAAATATAATTGAAGTTAGATATTTAATTATTGATTTTATTTAAATTTGTAATTTGAGATTTATTTAAATTTTATTAAAAATGAATAAGTGAATATTTTCAAATTTAAATAAAATTAAAGTTGAATTTTGAAATATAAATGAAATTTATCAAATTGAGTTATTGTGAATGTTTGAATATTTAAACGTTGAAACCTGTTGAATTGGAAGTGGTTTAAATTTGTAGTTCAAACCTGGATTTGAAATTGATATAAATTAAAATGGTTTTAATGAGAATTTGAATTGAACTTTTAAGCTTTTATTTGAAATTGTTGAACCGAGATTGATTTAAATTGAATTTTGGAACTAAAGTTGATTTGAATTGATTTGTGAAATTGGAAAAAACAATTCTAATTTGAAATCATTTTCGATATAGTTTTTTAATAAATCTGTGAACTATTTTATTATATATTATTTTAAATTTATAAAAAAAATTTAAATATATATTTTTTAATATATAATCTATTTTAATATGTAACCTATTTTTAAATATAAACTATTTTTAATGTATAACTATTCCAATATATAAACTACTTTCAAATATTCAAACTGTTTAAGTTGGAACTGTTACGATTTAGATTTAATGGATGTGAATGCGAATACTTCGATATGATGGTTTTGTGAGGAATGCGGATTACGGATCTTAAGGCTAGGAATAACACTAGAGGGGGGTGAATAGTGTTTATAAGAAATTACTAAATCTTTTTGAGTTTATGTTAATTTGAACACAAATGTATGCAATATTCAGACACAGATATAATCACAGAATCAAACACAGATGCAGAATAAAGTAAATGCAGTAAAGGAAAGAACACACCGGATTTTATACTGGTTCGGAGTTACCCTACATCCAGTCCCGCACAACTAAGTACGGATTTCCTTTCAAAAGCAATTCAACAATTACAACCCTCGGTTTCAAGGCTACGAGGTACACCCTCTAGAATCACAATCCTCTGGGTAGAGATACTTGATTTCCGGGGCAACAAAATCACCCAATTGATTTCCAAGGCTACAATCACACCTTTTCTCGCTTGATTGATTTCCAAGGCTACAATCACACCTTTTCTCGCTTGATTGATTTCCAAGGCTACAATCACACCTTTTCTCGCTAGATAGATTACAAAGAAGCCTATAACTCTGAATAGCACTTGGATCTTGTTGAGATAGTGATAGTGAATCAAACCAGAGATTATCTAGTTAGATTAAATGTTGATTTCGTCAGAGTGATGATAGGATTTTGATAAGAAAATGTGGAAGAAGAAGAGAAGTGAAAAACCAGAAAATCTGATATAAAATTCGTTGAAACTAACCCCTATTTATAGAAGAACAACAGCCATGTCCATTCGTGAAAGGTTATGGCGAATAGACACTTCTTTTGAAATTCAAATTTTTGGTCCTAACTGACACTATGTCGACATGGGGTACTAGGGCATGTCGACATCCCAAAGGAAATTTTTACGTTTTGTTGTTCTTTGAAAATAACCTTTATCTTATATTAAAACTATTTTAAACTTTAAATATACTTGATTATAGATAAAATACATAGATAAATATAGAGAATAATATATATATATATATATATAATTTTCTTATAATTTTATATTTAAATCTAAGTATAAATAAATTATAATTAAAGATAGTTTAAAACAAACGAAGTTTTAAAACAAGAGTTTATTAAAAATAAAACAGAGAATATTTTAAAGCTAAAACATCTTTTTGAAAATCATTTGAAAATATAATTTTTAAGGCTAAAACATTTTGTAAAGCAATTTTGAAAATCATTCTGAAGTAGTTTTGAAAATCATTTTGAAGTATTTTTGCAAGCTTCTTCCTGCAGAATATCTCATCATATCAGGACTCGAGAACTTGTACAAAACCAGGATGTTCGTGGGTTTGTAAGCCACTTGTCGTAGGTTTGTAAGCTACTTGTCGTGGGTTTGTAAGCCACTAAAAAGGTAGAAATTGATTCCATCCCAAAAGAAAAATGGAGTGAAGATTTCAGTGCTATTGTGAAGTTTTAACATAATTCTAGACTCAATACTTATCTTGAAATATTGAACTCTTGATAATCTTGATATTCTTGATACTCATGAGTCTTCAATCTTGATATCTTGAATCTCTATACTGTACAGTCTTCATTCTTTGTACCTGCATGGTTAAATCCTGCATATACATATATATCTAAACTATAATGTTAGTATTTATATTTTATAATCTTATTCTAAGGTTGTTGCCATCAAAACCATCATCTCATGGACTAACAATCTCCCCCTTTTTGATGATGACAACCTTTGTTTATAAAATATTACTTCTATCCTAATAACTCCCCCTAAATCTAATAACTCCCCCTTAATCTATGCCTAACTATCCTATTTTATATTTCTCCTCCTTTGTCATCAACAAAAACAAACTAACTCTAAACTATATAACTCTTAGTCTAATATCCTATATGATGATAGTGTTATCATACATAATCAATACTTACTTGTAAACCTAAAACTTAGTCCTAAACCACTAACATTCCTAACCAAGTACCTATATAATACTTATATATAACATATATAGGAATCATATATAAGAACACAAAATATTTATATATATATATATGTTTATATTTACATTTTCGTATAACGTGACAAATATACACATAACGATGAAAAACGAAAAAGATGAAACTACTGAGTATCTTTGACAATTGGAGATCTATGGATCGAACAATTTGGATAATGGAAACAGAAATTTCCCCGTTGTTCAACCAAGTTTCCGTCCTTGTTAAAACATACTTCGCCAATGCAAATGACTTTTTCGTTGTCTTCCGCATGCTCTTCTTCCATTGGTTCTTCTTCTTCTTCTTCACTTTCCTCTTGTTCATGATCTCCTGAAGAGTCCTCGTCAATCAAGATTGGGTTAGCATGATCATCCATAAGAAATTTTTGCAAATTCCCAAGGATTTTGCCTTGCCTCTCTTGTTCTTTGGCCATTCAAAATTGCATCACTTGGATTTTAGTCATTAACTGAAGGGTATCCTTCAGAGAATCCTCCATTTTCATTACATGAGCGAGCGTTGTTTGTTGAAACGGACCAGAAGTAGGCGATGGGAACGAAAAAGTTGATTTTATGTTTGATTTGGAAGAGGAAGCCATTAATAAATTGATTTCAGAAGATAGAACAGAAAGAGAACAGAGAGAATGAAGAAAATTTCGAAATAGAAGAAATTTATAACCACTTATTTGAATTTTGGTGGGAAAATTTTTAAAATTTAAAAAACGTTATATGTCGACATGGGTCTAGGGGGGATGTCGACATGGTTCTTGAATTTTTGCCTTTTTAATTTATTTTGAATTAATTTTTAATTATACTTGTTATTTATATTTTATATTTCAGTTAATGAACAAATACCTAATTCTCTTCTTAATTTAGTAAATGTAGATTCATTTAAGGGTTTTGTTAAGATATCAGCAATTTGATTTTCAGAATTGATATAGTCGAGAGTAATTACTTCTCTACTTATATTATCTATGAGAAAATGGTGTCTGATATCAATATGTTTAG
Source organism: Allium fistulosum (assembly GCA_030737815.1). Taxonomy (NCBI): domain Eukaryota; kingdom Viridiplantae; phylum Streptophyta; class Magnoliopsida; order Asparagales; family Amaryllidaceae; genus Allium; species Allium fistulosum. Next base: position 290,290,211 of record CM060905.1, read on the forward strand.
TTCGAGCATGTTGAGTAGTATTTTTGGATAAATTTATTGCATTAGTATTATCACAATAAATTGGCGATTTTGAAATATTTAAACCAAATCTTTTAAAGTTTGTTGCATATATATTACTTGAACAAGCCAAAGCAGCAGAAATATACTCTGCTTCAGTTGTTGATAGAGAAACTGTGTTTTGCTTTTTACTAAACCAGGAAATCAGAGAATGCCCTAAAAAATGACAAGTTCCACTTGTACTTTTTCGGTCTGATTTACAACCAGCATAATCAGCATCACAGTAAGATATTAAGTCAAACGAATCATTTTTAGGATAAAATAAGCCATAATCAAAGGTGTGTTTAACATATCTTATAATACGTTTTATAGCTTTTAAGTGAGTTTCTTTAGGTTGGGAATGATACCTTGCACAGAGACAGACACTATGCATGATATCAGGTCTACTCGCAGTGATATAGAGTAGTGATCCAATCATTCCTCTATATAATTTTTGATCTACATCTTTCAAGAGATCTTCTTTACTAAGGTACTCATTGGTTGCCATGGGAGTGGGTTTTCCACTCGCAGTAGTCAAACCAAATTTAATTAGGTCTCTAGCATATTTTTCTTGACTAATAAAGATACTATTATCTAATTTTTTTATTTGTAATCCTAAAAAGAAGTTTAATTCACCCATATACTCATCTCAAACTCTTTTGTCATTATTTCAGAAAATTCTTTATTCATTTCAAAATTAGTTGATCCAAAAATGATATCATCTACGTAGACTTGTACTAGTTGAATATCATTTTTTATTTCTTTTAATAAAAAGAGTATTATCTACTTTACCCATTTCAAAATTTGATTGTAACAAGTAAGATCTTAGTCTATCATACCAGGCTCTAGGAGCTTGCTTTAGACCATATAGAGCTTTCTTTAGTTTGTAAACATGATTTGGAAATTTATCATTTTCAAAAAGTGGTGGTTGTTTAACAAATACTTCTTCTTTTACAAATCCATTTAAAATGCACTTTTAACATCCATTTGAAATAATTTGAAATTATTATGATTTGCGAAAGCAAGTAGAATCCTAATGGCTTCTAATCTTGCTATGGGGGCAAAGGTTTCATCAAAATCTATTCCTTCTTCTTGTCAATAACCTTGAGCGACTAACCGAGCTTTATTTCTAACAACCTCTCCTTGTTCATTCATTTTATTTTTGTAAACCCATTTAGTTCCAATTATTGTTTTATTTTCAGGTCTAGGAACAAGTTCCCAAACATCATTTCTAGTAAATTGATTTAATTCTTCTTGCATAGCCAAAATCCATGAATCATCAGTTGATGCTTCTTCTGGATTTTTGGGTTCAATAGTTGATATAAAAGATAAATTACTCATTTGACTTAGTTGATTTCTAGTTTTAACAATAGATTGCATATCTCCAAGTATATTTTCTATAGGGTGATCTTTTAAAAGTTTAATTCTTTTATTAGGATGATTTAATTCATTATTAGTTTCAGTTGACTCTTGGTTTTGAGTGAATAAATCCACTTCATCATTTATTTCTTCAAAATTTTTGAAATTTTCATCAAATGAAACATGCATTGTTTCTTCGATGGTATTAGTTCTTAAATTAAATATTCTGTATGCTTTACTTCTATTAGAGTATCCGATAAAGATACCTTTGTCGGATTTAGGATCAAATTTATCTAAGTTATCTTTTGTATTTAAAATAAAACATTTACTTCCAAAAATTCTAAAATAAGATACCTTAGGTTTCTTTGAGTAAATAAGTTTATAAGATGTCTTATCAGTTAAAGGTCTAATTAAAATTCTATTTAAAATATAACAGGCGGTAGCAACTGCTTCTGCCCAAAAGTACTTTGGTAAATTACTATCATAAAGCATAGTTCTCGCACACTCTTGAATCGTCCTATTTTTACGTTCTACTACTCTGTTTTGTTGTGGAGTTCTTGGAAATGAAAAATTGTGAATTATTCCCTTTTTATTGAAGAATTCTTCAAACTTTTCATTTTCAAATTCACCACCATGATCATTACGGATGGTTATAATTTTTTGAGAAAATTGATTTTGAACCCTTTTTGAAAAATTCTTAAAATATTCAAAAGTATCACTTTTATGTTTTAAAAATATTGCCCATGTAAATCTAGAATAATCATCTACAATTACAAAAACATATTTACTGTGATTTATTGACTGAATTTGAGATGGACCAAATAAATCAAGATGAAGTAATTCAAGAGGTTTTGAAGTTGAAATCATATCTTTTAATTTAAAGGATCTTTTTCTAAGTTTTCCTAGTTGACATGCATCACATAGACTATCTACTTTAAAATTCATTTTAGGGAGGCCTCTTACTAGATCATGTTTTGACAGTCTAGATAAGAGTTTGAAATTCAAATGCCCAAATCTCTTATTCCAAATCCAAGGGTCACTTGCATTTGCCAGAAGACATAGGTTATCATTTGAAATTTTCATACTAAGAAATAAATATTCTTTTTCCTAATTCCCTCAAATATTATGATTGAATTATTATCTTCAATGTGACACTTATCTTTTTCAAATTTAATTTTATATCCTTTATCGCATAGTTGACTTATACTTAGCAGATTGTGTTTCAGATTCTTAACTTGCAAAACATTAGTAATAATAGGAGTTTCAGAGTTACCGACTTTGCCGATGCCGATCACATAACCTTTTGAATTGTCTCCAAAGTTAACTAGTCCTCCGTCTTTGTGTATTATATCATTCAGCATATCTGGATTCCCTGTCATGTGTCTAGAACATCCACTATCGAGTATCCATTTGTTCTTTTTGATCTGCACACTTTGTTTGTTCTGGATTGATTCCTTAACTCCCATAAAGCATGATTCCTACACATCAAACAATCTTAGTAGACAGCTTGTATTTGAATATTGATTATATGCAGACTCAAGAGACAATGATGATCTGAATATTTCTAAACATGCATTAACAAATTTCTTAAACATAGCCATTAAAAAAAACTTTTTCAAAAATCAGATTATGAAACTTTAGAAAACCTTGCTCTGATACCAAATGTGAGGAATGCGAATTACAGATCTTAAGGCTAGGAATAACACTAGAGGGGGGGGGGGGTGAATAGTGTTTATTAGAAATTACTAAATCTTTTTGAGTTTATGTTAATTTGAACACAAATGTATGCAATATTCAGACACAGATATAATCACAGAATCAAACACAGATGCAGAAATAAAGTAAATGCAGTAAAGGAAAGAACACACTGGATTTTATACTGGTTCGGAGTTACCCTACATCCAGTCCCGCACAACTAAGTACGGATTTCCTTTCAAAAGCAATTCAATAATTACAACCCTTGGTTTCAAGGCTACGAGGTACACCCTCCAGAATCATAATCCTCTGGGTAGAGATACTTGATTTCCGGGGCAACAAGTTCACCCAATTGATTTCCAAGGCTACAATCACACCTTTTCTCGCTAGATAGATTACAAAGACGCCTATAACTCTGAATAGCACTTGGATCTTGTTGAGATAGTGATAGAGAATCAAACCAGAGATTATCTAGTTAGATTCAATGTTGATTTCGGCAGAGTGATGATAGGATTTTGAATAAGAAAATGTGGAAGAAGAAGAGAAGTGAAAAACCAGAAAATCTGATATAAAATTCGTTGAAACTAACCCCTATTTATAGAAGAACAACAGCCATGTCCATTCGTGAAAGGTTATGGCGAATAGACACTTCTTTTGAAATTCAAATTTTTGGTCCTAACTGACACTATGTCGACATGGGGTACTAGGGCATGTCGACATCCCAAAGGAAATTTTTATGTTTTGTTTTTCTTTGAAAATAACCTTTGTCTTATATTAAAACTATTTTAAACTTTATAAATATACCTGATTATAGATAAAATACATAGATAAATATAGAGAATAATATATATATAATTTTATATTTAAATCTAAGTATAAATAAATTATAATTAAAGATATTTTAAAACAAACGAAGTTTTAAAACTAGAGTTTATTAAAAATAAAACAGAGAATATTTTAAGGCTAAAACATCGTTTTGAAAATCATTTGAAAAGATACTTTTTAAGGCTAAAACATTTTGAAAAGCAATTTTGAAAATCATTCTGAAGTAGTTTTGAAAATCATTTTGAAGTAGTTTTGCAAGCTTCTTCCTGCAGAATATCTCATCATATCAGGACTCGAGAACTTGTACAAAACCAGGATGTTCGTGGGTTTGTAATCCACTTGTCGTAGGTTTGTAAGCTACTTGTCGTGGGTTTGTAAGCCACTAAAAGGTAGAAATGGGTTCCATCCCAAAAGAAAAATGGAGTGAAGATTTCAGTGCTATTGTGAAGTTTTAACATAATTCGAGACTCAATACTTATCTTGAAATCTTGAACTCTTGATAATCTTGATATTCTTGATACTCATGATTCTTCAATCTTGATATCTGAATCTCTATACTGTACAGTCTTCATTCTTTGTACATGCATGGTTAAATCCTGCATATACATATATATCTAAACTATAATGTTAGTATTTATAATTTATAATCTTATTCTAAGGTTATTGTCATCAAAACCATCATCTCATGGGCTAACAGGTTTAACCTATTTTGCAGTTATGATTTTTGAAATGAATATGATTTCGAAAGTGAATATGATTTCAAAAGTGATATGATTTTGAAATGAATATAATATTTTGATATGAAGTATGAACTGTTTGAAATGAAAATGACCACGGTGTGAAATAAGCGTTTGGTTGTTAAAGAGACCGGGATCGGATATTGTCATACTCTCTGCCAATACCCAAAACCACTTTAACAACTGTGCACGTGGTGGAGAATCCAAAACGAAGTAGGATGGTTTGGCGAACATCTGTATGAGGTATGAATGCAGCCCTGACCCCCCCGGGTCAGTTTGATGTGACTAAAACAGGAGCTATACCTAGGCCAAGTGAGGTCGCACCTCCGATCGAGCATGCTTCTTCGATACCATATCTATTACTTTGTGATTTGATTACGGGAGTGTGTCTCAAGGTAGGCGGTAGTAGCCGCTATGCGTTACCACCAGCCCAGTTCTACAAAATGGTAGTATCCTACCCTGGGCATTGCCTCGCATGCCTTGTCACATGCCATATCGTGCCCATTACGAGTTTGTTTTGTACCGTACCTATGGAGTGCTCCCTAAGTATCCCATCGGTTTGGTGGAGCTTACAGTATCTGTATAGACTACGGGGATATATAAAAATGTGTTAAGGGGGATATGGGTAACGCCTTAACGCTATTTTAATATTTTACTTTACTATAGGCATTATCTATGTAGCGTATTGTACTATGTATGTTGATAGTTCCATAGACCCTTAAAGGATGGGAATCCTAAACTTCCTTTAAGTTATATTGCATTTCACTTGGACATTTCACTTGAGTTGATTTACTCGCATAAGAATGTTAATCCTAACTCGAGTGTTTTGTGTTTTGCTTTATGCTCGGGTCAGACTGAGTGTTACAGCATTTGAGCCTCACCTTTGGAGCTTGGAGCTTTGCTTAGAGATATATCTTTTATCTACTCAGTTATTTAGTTATTTCAGTTATTTCTAGTGGTTTATGTTCAGATTTTACATTTGGTTATGTATTAGAGATTCTTTTGTATTTGGATTTCTGTTGTATTTGCTTTAAACTCTAATGTTTATGTAGTAGCTTCATGAACTACTATTTATCTTTTCCGCTGCTTATTGTTGTATTACTTTGTGCCTATGATTCTGTGATTGTTTTATTTACTGTATATGCTAAGTTTTTCCAAATATAAATAAACAATCTATTGTTCTGAGCAATTCAAGTCTGACATGTGTGGATGACTGTTGATTTGAATGGTTTGAAAGAGCGGGTCATTACTTATGGTATCAGAGCTCTGGTTTAGGAAAAACTTAGCATATAGAGTAAAAACTCATTAGAGATAGGGTAATTGACGCAGCGGCGAATAACAAAAATGTATGAAACGGTGAAATTAGCAATCGATGGATTGAAAATACCAAATGCCTAAATCCGTTGATCTCAAAGATACCGGATTCTAGCTATCTTCGTCACGTTGATCGTGCACGATGCCATGAAAGAAGATCTATAATTCTTCGAACGTTGATCAAGCGCACTTGATACCGTGAATTGGCTTCAACAATCGTTGATTCCAGCGCACTCGAATGTCGAAGGTGGAGATAGGAGATAACACTCAACTACCAATTTAAGAAGAGGCACAAAGAACTCAAACAAAGTTTTATTCAAATCAACTAACTTTACAAATGACACGACTCGCCTATTTATAGGCTTACAACACAACACAACACTTACATCACAACACATTACAACTCAACGTACACGACCTAACATAGGTCGTTAACGACCTAGATTACAAACGACTTTACAGCACAAGCGACTCACGATATAACAATATGTACAACATCCATGTGACCTAAGGATACAACACACACAACCTAAGGACTTATATACAATTGAGTTAACAAATACAACATACAAACGACATAAGGAATTACAACATAATGACCTAAAAATACAACACCACGCGGCATAAGCTTCAGCGACATGAGGAGAATCAGCTTCCGAAATGACTTATGCGACCTATAGGATGAGTGACATAAGGAGTTGAGCGACCTAGGCTTGAGCGACCTAAGATTGATGCGGCATATGGTCGAGCGACTCAAGGCAGGAGCGACATAAGAAACACGGCAGTGACATAAAGAAGATAGCAACATAAGAAAGAGTGACATAACTTCTTGCGACCTAAGGAATAACATCTTCAGCGACCTAAGCGATGAACGGTTTAAGCCCTTGAGCGACCTAACATGAAGTGGTATATGTGAGCAACCTAGCATAGGTCGTAGCTCGCTCGTACGTCCTGAGCGACTTAATGCTTCTCGCGACCTAGGATTCTGCGCTTTAAGAACTGGCTTCTGGAATGACTCGCTAGGTCATAGCCCTTTAGGTCGTAGCTTGCTGCTCCTGCATTCCAGAGAATTCACTAGGTCGCTTGAGTTACCTATCAACCCGTTAGGTCGTTCGCGACTTAAAAAATGACTTAGCTCGCATAACTTGCTTTCTTGAGTTGTTACCTTTTTTGCCTTGATGTCTTGGATTATTAATTTGTTATGCCATAGTTTGCTAGATCGTGGGCGACTTAGACCACATGACTTAACATCGTTATAGTGGGCTGCATCATCCTCCCCCTGTTGAAAGAAATTCGTCCTCGAATTTTCACTTTCCTCTTCTTCGACAAGCTTATTCCTATGATATGAAATCAAGAGTCTAACATTAAAAATGTCAGCAGTAGGAAGATGATCCGGCACACTCAACTTACAAGCATTCTCATTGATTTCCATCATGACTTCCAAACGACTAATCCTCCTAGCTCCTAGCTTGTTGTAAGCCTCAACAAGAATCGATCCTTGGTAAACACTACATACACAAAATTTCCTTCTTTGCATTCAATACTTCGTCGTTTAATATCTGCTGATTGCTTATATTTCTCATTTGCCTTGAGCAATCGTTCCTGTACAACTTTGCGGCATTCTTGCAACTCATTCACAAATTCATTAGCCCATTTAATCACCCCTTTCTGCGGTGGCACTGTTGATATATCTAACGGTCCTTTAGGAATTGTTGAATAAACAACCTGGAATGGATTGAACCCGGAGTTACGATTAACTGCATGGTTGTGTGCAAACTTCGCTTGACATAACTTTGAATCCCAACTTTTCAAATTATCATCCACGAGGCTTCGCATTAGATTACTTAGGGGTCTGTTCACAACTTCAGCTTGTTTATCCGTCTGTGGATGATTAGCGCTACTAGATTTCAACTTAGTCTCAGCCATTTTCCATAGATTCATCCAAATATGGCTCAAAAACGAGTATCTTTATCTGAAACAATAGACTCAGGTAATCCATGAAATTTATAGATCTCTCTGAAGCATAACTGAATGACTTTAATGGCCTATGCAGTCTTCTTATAGGTAATGAAATGTACCAATTTTGAAAACCGGTTAACCACCACATAAATAGAGTCATTGCCACGTTGTGTTCGCGACAATCCCAAAACAAAGTCCACACTAACATCCTCCCGTAATTTAGCATGTATATGCAACGGCATACATAAACCTGCATTTGTCGTGGTCTTCTTTGAAACTTGTCGATTATGGCTCCTCTGAACAAACCTTTCAACTTCCTTCCTCAGTGACGACCCAAAATAAGACTTTGAGATTAGCTGCATGGTACGATCACGGCTCACGATTTTATCTCTATGCAAGTCTTTGATGATTTTCATTTTCTGACTGCAATCAGGAGTATACGACTGCCTTCCTTCGAACAGAAACCCAATAACCAGTCTTCTCAACTCTTCCTGCTCTATTGGATACAAATGATAACGTGGTCTAAGCGGTACAATAGCATCTGGCACTTGATCAACATGATGTTGTATGTCCCTCAGTGGCGGTTCTACCTTGGCCAACTCTGCAGGGAGTACATCTTCGAATTCATTTACCACTGGCTCATCCTCCTCAGGAGTCTCGAGATCTTTACTGGTTTCATTCCCATTCAACATAAACACTTCCGCTCTATCCACCACTTCTTTAACAAACTCTTCTGTAGATAATAGACTAATCGAATCCACCTTCTTCACTGATAAATTACCCCCTTCATCTCTTGACACACTTTCTTCATCCTCATCAATCCTCGCTGGTTGTGAATTTTCAACATCATGTTCATCAAACTTTGTTGGTTGAAAATCATCAACTCCCCTTTTATCACACTTTGCTGGTTGTGAATTTTCAACCTCATGTTCGTCAAACTTCGTTGGTTGAAAAACATCAACTTCATCTGTATCTAACTTCGCGGATTGTGAGTAATCAACTTTATGGTCATCAAACTTTGCGGGTTGAGAAGAATCTACATTATCTTCCACTTCAACACTATCTTTCACTTCTTCAACAAATTCTTTCGAAGATATTCGATTGGTTGCTTCCACCTTCTTCTCTGGCTTGCTTTCACCTTGTTCACGCTTCTTAAGAACTAAGATAATTTTGGTTCCTTCGAACACGAAACTGTAGCTATTGGCATGACTATTATGTTGTACGGCTCTATCATACTGCCATGGTCTTCCCAATAGTAGGTGACACACATCCATATCAACCACATCACACCATATATCATCTTTGTACTTCTTCCCAATAGAAAATGTGATCAATGCTTGTCTTCCCACTGTCACTTCTTCACCTTCCTTTATCCATGCCAGTTTATAAGGTCTAGGGTGTTTTTCAGTCTTCAACCCCAACTTCATAACGGCTTCTTGAGAAATAAGGTTATCACAACTTCCCGCATCAATAAAGAATTTAAAAACCTTTCCCAAGATAGTACAGGTAGACTGAAAAATATTGTTCCTTAGCCAAATAGAATCATTCTCATGCTTTGACAAAGTACACCTTTCGTCTCTATGACCACGTATGTCTCTATGATCATGCAAATCTTTTCTACTTGGTCTTTTGACATCACGACATGGTTCATTGTCAAACCCATGTTGACTTCCTTTCTCTTCCCCATGGTGATCTCGTCTCATTGAAATTGATGATTCCCTTTTATCTTGATAAGTTTGTGGCGACACCCTCCTTGCTTCCATAACCGATGGCGAAACTCGGTTTCCTCCATGGTTCAAGACTGGTGACCTTCCTCTTTGACTTTGATTCAAATCCATCATCAACTTCTCCAATTTTCCAAAACCTTTATTGAACTTCTCTTCGAGGTTATCACTAATTCGTCGCTCTATTGCCTCAGCATCTTCTCTTCGATACACATCTGCAACATTCTGATGACGATTAGCTCTTCTCGGATGCATTGTTGAATCAAACAATCTCCAACTAACTTTAAATTGGATTCAACTTAACTTCAACACTTTAACTCGGCCTTGATCTACAAAGTGATGCACGACTTTAACTAGCTCTCGGATCTAACACTGATAGGCTCAATTGAAATTGAACGAACACTTCTCTTTGCTCCAACAGGCTCGTCTTAGCTATGATTGGCTAAGTCTTGCTTTGATACCAAATGATGCAGCAGCGAATAACAAAAATGTATGAAACGGTGAAATTAGCAATCGGTAGATTGAAAATACCAAATGCCCAAATCCGTTGATCTCAAAGATACCGGATTCTAGCTATCTTCGTCACGTTGATCGCGCACGATGCCGTGAAAGAAGTTCTACAATTCTTCGAACGTTGATCAAGCGCACTTGATACCGTGAATTGGCTTCAACAATCGTTGATTCGAGCACACTTGAATGCCGAAGGTGGAGATAGGAGATAACACTCAACTACCAATTTAAGAAGAGGCACAAAGCACTCAAACAAAGTTTTATTCAAACCAACTAACTTTACAAATGACACGACTCGCCTATTTATAGGCTTACAACACAACACAACACTTACATCACAACACATTACAACTCAACGTACACGACCTAACATAGGTCGTTAACGACCTAGACTACAAACGACTTAACAGCACAAGCGACTTACGATATAACAATATGTACAACATCCATGCGACCTAAGGATACAACACACACAACCTAAGGACTTATATACAATCGAGTTAACAAATACAACATACAAATGACATAAGGAATTACAACATAGCGACCTAAAAATACAACACCACGCGACATAAGCTTCAGCGACATGAGGAGAATCAGCTTCCGGAATGACTTATGCGACCTATAGGACGAGCGACATAAGGAGTTGAGCGACCTAGGCTTGAGCGACCTAAGATTGTTGCGGCCTATGGTCGAGCGACTCAAGGCAGGAGCGACATAAGAAACACGGCAACGACATAAAGAAGATAGCAACATAAGAAAGAGTGACATAACTTCTTGCGACCTAAGGAATAACATCTTCAGCGACCTAAGCGATGAACGGTTTAAGCCCTTGAGCGACTTAACATGAAGTGGTATATGTGAGCGACCTAGCATAGGTCGTAGCTCGTTCGTACGTCCTGAGCGACTTAATGCTTCTCGCGACCTAGGATTCTGCGCTTTAAGAACTGGCTTCTAGAATGACTCGCTAGATCGTAGCCCTTTAGGTCGTAGCTCGTTGCTCCTACATTCCATAGAATTCACTAGGTCGCTTGAGTTACCTATCAACCCGTTAGGTCGTTCGCGACTTAAAAAATGACTTAGCTTGCATAACTTGCTTTCTTGAGTTGTTACCTTTTTTGCCTTGATGTCTTGGATTATTAATTTGTTATGCCATAGTTTGCTATATCGTGGGCGACTTAGACCAGATGACTTAACATTGTTATAGTGGGCTGCATCAGTAATGATACCCTAGAATGAGTAGAATCAATTATAGAATCATCTTCGTTCGAGCTTGAAATTCTTTGTTAAGATCCTCTTTGATTTGGATTTCTTTTGAATTTTTGGAACTTTACCTTTGTTCTAAAATCCATTCTTCTCTTTTCCTATTCGTGTTCTTTTCATTAATAGAGCATCCCATAGCTTTATTTCTGTTGATCTCTGTAATAAATTTGAGCACATCTTGCAACCTCAATTGGTAACTTCATCCTTTTGTGCGGCCAATCCCATCGGTGATCCCGCCAATCCTAGCATTATTTGTAAAGGGGTGAAACTCCTTTACCACAGGCGTCGATTAACCGGAGATTTCTACGTCCTCGATTTTGATGCTATTATTTCTTGCAAAGGCCGAACCGTTTCTTTAGTAGATGACAAGGGTAATTCTCTTGTGATTGAATATAGATTGCCTCAGAATTATGCATTCAGCTTTATCTTTTCGCTTGATTGTCAGCCTAGTGATCTTGACTCCACCTTGATACTCAGGGAATATCCTGTTATTTTAGTGAAGTCACTTCTCTACTTCTTAAGCGGGAAATTGAATTCCGCATCGATCTTATTCCTAGAGCTTGACCTGTTATCCTTCCTCCCAGAGAATGGTTTTTATGAATGGTTAGTCATGCCCTTTGGATTAACCAATGCTCCTGCCTTCTTCGTCGATCTCATGAATCACGTACTCCGCGATATTCTCAACCAGTTTGTCCTGGTTTTCGTTGATTATATTCTCGTCTTTTCTAAGTTTGAGAAGGAACACGAGTCACATTTGGGCTATGTTCTCCAAACTCTGAGGAGTCATCAGTTGAAAGCCAAATTTTCTAAATGTTATTTCTGGGGAGATGAAGTCTGATTCCTTGGGCCCATTGTTTCTAAGAATGGAGTCCCGGTTGACCCAATTAAGATCGCCGCGATTAATATAAGTCTATCCATCTTTCCTCTTTTGCAATTAAATTATCTTATCTTCCTTTCTAGTCTATCTTCTAAGTTTGAATTCTATTTGATTAGGATCCTTCTAAATTTGAATCTCTATCCTTGTTCTAAGACCCATTCTTGAATCATCCTAAGAGGAATCATATTTGTAATTGATATAAAAATGTTTTATATTGTGTTGTTTGAGTTGTTAAGTTTGAATTTTGGGTTTCGATCGATTCGTCTAGCCAACGCTATTAATAGAAATTCCAAAACACTTGAACATAGCAAACTGACACAATATTGTTTTCGAAGTTGGTAAATGAAATAATTTTATGTGTGATTATATTATATATATAAGAGTATAATTTTCTGAAATTAGATAGTTAAATCAATTGGTTGTTAGAATTGATAATACTAGATTATCATTTATTATTTTGTCAACATTCCTAAACTATTAACTATTATTGTATGTTACAAGGAGATGAAATTTTATAAGCATGGTTTATAAATCTGATTTACAAATTAAATGAATTCAAACTAAGGATTTGAGAATTAAATTTTCGGCACTTTTCAAAATTTGGTTTTCAAAGTTTTGAAAAATTATATTATTTGAAAGTATTTTCGAATGGAAATTATTTCCAAAGAATTATAAAAGAAGTAAGTCAGTACTCTACTCTTTTATCGCTGGAAAATAATTTCGATGAAGGCTGCAGCATCATCGACATTCATTTTCGAGTCTCAAAGTGGGGAGACCACTTAGTAGCTTTGCTACACTATTGTTTCGGAAAATGGATTTGATTTGAATTTCTTAAGTATGATTTGATGTATAATATATATATATATACATATATATTTCAAAATGGTTTGAAGTAAAATCGGAAATTTAACTCTTAAGTTTTATGTGAAGTGATGGTTTTCAATTATTGAAATGGAGCAAAATTTTTGAATAATTGGAGTGGCTTAAATGAAAAGTGAAATCGAAATAACTTGAAACAGTTGAACCAAGGATAAAATTTATTTGTACAATACTCAATTGCATTCTAAAACATATATAACTTACATGAAATATTCAAAAAAATAAATTTAAATGTTAATGTGAATATGTAATTGGAAATTATACAAGAGAAAAATTAAGTAATAAAAAAATGTTCAACCTAAATTTTGCTTAATGGAAATGTTGTAAATAAAAGGGTAAATTTGTATAGTGCTCAATTACACTCAGAAACATTAATAAAACATTCATGGAAAAGTTTGAATGTAATGAATATATGTAATTGAATAATATACAATATAAATGTAAGTAATGAGACGTAGAATGAAATTTATATGGTTTTAAATTAATTGTTGTATCTGGTACTATGTATTTCGAATCTATCTTTCCTTTCTGTTGCTTCTATTCTCCTATCTCGTTCCTTTTCGGAGACAAAAAGTTTTGAGTGGGGGTGAGCGTAACGACTCGGAAATTTTAACGATTTTTATAACGTAATTAAATAAAAATTTTCTTGAAAATATATAATAAAATTTAGCAATGAAAATTTGATAATTGGTATGCGTCTATTTAAGCATAGCAAGTGGCAGATTTTCATCGGAAAATATAAAAGTTCGTTTGGTTGTGAAATTTCAATTTTAAATTTAAAATCAGTTACATTTGTGGAAATAGTATAGTTTTAAAATCTGAATACTTTTATATAAGAAAACTGTAAATCATTTTCTAAGTGAGGCATCATATTTGGTTTCGCCAAATTTGGACTGCTCTAGCTCCGTTTATCTTATTTTCGAAATTTTAGTAGCAGTTCTGGCAGCGAATATCGAGTTTTGATAGGAGGGTCGTATCACTCATATCTATGTACCATTCTATTCGTATCGTCATGCTGATCTCTGTAGTATATTCATTTGTGCATTTTGGAGTCCGGTACATGGTGAAATCTGCGAAACGGTTAACCGTATCGGTACCTGTTTGAGCCTTTTGGGTTCTGTGTCCTTTCATTTGTCCCGATTGAAAACCCAACAGCCATTAACTTCTATAATTCCAGAATTCAACGTTTTGGACTTTTGTTATTCCTACCTTTCCAATATATTTGTTGATTTCTTTTCCACTGGTTTATTCTTCCCCTTCCTTTTTTTTTCGTTCTGTGCCTTGTAAATTAACGTAAAAATAAAAATAAAATATATTGTTGCATTTGTATATTGTTTTCCTTGAGAGAACAATTCGTCCTCTTCCTTTTGCAAACTTGTCGTGACCACCGCTTTCCCTCTGGCCACCTTTTTCCTCTCCTTAGCAGCACAGCTGCATCCCCTTCTCGTCCATTAGCAGCTCGCCCTCTCTCCCTCTCAATCACTTTTCCCCTCTGACCTCGCTCTGGCTGTAGCCCACCAGCAGCCGCTGACCAGTGCCATACCCTCCATTTCTCTTCCCTCCCCCGCCACAGAAATCCACCGAACGACCCCGACCACCCAGCAGCCTCGTGTGCCACCACTGACCTTCCCACAGACATTCACTTGATCCCTTCCCCAAGCCGCAGCTCGCTCCGACAACCAACAACCGAACACCATCCGCTTGGGCTCCTCTAGTTCGCCTGCCTTCTTCCTCTCCGCTCCACTTCAACCTGAACCACCCCTTGCCTTTAACCCTGCAGCTAAACCCGGCCCCTTGATCTGTTCGCCGACCCACCTGTGACAACCCATCCCCTCTCCTATTTTCCCCCGCTGCCAAACTCTCCAGCTGCCGATCACCTTCCTCCAATCTTCACCAAAAACCCACATCGAAACCCTTCACAGCCACTGTCTTTTTCTCAACTGACCACCCTCCAACCAAACGCCACACCACTTCCTCCCCTCTGTACAGTTGAACCCATCATACCCAGCAGCTCGACCAGCTGCTGCCTTTCCCATTGTCGGGCAGATCCATGCAGTCCTCCCTCTCAGCTAGATTTGTTCATAGCTAGATTTGTTCATAGCTAGTTACTTATATATTTGATTCACGTTCTAGCTTTGCCGCAGCTCTAGCCTGAACTAGAGTTCTTCTCCTCTTCTAAAAAATAATATAAGAAAGGTATATATATTACATATATATATTCTGTTTCCATTTATATCAAGCTATTTTTGATTTGTTTTTCATCGATTCCAAGTTATCAGCTTTGCTTTGTTCATCGAATTCGTATTCACCTTGCCTTGCTTTGGAAATTGTCGTTTGGATTGGTCGATTGTTGAGTTCGTGATTCAAAATCGTAGCTTATTGTGTTGTCTATTTTCCCTAAGCCTCGAAAGGTGAGCGATCACTCACGATTAACATTCTTATATTTAGTAAATTTAATTCACATGAAATGAGGATTGAAATATGTTGTTAAAATTTGGATTGGTTAGTAATTTAATTGTTAAATATGATATGATTTGCATTTGTTCACCTATGTTAATTGACAATATTGACACCAATAACCTGTTAGTATATATATGTTATAATTAAATTGTTAATTATAATCATATTTGCCATTGATATGCTATGTCATTTATGCTATTATTTTGTTGTTCTCGCTCTACAAGTTCCCAAATAGTTTAGAAATCCCTATGGGTCGAAATGATACATACCCAAAAGATATTATATATTAGGGAAAATCATTATGGGTTGAAATGATAGACGTAAGTGATTTTATTGAATTTTAAATTTTGGGATTTCGGGTTAAAATGATATATACCCGTAAGTGTTAAATTATTGCGGATTGAAATGATAAATATCCGTATCACTTGACCATAGGTTAGAAAACTATATACGGACACCGTTGGTCTATTTTTAAATGATTTCCAAATTTTGGAAAAGGATAATAGATGTGTTTTTAATAAATATTGATTTATAGAATATAATATAAGGATTTTGTTTTGATATATATATATAAAATTTAGATCTTTAAAATTATATGTTTTGGAAATTTTAAATTATAAGTTAAGTTTTGAAAAATGCAAATTTTAAGATTTTAATTTTAATTTTATTATTTTTGAATATGTAAAATATAGTTTAATATAAAATAAAATAGATTCAATAAAATTAGATTTAATTTAATAATATTTAATATAAAAAAATTTAATATAATCGAATTTAATTGGATAAGTATATATATTGTATTTAAAATATTTATTTAAAATTTATATTAATATTTTGAAAATAGATTTTGTAATAACTTTAATAAGATAAAGGTTGGGAAGATAAATTAAGTTAATTTGTAATTTCATTTGTTTGAGAATTGAATATAAATAAGAATTGATTGGAAACTTATTTATTTTGAGATTTTGAAAGGCAATATTTTATAACTTGATTTAATTAAAGGTGATTAAATGAATATTTTCAAATTTAAATAAAATTGAATATGTAATTATGATTTATATTTGTAATTTGAGATTTTATTTAAATGCTTATAAAAAGTTATTAGGTGAATTTTTTAGAATTAAATATAATAGAAGTTAGATATTTAATTATTGATTTTATTTAAATTTGTAATTTGAGATTTATTTAAATGTTATTAAAAATTATTAAGTGAATATTTTCAAATTTAAATAAAATTAATGTTGAGTTTTGAAATATAAATGAAATTTATCAAATTGAGTTATTGTAAATGTTTGAATATTTAAACTTTGAAACCTGTTGAATTGGAAGTGGTTTAAATTTGTAGTTCAAACCTGGATTTGAAATTGATATAAATTAAAATAGTTTTAATGAGAATTTGAATTGAACTCTTAACCTTTTATTTGAAATTGTTGAACTGAGATTGATTTAAGTTGAATTTTGAAACTAAAGTTGATTTGAATTGATTTATGAAATTGGAAGAAATAATTCTAATTTGAAACCATTTTTGATATAATTTTTTTTGAAATCTATGAAATATTTTATTTTATTTTAAATTTATAAACAATTTTAAATATATATATTTTTTAATATATAAACTATTTTAATATATAAACTATTTTAATTTGTAACCTATTTTTAAATATAAACTATTTTTGATGTATAACTATTCCAACATATAAACTACTTTCAAATATTCAAACTGTTTAAGTTGGAACTCTTATGATTTAGATTTAATGGATTTACTTTGATATGATGGTTTAACCTATTTTAATTCACGGTTATGATTTTTGAAATGAATATGATTTAAAGTGAATAATGATTTCGAAAGTGATACGATTTCGAAAGTGAATATGATTTCGAAAGTGATTTGATTTTGAAATGAATATGATATTTTGATATGAAGTATGAACGGTTTGAAATGAAAATGACCATGGTGTAAAATAAGCATTTGGTTGTTAAAGAGACCGGGATCGGATATTGTCATACTCTTTCGAAATGATTTTGAAATGAATATGATATTTTGATATGAAGTATGAACTATTTGAAATGAAAATGACCACGGTGTGAAATAAGCATCTGGTTGTTAAAGAGACTGGGATTGGATATTGTCATACTCTCTGCCAATACCAAAACCACTTTAACAACTATGCACGTGGTGGATAATCTAGAACGGAGTAGAATGGTTTTGCGAACGTCTGTATGAGGTATGAATGCAGCCCTGACCCCTCGGGTCAGCTTGATGTGACTAAAACAGGAGCTATACCTAGGCCAAGTGAGGTCGCACCTTCGATCGGGCATGCTTATTCGATACCATATCTATTACTTTGTGATTTGATTGGGTGTATCTTTGATTACGGAGTGTGTCTCGAGGTGGGAGGTAGTAGATGCTATACGTTACCGCCAGCCCGGCTCTATAAAATGGTAGTATCCTACCCTGGGCATTGCCTCGCGTGCCTTGTCACATGCCTTGTCGCGCCCATTACGAGTTTGGTTTGTACCGTACCTAGGGAGTGCTCCCTGAGTATCCCACCGGTTTGGTAGAGCTTACGGTATCTGTATAGACTACAGGAATATATAAAAATGTGTTAATGGGGATATAGGTAACGCCTTAACGCTATTTTAATATTTTACTTTACTATAGATATTATCTATGTAGCATATTGTACTTTGTATGTAGATAGTTCCACGGATCCTTAAAGAATGGGAATCCCAAACATCCTTTTAAGTTATATTGCATTTCACTTGAACATTTCACTTGGGTTGATTTACTCCCATAAGAATGTTAATCCCGACTCAAGTGTTTTGTGTTTTGCTTTATGCTCGGGTCAAACTGAGTGTCACAGCATTTGAGACTCACCTTTGGAGCTTGGATCTTTGCTTGGAGATCTATCTTTTATCTACTCAACTATTCAGTTATTTCAGTTATTTCCAGTTGTTTATGTTCATACTTGATATTTGGTTATGTATTAGAGATTCTTTTGTATTTGGATTTCTGTTGTATTTGCTTTAAACTCTGATGTTTATGTAGTAGCTTCATGAACTACTATTTATCTTTTCCGCTGCTTATTGTTGTATTACTCGGTGTCTGTGATTGATTTATTTACTGTACATGCTAAATTTTGCAAAATATAAATTAACAATCTGTTGTTCTAAGCAATTCAAGCCTGACATGTGTGGATGATTGTCGATTTGAATGGTTCGAAATAGCGGGACGTTACACTTAATGACAGTCGAGTCTAACTTGTTCAATCAGTTTGGATATAGCCGAGTCAAAATGCTCGATAAACTTGCCCTCCAATGTACATCTTGTGTTAAAATGACATGCTTTGAATCAAAACAATTTAGAGTTGCAGGAAAGAAATCCATTCAGTTTTTTGAATAGTCGCTATCCTTCTATCGAATTATTTTCCCAAAGTATCATATCTCTCTTTGATCGTCATGATGCTTGGTCGATTTCCAATAGTATAAATTAAGGATTATATTCATTCGGTTGCCATCTATGTCTAGTTCTTAAGGGCCGGTAAGCTTTGGTCATCTAATCCAGTCTCGACCTTGAAAGCTTCAGGTGAGAATTCAATTTCTGTCGATTTCAAAAATTAATTTTTTAGAATATATATGTGCATGTTCAGGTACACGTTCTTGTCATTGGTTCCCGGATGCATTTGCACGCTCATGGGTGATCGCCAATTTTCGTTGGATTAGATGCAATTTCATTGCATTTATGTTTTATTGTTGTTTTACTGCTTTTTTCTATAATAATAGGGATCTGAATTTTTCTAACCGATCCCTTTTCCCTCTTTTCCCTCTTTTCTTCATTTTCTTTCTTTTTTGTATATATAGGGATCGGATGGATCCCTTTTGGATAGGGATCATACCCGATCCCTTCTAACGTTGATGACTTAACATTTCAGCTTCATGGAGAAGCTTAAACAAGACGGTCCCTTTGAACCTTCATATATAAACCGATACTCCACCCCTCCATCTTTTTACTTTACTTTATTTCCATTTGCCTTTGTTTCCTTCAAGCTCACCTCTAAACCCTCTCCCTCTAGTTTGAACTCCGACCCCTTCCCTTCAAATCAATTGCCGCCCCCATCCTTAGACCCTCCATCCTCTCTTCCATGGGATCACCACTCCGCCTTCGATTTGAATCAAAATTCAACATCTCCCTTCGAGGGATTCGTATTTTATATATTTAGGTAGGTTTTCTTGCATTTAACTTGATTTGTGACCAGATGTTGGGTTCGGTTGAGCTTCTTGTTTTGAGCATCGGTTGAATTAGGAGGATATGAGATGGACGGTGGCGAACGGTGGCGATATAAGGTTTGGTGAAGTGGTAGAGGAAGGGAAAGGAGAAGAGTGAAACATGAAGGAAATTGAGGGATCGGTCATGATGGAGTATAGAGGAGAGGGATTGATCTTACGTGTTGCCCGAGGGATCGGAGTAAAAATTTAAGGGAAGTGTAAAAACGGCTAAGTATAGGGATCGGTTATGAAAGTTTGAGAAATAAGGAGGGATCGGTGTGAAAATGAGAAAGAAGGGATCGGTCGCATTAGTAGATGAGGGATCGGTTGTTTGTGGAGCATGAAGGGATCGATGTTAGTGTATATTAAAGGGATCGTTTGAGTTGGTTTCGGCATAGGGATTGGCTATGTTGAGATATGGGAACAGGGACCGGTCATGTTGGTTAAGAGGGAACGGTTGTTTGCTTTATGAGAGGAATCGGCTATGGTGACGCTGTTGATTTTAGGCCCTTGAACCGAGCTTGAACAAACGAACTAATCCATGTAGACCTGTATGAACAATTAGAACCAATCCCACCTTAATGAATATGAATGTATGAAGTTTAACATGACTTGCATATCCGATATCAAACTTGAAATTGAACAACTAAACTGCTGGGACTTAGAATATGAATTAAAACATAACATATAGACTTCAATAATGAATTTCACACTTTGATATGTCGATGGTTGATCCCTAAGCTTGCACAACTGATCAATTTAAACGCCAGTTGAGGCGGTCATCAATGACGGTCACTTTCGTCGAAACCTAAAGTCTTGTCGCTACTTTTGCTTTTAATTTTGAATTGATTATCTCTACACTACACGGCACTGCACTAAACTAGTTTACATTTAGCATGGGGGAACAGGTAAGTTTTTCTAATCTTGATTATCTATTGAGTTTAGTTGATATGGGCTCCAGATGTTCAGGGCATTTGGCCGCAATGTCTTTTGGACAACCTTTACAGCACAACAATCCAAGTGCCAAGTCAAGTTCTACGACTGTATTCAGTAGACTTTCTCCTGAACAACAAACTAAGCAATTGGAGAGTTTTGGTCCGTTGGTTGACCTTTTCTTTAATGTTCCTATCCTTTCGGTGAAAGAGATAAATCTTGCTCCTAACACTTAAGAGGGTGCTATACTTATGGATAACCCGATGGATTCTCATGCCTCCAGATTTAGTGAGGCCGCTCTCCATAGGTTGTGCTCTAAACATGGGATCCTGTTTGGAGATGTTAAGTATTTTTAGGGAATGATAGGGCCCACTTGCCCCCAGAGGGGTATACGGCTTGTAATAAATTTACGTGCCAAGCCAGATAATTCATTTATCCGAGATAGGATAAATATCTGGGAATAGCTTATGCTCAGCTGCATCCGAATAGTTTGATTTTCTTCATGGAACTTTCTTGCTATTTATGGATGTTTTGTTCCGCCCGCCATCTCCTGAAGGCATCAGGTTTATCTACAATTTCAAGCAATGGACGGGAAGCCTTTCTTATATTTTTTTCGAGCCTGCGCCCAACTGTCAAGTTCCAGTTAGTACTTGGAACAAGCTCGGTTGCTTTAAGCACGAGTGGTTCTATATTCGTTGTCCCCCCGCTTCATGAGGCAATGGTTGGAAAGATGTAAATGGTGCCCTCATTTTAATTTCAAATTCTTAAGTCCAAGTCGTATCGTGAACTAACAAATGCTCTAAATATTTAAAGGTGTCCATCCATGACCCGAAGGAGATAATTATTCAAGGGAATTTTCTGCAATTCGTGCTACCCCAGTTGAAGATAGGGACATTAGATCACTCGTAAATGATGAGTGGTTATCTCTTTTTGAACTGTTGGAAGAAGGTCTCAGCATCGGTCTTTCAAGAAGTGTTGCACCAAGAAGGAATGTTGCAGAACAAGAAGGCGGCACTGATAGCCCCGTCGTGCCCATAGTAGAGGAGGCTCATGACAATGCCGAAGAAGGTTAAATTAGA
Organism: Allium fistulosum; assembly: GCA_030737815.1. Lineage (NCBI taxonomy): Eukaryota > Viridiplantae > Streptophyta > Magnoliopsida > Asparagales > Amaryllidaceae > Allium > Allium fistulosum. The sequence continues at coordinate 290,312,127 of CM060905.1, forward strand.
GGTGATGAAGCCAACAAGCCTGGCAATAATGATGTAGGTTCGGGCAACCCGCCTGTGGTCGAATCATCACAAGCCATGCAATCTCATGCACCAAAAAGAAAAGGAAAAAGGCTAGCGTACAAACTCCGTAGGAGAAAATTTGCTAAAAAGTCAAAGTTCACCATCACCTCTATTGAAGAAGAATTTTCCTCTCAACCTTTAGAAAGTTCGATGGAAGGCTTCTCAAATCTACTGATTGCGTATGACACTGAGACTTTTGACTTTCCCAACACTAGTGTCGACGGGCTTAATTCCCTCACCAGGATTGGTGATGACATTCCTCCCACTGGAAAAGAGGAAATGATTCCTATAAGCAAGGCCATAGTAACTGCTCCATCGTGGGGACACTAGGACACTTACAATCACATGCACATCACTGCATGATTTTTGTCTATCTTATATTTGATGGTTACTTATATGTTCTTGTTTGGTTTGTAGGTGCTATATCTCATTCTCGTGCCTTCGATCACTTAAGGGGCTCTTCAACACAATATGGATCCAGAATTGGACAGGCGTCGAGAAAGGGGTGACGGTTGGGAAAGAAGTCATCGTTCAAAGGAGTCTTCATCCTCTAAGCACAAGTCCAAATCTCAATCACCTCATCAAGAATTTCAGCCCAATCCTCCAGTACATAGCGGCGATCGGACCCCTTCTCATATTCCCCAGACTTCTATGCCACCCGAGCATCATTCGGGTTTACTTGGTTCTCGACAGGCTCACGATCGCTGGTCGAGCAAATCTCCAATTGTTACTTCTGATCCAGCTTTAACTACTACACCTTCTAAGGCCTCTACAGTAGAACAATTGGCTGAACTTAAGGGCAAATTTCAAAAAATCTGCTTTGATGGGCTAAAGTTTCTTCCTTCTATCCACAGGAAGTGCTAAAGTGAGTTCACTTGCATGTATCAATGATGTTTTTGTGTAGCATGAATCATTTCAGCACTTACCTGAGAAAATATTTGAGGTGTCTCCTGAAAGGCGACATGAAATCAATCTCCTTAAGCTAGAGGCGATCCATGATAAGGACATAATCAAACACCAAGATGATGAGATCATATAATTGACCATGAAGTTAGCCGCAATAGAGAAGAGTGCTAAGGAAATACCGAAGTGGTTAATCATCTAGAAATGGCTCACAAAAAGGAGTTGGATGCTGCCCTTAGCCGCAGCGGTGTACTTACTATGGAGAAGGACACACTGCAAAAAGAGAATGACACTTTAGCCCGCCACATTAAGAAACTCAAAGAGCTTCTTAAGAAAGAGAAGGAAGAAAAACTTGAAGCTCTTGCTTTTGGATAAACATGTACTACAATTTTCAAGTTTAATGTGTGAATAAAAGTTCTTTATTTTCTATTGAACTCTTATGTGAATTTTTTTAAGTAGTTGAGCTTTTACTTTTCCATTTAATGCACTTGTAATTCGTTTCTCGTCGATTCGGATAATCATTCGTTAATTTTTACTCAAGACCTCTGTGTGGTCGTGGCCTCAAGTTGTACCAAATACTGGGCTCTAGCCTTAGTGCTACACTGTTGAATTCAACGGCTTAAGTGATTATACTCATGCCCCCAATCTCGAGTTAAAGGAGTTAGATAGTGGATGGTCGAACTCCATCTTAGCGAATTTATACTCTTCCTGTCGGTTTCAGGTCGGAGTTTATGGAATAGTGAGTGGTTGAACCACACTCATCTACATATTTAAACTCATATCCGCACTTTAGGGATAAAAGTTAGTATGCGGGTGATTGAATCACGCCCAATTTGTGTTATATACTCTACTCCAAACTCTGGGTACATAGAGTTATTTTGAAAAATAGTTGGACTATACTTTCCGTAATTGATTGATTTGCCCCCAAGTCCGGGGTTTGACTTAGCAAGTGATCGGCCGTGTCACAATCGCTTTTGATTCATGTTTGTCTCATCACTTGATGGGATTAATTTGATTATCATATGGTCAAGTCACATCCATTTCTCATTAGGTACTCCGTTCATCGGGTTATGAGCGAGAATCATCGAATGAACGGTCGGACCACATTCATTCTGCTTAGTTCAATCATGAACTTGTGTAATCGGCTAGCTCCAAACTGTATGAACCTACTCGAACATTGCAATATTAGTTAGTCGGGTATAGTAACTAATATGGAATGCTACAACAATCACAAATATGAATGAAATTTCAAACTTTATTTGCCAAATGGAAAGAAATTACATAATTTGTCTTATTACATATTTGGAAAATCAAATACTAAATCAAATTCAGAAATTTAATACAACTGAATAAGAAAGAACAAACTAAGTGACGTAGCATCGTAAATGCTCACTATTCCATGCCCTTGAGATTGTGACGTCGTCAACAGTAGCTAGCTTGAAAGTTCCTTCTCTAAGCCTCTATTTAATGACGTACGATCTTTCCCAGTAGGGTTCATGTGTGATGGGACAGGAAAAACCCATTTCAAAACAAGATCGTCGATTTCAAAGGTTCTAGGTCGAACTTTATTGTTGTAGTATCGGGCGACTTGTTATCAATATGCAGCTGCCCTCAAATCAGTTTCTTCGTGCTTCTCATCTACCAATTCTAGAGATTCTAAGAGGAGAACTCAATTCGTTTTGGGGTCGTAGTAGGTCACTCGATTAGAAGGGACTTCGAGTTCAATAGGAATGATGGCTTCAGAGCCGTAAGTAAGGGTGAATGGAGTATGGCCAGTCACGGAATTATGGGTGGTTCTGTAAGCCCATAATGCTGTTGGGAGTTCATACCTACTTTCCTCTAGCCTTTTCCAAATGTTTCTTTAGAATGGACTTTATGATTTTTTTCACAGCTTCAACTCGTCCATTTTCTTGCGGGTAAGAAACTGCCGCAAATCTCTTTTCAATATGAAGCTGACAGTAGAAGTCTTTGAATTCAACATTGTCGAATTGAGTTCCATTATTAGTTACAATGGTTCGTGGAAGGCCAAAACGACAGATGATGTTCTGGAAAATGAAGTTGATTACTTTCTTTATTTTGATCGTGGTCAAAGGTTCGGCTTCAGTCCATTTGGTGAAGTAACCAACTGCTGCAATGGCATACATTGCACCACCTTTAGAGATCGGTAAGGAACCGATGATATATATGCCCTATGTGGCAAACGGCCGTGGAATGGCTATTTGTGTAATTTCCATTGGCGGAGCTCTCGGAACTTTTGCATACATCTGGCATTTGTCACATCACTTAGCGTAATCATCAACATCTCGGTTGACAGTTGGCCAGTAATACCCATAATGAAGTATTTTCTTTGCTAGGGTCTGCCCTTCGGTGTGATTGCCACATTTCCCTTCATGAACTTTTCTTAGGACTCATTTTTATTTCATCATGAGTGATACACCGGAGCAGAGGAATGGAAAAACCCTATCCATACATGATTCCTTCCTGAAAGATATACCGTGAAGCTTTGCGGAGGATTTGTCGCCTTTCATTCCTCCTTTTGGGAAGGACTCCCTATAGCAAATAATCTTTAACCAGGGTCATCCATGACTCCTTCTCAGGCTCCATCTCTAGTATCTAGTTGATTTTCATCTGGTGTATGCTCGAAGCATCTAGTACTTCGATTGTAACTAAGACCATATGTTGTGCATCCTCGGTGCTAGCAAACTTGGCCAATGAGTCGGCCTCTTTGTTTTGATCCTAGTGAATATGCGTGATGTCATAATACTCAAAGTTAGTCAATAGCTCTTAGTTTCGGATGAGGTACAGAGCGAGTCGCTGTTCTTTAGCCTGGTAATCTCCCCTAACTTAGTATACCACCAATTAGGAATCGCAAAAGATTTCAAGAGATTTTATTACCACTTCTCTGGAAAGTTTGAGTTCAGCAATCAGAGCTTCATATTCGGCTTCGTTATTCATTGCAGGGAAGTCAAGCTTCAAAGCATAGCAAATTGATCGATCCTCTGGAGTTACTAGCACGACTCCGACTCTAGAACAATGATCATTGGATGCTCCATCTGTATACATTTTTCGTCGAATGGTAGGGGCTCCACCGTTCTTTGGGAGATTATCCTATGTAGTAAATTCTTCTATAAAGTCTGCCAGTGCCTATCCTTGGATGGCTCTCCGAAGGAGATAAGTGACATCAAATTGGCTACGTTCGATATTCCACTTCAGTAACCTTCCAGATGTCTCGGGTTGCTGTAAAACCTGTCGTAATGACTGATCGGTGTAAACGTTGATGTGGTGAGCTTGGAAATAGGGGAGGAGCTTTCATGAAGCAATCAAAAGTAGTATGCCAATTTTTCTATCTTCTGATAGTTCCTTTCAGAATAGACCTGTCTCTAGATTCGATTCCCCTCACGAAGCAGTGTGGCATTTATAGCATGTACCGACACGGCCAAGTAGATATACAAGTCTTCATGATCCACCGGCTTTGATAAGATAAGAGGTCTCTCTAAGTGGTTCACCAAAGCTTGGAATGCGTCTTCACACTCCTGTGTCCATTCAAAGTTCCTCCTCCCTCTTCTTATCAGGTCAAAGAAAGGAATACAATTATCGGTGGCTTTGGAAATAAATCGGCTTAGGGCGACAACCTTCCCATTTAAGCTCTGTACTTGTTTGATAGTCTTTGGCACCTGGATATTGCGAATTGCTCAAATCTTCTCAGGATTAGCTTCGATTCCGCGAGCGTTGACAATGAAACCTAAGAATTTTCCCGATGCAATGCCAAAGGAACATTTTAGAGGATTGGTCTTCATTTTTTAATATCGGAGGATATCGAACATTTTTTCTATGTCGCAAATGTGGTTACTTGATCGCCGTGACTTTACGAGCATATCTTCCATGTATACCTCCATCATCTTTCCAATCTAATCTTTAAACATTCGATTGACTAGGCGTCGATAAGTTGCTCCAGCATTCTTCAGTCAGAATGGCATTACCACATAACAGTACAATTAAATGTCGGTAATCAAGATGGTGTGCTCCTAGTCGGTGATGTTCATCAGGATTTGATTATATCCAGAGTATGCATCCTTGAAAGATAGCAATTCGTGTCCCGTGGTTGAGTCCACCAGCTGGTCGATCCTTGGAATGGGAAAACTGTCTTTTGGACACACTTTGTTTAAGTCCGGATAGTCAACGCACGTTCGCCACTTTCCATTTGCCTTTCTCACGAGTACAGGATTGGCTACCCATTTTGGATAGAGGGTGTCGTGAATAAATCCATTTCACTTGTGCCTATCCGCCCCCTCTTTAAGAGCAGCAGATCTCTCCGGGGTCCATGCCATGCCTTTTTAGTTTCACCAGGACATGCCTCGGGTTAATATTTAATTCATGGCTCACAATGGCAGGCGAGATCCTACACATATCAGAATGAGTCCAAGTGAACACATCAAGAATCGGTCGGAGAAAACCAGCAAGTTCCTGTTGGTACTGGGCCAGCCCATAGTGGAAGAAATGGGTGAATTTCAATTTTTTTTACCATTTTGGATCTTTAATAACCCTATGAAGTCTAAATGTATATTAGATCCAATCGAATAAAACATTAAAAAAAGGCTTATTTTATTTAAAGTTGGTTAAAAGGAAGTTTAAAATTAATTTAGTTTAAATGCATAGTGCATCAAATACACTCAACAAGTGTTTATAAGAATTAATTTAGGGAAGGTAACCTTTCATTTCTTTCCCTAAAAATAGGTAATTAATTGAGAGTATAATAAACAATATATAAAGAGAGAAACCTTCCATTTTCTCTCTCTCTCTCTAATTTAAGTGATTGGGTCATTAAATGATATTAATTGGCAATTTATTCATGGCATAAAATGTAACTATTGTCCAAATTTACTTTATTGTAAATTATGTAAGTGCAACAAATCGGATAGTGTACATAGATGATATTTCCTATATATGTGTATTTATTGTCCATAGTATTACTTAAAATACATATACATACATATATTTACATTTATATACAATATACATATAAATATAAATGAGATAAAATTAATTGTCACTTTTATAACACCAAAAGGTCAACAATTTTGAACCTAGTTTCAAAACTAAAAGTTTTTAAGATTAAAAATTATGATTTTACATAAAAGTCCATTATATAAATTCAATTCAAATTTTATTTTTGTACGTACGTATGTATGTATGTATACACACTCACATAAATTTGTGTGTATATATATACACATACAAAATTCACTATAAATAATGTTTTAAACTTAATACATCTTTATGTTAAAATTTATAAATTAGTACATGTTCCAATATAAAGTAACAACTAAAGCCAACTTTAATTTTAAAAGGAAATCCAAGGTTTTATGATATTTTGCAATAAAGTCCAGTTATGTTTATAAAGAAAACCTTTTTTATAACTTTAAACAGAAGTGTGCAAAAACTAAAAGATTGAATTTGAAATATTGAACACAAAACATACATGCAAACATAAATAAATTACATATGTTTTCTATTTGAATCAATAATAGAAATATTCCATTAATTAAGACTTAGATTTTAATCAAAAGGTGCTTTTAAAAAATACCAAACTTGAAACAACAACAAAATAGATAGGACAAATCAAACACATATGTATATGTTGCAAATGTTTCAGGTCTAAAAAATTAAACAATATGAAGAATAATTAAATATGGGGTCATATAATGTAGATCTAATAATGACAATATGTATTGGAGAACAATCAAAATATATCTAAAACAGATTTAAATTAAAATAACATGATGAACATATGTAATTAATTAAGATGAAGCAAAAGGGATCTAATATATTTGATCAAATAAACAAATACACAGATGAGATGAAATAGGAGATGGATCTAAATTACATAAACAAGTTGAATGATGAATATAAAAATTAGAATAATCACCTTGAGATGTTGCCAAGAGAATGCACCTTGAATGATGAATCAAAGGCTCTTAGATTCCATGAATCAATATCCGAATTTTGCATGAATTAAGATATTAGAACCACCTTTTGTTATTAATTTTTTTGATATTTTATTTTGGAAATTAAGAGGTTAGGAAGTCATGAAAATTCGAAATTCTCTGATAGAAGAGCGAGAGGGATGATTATGACAGGAAATAAATTCATCGTATAAGAAAATAAAGGGGGATGTGTTTTAAAGGAATGATAGAAATCTTTCCTATTCATTCCTTAAAACTTTCTCCTATTAATTCATTTTTTAATATTAATTAGATCCTCCATCTCTAATACATGCATGGCTAGCCATAGATGGTGCCACATGGACCCTCAAAAATTTCCAAAACCTCATTAGCATCAATCCCATTTAAATCCAATTCAAATGTGCGTGTGTTTATAACTTTTATATACGCACACCATTAAATGCTAATGTTATTCAAATAAATTAAAATAAAATTTTAATAATTAATATTTCCCAAATACTAATTAATTTAATTTATTTAAAGCCTCCTTTTTAGTATTTACCATGTTTAAATCAAATTTAAACATTGTAAAGATATCATATATCAATATGCACGTTATAACTCATATATATACGCACTTTACTAAATGCTAAGGGCATTCAAACAAATTAAATAAAAATTTAGTAATTAATATTTCATAAATATTAATTAATTTAATTAATTTACAGTAATTATAAATTAATTACATCATGTAGTTCATTAGAGCATTCATCATTTCAGTTGTGCGACTCAAAGGTGCAAATTCAATCAGCGATTAATATCGAACTGTGCGAATTTTAACGTTTACACGTCACTTAGCAGGTGGTGTGACAATTTGGCTGAATTTATCGCTTACACAACTTTTAGTAAAATCTAATTTTACTTATTATAAGCAGTACCTGATTGACAATTATTTACACCAATTCCCTTCGTCAAAACTATATCACTTTGGAATTATGGAATTTGGTAATGGTCAAAATTACAATATCATCCACATTCAAATTTATAGTCCAAACATAATGTCTTTGGTTCAATAATAACAATTATTATTAACCGAAATGCTCTGGCCAGATACTTTGACTTTAAGTTGACTTGAGTTGACCATGATGCTAACCCCATATAACTGAGGAGACGAGTCCTCTCTTGAATAGTGCTTCACTTCCAATACTTCCACTCGACCCAACTATAGTCACTCGATGGAACGCCGTGCCATGATTTGACTATAATCAAAGTGGAGCTTTCATATTGAAGACCCACGGTATTCTTAAGTCAAGAGAACTGTGTAAATCAGTCACATCGATGTTTTCTGTTTGACCTTAGTTATATTAACCAACATAAAACTATTGAGTGAGTCATTCCATAGTTATCCAATAACTATCATTATGTAACCCCTAGGTGCCCCCATCAGTCATTAGTAATACACTGCCCAACATTTGGAGAACATTACATACTCTAGTCTCAACGGGTACATCGATATCCAGTCTCGATGCATCTTGACTAGGAACATTTAAAATGGTATATTTATTTTATTATGATAAATTACTCACGGTTACAAGTAACTACTATCACAAAATATGCAATTTATGGATTTTCTATTAAATATACTTTTAATTAAATTAATTAATTAATATAACCACATTATATCAAGTATATAATAGGAAGAAACACCTTTATTATGAGCAAGATTGTTCAACGAGTTAAATAATTGTTACAAATTACATAATTGCCCCTAAGGCATACCACTAACTCTATCAATAATCCACTTGCACTTGGGGTCAATTATGGAATCTTATTCCAACTTCTCCAATCAGTTTCTCAAAACCAGTTGGGTCAGTCCCTTTGTGAACGGGTATGCTATTATGTTTCAATTATTTACTCTGTCAATTAACTCTCTCCGATGGTGATAAACTGCTTTATCACATGGAACAATTCGGAGTATATCTCTCAACCTGTAATGAGCTCTAAGTTCTATTGTGAACCATATCGCGACATTGTTATCATATAATAATGTTATGAGATTCTCAACATTTGGAATTGGCTCAGTTATAAATTTGGGCGCTTATAATTTTATATACATTATCTTTTATTGCGTCAATATTCAAGGCGATGTACGTAGCCTTTTTTCATTGAATAAGCCACGGTCTTTTATTTGGAATATTTCCAACTTAAAGATTCTTAATTTGAATTTATTATTGACATATTACACTCAATATGACTTATGAAGTTTGAGTTCGAACACTCCTTCATAAGGAGTTTTTGTTTCTGTAAACAATTTTTTAGTATTTTATAAGTATACGAGAACACTTCAAACAACCATTTAGTGATATCAATTTGGATCTGATATTTTATTCATGTATCAAATACATAAAAAAATCATGATATCGTAGACAACACAACATGTATGATAATTCCTTTTGCCAATGCAAAGGAATCAATCTTACATGTTCCATATTAAACATTTTAATAAGGTGTCATTGCATATCATTTAGGACATTCCCGACATCTTTTATACTTACTAAAAGACATCATTTATTATTCTAGTGTCGAGTATACTAAGGCTGATTTTAACACAAGTGCATTGTTAAAATCAACAACGTGTTGTTTACTTATAGTTTAGAAATATCAAACGTTATTTCTTATGAATACACGCTTCCTCTACCCTTTGATTGAAAATCAAACTATTTGATATTTCTATGAAAATACTTATTCAGTCTTGATGCTTATAAAATGATACTTTCGTATCATTTCTTGGACCATATCCAAAGACTCACAAACTCAACATCGCTCCCATTGACTTTGAGACATTTTTGGTTAATATGTGTAAACAGCTGACTCTAAATCGTTATTTAGAATTTTCTGTTTTAATACATATGTACTAAAACACTAGGACTTACCAAGCGATAATTTTGTGAGTAAATCCGAATTGACTTGAACGTGTTGAATATCGAATCTATTACGTTAATTTCAACTACATTGGTCTTACTCATAATGACAGAGTCGTGGTCGATGGATCATATCCCTTCAGTTACAACCACCAAAATCTATATTTTGATAGCGTACTTGGAATTCTTTTGGATTTGCGCATCATACAATATAGAGTCAACACTCTCAATGGTTCAATTAAGGAATCTAGGAAAATATATTTTCGACATTAATAAGAAACTCATAGTTTCTCTTAGATGTGCGAGAATACTTATTAGACATTCTAATGCTATGTGTTTGTTTAAGTTGGTTAATTTCATTTCGTCTCATATAATCAGTTCTATCAATGGATCGTATCCAATTCTATTTTACTACCAATAATTCCTCAAAGAAATTTCTTTACAATGAAGTTGGTATATCTTGAAACAACAATTGTTGCTCAGTGCAATAGAATAGGTATTCATAAACGTTTTATATGAATTTCTTTATTTATAAAACTGATTTGGTTATAGTTTACAAAAATTATGTTCGAAACATAAATATGTCAACCAATGACAGTCTTTTCAAAATCCTTTTAGGGTGATTCATACAAGATCCCTCATGAACAACTATTACGTGCAATCTTTCGACTTGCACAAACTACCAACTCCTTGGCCTAAGATATGATGGAGTTTCTTATAAACTCTTTTCTTGTAAAATTTTATAAACCATTATTTAGATGAAATAACATTAACCTTGTGTACTAACCATAAGTACATTACCTTACAGAAAGAAATTAACACAACTTCACTCATAATTAATTGTACATTGTCCAACAAAGTTCGATTACTACTTCATATCAGTGCATCATTATGTATCACATGAAGGAGTAATTTTGAGATTGAATCTTTATTCATTTTAGGTACGTTCGGAACATTTTCCAATATACTCACTCATTCGATCAAATAAAATCATTTCTATCGCATGTTATTTTATTTACTTCTGTTTTATATTCTATAAGTTTACCATAGATATACTACATGTGTATCAAATACACATATCCATGTCGACGATAACTCATCGGTGAATATGACGAAGTACATGGAACCATTTTGGTATTTATGGATTTATGATTGCATACATCTATATGTATCAATCAGAAGAGTTCATCAACTCTTATGATACTTCCACTAAATGGCTGCATAGTCCTTTATTATTCGAGATATAATTTACAATTATCATTGATTCAAAATCATACAATAAAATTATTTCTCAAAACAACGGCTTAGTCTAAAATTCCAAAACAACTGTAAATAATATTAGATACTTTGTATTTTCCAATGCATCGGTTTTGTTATAAAAAAATATCGCATTATAGTTTTATTTCAAAAAGAATATTCATAATATTCATATTGAAATATAGCTATGTCTAATTTTTCAGTCCATACCGGAAAATAATCATTATTTCATAAAAATGTATGGTAAGTTTTACGAAAACAATTTTTGTACTATGATGCAATTAATAAGTGCTATTTGGCATGCTCCCACTATTTCCACCATTACTATAATAGTGTACTAAATTCGAAGGTCCATCATTCACTTAATACAATTTGTTTATTTCATACACTGCAACTATTTAAAGTGGAGAGTTCATTGATCAAATATCTTGAGCTCAAAGGAATAAATCTCATAGAAAATAATTTTCTATATGAAAATACATTTCAGAATAGAAATCATATTTCTTATTCTAATATTAAGTATCAATTATTATTACAATCACCATTTCCAATGTTTCTTTATGAAGTAGAAGTGACCATTCATTCTCTTCATCCTAACTGAATTTTAAATTACATCTATTCTTATACATTTGTTTTCCTTTCAAATGGTCAAACTGTTCAAAAGAAAAACTTATTACAATATCATAACAAACTCTTTACAAAAGCGCATCGATTATCCTTAACATTTAAGGATATCAAATATATTGCACTTTACGTAAACCGATCAAAATGATATTCAACGATCGGGTTCTTAGTTCTATCTTGTAGTTTTTGGTCTCGAGTTACATTAACACAATATGATCCCTTTTGTAATCAGTCAAATTAAATACTCGATCTGCCACTAAGGTTTATTTAGTTTTTTGGATGAACTAATTTCATCGAAATATTGTACATTACAAACTTTGACCATTCACCATATGACATTTATATGCAATTGTATATGGATCGAATATCCATAGTCTTGTACTGCTTTTAGAGTTCAAAACTCATAGAATGCAATACATGGTCTTGAACAAATAAATGAGCAAGTGACCAAACCATGAATTTATTCAGTAGTTGTAAAATCAGGCACTTGCATGGGTGTTCAAACGTTAACATGCAACAGGAATTAAATAGTGGGTATTATATTTCCATTTGTCACTTTCAATTCAATTCATTTGTATATGTTAATTGATAAACATTTTATCAATCATATTAAATGCACAAATTTATCATTATAGATAATTATAACATTACTTAGCATATGTTCTTACAATATTAGAAATGTTAAATGTTACCATTTCATTTTTCTAATAAGGCTCCCACTAGTCTTTAATGTTTCTCCAAACCCTAAGATGAAACATAGAAGTCTTTTTGACTTCACTAGTGGGTGTTAGGACTCGTTTGTCTTGGTATTCTGACCTTGAGTTTGTTCAACAAATCATAGCCCCACAAATGATGGATAACTCCTTATCGGTTGTATCACATACAACTCCTAACCCATTTTTCCTTATCCTAATCTCATTTCGACCTTGAGTTTGCTCAACAAATCGAAAGAGACTATTCACTCGTAACTACCATATCGTGATAGCCTAATTATAGTATATGTACCTTGAATTTGCTCAAAAAATACATATAGTTATCTTACCTCATCTGTTTAATATACTAACAATACAACACATAACATCCCCAGCTTGAGTTTGCTCAACAGCTAAGGAGTATGCAAGTAATTTATTAATTTATATGGTAGAGGACAACATTATATTGAAGATTCATAATCTTCAATATATTATATTGAGTGAAATCGACTTATGGAATAATGTATATCCTATGAAATACTCTTATGATTCAAGCGTCAGACACATCAGAAATCATAGTATACGTACATTTATGTATGTATTTATTCCTTAAGTCTATTTGGGTTTCGTTAATGTTCCGCTTTTAGTTTATACATTCATATCATATAAGTTTTGTTGTTAAATAACTTTTATATTTCATATTACTTATATGATAGTCTTATGTATAATATTTCATTAATTAGATCTTGTTTAATTAATTTTAATTAATTAACTCTTTAATTAATTTTATATTAGTATATCAATACCACTTTTATATTGGACATAACTACTATGACCTTTAGTGTATACTATAACCTTTATATTGTAACACATATCTTATATATGTGTGTTTTTATTTAATTAATTAACCTTTAATTAGTTTATTAATTAAATTATATTAATTTCAAAAATTTATCTTATATACATACATGTATGCTTATGTTATCTTAAACACTTTAAAATAACATAAAATATATCAACATATATAATATATGCATATAAGTATTAATTACTTAACTCATTTAATTAATTTATATTATTAATCTTATAAATAATTTTAAATTTTGAAATTAATATTTACATAGTTTCAAACATTTTGAACTTTTCATTACATTTTTAAACATTTTGAAATTTTATGTTATATTATAAATTTTATAATAAACATGTTTTTATTTTAAATTTAACTTTTAAATTTAAAATCATGTCTTAATTTTCAAAACTATTTTGAAAATTAGCCCAAGGCCCAATTTGTAACAACCTACCTTTTTGGACAATTTAAGTCGACAATAAACCACACATGTCCAACTCAAACTATTCAAAAGATAGATTATTATTGGGATTGTTCTAATGAAATAAGATTCAACAAAATAAAATATAGAATTTCGCAGCAGAAGGATAAATTATAATACACAAAATAAATACATAAATAGTTCATGAAGCTATTTACAACAAAATCAGAATTTACTTCTTTTTTTTACAGGTAGAATAGAAAAATGCTATAATTGTAGTAGATACGGCCCTCAACTCCATCTTCGTCTTCAGAAATAAGTGTCTTCACTAAACTGAAATACTCGGTCTGACCCGAGCGTAAAGTAAAACAAAACACTCGAGTCAGGACTAACATTCTTATGTAAGTAAGTCAACTCAAGTGAAATGTACATATAACTCAATAAGTGAAATGCTCGGGTTTAAATAAACATCATCTTTCATATTATAAACCGGTTCAGTTCAAATACTGATTTTCATATTCGTTCCCAATCGATCCATTATTAAATTCACCTTCAGATTCAAATTCTCGTATTACAAGACAGTTCATCATCATAACTTCAAATTTCAATTCTAGATTTCCATATCAAAATTATCTCAGTGAAATCTTTATATTCAAATCATTTGAACTTAAACAATTTGAGTGGAAATGGACTTTTATTCAAAAGAATTATATGAATGTAATAGTTAAATTTTAATATATAAAATTTGTTAAAATAGTCGTATAATATAATTAATTTAATTTAATTTAAAATAGTTTGATAAAATATAAATAGTTAAATTTAATATCAAAATAGTTTAATTAAAAATAGTTATAAGATATAAATAATTAAAATTAATATAAAATAGTTTATTTAGAAATAGTTATAAAAGATAAATGGTTAAATATAAAATAGTTTAATAAAATAGTTATAAAATATAAATAGTTAAATTTGATATGAAATCCGAACCGAACCAATCACATTACATGATCCAATCCAAACCATATATCAACATTTCCAATCCCGACTTAAATCAATTCAGATTTCAACTTTCACATCAACTTAATGTTTAACGGTTTAAATTTCTCATTTACACTATTTACCTCACTTTAATCCAAATTATCCAGTTTCAACATTTACCTTTAAAAAAATAATTACTTAGTGATTCCAAATTCATATCTTTTCATAAGTCAATTTTTGACAAATCAATTAAACCTTTTAAAGTTTAACTTCAAATTTTATACCATTATGTTAATTTAATCTTTAAATTGAATCAATCCAATTTCTACATTAATTTTAAATTAATTCACCGAATCAAATCAAAATTTTTGGATTAAATTAAACCTTTCCATAAAATCTATTAAATTAAAATCAAACAACAAGTTTAAATCTAAAAATCCCATTAAAACTTTTCGTTAAATCAATTAAATTTCAATTTCATAATTTCAAGTTCAACATTAATTTAAACTTACAATATTTCAATTTAATTTCTAAATAAATTTATTTAAACCCAAAGTGTTTTTATATCGGGTATATATCATTTCAAACCAAAGTGATTTCCTAATTATTAGGAAACTTGCAGTGTGAGAATAATAAAATAATAACATAAGTAACATAACATGTCAATGACTAACATACATGCATAATTAATAGTTTAATATATACATATATATACATGCCTAACTAACATATCACATGTGTCACATATCATAAACAGCTGCAACAACCCGCATATTTTACGATTCGTATATTTAAATGTTTAATTTAAATATAGCATCGTTTGTCTGATTTAAGTCCGAAAATGTCACTATTTCGTAAAAGAAAAGTCGAATTAGTGAAAAGATAATGTGGATCGTGCTTTATGGAAGTGTCTATTTGAAAACACAGTCAAATAGATATTCAGATGTTTGAAATGACTAATTCAGACGTTTGAAATTGCTCGAGTCAAACCAGAAAGGAAATAGGCTAAAATTGCCATTTTTAGACGTCTGAAATGAACGATTTAGACGCTGAATATTGTACTAGACAACATCTGTTTTTTCCAGATTCAGACGTCTGAATTGGAAATTTCAGACGTCTAAATGTAGGCTAAAATTGAGATTCAACAATTTGGACTCGAGACCACTTCCATTGAGTCCAAAATGGCGTTTGCGACTTTTTTGAGTATAAACATCGATATGTTTTGAGTTGGGTAAAATTTTGAGATTTTCAAGTAGGGCTCTGGGTTTGGGTTTCAGCCCATCAACCTTCTAATAACCTAACCCTTCATCCAACTCCTCTTCACTCACTCTATTATTTGCTAACACTCAAGCTAAAAGAAAATTGGAGGAAGAGAAAAGAAATTAGAAATTTCCTAAGCTCTAATTCTCTTAGGAATTATCAACTTCAAGCTAGAAATCAAAGAAATGCTTAGGTAAGCATCCTCTTCATCTTCTCCATCTCAATCCCTCTTCAATTTTCAGAAATTCCTATAACCTAACTTAGGAAAAAACTTCACCTTTGATATTAGATTGAAGATTCTAGAGGTGGTGTTGAAGAGAGATCAACCTATTGCTTATTATTTGTGTTTGGGTTTAAAAGGTGAGTTTTTGGAACTCACATCTATGTCTATATCTTTGATAGTTGTTGGGTATGAATTCCTAACAACTATTTCTTCTCCATTTTCCTTTGAATTGAATTGGTTTGATGAATATTCCAATTTTTGGTGTTTTGAAATCAAAGCCTATGAAAATTCTTATATGGATGTCTGGACATGTTGGTCGGAGTGTATTGGTGAGTCTTTAAGGTTGGGTAGTCGTTTGGCGTAAACCCCTAGCGATCGTCACACATCCGATCTTTCCGATATGATTTTGCCATCATTGGCCTAGGCATAATATTGCCTGGAGCATCAGGTTTAGACGTCTGAAATATCAAATTCAGACATCTGAATCTGCTTGTCTCGGCCCAATTTGCCTAATTTGTGGGGGTTTCCAATTTTAATCGATTTTAGTTGATCCGGATAGTTGTTATCACTTACTATCGACTTTGATGACTTCTTTCTTTGGATTTTTGGGAATATCCATTTTAATGGGTTCAGTATCGATTTCTATGGATTTGATTCACGTCTTCGTATGTGAAATTTTGGTGGTTGATTGTTTCTACAATCATTTCTGTGATTTGTCACTTTAAAAATACAAAGGTTTCTATACTAGTAGTAACTATTCAAACTCTTTCACAAAGATGATTTCAACTCTATTTTTAATACAAAGCTCGTTTATAAAATTGTTTTCCAATCTATTAGTATATACAAACCTTTACCTCATTCATATGAGAAAGTCCAATTAAACGGCTTAGCAAAACAAGTGGTATGAAACGCTTGCGTTTACTTTGTCGGTTAATTTTTGGACTTGTTCGATTGAAAATCTTGTGACAATCTTTGAGTGGAAGTCTACAATTTGTTCGTAAATATTTAAGTTAAGCCAGTGGTTATGGGACATGAAGCTAAACTCATCTATTTACTAGCTTAGTGTAATTGACACTTCTTATTGATCAATGGTGATCATTTAATGATTTAGACTAGCGATGTGCGATGTCTCTTTGTCCGCGTGGGAGACTATACCCCATTCTGTTGAGCTTTGGCTCATTTGGAGGAGCTTCGGCTCATTTGGAGGAGCTTTGACTCATAGTCCGCAATGGGGGACTATACCCTATTTGGAGGAGCTCCGGCTTATTTTATGGAATAGCGTTCCATTTGCGTTTATGGATTTCTAGTTAATGATTTCTAGTATTTGTGTTTCACCGATTTTTGCGATTGACATCGATATGTTTTGTCAATATATGTGTTTTGGTGAATAATTTAAAGAATATGACATTCTTTTTGGTGCTTGAGTAGATTTGAGATTTTGTATGATTTTCGTTGTTATTAAATGTA
Organism: Allium fistulosum; assembly: GCA_030737815.1. Lineage (NCBI taxonomy): Eukaryota > Viridiplantae > Streptophyta > Magnoliopsida > Asparagales > Amaryllidaceae > Allium > Allium fistulosum. Next base: position 290,329,722 of record CM060905.1, read on the forward strand.
TACTTGACACAGTATGGCAATTTTGTTATCATACGCTTTTGGTCATATCTCTTATCCTATATCATTTTATCTGATATTCATAGCTAGACTGATCCGTTTATTATTTTCTTCTTAAATAATACTCAGGTCAGACCGAGGCATTTCAGGTGCTTTTGCTTGACTTCTCATCTGGGACCATCATCTGATTTTTGGCTAACTACTTTAGATTAGTAGTTTTTGTTTTATACATTCGTGATATAGACTCCTTGAGTATACTTATTCTTTTGTCTAGCACCTGTACCTATTCTTTTGTGATGTAGTGGATCTCGTATGACCACTACTTTTATGTACACTTTTATGTGATATATTAATATCTGTTTCCGCCTTTGTGATATGAATATCTATGACTTATTTGTGTTATGCTTATTTCTAGATTTGTTTCTGAAGGCCTCATAGCCACTATGTGGTAGCTTCGAGTTTGTATTTGATATGTCGGATTTCCTCTTGAAATGAAATGTAAGTTATATTATCTGACATATCAGTACTCGCATAAAGCAATTACACAGATGGTCGCTCCTCAACAACCTTATTCTTCGTGCTAGTCGATAGCATTACCCAGTAGTGTTCTTGGCTAGCGTGAGTATAGAGGTGGGGCGTCACAACAACATAAGTGAATATTTTTAAATTCTAACATGTCATATACTAACATAACAAATAAATATATCACATGACATATATACAAGAAACTTGCAAGGTGATTTACAATAAAAAAACATGGTATATGTCATAATAAATTACATAGCAACCATGTACAAATCATGTCAACTTAAATAACATAGGTGGGTCATTTTTTCATGTCAAATATGTGTAATTTTATATGTCAAAATGGACATATAAATTAATTTATATCATATGAATTTAACTAATTAAAATCCTAACTAAAATAACTTTTCAATTAACTTTTCACATGCTATCAATTCAGTAACATAAAAATATCAGTCGTGAGTGATTGCTCACCTTTCATGGCTACGAAGGTGATGATAAAAATGAAGCAATATGAATATTCCTAGCAAAGATCCAAATGCAAAGCAAATCCAACAAAGCTTAGACCTGAAAACGAATCAATAAACAAGTTTCAACTACTTCCAACTTCCAAACAACCCAAGATCCAAACTATGGACAAACCTGAAACTAGGTCATCCTTAAGAAAATATTCAGACTAGAATATTATTGAATCTGTAAAATTGACTAACTAGAAAGTTATTGCAAACTCTTTTCTCTACACTTTCAAAAAAAGAATCACTCAAAAAGCTTTTATCTTGAGGAAGTTATGGTTTAAACAAACAGAGGTATTTTCTGAGTTGAAAATCTGAGTTCAAAAATACTTCGAAAAGATTTAAGCTTTTAGCATAGCAATTTATGGAGTTTGAAGAACTGATCTAAAAGAAAGTTGAAGCCACTGGAAAAATAAATGGTGTGAAACATATAATCACATAATTTGGTTTGTTCCTGAAGGATATATGATTGATACAGTATGAGATATTTTCGGCCTAAACTGGGCCTGAGAAAGGACTTGAAAATTGGAGTTTTTGATAAGAAATATTCGGAATGGGAAGAATGGTTCAACAACAAAGTTGTTGCCATTGAAATTATACATGGTTTCAAGAAAATCATTATTTGATTTGGAGTAGTTCAGTGGAATATAGAAGCCATGGAAATAAGGGGAAGAAAGAGGAAAAAAGGGAAGGGGAAAAGAAGGGAAAAAGGAGAAAGAAGAGGAGGAAGACGAGGCTTTGGCCATGGGTTGCTGCCGTCGGTTTGGGTGGCGATGGAGGTGGGTGGCGGCAGCAAGGTGAGGGGAAAAGTGGTGGCGTGAGTGAGGTAGAGGGAGGAGAGGCAAAGGTAAGGGAAGATGGAGGCAAAGGAGAATGGAAGGAGATTGATTTGGTTTTAGAATTTGATTTTTTTTGTTTTTTTGTTGTTGATCTAGCGATTAGAGAGGAAGAAGAAGATACAAATAATTTTTGTTCAGAGAGGAGAAATGTGAGGAAGAGATGTTTTGTACGTACCTATTCAAAAGAAATGAAAAAGGTATGGTCTCTTTAATTTCCCAAAGCCCATTAGTCTACTAATCTATTTGCATTCTAACGACTCCTTAAATTCCTAGAAGCCCAAAACTAAATAAGAGAACCTTTTATAAACATAGAAAGGAGGAGAATAACATATGTAAATACACAAAGGAAACAATGACAAATTACGCGAGTTTTTCACTGAAAGCTTCATATTTAGAGTTCTAGAACTCCGATTTCAACGAAACGAAAAGCAGAGTTTTTCTTTAATTTTCATCTAGATTTTTTCCAATAATAAAATTCAAAATTTGAAACTTTTAAATTTTTACCAAAATCCAAATTTGACTAAGTTTTGACCAGAATTTGACTTTTTCCAAAATTGTTCATTCAACTAAATTTGATCAAATTAATTATTCAGAAGCACCCAATTAATTATTTTAAATTTAAATTTAAAATTTCTCTTAAATTCAAATAAATATTCAATTTTAAATCGTTTAAATTTACGGGTCGTTACACTCTCCCCCACTCAAAACTTTTCGTCCTAAAAAAGGAACGAAGTAAAGAATCCATCATTTGATATATTTAGCAAAATAATTTTCCACTCAACTTATAAAACATTTTAAGCTTACATGGATAGTTTTAATATAAATTTGAAAATAACCCCAATTTCCATGAAAAAATTTCTATGTCCTAAATTTATGAAAAATTTCGGCAGAGTCTCCTTTGTACGGGTAGATCTGGAAACTAATAATATCAATAATTACAATATATATATATATATCATATTTCAAAAATAAATATCCCAAACCATGGGAAAACAATAAAAATATCATTTCAAAACCGTAATCCGAAAACGTACCTATTTGTCGGGGAAATAACTTTATTTATGAAACCAAAAGCAATATTTATTGCTTCCATAAACCTATATTTCACTTATATAATCGAAAAGTGTAAAAGTTATGTAAAATATTATATATTAGTTGTTTCAATCAATAGTGCAGGCAACATACGATATATATAATAATCATATGCTATTGGATGAATTTTCATAACCGAACCAGTACCACCGGATCAACCACCAAACGAAGCCACGCCGATCTACTCGTCTCCCACTACGGGACCAACTCCACCAAAGCTCCATTACCGAACCAACTCCACAATCGGACCAACTCCACCAAAGCTCCACTACCGAATCAGCTCCACAACCGGACCAGCTCCACCAACTCCACAGCCGAACCAGCTCCACAACCGGACCAGCTCCACCAACTCCACAGCCGAACCAGCTCCACAACCGGACCAGCTCCACCAACTCCACAGCCGGACCAGCTCCACAACCGGACCAGCTCCACCAACTCCACAACTGGACCAGCTCCACAACCGGACCAGCTCCACCAAAACTCCACAACCGGACCAGCTACACTGCCGAACCAAGACCTCATCTCCACCCATCTACTACCGAACCAAGACGATGCCGAACCAAATTTGCCAGGCCAGATTGTATCAGCCTGGGCCCATCAACAGCTGTATACATCCAAGACCCCTACCCCCAGCCTCACTCTATAAATAGAGGGGTAGGGGTACAACAATGGGGGAAAAAGTTTGAGAGCTCAAGCACGGAGAGAACTTTCAAACAACTTTCTTTTACTTGTATCAAAGCTTTGTACTTGTAATCAAAAGAAGAGAAGAGAAATAACATATAAAGTGGACGTAGGCACATTCTGGCTGAACCACTATAAATCTGCGTGTCTTTTTTACAGTTTAGCCCCTGTTTTTCATATATTTGCATAAATCATCCAAATCACTAAGAACAACATAAGATCTACTAAATCATACAACTTTGAGGTGTTTGTCCATTTTCCACTTAACATTTTTGGTGCTTTCACTGAGAGCTAGAAGCTCGAAGCTTCAACTTCATCCACTTAACAAGTTTTCCTAACAGCATCGTTCGCCACTTGGAAAACATGCCTCCCAAATAGAGAAAAGATGTTAACAAAGGAAAAAACATCGCATCCAGCAGTCTCCCAGATCCAGCTGTCACGAATCAAGTAAATCATCCTCCTCCAGCAACAGTAACAAATGAAGGATAGGCTAACCCAACCACTCCTGCCACAGAACAGCCTGCAGCAATTACTAGGGCAGATTTAGACAGAGTTGTGATTGAAGTAACTAACCGCTTCACGTCCCAGCAGGAAGCCTTGGTGGACCATCTCATGTCACACTTAAGGGATGCTGAAGAATCCAACCGCAACACTGAAACATGGGGCGAGTCCCAGTCTGGAGAATCTCAGAGACAACAAAGATCTTCCTTCTTCGAAGGAGCTAACGGCAGAAGTAGCCACGGTAGGAGCCGAGACCGAGCACAACCCGAAGTTAGGCCTGAGGAAGCGTTTGGTACCGAACCCAATAGGGGAGGTACCGGACGGAGGTCAACTGTCGCTGAGCCTGTCATACTGCCTAACCACGGAAACACCGGTGAACGGGGCCGAGCTAGAGTCCAGCCCGAAGTTGGACCCGAGGAAGTGCTTAGATCAGAACCCAGCAAGGGGAGATCAAGGCAAGGGCCAACTGTAGCCGACCCTAGCATGCTCCCAGAAGATCAAAGGCAGCCGCTGGAGAATATGAGGAACGATAGACGATACCATCCCTACAGGTCATCTGGACGGAATCAATCCCATAGAACAGAACCAAAATCGTTTCTATCTGCTCCAAATTCTGATGAAAGGATGGCGCGCTTATTCAGAGAGTGCGTCCAACGGGAGCAAAGAGATCAAGGGATAGGCGCTAGGGTGACCAGCCCTTTCGCCCGCAACATTGAAATTGCTATCACCCCCCGAGAATGGAAGATGACGACAATGGAACCTTACAAAGGAACCTCCGACCCCGTTGTACACTTACAGAGGTACACGCAACATATGCTCATGAGTGGAGCAATAGAGGGAGTACTATGCAAATGCTTTCCGCTCTTCTTAGCAGATCTCGCTACCTCCTGGTTCTGTCATCTACCCCAGGGATCCATCGGCTCATGGGAAATGTTGAAAGAAAAGTTTATCAGTCAATTCCGCATCCATGTGGAACAACCTAAGGACGCTTATTCCTTATCCAGCGTCAAACAGAAACCTGGAGAAAAACTGCAGCAATACCTAACCCGATTCAATGCCGCAGCAGCCGCAGTCCAAGACGCCGATGAGAAGCTTATCCTAATGGCCCTCTGTAGTGGTGTGCATCCAGACACTAAATTTGCTAGAAGGTTGACGAAAGAAAAACCAGCTACTCTACCCGATTTCTTCCATGAAGCCGGGAAATACATGAGGCTTGAGGATGCTGCCGTTGAGGGGCAGTCAGGACAGTAAAATAAGGCAACTCACAGCAACGCCCCCGCTGTGGCAAGGGACGTTCGAAGAAATGATTCCAGAGACAATGCTGGGGGCAAGAAGGGAGAAAAGCGCCTATATCGGCCTGGGCCGAGATTCGACACTTACACTCTTTTGAACGAGACCGTCGAAAATATCTTCCTTGCCACCCAAGGCGAAGTTAGATACAAACGCCCACCATACAAAAAGGAACCAGATAACGCGCAGAAATCTGGAAAGTTCTGCCACTTCCACGAATCTCACAGGCATGATACCAATGAATGCCATCATCTCCGGGATCTGATTGAGGAACACATCAGAAGGAATAAACTGGAACGTTATGTAAAAAGTCAGGACAGGACTCCAGCTCCTGCCAATGAAAACCCAAGGCTACCCTCACCGGACACCGGTAGAGGAAACCACAACGCTAGCAGCTCTAGTCAAGAGAAAATAGTGGTCCATACCATCTCAGGAGGACCGCACATCGCAGACAGAAGCTGGAAAGAGATGGAAAGGTATGGAAAGTCGCTTAGAGACAATAAAGACTGTGTCAATTCGGTTATAGAAGAACGCCACCCGAAGCGGAAAGAAAGTAATGACATCACATTCGGTAAGCGTGACCTAGAAGGAAGGCAGTACCCTCACATGGATCCCATGGTCATCTCTGCCCGACTCGGTCTCGCCGAAGTTTACCGAATCCTGGTAGACACTGGAAGCTCAGTAAACATCCTGTTCAAACATGCATTCGGCAAAATGAAGCTATCAATGAAGGATGTATCTCCCTGCGATAAACCACTACACGGTTTCACTGGGGATGCTAAGATGCCCCTCGGGCAGCTGGACCTCTTTGTTGAGATTGGAAGCCATCCCCGCTCCATTGTACGGAAGTAGACGTTCGTGATAATAGAAAACCATTCGGCCTACAACGCCTTCTTAGGAAGACCAGCCTTGTCTGACTTCCAAATTGTCCTAGCCCCATGGTGCCTAAAGATGAAATTTCCAACAGACAATGGAGTAGGGGAAGTGGAAGGAGACCAGGACGTTGCTCGAGACTGCTATGTGACTGAACTTCGCAACAACCACAAGAAGGATAAAGGGAAGGGTGTAGAAATTGACCTCTGCACAAAAAGTCTAGAAGCATAGCAACTAAAGAAAGCCCCTCCTCTTCGATATACCAGCGACCCTTTCAATGAATTAGACCCTAGGGACAAAGAGGAGGAGGCCGCCACCGAGCCTGCAGAGGCTATGGAGTTTATATCTGTAGACAAGCACGACTCAAGTAGACTATTGAAAATTGGGTCCCAACTAAAAGCCGAATTGAAGGAACAACTCATCGATTTTCTCCGCCACAACTTGGATGTATTCGCATGGTCACACGCTGACATGACCGGAATCTCCCTCGATGTAGCCTGCCACGTGTTAAAAATTGATCCTACCAAGGCGCCTGTAAAACAAAGAAAGAGAAGTATGGGGGCAGAGCGATCAGCAGCCCTCGATGAAGAAGTAAAGAATCTACTCGCCAATGACTTCATACGAGAAGCTATCTACCTGGAATGGATCGCAAACCCGGTGCTGGTAAAGAAGGCTAATGGGAAGTGGCGAACCTGCATTGACTTTTCCAACCTAAACGACGCCTGCCCAAAGGATTGCTTCCCACTTCCCAGAATCGACCAACTTGTAGACAGCACAGCCGGGCACGAGCTCCTATCTTTTATGGATGCATACTCAAGATATAACCAAATTCCTATGCATGCTCCCGACCAAGACCACACTAGTTTCATCACTAACCGGGGTTTATACTGCTATAAGGTAATGCCTTTCGGACTTAAAAATGCAGGAGCTACCTACCAACGCCTCGTCAACAAGATGTTCGCAGGGCTAATAGGACAGACTATGGAAGTATATGTGGATGATATGCTGGTGAAGTCAAGGAAAGCCAAAGATCACGTAAACCACCTAGGTAAAATGTTTCAAGTACTCCGCCAGTATGGAATGAAGTTGAATCCTCTAAAATGCTCCTTCGGAGTGTCATCAGGAAAGTACTTAGGATTCATCGTTCATGCCAGGAGGATTGAAGCGAACCCTGAACAAGTCCGAGCGCTAAGGGATATCAAGATACCTTCCACCTGAAAGGAAATGCAAAGCCTAAATGGAAAAGTGGCCGCCCTAAGCCGATTCATCTCCAAGGCAACGGACAAGTGCATCCCCTTTTTCGAAGCTCTAAAGAAAGACAAAGGAAAGTTCGAATGGACTGACGAATGCTTAACCGCTTTCCTTAACCTAATCGAACACCTCCAGAAACCACCGGTACTCTCGACTCCAAGCGAAGGCGAAGAATTATACCTATACCTTGCTGTGTCATCTCACGCCCTAAGCGCTGCCTTGGTAAGGGAAGTCAACCGCACGCAACGGCCAGTTTACTTTGTCAGCAAAAGATTTACTGGGGCAGAAGTCAGATATCCTAAACTTGAGAAGCTAGCATACTGTTTACTAATCACGTCACGGAAACTGCGTCACTACTTCCAGTCCCACTCCATCAAAGTTCTGACCGATCAACCACTGAGGCAGGTACTCCATCGGCCCGACACTTCTGGGCGACTACTTAAATGGTGCATTGAACTAAGTCAGTATGATATCACCTATCACCCTCGCACCGCCATCAAGGGACAAGCTATGGCCGACTTCATTGCAGAATTCACTACCAACGAAGATAAGGAGCAATTGGAAATAGCAGAAGGTATCAAGTGGAATCTCTTTGTGGATGGTGCATCGAACGAACAAGGCTCGGGGGCAGGTGTGGTAATAATCACTCCCAGGGAAACAAACTGCACTATGCTATAAGGTTGGAGTTCGCTGCCACCAACAACGATGCAGAATATGAAGCAGTAATAGCCGGGCTAGAACTTGCCATAGAAATCGGAGCCAATTCTTTGTGTCTTTACAGCGATTCTCAACTTATTGTTAATCAAATACTAGGAGAATTCCAAGCTCGAGAAGAACGACTCATGGCATATTTAAAGAAGACCAAGTTACTTCTCAGCCGATTGGACCACTACTTAGTCAAACACATCCCTCGGGAAGAAAACCAAGAGGCTGACGAATTGGCAAAGCAAGCAAGTATGAGAGACATCGCCATCTTCGGGGCAGTAACCATCTCAAAGCAACTGACCCCAAGTTTTGAACAAGTGAATCTGATAGCTGCAACCGAAGAAGCAACTTGGATGACTCCCATCCGAGACTACCTACAAAGTGGCACACTACCCCACGGGCGTAACGAAGTCAAGAAAATCTTGAGGAAAGCATCCCACTACACAATACAAGAAGACATCCTCTATCGGCGTGGATTCTCTAACCCATTATTAAGGTGTGTCGCCGGGAGGGAAGCCAAGGAAATCATGTCCAACATCCATCAGGGGAGCTGCGGAGATCACACCGGAGGGCAAACATTAGCAAAAAAGATACTCCGATATGGATATTTCTGGCCCACCTTAAGCAAGGACGCCCTAGATTTCGTCAAAAAGTGTGACAGATGCCAGAAGTTTGCTAAGATTCCGCGGCTACCAACAACTGAGATTACTCAAATGACCAGCCCTTGGCCCTTCGCAATATGGGGAATTGACTTAATCGGCGAGCTACCAATGGGCCGAGGCGGGGCCAAATATGCTATAGTGGCAGTCGACTATTTCACCAAATGGGTGGAAGCGGAACCCCTGAATAAAGTATCTTCAGCAAAAGTTATTAACTTCTTGATCAAAAATGTCCTGTGCAGGTACGGAGTCCCACTCAAAATCATATCAGACAATGGGCTTCAGTTTGACAGCGAGGAATTCGCCAACTGGTGCCAAGAGCACGGAATTCACAAAAGCTTCTCATCCGTAGCGTATCCCCAGGCAAACGGACAAGTCGAAGCCGTCAACAAAATTCTGAAAACTCTAATAAAAAAGAAGCTCGAAAAGTCAAAGGGCGCTTGGGTGGATGAACTCCCTACGGCACTGTGGGCCTACCGCACATCTTTCAGAACATCAACGGGGCACACTCCTTTCTCTTTGGCATACAGATCGGAGGCTATGCTCCCAGTTGAAACCATTGTGCCTTCCCACCGTAGGATCCACTATAACCCAGAAGAGAATGAAGAACTCCTCCACATGTCTTTGGATCTAGTTGAGGAGAGAAGAAATGATGCAGTCCTTAAAGCAGCAGCCCACAAACAAAAAGTGGCTACACAATACAACTCCAAAGTCAAGCATCGTACCTTACAAGAAGGGGATCTTGTCCTCAAGCGAATCTTCCCTCGCCCCGGAGCACTAGACCCAATCTGGGATGGACCATATGTAATTCATAAAGATCTCCACAACGGAGCTTATATTTTGTCAACAGTGGACGGAGAGGTGTTCCAGAGGGCATGAAACATCCAAAACCTCCGTCGATACTTTTCTTAACTTGTATTGCCCATATGAAGTGAATTAACAAAGAGAATCAGTGGACGTAGGCATTTTCGTGTCGAACCACTTTAAAAAACCTTGTCTCTTTTTTTAACTTGTTCCTTTATATCTTGGCTGCTTGTTAACTTTATCCTTTTCTGTTGGACAAAATCCTGTGCATACAGCATTTCAATTCGAGGCACTTCACAACGCAACTTCACCTGGACAAGACCTAAACAGGTACTATGCGAATCTATGCCCTCTCCAATGAGACACTTTTGCTCCGGCATCCCTCTGCTGCGGGTTAACTCATTGCTCGCGACGGCCCTCAAAGCCAACTGTAATGAGCCGATTATAAGCCATCGAGAAGGCCGACTATAGCCGAGGCAGCTCATTACGGCGTTAGGCTTGCCGGCAACTGTGAACCGACTATAAGCCCCAACATAAGGTGTGGCCAGCCAGGGGCAGTTCACAGTTGACGATCGGCACCCACGCTAGCCGGCCACAGTAAATCGAATAATACCCACGATTGCGGGCCATAATGGCCCGGGTAGTTACTGTGCGCGATCTCGGCTCCGATGTGTCTTAAGTGCGGCTGTGGTAAAAAAAAGAATTAACTCCCCGCAGAGGCGTAAGATGGGTGACAAATGTCTCCAAGACCCACAACTAGGGAAAGTGACTACAAAACCCGTTTGCCATGAACTTAAGCACATCGAAGGCCTTCCATGATTGGAAGTTTTATTTTTCACATATTTCAATTTTACTTAAGAAACTTCCCTCCTATCCTCTATAACAATCCCTAAAGTACAGGATACAGAGTAGGAGATACTCGCCAATGGGTGTAGGGACTCACAATTGGATGGCAGGGCATTCAGCTGCGTTCCGTGCTCGGTCATACGAGATATTCAAAACTGCCATCTATAATTAAAGCATGGAAGGCGGTATTTTCTTCTTTTGTGTACAAATACATGACTATAATTTGTCCACACCACACGCTAACATTGCAAGTCATTAAATTATGTTTTAAACAAGGACCTGACGTCAAACACAATTTAGTTACAAGAATAGACATAGCTATATTTCTCATACGACATGTCAAAATAGCAACAAACATTCAGAAGACGACAAAATCAGCTTAAGTCAAAGAATTACACGTCAAGAATAGAGCTATTTATTACAAGTAGCAAAATATTACAACCTAAAAGTTACTTTACTGTTTTAAGACTAACATATACAACCCTGTCAAATCCACAAAAAGAGTTTTTCCAGGTATAATCAAGGGGTCGGCTGCATTGGAGTTTTATCCTTGTCCTGTTGCCCACCTGTCCAGACAAAGAAAGGATTCATTAGTGAGAAGCAACCGAGTTAATGGGGAAACTAAAAAAGGAAGACTTACCAGCACCTGCTTCTTGGCCATCCTAGTCGTCATCCTCTACTTGCACACCTGCCTCCTCAGCAGCAAGCAACCGCATACCCTCCTTCACCGCCACCTTCTCCTCCTTGGTAAACTAGGAAGTGACCACATCCATGCTAAAGGCCACGCCACCCTCTTTATCCGCATCAGCCTTAGCCTCCTCCAGAGCCCGAAGATAAATCTTAGCCATGACCCTAGGATAATCATCCATCCAGGATAGGTTGCCCTGCTTCCAAGTTCGGAAGTACATGTCCTGAAGCATTTCGTCCATAACCCCCTAATTCTCCTCAAACTCCCTCATCCGGGCCTCGGAAGTCGACAACCTTTCAACGGCGACATCTCTCTCCGATCGGTATCTCAAGTAGTCAACCAGAAGGGATTTCCGCATCGCTTCCATCTCCTCCCTCAACTTGGCTTGAGCAAGCTCTGCAGCCTCAAGTTTCCCGGATAACTCCTCCACCTGCTCAAGATCCGCTTTCCGAACCTCATCCACCGTGGCAATGGCCATGTCGATCCGTTCCTTGCAAGTAGCTTCCATTTTCCGTAGTTCGGCCCGGCTGGCCTCCTCCATGGTTTTCTTTAGTTGTCCAGAAGCAGCCTCATGCTGAGAAATCTGAATGGCCTGATCCGCAAGCTGTTTGGCCTGATCCGAAACCACCAATCGTAGTCGGATGTTGGCACTCCCAATCTCCTCTCCGGCCTTAACCAGCCGGGCATGATGCCCCATCAGCTTCTTAGTCTCCTCCGCCACCCGATCAATATTAGCCTTGGCCTCGTCTCCCATAGTAATTATCCGAGTAGTGAGTAAATCGAGATCTAAGGACTTAGCCTCATCAAGCACCCGTACCATGGGATTGCGGGGAAGAAGGTGCTCACCGGTGACCTCGTCAAAGGTAATATCATGGGAACTTGGATCCAGATCAGGATGACCCGCAAATGGATTTCGAGCTAAGTCCGGACGATCAATCTGAGTAACGGTAGGATTTTCAGACGGGTGCGGAGAGGGTACGAATTCGGTATCCTCCTCCGTGATATCATGAAGAGGCTAAGCTGGGGGCTGAGGACCAAGTGAAGGTTCAGATGAGGGATGACCCCTCTTTCTCTTTTGAATACCCTCTTCAATAACCCCGAGAAGAGGACGGTAGCCGACTACATCCCCGGGACGGTGGGTTGAAGGCTTCGGCTTGGCGGAAGCTTTGGAGAGCTTGTATTGTTCAAGCCTGTGCCGAAGGTCTGAGGCCTTAGCCGTTTTACCTGGTCCTGATATGAAGAACAAGTGTCACAAGCTTACATTGATCAATAATTCGAGAAAACAAGGTAAATTAAAAAAAAGAAAAAGAAAAAAGAAAACACATCTGTGGTTGTACAAACCCGGGGGAGGAGTAGGATACTGCAATAAGTCCTGGATTTCATTCCAGGACGGGAGCGGGTCATAAAATATTCCTAAGTCCCTATCATAAATGGAGTCCGCAGGAGTCAAAAGTTCACCTTGAGTCGTCGGAGCCACCTTGGCTGGAATAGTCTGAGGAGGCTCGCTTGCACCAGTCCCAGCCTTGTCAGCTTTCCCGGATTTCTCTATCGAAGCCGGTTCCCCATCCAGCCCTCAAAAGCTTGGTGGAATGCATCATCCGTCCACTCCTGAATCTCGCCTGCTTGCCCAGGAAGCAAGGCCCCGATGCCATCACCACCATCGCCACCTTCCCGGTCACCTCCACCCTCACCTCTCTCCTTCTTTACATCTTCCTCCCCCTGGGTAAGTGGACAATTGCTGGGGGAAGGACCGTCCGACTTCTTAAGTTTCTTACCTCCGATGGCTGGAGGTTTTGTGAAAGGTTTCATCTTGCCACTCTCTACCGTGACACCTCCCTTAGCCTGAGCAGCCGCCCTCTCCTCCGCTGTTTCCCTCAGCTTGACTACTGACTGCTGTGGAAGGATCAAGTTATACTTCAGAAGGGTCGTGTTTCTGATCAGGTAGGCCGCTGATCTATCTCTCCCGGGGATAGCTTCTATCTCAGCCGCCGTCTGAACTAGGCGATCAGTCTCTACAACCGCAAAGCCACCTGTCGCTAGCAAAAATGAAAACGTATGAGAAGAAGCATCGCAATCAGAATGGAAATGATAAATAAAGCATCGACTTACATCCAGAAGTAAAACGCCGAATAGAAACAGAGTCGTCCCTGACAAAGAACCACTCCTTCTTGAACATGCTGAACTTAGAATACAGGTCCAAGACCGGCTTGAAGGTTACAGCTGACTCCAAGCTGATATATGGGGACCCCTTCTTATAGCCCCTCAGATTATATAAGTACCGGATCTCCCGGTTGGAAGGAGCACGCCCATGCTTCCTCTGGAAGATGACGAAGAGGCTCACCAGTATAGCATAGGAGTTGGGTTGAAGCTGGAATGGGGCCACCTTTAGATATGTAAGGAAGCTGGCTACCCAAGCATTAAGAGGCGGAATGGCACCACACATGCAGTGGTATCTGCTGTAAGCAAAGTACCCTTCGGGAGGGTCATACGGCATAACTTCTCTCCCTGGCAACAGCATGCGCGTTCTATCGATTCCAAAAGAACGGTAGATGACATCAAGCTGCTCTTCCTTAAGGGAGCTGAGAAAGCAATCGGGCGGGGAGTTCAGAAGCTCCTGAGGGCCGTACCCGTCCACTAGTGATCTCGGGGCAGGTCCGTGACGTTCTGGTCCTGACTGAGCAGGGGGCATTGCGGAAGATTCTCCTTCGCCCTGGGATTTCTTTTTATCTAATCGAGTTTCTGCTTTTCGAGACATTTATCTGCAAACACAAAGAAGTGCGTCGTTAGAATAAAAGAAGTAAACAAACGAGTGTGTGCAGTCTGGAATTTCGCTCATAGTTCAAGTCTACAAGGTCATTCGGCACCCAGAGTACAAGGTCATTCGGCATTCCCAATACTACAAGGTCATTCGGCAGTCCCGATACGACAAGGTCATTCGGTATTCCCAATACTACAAGGTTATTCGGCATTCCCGATACGAAAAGGTCATTCAGCATTCCCACTACAACAAGATTCATTCGGTAATTGAAAACATGAGTACCATTCGGTAACTACCTGATTCGGTAGTTGAGGATGATCCGGCAATAACTTTGATTCGGTAGACAAGAAGTTCAATTTGGCAAACGGTAAGGGATGGTAGTGACACAAGTCCCGTACTTATAGGGGGAGGTTGTTTGACCAGACCAGACGATTCGGTTCTCAGGCCGAATGAGTTCGACAAGCTAAAACAAAGCACAGCATATGTTAAACATATGCCCTGCTTTGGGGGGCAAATGTTGGATGAATTTTCATAACCGAACCGGTACCACCGGATCAACCACCAAACGAAGCCACGCCGATCTACTCGTCTCCCACTACCGGACCAACTCCACCAAAGCTCCATTACCGAACCAGCTCCACAACCGGACCAACTCCACCAAAGCTCCACTACCGAATCAGCTCCACAACCGGACCAGCTCCACCAACTCCACAGCCGAACCAGCTCCACAACCGGACCAGCTCCACCAACTCCACAGCCGGACCAGCTCCACAACCGGACCAGCTCCACCAACTCCACAACCGGACCAGCTCCACCAAAACTCCACAACTAGACCAGCTCCACTGCCGAACCAAGACCTCATCTCCACCCATCTACTATCGAACCAAGACGATGCCGAACCAAATTTGCCAGGCCAGATTGTATCAGCCCGGACCCATCAACAACTGTATACATCCAAGACCCCTACCCCCAGCCTCACTCTATAAATAGAGGGGCAGGGGTACAACAATGGGGGAACAAGTTTGAGAGCTCAAGCACGGAGAGAACTTTCAAACAACTTTCTTTTACTTGTATCAAAGCTTTGTACTTGTAATCAAAAGAAGAGAAGAGAAATAACATATAAAGTGGACGTAGGCACATTCTGGCTGAACCACTATAAATCTGCGTGTCTTTTTTACAGTTTAGCCCCTGTTTTTCATATATTTGCATAAATCATCCAAATCACTAAGAACAACATAAGATCTACTAAATCATACAACTTTGAGGTGTTTGTCCATTTTTTGTGCAAACATATGCAAACAAAAGAAGTTCTACCAATATATATGCAACAAAGGAAACTATCAAACATCCATAGCAACCAAACTCATGGTTTGTTTAGGTTCAGACACTTTTCATCGTCCAAGAGTGCTAAATAAACTACCAAGTGTACCTTACGCTCAACAGCCTTGGGTAATTACTTAATAGATTATTCATATAACCTTAAACAATTTAACGTATCATTCCCCAAACATCCCATAAGCCAAATGCATAGGATTTTAAAATATTATTCAAGTTTATTCCATTGGTTTTTTTTCATCATTTACTTTTTCATTCATTTATTTATATAAAGACCAATCACTTACATAATTTTTTTCCATTAAAGATTTAAGTCATTAATGAATCATGTAACGACCCGTAAATTTTAACTATTTTAATAACGTAAATAATTGAAATTTTGTGAAAATTTAACAATTAATTTTGGAAATAAAACTTTAATATTTGGAATACGTCTAATTAAACATAGCAACTGGTAAATTTTCAATTTTTAATATAGAATTTTATTTTCTTGTGTAATTTTATTTCGATTTAAATCGGTTAAAATTGATGATAATAAAATGTTTTCCAAACCTGAATATTTTTCTATAGAAAATTTGTAAATCATCTTCTGAGTGAGACGTCATATTTCGTTTCTCAAAATTTAGACTGTTACTGCTCCGTCGATCTTATTTTCGGCGAAATAGCAACATTTTCGGTACCGATTATCGACTTTTGATAGGATGATCGTATCGCTAACATCTGTGTACCGTTTTGATCGTCTCGTCGTGCTAATCTCTGCTGTATATTCATTCGTGTGTTTCAGAGTTTAGGATACGACGAAATCGGTAAACCGTTCAGTCGTATCGGTTCCGCGTTTGAGTCGTTTTTTCCTTTGTCCTTTAGTATGGAAAACAGTTTAAGTTATAGCCGCAAACTATTAATCAGTCAATAGCCTTTTTATATTCCCCAAAATTTTTTGCCTATTACTATTCCTACCGGTTCAAGCTAAAATTGTTTTTCTATTACTGTTCATCCCCTTCCCTTTCATTTTCTTCTTCTATTCGTTCTATAAGAAATATATATATATATATATATATATATATATATAAGAATGTTGACAGCCGAAACTTTTTCCCCTGTAGCTCTCAACATTTCCCACCTTCATTTCTTTTCGCATGTATGATACCTATAGCCACCATCTCTGTGCCCTGACCCGATACCCAACTCTCTTCCTTTGTGACATCAAGCAGAGCCAACATCAACCGAGGCAACACCCTCCTGCTTGCCTACCTACCATTTCGCCTTCCACCAATGCACGTGACTGCCCACCCACCGTGCTTCTTCCTTTCCCTCAAGCCGAAGTTCCATGCTTCATCCATTGCCTAGCCAAGACCTGCCTCCTTCCTTCTCCACTTCCCATCGCTGCATACCGCAGCCTTTTTCTTATATATTCATTGAAGATAATGGTACAGATCCCTATATATATATATATTATGAATTCACTGGTGCTTGTTTGAGTATACTTCCTATATCACCTTTCCCTTATATATGCATAGTTGATAATCTGATTGTCTATATGTACTATATTGTTATTTGTTTCTTGCCAACCTGTTTATTTATACATATATAATAATGAAAATTCATATATCAAGTAAACTACTTTGTTTGCAAAGAAGAAAAGGGTAATTTTATAAAAATATATATACGTGTTAGGTTTGTATAGTATGCTTGTATACAATCTGTGAGTCATATATCAGTGTAGACTCTATAAATTACCATACATATATACATCTGTTGCAGCATATTATTTTATAATGAATCATATGTTATACATATAATACAAGCTGCTGTATATACATTAGTAGTCGTTTTGTTTAACAGTAATATATATACATTCTGTGTTAGTTTATATATATTTTTTATACGTAAGTTCTATATATTTAGGTGGTAAGTTATTTTGTGTATATACATCAAATAGAGCAGGGTCTGCATATATTTTGCTTGTATGTGTTAGTTTATTTCATATATGATCTGCATCTGTTAGATTTAAGTATAGGTTTGTTGTATATATATATATTCTGTATATATTATAGAAAAATAAGATTTGTTTTTATAAAGGTTCATATATATAGATTTATATAGGCAGGCCAGTATAAGAGCTGTGTGGTCTGTTGTTAAAAGGTAAAGTTTATTCAGTGAAATTTTATAAAGTATATTAAGTTATAAAGGTCTATATATGTATATTCTATCGGATTTCTAAATATATATATATATATATATATATATGTCAGATCAGTTTATATTCTTGTTAAATATATATACATATATTATATATGTGTTCAATAACTATGTGTTTATAGTAAATTTTGATGTGTTTAAAGGATATGGGTTTGGTTTCAAACATATGTATATATAGATTTCATTTTTGTGTGTTTGGATTTAATATTGGTTTGAAATTTTTGTATATAGATTTAAAATTTAAGGTTTATATAGATTTGTTATTTTCTGTTGTATATGTACAAAGTGATATGTCCATATATCTATATAAGTATTTATTTCAAAATTTTATTATGTATATATGTTAGATTTTGACATATGTGTTTTAATTTGACCAATGATTTTGATATATATATATATATATATTTAATTTAAGAATGTGTTTGTATTTAGGATACGATTGATATATACATAGTTATATATAGTTTATATATAAATTCACTTATACTATTTATCATCACCGATCCAGTTTTGATTTGATTTCATTAATTCCTTATCTATTAGCTTGTCCGTCGAATCCGTATCCATCTTGCTTTGATTTGAAATTCGCACTTGGATTCATAACTCATCTCAGTCCCGTTCATCTCTAGCCTCGAAAGGTGAGCAATCACTCACGATTAACGTTCTTATATTTATTAAATTGGATTTCAATTGAAACGACAATTGAAATATGCTGCTGTTAGTTATTTACGTTTATATATATGCTGTTATCTGTACCTGTTCACCTGTGACATCTGACACCCTTGTATGTTATTTACATTGATGATATATGCCTGTTATGTTATTATCATATCTGTTATCACTCTGCAAGTTCCCTGTTAGTATAGAATCACTATGGATTGAAATGATACATACCCGAACGATATGTAGAATATGAGAAAATCGTTATGGGTTGAAATGATAAACCCAAGCGATCTTCATTGAATTGAATTTGGGATTGTGGGTTGAAATGATATATACCTGTATATATTTAAATTACGGATTGAAATGATAAATATCTGTATCACTTGACCACAAGGTAGAAAATTATATACAGACACCGTTGGTCTGTATATAAATATTTTGAAAATGATTTCTATGGTTTTGAAAAGAAATATATGGTTTTAATAAATATTGATTTTAAAGATTTATTAAAGTTGATTTAATAAAGTTGATATATAATATGTTTAAGTATTTATTTAATATATATTTTCAAATATAGAGTTTATAATGATTCAGGTTGGAAAGATAAATTTGAAATTGATTTGAAATTGTATTTATTTAAGAATTTTACTTAAATAAGTTTGATTTGAAATTAATAAAAATTGAAATTTTAAAGATATGATTTTATAACTTGGATTTGATTAAAGGTGACTTAAATGAATATTTCAAACTTATATAAATTTAAAGGGGAAATTTTGCTTATTTAAATTTGTAAATTGAAGTTGTATTTAGATGTTATTGAGATGATTAAGTAAATATTTCAAAACTAAATAATAGTAAAGTGAATTTGATATATAAATGAAATTATCGAATTTAGTTTTGGAAATGTTGAATATTTAAAGCTTTGAAATATATTGAAATTGAAATGGTTTATTTTATGGTTCAAATATGTATTTGAAATCGATAATTTGAAATGGTTTATTAAGAAACTGAATTGAGTTGAAATTTATGAATTGGGATTGAATTAAAATTGAATTTTTTGAATTCGAGTTGATTTGAATCGATTTGTGAAATTTGAGGAAGCTATTTTATTATATAAAGTATTTTTAAACTATATCCAAAACTATTTATATTTTACTTTATAAATGATTTTAATATAAAATATTTTAATATAAATCATTTTCAATATAAATTATTTTATTATAAATTATTTTAACTTATAACTATTTTATATAAACTATTTTTATTTGATAAACAATTTTATTATATATGTAATTTTAATATCTAAACTGTTTAAGAGGAAAGTGTTATGGATTCCAAAATGTTATGATTTCAAAGTGTTATGATTTCCAAAGTTATGAATTTCAAAGTATTATGATTTCCAAAGTATTATTATTTCAAATTGTTTTGGTTTCGAAAGTATTATATCTTTGAAAGTACTATGATTTTGGAAGTGAATATTTTTGAAATAGAAATGATATCGTATTGATTTGGGTTTGAAACGGAAATGATATTTTGGTTTTGAAGTATAAACTATTTTGAAATGACCGCGGTGTTATAATAACGTTTGGTTGTTAAAGAGACCGGGATCAGATATGGGCATACTCTCTGTCGATACCGAAAACCACTTTAACAACTGTGTACGCGGTGGAGATTTCAGAATGAAGTAGGATGGTGGGGACGATCCTAAAGGTATATACGTGGATCCAACTCCCACGAGTTGGCATAAGGTGGCTAAAACAGGAGCGATTCCAGGCCAATGAGGTAGCTCCTCTGATCGGACACACTCCATCGTATGCCATTCTATTACTTTGTGATTGACTTGGTGCGCACCCTTGATTCGGGAGTGTGGCTCGAGGTGGGCGATTGCTGCGGCTCTACGTCACCACCAGTCCGGATGCGTAATTGGTATATCTACCATGGCATTGCCTTGTTGTGTCGTGTCACCTACCATAGCATTCTTTACTACGAGTTTGATTTGTGTCGTACCTATGGAGTATCCTCTGGTAGCTCCAGTTTATGGGGTATTACGGTACTGTATAGACTATTGGCATACCTAAAAATGTGTTAAGGTGGAAAATGTAAAGCCTTAACGCTATTTTTAAATAGTATACTTTACTGTAGACATTATTATAATAGCGTACATTACTACATAGTAGATAGTTTAATGGATCCTTAGAGGATGGTTATCCCAAACATCCTTTAAGTTACTTGTATTTCAGTTGATATTTCACTTGAGTTGGATTTATTGATATAAGAATGTTAATCCTGACTCGAGTGTTTTGTGTTTTGCTTTACGCTCGGGTCAGATTGAGTGGCTCAATGTACGAGACTCACCTTTGGAGTTGGAGCTTCGCTTGGAGATCCAGCTATATCGATTATGCTTTCAGTTATTCAGTTGATTCCAGTGATGTATTCAGATCTTGTATTTGACTATGGTATTGAGATATCTATGTATTCGAGACCTCTGTTGTATCTTATTTAACTCTGTTATATATATATAGTAGCTTCATGAACTACTATTCTTTTGTTTCCACTACATTATTGTTATATTAGTCTGTGTCTGTGATTCTGTGATTATTTATTTACTATATATACTGAGTTTTGCCAAATTTAAATTAACAATCTGATATTTTGAGCAATTCAAATCCGACATGTATGGATGCGAATGGTTGAAAATTTCAGGTCGTTACAAATCATTTTATAAAATATTACTTAAGCTTCTACTGCCTTACTTAAGTTTATAACTTAATTCGGTTATAGAATAAAAATTTAAGTTTTTGGTATTCGCCTTTGAAGAGAAAAGAAATATTCAATATATCTAAAATTCAATTAAAACATTTAACCTCGTTCACTTAGTAAAAATATAAGATATATTTAAAACATCCTCATAGCATTATGCAAGGATTTTTCAAAAGTTTAAAACAAAGTTGGAAATTTATATCAAAACATTATAATAAGCTTTAAAAATAAAGTTCCTTAAATCCGATAATTTATTAGACTCAATATTTTAAAATAAGTATAAACTCACGATTATTAAACTAAAACTAATAGTATACTCAAATCTTACATTAAATTTCCAAATCAAAATATAAAATTTCATATCTTCATAATTAATTTTACACACTTGTTTTAAAATGAATATTCAAATCATGGAAAAACATTTATTCTGGTTTAATACAAGATTCAAATGGTAAATAAACCTTTAAATTTACTATTAGTACTTCGAAATCAAGTAAATATTTCAAACCGTACTTTCCAAAATAGCGATTTCAATTTATTTTTCAAGCATATTACTCTAAATAAATTTCCCAAATCATTTATCTTTTTACGAAATTGTAAAACATTTTTTTATATAGTCCATTTATATACTATCTTTAAATTATACATTCAAAGAAACTTATATAAATTTTACTTGAAATATTCTGTTGAAAACTTCATTTGCAAATCAATCATCTTTAATAGTTTAATACTTTACAAAAATTCATTTGTAAAATTTCTTGCTTCATTTATAAATACCGTTTAAATTTTTTAAATAACATCTTTATAAATATATGTAAACTATTTGAAAATAATTATTTACATCATTACTTATATATAAAAAGGAGCTATTGAAAACCTTAAATCTGTTATTTATAAATTTTATTAGTTTTAAATCTCAAAATACTTTTCAAACATCATTAATAAATCAATAATCATTAACTTTAAATGTGTTTTATTTAATTAATAACTTCTCACAATATTTACAACACTAATAATTAACTATTAGACCATTTTGTACATAAATAAACAATATTTTAAACATTTTAAAGTATTTAGAAAAGAAAGGGAAAAATAATCAAAATATCCTTTATATAGTACCTTTTTCAAAATACCTTTATAACTCGATGTTTTAACAAGTTTATCCTCGTTCTTACAGATTCTGGTCATACGTTGATCAGGCGCAAGACTATAAATCTCCAAGTACTTAGTAGACTTGTTTCAACACCCAGTGAAAATACTTAAAAACAGATATGAAAAGTACCGCTCAAAATCTGATGTCAAATGATGATGTTACGACAATGGCCCGCTGCTGATCCAGTGTTTACACAATGGACACAAAACCTTCCAAAAGATCCTTCCACCTTCCGGATTTTAGAAAAATATCATTGCCATTTCGTAAACAAGGGACCATCGACCCCTGCTGTAGTGGTACGCTGTTGATTCAATGATTTACGCAATGGATGCACTTCCTTCTGGGAAGATCCATAAACAATAGATCTTAGGATTGAAAGCGCCTCCATTTGGTTAACTAAAGAACCATCTACCCTGAAATATTTCGAGGAACTCATGAGTTTAAGTCCGGACAACCATATCGGTTCGAATCCATTTCTGAATTCACCCAAGTATATTAGGGTTTTGTCGGTCGAATCCATTCCTGGATTCCCCAAGTCCATCTAGGTCGAAGCATATCATACTATACTTCTTTGCGGAGGGTACTTCTCCATACCTTTTACTTCAAAATATATCATACCATATATAGTACCCTTTCAAAATCATCACTTCAAATATCACACTTATATAAATTCCATTATATACAAGATTTCATTTTCAGATCGAGTACTTTCCAAAATCAATAGTCTCGAATATATCAAATCATTCTTATATAAATTTTGTTGTATATAAGATTTATCTCTTCAGATCGAATATCTTCCAAAATCAATAGTATTCAAAATCACCTAAGCTGTGATGCCCCACCTCTATACCCACGCTAGACAAGAACACTACGGTGTAATGCTGTCAACTAGCACGGAGAATAAGGCTGTTGAGGAGCGACCATCCATGTAACTTCTTTGTGCGAGCACCGATATGTCAGATAGAATAGAATGCATATCTTTTAAGGAGGAAATCCGACATACCGATACAAACTCAAAGCTATTACACGGTGGCTATATATAATCTTTGGAAACAAACATAGAAGTAATCATAACATAAATCAGTCACAGAAATCCATATCACAAAGGCGGAAAAAGATATGAATATATATATAACACTTGAAAGTGTACATCAGAGTAGTGGTCAGAAAGATCCACCATAATACAAAAGGAATAGCAACATGTGCTATACAAAAGAATACATCAATGAGTCTATATCTCAAATGTGTACAATAAAAAAACTACTAATCTAAGTAGTTAGCCAAAAGTCAGAGTAATAGATCCCTGGAGAGAAGTCAAGCAGAAGCACCTGTAACATCTCGGTCTGACCCGAGTATTATTTATAAGCAAATAATAAACGGATCAGTCTAGCTATAAATATCAGATGATATGTTAAAGTAAAAGGAATGGCATGAACATGTAATAACCATAATGGCATACTACTATAAGTATGTAATTGAAAATCAACTAGAGATTAATCAATATCACAAGAATCTTCTCAAAGATAAAATAGGGTATCATACCCTAAACTTGTATTCATAACAAGTCAATGACACATGAATTCACCAATGCACAAAAACTGATATCATATCAATGAAAATCATGAAAATTGGTGAAGCACAAATTCCAGAAATCAACACACGAAATCCAGAAAACACATAAAAAGGGGGAAGGCCTAACACATGAAC
Source organism: Allium fistulosum (assembly GCA_030737815.1). Classification (NCBI taxonomy): domain Eukaryota; kingdom Viridiplantae; phylum Streptophyta; class Magnoliopsida; order Asparagales; family Amaryllidaceae; genus Allium; species Allium fistulosum. The sequence continues at coordinate 290,353,560 of CM060905.1, forward strand.
GGGAGCATGAAAACTCACCAACGCGTATAACACATGACGAGAAGCTATCTCATGGAAGCTATCCATTAAATTTTGACACACGTACGGCCCGAAGACCATGGGGCGCTACCCTACATATGTGATGGTAAAACATCACACAAACGGGGTTTAGTCTCCCTTGTAGACAAAGAGACATCACACAATTGCTAGTCTAAATCACAAAAATGATCATCATGATCATCAAAAAGTGTCAATCACACCAAGCTAGTAAATATATGAGTTTAGCTTCATGTCCCATAACCACTTGCTTAACTTAAATATTTACGAACAAGTTGTAGATCTTCACTAGAAAATTGTCACAAAAGGTTCAATCGAACAAGTCCAAGAATTAACCGACGAAGTGAACGCAAGCGTTTCATACCACTCGTTTTACTAAGCCGTTTAATTAGATTTCTCATCCGAGTGAAGTAAAGGCTTGTATATACTAGTAGATTGGAAAACGGTTTGAGGAAAAGGGCTTTGTAATAAAATAGTGTTGAAATCGAGTTGATAAAAGAGTTTTGATATTTACTACTAGTATTGAAACCTTCATATTTTTAAAGTGACAAACCACAAGACGATTGTTGAAACAAATCGAATCACAAAAATTCACATAGAAGACTTGAGTCAAATCCAAAGAAATCGATACTAAATCCATCAAAATGGATATTCACATAAAATCCATAGAAAGAAGTCATCAACGTCGGTAAAAGTGATAATGTCTAATCGGATCGACAAAACTCGATTAACATTGGAAGTTTTACTCAAAATTAGGCAGATAGGCAAAACTGGGAATTTCCAGACGTCTGAGGGGTTGGTCCAGACGTCTGGATTTAGTCTCTGGAAATATTCCAGAAAACTATCCAGACGTCTGAAACCTAAAATCATACGTCTGAAAGCATTCAGACGTCTGGATTGGGTTTCTGGAAATATTCCAGAAAACCAACCAGACGTCTAAAAACACGAATCAGACGTCTGACATCTTTTCAGACGTCTGGAATAATAGTTCAGACGTTTGAAATTAGTCACTGCCCCTTTTTATTTTTCTGCCAATTGTTATTTTTCACCAGAAGGCAATACCAGACGTCTGGCATTGTTCCCAAGACGTCTGAACACCCAATCTGGGCTTAAATTTGCCTAGGCCAAGATGGCCAAAACATTCTCGGAAGCGATCGAGCAAGCAATGACAACTAAGGATTTACGTCAAGCGACAACCCGGTCTTATAGGCGCTTCGATACGCCCCAACAACATATCCAAACATCCATTGAAGGATTTTCACAAGAATTGGACTTCAAAAACCAAGAAATTAGGATATTCACCAATTCAATCCCAAACAAAAGGAAATGTACATAAATAAGTGTTAGGGATTCATACCCAATCACAAAGATAGATATAGGCAAAGATGTGAGATAAAAATCTCGCCTTTAAACTCAAAACAAATGAAGAAGAAGCTATAGAGCAATGACAAGAGCAATCACACTTCAATTCCAACTCAACAACCTTGAATCTAGGCTAAAAAAGAGAAACATTTCCTAAGTTAGGTTTAGGAATTTCTAAAATTGATAAGAGAATGAGTTGGAGAAGAAGAAGAGGAGGCTTACCAAAGCTTCTACTATTAGTATGGAGCTAGAACTTGATTTGCAAAAGAAAACTAGGGCTTGGAGTTTTAATTTCCCATTCCTCTATCCATTGTTGTAAAAGCTTGAGTATTAGAAAATAGAAGTAAGGTAATGAAGAGAGGAGGGTTGAGGGTTGGGTCTAATGAGCTGAAACAAGACCAAAGCTCTAAGTAGAAAAAGTAGCAAAATTCTACTATCTCCAAACATATCGAAGTTTACACTCAAAAAGTTCGCAAACATCATTTTGAACTCAATGGAAGTGGTCTCGAGTCCTAATTTGACCGTATGCAAAAAGTAGCTTTTCGGACTAACATCCGACTAACGATAAAATATTTAAATATAAAATCGATAAATATGCGGGTTGTTACAGACTCCCCTCCTTACAGAAATTGCGTCCTCGCAATATATAAGATGGAAATAAGAAGTAACAACCATAAAAGCATATTAACACAAAAGAAATTTGAAATAAGAAGTTTACCTCAAAGAGAATGAGAAAGTAAGTCCGGATGTGTTTGCTCGATGAATTCTCTAGATTTCCAAGAGCAATCCTTAGGATTTGAGGACCATTGAACCTTCACACGTGCAACATTTTTATTTCGAAGTCGTTTGACCTCCGAAGCAATAATTCGAACAGGATGCTGCTCATAAGTTAAATTAGGTGAAACTTCAATCTCTTCCATAACATCGGGATCAAGAATTGAATCGAAATCCCGAAGGCACTTCCGTAATTGAGAAACGTGAAACACGTCATGCATGGCAGAAAACTGAGCTGGTAAAGAAAGGCGATAAGCCATGGAACCAATACGTTCAGTGATAGGAAATGGCCTAATATATCGAGGCGCTAACTTTCCCGATCGACTGAAGCGTACTACACCCTTCATAGGGGAAACACGAATAAATACAAGGTCTCCCACAGAAAATTCTAATTTTCTTCTTCGGTTATCGACATAGGATTTTTGTCTACTCTGGTCTTCTTTCATCCTATGACGAATAAGTTCAATCTTTTCTGTGGAATCACGAATGAAATCTGGACCCAAAACCAGCTTCTCACCGGCTTCAAGCCAACAAGAAGAAGATCGGCATGGCCTTCCATAGAGTGCCTCGAAAGGAGCCATACCAATACTAGATTGGAAGCTGTTATTATAGGAATCAACAAGTGAAATATGATCTTCCCAACTTCCACCAAAGTCAAGCACACAAGAACGAAGAAGATCTTCAAGTGTTTGATTCACACGCTCAGTTTGTCCATCGGACTGGGGGTGATAAGCGGTGCTAAAATTAAGCTTCGTTCCCAAAGCTTTTTGAAGACTCTTCCAAAATCCACTAGTAAATAATGGATCATGATCACTAACAATGGAAGAAGGAACCCCATGTAATTTAACGATTTCTTTGATAAAGAGTTTGGCCAGAAGAGGAACGGTTCAGTTCGACCGAACGAGAATGAAATGGGCAGATTTAGTAAGTCTGTCAACGATTACCCATAAACTATTATGACCCGAACGAGAATGGGGAAGGCCATCTATAAAATCCATGGAAATTTGATCCCACTTCCAAACTGGAATTTCCAATGGTTGCAATAACCCACCTGGCCTTTGATGTTCAGCCTTAACAAGTTGGCAAGTCATGCAACACTTAACAAAGTTAGCAATATCAGCTTTCATTCCCTCCCAGTAATAAAGTCACTTCATATCTGCGTACATTTTACTACTACCGGGATGAATGGAAAATTTGGAACGATGAGAATCTTCTAAAATATCTTTACGAAGATCTCGACTATTTGGTATGATGAGTCTACCAAATTTTCGAATGCCGCCACGAAAATCGATATCAAAGTCTTTCAAACCTTCAATATCGGTTTTATCCTTAAGATTTTGGCCAAGCAGAGTCAATTCAGGATCTAGCTTTTGAGCTTCAAGAATGCGGTCTAAAAGAGACGGATGAGCCTCAAGGCTACATAGAATAAGAGATGAACATAAATCGGATACACGATCTCTAATCTCACAAGTGGATAAAACCTCGAGGTCATGCCATTCAGATATCATCATAGAAACAACCGCTTGTTGCTTGCAACTAAGTGCATCGGCAACCCGATTTCCCTTTCGGGAGTATAAAGGATATCAAAATCATAAGAGGCAAGGAACTCGAGCCAACGCTGTTGATGCAAATTAAGTTCCTTTTGAGAAAATAAATATTTCAAAGACTTATGATCAGTATAAAGTATAAATTTCTCTCCCAAAAGATAATGTCGCCAAATTCGAAGGGCGAAAACGATAGCCGCAAGTTCTAAATCATGTGTGGCATATCTAGTCTCAGCCGGCTTCAATTGCCTAGAAGCATAAGCAATAACACATTCTTTTTGCATAAGAACGGCACCCAAACCAACGCGACTAGCATCGGTATAAACAACAAAATCTTGATTCCCTTCGGGAATAATAAGAATAGGAGCATCAGAAAGGAGTTCTTTTAATTTATGAAAAGAAGTTTCACATTTGTCCGACCAAATGTATTTAACACCTTTCTTTGTTAAGCCAGTAAGAGGCACGACAATCTTAGAAAAGTCTTTTATGAAACGGTGGTAATAACCTGCCAATCCGAGAAAGCTACGGATTTCAGTCATGCTCTCCGGTCTTTTCCAACTTTGAATTGCTTCAATCTTTGAAGGATCCACTGATATTCCAGATTCGGAAATAATATGACCAAGAAACTTCACACTAGATTGCCAAAAGTGGCATTTGGAAAATTTTGCTTTTAGTTGATTGCTCCTAAGAGTTTCCAATACAATTCGAAGATGCTTTTCATGTTCCTCTTCGGTTTTAGAATACACAAGAATATCATCAATAAAGATGAGAACAAACCGATCGAGGAAATCTTTGAAAACTCGATTCATAAGGTCAACGAAATAAGCCGGAGCATTCGTTAAACCAAATGGCATAACTAGCCATTCATAAGATCCATAACGTGTACGGAACGAAGTCAAAGGAATACTATCCTCTGCAATACGAAGCTGATGGAAACCGGTAGCCAAGTCCAATTATGAAAAGACTCTAGCACCACTAAGCTGATCGAATAAATCATCAATCTGAGGGAAAGGATATTTATTCTTAATAGTAAGATCATTAAGCTTGCGATAGTCGACGCAAAGCCTAAGAGTACCATCGGTCTTCTTTACGAAAATAGCTGAGGCTCCCCAAGGCGAGGAACTAGAGCGAATAAGTTGCTTCGTCTCCAACTCGGATAATTGTTTGCGCATCTCTTCATTCTCCTTATTGGACATGCGATAAGGAGGACGGGTAATAGGTTGAGCTACAGGTATAAGATTAATTTTGAACTCAATTGCTCGCTTAGGTGGTAGTCCTAAAATGGGCTCAAAGATGTCGGAAAATTCACGAACGACGCGAATAAGAGAAATGACATCTTCCTCATCATTATTATCATTATCACGAGGATTTAAAGAATATAAAGATTCAACCAAAGTAGAATCTGAATCTTTTAGAATAATAGAAATCTTCTTAACAAATAATGGATGTCGAAGACAAATAGTCTGCTCAGGACATAGGATATGAGCTTCATAACGATTAAGCCAATCCATACCCAAAATCATTCCAAAGCCTAAGTAACGCATGACATGCAAATCGGCTTGGAAAAAAAAATCACACAAAATAATCTCGACATCTTTACAAAGCAGACTAAGAGTTGCGGATCCACCAACTGGATTCGCAATCCTTAAAGAAGTCATTAAAGCAACAACACTTAAAGAAAAAGTATCGACAAGTTCCTTTGATATAAAAGAATGGGATGCACCCGTATCAAAGAGAACTCTAATAGGTTGATCATGAAATATAATAATGCCATCAAGGACAGAATGAGACATACCTTGACCGCGAGATGTGTTGCCAGGGGCTTGAGCAACGTTTAACGTTCCCTCCTTGCCTTGATGCCTAGGGCATAAATGCATAAAATGATTTGGACTTTTACAATAGCGACAAGAGCGGGGCTTTGAACATTTGTTCGCAAAATGGCCCTTAGCACCACAGTTGAAGCATTTCTTATCACTGGGGGAAAATGTCTTTGCAGCAGGAGTTGCTTGTTTACCCTTTTTGTTGGGATAAGGACCTTTGAACTTGTTAGGCCTTTTCTTGTTGTTGAAGTTTGGTTTGGCAGCCACCACTTCAACATCACTGTCCTTATCAGCCTCTTCAAGACGAAGAGCGATATCAATGAGTTGATCGAAAGAAACTTCTAATTTTAGAAGTAATGGCTTCTTGAGATTATTGTTTAAGCCATAGACAAATCTTTGGTTCTTCTTCAATGGGATGTTGATGTATTCAACCCCATATTTAGACAGTGACTCGAAGGATGCGACATAACCTGTCACAGAGGATTCACCTTGAACAAGGTCTATGAAATGTCGAGCCAATGCCACTTTCTCTGCTTCTGGTACGAATTTTAATTCGAAGCGTTCCCGGAATTGCTCCCAGGTGAGATCCGCTTCATTAATTTCAAAAATAAGGAGTTCGTACCAGTCCAATGCTCTTTCTCGGAGCATACTGGAGGCCACCTGAACACGGTGAAGATCGATAAGATTCATGTGAGAAAAGATTCTATCGCATGTTCTTAGCCAAGCCTGGACCTCGATAATAGTTTCGGAACCTTTGAATGGTTTCCCACCCAAGTTGGTATAATCGTTGCACAAGCGTGCAAATCCAGACTTAGGATGAGTAGGTTCCTGATTAGGACCAGCTGCCTGAGCATTCTTTACTAAATCAAGAAGCTATTGAGCAGTCATATAAACTCCATCCTGGGGAGTAACAGTAGATGGTCCAGCTCTGGGACGACCTGGTCTAGACATTCTCCTCTTTAAGGAAAAGAAAAGAAGAAAAGTTATTCTCCAAATAAATATCAAATGAATCTTGATAGATAAAACAAGGATACATAAAAGGAAATAGGATGAATCAGTACGAAGACTCGAATTAAATCCTAAGGCACGACTCCTAAGTTGGACTTAGGACGATGATCCTTGTTAAGTTATTCTACATTGTTCCGAAGTTTGGCTCTGATACCAAGCTGTGACGCCCCACCTCTATACCCACGCTAGACAAGAACACTACAGTGTAATGCTGTCAACTAGCACGGAGAATAAGGCTGTTGAGGAGCGACCATCCATGTAACTTCTTTGTGCGAGCACCGATATGTCAGATAGAATAGAATGCATATCTTTTAAGGAGGAAATCCGACATACCGATACAAACACAAAGCTATCGCACGGTGGCTATATATAATCTTCGGAAACAAACATAGAAATAAACGTAACACAAATCAGTCACAGACAATTCATATCACAAAGGCGGAAAAAGATATGAATATATATATATATAACACTTGAAAGTGTACATCAGAGTAATGGTCAGAAAGATCCACCATAATACAAAAGGAATAGCAACATGTGCTATACAAAAGAATACATCAATGAGTCTATATCTCAAATGTGTACAATAAAAAAAACTACTAATCTAAGTAGTTAGCCAAAAGTCAGAGTAATAGATCCCTGGAGAGAAGTCAAGCAGAAGCACCTGTAACATCTCGGTCTGACCCGAGTATTATTTATAAGAAAATAATAAACGGATCAGTCTAGCTATAAATATCAGATGATATGTATAAAGTAAAAGGAATGGCATGAACATGTAATAACCATAATGGCATACTACTATAAGTATGTAATTGAAAATCAACAAGAGATTAATCAATATCACAAGAATCTTCTCAAAGATAAAATAGGGTATCATACCCTAAACTTGTATTCATAACAAGTCAATGACACATGAATTCACCAATGCACAAAAACTGATATCATTGTTTGTACCAAAAATGGGCACAACAATCTTCGGGAGTTATTTGAAGAGATAAAATGAAGATTATAAATGTAAAACAGAGGTTATCTAACAAAAACTCCAACAAACAGAAATGTAAAATGCACAGACAAGCAATTTAGAGTGGTTCGGCGTATGGCCTACATCCACTATGAAGTTTTGATGATTTTATTGATTCTCTTTCAATGATTACAAGTGGTTACAGCAATGAACAACGGATTACAGTTTAGAATTCGAAATTGACAGCAAAAGTAGGATGCAAATCTCAATCCGGCAGAGTCTGGACGCTTCAGAGAAAAAAGATCCTTCTTTCTGTTGATTCTGGGGCTCTATTTATAGGCGTAGGAGGCTCAGATCTCGCCTAAACTTCGGGAGACTTGTTCTGGCATGTGAGGGGGCCCACGCGACCGTTTCCAGAAAGTTTCGCCTCGATCTGCGATCGATACGAATCCATTTCATATCGATCAAGATGATGTCCAATTGAGCTGAAATTTGGCATGGGCATCCTCCAGTGTGCATGCAAGCTTCCCTGAAAATTTCATTGGATTTGGATCAGTAGATCACGAGATATGGTCGATACGAACTGAGATTTCTCGAAGGCTGTCTGGTTCGTCTCCATGACTTCGACTCGATACCTTCGTGTCGATGGCCGCGCGTGCTCTTGGGACGACGTGGTGCGCGCGCTTCGCCTTGATCCGGTTTTTGCTCCGCTTTGACTGCTTCGACTCCATGTATCTCGCCTCGTTTCCTTCGATGGATGACACGTTATCCAAACTGGTTGACCTGATGGATTCGGATAAGACTCCGTCCATGGATTCGAACCACGGTCATCTATGGATACGAACTGATTGTCAACTGGAGATGAAGAGACCCTCCCTTGATGGATACGAAACACGTAGTCCCTCAATGGGTACGAAGTTAAAGAACGTAAGTGGTGCCTTCCGGAGGACACGAAGTATTGAACATCTGATGGACACGAAGTTGACATCAAGTGACCGTTACGAACCAAGTGACTTGTTGGTAGATACGAACATGTCTTTCTGGCTGAAGGTTCTGTCGATACGAAGTTTATCAATGTTTGGACTTAGTCATTCTAATCGACACGATACTGATGGATGCGAAACGAGGACTACTGATGGATACAAAATCCATCGATACAAACCCGATATACTAGCTCCATCGATACGAATAGATACGCTTTGATGGATACGAAATGAGGTCTGCCGATGGATACGAAAACATGCTTTTTCCTCCAAGTTGTATCCATCATAACTTGCGTATATGGGCTCAGATTGACTTGAAACTTGGAACGTTGGTTTGCTTTACTTTCCTGATCATGCCTCATCAGTTGGGGTGTGATCCGGACTTGGTAAAAATTCAGCGATATCCATGACAAGCGACATTTGGAATCCACCTCCTTGGTGTCCCGGCCTTGCCAAAAGGCGGGATAACATTTGCCCCCCAAAGTACGTCTTGTGGAAACATGATGTGCTTTGATAAGTCATAGGCCTTCTCTGAACAATTTGAAAGTTGTACCCTGTATTACTGTAATTGACTGTTCTGTGATAATGGTTAGCTGACTCTTAATGACGTCGCGAGTTCGCGAGTTGTTGTCAATTTAGCTTGTTATTGAATTTCATATTAATTATCTCCTGGACCGATTTGGAAATCGAGTCGAAACGACGCTTGATGGTTGTTTTCGAATAGTCCCTTCGTATCGATCCTTTCTTGGATCGACATAGACGGTTGAATAGTAGCTTTTCGTAGCGATTCAGGTCAAGTTGATGGATATGAAATATCCATCCATACCGGCGATTCCTGATGGATACGAAATCGCCGTTCGTATTGATTGACACGCATCAATGTGAGTCGATGGTTGTGAAACGGATATATCGAGTCGATGGTTGTGAAACGGATTCTTCGAGTCGATGGTTGTGAAACGGATTCTTCGAGTCGATGGTTCGCTGTCCGTTTCGTATTGATGAAGACTTCGGGTCAAGTGGATTCGAATGAAGTCTTCGACTCGGCCCACGAGTTAACTGGCTATGGTCGGTCGCATAGACTGGGAGACGAATCGTCTCGGTTCTACACTCCATATAAATACCAAGGACTTCACCATTTTTCACTTTTTTACTTTCTACTTTTTACTGTTGCCTCCTGCTTTCGCATCGATCTGCATCCTTCGAGAAAGAAGAAGAACTGCATTCTGCTCTCGAATCGATCAGATTCATACTTTCAATTCTTCGAGTTTGAACCTCAAATTAGGTAATAATCCGGTTGCACTTGAACCCAGGCGACAATGCTTGGATCTCAGATCCACTTTATCTTCACCAATCATCAAGCCCGGCAGCCTTTAAGGTTAGATCTGGGTCAAAGCTTGGTCGAAAATAGCCATGGCGGCGTCTCCGTTGATTGGAGAAGAAAGAGTGGACAGAATAAAAGTGGATCGAACTATGTTTTGAGCAGATCTGGGGGCCTGTGTTCGAATCGACGTGGGCAACAACGTCTCCGTTTGGATTTCGCATCGATTTCAGGAATATCCTAATGGAGGCGTTATGGTTCGTGTCAGTGGGGATGGCAGTAGATCGCATCGTTCAACAACAATCGATGCGAGGATTAAGCGAGCCATCGTTTCGAAACCCTTGGTTTCAGATCGATACGAAATTGATTCGTCTTGATCGATACGACAAGCATCGATTCGAATGTGATCGATGTGAAACCGTAGCTTTCCTGATCGATGCAAACTCGAACAGTGACGATCGATTCGAAGTATGCCCCCGGTGATCGATACGAAATTCAGAACTTGAGGGATGCGAATAAATTCCTCACGATCGATGCGAACCCTCCCTTGGATGGATACGAAATCCTCCGAGCACTCGATAATATAACCCCGACAGCTTCATTCTTGCATATCTGAACTTGACTGTTAACTGCATATCTGACTGCCTATCGAAACTCGTCGATGGAACTATAACCTAACACTGTGACAACGAACTTTAACTTGAATCGATTGCCAACATTGGGACGGTTTGAGGATGACGGTCAGCGATGACGGTCGTTCCGACTGGGTTCCGATTACCCTTGTCGTCCACAAATTTTCTTTAACCTTGCAGAATTCGTCCAAGTAATGCACAGCACCGCACTGCACAACACACACTTTACATGGGGGAATGCACGGGCTTTTTATCGTCTAATAATGGTTTCTCGTGAGTTAGCCAGTTATGGAACCGTCAAGTTCACAGCAGCAAGAAACTCCCAGACTTGAGATTCCGGACATCGAGGCCGAAGTCATCGGTCCAGCTCCGGACGAGTTACCTGATGCATCTTTGATAAACAATCCACCGGACTCTATTCCGTCCAATATCTCAGAAGATACGCTAGGGAGAATATGTCTAAGGCATGGCTTATCGTTGGACGATGTAATGTTGCCTGGACCGGACGATAGACCACACAATCCCCCAGAGGGGTACACTGCTTTTAATCGACATGCGTGCGCAGCCGGCACACTTCCTCCGTTCAATGATTACATAAGAGAAGTGTTGGCTTACTTGGATATCGCTCCGTCTCAACTTCATCCAAATGGATATGCTTCACTCAATGGCTTGTTCATCGCATTTATGGAATACCTCTACCGACCTCCCCGCCCGACCGAGATAAGATACCTCTTCAACTTCAAAAGTCGAACTGACAACCCATCTTTTACATTCTTCGAGTCTGTAAGAAACTGCCAAGTTGTCACGGGGTCGTGGACTAGGCTGAGCTACTTCAAGTCAGAGTGGTTCTATGTCCGATGTCCACCGGGGTTTGCCAGAAGATGGCTGTTTAGGCGTAAGCATTGTCTTTTTCCCAAGCAATTGACGGGGCAATTTTTGAATGAAACTAAACTCATATCTTCTATTCTCTTTCTTTCAGCAATAATCCAGCGACCTGAAGGCGGCTATTATAAAGAGATAGTTCGCGTCCTTCAAGAAGTCCCTAGCGAAGAAAGGAATATCGAGTTGCTACTGACGGACCAGAACCTTAGAGTTCCTGGGTTGATCGGGCGGAAGCAGAGCATAAGGCTCGATGGTGCATTAAAGACCGTCTCCAGGGAAAAGGTTAAGCGGAAGAAACCCAGGGTCGTGATAATTGAAGAACCTGATTCCGAGAGAACTCATACTGATGATGAACCGTTGGTCGGACCCGCTAATGCAACCCCGGAATCCGATGCAAAGAGGAAAGGCAAAGCGGTGGCCTCAAAACAGCCTAAGTCCGGGAGGCGGAAGTCTGTGGTTTTGCACCGTCCTCTGTCAGGAGTTAGGATTACGAAAGCACCCTCCCTGCAAGCTGAAAATCAATTCGAAGGGCCTGCTGACCCTCCAATCCCGGGCATCGAGCCCGAGCAACACGACGTTGAATCGGGTGGACCGCGACATATCGTCGATGTTAGCGAGTCTCTTCTTGCCAGTGCGATTGACACTTCTGGTTGGTCCGGGGGGTTACACATTCACACACTCTTCACGGCACAACACATTTTCCTAACCATAAACAACATATTGCAAACGATTACTGATTCTTCGTGGTTTGCTTTTCAGGTACGATGTCTGGGCAAAGTTCTGTGCTTGGTAGTTTGCGCAACAAGCGCCGTTATCATGAGCCACGCAGGAGAGAGGGCAAGAGGGATTACGACTCAGGACATTCTGGTCAGGAGAGGTCTGACAGAGATAGGGGATACGTTCGCCGATCCCGATCTCGCTCTCCTCCCCCCAGGACCTCCGCACCTCCTACGGCGGCAGTTACTCGTCCTCCTGAAATTTCTCGGCCTAGGCCACCTTCTCAAGCTTCGAGGCCTGATCCTCCGCGCAGGACTGAAATAGCCACCTCTTCGGCTACTGCACCGGTCTCGACTGAAGCGTCCAGTGAAGGAGCGCTTAAATTGGCACAGATGAGGAAGGAATTTCCCGACATCTGCTTTGATGGTTATGTCTTTCCTCCGCACCTGAGGAGAATTCCACCAACCGCTGAAACCACTATCCATGATTATCTTGCGGACATCTTTTTCCAGTACAGGGAATGGGGACGGGCCGCGAGGAAAGCGTCCAAAGTGGCATTCGATCGGGGCGTCACTATTGAGAAGCTCGAGAAGGAGTTGGGTCACAACGACCGAATCATAAAAGCGCTCAACTCGGAGGCTGAGTCTTCCCGTAAATCTGAAATGGAGGCCTTAAAAAAGGTTGATGAAGTAAATGCTGCTATGACCAGGATGAAGCAAGAGCATTATACCGCCATTGAGGACATGGGTCATAGGAACACTACCATTACCGCCGAGAGGGATGCCGCTCTTAAGGAGCTTAATGAGCTGAAATCAAAGTTTTCCGAGATGGCGAACGAGAAAGAAGCAGCTAATGTCTCTGCGCAGGAGGCCTGTGATCAGGCAGTGACGCTCCGAAAGGAGAAGGAAGCGGCTATGCAACAAGCTCGTGAAGCTGAAGCTGGAGTTGACGAGAAGGTACAGCAGGCGGAGGCCAGGATTGAGGCTGAGGTAGAAGAGCTACTCGTCACTTATAACGCCAATGTGCTAAGGCACCGAGATTTGACATGGCTTGACGATTACCCCACGCATCTCTACAACGCCTGGAACTTACTGGTTGATGAGGAGAAGTCTGGGCACCCTTATGAAGCCCTTGATGAATTCGAGCTGGAGAACCGCATCCTTAATGATGATGAAAAGAGGGTTCTCCATGACTCCATGATTTCCCACGATAAGGAGAGGCTTGGTGCCCAGACTCAGGAAGTCGGAGAAAGTTCTGGTGAAGAGCACCATGTTATGAGTTCTGAGATAGTCGTGTCATCTCAATCTGAGCCAACTTCGATGATCGACTCGCAGCACATCCCGACATATGATCCAGACCGACCACATCTATCTCCTGTTAAGGAACATCCTTCCAAAGTTGTTCAGACGACCTCGAGCCAAACCGAGGAAGGTACTCTGAACTAACTTCTTGTATATTTGGATTGAAGAGTCTGTGTTGAAGTGTTGCTAATGACATGTCCTTTTTCTTTGATCAGTGACAGAAGTTGCACTAGCCGCGCCTCTTACCGCCCAAGAATCAGGCCAAGCGCCAGAAGCCATCATTTCTGAGGCGACCTCCGTCGCGGCAATGGCACCAGTCGGAGTAACGCAGGGGAGCTCACTTTCTTTCAATGAACAGATGATAAACGAGCTCCTCGGTCGTTAGAGTGATCCTTTTGCGGACCTGTCGTTTGGCCTGGGTGGATTCTCGTCTACTTCCGACACTTCAACTCAGACTATCACAACCCATAGCGAGGCCAGAGCGCAACGGGAAGCGGCGATGTTGGCCGAGATTAATGCCGAGATGGCGGCCGCGACGCGTGGCGGCAGCGTAGATGGCGGAGCATCAACACAGTGCCCCACTCCTCTTATGATTGTGTCTCCTGGGGGCACGCTTATTGATACTAATGTACCAGTCCCTCCTCCGGCTGCGGAGTCTGTTCCTCCAACTCCTCCTGTGGGAAGCATTCCCATAGAGTCCAGCTCGGACGAGGACGTCGACATTATGCCTTCACCCGAAGGGAGCCTGCTTAAGGAGAAAGGTTCCAAGCGAAAGGGTACTGGTGGTTCCAGTAGCTCCTCGAGGAAGAAGAAGTTGAGGAAGCAGAAGGATTAGACACTCCTTTTAGGCATACTTTTCTTTTTTGGTAGTCAGGGATTTTGTCACTTTTCTTTGTTCCCTTTTGTAGGCCGTGTTTAGATGCGGGTTCGGCCCCTGCAAGTAGGAGTATTTTGGAAAGGCTCATGTATGAACCGTAGCTTTTGATTTAGTTGAAAATAAAATACTGTCTTCTAGTTTCAGCTTATGTTCCTTTCTATGCTTGAATATTGCAGTGTTCGAACTTTGGTCCGGTGTACTTGCATTACCTTATTGTTTCAAGAACAGCTCATTTTACTTGTTAAGTATGGAAATCTCGGACTTGAGTTATGATAGGGGATCGCATCGGAGCTGAGCATCGCATAGTTTCGGGTAATGACTAACATTTGCCTCTGCCCCCAGTTCCAGGGTTAAGTTGTGATGATCAGCTTGTGATTGCATCAAGCGAGGACCGAGTGGTCGAACTACACTTGTTCTCTTATGAATCGTTTCATCCACACTCCGGGGATATATGTCATCTCGTAAGCGGTTGTTCGCACTCTGGGAACACGGAGTTGACTGATGTTTGTACTCCGTCTCGCACTCTGGGAGCACGGAGTTGACTGATGTTTGTACTCCGTCTCGCACTCTGGGAGCACGGAGTTGGTCGTTTATACTCCGCTTCGCACTCTGGGAACACGGAGTTAGTTGTTTACACTCTGTTTCGCACTCCGGGAACACAGAGTTGATTGATGTTTAGACTCCGTCTCGCACTCTGGGAACACGGAGTCGAATGTTTATACTCCGCCTCGCACTCTGGGAATACGGAGTCAAATGTTTATACTCCGCTTCGCACTCTGGGAACACGGAGTCGTATGTTTATACTCCGCTTCGCACTTTGGGAACATGGAGTCGAATGTTTATACTCCGCTTCGCACTCTGGGAATACGGAGTCGAATGTTTATACTCCGCTTCGCACTCTGGGAACACGGAGTCGAATGTTTATACTCCGCTTCGCACTCTGGGAACACGGAGTCGAATGTTTATACTCCGCTTCGCACTCTGGGAATACGGAGTCAAATGTTTATACTCCGCTTCGCACTCTGGGAATACGGAGTTGAATGTTTATACTCCGCTTCGCACTCTGGGAATACGGAGTCAGATGTTTATACTCCGCTTCGCACTCTGGGAATACGGAGTCAAATTGCAGGATTATCGTTTGTCAACCCTATCAATATCAGTGTCATGGCTTGCCCCCGAGCTCGGGTTTCACTTAGTGAGTGGCCGGTCGTATTACAGCCACTCTCCATTTGAATAAGTCCCATTGTATGATGGGATTTAGCTCTTCGTGCATCGTGATGTTGTATATCGTACTTAATGAATCACAGCTCTGGCTCGAAGAAGTGGCATTTTATTGCTGAAATAAGAAAATGCGGCAAAGTCAGTTGCCTTATTACAAAATTCAAATTTCGAAATGCAGAAACAAATTGCTAAATAGAACGAAATAAATAAAGCCTGTCATATGTAATAGCGACGGAGACTTTCGCTGTTCCAAGCCCTCGGCAAATCGAGACCGTCAACGGTCGACAGCTTGAACGTGCCATCTCCGAGCTTTCGTGTAATTACATACGGTCCTCCCCAGTTTGGCTTCATGTGTGAAGGAACTGGGTAGATTCTCTTGAGCACGAGGTCGCCGAGTTCAAAGGTTCGAGGTCGAACTTTGGTGTTGTACAGTCGGGCGACCCGGCTTCGATGTGCGGCTGCTCTCAAATCACCCTCTTCCCGTTTTTCATCCAATAGATCCAAAGGTTCAGCCAGGAGTATAGCATTCGTTTTCGGATCATAGTAAGTCACGCGATGAGAGAACACTTCTGTCTCGACCGGAATAACAGCCTCTGAGCCATAAGATAGGGAAAACGGAGTGTGTCCGGTCGCGGTTTTGTGGGTCGTTCGATAGGCCCATAACGCCATAGGAAGTTCATCGACCCACTTGCCCCCAGCCTTCTCCAATCGTTTCTTCAGGATCGATTTTATAACTTTATTGATAGCTTCAACCTGTCCATTCGCTTGGGGGTGTGCGACAGCCGAGAACTTTTTGCGGATATGAAACCGTTGACAGAAATTCTTGAATTCCGCACTCTCGAATTGGGCTCCATTATCAGTGATGATAGTATGCGGGAGTCCAAATCGACAGATGATGTTGCGAACCACGAAATTTATCACTTTCTTTGTCGTGATGGTTGCAAGGGCTTCGGCCTCAGCCCACTTTGTGAAGTAGTCAACGGCGACGATGGCGTATTTCGCACCGCCTTTTGCTAAAGGTAAAGCGCCGATGATGTTGATGCCCCACATTGCGAATGGCCAGGGACTGACCATTTGGGTTATTTCAGTAGGCGGAGCTCTTGGAATTCGGGCATGTATTTGGAATTTATCGCTCTTCCGGGCATAGTTTGCCGCATCTCGGTTCACTGTCGGCCAGTAGTACCCATATCGGAGTATCTTCTTAGCGAGAGCTTGTCCTCCGGTATGATCGCCACACTCTCCTTCGTGCACGTCATGTAACACTCATTTGATTTCCTCGTGGGCGATACATCTGAGGAGAGGAACGGAATAACCTCTCCTGTACATGACTCCGTTTTGGATGACGAACCGCGAAGCTTTTCGCTGAATTTGTCTCTTCTCATTTCTAGGTTCAGGCAACGCCCCATTCTCAATGTAATTCCGATACGGAGTCATCCAAGATTCTCTACTGGGAGCGGTTTCAAACACCGAGTTCATTTCTATCCGATCGATGCTCGGGGAGGCCAAAGTTTCAACGGGGACAAGTCCCATTTGCTGCGCTTCACCTGTGCTAGCTAACTTTGCCAGTGAATCGGCTCTCTGATTGTGCTCCCAAGGCACATAATAGATGGCATAATAATCAAACTGGTTTAGTATTTCCTGAACTCGAGCCAAGTAAGCAGCCAATCTTCGGTCTCTTGCCTGATATTCTCCTCATACTTGACATACTACTAATTGTGAATCGCAATAAATTTCCACAGCGATAATCTTTAAGTCTCTAGCAAGTTTTAAGCCAGTTAGGAGGGCTTCATATTCGGCTTCATTATTAGTTGCACGAAAGTCGAATTTCAGAGCATAACATATGGATCGGCCCTCGGGAGTCTCAAGTACAACCCCAGCGCCCGAACACCGGTCATTTGACGCACCATCAGTATACAGCTTCCAGATGTATTCGGGAGATTTACTGGTCTCGGGCAAGTCTTCTGGAACGGTGAATTCAGCTATGAAATCTGCCAGGACTTGTCCTTGAATGGCTCTCCGCGGAGCGTATGCGATATCAAATTGGCTTAGCTCAATGTTCCACTTGAGTAACCTACCGGACGTCTCAGGCCGCGTGAGGACCTGTCGTAACGGCTGGTCGGTGTACACAGTAAGCGGGTGAGCTTGGAAGTAAGGGCGGAGCTTTCTTGAGGCAATGACCAAGAAATAGGCCAGTTTCTCCAGTCTAGGATAATTTCTTTCAGCTCCTGTTAGCCGCTTACTAACATAGTAGACCGGGTTTTGCACTTTGTCTTCTTCCCGGACTAGAGCAGCACTGATCGCATGTTCTGATACTGCCAGGTAGAGATATAGTTGCTCGTGGTCAACCGGTTTTGATAAGATCGGAGGTGTGGAGAGATGTTGAACTAATGATCGGAACGCGCCTTCACACTCCGTGGTCCATTCAAAGTTCCGTTTGCCCTTCCGGATCAGGTCGAAGAAAGGAATGCATTTATCGGTGGACTTTGAAATGAACCTGCTCAATGCTGCGACCTTTCCGTTAAGACTTTGGACTTGCTTTACAGTTCTAGGGGTTTGCAAATTTCTAATAGCCCAGATCTTCTCAGGATTCGCTTCTATCTCTCGAGCATTGACGATGAACCCAAGGAATTTTCCGGATGCAACGCCAAAGTGACACTTGAGCGGGTTGAGCTTCATTCCGTATTCCCGGAGGATGCTGAACATTGAATTCAAATCTCTGACGTGATCTGTGGAGAATTGGGACTTCACCAGCATGTCATCCACGTAAACCTCCATGGTCTTCCCGATCTGATCAGCAAACATCCGGTTGACTAAGCGTTGGTATGTTGCTCCAGCGTTCTTTAGACCAAACGGCATGACTTTGTAACAATAGAGTCCCAGGTCGGTCACGAAGCTGGTATGTTCCTAATCAGGTAAATGCATGGGTATTTGGTTGTAGCCGGAATAAGCATCCATAAAGGATAGTAGCTCATGTCCGGCCGTTGAATCTACGAGCTGATCGATTCGCGGAAGTGGAAAGCTATCTTTTGGACAGGCCTTGTTTAGGTCAGAGTAATCAACGCAGGTTCTCCACTTCCCGTTTGGTTTCCGAACGGTTGGACACCCATTCTGGGTACAAGGCATCTCGAATGAACCCGTTCGATTGTAGTTTATCAACTTCCTCCTTAAGGGCGGCAGATCTCTCTGGATCCATACCGCGCCTTTTCTGCTTTACTGGGACATGTCGCGGATCTATATTCAGGGAGTGACTTGCAATGCTCGGCGAGATTTCGCACATGTCAGAGTGTGTCCAGGCGAAGACGTCGAGATTCGCCCGAAGAAATTCGACCAATTCCTGCTGTGTCTGCTTGTTCAGTTGAGACCCAACTTTCAGCATCTTCGAATCATCATCCTCACTGATTGGGACATCCACAGTCAGTTCGGCTGGAGAAGCTTGGCTCTCCGTAGATTCGTCTTTATCCTCGTTGTCCCTGGGGTCCAGGTCTTTCAGGAATTGGTCGTGGTGCCCGGGCCAAGGCCCAGGCATCAATTGTCAATTATCGATAGACCGGACGCAGAGAGATTCCTCTACGCCCTTTCCCTTATCTTTACGTTGCGCCCCGTGCAGCTCAGCAACATAACAGGCCCTTCTCGTGGCCTGATCTCCTTGAACAACTCCAATCCCATGATCAGTGGGGAACTTCAAAGTCAGACATCATGGGGCGATGGCCGCCCTGAACTCAGCTAGGGCTGGTCGACCCAGAAATGCATTATATGGCGAATCAATTTCTAGCACAACAAACTGTAACATTCGGACCCTCCGGCGTTCTCCAACGCCTAACTCAACTGGGAGTTCAGTTATTCTGATGGGTATTGTGGCACTTCCGTTGAAACCATGGATTCTGGACAAACAGGGTTTTAAATCCTTTATTTCCATCTTCATCAAATCGTAAGCCCGTTTAAGCAAGATATTCACAGAGCTTCCACTGTCGACCAGGATCCTCTTCATCCAAGCAGGACCTACCTGGGCAGATATGACTAGTGGGTCGATTGTAGGGGCTTCGATCTTATCGGCGTCTCGGCTCCTGAACACGATATCATCAGATATTACCTTTTGTTGCTTCGCCGGGGTCCCGTCTTCGCAATTACTACAACACTCGAAGTCCGCATGCCTGATAGAACTAGCATACGACTCCATTTCCCCCCAGCTTCTGTCTGCCGGATGGGGACCACCACTTATTGTGTTAATAACCAATCTCCTGCCCGCACGGGCGGGTTCCTCCTCTCTTTCCTGATTTTGTGAACGATTTTGATTCGAAGGGCCCGCTCCGCCAGACTGTGGTGCCCATACAAACTGATCTAGCTTCCTCTCTCTAATCAACTTCTCGATGAGGTCCTGTAAATGACGACACTCATTGGTATTGTGTCCATAGTTTCATGGAACCTACAGAATTTCCCTGTCTGAACCTGCCTCTCCGATGAGGGCTTCGGAGCAGGCTTCTTATACTGTACAGTGTTACAAGTCTGCAAGTATACATTTTCCAATGACGTGTTTAGCGGTGTATAACTGTCGAACATCTGAGCTCTACGTCGTGGACCTCGGTTCTCATCTTTCTTCTTATTCTGGCCATTGTTTCCTCTCTACTGGGTTTGTTTGTTTTGTATATTTAGTTGAACTTTCCCGGAACTCTCACCGGACTGTTTAACTGCTACATTGCTCTGTATTCCCTCAATGCTGGGCCTCGCATCATCCTGCTTCCTAGACTGTTTTGCGTCCTCTTGCCGCAAGAATTGAGAGGCCTTGGAGTAAAATTGGTCCAACGATGCGGGTGGTTTTCCAGCTAGCCAGTTCCCAAATTCAGAATCAGGATCAATTCCCTTGGTCAGAGCCATCAATATTGAATTATCGTTAGGATTCGTGATCTCAACGCATGCCGCGTGGAACCTCTCCAGGTAACATCTGAGCGTTTCTCCATGAGCTTGAGTGACGCTGGACAGGGTGTTAACATCTTTTGGCCTGGCAACATGCATACGGAATTGTTCTACAAATCTCTTGGCCAATTGATCGAACGAAGAAATTGATCTAGGTGGTAGGCGTGTAAACCACATTGTCACGATTCCCCCCCAGAGAGATGGGGAAACTTCGACACTTCACTGCGTCGTCGGCCCTTGCAGCGCTCATCGACCATTCATATTTCAGAATATGCTGGTTGGGGTCACTATTTCCTTCATACATCGGGAGAGTTGGCATTCTGAATCGCCTAGGGGGTTCAGCGTGTAACACTTCGTCTGTGAAAGGGGTATGACTACGAGAAATCCCCCAATCATCATTAGTGAGCCCCTGACTTTCGCGGATCATCTGACGTATCATGGTCGATATATCCGACACTGGCAGATTCTGAGCGTGATGAGCTAAGGCGTGGTCGGGTTCCACGGTGCGAGTTTGGATCGGGCGCTATCGACGATCCGTATCTCGCCTTCTTGGCTCAGCGTCTTCTGGGACATAAGGTTCAGGGGTATGTCCACGCTGTTGATTGATCGGCTCTGATTGATTCTGGGTATCAACCCTTGTTTCTGCTGTGGTGGTTGTGGCGCGGTTATCCGTGGTGTACTGTGGGGCAGTAGTGTACAGTGGGGCAGTACCTCCTCATGTTGAGGGACCTGTTTGGAAGCTGGTCGACGGTCCTACCCTCAGTTGCCCAACAGTTAAGGCGGGTTGATATTCAGCAGCTTGAGCGCGACTCCCCTCTAGCCGGGGACGGGTAGTTCGGTGGTGAAAATCAGATGAAGCTGAGCTTTCGGTAGACGCTCTGGAGGCATCATCTCTCCTGGACCTTCTGTGCCCCCGGCGGTTTAGCTGGTTGGTCAGCTCGATATTGGTGCACAACTGTTCTGCCAACTGCTGACGGCTTTGGGTCAGCTCCTGGAGCAATGCTTGAAACTCCTGTCGGGTAACTAGCCCGGTCGAATCCGAGTGAGCGGTATTGTCTTGATTGGAAGAAGGCTGCTGTGTGGGATTCTGCCTATCTCGGCCTTCTTGCTCTGTAGCGGTAGCGCCAGTTCTTGTGCTGACCATTCTCGATGGCGGAGTCCTCTCCTAGATTTTGAGCAAATCTGAATAGAATGGAAGGATTCCGGACTGGATATCTGGATCTTCCTCTTGGATTTGTGCAATCCGGTATCGACGGCAGATCCAATGAGCGGGAGAAAAAACTGGTTTTCTCGGTGAAAGCACCAAAGTGTTTGTACCAAAAATGGGCACAACACACTTCGGGAGTTATTTGAAGAGATAAAATGAAGATTATAAATGTAAAACAGAGGTTATCTAACAAAAACTCCAACAAACAGAAATGTAAAATGCACAGACAAGCAATTTAGAGTGGTTCGGCATATGGCCTACATCCACTATGAAGTTTTGATGATTTTATTGATTCTCTTTCAATGATTACAAGTGGTTACAGCAATGAACAGCGGATTACAGTTTAGAATTCGAAATTGACAGCAAAAGTAGGATGCAAATCTCAATCCGGCAGAGAATGGACGCTTCAGAGAAAAAAGATCCTTCTTTTTGTTGATTCTGGGGCTCTATTTATAGGCGTAGGAGGCTCAGATCTCGCCTAAACTTCGGGAGACTTGGTCTGGCACGTGAGGGGGCCCACGCGACCGTTTCCAGAAAGTTTCGCCTCGATCTGCGATCGATACGAATCCATTTCGTATCGATCAAGATGATGTCCAATTGAGATGAAATTTGGCATGGGCATCCTCCAGTGTGCATGCAAGCTTCCCTGAAAATTTCATTGGATTTGGATCAGTAGATCACGAGATATGGTCGATAGGAACTGAGATTTCTCGAAGGCTGTCTGGTTCGTCTCCATGACTTCGACTCGATACCTTCGTGTCGATGGCCGCGCATGCTCTTGGGATGACGTGGTGCGCGCGCTTCGCCTCGATCCGGTTTTTGCTCCGCTTTGACTGCTTCGACTCCATGTATCTCGCCTCGTTTCCTTCGATGGATGACACGTTATCCAAACTGGTTGACCTGATGGATTCGGATAAGACTCCGTCCATGGATTCGAACCACGGTCATCTATGGATACGAACTGATTGTCAACTAGAGATGAAGAGACCCTCCCTTGATGGATACGAAACACGTAGTCCCTCAATGGCTACGAAGTTAAAGAACGTAAGTGGTGCCTTCCGGAGGACACGAAGTATTGAACATCTGATGGACACGAAGTTGACATCAAGTGACCGTTACGAACCAAGCGACTTGTTGGTAGATACGAACATGTCTTTCTGGCTGAAGGTTCTGTCGATACGAAGTTTATCAATGTTTGGACTTAGTCATTCTAATCGACACGATACTGATGGATGCGAAACGAGGACTACTGATGGATACGAAATCCATCGATACGAACCCGATATACTAGCTCCATCGATACGAATAGATACGCTTTGATGGATACGAAATGAGGTCTGCCGATGGATACGAAAACATGCTTTTTCCTCCAAGTTGTATCCATCATAACTTGCGTATATGGGCTCAGATTGACTTGAAACTTGGAACGTTGGTTTGCTTTACTTTCCTGATCATGCCTCATCAGTTGGGGTGTGATCCGGACTTGGTAAAAATTCAGCAATATCCATGACAAGCGACATTTGGAATCCACCTCCTTGGTGTCCCGGCCTTGCCAAAAGGCGGGATAACAATCATATCAATGAAAATCATGAAAATTGGTGAAGCACAAATTCCAGAAATCAACACACGAAATCCAGAAAACACATAAAAAGGGGGAAGGCCTAATACATGAACGGGAGCATGAAAACTCACCAACGCGTATAACACATGACGAGAAGCTATCACATGGAAGCTATCCATTAAATTTGGACACACGAACGGCTCGAAGACCATGGGGCGCTACCCCACATATGTGATGGTGAAACATCACACAAACGGGGTTTAGTCTCCCTCGTAGACAAAGAGACATCACACAATTGCTAGTCTAAATCACAAAAATGATCATCATGATCATCAAGAAGTGTCAATCACACCAAGCTAGTAAATATATGAGTTTAGCTTCATGTCCCATAACCACTTGCTTAACTTAAATATTTACGAACAAGTTGTAGATATTCACTAGAAAATTGTCACAAAAGGTTTAATCGAACAAGTCCAAGAATTAACCGACGAAGTGAACGCAAGCGTTTCATACCACTCGTTTTAATAAGCCGTTTAATTAGATTTCTCATCCGAGTGAAGTAAAGGCTTATATATACTAGTAGATTGGAAAACGGTTTGAGGAAAAGGGCTTTGTAATAAAATAGTGTTGAAATCGAGTTGATAAAAGAGTTTTGATATTTACTACTAGTATTGAAACCTTCATATTTTTAAAGTGACAAACCACAAGACGATTGCTGAAACAAATCGAATCACAAAAATTCACATACGAAGACGTGAGTCAAATCCAAAGAAATCGATACTAAATCCATCAAAATGGATATTCACATAAAATCCATAGAAAGAAGTCATCAACGTCGGTAAAAGTGATAACGTCTAATCGGATCGACAAAACTCGATTAACATTGGAAGTTTTACTCAAAATTAGGCAGATAGGCAAAACTGGGAATTTCCAGACGTCTGAGAGGTTGGTCCAGACGTTTGGATTTAGTCTCTGGAAATATTCCAGAAAACTATCCAGACGTCTGAAACCTAAAATCATACGTCTGAAAGCATTCAGACGCCTGGGGAAAAGTCCAGACGTCTGGATTGGGTTTCTGGAAATATTCCAGAAAACCAACCAGACGTCTAAAAACACGAATTAGACGTCTGACATCTATTCAGACGTCTGGAACAATAGTTCAGACGTCTGAAATTAGTCACTGCCCCTTCTTATTTTTCTGCCGATTGTTATTTTCACCAGGAGGCAAAACTAGACGTCTGGCATTGTTTCCCGAACGTCTGAACACCCAATCTGGGCTTAAATTTGCCTAGGCCAAGATGGCCAAAACGTTCTCGGAAGCGATCGAGCAAGCAATGGCAACTAAGGATTTACGTCAAGCGACAACACGGTCTTATAGGCGCTTCGATACGCCCCAACAACATATCCAAATATCCATTGAAGGATTTTCACAAGAATTGGACTTCAAAAACCAAGAAATTAGGATATTCACCAATTCAATCCCAAACAAAAGGAAATGTACATAAATAAGTGTTAGGGATTCATACCCAATCACAAAGATAGATATAGGCAAAGATGTGAGATAAAAATCTCACCTTTAAACTCAAAACAAATGAAGAAGAAGCTATAGAGAAATGGCAAGAGCAATCACACTTCAATTCCAACTCAACAACCTTGAATCTAGGCTAAAAATGAGAAACATTTCCTAAGTTAGGTTTAGGAATTTCTGAAATTGATAAGAGAATGAGTTGGAGAAGAAGAAGAGGAGGCTTACCAAAGCTTCTACTATTAGTATGGAGCTAGAACTTGATTTGCAAAAGAAAACTAGGGCTTGGAGTTTTAATTTCCCATTCCTCTCTCCATTGTTGTAAAAGCTTGAGTATTAGGAAATAGAAGTAAGGTAATGAAGAGAGGAGGGTTGAGGTTTGGGTCTAATGAGCTGAAACAAGACCAAAGCTCTAAGTAGAAAAAGTAGCAAAATTCTACTATCTCCAAACATATCGAAGTTTACACTCAAAAAGATCACAAACGTCATTTTGAACTCAATGGAAGTGGTCTCGAGTCCTAATTTGACCGTATGCAAAAAGTAGCTTTTCGGACTAACATCCGACTAACGATAAAATATTTAAATATAAAATCGACAAATATGCGGGTTGTTACATTATACTTGTATAAAATCCATCTTATATATAATCAAATTTTTTTCCAAAATCAATTACGCTGCATAAAAAGCCATATGGGATTGAACATCTTTACTTTATAATAGGTTTTGAATCTAGAATATTTTTGAATCTAAAATAGTTTTTTTATTTGTTTAAAATATTTTTGTAAAATAGTGATGAATTAAAAACAGTTTTGGACTGAAGTAGTTTTTTTAGTTTGAATAAAATAAAATAAAATAAAAATAGTTTTGTAAAATGGTTTTGAATTAATAATGGTTTCTGCATAAAAAAATTTCCAATTTAAATTACAAAGGATATCCAACCCAACAACTTTCATTTTCACCGTCAAAGCATGTCAATTATATTAGAACATAAGATGTACATTTGTCATCATCACGCAATATCACATTCGATCGCTTGCTCGATCACACAACTTCGCATTCGAAGTAGTATTGTTCATTCGACTCCCTAGTGCAGACTTTTATAAGGTTTCTTGACTAGAAACCATCATTCTCCTTGCATAGCCATATACTATGATAGAGAATTTTAGAATCAAACCAAAATCCATATCAAATATTCGCCATCAAGAATCGAATAAAAAATCCTAACACGAAATGGTGTAATTCACCTTGAACTTGTATACTCAAATCCGGATCAAAGTAATTATGCAAACAAAACAATATACGTACCACTTACGTATTTATTCCAATTTGTTTCATCACAATTACATTTTCAATTCACATTATAAATCTCAATCATTTACACACATTTTATCTCTTAAAAAAAAATTCTCCATTAAATGGCAAAATCATTAACAAGTAACATTACTACACCTGACTTCATTTTAAATCACATTCATTTTCAAATATAGTATTTCTCATTTAATACTACATTTATTTGCGAATCATTTCATAAGAAATTTTCTTAAGTTTATAACCAATTTATAAAGGCTTAACTTCTTTCATAAGACATTATTCGAGTTTAAAGTTATCACAACTTTAATTATAATCGTTTCTTGCAACATCCATTTATTTCATAAATAATTTACAGGTCATGACTTTATTTATAATCATTTCATTTTTTAATTCATATTTTTTTTCCAATTAGTTTTCACTTTTACTTTTCAAATTATTTATGACACATTTCATAAATTTTAACTAAGTTTATAAACACTTTTACAACCATTTAACTTATTTATAACACATTTTCCCCCAATTTCAACTCAAACACTCCAATACTTAAATTCACACTTATAGAACCATATTTCATCCTAAAAGTACATACAAACTTTCAGAATCATTTTCTTAACATAAATTTAAACAATTCAAATCTTGTTTTACTCATTTTTCCTTTTCCAATTAAGGTTAAAAATTCAACTTTTATAATTTTACAAAATTACTAAGTTTTAACACTAAAATTAATTTCAAAATTTTGGACTATCCAGAATTTCATAACATTCCATTTTATTTCAATAGTTGAAACTACCAATCAACAAAACAACCATATTCACAACAAAACATTTCAATTTCATAAACAAATATCCTAATTACTCACTTTTGAATAATACTACTATTTTTACAAAATATTAGGAAACCAATTTCTAAAACATCGGAATTTTAGTTCTCAAATTTCAGTTTAAATTCTCTCTATTAAGACTAAACTTAGAAATCATTTTCATATAATCATTCACTTTATTTTCTTTAATATACCATTATTAAACTACTGTTTATTTCATAAATTCAAATAAACAGTAATAGCCAATGCTTGTAAACTGACTAAATACAACTAATCAACAATAAATGATAATAATTAAATATTACCATTTCCTTAAACAAACACATTACAAATAACTATATTAGTTATAAAAAAATTATTCCTTTATATATAACATATAATATTAGGAAAAATTATTTAATTTCAAAACTATATAAAACATTTTATAACACTAACAAATACGCGCTCTCATATATATACACACTCAAACTCATTGTAGGGTATTACTAACCCTATCTCTAATGAGTTAACCCTAACAAGCTAAGGTATATCTAAACCAAAGTTCTGATACCAACTGTAATAACCTGCCTTTTTGGACGGTTTAAGTCGACAATAAACCACACATGTCCAACTCAAACTATTCAAAAGACAGATTATTAATGGTATTGTTCTAATGAAATAAGATTCAAAAGAACAAAATACAGAATCTCACAGTGGAAGGATAAAATATAATACACAAAATAAATACATAAAAAATTCATGAAGCTATTTACAACAAAATCAGAATTTACATTTTTTTATAGGCAGAATAGACAAATGCTATAATAGTAGTAGATGCGGTCCTCAACTCCATCTTCGTCTTTAGAAATAAGTGTCTTCGCTAAACCGAAATACTCGGTCTGACCCGAGCATAAAGTAAAACAAAACACTTGAGTCAGGACTAACATTCTTATGTAAGTAAGTCAACTCAAGTGAAATGTACATATAACTCAATAAGTGAAATGTTCAGGTTTAAATAAACATCATCTTTCATATTATAAATTGGTTCAGTTCAAATACTGATTTTCATATTCGTTTCCAATCGATTCATTATTAAATTCAACTTCAGATTCAAATTCCCGTATCACAAGACCGTTCATTATCATAACTTCAAATTTCAATTCTAGATTTCCATATAAAAATTATCTCAGTGAAATCTTTATATTCAAATCATTTGAACTTAAATAATTCGAGTAGAAATGGACTTTTATTCAAAATAATTATATGAATGCAATAGTTAAATTTTAATATATAATAATAGTTAAAATAGTCGAAGAATATAATTAATTAAATTTAATCCAAAATAGTTTGATAAAATATAAATAGTTATATTTAATATCAAAATAGTTTGATTAAAAATAGTTATAAAATATAAATAATTAAAGTTAATATAAAATAGTTTATTTAGAAATAGTTATAAAAGATAAATGGTTAAATATAAAATAGTTTAATAAAATAGTTATAAAATATAAATAGTTAAATTTAATATGAAATCTAAACCGAACCAATCACATTACATGATCCAATCCGAACCATATATCAACATTTCCAATCCCGACTTAAATCAATTCAGATTTCAACTTTCACATCAACTTAAGGTTTAACGGTTTAAATTTCTCATTAACACTATTTACCTCACTTTAATCCAAATTATCCAGTTTCATCATTAAAATCCAATTCTTTTGAACTTCAACATTTACCTTTAAAAAAACAATTAATTAGTAATTACAAATTCATATCTTTTCATAAGTCAATTTTCGACAAATCAATTAAACCTTTTAAAGTATAACTTGAAATTTTATACCATTATGTTAATTTAATCTTTAAATTGAATCAATCCAATTTCTAAATTAATTCACCAAATCAAATCAAAATTTTCAGATTAAATTAAACCTTTCCATAAAATTTATTAAATTAAAATCAAATAACAAGTTTAAATCTAAAAGTCCATTAAAACTTTTCATTATATCAATTAAATTTCAATTTCATAATTTCAATTTCAACATTAATTTGCACTTACAATATTTCAATTTAATTTCCAAATCAATTTATTTAAACCCAAAGTGGTTTTATATCGGGTATTTATCATTTCAACCCAAAGTGATTTCCTAATTATCAGGAAACTTGCAGTGTGAGAACAATAAAATAATAGCATAAATACATAACATGTCAATAGCCAACATACGTGCATAATTAACAATTTAATAACATATCACATGTATCACATATCATAAACAACATAAGTGAATATTTTCAAATTCTAACATATCGTATACTAACATAACATATAAATATATAACATGACATATATACAAGTAACTTGCAAGGTGATTTATAATAAAATAACATGGCATATGTCACAACAAATTACATAGCAACCATTTACAAATCATGTCAACTTGCATAACATAGATGGGTTAATTTTTCATTCTAATATGTGTCAAATATGTGTCATTTTATATGTCAAAATGGGCATATAAATTAATTTATATCATATGAAATTAACTAAATAAAATCCTAACTAAAACAACATTTCAATAACTTTTCACATGATATCAATTCACTAGCATAAAAATATCGGTCGTGAGTGATTGCTCACCTTTCGTGGCTACGAAGGTGATGATAAAAATGAAGCAATATGGAGATTCCTAGCAAAGATCCAAATGCAAAGCAAATCCAACAAAGCTTAGACCCGAACACAAATCAATAAGCAAGTTTCAACTACTTCCAACATCCAAACAACCCAAGATCCAAACTACGGACAAACCTGAAACTAGGTCATTTTTAAATAAATATTCGGACTATAATATTATTGAATCTATAAAAGTTACTAACTAGAAAGTTGTTGAAAATTCTTTTTTCTCCACTTTTAAAAAAGAATTGCTCAAAAAGTATTTGTCTCGAGGAAGTTATGGTCAAAACAAGCAGATGTGTTTTCTGAGTTGAAAATCTAAGTTAAAAAGTACTTCGAAAAGATTTGAGTTTTTATCATAGAAAATCAAGGAATTTGAATGCAACGACCCGTAAATTTTAACGGTTTTAATAACGTAATTAACTGAATTTTGTGAAATTTTAAATAATTGAATTTGGAAATGAAAATTTGATATTTAAGATACGTCTATTTAAACGTAGCAAATATCAGATTTTCATCAGATAATATGGAAGTTTATTTTGTTATGTAATTTTCAAATTAAATTTAAATCAGTTAATATTTGATGGAAATAAAATATTTTTCAAACCTGAATATTTTTATATAAGAAAAATGTTTAGTATTTTCTGAGTGAAACGTCATCTTTCATTTCATCAAATTTAAACTTCTCTAGCCCCTTTTATCTTATTTTCGACGAATTTGCAGCAGTTTAGCAGCAAAATATCGACTTTTGATAGGATGGTTGTATCGCTGATATATGTGTACCGTTTTGATCGTCCCATCGTGCTGATCTCCGTAGTATATTTATTTGTGTGTTTTGGTGTTAGGTACGCAGCGAAAACCGCGAAACAGTTAACCGGTATCCAAAATTTAATCTTTTGTTTTCCTAGAACCATTTAATTATCTACCGGTTGAAAATCAACAGTCATAACTTTTAACTTTTAATATTTCCTAGAACTCAGCATTTGGACTTTTACTATTCCAACGTATTATACGCCGGTTCATTTCTCTGTCCATTTACCTTACTTTCAGTTTGCTTTTCGTCCGTTAACTTGAAACAAAATTTAATTATTATATACAAAGTTGTTTATAAGAGAAGCCAGCTCATTCTTCTTCCTCACCCAAGCCTCTTTTCTCTCCATGTCTGCCCTTGCCCCTCTGCGATTTCATTCAAAAAAATGGATTCTTATAAGTTTACTTATATTTGTTTGCTGCGAAACTATTTCATCTTCTTCCAACCGTAGCCTGTTTACATCTTGTTGCTTATATTTTGAGAAACCTCCCCATCACTTTATTTCACAGATCCACTTTCAGCCCAAGCTTCATGCAAATAGCCAAGCAAACCCTCCTGTCAACCTCTCCCGACCCATCTCCAACCGACCGAGCTTCCCACTCCCTATCGCCGACGAGCCTTCCTCCGCCCACTATTCCCCGGCTACGACAGCTCGACACCCTAGCCAACGCCAAACTCCACCGGTCCTCCTTCCTCACCCCGCCTCGTTCTCCGCCCATCAACCACTGTGATACCCGCCTCACGCACAATGCCCACTGACCCAAAGCCGCTCATGCTATTTTCCCTCCATAGCCCGAGCATTCTAACCTGTGCTTCCACATCCACACTTCACCCGCGCCTCACATGTGTCAGCCTCACAGCAAAACCTCCTTCTTCTAAAAAAAAGAAATTTATATTTATAAAACGTGTTATATATAGCATGTATTGCGTAACCTCCCTACAGCCGAAGCTAGCGCCAGACCAACCCGACACCGACCTCTCACCACCTCCTGATCGCAGCTAACTCAAACCCTCCGCCACCTTCTCTTGTGAACCTGGTACCATTCGCTTGCCTCACACATCACAGCATCACCACCATGGCCAACAGCACAGCCCCGCTTGGAACGCCCCACCCACTATGCAGCCGAGCACCTACATGGATGAACAGACTCAGGTATCTAGTCTGCCTAAGCTGCTGCCTTTCCTCTTTTTCCCATAGCCAAGCACGGTATGCTTTCGTACGGAGCAGCTTCCTTCTTATTATATAAAAAAAGAGAATATATAATACGTTTTAATTATTTAGTTACAGACTTTATTATTATTTAAATTTTGATTTTGCAATAGCTTTTATATGTACATGTTTAAAAGAGATATAAATATAAGATGTTGAAAGTATTTACTTAAATTTGTGTTTATATCTTTAAAATGGGTTTTTGTAATAGCTTCAATATATAAATTATGTTAATATTTCTAAAATAGATTCTTGGAAAAAAAATTAACACATATAGATGGTCTGTATAAAATGTATGTGGGAAATTTTGAAAGGAATATGTGGGTTTTACGAATATTAATTTTGATACTATATATATATAGACATTTTGATATAATATGTATATAAGTTATATAGTAGTACATGAACTTGGTTTTCAATTTTATATAGGGATTCTATTTTATATGTGTTTAGATTAAAGGATGGTTCGAAAGTATACATAAAGATTTTTGATGAAATATATGCTTTAAAATTTATTTTTGAAAAATTATAATATATATATATATATATGTGTATATATATATATATTCTGTTCAGTCTATATCAAGCCTGTTTTGATTTGTTTTCCGTCTATTCCAAACTTCCAGTTTTGCTTTGATCGTCAAATTCGTGTTTATCGTACTTTACTTTGGAAATTATTGCTCGGATTAGCAGCTCAATTCACTATCAAGTTTTGGTAGCCTCGAAAGGTGAGCAATCACTCACGGTTAACATTCTTATATGTATTAAATTTTATTTCATCTGAAACGACAATTGAAATATGCTGCTAAATTGAACTGTTAATTATATAATTGTTGTATATGATATGCCATTATCTGTATCTGTTCACCTGTGAGATATGACACCATATCCTGTTGTTTATATTTTATTTAATTTATCACTGATGATATATGCATGCTGTTAATGTGTTATATTTTTATAATAACTGTTCTCACTCTGCAAGTTCCCTGTTAGTTAGAATTCCCTATGGGTTGAAATGATACATACACGAACGATCTTGTAGAATAGGGGAAAATCGTTATGGGTTGAAATGATAAACCCAAGCGATTTTCATTTATTGTGAAATTTTGGGATTGCGGGTTGAAATGATATATACCCATAGATATTAAAATTGCGGATTGAAATTATATATACCCATAGATATTGAAATTGCGGATTGAAATGATAAATATCTGTATCACTGGACCATAGGATAGAGAATCATATACGGACACCGTTGGTCTATATTTTGAAAGTGATTCCAAAGTTTTTGAAAGGAAATATATGGTTTTTATTAAATATTGATTTTTAGAATATAATATATAAATGTTATTTTTATATATGTCTAAATTTTTTATTTTTAAATTTATATGTTTGGAAATTTTAAATTTATAAGTTAGTTTTGAAAATATAATTTTTAAGATTTTACTTATAATTTTACTATTTTAAAATATATAAAAATTGATTTTTATATAAAATAAATTTAATAATAAGACTTAATTTAATAAAAATTTAATTTAAATTAGTATATAATATGTTTAGGTATTTACTTAAATTTTTATTAATATTTTAAAAATAGATTTTTATAACTTTAATAATAAAGGTTGGGAAGATAAATTAATGTTGACTTGGAATTTTAAAATTTAATTTAAATAAGAATTTATTTGAACTTATTGATTTTAAGGTCTTGGGATAATTATGATTTATAACGTGATTTGATAAAAAGTGATTAAACGAATATTCTCAAGTTTAAATAAAATTGAGATTGAATATTTAATATTGATTTAAATTTATAAATTGGGATTCAAACAAAGTGTTATTAAAATGATTAAGTGAATATTTTCCAACCTGGATAAAATTTAAAGTTAAATGTTGAAATACAAATAAAATCGATTTGGGAAATTGGAGGAAACTATTTTATTATATAAAGTATTTTAATATATAAACTATTTTAATATATAAATTATTTTATTATATAAACTATTTTAATTTATAACTATTTATTTTATATATTATTTTCAATATCTAACTGTGTAAGTCGAAAGTGTTATGATTTCAAAAGTGTTGTGATTTTAAAGTGCTATGGTTTCGAAAGTTTTATAATTTTGAATAGTGTTATGATTCTGGAAATGAATATTTTAAAGTGAATAATGATATTAAATTGAATTGGTTTTGAAATGAATATGATATTTTGATATGATGTACAAACTGTTTGAAATATGAAATGACCACGGTGTGAAATAAGCGTTTGGTTGTTAAAGAGACCGGGATCGGATATTGTCATACTCTCTGCCAATACCGAAAACCACTTTAACAACTGTGTACGTGGTGGAGATTCCAAAATGAAGTAGGATGGTTTGGTGACGATTCTATATGGTATTTACGTAGCCCTGACTCCCGTGAGTCAGCTTGATGTGGCTAAAACAGGAGCCACCCCGGGCCAGTGAGGTCATTCCTCCGATCGGGCACATTTCTTCGATACCATTCTATTGCTTTTGTGATTTGATTGGGTGCACCCTTTGATTTGGGAGTGTGTCACGAGGTGGGCGGTAGTAGCTGCTATGCGTTATCACCAGTCTGGATACGCATACGGTATATCTACCCTGGCATTGCCTCGAGTGCCTTGTCGCATGCCCTATCGCACCTTCTACGAGTTTTTTTTTGTACCGTACCTATGTGGTGTCCTCTGTGTAAACCTCCAGTTTACGGAGGAGCGTACGGCATTGTATAGACTACGGGAATATATAAAATGTGTTAAGGGGGATATGGGTAACGCCTTAATGCTATTTTAATACTTTTACTTTACTGTAGACATATTATAACAGCGTACATTACTACATAGTAGATAGTTCCATGGATCCTTAGAGGACGGAAATCCCAAACATCCTTTAAGTTACTTGTATTTCAGTAGACATTTCACTTGATTTGAATTTACTATATAAGAATGTTAATGCTGACTCGAGTATTTCGAGTTTTGCTTTATGCTCGGGCCAGACTGAGTGTCACAGCATTTGATACTCACCTTTGGAGTTGGAGCTTCGCTTGGAGATCCATCTGTATCTATTCAACTTTCAGCTATCCAGTTGTTTTGTTCATACTTGTCATCTGTTTGTATTCGAGACTACATTGTATTTGAGATACTCTGTTGTATTTTATTTCAAACTCTGTTGTTTATATAGTAGCTTCATGAACTACTATTTATCTATTCCACCGCTCATTGTTATATTACTCTATGTCTGTGATTCTGTGATTGATTTATTTGCTGTATATGCTAAGTTTTGCCAAATATAAATTAACAGTCTGATATTTTGAGCAATTCAAGTCCGACATGCATGGATGCGAAAGGTTCGAAATACCGGGTCGTTACATTGAAGAACTGATCTAAAAGAAAGTTGAAGCCATTAGAAAAATAAATGGTTTGAAAAAAAGAATCAAATAATTTGGTTCTTTCCTGAAGGAGATATGATTGATACAATATGGGATATTTTCGGCCAAAATTGGACCCTAGAAAGGACTTGAAAAATGGAGTTTTTGGTATAGAAATATTCGGAATGGGAAGAAGGGTTCAACAAGAAAGTTGTTGCCATTGAAATTATACACGGTTTCCAAAAAAATGATTATTTGATTTGGAGTAGTTTATTGGAATATAGAAGCCATGGAAATAAGTGGAAGAAAGAGGAAAAAAGGGAAGGGGAAAAGAAGGGAAAAAGGAGAGGGAAGGTGGGGCTTTGGCCATCGGTTGTGGGTGGTGATGGAGGTGGGTGGTAGCAGCAAGGTGAGGGGAAAAGTGGTGGCGTGGGTGAGGGAGAGGGAGGAGAGGCAAAGGTAAGGGAAGGTGGAGGCAAAGGAAAAAGAAAGGAGATTGATTTGGTTTTAGAATTTGATTTTTTGTTTTTTTTTTGTTTTTAGATCTAGGGACTAGAGAGGAGGAAGAAGATACAGATAATTTTTCTTCAGAGAGTAGAAATGTGAGGAAGAGATGTTCTGTACGTACCTATTCAAAAGAAATGGAAGATATGGTCTCTTTAATTTGCTAAAGCCCATTAGTTTACTAGTCTATTTGCATTCTAATGACTCCTTAAATTCCTAGAAGCCCAAACCTAAATAAGAGAGCCCATTATAAACATAGAAAGAAGGAGAATAACATATGTAAATACACATGAAACACTGACAAATTACGCGATTTTTTCACTGAAAACTGTATATTTAGAGTTCTAGAACTCTGATTTCAACGAAACGAAAAGCTGAGTTCTTCTTAAAATTTTGTCTAGATTTTTTTCCAATAATAAAATTCAAATTTTGAAACTTTTAAATTTTTACCAAAATTCAAATTTGACTAAGTTTTGACCAGAATTTGACTTTTTCCAAAATTGTTCATTTAATTAAATTTGATCAAATTAATTATTCAGAAGCACCTAATTAATTATTTTAAATTTATATTTCAAATTTCTCTTAAATTCAAATAAATATTCAATTTTAAATCGTTCAAATTTATGGTTCGTTACACAATTCGAATTTGGCATTTTCTATTAGGAGCAACCTTTGGGCTCATATCACCTTTCAGGCCAGGCGGGTAACCAGGTAGGACATGGTACATGATTACCCAATTCCAATCCTAGACATCACCTTTTTAGACACTGTACTAAGTGCGCAAGCTTAATTAGTTAGCCCTAACATGACTAATTTAGATCGCATAGGCTATTGGGCTTTGATACCATTGTTTGTATTGGACCAGCCTGTAGTGGAAGAAATGGGTGAATTTCAATTTTTTTACTATTTTGGATCTTTAATGAACCTATGAAGTCTAAATGTATATTAGATCTAATCTAATAAAACATTAAATAAAGTCATATTTTATTTAAAGTTGGTTAAAAGGAAGTTTGAAATTAATTTAGTTTAAATGTATAGTGCATCAAATACACTCAACAATTGTTTATAAGAGTTAATTTAGGGAAGGTAACCTTTCATTTCTTTCCCTAAAAACAGGTAATTAATTGAGAGTATAATAAACATTATATGAAGAGAAAAACCTTCCATTTTCTCTCTCTCTCTCTCTCTAATTTAAGTGATTTGTCATTAAATGGTATTAATTGGCAATCTGGCATAAAATGTAACTATTGTCCAAATCTACTTTACTGTAAAGTATGTAAGTACAACAAATCAGATAGTGTACATAGATGATATTTCCTACATATGTGTCTTTAATGTCCATAGTATTATTTAAAGTACATATACATACATATATTTACATTTATATACAATATACATATACATATAAATGAGATAAAATTAAGTGTCACTTTTATAACAACAAAAGGTCAGCAATTTTGAACCTAGTTTCAAAACTAAAAGTTTATAAGATTAAAAGTTGTGATTTTACATAAAAGTCCATTATATATATTCAATTCAAATTTTATGTATATATGTATGTATGTATGTATACACACGCTATACATACGCACATAAATTTGTGTATATATACACATACAAAATTCACTGTAAATAATGTTTTAATACATCTTTTTGTTTAAATTTATAATTTAGTATATGTTCCATTATAAAGTAACAACTAAAGCCTAACTTTAATTTTAAAAGGAAATCCAAGGTTTTATGATATATTACAATAAAGTCCAGTTATGTTTATAAAGAAGGAAAATTCTATTTTAACCCGAGTATTAACTTAGTAGCCCCTCAAAAATTAAAAAAGTCTATAAACCCAAAAAGTAACTTAGTAGCCCCCTACCATTTCCAGAACTACCCTTCCCATCACGCAAAACGTGAAAAATTGAATTTTTCTTCACTGATTTACAAACTTAATAAGAAAAATTTAATTTTTTCTTAGTAAAGTCTACAAACCCAGAAAATAACTTAGTAGTGAAAAATTGAATTTTTTCTTCACTGATTTAGAAACCCAATTCATATTTTCTTCAGAACTACAATTAAAAAGGTCTGTAAATCCAAAAAATAATTTATTAGTGAAAATTTGAATTTTTTTCCACTGATTTAGAAACTAGGGTTTTGAAGAAGCGGTGGTTTAAACAGTAAGAACTGACGTAAGAAGATAATGGAATTGAGAAGAAAGAAAGTACGCAGTTTTCCAAGGGTATTTTAGTCTTTAAAATTTTATTTATTTTAGGAGGGCTACTAAGTAATTATCCGTGTTGAAATAGAATTTGCCTATAAAGAAAACTTTCTTTATAACTTTAAACAGAAGTGTGCAAAAACTAAAAGATTGAATTTGAAATATTGAACACAAAACATACATGCAAAGATAAATAAATTACATATGTTTTCTATTTGAATCAATAATTGAAATATTCCATTAATTAAGACTTATATTTTAATCAAAAAGTGTTTTTTTAAATAACAAACTTGAAACAAAAAAAATAGATAGGACAAATCAGACACATATGTATATGTTGCAAAGGTTTCAGATCTAAACAATTAAACAATACAAAGAATAATTAAATATGGGATCATATAATGTAGATGTAATAATGACAGTATGAACTGGCAAATAATCAAAATATATCTTAAAATAGATTCAAATTATAATAACACGGTGAACATATGTAATTAATTAAGATGGAGCAAAAGGGATCTAATCTATTTGATCAAATAAACAAATACACAAATGAGATGAAATAGGAGATGGATCTAAATTACATAAACAAGTTGAATGATAAATATATATATATATATATATATATATATATATAAAATTAGAATAATCACCTAGAGATGTTGCCAAGAGAATGCACCTTGAATAATGAATCAAAGGCTCTTAGATTCCATGAATCAATCTCCAAATTTTGCAAGAATTAAGAGATTAGAACCACCTATTGTTATTAATTTTATATGATATTTTATTTTGGAAATTCAGAGGTTAGGAAGCCATGAAAATTCAAAATTCCCTAATAGAAGAGCAAGAGGGATGATTATGACAGGAAATAAATCCATCATATAAGAAAAATAAAGGGAGATGTGTTTTAAAGGAATGATAGAAAACTTTCCTATTCCTTCCTTAAAACCTTTCCTTATTAATTCCTTTTTAAATGTTAATCAGATCCTCTCTCTCTTCTCATGCATGGTTAGCCATAGATGGGGCCATATGGACCCTCAAAAATTTCCAAAATCTCATTAGCATCAATCCTATTTAAATCCAATTCAAATGTGCGCGCGTTTATAACTTCTATATACGCACACCATTAAATGCTAATTTTATTCAAATAAATAAAAATAAAATTTTAGTAATTAATATTTCACAAATACTAATTAATTTAATTTATTTAAAGCCCCATTTTTAGTATTTATCATGTTTAAATCAAATTTAAACACTGTAAAGATACCATATATCAATATGCGCGTTTATAACTCATATATATACGCACTTTACTAAATGGTAAGGGCATTCAAACAAACTAAATAAAAATTTAGTAATTAATATCTCATAAATATTAATTAATTTACAACAATTATAAATTAATTAAATCATGTGGTTCATTTAGGGCATTCATCATTTCGGTTATGTGACTCAACGGTGTAAATTCAGTCAGCGATTAATATCGAACTATTCGAATATTAACGTTCACAGGTCACTTAGCAGGTGGTGTGACATTTTGGCTGAATTTATCGCTTACACATCTTTTAGTAAAAATCTATTTTTGCTTATTATAAGCAGTACCCGATAGTGACAATTATTTACACCAATTCTCTGTAGGAAATGCAGATTACGAATCTTAGGCTGCACTAACACTAGAGGTGGGTGAATAGTGTTAATCAATTTTATGGAAATTTTGAAATATTTTCAAATTAAACACATACAGATGCAATTTCACAAACACAGAGACAATCACAGAATCAAACACATATGCAAATAGTAAATAAAATCAGTAAAGAAAAGAACACACTAGAATTTTATACTGGTTCGGAGTTACCATACATCCAGTCCCACACAATTTCTTATGCGGATCTCTTTTCCAATATAATGTCAATATTACAACCTCGATTTCAAGGGCACGAGATACACCCTCCTGTCTCCGAATCCAGTGCAAACTCTCTTGATTTAACCAGGCTACAAGATCACCTAATTGATTTACGAGCTACAATCACACCCAACTGATTTACGGGCCACAATCACACTATTTTCAATCACACTTTGATAGAGAGAGACTCGATACACTTCGATCTTTCGATCTTTGATTACAAATGATCCTATAACTCTAAATAGCACTGAGATCTTTGAGAGAAAGTGGCAGAGAATCAAACTAGAGACAATCAAGTTTGATTTACTTAGAATTTCCGTAGAGTTTTGTTAAAATATAGGAGAATATTTGAGTGAAGAAGGAGTGAAGAAATGAAGAAAAACTTAACTTAAAATCCATTGAAAACAACTGGTATATATAGGAGAACAACAGTCATGTCCATTCGCGAAAGGGTATGACGAATAGACACTTCTTTTGAAAATTTGAAATCTGAATTCTACGGTCACCATGTCGACATGAGGGGATGAGGGAGTCGACATGCCTATGTGAATTTTGAAAATTAATTTTGCTTTAAAATGATTTCTATTCTAAAACTTGTCAAAACAATTTCTAATTTTTGTAAACCATTTTGAATATAGTTTAAACTTATAAAAGAGTTTTATAAAATAATCTTAAAATATATAATCTATAATATAAAAGTAATATTAAAAACTAAGTATAGACTTCTTTAAAATATATTAAAGCTAAATTATAAAATCAAGAGATGGTTTAAAAAAACAAGAGATGATTTTGAAATTAATATGATTAAAAATAGTTTTTGAATTAAGGCTACAATATTTAAATTGATAGAGATGACTTTAAAACGATAGTTTTGAAAAAGTAAATCATTTTGAAAATTTCGTGGATTCCATTCCACTAAACAAGAACGTGGGTTCCATCCCACTAAAGAGGTCATGGGTTCCATCCCACTATTAAAGCGAGAAGGTGGATTCCATTCAATAATTAAAACCAAAATAAAGATTTTAATGCTATTATGAAGTTTTAACATAAATCTAGACTCTATTACTTATCTTGATATCTTGAACTCTTGATACTCATGAGTCTTCAGTCTTGATTTCTTCAATCTTGAATTCGTCAGTCTTAAATCTCTATACTGTACAGTAAACCATCATCTCAGGAACTAACAATCTATCCCTTTTTGATGATGACAACCTTTGTTTATAAAATCTTCTCCACAAACTTCGATTCTACTCCGACTCCCCCTTATTCCAACAATTCCCCCTTAATCTAAGCCTAACTAACCTATTTTATAATTCTCCCCCTTTGTCATCAACAAATACTAATCCTAAACTACATAACTCTCCCTAAATCTTATACTATAGCACTGTATAGGATAATAACACAGTATAGTAGAATATAAATGAGACATATAATAATATGAATAAAATATAGTAAGGTAAATGTGAGAGATATGAAAATTTCAAACATAATTATGACAACCCACATTTTGGAAGGTTTAAATCGACAATAATCCACACATGTCCGACTTAAACAATCAGAAATGTAGATAATCAATGGGGTTAAATAAGAAAAATAAGAAAAGAAGAAGAAAACAAATACATAATTTCACAGCGGAAATGATAAAATATAATAATCAAATAACAGTTCATGAAGCTGTTTACTATACATTTGCTTATAATCTATACATATTTATTAGAGTTATATATATACACCAGGGATAAATAATCAATACAGCAGAATAGAATGATGCAGGGATAATAATAATAATAAATCAAATCTTCGTCTTCGTCGTCCAAAGAAAATCTTCAGTATGCTGAAAAACTCAGGAATGACCCAAGCGTAACGAAAAGACAAAACACTCGAGTCAGGATTAAAATACTCTTATGTAAGTCAAATCAATATCACGAAATATGAGTGCAATAACTTAAGAGATGTTACGAGATTTTCCATCTCCTAAGGATCTGTCAAACTATCTATATGCAATAGTGTATGCTATAATAGATAGCGTCTATTAGTAAAATAAATATCAAAATAGCATTAAGGCTTTACATCATCCCCTTTAACACATTTTTATAGGTTCAAAACCAAAGTCGTAATGGGCTCGTATAGGGATAAATATGACAAAGCACGTAAGGCAATGCCCAAGGTAGGATTCTACCAGTTTACCCTTTCTTGCTGGTCGTAACCCATCCGTGGCCGACCACGACAATCAATCCAAACGAAAAATGTGCACCCATCGAATACGAAACCACAGTAGTAATATGAGGGATCAACGTCGCTAGAGGTAGCTAACCTCATTGGCTAGACATAGGCTCATGTTTTAGTCATTTTAATTATGACACGAGTGTCAAAGCTATCCATCATAGTTCTCTTACTTCATTCCAGTAACCTTTGCCAATTCAACCACTACATTCTGGATATCATCCACCACGTACACATTTGTCAAAGTGGTTCCAATATTGGCAAGGAGTATGCCAATAAGAGGCCCCGGTCTCTTTAACAACCAAATGTCGTTTTACACACCGGTTGGTTCTTTTATATTTCGAAAACCATTCTTACTTGATATCAAAATATCATATTCGCTTCAAAATCAAATTCATTTCGAAATCATCATATTTACTTCAAAAATCATATCCATTTCGAAATCATCATATTCACTTCAAAAATCACATTTTTACTTCAAAATGTTAATTCAATTTGACATATCGATTTCACTTCAAAACTTGATTCAGATTATAATTTTGGTTTTAATTTACTTTGACCCAATTCGCATTTAAATCCAAGAATTAAATATAAACATTCCATCCTTTGACCTGTTTGAATTTTAGAAAATAGTTTTAATAGTTTTAAAATAGTTAAATAGTTAAAATAGTTTAATAGAAAATAGTTTGAGTAACAAAAATGATTTATATAGTAAAATAGTTTGGAAAACCAAAATAATTTGAATATTTAAAGAACATAGATTTTAAACCGTTTATACTAAAATAATTCATTTAAAAATAGTTTCAAAGTCAAACCAGTTCACTTTCCAAATTTTCCAATTCAAATCAGTTCCAATTTCCATTTCGATTTAATCGATTCAATTCCGATTTCAAGTCGAATTTTACTTCGATTCCAAATTAATTTCAATGCCCATTTCCAAATTAATTTCAATTCCAATTCCAAATTAATTTCAACTCCAATTCCAAATTAATTAAAAATTCCAATTCTGAACTAATTTAATTCCAATTAAAAATCCGGGTATTTAAATATAATTTAATTTTGAGCTCAATTTCGAAATATCGTTTTATATCACTTTTACTTAGAAATATTCAAAGTTCGAATGAAAGTACAATCTTTTAAAACAAATCAATTTCAAAAATTCACCTCATATTTCGATTACCACTTAAAATCTCAACTTCGATTATTTAAACAATTTCATTTACCAAATTTACATTTCAACATTTCGAGCTCCAGTTCGAAAATAATTCGATTTCCATAAATTCGAATTTTATTCCTTTAAATCAAATCATTTAAATAATTTTGAAATAAAAATTTTAAAATCATTTAATTTAACCAATCCGGTGTTCGTATATAATTCTCTATCCTATAGCCAAGTGAATCAATTATTTCAATTTAATTCAGGGATGGATATATATCATTTTAATCCAAAATAAATGTCATAGGTATATATCATTTCAACATATTTCTTAATTTATTCGTAATAATTCAATTTACAGTTTTATATAATGTAAACAACATACAGGAAATAACAAGATATATTTAACATAAATAAACATCCAAACATCCAAAATATCAATCAAATTTCATCCATCACCATCCATCATCCAAACAGCCAATAATCATAACAATCGACCAATTACCGATAAATTGGAGATTTTACTGGTAGTTAAATTCCAATTCAAATTTAACCGTCAATTTAAATTCTATTGATTAATTTAGATGTCAATTAAATGTCAATTTTAATTTATCCAACAACTATCAATAAAGTTCAAATTACTTCACGATATAAATTTTACTATCATAAAATATAATAGTCAAACGTGAGTGTGAAACACTCACCTTTTTATTTGAAACTAAATTTTTTTCGTTGATACGATTCCAACGCAGTAGACGGCACACAAATTTGATTTCGAACGAATAAATTACGGATTGTTAAACACTTAGAGATAAATTAACTTAATATAATTTTAATGATTTTACCGGTTAACAAAAATTACCATCTTATCGCCACGAACCCTTCTTCCTAGGTGAACACGAACGCTGCATAATTTTTTTTTCCTCTTTTTTTTCTATGAACGAACGATCGCTCCAGGCGATCACAAAACCTTTATCGTGACTCCGCATCCCCCTCCTCAACTTGCCGCTCGACCACCAGCCAACAACATATGCAACACGAAAACCCTAAAGTCGAATGAACCACCCTTCCCCCTGATGTCGGCCTCGCCGTTCCCTGCGTGCTCCGACCTGCGTGCTCCGACCCCAGGTCTAGTCGCAACTATCGCGGCACCATCAATCGACTCGAGCACCTGCTTTATTTTTATTTTTTTATCGAGGCTTTTTTTTTCTAAGATCGATTCGTTTTTTTTTATGTGTTTTGTTTTGAAAATGAGATTCGAAAGAAAGGGAAACAACAATTATGGGCTGAAAACGTGAGTGATGGAAGTTGTTGAGATATTTATATATTTATTTAATTTGAAAACATCTAACGGTCAACATCCAAAATTCTCGAACTCTAAACGAAGCATGCCGCCTGGTGCTCATAATGTTTTACCTCCATTCCGAACACAATGGAACTAATCCCGAGGTCTAATTCGATCGTATGCGGAAGATAGCTTTTCAAATTGAATTAATT
Organism: Allium fistulosum; assembly: GCA_030737815.1. Lineage (NCBI taxonomy): Eukaryota > Viridiplantae > Streptophyta > Magnoliopsida > Asparagales > Amaryllidaceae > Allium > Allium fistulosum. Next base: position 290,397,881 of record CM060905.1, read on the forward strand.
TAATCAAATTCTGAAATTAATTTCTACGCGTTTCAAGCTCGCACGGACAAACGACAAGTCTGATCGCTACAAAACTTGAAAACCTTTAATAATTCACTATTACGGATCCGATGAAACTAGTTTCGTCGAAATCCGAGACAGTGGCTAGAATGGCTATTTTTACTCGTCAATTAAAACAGGTAATTTCCAGAAATTTATTTAATCACTTAAGTTTGATTTTTAAGTATTAACAATCTTCATTGTTGTTTAAATAAAATTTAAATCAACTTCCGATACCTTTTTCATTCAATAATCACATTAAATTTATAAATTTAAAATAGCTAAAAATACGGGTCGTAACATACTCCCTCACTCAAAACTTTTCGTTCTCGAAAAGGCATTAGGTAAAGAATTTAACCCTTGATATATTTTATTCAAAACTAACAACTTATAAAACTTTAAAATTTTATTTGCAAAACTATTATTACGCTTCTACTACGCCATCCGCTATTGGGTTTACGGAAAATACAACTTATATACAAAACAAGTTATAATTTTTTTTTAAAACTTCAAATTTTTTTCTAACTCTCGGATTTACGGAAAATTTTGGCAAAGTCTCCTTTGTGCGGCTTGATCGGAAATTTTTTTACAATACAATATGTATCACAATATACCAAATAGATATCAAATATGCATCTCATCTCAATGATGAGGCATCCCGAAGGGCAAAAATATAATATCGCGGTATGTAATCCGAGATACGTACATTATTATTAATAATACGAGTGAGTTCGCTCATATTAAGCAAACAAAAGCATATAAATCCACGTGTACGTCCTAACGGTCTTCGTATGTACCTATCTCAACTCGCATATAAAGACATAGAAGCGTGTATAAGTCTAATATAACCATATAACATGGATTTTGAATCCAAATAATAAATACAAGAACAAATACGCAACATGCAACAACCATATGCAATCAAAACAATAATAACAATGGTTTGCAACGAAAGAAACCACCCAACCATCAATATTCATCCAATTAATCCAATTAATTCATACCTATGTGAATTTTCATTATCAAATGTCAATTTTTAATTTATACCCTTCCTTTCTCATTAACATTCAATTTTTATTAAATTCAATTGGTTTACTTCCAATTTATTCAAATCTATTTCATTTACATTCAATTTATTCATTTCAATTATTTCACCTTTTTGTTTTACACATTTCATATAAATTTATTTACAATGCATTTTATAAATCATTTCATTTCACCATGTTCAAATTGAATTATATTTTATTATCACTTCGTATATTCTTTTTAATACAAATATAATTTATAAACCCTTTCATAAACCATTTAAGTTTATTATAAACATTTTATAAATGGAACCTGTAGCGATCCTGAACTCGGCCTTCAAAAATCGGCACCCGTACTTCACTTGTACTCGAAATGCCGCAGATTCAAACGCCGAATCTGGCTCACCGGAGCTTATAACACCATTAAGTATAACAACATAGCGGAAGAAAGAAAATAATGATATCATATACAACCCTAATGAATACAATATCCAAAATGATATACAACAATGATATCTATATGATACAACAATATCAGAGACAAATAAAGATGCTACAACGGAAAACAGAAGTGATAACTCCAAATGATCCTCAAAAGAGAATGAGTCCAACAACTCCAACATCAGCTCGAACCCCCATCACGTTGCACAAAGGTCAGCAAGTGCAGTCGTCGAGTAAACTCCAAACACTGAACTAGTTCCAGATACTCTACTGAACCTGACTATCTGAAACACCCAACTCTAGACTGCCCGTGTGGAAAATTGTGGGCACCCAGAGTTTAGGAAGGGAACAATAAACTCCGGGTCAGTCACGGGACTGGTGTGAGTAACAAAAACAGTTTACCTTTAAAACAACCAGCAAAAGAATTTTAACATCGAAATCCGCAATGCTTTTTGGAAAATGAAACTACCATAAGACCTCCCACCACACACACAATGCAATCGCAGACTTGGAGGAGATTCCTTCTTATGATACTCAAATATGCTTACTACGCAAAATCATTTGATATTATTATTAGTGCATAGTGCAGAAAACATTTCGAAAGTATAATATTAATCTTAGCCAGAATAGGTACCATTATATTATGCCTACTATAACTACCATGTTAAATGGCAGGTTCTACAACTAAAACCGTACAAGGCTCGTATTGTTTCTTTGGATTTTCCAACAAATGGTCAGGCTAAGGAACTTCCTATGCCATGTAGGAACGCCTCTGGAGGGACACCCCGAGAGACAACTGCTCTTTGCCAAAACAAGGCCGGTTACCCCCTTCCCGGGTAGTAAACCTGAGATATGCCACCCCCGGTCGTTTGCGACCTTTATCCGAGGGTCCTCGATCACACAGCAACAATCACACAGTAAATGAGATTGGAGCAACCACACCGGTAAATATCTGGGATCCATACCATGATACCACCTTTTTCCAGAAGGAATGGACATACCCTAGAGGAGCTACCCCTGAAACCTTGCCGCATCTTTTCTGTTTCGACCATTTCCGGTTTGTGAGGCTCGATGAGGTATCGTCCACAAAGCTACGCTTTTTCACAAAGTCATGCTTTGATCAACAAATGATCAGCAACACACAGCAACACTTAGCATGCCACACTACCAAATTAGGAGTATATCACTGATAACCTTCAACTACATAACCTCTGAGCTCGTACGTCTCAGAGAAGGGTGTTAAGCTAAGAGAATAAATCTCCGCCACCAAACAGAAATGTATTTCAAAGAAATCAGCTTTACATCTCAAAGTGTAATGTCAGACATACAACCATACAAGTCTGTTCCGGGTTCGAGTTCGTATAATTTGTTTTGATGTTTATGTTGAATTATTGTTTAAGTTTAAAATGATTTTTACTTCAGTTTTCTTAGTTATAATGGTGAATGAAAACTGGAACGAGAGGTGATATTGTTGAGGATGATAAATATTGTTTTCTCAGCTGAAATGAAGTGTTGTACAAATGTTTATATTTTGTACAAAAATTGAACAAAGATATTTCTTCAATTGGAGGCTTATGAGATATATTTGTGCGTGCATTAATTGTGTTGTACCATATTTATAAAAAATTTCTTTCTTCATTTCAGCTGTACAAATATATATGTGATAGTTTGATATGGCTTTCTTTGCAAGCTCTTGTTTACTTGTTTTCATGTTTTGCATATATATGGTTTTGTTTTATCACTTTGTAATATAAGTGAGATTCTAATTTATTTTAATTTTCTTTTATTATTTTTGAATGTATTTCCATATTTAATATGTTGTTATAATTTATGTATTTATTTTATTTTGTTTTATAATTATTTTGTAATATAGGTGAATTTCTATTTTAGTTTATGTTATTACATTTTATCCAATGTATTTACTTTATACCTTATCATATATAATTTGTATTTTTATTTTAAAACCATTTATTTACGATTTAAATTCAAATCAAATATATATATATACATATATAATTTCAAATTTACTCATATATGCCCAAATACATATATATTCACATATATACATATATATACAATATTTAAATTTTAAATGATTTAACATAGAATTTATTTGAACTCGGGGAAACTCGCATCAATTTACAATTAATTTTAAAATTTTAATTCAAAAATTCAATTAATTATCAATTTAAATTTAATTAGAATCCGGGGTCATTACAGACTCCCCTCCTTAAGAAATTTCGTCCCCGAAATTTGCCAAGGAGACACACAGATAGATGAAAAATATTTCATCAAATCAAAATGAATATCTATTCTGCATTTGGCTTACCAAATCAGAATATCAATAATAGATACAAGAACGAATCTGTTTAACACTTCACAAGGTACTCGGGTTATCCAGATCTACGAAACATGCAGGGGCATTGGTTAGTTCGAAGGGATAACTAACCATTCGTAGAATACATCCGGACCCAAATTGTATTCATATATCTGTCTATTTTTGGGTATAATTTCAAAACTTTTAGTTTAGAACTAAAGTATACCTATCAACCATAGCAACCAAAGCAACCAATTTATCCAAACAAACAATTCGACCTATTTGGAGTTTATATCCCATGCAAATATATCAAACCTTCTTCCTGGATCTACCAGGAACTATCAAAGAATTGAGAAAAGATGACGAACAAAAGAGATTGATAGAGAAAAGATTGTTTCCTTGTTGTTACAGGGTATTGACCATTTATAGTAGTATTCCCTTGTCCCCTATCTCATCCTCTTCTTACACTCATACTCACCATCAGTGGATAGTATGAGAATTTACTGAGGTATACGAACGGATATCTTAGAGATTACTCATTCTAGGGTATACTTCACCCTATCTCTAATGAGTTACTTAATGTGTTATACTCCTGAGCTAAAGTTCAACCTTAGCTCTGATACCACTTGTAGCGGCCCTCACGAGGCAGTGGCGACCGGTAGGCTTTGCAACCATCCCAGACCCACCGTGGCATACACTGGTACCCTGCCCTTGCTTTTACGGCCAGCCTTTCGACTGTCTCACCTTACGGCTAACCAACCCCACCACGAGGACATGTAGGGGTAAGATTCTCCCATTCGCCACCAAACCACGAAGCAAGAACCCCCTATCAGATTTCACTAAGATAAGCAAGGTCAGTCATGGGACTGGTGTGAGTAACAAAAACAGTTTACCTTTAAAACAAACAACAAAAGAATTTTAACATCGAAATCCGCAATGCATTTTGGAAAATGAAACTACCATAAGACCTCCCACCACACACACAATGCAATCGCAGACTTGGAGGAGATTCCTTCTTATGATAGTCAAATATGCTTACTACGCAAAATCATTTTTTATTATTATTAGTGCATAGTGCAGAAAACATTTCGAGAGTATAATATTAATCTTAGCCAGCATAGGTACCATTATATTATGCCTACTATAGCTACCATGTTAAATGGCAGGTTCTACAACTAAAACCGTACAAGGCTCGTATTGTTTCTTTGGATTTTCCAACAAATGGTCAGGCTAAGGAACTTCCTATGCCATGTAGGAACGCCTCTGGAGGGACACCCCGAGAGACAACTGCTCTTTGCCAAAACAAGGCCGGTTACCCCCTTCCCGGGTAGTAAACCTGAGATATGCCACCCCCGGTCGTTTGCGCATCTTTTCTGTTTCGACCATTTCCGGTTTGTGAGGCTCGATGAGGTATCGTCCACAAAGCTACAAAGCCATGCTTTGATCAACAAATGATCAGCAACACACAACAACACTTAGCATGCCACACTACCAAATTGGGAGTATATCACTGATAACCTTCAACTACGTAACCTCTGAGCTCGTACGTCTCAGAGAAGGGTGTTGTAACAACCCGCATATTTATCGATTTTATATTTAGATATTTTATTTAAATATTTCATCGTTCGTCGGATTTTGGTCCGAAAAGCTACTTTTTGCAAACAGTCGAATTGGGACTCGAGACCACCTCCATTGAGTTCAAAATGTCGTTTGCGATCTTTTTGAGTGTAAGCTTCGATATGTTTGGAGCTAGTCAAAATTTGACCATTTTCACTTTGGGTTTGGTTTTGGGTTCAGCCCTTTTGCCAACTTAAACCCCAAACTGAACCATCCCTCCCCATTCACTCTCACTTCCTCCTCTTGCTCAGTTCTAAAGCAAAAATGGTGGGAGAGATGGGAAATTAGAAATTCCAAACCCTAGTTCTTCTTGCAAACTCAAGTCCTTGCTCCAAATTCGAAGAGAACCCATTGGTAAGCATCTCCTTCTTCTTCTCCTCTTCAATTTCAGTTTATTCCTAAACCTAACTTTGAGAATGTTCTTCTTTTAAGCTTTGATTCAAGCTTGTTGTGTTGGAATTGAAGAGTGATTGCCATTGCCATTGCTTTCAAGCTTCTTCTTCATTGATTTGGGTTCAAAGGTGAGATTTTTATCTCACATCTTAGTCTATAACTATCTTCGATTGTTAGGTATGAATTCCTAACACTTATTCTTGTGCAAATGCTTTTGGTTTGGATTGATTTGGTGAATATTCCAATTTTTAGTGTTTTGAGTTCAATTCTTTGAAAATCCTAACTTTGATGTTTTGATCACGTTTTTGGTGATGAATCGAAGAGCGTATATGGCCGGGTAGTCGATGGGCGTAAACCCTTAGTGTCGTTGCTCGTCCGATTGCATTTCGGAAGGAATTGGCATTCATTTGATTTGGCATGGGAGTGCTGGAAACAGGCTCCGGTCGACCGACCTCAGAGTCCGGTCGACCGACCTGCTACTCTAGCATCTCCCTGCTTCTGTTTGGAAGTGCAGGTTATAGGCTCCGGTCGACCGAACTCAGGGTCCGGTCGACCGACCTGCTACCCGAGCACTTCTGTCTCTGGTCCGGTCAACCGACTCAGGGAGTCCGGTTGACCGACCTGCTCCTATTTGCCAGTTTTTCCTATATTGCTTATTTGTTTGAATTTCCAACTTTAATCGATTCGTGTGGTCTCCTATTTGTTGTTATCATCTCTAAGACTTTGATGACTCCTCTTTCGGGATAGTACCTCGTTAGGTCGCTCGACCCTATCCCCCTTAGGTCGTTAGACCTCATTTTGTCCTCTCTAGGTCGAACCCCGTACAACTCTGCGTAGGCAGATCTTATCTGCAAAACATTCAACAGAACTTCTTACTTTGATGGTTTTGGGAATTGATTTCTTTGGATTTTATTCACGTCTTCGAATGTGAACTTTTATAATTGATTGTTTCTACAATCACTTCTATGACTTGTCACTTTAAAAATATAAAGGTTTCAATACTAGTAGTAAATATCAAAACTCTTTCATCAAAGCGATTTCAACATTATTTTAAATATCAAAAGTTCGTTTTCTCAAACCGATTTCCAATCTACTAGTATATACAAGCCTTTACTTCACTCGGATGAGAAATCGACTTAAACGACTTAGTAAAACGAGTGGTATGAAACGCTTGCGTTCACTTCGTCGGTTAGCTCTTGGACTTGTTCGATTGAACCCTTTTTGTGACAATTTCCTAGTGGAGATCTACAGTTTGTTCGTAAATATTTGAGTTAAGCAAGTGGTTATGGGACATGAAGCTAAACTCTTATATTTACTAGCTTAGTGTAATTGACACTTCTTTATGATCGATGATGATCATTTTATGGTTTAGACTAGCAATGTGCGATGTCTCTTTGTTTGCGAGGTTAGACTAGACACCATTTGTGTGATTTCGATTCACACATATCTCTTTATCTTCAAGGTTAGTCTATACCTCATTGGTGTGATTTCGATTCACACATATTGAAACTACTAGCTTAGTGTAATTGACACTTCCTTATGATCATGACGATCATTCTTGTGATTTAGACTAGCAATGTGCGATGTCTCTTTGATTCGGTTCATTGGACGTTATGCTGTACGACGTCGTTGTTCTGTTTTATCGTGATTTGGTTCATCGGACGTCACGCTGTACGACGTCGTTGTTCCATTTTACTACGTGTTGGTTCATCGAACGTTACGCTGTACGACGTCGTTGTTCCATTTTCCTATGTGTTGGTTCATCGGATGTTACACTGTACGACATCGTTGTTCCTTTTTATTTTGCTTCGGTTCATCGGACGTTACGCTGTACGACGTCGTTGTTCCATTTTCCTATGTGTTGGTTCATCGGATGTTACGCTGTACGACATCGTTGTTCCTTTTTATTTTGCTTCGGTTCATCGGACGTTACGCTGTACGACGTCGTTGTTCCATTTTTCTATGCTTTGGTTCACCGGATGTTACGCTGTACGACATCGTTGTTCCTTTTATTTGTGCTTTGGTTCATCGGACGTTACGCTGTACGACGTCGTTGTTCCTATTTATTTTTGTCTCTGGATCATCGGACGTTACGTTGTACGACGTCGTTGCTTCGGATTATTTGATTTCTGGATATTGATTTCTGGAATTTATGTTTCACCAGCATTTACGATGGGCATTGATATGTATGTCATTTATTGTGGCTTGGTGAATTAAATAGAGAATATGACATTCTTTTCAATCTTTGAGAAGATTCTTGTGATATTGATTAATCTCTTGTTGATTTTCAATCACGTACTTATCACAGTATGGTATTATGGTTATGATACGTTTTTGTCATACCTCTTATTCTATATCACTTTATCTGATATTTATAGCTAGACTGATCCGTTTATTATTTTCTTCTTAAAAAATACTCGGGTCAGCCTGAGATTTATAGGTGCTTCCTCATGACTTCTTATCTAGAGCCATCTTCTGACTTTTGGCTAACTACTCTAGTTTAGTAGTTTTTGTTTGTATACATTTGAGATTAGACTCCTTGATGTATACATATTCTTTTGGTTAGCACTTGTATCTATTCTTTTGTGTTATTGTGGATCTTATTGGACCACTACTCTGATGTACACTTTCATGTGTTAAATTCATATCTATTTCCGCCTTTGTGATATGAATTGTCTGTGACTGATTTGTGTTACGTTTATTTCTATGTTTGTTTCCGAAGATTATATATAGCCACCGTGCGATAGCTTTGTGTTTGTATCGGTATGTCGGATTTCCTCCTTAAAAGATATGCATTCTATTCTATCTGACATATCGGTGCTCGCACAAAGAAGTTACATGGATGGTCGCTCCTCAACAGCCTTATTCTCCGTGCTAATTGATAGCACTACACCGTAGTGTTCTTGGTTAGCGTGGGTATAGAGGTGGGGCGTCACAGGTGTTAAGCTAAGAGAATAAATCTCTGCAACCAAACAGAAATGTATTTGAAAGAAATCAGCTTTATATCTCAAAGTGTAATGTCAGACATACAACTATACAAGTCTGTTCCGGGTTCGAACAGAACCGAAGGCACTTCCAAAGAAGCCCTTGCAATCCGGGTATTTACAATCCCGATCGGATTTCCCATCACTTAGGAAATCTCTATACCGGCGCGACTCAGTGCAGAGACAATCGATAGATTATCCTATCGTTCTCACAAATACCCGGTCTTCAACACCGGTCTTCAAATGCAATCCATATACGACGTATCACTATTCAGAATGGGTTATATGACACAAAGTCCTCTCCCGGCTAAACCGAACAGTGAGCGCACTATTTTAAAACATAAGGATATTGGGGTTTCAATTAAGTCACAACTTATTACCCAAAACTTCTCTTCAAATGGTTTAAACAAATTACCATTTTAATCTTTTACACAAAAGATTCAATTCACAAAGTTCACCTAGTTTCACAAAGATCTATTCATAGATTTTCCAAATCCATTTCCATTTCAATTGGATTAACTCATTAAATCTTTAAATCAAGATTTAACTTATAGCTTTCAAAACAATTCCATTTCGACCCTTTTATACAAAAGCTACACCTTTCTAATTTCAAAACAAAGTTCAACAATCTTTCACAAAGATTTATTCATAACTCGGAAAACCATTTTCATTTCAACTTGAAATTCTTTTGACACAAATTGGAAATTCATTCCTTATATGAAAGCTTCTATTATTTGAAAACACACAGTTCTCTTTATGGAAAATACTGATTTCAATTTACATAAGATAAAGCCATTCAGATATAAACTTGGATTTAGATTTAGATTTCCAAAACCACACTTTTAAATGGTTAAAAACCCAGATAAACACCTTTTATAACTTGCACAATCTTTTAGACCCAAAATCCCAAGTTATTGAATTCAATTTCCAATATTGAATTCAAATTTAAATCAAATTATTTGAATTTCAAATTCTATTAAGTTATTTAAAATAACTTTTATTTTTGAAACTTATTTCAAAAGTACTCAATTCCAATTTCCAAAACTATTTTGAACTCAAGAATTCAATTTCTAAAATTATTAAAAATCTACGACTTAACTGATTTCCACGTGAAATCCATATTTGTGTGTATATGGTGTAGTCCAAGGGTTTCACACAGTAGTGCAACATCATTCAATCATCACAGATCAGAATACAGAAATATAGTTGATAAGCGGTATAAACTATAACGCATATCTTTCATTCACAGATATATAAGTCACAGATAATAATTTACATTAATCCCAGATAAATAACTACAGTACAGATCACACACAAATCAGAATATATCACAAAGCATTACAGATCAGAGATATCAAGCAATTCAACATCTAATATAATCCAAACATCCATAAGTAGGATCAATTTAGTTATCCGATTAATTTAAATCAGATTAATTTCTATGAATAAATTTTGCTAGTTAGGGTAAATTAGTAATCAATTAATTACACCCAATTAATTATACTGAATAATTAATTCCTTAATTATTTCCATTAAATAATTACAATTTACAAATGATTATTATTAAATTAATTAATCTAAATTAATTATAAAAATTAATCACATTAATTAATTGTTCAAATAATCTTAGTTAATGATTTCATTAACTATTAAATTTCTTTAATCACCTTTTTAAAGAAAATTCCTTATATTAATCATTTTTGATTATAAATTAATTAACCATTAGGAACTCATTCATTAATGAATTTTTAAATCATAAATCTTCATTTTTTAAAGTAACACATTCATATTTATGATTTAATGATTATTTACAATATGGTTGAAACCATTCATTTCAAATTTTCATTTAAAACTTCATTTCTATTTCAATTTTCAGTCCAGGTTTAAGATTTTAAATTTCAACTTGTTTAAATTTTCATTTACTAATTTCAAATCCATTTTAAATTCAAATTCTCCCATACATTTAATTGCTTTTATATTAATAAAACAAATTGAATTTAAAACTTTATTTATCTTCAAACTAAATTTCCATTCAAACTAGAATCTTTATTTACATTATTGCTTTAAACTCAGTTTTAAAAAACTTGATTAAAATTTAAATTTAATTTTAAAAATTCAGAAAACAGGTTTCTGGTTCAAAACCTGGAACAAAATTTTCTAACCCGAGTCCTCCTCTTTTTACTTCGAGTAAACAACTCGAATTACTCAAGTACGACGCGAGAAAACATTAGTTCTTCCCAGGCAAAACAAAACACCCTGGCACAAAGTGCTCGTGCACATGCACATCGTCGCTGGCCATCTCCGATCGTCACCACGACGTCGAGCATATCCACAATCAACTCCAAATCCATTCGCGACCACCAAAACTTCAGGATCAACTCGAAATCAAAATCGAGTTCACCAAGCAAAACCTGGAAACTCGAAAGCAACATCCCCTCAAACCTGGCAACGCCTCATTCGCCACAACCCGACCACCAGAATTCATGCAACTCCGGTCATCGACTCGTCAATCCCATAGCCATCATTACCCAAAATCTCGAGCAACTCGATGCTCGAACGAAGACGTGAGACACGAATTTCCTCTCCACTCAAAAACTAGGTTTACAAACTAAAATCCTACGCCGCTGTCGCCACTATCATCTTCGCCACCTCCGACCATTTTTCCTGGCAACCCCGTAGGCTCCTCCATCTCCACGAACAACCCCGACATCCACGAATCGACTGATAATCGGAAATTGGTTAAAATTCAATTTTCGAGCAAAAACAAACTGCTCTTAAACCAGTTGCTTAAAAATCATCAAACAAGATTTAGAAATCATGTCTTCCATTAAGGATTCAAGTTATATCTTTGAATCAATGATTCGTGAAGTTCGAAATTTCCAGGATTTAAAGTTTTTAGTGTAAAATTTTGATCTTTCATTCTATATACCTTTATACTTCACGAAACCATTTTTAGATTATAACCAATACTTAAACACAACTATTTTGTTTTGAAACTAAGGCCTAATATGGATTATAAAACAAGAAATGGAATTTTCTTGTTGTTTGATACTCTTTAAAACAAACAGAGAAGAAGAAAGCAATCACTGATGCATATACACAGAGCATTTGCAAGATATATATTCAAGTTTGAAATCATTAATTGTTACTCACCTTAAACATTCTGATTCCAGAAGTTTTCAGCTTGAAAGTTGAAGCCTTTTTGAATTTGAAAGTTGAAAAATCTGGTTTGAATTTGCTACTGGAACTTCACTTGATCTCAGGTTCGTATAATTTGTTTTGATGTTTATGTTGAATTATTTTTTAAGTTTAAAATGATTTTTACTTCAGTTTTCTTAGTTATAATGGTGAATGAAAACTGGAACGAGAGGTGATATTGTTGAGGATGATAAATATTGTTTTTTCAGTTGAAATAAAGTGTTGTATAAATGTTTATATTTTGTACAAAAATTGAACAGAGATATTTCTTTAATTGGAGGCTGATGAGATATATTTGTGCGTGCATTAATTGTGTTGTACCATATTTATAAAAAAAATCTTTCTTCATTTCAGCTGTACAAATATATATGTGATAGTTTGATGTGGCTTTCTTTGCAAGCTCTTGTTTACTTGTTTTCATGTTTTGCATATATATGGTTTTGTTTTATCACTTTGTAATATAAGTGAGATTCTAATTTATTTTAATTTTTTTGAATGTATTTCCATATTTAATATGTCGTTATAATTTATGTATTTATTTTATTTTGTTTTATAATTATTTTGTAATATAGGTGAATTTCTATTTTAGTTTATGTTATTATATTTTATCCAATGTATTTACTTTATACCTTATCATATATAATTTGTATTTTTATTTTAAAACCATTTATTTATGATTTAAATTCAAATCAAATATATATATATACATATATAATTTCAAATTTACTCATATATGCCCAAATACATATATATTCACATATATACATATATATACAATATTTAAATTTTAAATGATTTATCATAGAATTTATTTGAACTCGGGGAAACTCGCATCAATTTACAATTAATTTTAAAATTTTAATTCAAAAATTCAATTAATTATCAATTTAAATTTAATTAAAATCCGGGGTCGTTACAGACTCCCCTCCTTAAGAAATTTCGTCCCCGAAATTTGCCAAGGAGACACACAGATAGATGAAAAATATTTCATCAAATCAAACTGAATATCTATTCTGCATTTAGCTTACCAAATCAGAATATCAATAATAGATACAAGAAGGAATCTGTTTAACACTTCACAAGGTACTCGGGTTATCCAGATCTACGAAACATGCAGGGGCATTGGTTAGTTCGAAGGGATAACTAACCATTCGTAGAATATATCCGGACCCAAATTGTATTCATATATCTGTCTATTTTTGGGTACAATTTCAAAACTTTTAGTTTAGAACTAAAGTATACATATCAATCATAGCAACCAATTTATCCAAACAAACAATTCGACCTATTTATAGTTTATATCCCATGCAAATATATCAAACCTTCTTCCTGGATCTAACAGGAACTATCAAAGAATGGAGAAAAGATGACGAACAAAAGAAATTGATAGAGAAAAGATTGTTTCCTTGTTGTTACAGGGTATTGACCATTTATAGTCGTATTCCCCTGTCCCCTATCTCATCCTCTTCTTACACTCATACTCACCATCAGTGGATAGTATGAGAATTTACTGAGGTATACGGACGGATATCTTAGAGATTACTCATTCTAGGGTAAACTTCACCCTATCTCTAATGAGTTACTTAATGTGTTATACTCCTGAGCTAAAGTTCAACCTTAGCTCTGATACCACTTGTAGCGGCCCTCACGAGGCAGTGACGACCGGTAGGCTTTGCAACCATCCCAGACCCACCGTGGCATACATTGGTACCCTGCCCTTGCTTTTACGGCTAGCCTTTCGACTGTCTCACCTTACGGCTAACCAACCCCACCACGAGGACATGTATGGGTAAGAGTCACCCATTCGCCACCAAACCACGAAGCAAGAACCCCCTATCACATTTCACTAAGATAAGCAAGGTCAGTCATGGGACTGGTGTGAGTAACAAAAACAGTTTACCTTTAAAACAAACAACAAAAGAATTTTAACATCGAAATCCACAATGCTTTTTGGAAAATGAAACTACCATAAGACCTACCACCACACACACAATGCAATCGCAGACTTGGAGGAGATTCCTTCTTATGATAGTCAAATATGCTTACTACGCAAAATCATTTGATATTATTATTAGTGCATAGTGCAGAAAACATTTCGAAAGTATAATATTAATCTTAGCCAGCATAGGTACCATTATATTATGCCTACTATAGCTACCATGTTAAATGGCAGGTTCTACAACTAAAACCGTACAAGGCTCGTATTGTTTCTTTGGATTTTCCAACAAATGGTCAGGCTAAGGAACTTCCTATGCCACGTAGGAACGCCTCTGGAGGGACGCCCCGAGAGACAAATCCTCTCTACCAAAACAAGGCCGGTTACCCCCTTCTCGGGTAGTAAACCAAAGATATGCCACCCCTGGTCGTTTGCGACCTTTATCCGAGGGCCCTCGATCACACAACAACAATCACACAGTAAATGAGATTGGAGCAACCACACAGGTAAATATCTGGGCTCCATACCATGATACCACCTTTTTCCAAAAGGAATGGACATACCCTAGGGGAGCTACCTCTGTAACCTTGCTGCATCTTTCCTGTTTCTACCATTTCCGGTTTGTGAGGCTCGATGAGGTATCGTCCACAGAGCTACGCTTTTTCACAAAGCCATGCTTTGATCAAAAAATGATCAACAAATGATCAGCAACACACAGCAACACTTAGCATGCCACACTACCAAATTGGGAGTATATCACTGATAACCTTCAACTACATAACCTCTGAGCTCGTACGTCTCAAAGAAGGGTGTTAAGCTAAGAGAATAAATCTCCGCCGCCAAACAGAAATGTATTTGAAAGAAATCAGCTTTATATCTTAAAGTGTAATGTCAGGCATACAACCATACAAGTCTGTTCCGGGTTCGAACAGAACCGAAGGCACTTCCAAAGAAGCCCTTGCAATCCGGGTATTCACAATCCCGATCGGATTTCCCATCACTTAGGAAATCTCTATACCGGCGCGACTTAGTGCAGAGACAATCGATAGGTTATCCTATCGTTCTCATAAATACCCGGTCTTCAACACTGGTCTTCAAATGCAATCCATATACGACGTATCACTATTCGGAATGGGTTATAGACACAAAGTCCTCTCCCGGCTAAACCGAATAGTGAGCATAATATTTTAAAACATAAGGATATTGGGGTTTCAATTAAGTCACAACTTATTACCCAAAACTTCTCTTCAAATGGTTTAAACAAATTACCATTTTAATCTTTTACACAAAAGATTCAATTCACAAAGTTCACCCAGTTTCACAAAGATCTATTCATAGATTTTCCAAATCCATTTCCATTTCAATTGGATTAACTCATTAAATCTTTAAATAAAGATTTAACTTATAGCTTTCAAAACAATTCCATTTCGACCCTTTTATACAAAAGCTGCACCTTTCTAATTTCAAAACAAAGTTCAACAATCTTTCACAAAGATTTATTCATAACTCGGAAAACCATTTTCATTTCAACTTGAAATTCTTTTGACACAAATTGGAAATTCATTCCTTATATGAAAGCTTCTATTATTTGAAAACACATAGTTCTCTTTATGGAAAATACCAATTTCAATTTACATAAGATAAATCCATTCAGGTATAAACTTGGATTTAGATTTAGATTTCCAAAACCATACTTTTAAATGGTTAAAAATCCAGATAAACCCCTTTTATAACTTGCACAATCATTTAGACCCAAAATCCCAAGTTATTGAATTCGATTTCCAATATTGAATTTCAAATTCTATTAAGTTATTTAAAATAACTTTTATTTTTGAAACTTATTTCAAAAGTACTCAATTCCAATTTCCAAAACTATTTTGAACTCAAGAATTCAATTTCTAAAATTATTAAAAATATTCGACTTAACTGATTTCCACGTGAAATCCATATTTGTGTGTGTATGGTGTAGTCCAAGGGTTTCACACAGTAGTGCAACATCATTCAATCATCACAGATCAGAATACAGAAATATAGTTGATAAGCGGTAAAACTATAACGCATATCTTTCATTCACAGATATATAAGTCACAAATAATAATTTACATTCATCCCAGATAAATAACTATAGTACAGATCACACACAAATCAGAATATATCACAAAGCATTAAAGATCAGAGATATCAAGCAATTCAACATCTAATATAAGCCAAACATCCATAAGTAGGATCAATTTAGTTATCTGATTAATTTAAATCAGATTAATTTCTATGAATAAATTTTGCTAGTTAGGGTAAATTAGTAATCAATTAATTACACCCAATTAATTATACTGAATAATTAATTCCTTAATTATTTCCATTAAATAATTACACTTTACAAATGATTATTATTAAATTAATTAATCTAAATTAATTATGAAAATTAATCACATTAATTAATTGTTCAAATAATCTTAGTTAATGATTTCATTAACTATTAAATTTCTTTAATCACCTTTTTAAAGAAAATTCCTTATATTAATCATTTTTGATTATAAATTAATTAACCATTAGGAACTCATTCATTAATGAATTTTTAGATCATAAATCTTCATTTTTTTAAAGTAACACATTCATATTTATGATTTAATGATTATTTACAATATGGTTGAAACCATTCATTTCAAATTTTCATTTAAAACTTCATTTCTATTTCAATTTTCAGTCCAGGTTTAAGATTTTAAATTTCAACTTGTTTAAATTTTCATTTACTAATTCCAAATCCATTTTAAATTCAAATTCTCGCATACATTTAATTGCTTTTATATTAATAAAACAAATTGAATTTAAAACTTTATTTATCTTCAAACTAAATTTCCATTCAAACTAGAACCTTTATTTACATTATTGCTTTAAACTCGGTTTTAAAAAACTTGATTAAAATTTAAATTTAGTTTTAAAAATTCAGAAAATAGGTTTCTGGTTCAAAACCTGGAACAAAATTTTCTGACCCGAGCCCTCCTCTTTTTACTTCGAGTAAACAACTCGAATTACTCGAGTACGACGCGAGAAAACATTAGTTCTTCCCAGGCAAAACAAAACACCTAGGCACAAAGTGCTCGTGCATGTGCACATCGTCGCTGGCCATCTCCGATCGTCACCACGACGTCTGGCATATCCACAATCAACTCCAGATCCATTCGCGACCACCAAAATGTAACGTATCGGATTTTTCCCGCTCGAAAATCAACATCCGTACTTCACATTGTACTAGAATGCCGCAGATTCGACCGTTCAAATCCGATTCGCCGGAGCTATAACACAATTAAGTAAATAACACAGCGGAAGAAAAGAATAATACATTGATATATATTATCTGATACAACAGAGTGATACAATGAATATCAATATACATCAGAGATAAGATACAAGAAATAGCAGCGGAAAAGAAAAGATAACAACAGCAGCGGAACAATATCAATAGAAGTGATAACTCCAAAATGATCTTCATACAAGAATGAATCCACAACTCCAAGATAAGCAACTCCGATGAATGAACTAGCTCCAGATAATCTACTAAACCTGAATATCTGAAAAGAAACCCAACTCTAGACTGCTCGTGTGGAAAATTATGAGCACCCAGAGTTTAGGAAGGAACAATAAACTCCAGGTCAGTCGTGGGACTGGTGTGAGCAACAAAAACAGTTTATCTTTAAACAACAACAAAAGGTTTTAAACATTGAAATCCGCAATGCTTTTAGAAAATGAAACTACCATAAGACCTCCCGCCATACACACAATGCAAACGCAGAATTGGAGGAGATTTCTTCTTATGATAGTCAAAGATGCTTACTACACAAAATCATTGGATATTATTATTAGTGCATAGTGCAGAAAACATTTCGAAAGTATAATATTAATCTTAGCCAACATACGACCAGTATCGTATGCCTACTATAGCTACTATGTTCAATAGCAGGTTACCGCCACATTCCATAGCAGGTAATACAACTAAAATCGTACAAGTTCCGTATTGTTTCTTTGGATTTTCCAACAAATGGTCAGGCTAAGGAACTTCCTTCCGCCGCATGGGATCGCCTCTGGCGGGACGTCCCGAGAGACAAACTGCTCTCTGCCAAACAAGGCCGGGTTACCCCTGTAACAGGTAACTCACGAATATGCCACCTCCCGGTCCTTTGGGACCTTTATCCGAGGCCTCGATAACCAACATCACACATAATAAAGTGTATCCACATGAGTAAGTATCTGGGCTCCATACCATGACACCACCCTTTTCCAGAAGGAAATGACATACCCTAAAGGGCGCGACCCTCATAACCTTGCCGCAACATTCCTGTTTCGACCATTTCCGGGTTGTGAGGCCCTGACGAAGTCTCGTCCACAAAGCTACGCTTTTTCACAAAGCCATGCTTTGGGTCAACAGATGATCAACCTATGATCACAAAGATAAATGATCAAACAAATGATCATATCGCAAATGATCAAACACTGATCATCACACAGCTACACTCAGCATGTCACATTACCAAATTGGGATATATCGCTGATAACCTTCAACTACATAACCTCTGAGCTCGTACGTCTCAGAGAAGGGTGTTAAGCTAAGAGAATAAATTCTCCGCCACCAACAGAAATGTATTTGAAAGAAATCTGCTTTATATCTCAAAGTGTGATGTCAGACATGTAACCATACAAGTCTGTTCCGGGTTCGAACAGAACCGAAGGCACTTCTCACGAAGCCCTTGCAATTCCAGATAATTTCCAATCACGTCCGGACTTCCCATCACAAAGGGTGCTAAAATCTCTATACCGGGGACCAGTCGATGCAGAGACATTCGACGAGTTGTCCTTTCGTTTTCGAAAATATCCGGTCTTCACCACCGGTCTTCAAATGCTATCCATATACGACGTATCAGTATTCAGAACGGGTTATATGACACAAAGGTCCTCTCCCGGCTAAACCGAATAACGAGCGCGATATTTAAAAACATATGGATATTGGGATTTCAATTAAGTCACAACTTATTACCCAAAACTTTTCTTCAAATGGTTTAAACAAATTACCATTTTTAAATCTTTAAATAAAAAGATTTATTTTAACAACCTTCAACGGTTTAACAATTTTCCACACTTTAATCTTTTAAACAAAAGATTCATTCACAGATTTTCCAAATCAATTTCCATTTCAATTTAACTCGTTAAATCTTTAGATGAAAGATTTAACTTATAGCTTTCAAAACAATTCCATTTCAAATGGTTTAAACAAATCATCATTTTAAATCTGTTAAAAATAAACAGATTCAATTCATAGCTTTCAAAAACAATTTCATTCATAGCTTGAAAAACCATTTTTCAATTCATACTTGAAATTCCTTTAAATTGGAATTTCATTTCTTATATATATATGAAAGCTTTTATCATTTGAAAACAAACAGTTTTCATTTAAGAAAAATCCAATTTTATTTGCACGGGTTAAAGTCCTTGAATTATATTCACATTTCAAAATCAATATTTTTTTTTAAAATAGTTTAACCCATATATAAACATCTTTAATCCCTAGTTTCAAATTTTAGAATTCAATTTCAAACTTGAATTCAAATCCAATTATTTAAATTTTCAAAACTCGATTTAAGTTATTCAAAATAACTTTTATCTTTGAAATTCCATTTCAAAAGCTTTTCACTTTAAACCCAAATTTCTAATTTCAAAATCAATTGAAACTAAAATTTCAATTTCAAAAACATCAGATTTAAATTATCTGTGACTTAACCGATTTCCACGTGAAATCCATATTCGTGTGTGTATGGTGTAGTCCAGGGGTTTTACACACAATAGTGCAACATCATTCAATCATCACAGATCAGAATACAGAAATATAGTTGATAAGCGATATAAACTATAACGCTTATCGTACAGATCACAAATATATATCACAGATAATAAATTACATCACAGATAATTTATCACAGATCACAATACAAATCAGGGTGTATCACAAAGCATCATATATCAGGGATATCAAACAATTCAGCATCCAATAAAATCTAAACATCGATAAGTAAGATCAATTAAATTGTCCGATTAATTCAAATTAGATTAATTACTTATGAATTAATTACTGATCCTGGTTAATTAATTGTTAATAAATTATAAACCATTTTTGGATTAATTATTTTTTTTTAATCAGTTATTAATTATCCATTAATAATAAATTAATTAACCTTTAATTATAATTCATCAACCTTTAATTATTAAATAATTAACCTTTAATTATTTAATTCACTATTTAATTAATTATCCTTAATTAATAATTCAACCCTTAATTTAAACTTTGTTTTTAAATGCTTTCTTTACAATTTCAAGTTCCATTTTTAAATTTGAGACTCTTTTTAAAAACGCTTAAACACTTTTAGTTATTAAAACAATTAAAATTTTCAAACTTATTCATTCACAACTAAGTTTCCAACTAAACTTGAATTTAGTATTTTAAACTTTGATTTATAAACTCAGTTTAAAACTTAATTCAGTTTTAAAATTTAATTTAAAATTTCAAAACAGAAACAGTTTTAAACCTTATAACACATCCTACCCGAGCCACTACTACATTTGCTTCAAGTAAATCAACCAAGTCCCCGAGTCCTTCTGTACGCAGCTTCCTCTTCTCCCTCTTTTTTTTCTTAAGTTCCAAACTTTAATTACAACAGCTAAAACATTGTGACCAGGTAACCCACTCACACACCCGAGCCAGCTTAGAAATCACGCGAGCAAATAGAAAATAAATTCGAGAAAAATCGCTTCTTCCCCTAGCTTCTACTTCATCTTCCCCAGACTCTCCACCAGATACGCGACTTGCACGTGTACATGCACAAGTGCGGCGCCCCTCGCCGGTCAACGATGGTGCCGCCGGCACATCACCCACGGCCACCCAAGCTAATCTGAGCAACCCAAAAACCAATACCACCCCATAGTCGAAATCGAGCATATACGTACAAACTGGAACCAACTCGATCGATGAAAACTTCCCACCGACGACGAACTCCACCACCAGAAGACTCGCGACTCCGACCCAAGACTCGTCACTACCCTATGCCACGTTTCCCCTCGATCCGGTCCACCTCGAACCACCGCCGATGGTGAAATCAAAGCTCCAACAACCTCGACCAAAACAGCCCCCAAACCCTACTTCTCCACTTCACGGCCACCACAACGTTCTTGAATTTCTCTAACCATTTTTCCCGACATCACAAGTCTCTAAACTTGCTTCACCCTAAAACACGCGACCCCTAATGTCTCCGATCATCAAAAAATGACGAACTCCCAAAATACAGTCAACTTACAATTTCTTTTGATTTACAAGCCTAAAAATCATGGTTTCACTTTTAAAATTCTTAGTTTTTTGTGACAAATCAAATTTTATTCCTGAAACAACACTTTGTTAGGACCGAGATTTTGATATATATGAAAATCTACTGAAATTTTTAAATTTCCAATTTACTGTTTGTCATTAACACACAAAGATATTTTTAAAAATATTCTCAAGTTATTACAAACATTATTCCTTTAAAGATCATAACTTGAAACTAAGTATACGAAGAGAATTTGATTTTCGTTGGTTTTAAACTTGCACTGCAATTAACAGAGACTTATCTGTATATTTAAATAAACAAGTATGCACATATCTTTATCAACATAAGAATTTATCCAAACAAGTCCATTTCACACAGTACTACACGAGATTATGCCTCAGATCTAGCATTAAAAGATGTGGATATACTCACAGGTAAAAGAACAAGGAAATCTGGTTTAAAAGAAAAGTTGCTCACATTGTTTTTTTCCAAAAGTAAGAACAGAGCCTGCTTTAGGTTGAACAGGCTTGAACACTTCAAGTTGAAATTCTTCTTCTTTAACCTCTGGCTTTGATATGATTTATGTTGTTGTTTGTTTAAATTTGAACTGAGGCTTACCTTTTTGTTTCAGTTTGAATAACATCTTACTTGAAGAAACGAACTAAGATAATGTATATAAGAAAATGAAGTAGACAGGGTTATTATTTTGTACAAGTTGAGGTGTATTTGTACAAAGTGATAAAATTTGTTTAGTACAATACAAAGCAGAGAAATAATTTTTTTCTTTGTTTTATCAACAAGATCTCGGCTGAGGAGATATAGCATTAATTGCTAGAGTCCTTTATGTTTCATATTATATTTTTACATTGTGTACTTTATGTTTCTACTTATCCTATTTATAAAGATATTTTGTTTACTTCATGTTTGAATATACACTTGTTGACTTCGGCTGTACATGTATTTTTCTTGTTTTGTTACTTTGTTTGTTTATTTGTTTTCATTTCATACTTATCCAAGCTGTTCATTCTTTTTGTTTACATGCATTATCATCTTGCTTTCCCAGTTCACACTTGCTTCATTTAATTTACAGGCTTTTGTATTTGAATATAAAGTTCTGTTTGTTTTATATTGTACTTCATTTGCAAGCTACTCTTCAACTTTGCTTGTACTTTGCTGTTTGACATATATATATGCATATATAAATTGGTTAACAACAAACCCTTTTTTTTTATACTTCTTTGTTTTACTTTGTATGGTAAAGAAATTCCTATTTTAATTATGTTGTTTGAATATATGTTACTTTTTATTTTTATAGTTCATCACTTATTTATTTATATCTATTTATAACTCAAATGCTATTTTACTTCTATCTTTTTAGTTTAAATATTTATTATCAATTTATTTTTAAATTTATCTTTAAACCATTTATATTAAGACTTAAATTCAGTAATCAATATATATATAAATCGTTTAAATTCATATGACTTAATATAGATTCTAAGACAGTCGGGGAACTCGCAATCAATCAATCCATAAAAAAATTTAATTTTACAAATTTTTATTCAAAAATTCATTTAATTATCGATGTAAATAAAATTAAATTTCGGGGTCGTTACACAAAACTTCAGGATCAACTCGAAATCAAAATCGAGTTCACCAAGCAAAACCTGGAAACTCGAAAGCAACATCCCCTCAAACCTGGCAACGCCTCATTCGCCACAACCCGACCACCAGAATTCATGCAACTCCGGTCATCGACTCGTCAATCCCATAGCCATCATTACCCAAAATCTCGAGCAACTCGAACGAAGACGTGAGACACGAGTTTCCTCTCCACTCAAAAACTAGGTTTATAAACAAAAATCCTACACCGCTGTCGCCACCGTCATCTTCGCCACCTCCGACCATTTTTCATGGCAACCCCGTAGGCTCCTCCATCTCCACGAACAACCCCGACATCCACGAATCGACTGATCACCGGAAATTGGTTAAAATTCAATTTTCAAGCAAAAAAAAACTGCTCTTAAACCAGTTGCTTGAAAATCATCAAACAATATTTAAAAATCATGTCTTCCATTAAGGATTCAAGTTATACCTTTGAATCAATGATTCGTGAAGTTCGAAATTTCCAGGATTTAAAGTTTTTACTGTAAAATTTTGATCTTTCATTCTATATACCTTTATACTTCACGAAACCATTTTTAGATTATAATCCATACTTAAACATAACTATTTTGTTTTGAAACTAAGGCCTAATATGGATTATAAAACAAGAAATGGAATTTTCTTGTTGTTTGATACTCTGTAAAACAAACAGAGAAGAAGAAAGCAATCACTGATGCATATACACAGAGCATTTGCAAGATATATATTCAAGTTTGAAATCATTAATTGTTACTCACCTTAAACATTCTGATTCCAGAAGTTTTCAGCTTGAAAGTTGAAGCCTTTTTGAATTTGAAAGTTGAAAAATCTGGTTTGAATTTGCTATTGGAACTTCACTTGATCTCAGGTTCGTATAATTTGTTTTGATGTTTATGTTGAATTATTGTTTAAGTTTAAAATGATTTTTACTTCAGTTTTCTTAGTTATAATGGTGAATGAAAACTGGAATGAGAGGTGATATTGTTGAGTATGATAAATATTGTTTTCTCAGCTGAAATGAAGTATTGTACAAATGTTTATATTTTGTACAAAAATTGAACAGAGATATTTCTTCAATTGGAGGCTGATGAGATATATTTGTACGTGCATTAATTGTGTTGTACCATATTTATAAAAGATTTCTTTCTTCATTTCAGCTGTACAAATATATATGTGATAGTTTGATGTGGCTTTCTTTGCAAGCTCTTGTTTACTTGTTTTCATGTTTTGCATATATATGGTTTTGTTTTATCACTTTGTAATATAAGTGAGATTCTAATTTATTTTAATTTTCTTTTATTATTTTTGAATGTATTTCCATATTTAATATGTTGTTATAATTTATGTATTTATTTTATTTTGTTTTATAATTATTTTGTAATATAGGTGAATTTCTATTTTAGTTTATGTTATTATATTTTATCCAATGGATTTACTTTAGACCTTATCTTATATAATTTGTATTTTTATTTAAAACCATTTATTTATGATTTAAATTCAAATCAAATATATATATATACATATATAATTTCAAATTTACTCATATATGCCCAAATACATATATATTCACATATATACATATATATACAGTATTTAAATTTTAAATGATTTAACATAGAATTTATTTGAACTCGGGGAAACTCGCATCAATTTACAATTAATTTTAAAATTTTAATTAAAAAATTCAATTAATTATCAATTTAAATTTAATTAAAATCCGGGGTCGTTACAGAACCCATGTTTATTTATTTTTTCTTTCTTCATAACGTAAGTTCAATATTAATTATTTGATTCATTTCATTAGTTTATTTCATTTATTTAAATTCATTAACTTAAGTAAATTTTATTTTATAACTCATATTCATATTAATAAATTTTCTTTTTATCACCGTCAATTTCATTCATATTAATAAATTTTGCTAGTACACTTCAGAATCATTCACATAATACTACATGGGAATAAGCAATAGTTCATCACTAGTACAACAAAAACTAGCTCACGGCCTAACGCACACTAACACAATACATAATAAGTGAATTAAACATTAGTTACCCTAACACAAATACAATCACATTGTCACACAGAAGTGACAGAACAATATTATAAGTTACATATGGGAACAACCATGAATCTTGCAGCAACATTAATTACACATCATAAGCTACACAATTAATGAATTTAGTACTAAAAATTGTTTAATTCAATAGATAACTTATTCTAAAGTACTTACTGTCATAGTAATATCCTTTAACTTATTGTTAATAAAATTGTACTCATAAGCTACATATATCAAAATCTAATATTGTAGCATAAACACCTAGAAACCACACAGATCCAACAAGAACTTATTAACCTGTTTACTTGCTAATTAAGATAATAGTTCATATTTCAATTCCAAGCACAAATACGCATGTTAAGTTTCAATCTGGATGACTACTTCCAAATCAGAAAACCATCAGTAAAATTAAATATTTCAATCAAACCAAATTCAAACAGTATAAAATAACTCTTATTTTTAACAAATTTACTAATAAAAATTTATTTAAAAAAACAACATTGATACCTTCTTTAACTTCTAAATATTCTTCCTCCATTCTACGATTATCAGTACACGAGTTACTGTTAAATTCATTGCCCAAAACCTTCAAATAATGGAAATCAATTTTCACACTTCCATCATTAAATCTTCTATCTAATATCATTATTTGTATCTTCTGAAATCATTTGTCTTTTTTTATGCTGTGTTGTTTGTCTCTGTTGAAGCTTTTCTCATTTTGGTATGCTGGGCTTTGATATTTTTTTCTCTCTTCTTATTTTCGCTTAATTTAAACTAAATTAATCATATAAATTTTCTTACACCCATTTATTTTTATTTAATTTCTTTCACAACTTAAATTACATTTCATTTTAAAATTGAAGTTCGTATACATTTTATTAATTCATTTTATAGCTTAAATGGACTTAATTCAGTTTACAAATTTTTCTAGTTTCATTTAATATCCAATTCAATTTATTTAATATTAAGTTAAACTTCATTTCATTTTAATCCATTTCTCACCTTATTTAATTTAATTCAAATATAATTCATTTTTTTTCAATTTCATGAGTTAAACTATATTTTATTTACTTCATTCCACTAACTCAATCAATTTACCATTTCTTAAGTTAATTATTTATTCCATTTCTCGAATTCAAATTCCTTTTATTTGCTTAATCAAAAATATTCAACAGTTTAAATTCTAATGTTACCTTCTTGTTTAAATTTATAAGTTATAAACTTATTTTAATCTATACTATTTCCAATTATAAGTTCAAAACAATTTTCATATATTTATTAAATCATACTTAATAATTTACACAACAAAACTTTTTTAGTCGAAAATAGATTCCTTTTAGTAGCAATTCTCATTCAGAAACTCGGAAATGAATACTGGCGATGCTGCAGTCATCCCCAAAATTATTTCCCAGCTACTAAATGAGTTCAATGCTTTTTATTTCTTTCAAAAACCCTTTCAAAATATTTTCTAGTCAAAACTCTTCCAAATAATACTATTGTTAATTTTTAAGGCTTTGAAAACAATTTTGGAAGATTGACAGGGTTCAAAATATAAAGTTCTCAGCTTTTAAATCTCTTCCATTTATAATATAGCTTATACAATTCCATTTCTTTATTATGAAAATATTTCATTAATTTACATTATTGTTATTCCAAACAATTTTGATTTTAATTAGATTTCAATTCAATTCAAATACTAAATACTTCATAAATTAAAATTCATTAAGTATTTATTTTATTTTTAATTTAATCAATAATCGATCATGATTAAATATTATCATCTCTTGACAAATATTATTCATTAAAAATTATCATTTTATATATAAAATATAATTTTGGTAAAACTATTTCATTTACCCGATTTTAAAACAATATTGCCTCGTTTCAATGTTTAGAAACCCTTATCGATAACATGGCGTCCCACACATCGACCATAATTCATAAACGACTCAATGGATAAGTAAACACAATACAAAACATTTTATAACACTAACAAGTAAGCTCTCATATATATATACACTCAACAGACTCATTCTAGGGTATTACTACCCTATCTCTAATGAGTCAAACCCCCACAAAGCCAAGGTTATCGCTAAACCTGGCTTTGATACCAACTGTGACGACCCATATTTCGGAAGGTTTAAATCGACTATAATCCACACATGTCCGACTTAAACAATCCGGAACGTAGATAATCGATGGGATTAAATAAGAAAAATAAGAAAAGAAGAAGAAAACAAATACATAATCTCACAGCGGAAATGATAAAATATAATAATCAAATAACAGTTCATGAAGCTGTTTACTATACATTTGCTTATAATCTATGCACATTTATTAGAGTTATATATACACATCAGGGATAAATAATCAATACAGCAGAATAGAATGATGTAGGGATAATAATAATAATATACTAAATCTTCATCTTCGTCCTCCAGAGAATAATCTTCAATATGCTGAAAAACTCAGGACTGACCCGAGCGCAATGAAAAGACAAAACACTATGTAAGTCAAATCAATATCACGAAATATGAGTGCAATAACTTAAGAGATGTTACGGGATTTTCCATCTCCTAAGGATCCATTAAACTATCTGTGTGTAATAGTGTACGCTATAATAGATAATGTCTATCAGTAAAATAAATAACAAAATAGCGTTAAGGCTTTACATTATCCCCCTTAACACATTTTTATAGGTTAAAAACCAATTCGTAATGGCCTCGTATAGCGATAAATATGACAAGGCATGTGAGGCAATGCCCAAGGTAGGATTCTACCAGTTTACCCTTTCTGGCTGGTCGTAACCCATCTGTGGCCGACCGCAACAATTAATCCAAACGAAAAAGGTGCACCCATCGAATACGAAACCACAATAGTATACGAGGGATCAACGTCGCTAGAGGTAGCTAACCTCATTGGCCAAACATAGGCTCATTTTAGTCATTTTAGTTATGACATGAGTGTCAAAGCTATCCATCTTTGTTCTCTTACTTCATTCCAGTAACGTTCGCCAATTCAACCACTGCATTCTAGATATCATCCACCATAGACAAAGTGGTTCCAATATTGGCAGGGAGTATGCCAATAAGAGGCCCCGGTCTCTTTAACAACCAAACGTCGTTTTACACATCGGTTGGTTTTTTTATATTTCGAAAACCATTCTTACTTGATATCAAAATATCATATTTGCTTCAAAATCAAATCCATTTCGAAATCATCATAGTTACTTCAAAAATCATATCCATTTCGAAATCATCATATTCACTTCAAAAATCACATTTTTACTTCAAAATGTTAATTCAATTCGATATATCAATTTCACTTCAAAACTTGATTCAAATTAAAATTTTGGTTATAATTTACTTTAACCCAATTCGCATTTAAATCTAAGATTTAAATATAAACATTCCACCCTTTGACCAGTTTGAATTTTAGAAAATAGTTTAAATAGTTTTAAAATAGTGAAATAGTTAAAATAGTTTAAAAGAAAATAGTTTGAGTAATAAAAATGGTTTATATAGTAAAATAGTTTGGAAAATCAAAATAATTTGAATATTTAAAGAATATAGATTTTAAACCGTTTATACTAAAATAATTCATTTAAAAATAGTTTTAAAGTCAAACTGGTTCACTTTCCAAATTTTCCAATTCAAATCAGTTCCAATTTCAATTTCGATTTAATCGATTCAATTCTGATTTCAAGTTGAATTTTACTTCGATTCCAAATTAATTTCAATGCCCATTTCCAAATTAATTTAAATTCCAATTCCAAATTAATTTCAACTCCAATTCCAAATTAATTTAAAATTCCAATTTCGAACTAATTTAAAATCCAATTAAAAATCCAAGTATTTAAATATAATTTAATTTCGAGCTCAATTTCGAAATATCGTTTTATATCACTTTTACTTAGCAATATTCAAAGTTCGAATGAAAGTCCGGTCTTTTAAAACAAATCAATTTCTTAAATTCACCTCATATTTTGATTACCTCTTAAAATTTCAACTTCGATTATTTAAACAATTTCGTTTACCAAATTTATATTTCAAAATTTTGAGCTCTAGTTCGAATATAATTCGATTTCCATAAATTTGATTTTTATTCCTTTAAATCAAATCATTTAAATAATTTCAAAATAAAAAATTTAAAACCATTTAATTTAACCAATCCGGCGTCCGTATATAATTCTATATCCTATGGCAAAGTGAATCAATTATTTCAATTTAATTCAGGGATGGATATATATCATTTTAATCCAAAATAAATGCCATAGGTATATATCATTTCAACCTATTTCTTACTTTATTCGTAATAATTTAATTTACAGTTTTATACAATGTAAACAATATACATGATAATAACATGATATATTTAACATAAATAAACATCCAAACATCTAAAATATCAATCAAATTTCATCCATCACCATCCATCATTCAATCAGCCAATAATCATAACAATCAACCAATTACCAATAAATTGTTGATTATACTGGCAGTTAAATTCCAATTCAAATTTATCTGTCAATTTAAATTCTATCGATTAATTCAAATGTCAATTAATTGTCAATCTTAATTTATCCAACAACCATCAATAAAGTTCAAATTACTTCACGATATAAATTTTACTATCATGAAATATAATAGTCAATAGTGAGCGTAAAACACTCACCCTTTTGTATGAAACTGAAAAGTTTTCCAGCTTCAAACAAATCCGATTTCCACTCCAAGCCGTAGCCTTCGTTGATACGATTCCAACGTAGAAGATGGCACACAAATTTAACCTCGAATGAATAAATTATGGATTGTTAAACACTTGGAGATAAATTAACTTAATATAATTTTAATGATTTTACTGATTAACAAAAATTACCATCTTATCGCCATGAACCATTCTTCCCAGGTGAACATGAACGTTGCATAAATTTTTTTTCCTTTTTTTTGTGAACGAACAATCGCTCTATGCGATCACAAACCCTTCATCGCGACTCCGCATCCCCCTCCTCCACTTACCGCTCGACCACCAGCTATCAATGCACGCAACACGAAAACCTTAAAGTCGAACAAGCCACCCTTCCCCTGAAGTCGACCTCGCCGTTCCCTGCGTGCTCCGACCCCAGGTCTAGTCGCGACCATCGCGGCGCCATCAATCGACTCGAGCGCCTGCTTTATTTTTATTTTTTTTATCGAGGCTTTTTTTTTAGATCGATTCATTTTTTTTGATGTGTTTTGTTTTGAAAATGAGATTCGAAAGAATGGGAAACATCAATTATAGGTTGAAAACGTGAGTGATGGAAGTTTTTGAGATATTTATATATTTATTTAATTTGAAAATATCTGACGTTTAACATCCAAAATTCTCGAACTCCAAACGAAGCATGCCATCTGGCGCTCATATGTTTTACCCTCATTCCAAACACAATGGAACTAGTCCCAAGATTTAATTTGATCGTATGCGGAAGATAGCTTTTCAACTTGAATTATTTTAATCAAATTCTAAAATTAATTTCTATGCGTTTCAAGCTCGCACGGACAAACGACAAGTTCGATCGCTACAGAACTTGAAATAATACAATAATTCACTATTGTAGATCCGATGAAACTAGTTTCGTCGAAATCCAAGACAGTGGCCAAAATGGCTATTTTTACTCATCAATTAAAACAAGTAATTTCCAAAAATTTATTTAATCGCTTAAGTTTGATTTTTAAGTATTAACAATCTTCATTGTTGTTTAAATAAAATTTAAATCAACTTCCGATACCATTTTTCATTCAATAATCAAATTAAATTTATAAATTTAAATAGTTAAAAATACGGGTCGTTACAATAATCAATCGATATATACATTATGTTCTTATCAAACCACACCATGTTCAATCATATATTACACACCATATTCAAATCAATCCAAACCATACCAAATAAAATCAAATCAAACCAAACAATTCAAACAAATTAAAGTAAATCAAATCACATATGTCAAATCAACATTTCTTGGAACTTGAACCCATCCTTCTTCACCAAAGATAGGATCTGCTTTTATAGCATCCCATTCTTCATTATCTTTGTTCAGAGTTCCTTCTGGATTCTCTTTGAGTTCTTCTTTGTTGAGGGTTGAGATCATCCATCGAATGGCATCGAAGTGCTTTTCTTGTTCTTTTATCATTTTCATTTGGCTTAATTCTAAGTGACGTTGATTGCGAAGGATAAAAGTAAGTATGTTCTTGAATGAATTGAGAGTTTCTTCAAGTCCTTCAAGATTTCACTTAGATTATGAATAGGAGTGGCCATTTTTTGATAAAATATGAAAAAAATCAATAGAAAATAAGGAGAATTGAAAATATGCATTTTTTGGAAGAAACATGTATTTAAATAGTTAGAAAGTCGTTTGAAATGAAAAGACCCAAGGTAGTTATGTAAATTTCAATTTCAAAATAAAAACAATTTTTTGGCCGTTACATGTCGACATAGGGAGTAGGGGTATGTCGACATGCACCTGTTTATTTTGGCAATTTGCTTTGTTTCTTTATATTATGTACAAGTATATATATATAAACTTATATAATATAATAACAAGCATTCCAGAGATATTTAGAGCTAATAAACAGAAAATAAAGGATTTTTATTGATAAATTTAGTTAACATTACATAAACGATACATAACATTAACTAAAGAGAGATACAAACTAATACAACATGAAATGAAACTAGTATTAGTTAGAGGATGATGAAGATGATGATAATCCAAGCTTGCAACTCACTTTCCCAAAGAACTTGTTCATTTTGGTGGATTTTTTTTTGAAATGGTACTTTATATACAACATGTCACTGGGACAACATATCACATGTCAATATACATTCGAATCACGCTACGCAAGTTTCAAAATGGTGCTTGTCACTTTGGTGGAAATTTTTTCCAACTTTTTACTAACGGATCTTTTGAGAATCCGTTGGTTTTCCACGATAATCTTTTGGTTTTATAAAAGTGTTTTGTTTGATGGATTGTTAGGAGTGATAGGGTATTCAATGCTTTCCAATGTAGTTTCTTCCTCCTCCTCTCCTTCTTCAATTTTGATCTCCTCCCCTTCTTTCTCCTCTTCTTCTTCTTCTTCCATTTCTTCATGAGCTAACCTTTCATTCTTTTCGGCAAGTATTTCATATGGTTGAAACACAAGCGGAATTTTCATGAGAGAGATATTAGAATGGTTAAACACTTTTCTAGAAACGAACTACTCTCTCTTATAATCAACACCAGAATAGTTAAAAATCCGAGTAAGATAAATCCCATGATATAAAGTGTTTTCTCCTAAAGTAAATTTTTTGGGACGAAGTTCATCCAAAATTACTTGCGCCCAATTAATGTCATAGTTCCCAAAAATAGCAAAAAGAGCCTTACAAACTTATAAGGTCGAGTGATTGAAATTTCCCGATCTTGGAGTTATGGTATGTTGCAAAAGAAGGTTTACAATTCTTGCTTTAGGACGAAAATTTCGATTTATAAATTCAAAGTTATCATCCCCTTCAAATATGTGATGAAATGTCTCACGATCATGTTCATTAATTTTAAAATTCGAAAGATCCATTCCTGTAAACTTACAACCAAGAATGTTACCTAAAATTTCACTATTTAAAACAATACGCGTTCCTTTAACGCTACTCCATACTTCCCCTTCATTTCCTTCATAAAAACCACGATTCAAATTTGCATAAAACATTTTGACAAGATTCGGATAACAAACAAAATCATATTGAGAATCATCAGTTAAGCTAAGAATTTCATTCTCTTCAAAAAGAACATTGATTTCATAGGAAGGAAAATCATTAAAGATAGCAAATTTTTCTGTATGGACCTTTCCAAAGTTTACATAGCTTATGTAAGCCTTGATCGCTTCTGTATCATGGTAGAGGAACTCTTTGGTGGCCTTGGACAATCTAATGGTGGATGGAGTGCTTGAGGAAGCCATTTTGAAGAAAGTAGAGAGCTTAAGAGTTTGAAAGAGAGTTTGAATTTTGAAATGAAAGTAAATAGATAGGATAAAGTTAAGGAGATAAATAGATATCTAAGAGTCATGTTCTCTGGTCAAGAGACACCTTTTCAGGGCTTTGGAGTTGGTGAAAAGGTGGAGTGAAATTCAAAGTTTTGAATTCAAATTTGAGTTTCAAAATTCTGGTAGGGATGTCGACATGGGGGGTAGGGTCATGTCGACATGGGTCCTTTAATTCATATGACTTATTTTTTCTATTTATTTAATATCTATATATCCTATAATCTAATTTATATTTTATCTGAAATAATATTAAATATAATAACACTTTAATAATAATATTTTAATACTAAAATATTATTATTTTGAAAATCAAAAATTTTAAATTCAAACAACAAGCAATTTCAAAACATGCAAATATCAAACATTCAAACAAGTAATTTCAATCAATATAATTTAAAGGGACAGTTTGGCATAGGTCCCTAATAAGTTTCAAAATACACAAAAACCCCAGTAAAAAAAAGTTTGTAAATTAGGTCCCTAGAATTAAGTTACCGAATAATGGCATACACTTATGCAATTATTCAGTGAATAATTGCAGACATTTATGCAATTATATCAAAATATTGCAGAAATTTCCACAATTATTCATTGAAAAATTGCAGAAATTTCCGCAATTATTCACCAAAAAATTGCTGAAATTTCCGCAATTTTTTCAAAAATTTGAGGAAAATTCCGCAATTATTCACCAAAAAAATTGCTGAAATTTCCGCAATTATTCACCAAAAAAATTGCATAAATTTATGCAACTTTTGGATATAATTGCATAAATGTCTGCAGTTATTCATCGAATAATTGCATAACTATATGCAATTACTTAGTAACTTAATTCAAGGGACCTAATTTACAAACCTTTTTTACTGGGGTTTTTGTGTATTTTGAAACTTATTAGAGACCTGAGCCTAATATTCACTAATTTAAATACGTACCTATTTTTAGATCCATATTTCAGAGATCATCAGATTCATGAATAGCTATAAAGCACATGTTTGAATTTTTTGTCTCTTGATCTTCATCACTAGAGGACGAGTCTGAATCGTCTAGTGTAACAATATACACCCTATTTCTTTTCTTTGACGAATCATTACTTGGAGGAAATTTCTGCTTATCCGGATGCGGACAATCTCTTTTTAAGTGGCCTGGCTCATCACAGTTGTACCATCTGACGTTGTTGTGAGTCTCTTTATTATTTCTGGACTTCTTGTGATCATTTCTCTTGTAGTTGTTCATCTTTCTGTATTTCAAAAACTTTCTAAAATTCCTTGTCATCAAGGCTATTTCTTCATCGTCGTCACTTTTGAGTCTGAATCATATGGTATTGCATTGAACGCTATTGACTTCTTTTTTGAGGCCTTGCTTTCTCTTTTCCCTTGCATTTGTACTTCAAATGACATCAAATTCCTAATCAATTCTTCAATTTTTAGAGTACTAATATCATTAGCCTCTTCAATTGCTAGAGTCTTCTAATCCCATTTCGGAGTGAGTGAATTCAGAATTTTTCTAACTTGATCTTCTTCGAAAAAGTTCTTTCCTAATTCAATTAATGAGTACACAATGTCTTGAAACCTACTGTACATGTTTGAAATGGACTCATTTGAATTCATCTTTAATAATTGAAACTGATTGGTCAAAATGGATATTTTGGTATGTTTAACTTTGCTTGTTCCTTCATGAGTAACTTGCAAAGTTTTCCAGATCTCATATGCAGACTTACAAACAGACACTCTATTAAACTCATTCCTATCAAGTGAACAGAATAGAATATTCATGGCTTTGGAATTGTTTTGTGCAACAGTCTTTTGCTCAACAATCAACTTTGCAAAATTAGTTGTGGGTTCGATGTAATCAGTTTATGTGATATTCCAAGTGTCTAATCCTATTGATTGTAAATAGATTTTTATCCTACATGCCCAGTATGCATAGTTACTGCCATTAAAAAGTGGTGGTCTGGCAGTTGACAGACCCTCTACAAATGAACTAGTGATAGTGTTGACATTACCAGTGTTGGTAGCCATTTGAAAACTTTTCAAAAATAATATTATGAAAACTTTGAAAACCAATGCTCCTATACCAAATGTAGAAAATGCGGATGACAGATCTTAAGGCTGAATTAACACTGGAGGGGGGTGAATAGTGTTTTATCGATTTTATGGAATTTTTGAAATCTTTTCAAATTAAACACATACAGATGCAATTTCACAAACACAGAGACAATCACAGAATCAGACATAGATGTAAATAGTAAATAAAAGCAGTAAAGGAAAGAACACACCGGAATTTTATACCGGTTCGGAGTTACCCTACATCTAGTCCCACATAATTTCTTGTGCAGATTTCTTTTCAAATATAATGTCGATATTACAACTTCAATTTCAAGGGCACGAGATACATCCTTCTATCTCCGAGTCCAGGGCAAACTCTCTTGATTTAACCAGGCTACAAGAACACCTAATTGATTTACGGGCTATAATCACACCAAATTGATTTATGGGCCACAGTCACACCGTTTCCAATCACACTTTGATAGAGAGAGACTCGATACACTTCGATCTTATGATCTTTGATTACAAATGATCCTATAACTCTGAATAGCACTGAGATCTTTGAGAGAGAGTGGCAGAGAATCAAACTAGAGAGAATTGAGTTTGATTCACTTAAAATTTCGGCCGAGTTTTGTTAAAATATAAGAGAATATTTGAGTGGATAAGGAGTGGAGAAATGAAGAAAAACTTAACTTAAAATTCGTCTAAAACAACTAGTATATATAAGAGAACAACAGTCATGTCCATTCGCGAAAGGTTATGACGAATAGACACTTCTTTTGAAAATTTGAAATTTGAATTCTACGGTCACCATGTCGACATGGAGGGATGAGGGATGTCGACATGCCTATGTGAATCTTGAAAATTAATTTTGCTTTAAAATGATTTCTATTCTAAAACTTGTCAAGTTTAATCTTTGTAAACCATTTTGAATAAAGTTTGAACTTATAAAAGAGTTTTAGAAAGTAATCTTAAAATATATAATCTATAATATAAAGTAATATTAAAAAATAAGTATAGATTTCTTTAAAATATATTAAAGCTAAAATATTAAAATCAAGAGATAGTTTAAAAAACAAGAGATGATTTTGAAATTAATATGATGAAAAATAGTTTTTGAATTAAGGCTAAAATATTTAAATTGATAGAGATGACTTTAATAAGATAGTTTTGAAAAAATAAATCCTTTTGAAAATTTCGTGGATTCCATTCCACTAGGGAAGATCGTGGGTTCCATCCCACTAAAGTGGTCATGGGTTCCATCCAACTATTAAAGCGAGAAGGTGGATTTCATTCCACAATTAAAATCAGAATAAAGATTTTAGTGCTATTATGAAGTTTTAACATAAATCTAGACTCTATTACTTATGTTGATATCTTGAACTCTTGATACTCATGAGTCTTCAGTCTTGATTTCTTCAATCTTGAATTCGTCAGCCTTGAATCTCTATATTGTACAGTCTTCATTCTCAGTACCTGCATATATATGTCCTACATATACATATATATATCTAGACAAAGATATTAGTATTTATATTTTATAACAAGTCCTAAGGTTGTTGTCATCAAAACCATCATCTCAGGAACTAACGTTCTCTTCGTCAAAACTATATCACTTTGGATTTATGGAATTTGGTAATGGTCAAAATTCCAATATCATCCACATTCAACTTTATAGTCCAAACACAAAGTCTTTGGTTCAATAATAACATTTATTATTAACCGAAATGCTCTGTCCAAAGACTTTGATTTTAAGTTGACTTGAGTTGACCATGACACTAACCCCATATAACTGAAGAGACGAATCCTCTCTTGAATAGTGCTTTACTACATTACTTCCACTCGACCCAACTATAGTCACTCGATGGAACGTCATGCCATGATTTGACTATAATCAAAGCGGAGCTTTCATATTAAAGATCCACAGTATTCTCAAGTTGAGAGAACTGTGTAAATCAGTCGTATCGATATTTTCTGTTTGACCTTAGTTATCTTAACCAACAGAAAACTATCAAGTGAGTCATTCCATAGTTATCCAATAACTATCATCATGTAACCCCTAGGTGCCTCCAGTAGTCATGAATAATACACTGCTCAACATTTTGAGAGCGTTACATACTCTAGTCTCAATGGATACATCGATATCCAGTCTCGATGCATCTTGACTAGGAACATTTAAAATGGTATATTTGTTTTATTGTGATAAATTACTAACGGTTACAAGTAACTACTATCATAGAATATGACATTTATACATTTTATATTAAATATACTTTTAATTAGATTAATTAATTAATATAACCACATTATATCACATATATAATATGAAGAAACACCTTTATTATGAGCAAGGTTGTTCAATGAGTTAGATATAGTTACAAATTACATAATTGTCCCTATGGCATACCACTAACTCTATCAGTTCCTCCATCATTGGGAGACTGAGCCGTGATCCGATATTTAGTACCCGCGATGGGTCGTTATGGCTGACCGTGATGTCAATCGTTAGTTCAGCTGGTGCGGGCCATCCCTCGGATCTATGTCTCTATAGAACCAACTGTGGTGCTCGAACCAAGGCTCGGGCGTTGGGTGTCAATCTTCGGTGGCTTGGATGCGGAGATACTTGTCCACACCCTTACCTTTCTCCTTCCGTTAAGTGTCCCTTAACTCAACCACATAGCAGGCACGTCCAAATCGCTTGATCACCATGTACAACTCTAACACTGTTATCAGTTGGGAACTTCAAAGTTAAACACCATGAGGCAAGGACTGTCCGGAATTTAGCTAGGACCGATCGACCCAGAAAGGAATTGTATGGAGAGTTAACATCCAAGACAACAAATGGCAACATCCGCACTCTCCTACGGTCACCTTCTCCCAACTCCATGGGCAATTCGACATAACCAACAACATCGGTCTCAACACCATTAAAGCCATAAATGTGGGCTTTAGACGGTTTCAAGTCCTTAGCTTCCATCCTCATCTGATCGTAAGCCTTTTTGAAAATTATATTCATGGAACTACCACAGTCGACCTAGATCCTCCTCACTAAGGCGGGGCCAATCATGGTCAAAATGACCATTGGGTCGATCGTCAGTGCCTCCACCTTATATGTATCTCTGTTTCTGAATACAATATCGTCTGCCATTATACGCTGTTGTTTTGCCGAAGCCCCATCTTCTGTACTTGAACAACACTCAAAATTCATATACTTGATTGTGCTAGAATAGCACTCCATCTCATGCTAGCTTTTATTAGCTGGATGCGGTCCTCCCGCTATTGTATTGATCAATAATCTTCCACCAGTCCATGCAGGCTCCTCAGCCATGTGCGGCGCTTGTCCTTGGTTAGGGTCGGATATCCCCTACCCGCCATCCAGCAAGACTTTAACAAATAGCTGTAGTTTTCTTTCCCGAATCAGTTTCTCCATAACATCCTGGAGACGCCTACATTTATTCCTGTTATGACCATATCATTCGTGGAATCGACAATATTTTTTAGTCTGCTTTTGTTTCTCCATTGATTCTTTTGGAAGTGGCTTCCTATACCGCATTGTATTGCATGTACATAAGTAGACGTTCTCTAGAGATTTATTCAGTGGTGTGTAGGTATCATATATTGAAATCCTAGACTTTCTTCTTCTAGAATCCCTCTTTCGTTCACGGTTCAAATCACCATCTTTCTTTTTCTTATTCAGTTTATTTTGGACATTTACTTGAACTTTTCTGGAACTCTCCTCGGACTATTTCACTGCAATGTTACTTTGCACTCCCTCTCCACTTGGTCCCACAACATTATTCTTCCTAGAGCATCTAACTTCATCTTTCCTTGAATACCGAGCTGCTTTTACATAGAAACGCTCCAATGTTGTTGGTGGTTTGTCATCTAACTAATCGCCAAAGTCAGATTCTAGGTTCATCCCTCTTGCTACCGCCATTAATATTAAATGGTTATTTGGAATACTGACTTCTTTTATGGCTGTATGAAATCTCTCCAAATAGTCTTTCAGTGATTCTCCCGGAGCCTGGATCATGCTTGATAGGGACGTTACATCTTTGGGGCAAGTTGCATGCATAAGGAAATGCTCCACAAATTTCATTGCCAAATCGTCAAATCTAGAGATTGACCGTAGGGATAATCACATAAACCACATCGTTGCTATGCCAGAGAGAATAATAGGAAAACATCTGCATTTTGTGGCATCATCGGCTCATGCGGAATCCATCAACCATTCATATCTCATGATATGTTGCCAGGGGTCGATCTTTCCCTCATAAGCAGGCATCAATGGCATGTTGAACCTCCTTAGATACTCCACCTGTAGGATATTATCGGTGAACGGGTTATGGCTTCTCAAGATCCCCCAATCATCATTGATCAGGCCTTGGCTCTTCCTTACTTGCTGCCTGATCATAGCTATTAAGTCCGGCGTTTAGATAGTAGGAGACAAGCAGTAGTCATACTCCACCTCATCTGAATGGTCCGGTCAATGTATATGGGCTGTTCCACCCATTCTTGGCTTAACATCCACTCGATGCATATCACGTGCATTCACTTCAACATTATTCTGGGGAGGCAACTAGTCTGCATCCACCTGAACTCAAACATCCAACTTGTTGGGGGTGTTTCCACCGAACCAGGGCCACCGGACCAATACCGCCGAATTGAAACAACAAAGGCATTGCCGAACCAACCCACTCCCAAGGCATCGCCGAACCAACCCACTCCCAAGGCATTGCCGAACCAACCCACTTCCAGGGCCTAGCAGAACCAACCCACCGGACCAGGGCCTAGCCGAACCAAGATGGAGAAGGCGTTGATCAAGACACCACCGGATCAAGGCGTTGCCGAACCAACATTGCCAGGCCAGATTGCATCAGCCCAGGCCCGCCAGCAGCTACATACAACCAAGACCCCTACTCCCAACCTCACTCTATAAATAGAGGGGCAAGGGTACAACAATGGGGGACAAGTTGGAGAGCTGAAGAACGAACAGAACTTTCGAACAACTTTCATACACTCGTAATCAAAGCTTTGTACTTGTAATCTGAACAATAAAGGAGAATAAAATATAAAGTGGACGTAGGCACATTCTGGCCGAACCACTATAAACCTGTGTGTCTTTTACAGTTTAGTCCCTGCTTTTTACATATTTGCATAAAGTATCCAAATCACTAAGAACAACAGAAAATCGACTAAATCATACGACTTGGAGGTGTTTGCCCATTTTTTGTGCAAACATTATTGGTGCTTTCACTGAGAACTGAACTCAGGACTTCAGCTCCTCCCGCTTAACCTTCTTCCTAACAGCATCGCTCATTGCTTGGAAGACATGCCTCCCAAGCAGAAGAAAGATGTTAACAAAGGAAAAAACATCGCAACTAGCAGTATTCCAGATCCTGTGGTCACAGATCAAGTAAATCATCCCATTCCAACAGCAGTACCAAATGGAGGTCAGGCAAATCCGACAACCCCTGCAACGGAACAGCTGGCAGCAATTACTAGGGCAGATCTAGACAGGGTTGTGGCTGAAGTGACTAACCGCTTCACATCCCAACAGGAAGCCTTGGTGAACCAACTCATGTCACGCTTAAGGGATGCTGAAGAGTCCAACCACAACACTGAATCATGGGGTGAGTCCCATTCTGGAGGATCTCGGAGGCAACAAAGATCTTCCTTCTTCGAAGAAGCTAACAACGGAAGCAACCATGGTAGGAGCCGAGACCAAACTCAACCCGAAGTTGGACCCGAAGAAACGCTTGGAACTGAACCCAACGGGGGAGGTACCAGGCGGAGGTCAACTGTAGCTGAGCTTGTCATGCTGCCTAACCACGGAAACACCAATGGACGGGGCCGCGCTAGAGTCCAGCCCGAAGTTGGACCCGAGGAAGTGCTTAGAATAGAACCCAGCAGGGGAAGATCAAGGCAAGAGCCAACTGTAGCTGACCCTAGCATGCTCCCAGAAGACCAAAGACAGCTACCAGAAAATATTAGGAATGATAGATGATACCATCTCTACAGGTCCTCCGGACGGAATCAATCCCACAGAGAAGAACCGAACTCATTTCTATATGCTCCAAATTCTGATGAAAGGATGGCACACTTGTTCAGGGAGTGCGTCCAACGGGATCAAAGAGATCGAGGGATAGGCGCAAGGGTATCCAGCCCTTTCGCCCGCAATATCGAAATTGCCATCACCCCCCGAGAATGGAAAATGCCAACAATGGAACCTTACAAGGGAACCTCTGACCCCGTTGTACACTTACATAGATACACACAGCATATGCTCATGAGCGGAGCAACAGAAGGAGTACTGTGCAAATGCTTTCCGCTATTCTTAGCAGATCTAG
Organism: Allium fistulosum; assembly: GCA_030737815.1. Classification (NCBI taxonomy): domain Eukaryota; kingdom Viridiplantae; phylum Streptophyta; class Magnoliopsida; order Asparagales; family Amaryllidaceae; genus Allium; species Allium fistulosum. The sequence goes on from CM060905.1 coordinate 290,439,318, forward strand.
CTACCTCCTCGTTCTGCCATCTACCCCAAGGATCCATCAGCTCATGGGAGATGTTAAAAGAAAAATTCATCAGCCAATTCCGCATTCATGTGGAGCAACCCAAGGACGCTCATTCCTTATCCAGTATCAAACAGAAACCTAGAGAGAAAGTGCAGCAATATCTAACCCGATTCAATGCCGCAGCGGCCGCAGTCCAAGATGCCGATGAGAAGCTTATCTTAATGTCCCTCTGTAGTGGTGTGCATCCGGATACTAAATTTGCTAGAAGATTGACCAAAGAAAAACCAGCTACTTTACCCGATTTCTTCCATGAAGCTGGGAAATATATGAGACTTGAAGACGCTGCCACTGAGAGGCAGACAGGGCAACAAAATAAGGCAGCTCACGGCAACACGCCCGTTGTAGCAAAGGACGTTCAAAGAAATGACTCTAGGGGCAATGCTGGGGGCAAGAAGGGAGAAAAGCATCTATATCGTCCAGGACCGAGATTTGACGCTTACAACACTTTGAATGAAACGATCGAAAACATCTTCCTGGCCACTCAAGACGAAGTTAAATACAAACGCCCCCACACAAGAAGGAATCAGATAATGCAATTAAGTCTGGAAAATTTTGCCGCTTCCACGAATCCCATGGGCATGATACCAATGAATGCCATCATCTCTGGGACCTGATTGAAGAACACATCAGAAGAAGGAGACTAGAACGCTACGTAAAAGGTCAGAACAGGACTCCAGCTCCTGCCAATGAGAACCCAAGGTTACCCTCCCCAGAAATAGGCAGAGAAAATCGCAACACCAGCGGCTCCAGTCAAGAGAAGAAAGTGGTCCACACCATCTCGGGAGGGCCACACATCGCCGACGGAAGCTGGGCAGAGATGGAAAGGTACGGAAAGTCACTTAGAAACAATGAAGAATGCATTAATTCTATTATAGAAGAACGCCACCTGAAGCGGATAGAGAATGATGACATCGCATTCAATAGGCGTGACCTGGAGGGAAGGCAGTACCCTCACACGGATCCCATGGTTATCTCTGCTCGGCTCGGTCCAGCCGAAGTTTTCCGAATTCTAGTAGACACTAGAAGCTCAGTGAATATCCTATTTAAGCATGCGTTCGACAAAATGAAGCTGTCAATAAAGGATGTTTTTCCCTACAATAAACCACTACACGGTTTCATTGGAAATGCGAAGATGCACCTCGTGCGACTGGACCTCTTTGTTGAGATTGGAAGTCATCCCCGCTCCGTTGTGCGGAAACAAACATTTGTGCTGATAGAAAACCACTCGGCCTACAACGCCTTCCTAGGAAGACCAGCCTTGTCTGACTTTCAACTTTTCCTGGCCCCATGGTGCCTAAAGATGAAATTTCCGACGGACAATGGAATATGGGAAGTAGAGGGAGACCAGGACATCGCTCGGGATTGCTATGTAACTGAACTTCGCAATAACAGCAGGAAGGATAAAGGGAAGAGTGCAGAAACTACCCTCTGCATGAAAAATTTGGAAGCATAGCAACTAAAAAGAGCCCCTCCTCTTCGATATACCAGTGACCCTTTCAATGAATTAGACCCCAGGGACGAAAAGGAGGAGGCCACCGCCGAGCCTGCAGAGGCTATGGAATTTGTATCTGTAGACAAACACGACTCGAGTAGACTATTGAAAGTCGGGTCCCAACTAAAAGCAGAATTGAAGGAACAACTCATTGATTTTCTCCGCCACAACTTGGATGTATTTGCATGGACGCACGCTGACATGACTGGAGTCTCCCCAGACATAGCATGCCACGTACTAAACATCGATCCTACCAAGGCGCCAGTAAAACAGAAAAAGAGAAGTATGGGGGCGGAACGATCAGCAGCCCTCGATGAAGAAGTAAAGAATCTACTTGCCAATGACTTCATACGAGAAGCCATCTACCCAGAGTGGATCGCTAACCCGGTACTAGTAAAGAAGGCCAATGGGAAGTGGCGAACATGCATTGACTTCTCCAACTTGAATGACGCCTGCCCGAAGGATTGCTTCCCACTTCCCCGAATCGATCAACTTGTGGACAGCACAGCCGTGCACGAACTCTTTTCTTTTATGGAAGCATACTCAGGATATAACCAAATTCCTATGCATGCTCCCGATCAAGACCACACTAGTTTCATCACTGACCGGGGATTGTACCGCTACAAAGTAATGCCTTTTGGACTTAAAAACGCAGGAGCCACCTATCAGCGCCTCGTCAACAAGATGTTTGCCGGGCTAATAGGACAAACTATGGAAGTTTATGTGGATGACATGCTGGTAAAGTCAAGGAAAGCCGACGATAACATAAGCCACCTGGGCAAGATGTTTCAAGTACTTCGCCAATATGGCATGAAGCTGAATCCTCTAAAGTGCTCCTTCGGAGTATCATCAGGAAAGTTCCTGGGATTCATCGTCCATGCCAGAGGAATTGAAGCAAACCCTGAACAAGTCCAAGCTCTGAAAGATATCAGAATACCTTCTACCCGAAAAGAAATGCAAAGCCTAAATGGGAAGGTGGCCGCCCTGAGCAGATTCATCTCTAAAGCAACTGACAAATGCATCCCCTTCTTCGAAGCTCTAAAGAAAGACAAGGGGAAGTTCGAATGGACTGACGAATGCTTAACAGCTTTCCTTAACTTAATCGAACACCTCCAGAGACCACCAGTACTCTCAACTCCGAACAAAGGCGAAGAGCTATACCTATACCTTGCTGTGTCATCTCATGCTCTAAGGGCCGCCTTGGTGAGAGAAGACAAACGCACGTAGCGGCCAATATACTCTGTAAGCAAGAGATTTATAGGGGCGGAAGTCAGATATCCAAAACTTGAGAAACTAGCGTACTATTTACTAATCACATCACAGAAACTGCGTCACTATTTCCAATCTCATTCCATCAGAGTTCTGACCGATCAACCACTAAGGCAGGTACTCCATCGTTCCGACACTTCTGGGTGACTACTTAAATGGTGCATTGAGCTAAGTCAATATGATATCACCTACCATCCTCGCACTGCCATCAAGGGACAAGCCATGGCCGATTTCATCACCGAATTCACTACCAATGAAGGTAAGGAGCAATCGGAAATAGCAGAAGACATCAAGTGGAATCTCTTTGTGGATGGAGCGTCCAACGAACAAGGCTCGGGGGTAGGTGTGGTAATAATCACCCCCAGGGGAAATAAGCTACACTATGCTCTAAGGTTGAAATTCGTTGCCACCAACAAAGATGCAGAGTATGAAGCAGTGATAGCTGGATTAGAACTTGCCTTAGAGATCGGAGCCAATTCTTTGTGTCTTCATAGTGATTCTCAACTTATTGTAAATCAGATACTAGGAGAATTTCAGGTTCGAGAAGAATGACTCATAGCATATCTATAGAAGACCAAGCTGCTTCTCGATCAATTGGATCACTATTTAATCAAACACATCCCTCGAGAAGAGAACCAAGAGGCCGACGAATTGGCAAAGCAAGCTAGCATGAGAGACGACACTATTTCCGGAGCAGTGGCCATCTCAAAGCAACTGACCCTGAGTTTCGAGCAGGTGAATCTGATAGTTGCAGTCGAAGAGGAAACTTGGATGACTCCCATCCAAAAATACTTACGAGACGGCACACTGCCCGAAAAGCGTAACGAAGTCAAGAAAATCTTGAGGGGAGATTCCCGCTACACAATACAAGAAGGCACCCTTTATCGGCGCGGCTTCTCTAACCCCTTATTAAGGTGTGTCGCTGGAAGGGAAGCAAAGGAAATCTTATCCAACATCCATCAAGGAAGCTGCGGAGATCACACTGGAGGGCAGAATCTAGCAAAAAAGATACTCCGATATGGATATTACTGGCCCACCTTAAGCAAAGACGCCTTAGATTTCGTCAAAAAATGTGACAGATGTCAAAAATTTGCTAAGATTCTACAGCTACCAACAACTGAGATTACTCAAATGACCAGCCCTTGGCCCTTTGCAGTATGGGGAATTGACCTGATTGGCGAACTGCCAATGGGCCGAGGCGGAGCCAAATATGCTATAGTGGCAGTCGACTATTTCACCAAATGGGTGGAAGCAGAACCCCTAAATAAAGTATCTTCAGCAAAAGTTATTAACTTCTTGATCAAAAATGTTCTATGCAGGTACGGGGTCCCACTTAAAATCATATCGGACAATGGACTTCAGTTTGACAGCGAGGAGTTCGCCAACTGGTGCCAAGAGCACGGAATTCACAAAAGCTTCTCATCTGTAGCTTATCCCCAGGAAAACGGAAAAGTTGAAGCTGTCAACAAAATTCTCAAAATTCTAATCAAAAAGAAACTTGAAAAGTCAAAAGGCGCTTGGGTGGATGAACTTCCGACGGCACTTTGGGCCTATCGCACATCTTTCAGAACATCAACGGGGCATACTCCTTTCTCTTTGGCATACGGATCGGAGGCCATGCTCCCATTTGAAACTATAGTGCCTTCCCACCGTAGGATCCACTATAACCCAGAAGAGAACGAGGAACTCCTTCACATGTCTTTGGATCTAATTGAGGAAAGAAGAAATGATGCAGCCCTCAAAGCAGCAGCTCACAAGCAAAAAGTGGCAACGCAATACAACTCCAAAGTCAAGCATCGTAGCTTACAAAAAGGAGATCTTGTCCTCAAGCGAATCTTCCCACGCCCCGGAGCGCTAGATCCAATCTGGGACGGACCATATGTAATTCATAAATATCTCCACAACGGAGCTTATATTTTGTCAATAGTGGACGGAGAGGTGTTCCAGAGGGCATGGAACATCCAACACCTTCGTCGATACTTTTCTTAACTTGTACTGCCCTTATGAAGTGAATTACTAAAGAGAATCAGTGGACGTAGGCATTTTCATGCCGAACCACTTTAAAAACTTGTCTCTTTTTAACTTGTTCCTTTATATCTTGGCTGCTTGTTAACCTTATCCTTTTCTGTTGAACGAAATCCTGTGAACTGGCTTTTCCATTCAAGACACATCACGGCGCGACTTCACCTGGACAAGATCTAACAGGTACTATGTGAATCTATGCCCTCGCCAATGAGACACTTTTGCTCCAGCATCCCTCTGCTGCGGGTTAACTCATTGCTCGCGATTGGCCCTTAAAGCCAACTGTAATGAGCCGATAATAAGCCACCGAGTAGGCCAACCATAGCCTAGGCAGCTCATTACGGTGTTCGGCTCGCCGACAACCGTGAACCTACTTTAAGCCCCAACATAAGGTGTGGCCAGCCAGGGGCAGTTCACGGTTGACGATCGGCACCCATGCTAGCCGGCCACGGTAAATCGAATAATACCCACGATTATGGGCCATAATGGCCCAGGTAGTTACTGTGCGCGATCTCGGCTCCGAGTGTCTTAAGTACGGTTGTGGTAAAAAAGATAAACTCCCCACGGAGGCGTAAGATGGGTGACAAATGTCTCCAAGACCCACAGCTAGGGAAAGTGACTACAAAACCCGTTTGCCTCGAACTTAAGCACATCGCAGGCCTTCCATGATTGGAAGTTTTACTTTTTCTTATATTTCTATCTTATTTCAAAACTTTCCTCCTATCCTCCATAACAATCCCTAAAGTACAGGACACAAAGTAGGAGACACTCATCGATGAGGATAAGAACTCACAATGGGATGACAGGTCAATCAACTACATTCCATGCTCAGTCATATAAGACATTCAAAGCTACCATCTACAACTAAAACATGAAGGGCGGTACTTTCTTCTCTTGTAAATAAATACATAGCTATAATTTATTCGCACATCACATTAACTTTGCAAGGTATGAAATTATATCTTAAGCAAGAAATTGGCATCAAACATAATAAAGTCACAAGCATGTGCACAGCTGTATTTCTTATGCAACACGTCAAAATAATTAAGACAGTCAAATATGACAGAATCAGCTTAAGTTAAAAATTACAGGCTAAGAATAAAGTCGTTTGTTGCCAATAACACGATTACAGCCTAAGAATTACATTAATGTTTTAGAGCTAGCGTATACAGCAATGTCAAATAAACCAAAAAGACATCCAAGTCAAGTCAGGGAGTCAGCTGCATCGGAGCTTCACCCCTATCCTGCCGGCCCTCCAAGATCTACTTAGCCACGGGATCGGCACTCTCAGCATGCTGGCCAGAGGTAGTCAGTACCTCGGAGGTCTTACCTGTCCAATCCAAAAGAAGAATCCATTAGATAAGCGATAAGCAGTCCGGTTAAAAAAAAGAGCTAAAAGAGAAGACTTACCAGCCTCTGCTCCTTGATCATCATCCTCCAACTGCACACCAACCTCCTCAGCAGCAAGCAGCCGTATACCCTCTTTCACCGCCACCTTTTCCTCCTTGGAGAATTGAGCCGTAACCACATCCATTCTAAAGGCCACGCCACCCTCCTTATCCATATCGGACTTAGCCTCCTCCAGGGCCCTGAGATAATTCCTGGCCATGACTCGTGGGTAATCATCCATCCAAGATAAGTTGCCCTGTTTTCAAGTGTGAAAGTATATATCTTGGAGCATCTCATCCATTATCCCCTCATTCGCCTCGAACTCCCTTATATGGTCCTCAGAAGCCAGCAACTTTGCAATGGTGGCATCCCTCTCCGATTGGTATCGTGAGTAGTCAGCCTGAAAGGTTTTTCTCATCGCCTCCATCTCCTCCTTCAGCTTGGTTTGAGCAAGCTCCGCAGCCTCAAGTTTCCCGGAAAACTCCTGTACCCGCTCGAGATCCGCTTTCCGAACCTCATCCACCGTTGCAATAGCCATATCAATCCGTTCCTTACAAACGACCTCCATTTTCCGCATCTTTGCCCTGCTGACCTCTTCCATGGTCTTCTTTAATTGCCTAGATGCAATCTCATGTTGAGAGATCTAGATGGCTTGATCAGCGAGTTGTTTGGCCTGGTCGAAAACCATTAAATGCAGTCGAATGTTAGCACTGCCGATTTCTTCTCCAGCCTTAACCAGTCGAGCATGATGCCCCATCAACTTCCTGGTTTCCTCAGCAAACCGGTCAATGTTTGCCTTAGCCTCGTCCCCCAAGGTTACAACCTGAGTGGTAAGCAAATCAAGATCCAGGAACTTGTCCTCGTCAAGCACCCTTACCATGGGATTACAAGGGAGAAGGTGCTCACCAGTAGCCTCATCAAAGGAAATATCGTGAGAACCCAAATCCAGATCCGGGTGACCCGCAAACGGATTACGAGCCAAGCCAGGATGGTCTATCGGGGTAACGGTAGGATTTTCAGACGGGTGTGGGGAAGGAGTAAGCTCAGTATTCTCCTCCATGGTATCCTGAAGAGGCTAAGTCAGGGGCTGAGAGTCAGGTAGAGATTCCAACAAGGAGCGACTCCTCTTCTTCTTTTGGATATCCTCTTCGATAACTCCAAGAAGAGGATGGTAGCCGACTACGTCTCCAGGGCGGTTAGTTGGAGGCTTAGGTTTAGTAGAAGCCCTTAAAGACTTATATTGTTCAAGACGGTGCCGAACACCCGATGTCTTGGCCACTTTACCCGATCCTGGGACAAAAAACCAAGTGTTACAAGCAGACGTTAAACTATAATTCAAGAAATATGTCAAGTTGGGAAAAGTAAGGAGACACTTTTGTTATACAAACCCTGGGGAGGAGTGGGATACTGCAATAAGTCCTGGATCTCATTCCAGGATGGGAGCTGACCGTAAAATATTCCTAAGTCCTTATCATAAATGGAGTCTACAGAAGTCAAAAATTCACCTTGAGTCGCGGGGGCTGCCTCAACTAGAACACTTTTGGAAGATGAATCGGCGCCGGCTCCGACCTTGTCAGCTTTCTTAGACTTCTCTACCAGAGCCGGTTCTTCCTCCAGCCCTTTGAAAGCTAGGCGGAAAGCATCGTCCGTCCACTCCTGGATCACACCCGCTTGCTTAGAAGACAAGGCCCCAGCACCATCACCACTCTACCCGTCGCCACCAGCATCACCACTCTGTCCATCACCCTCTCCACCACTTCCACTCTCCGCCTCACCTCCTTCACCCTCGCCTCTTTCCTCCTCCTCATCTTCCACCTCCGGAATGTATGGACATGTGCTGGGGGAGGGACCATCGGATTTCTTAAGTTTCTTCCCCGCGGCAGTTGGATGCTTTAAGAAGGGTTTTCTTTTACTGCTCTTCGCCGCAGCCCCTCCTTTAGCTTTGGCGGCCCTCTCCTCAGCTGTGTCTCTTTGCTTGACCACAGACTGACGTGGGAAAATCAGGTTGAGCCCCAGAAGAGTAGCATTTCTGATCAAATAAGAAGCCGCTCTTTCCCCTTTCGGAATGGCTTCTATCTCCTCAGCCATCCGAACCAGACGATCGTTCTCTACAACCGCAAAGCCACATGCCGCTAGCAAGAAATAAAGCACGTAAGGAGGAGTATTGCAGTCAGAACAAAAATTGTAAATGAGATTCAACTTACAGCCAGAGGTGAAGCGGCGGAAAGAAACGGAGTCATCTTTGACAAAAAACCATTCCTTCTTGAACATGCTGAATTTCGAATATAAATCCAGGACTGGCTTGAAGGACACAGCCGACTCTAAGCTAATATACGGAGACCCCTTCTTGTAGCCTCTCAAGTTGTACAAGTACCGGATTTCCCGGTTGGAAGGAGGACGCCCGTATCTCCTCGTGAAGATAATAAACAGACTCACCAAGATATCATAAGAATTAGGCTGAAGCTGGAAAGGAGCCACCTTCAAGTATGTAATGAAGCTGACTATCCAGGCGTTAATCGGAGGGATGGCACCGCACATGCAATGATACCTGTTGTAAGCAAAATATCCTTCTGGGGGGTTATACGGCATCACTCCGTTCCCCGGCAACCTCATCTGCGCTCTGTCAATCCCAAAAGATCTAGATATAGCGTCAAGCTGCTCATCTTTGAGGGAACTGGGAAAGCAGTCAGGCGGTGAGTTCAAGAGCTCTTATGGACCGTACCCTTCCACTAACGATCTCGGGGTAGGTCCATGTCATTCCGGTTCTGCCTGGACTGGGGGCACAATGAAGGACTCTCCTTTATCCTTAGATTTCTTCTTGTCAGAGCGAGTTTCTACTTTATGAGACATTGTCTGCAACGCGAGGAAACATATTATTAGAGCAAGGAATGTAGAGATATAAACAAACAGATATCTACAGTCGGGAATCTCATTCATAAACATAAAAGTTTCATTCGGTAGTTCGAGTCTAAAAAGTCCATTCGGCACTCATACCCCCTCAGTTCATTCGGTAGTCCAAGTTCGGATCTCATTCGGTAGTCCAAGCTTAAATATCATTCGATAGAAGAAAGCCTCACCTGGTTCGGCAGTCAAATCTGGTTCGGAGACAAGGTCGATCCGGCAGGCAAATGTTTGGTTCGGCTATCTCAAACGGTGAGGAATGACGGAAGCGTGAGGCCCATACTTATAGGCAAACGTGGGGTAACCGGACCAACTGGATCGGCACTTGGGCCGAACAAGAGTGTCCAAACTTAGGAAAACAAAGCGCGACATATGCAGGCATATGCCCCACTTTGGGGGGCAAATGTTGGGGGTGTTTCCACCGAACCAGGGCCACCGGACCAATACCGCCGAATCGAAACAACAAAGGCATTGCCGAACCAACCCACTCCCAAGGCATCGCCGAACCAACCTACTCCCAAGGCATTGCCGAACCAACCCACTTCCAGGGCCTAGCCGAACCAACCCACCGGACCAGGGCCTAGCCGAACCAAGATGGAGAAGGCGTTGATCAAGACACCACCGGATCAAGGCGTTTCCGAACCAACATTGCCAGGCCAGATTGCATCAGCCCAAGCCCGCCAGCAGCTACATACAACCAAGACCCCTACTCCCAACCTCACTCTATAAATAGAGGGGCAAGGATACACCAATGGGGGACAAGTTGGAGAGCTGAAGAACGAACAGAACTTTCGAACAACTTTCATACACTCGTAATCAAAGCTTTGTACTTGTAATCTGAACAATAAAGGAGAATAAAATATAAAGTGGACGTAGGCACATTCTGGCCGAACCACTATAAACCTGTGTGTCTTTTACAGTTTAGTCCCTGCTTTTTACATATTTGCATAAAGTATCCAAATCACTAAGAACAACAGAAAATTGACTAAATCATACGACTTGGAGGTGTTTGCCCATTTTTTGTGCAAACACAACTCAACTACGGCGGCTCCAGCTTGTTCTCCATCGGGAAGAGGCAGATTTCCTTCTCTGAAGGAGGTATCGGCCCCGATCCCTCTTGAGGAATCGGGTCCAATCAGCCCTGGTATCCCAAGTAACTTTGTTTGTTAATGTTCAGATGCTTCTATACAATATCAGTCAGTTCTACGACGTTTGTGATAATCATCCGATGAATTAGAGCTCTCCGATGTAGAATAGGAAGTTGGCTCCCTCCTAGTCTTCCCACGTTGTTGATCCCTAAGTTGATTCATTAGATCAATATTGGCTTGAATCCGCTGGTTTCACTATTGGCGGCTATCCATGAGCTCTCTCATCAGATTTGTAAAATCAGCTCTTGTGATGGAATCAACTAGATTTGCAACATTGGCATCCATTGGAAGAGTATTTTGGCCTCCTATTGGATGTTAGCGTTCTCATTTCCTTCTGCATTTTGAGAGGTAGATATGGTGTTCCTAACCACTGTTGAGTTTTCCTTAGACTTTTACAAATCTTAATAGAACGGGCAAACTATTTGAGGATGGTTCTAGATCTCTTCCTAAGATTTATGCAATCCAATAACAGCAAAGGGATCCAAATAAAGATGGGAATCTTTCTTCTCAAAGAAAGCACCAAAATGTCTGCACCAAAAATTGGCACAAACACTCAATGGAGATTTTGTAAAGAATAAATGAAGAATATTAATGGCAAACAGAGGGAATATAGCAATAAAGCAATAAGAAATAAGCAAATAATAGCGATGTGGCAATTTATAGTAGTTCGGCGTTATTTGCCTACGTCCACTTTGAAGAGACGACTTTATTAATCACTTTGTAAATTGAGTACAATAGGGACCAGATGAAAATCCTTAGTTACAAAAGAGTATAAAGAAACAAGCAGTAAAGATCCCGAAAATAAACAATCAAGTTTGTATTTATAGAGGAAGATGATGAAATATCTTTCTGAAAATTTGGCAGAAGGATCTCCATAGCCATAGGGGCCTACATGAGGGATCGCATGACCCAAATCCCAAGAAATAGGGATTGGGGCCGATCCTTATATCGGAGGAGCTTTGGGGTGCGTTCCCTATAGGAGCTTCTCCATGTTGTATTATGCTTAGCCTCCAAGTTTCATGACAATTGGATTAGTAGAACTTGAGTTATCGATCAATCTTTGTTGCAACATGTCATATAACCTGATTCTGGTTGATCCCTATAGAGGGAAGAGGGCCGATCCCTCTCGCTTGCTACTCTTGGGGTGTGATCCCTAGGGTGAATCCCCTAAGGTCCCTACATCTTGTTCCCAAAGTTTCATATGTATTGAACTTCTAAATTTTGAGATATCAATTATTTTCCGTTGAGTTGCACTTGTTTAGCTAAAGTAATCCAATCCCTATGGCAAAGAGGGACCATAGCCGATCCCTTTTCTAGATTAGATTATATTTCATACTTAGAACATTCTATGAAGCATATCTCTTATTTCTATCGATCACGATTTCATATTATCATTTGTACTCGATTTCTGGACCCCACAATCATTGCTATGGACTTACTAGCCTTGATGACAGTCGAGCATAACTTGTCCAATCAGTTTGGATATAGCCAGGTCAAAATGTTGGATAACAGCGCCAAATATACATTAATATCATTTTCGGGTTGCTTTGGGCCTGGAATAAGTAAAATTAACATAATATTTTCCTTCTTCGTATATAACATAGACGAGAGATTGTATGTCACAAGCATTACAATTCTTACAGGGGCATAAAATTTATTCTACATTTCTTACATTCCTTTTTTGCATCATGCATGAAATTCAATGCTTCTTGGCGGTACTTTATACTAGTTCTACGACAAAAATAAAAAATGTAAAAAAAATTAAGTTTAATATTAGATTACACATTTTAATTCTCAAAATACATATTAAGTTAAGCATTGTATTATCACATATCTAAAAAAACCCAATCTTTTTCCATTATCAATATATGAAGGCAAATAATTTTTCAAACTTTGACGTAGAAATTGGTTATCTGTTATAATCAAACAAAGAACTACACACATTGAAGTTATTACAATTATGTACGTAATATTCTATCGAGGTATGTAATATGTAAACTTATTACATCTAAGAATGTAATAAGTCGTATAACATTGAAGTTACAACAAATAGAACTGGCCCCAACTGAATATGCAGCTACAACAAGCTCAACAAAAAAATGACAAGACAGCACACGCTTAAGGGTGCAGCCCAACAAAATTATAACCTTTGTATATAAAGTGCTGATGCATAGCAGCAGTCTACCACTGCCTTATTAGCACCACACTTTTTTACTTTCTTTTTTCTCCGCTGCTGCATATTGCAAATTTAATTAGTCATTTTTTTATTTTGCTCAATGTTTAAATACCACCACTACAAATGTTTTTTATTATTATTTAATAGTTAGTATATTGACAGTGTTTTTGTAGAATCTTTCATTAATACTTAGAAGTTCATTTATTATTATTGCGCTCATGAGTTAGATAGTTAGCGTATCCGCTCTTAATTTGCTTAACTGGACAAAGAAGTATTTTATACATGTCAGGGATGGGCTGAGATAAAAAATGAAGAAAAATAATGATTTATGTAGGAGTAGGGTTTCATATATTTTTCTGTTATTCTTTGAAAAATAAACTTATCCAATGGCAATACATATTACCATTTCTTATCAGAGTTTTATTTTCTATTATATAATGTCTCGGTTGTTGTGGGTTTCATTAATCCAATAGGTGTTGATGGATGAACTAAGAATGGATAAGAAGATTTTTGAGCTGAATAATAATTTAGCCATAAGAAAACCCGTATGAAGTCTTTTTAGTTCGATATGAAAGGATAAGGATAATATGAATAAAATATCAAATTATATGAAAGTAGTGCATATTAAGTTAAGCATTGTATGAAACCAGTGCAGATAGAAATGTACTATTATAGTTAAATTAAACTTTAGATGAACTATAGGCAATCTTAGGCCTACATAACTGCTTGCAAAATACCAAGCAATTGATTGTATGACTCTTTATTTTTTTATAACTTTTACATGAAAGTCTTATATTGTTGTGTTTACTAATTACCAAGCAATTGGTATGTTTTAGAAATGGTATTAGTAGGAGGAAATCAAGATGATCTTAGTAGCAAACTTAATTTAAACACTATTTACTTAATTTTAGCTAACTACTCATTATAAACAATACAAAAAAATTTGTATTTAATGCGCACAAAACAAACACTGGATTTAAAAAAATTAACGAAAAAAACAAACATATCAATTCTTATATATATAAATAACTCTAACTACCTATTTCAAGACATGCCTTAATTTCAAAAGATGTAGCAGCAAATTGAAACGATTAAGGAAAGTATATGTTGCTCATAATAGAAAACTAAATCATGCAATTGTTTTCAAATTAGATAAAAATAATAATTGAGGATTTGTAAGTTGCTATTGCAACAATATTGATTTTCAAAATAAACAGATAAGTGAGAGGTCACTTGAAACCCTTATGATTGTCTAATTCATCATACATAACTAACAATAAGTAAGAAAAAAGATCAATAATGCACCAATTAAATAGCGAAGTCGGAAAATTCATAATGACCCAAATCTAGCTTACATAAGAATCAACAGATAACCATAGAAACAATCCATTACTAATGTCTAAGATACAAAACATGGATAGATACAATTTTCTACTTAAGAAGAAATAAGAAATCATATCCGTGAATAAAAAAATAAGTTTATAGTACATGATGCTAAACCAACTCCTTAGCAAGTTTAACCATACTTTACAAACCCTACAACTAATTATACGTTTCCATCATCCAAATAGAGCACTAAATTAATTTATAAAATTCATACCTAAACATAGCTACTTAGGGTACCGTGGGGAGAAATTCTTATTGGAGAGCTACCGCGATGATGTAGAGAGGAGTAGAATGAGGGAGTGCTACAATGACAATGAAAATGAAGGAATGGTTGAATCAAAAAACAGAAGGTGAGGTGGATTTTGTTGTGGCAAAAAGGGAGTTTTTTGTTACGTTTATTAGGTTATGAGAGGTAGAGAGAAAATTTTCCAAGTGACAGAGGAATAATGAAAGGGTAAATATTTGGTTGCGTTTGAGGATATTTTTTGGTTAAGGCGGGATGGTGAAATATTCTTTGTTGCGTTTATAATACAGGGTGAAATATTATTAGTTGCACTTACATATCAAACGCCATGAATTTCTGCAACCAAAAATACTTTTTGGTGTAGTGGTCGTTCATTAGTTGTTTGAGGTTCGATTAGTTGTTCGATACTCGTATGAGCTTGCACGAACAGTTACTGTAAGTATGTATTAAGTTAAAACCCCTTAAGTAAAGAAATAAAGTAATTCATGGACACTTGTAGAACACCCTAGGTCACATAGAGTATTATTAAAGTCAACTATATATGATTACCATATATTAATGATATACTCATTCACTGGACTTTTGTCTGACCCACTCCTTTCCCTTCTTTTCCCCTACTATAGGATAACAAGACAATAGTTGATTTGGTACAAAACAAGAAGAAAGGAGCTAGGCATTGGAGTTCCACTACTCTTAGTTGTTCCTCATATAGCTATTTGTTGTATTAAATGTCTATTAAACTTATATTGTACTTTGGAAGCAATGTATATAAATTGAGCATTTTAAAGGTTATTTTTCCGAAATGTCTATTTTCAGTACTTATATTTTATTCCTTCCGCTGTGACCTCTAAAAGTGTAAAATGCCTTATATTATCCTTATATTCTTAGTCTCTGTAATGTGTAAAAACTCTTTAGCTCGTACTTCTTGACACTAATGCTAGTTCAAAAGTCACCCTAGGCTTTGAACCGGTGTGTCGGGAGGTGCAGGTTGTCACATTCTTGCTATGTTTGATATATTTGTTGTGTTTGATTAGGATGTCACATGATATAGGTTTCATCAAGTTGTATATTTAGACACCCTAGAGTGTACTTAAAGTAGTAGTAAAACTATGTGATGATAATGAATTAGCATATATCAATGTTATGTGCTAATTTGTTGGATGCAAGGATAAGGTAGGTATGATTCTACATTACTTATTTACAGTGTAATGGTTTTTGTATGTATTTTGAGATTATAGATTACTCATACTATAATTATGTCCGACCCGAGGTTATTTGCTTTGCTTCTTATCATCTTAGGTACTTTTAAATGAGTATATTAGAGATATTTGGTATAAGATAGCGTACGGAGTTGTGTAGAGGAAGAGTAGATGGCTAGTGCTTTCACATACCTTATTTTGAAGCTATTATCGCAATTTCCATTGCACATTACCATTGAGCTATTTCAATATTTATTTATCATCAGAGATATGTTTCTATTTGGAGTTTGTTATTTAGTTGTATAAACTCTATTTTCACTTGTTTTGTATAGCTATGATGAACCAATGCACTCTAATTTAATTTGGTATTTAGTTACATTACTATCTCGTATGTTTTATATCTAAATATTGGTTATTATGTTTTATCCTATGCTCTATGAGATATACAATAGGTTCTACTTCAGATCGCTATTACTTTATCTTGACTACAAATCTACATTGGCAAGATATTACTACAATGCACTACTTTTTTGATTTGGGTATCAAAGGTTTAGTGTGGTCATCACATTTGGTATTAGAGCATAGGTTGCATGATTAGCCTAAGTTGATATTTGGATCCAATGGATATAGAGTAGAAGATATCACTCTAAAATGGATCAAGATATATATGAGCGAGCATACTTTAATATATTTTGGTTTCCAAAACTAATATATATATATATATATTTGGTAAGCCACACTGCATAAACGATACCACTTTTTCTTATATGAGAGACTAATCATTCTTATTACAAATTGTAAAAGTGAGCAGACATATTAAAAATGTAGTAAGCAACTCTGTTTGTGGATTCATGGAAGGAGCAAGCTTAGGGTAGCAGCTAACCTCGATTTGCAGACCATGTTCACAACAATAGTGAGAAACATGGTGCAAATAGCCTAAGGAGGAGTTCCTAATGCTATAGTATGTGGTAGTGCTTCAGTACAAGCATAAAGGGCTGACTTGGACAAGCTGATAAGGATTTACTATTCTGGGGGAAAACCGCTCAGGGGGATGAAATCTACTGTAAAGGAGAAAGATTGGATTGATACTTACGAATACATTTTTAATGATCTTATCAAAAATGCGATGAAGAGGAAGTTGGATTCTAGGCAACTTCAAGGAAGGGCCATGGGCTGGTGGAATGCCCTTAAGATTGCTACTCTCGAGAGCCAGTTCAATTAGGAACAATTCAAGGCTCGATTTGAGGAGAAGCTCGTACTGGTTACTTGAAGGAACCGGGGCAATTCAAAAGCAGATGAAATGGTAGATTTCAAAAAATATCCTATTTTGATCTATTTGGTCTATGAAGTCTAAAGAGTTATTAGATCCAATCTAATAAATTTAAAATAAAAATACTTATTTTTATTTAATTTATCTAGAAAAATTTCTTACTAGTTTCAATTTACAAGTATTTTCAAATACACTTGTTTGTGTAAAGTGCATGTGCTACAGATAAGAAGTATATAGGTGTTAGGATTTAAATCGCAACAGACCCATTTGCCCTATTACATATGCCTTTGTTGTTTAAAATTTGATTTAAAATTATTTATATAATAACAGATGTACTAATATCTGTGTGTGTGCTGAAATTAAGTTTGATTATTTTTTATGTTGTAAAATCCAAAATTAAGAATTATGAATTTAGTTTTAATTAAGGAAGGGTTTGATATTAAATTTTTATAGTTTTACATAGAAGTCCGTTTAATGAAATTGAGTTGAAATAGCATACATATATATGTTCTCGTATATAAATAATTACAAGTAATGTTCTAAATCTAAAATAACTTATGTATGTAACGTTTGTAATTTATTATACATGTATGTATGTAGTTAAATTTATAGTTAACATTTAAATCAAAATTTAAAGAAAACAAAAGATTTAGGATTATATATAAAAGTCTGCCTGTGAATTCTGGATTGAAATTTTTTTTAAACAATATCCATAAGGAATTATATTCAAAACATCAACTATATAACATAAGAAACCAATTTTTAAGGTAAGTTTAAATAACCAACTTACATGGTTTAGTTATGTTTATGTATTATAAAATTATAAAATAGTTTTTCAATCAAAATTTGTTTTTTCTTAATTTAAAAAAGTTTACAAAACAACAAAAAGAAATCAGACAACTTAGGCACATTTAACTTCACAGTAAAAGCATTTAGATCTAGATTATATAAAGAATAACAACAAATAATAAAATGATAAAGAGGATCAAAAGTATATCAATCAAGATGAACATATAGTAAACTGAGATGTAAAAAAGGATCTCAACTAAATCAACGTGATGAACATACAATTAAATTAAGGTGAACAAAAGGTATGTGCATTATATATTGTAAGATCAACAACCAAATAGATGAGATGAAGCATATAGAATCTAATACATATAATAAGAGAAACATATAATTAAATCAAATCAGAATAGTACCTTAGGATGTAGCCCAAAGTAGCACATCGAATGATGAACGAACCTCTTTGATTCAATTGAGTCGACCTTTGGATTTTGCTAGAATCAAGAGACAACAACCCCCTTTTATATTTTATTTTATTTTGATTTTGAAAATTTTCTCCACCATGGTGCAATGGAATTTTGGCTACAAGATGGTGGAGAGAAAATAGAAATAAAAATGAATTGTCACAAGAATTCTGGAATGAACGAAAGAGATTTGTTTTAAATGAAACATCGAAATCTTTTAATTCCCTTGTTTAAAACCATCCCTATTTAATTCCACATTAAATCTCATCAAATACTCTCCTCCCTTCATATTTTCAATGGCAAAATTAGAACAAAGAGAAAATGGAAAAAATAATTTCGTAAATGAGTTTTAAGTGAGTCATAAAGAGGAGTAAATGATAGAGATTTATTTCCTTTCTTTAATTACTTTAGATTTTTAAATCAAATTTGAAACCTCTCCCTACCTTCATCATGCATGACCGGCCAGAAAATAGGCACGTGGGCTCAAAAAATATCAAACCTGCTTAGCAATAAATCTATTCAAATCCAATTTAAATATTTTATCGATATCGTATATCGATGCGCGTGTGTATAACTTTTATATATATATACTTATTAAATACTGATGGTTTTCAAATAAGTCAAATAAAATTTAATAATTAATATTTCATAAATATTAATTAATTTAATTAATTCATAATGATTATAAATTAACTAAATCGTGTGATTTTTTGGAGTATTTTTCATTGGGTTATGTGACTTAAAGGTGTAAATTCAGTCAACGATTATCAAATGATTCGAATATTAACGTTCACACATCCTCTTAGCTAGTGGTTTGACATTTTAGCTAAATTTATTGTTTAGACTTCTTTTTAGAAAATCTAATTTTATTATAAGTGGTGCTTGGTAGTAACGACTGTTTACATTAATTCATTTCATCAACATTATACCACTTTATAACTTATGGAAATTGGTTTTGGTCAAAATTTCAACATTGTCCATATTCAACATGATTAATCGAAACAAAAAATCATTGGTTTAATAATAGTTGCACTGCTCTGGTCAGAGATATTGACTTTGAGTTAACTACAGTTGACCAAGATACTAATCTCATATAACCGAGGAGACAAATTCTTGATTGAATACTGTTTCACGTCCAATGCTTCAATTAAGACCCTACAATGGTCATTCAATGGAAGTCATTCCATGATATGACTATAATCAAAATGGAGTGTCCATATTAAAGTTCAATAGTATTATTAAGTCGGGAGAATTGTGTAATATCGTCACTTCAAATTTCACTATTTGACCTTAGTTATATTAACCAACATAAAACTCTTGAGTGAGTCATTCCGTAGTTATCCAATAACTATCAATAGGTAAACCCTTGGTTCCCTCGGCAGTTATAAGAAATACTCTGTCCAACATTTAGCGATCATTACACACTCTAGTATCAATAGATGTATCGATATCCCATCTCGAAAAATTTTGACTAAAAATATTTAAAATAATACATTATTTTTAATGTGATAAATTCCTCATGGTTATAACATATTGTAATAACTATCACATAACATGTCATTTAAGAATTTTGAATTTAATATACTTTAAATTAATTACTTTATTAATTATATCATAATATAACAAGCATATAATAGAAAGAAAACATGTTTTATTTTAAACAAGATTGTTTATCGAGTTAGATATATGTGATAAATTACATAATTACCCCTAAGGCATACCCCTAACTCTATCAATCTCCCACTTGCACTTGAGGTCAATTACGAAATCTTAGTCCAACTCCTTCGATCTGTTTTCTCAAAAAACAAATCACTGGTCCCTTAGTGAACAGGTATACTATACGTTGTTTTAATTATTTACTCCACCAAATAACTCTCTCCGACGTTGATAAACTTCCTTTATTGTGTGGAACCCTTCAGAGTATGTTTTTCGACTTCCCATAAGTGCTAGGTTCTTTTTCAAATTGCATCGCGGTATTGTTATCATATAACAATGTTATGGGATTCTCAATGTTTGGAATAATCCCTAGCTTAGTTATAAATTTGTGCATTTAATTATACTTCTTTTGTTGCAATGTTATTCAAGACGATGTACTTAGCCTTTGATTGAATCGGCTACTACTTATTATTTGGAACATTTCCATTTTTAAAGTTCCTGACTTAAGGTTGAACATGAATTTGAGATTACCATACTATACTCGATATCACTTATGAAATTCGAGTCCTCGCACTCCTTCATAAGGAGTTCGTTGTTTCTATACACAATCCTTTAGAATTTTGTATACTTGAGAACACTTAAACAGTCTATAAGTGAAGTGTGACACCATAGACAATATAGCACTTATGATAATTCATATTGTCAATGCATAAAGAATTCATCTTACATGCTCCATATTAAAAAAATTAATATGATGTCTGTATATATCATTTGGGACATTCCCAATATTTTATACTGATTATAAAGATATCTTTTCAAATCCCATACCAAGAATTAAACAACCAAACTGAAATGATTTTGATATAAATACATCGTTAATAATCATAAGTTTGTTGTTTACTTGTAATTTAGAAATAATTTTGTACATGTTAATAGTTGTTTTTGTAGATACATGCTTCCTCTGCATTTTGACTGATATTTAAATAATTTGGCTTCTCTATCAAAATTCATACTTACCTCTGATGCTTTTTGAATAATACTTCCTTATCATTTCTTGGATTCTGGCCAATACTCATAAATATAGTTATCGCTTCCACTGACTCGAGGCATTATGGTTATTAAGAACAAATACATATTCTGAATCATTATTAAGAATATTTTTTTCAACATACATATACCAAAACTCAAAATCATATTGAGCAATAATTTTGCAAGAAAAAAATATGTGAATTAACCTAAGTATATTAAATGATGAATACGTTATCTTAATTTCAACAATTAAAATTTATGATATTATTCTATCAACATAGCTTACCATATTCCAACTGCATTGGTCTTCTTCTAAGATTCACTTTTGCGGCCAATGGATCGTATCCCTTCTGGATAACTATCGAAATCATATTTCGATAATGTACTTCAAATTCGTTACGGATTTGTGCACCATTCCATATGGTGGAGTATACTCTTCATGCCTTATTGATAACTGAGGAAATTCTTTTCTCGACATTAAAAATAAAATCATAGTTTTTATTACACATTCTAATATGTTGTGTCCTTTTGGTTTGGTTACTTTTATTTCATCCTTCGTAACCAGTTTTATCTTTGGATCGTATCCACCATTTTACTACCAATAATTTCTAAAAGAAATTCCTTCATCATGAAGTTGATTTTGAAAACAACAATTGTTTCTTAATCCAATGGAATGGGTATTGATAAACATTTTATTAATTGCTTACATACATATATAAAACTGGTTACGTTTTAAGTTCATGAAACATATATTCATAATATAAATTGGTCAATCAATATTGGTCGGTGCCAAACTCGTGGGATGGTCCATACAAGATCCCTTAGGAGAAGTATTATGTGCAGTCTCTCAACTCACACAACCTATCAAATCCTTGACCTATGATATATTGGAGTTTTATCATCAACACTTCTCTTGTATGATTTTGTAGAATTTGTGTTAAATGAAATTAAATTCAACCTTATGTACTTACTCCTAAGTATATGTCCTTATAGAATAAGGTTGACTCAACTTCACTCAACACCAATTTTACCTTGTCAGTTACTCCTTATAGATACATTATTATGTATCATAGGAAGGAGTGACTTTTGTGATTGAATCTTATTCGTTTTGATATACATTTGGAACTCCTTCCAATACATTCACCTATTCAATCGAATCGAATTCTTTTATTTCCTTTTCATGTTATGTTTTCTACTTCCGTAGTAAATTCTACGGACTTATCATAGACATACTGTAACACCCCACCTTTATATCCATATTACCCAAGAGTATTATTGAGTAATATTGTCAAGTAATATGGGGAATGCGGCAATGTTGGTAATACACACGTGAATATTCCCTTGGACCAATGAATACGCCACATAATATAAAAATCACTCATCTCGATGTAAACAGTCTCGATATAAAGCAATAAACTTGAATGGTTCCAAGGATAGAAAAATACATAATTTAAAAGAATATAGACCATAGAGTCATCAATGTAGCGATAACATATAATATAAAATATGAACAAGTCCGAGTGGGATATAAAATACGTCAAACTCCCACTATCACGAAAATATACAATGTATGTTTAGTGCACAACACAATGTCTTATGTACAAAAATATCATAATATGCAATGATATACAATAATACTCTATCTTCCATCTATGCCCAACTTCCATAAATTGGTCATCTTGTCCCTGAACCTAAAATGTCTCGGACTGACTAGAGTATTATATAAATAATAAATGGGTCAGCCTATGTCTAAATTCAAGGATGAGTACACAAACAATATATATCAAGGAATAACATATACACAACATCACAAGAAAATCCAACCTATAGAATATTAAAACATCCAAAACACATCAAGCATCATTACACACATCATACATCAAAACATCCATAAGACATCGAACACCATCAAACACATCACAAAACATACATTAAGCATCCATCACACACATCACACCACACGCATCGAACATCCATCGCACACATTATATGCCGCACACATATCACACATTGCACATCACCACACACATTGCACATATCGCACATATCGCACACATCTCACACATCGCACTCATTGCATACATCAGACACATCGCACACATCACATACATTGCACACATCACACATCAATACATATTTATTTAACAATATTTAATTTATTCATTTTATTCTTTAGTTTCATTTTCCTTACTTCTACTGCCATTGTTATCACTACTACCACAATTAATCTTACTGCCAAAAGCCAAGTCTACATCTGAGCATTGTCACTTCGCAAATGCAAAGGGAGACCATACTCGTAAATTTATGCGAGCGCCCGCACCAGTCTTTAGTTGCACAACAAACGCATGTCACTTCCTCATGTCTCGCCTTCCATCGTCAACCACCTCACCTTGTTCTATGTCCTCGTCTTGTTGGCCCATGCATCAGGCTATGATTATGTGACAGTGGGGCCAAATCATCACAACCATCAAGGAGTGACCCCATGATCGGTTAAGCTAGGATAGATCTAGCAAAACTTATGTCCATCACATCTATGTTAGGAATTCCGCATCGCATGCCATGATCCACTCAAAAGTAGAGATAATCATATTCCCACTTTAAATAAAATAAGAAAATAATATAGTACACCTCACATGTTAAGTCAGAAATTTAAGTAGTATCGATTAATAGAAGTGTAAAACACCGATATCCAAGTAGTAAATAATCAGTCTTCAACGTATTACTTGACATTAAACTAGCGTTGAGTAAATTAATATACTTCACACGGACGCCCCATATCGCTCGGTGAAGTACAATTATATACACAACACCCTCAATTAATCGACATTAAACAAATTTCCACTTGGCTTATTTATTTACTCTCACTTAATTTTACTTCAATTCATTATTCTTCGTTTTTATTACTTCATAGTTCGGCATAATGAATAATTCAACTTCATCCCATTTGTAAGGATTCCAATCAACAATCATCCATACACTCATCAAAATTAATTATTTAATCAGCAATTAATGAGATAAAGAGTTTATTTAAATACATTTCACTTTTTCCCCTTTTATACAAAGACTTCAATTTAATTTAACAACAAAATACTTCTTTTATTTATTTTTCTCTTTTAAAATAAATAAATATTAATTCTCTCATTTAATTCCAAAACTCATATTTTAAAACCACTTATTTGGTTTCAAAGAAACCTTTATTCGAACTCGTTAAGAATTTAAAACCACTAAAATCATTTCAATTCTAATTTCTACTTTAATAATATTATGTAAATACCATAAAGCAATTTTAAATTTCCACATTACTTGTAAAACATCTAGTCAAAAGAATATTCTCAATCCAAAATATTTTCGAACTTGAATATATAATTTCAAACTCATTATTTAAAATCCTCATATATTTTCAAATCCATTTATACTATTAATCCATTAAACAAAAATTCTATACCAAACATAGTAATATTGCTTCTAAAAATTCACTTACAATATATGTAACAAATCCCATAAATGATGATTTCCATTCATTAAGTAAATAAATTTTTATTCAACTTTCGATTACTTCAAAATATTATTTTATGTACTTCCCATGTATTAAATCTGGCTAAAATTAACTCATCACTTTCAAATATCGGTTTATAAATCTCTTTAAGTATTTCAAGATCAACGGCGAATAGACAAAAAATATAATTATTTGAAATCCACTTAGTAAAGTCCCCAAATTCTTCATTTCCCAAAATAATTTCTATTGACAAAATCCTCGGAACTATTTCACTTATATATTTTTTCAAAATCATCCCACTTTCAAATTTTCCATTAATCGTAAATAATCTCAATATTAAATAAGAACATCATTCTAAAATTTGCTCTTTATTACCAAAATAATTTATTTATTCCAATTAATTTATTTATTTCAAATCTTCATCTTTTAGTTTACTACCTCATTTTCGATCAATTTCAAGTGTTATGTTCAACAAATTCCATCATCAAATTAAACCAATATTCACACATAACATAACTCAACCACATCACTACATTCTTTCAACCTATATCATCTAATAACACTCAATTTCATCCAACTCAAACTATTTCAACCATTAATCATCAAACCATCAATTTCATCTAATATACCATTAAAACCAATTAACCATTCCAAGCCATAACACAAATCAAACAATTTAAATCAAGCAATAAAACGCACAGTATTAGAAAATAGTTGTCAGTAAAATAATTTACTCACCAAAATCCCAACGAATCCTTTGCTGCCTCCAATCCATGTTTCGAGTAGCAACCCCTGAGAATGATGCGTAGCCCACTTTTCCATCGCCTACTACCATTCACCATCGCAATGCCACCAGTTAAACATCATTGCTTCTTCCACTTCTATCGAAAGTCATTATTGCCAGCATGAGCTACCTTGCATGACCCCTCCTTACATTGATCACTCGCCATTACCGGCCTCCAATTGCTCTCCCTCCCTCGCGATGGTCGTCTATCAAGCATCGCGCACCTCAAGCATGCTTTGTTTTTTAAATTAGCTCGCAATTTTTGATTTAGGTATTCTGGAGTTAGGGAAAAATCGAATAAAGGAGACCGGGTTTGGGCTTAGTCAAGAAGCAAGCAGAGATTTCCAAAAACATAGAGAAAAAGAAAATGGGCTTGGGCCCTATTTACATTGGACTTGATTTAATCTTCTACTTTGTCCATTTGTTTAATCCTCTCTTCATTTAAATTACTCTTTCATTGAGTTGTAAGTAAAATTTCCAATCTAATTTAATTTACATTTCGCCTTACAGAATATTTATACCGACGGCTGCATAATTTTATTCAATTTAATGTCCAATCATTTCTTTTTCACTATTTTTTATCATATAACAATTATTTATACTTTAAAAATATTTTACATTTAATTAAATAATTTATTCGATTTCAATAAATTATTTGAAAATAATTTATTAATTTAATTCAATTTATAAAATCAAAATTTTTATTAAATAGAATTTAAGTAACTAAAAATTTATTTTCAAAATATAATCATTATAATTCAAATTCAAACACTTTTATTTTAATAAAATTTATCTATTTATATGGCGTAGAAAGCAGGGCTGCTGCACATATTATTCGTGTATCAAATACACATATTCATTTCTATGATAAGTCACGGTGCATTTTAGCAAAGTATATGGAACTGTTGTTATATTATTAGGCTTTGAATTACATAATTTATATGTATCAATCCTAAGAGTTCATCAACTCTTATGTTGTTCTCACTGAATGGGTGCTTTCCCTTCAATCAACTGAGGTACAATTCACATGTACCATATAATTCATATTCACATGATTATCGATTTATTCCTCAAAGATATGGCTTAGTCCATAATTCCAAAATAATTGTAAAAATTTCAAATGCTAATGAGTTTTCTAATGCATCACTTTGTTACAAATACAATTATTAAAGATTTGTTCTATAATGTTATAATATTCATATCAAAATAGAACTATAACTATTCCAATCACTACTGAAGACAATTATTTATTTGGTATACTTACGAAAACAATTTTCGTAACTTTATGCATCCACTAAGAAGTGTTATATGGTATGTTCCAACTATTTCCACCATTACAATAATAGCATACAAAATTTGAAGCTTCATTCAACCACTTATACATGATTTTATTCCATTTACTATAACTAGTTTACAGTCATGAGTTAAGACCAATTATCTTGAACTCAAAGAAATAACTTTTATAGAAAAATATTCTATGTGAAAATATGTTTGTAATAGAAATCACATTTCTCAATCATATTAGGTATCTTTTATTACTTTATACAATTATCGTTTACGATATCTCTCCTTAAAGTAAAATTGACCATTCGCTCTCTTCATCCCAACTGTGCCTAAGTTACATCCACTCCCGTACATTCGCTTTTCTTTCCAAAATGGTCGAATCATTCAAAGAAGATCCTCATTGTAATCAATTGTATTGAGTACATGACTTTGCATTATGGTTTTTTGCTTATTTCAAAAGAACTAATTACATTGAAGTTTCGTACTTTACAAACTATGACTGTTCACCTTATAACATTTATATGTGATTGAATATGGATCAACTATTCATATTCTTGCATTGCTATAAGAGTTTGACACTTATAGAAGACAGTACACAGTCTTATGCAAATAGATTGTTAAGCGACCGAGGCACGAATGCTTTAGTGGTTATATAATTAGGCTCTCGTAGGGGGGCCTTGAAGTAATAATGTACCAAAGGATACAAAGGAAGGTATGTTTTCATAATTTTTTTCAATCTTTAATTTAGTTCATTTGTGTATCTTAACTATTGAACATTCTACTAACTTTATTAGTTGCACAAATTTATTAATGTAGATTATTTTACCTTTACATAGCAGATATTCTTACAATATTAGAAAACTTAAATAGTATCACTTCATTTTTCTAATAAGACTCCAACTAGATTTTTATATTCCTCAAAACTATAGAAATGTGAAGAAATCTTTCGATTTCTCTAATAGGCAATAGAATTCGCTTGCCTTGGGATTTTGACCTTGAGAAATACCAACGAATCATAGAACGGCAAGTGATGGGTAACAATTTTTCAGTTGTATCAAATACCACTAATAACTTATGGTCTTTGTCCTAATCTCATCTCGACCTTGAGGTAGTATTAATACATTGAAAGAGAATATTCACTCATACCCTCATTTCACGATGGCCTAAGCATAATGCATGTACCTTGAGGAATATCAACAAATACGTGCATGTATCTTATCTCATGTAGGCAACATATTAATAGCACTATATTCAATATCCCTAGCTTGAGGATTATTAACAACTAAAGAGTATGCAAGTAACCCATTAATATATAAATGGTAGAGGACAACTTATAGATTAAAGATTAATAATATTTTAATATGTATTTTTAATTGAGTGATATCGATTTATGGAATAATGTATTTCCTATGAAATACCCTTGTCATTCAAGTGTTAGACACATCTGAAATCACGGTATATGTACTCTAGGTAATAAGAAGCTTCCAGAAGTAAGCAATGAAATTATGATACCCTTGTGATTCCACTTACAAAATAACAATAGTTTATGAAACAATAAAAAAGGAAACAAACAATATAGGAACATGTAAATTCATGGTAAAACTATTTAGATCTAAATCATACAAAGAATAAAAAAAATCAAATAAGATAGAGGATCTAAAGTATATCAATCATGATGAACATATAGTAAATTGAGATGAAAAAAGGATCTGAATTATATCAATATGATGAACATAAAATTAAATCATGGTGAACAAAAGGTATCTGCATTATATATGTAGGTTGAAAAAACAAATAGATGAGATGAAGCATATAGAATCTAATATATGTGGACAAGAGAAATATAAAATTAAATCAAATCAAAATGGTACCTTAGGATGTAGCCAAAAAGTAGCACTTTGAATAAACAACGAAGCTCCTAGACTTAATTGAATCGACCTTTGTATTTTGCTAGAATCAAGAAACGACAACAACCTTTTGTGTTTGATTTTGAAATTTTCTCTTCCATGATGCTATAGAATTTTGGCCATAAGATGGTCGAGAGAAGAGAGAGAGAAAAATAAATTGTAAGGAGAATTCTGAAATGAATGAAGGAGAATTTGTTTTAAATGAAACATCAAGGCCTTTCAATTCTCTCCATTAAAACCTTCCCTATTTAATTCCACATTGAATCTCATCAAATCTTCTCCACCAACTTCATATTTTCGGCAACAAAATTAGAATAAAGAGAACAGTGCAAAAACCATTTCATAAATGAGTTTTAAATGAGTCATAAAGAAGGTAAAGGATGAAGATTTATACCTTTCTTTAACTGCTCCTTTGGACTTTCAAATAAAATTTGAAACCTCTCCCTCCTTCATAATGCATGGCAGGCCATAAAAGAGGTATATAGGCCTAAAAAAATTCCATAATGACTTAGCATTATCAATTTAAGTCCAATTTATTAAATATTCTATCATTATTGCATATTGATGAACATGTGTATAACTTTTATATATACAGTTTATGAAATGTTGATGGTATTTAAAACAAATAAAATAAAATTTAATAATTAACATTTTATACATATTAATTAATTAAATTAATTCACAATGTTTGTAAATTAATTAAATCATGTGGTTTTTTCATATTATTCATCATTATAGTTGTTCGACTCAAAGGTGTAAATTCAGTTGCGATTAATATCGAACAATTTGAATATTAACGTTCACACGTAGGCTTAGTTAGTGGTATGACATTTTGGTTGAATTTATCTCTTACGTATCATTTTGGTAAAACTCAATTTTACTAGTATAAGTGGTATCCGGTAGCATGTATTATTTACACCAGTTCTCTTCTTTAATATTATATCACTGTAGGATTTATGGAATTTGATTTTAGTCAAAATTCCAACATCATCCACATTCAACTTGATTAGTCCAAAAACAAATTCCTTGGTTCAGTAATATTAATTATTATTGTTATTAACTGCACTACTCTGGCCAGAGATTTTGACTTTGAGTTAACTATAGTTGACCGTGATACTCAAATAACCAAGAAGACGAATTCTCCATTGAATATTGTTTCACTTCCCATGCTTCAATTTAGACCCAACTATAGTCACTCGATGGAAATCATGTCATGAATTAATGATAATCAAAGTGAAGTGTTCACATTAGGGTAGTTATTGTAATGGTTACTGTTACCATTTCACAAATACCGTTACCCTACCATTTTTACTGGTAAGCGAAAATT
This sequence comes from Allium fistulosum, assembly GCA_030737815.1. Lineage (NCBI taxonomy): Eukaryota > Viridiplantae > Streptophyta > Magnoliopsida > Asparagales > Amaryllidaceae > Allium > Allium fistulosum. Next base: position 290,468,607 of record CM060905.1, read on the forward strand.
GCTTACCGTTACCGATAGGCTGGTATACCGATAATTTGGTAACCGTTACACTGGTAATGGTAAATTACCGTTTGTCTAAAAAAAGTTAGTAACATAACACGTATTCACACCATAACGGTGCTTCATTATACAATTTATAGTGTTACTTAAAAAGACATAAATGAGAAAGAAGTGAAGTGTATTTAACATTATTTCACTTGGTTAATAAACTAAATTTAATGATTTGCTTGGTTCTAAATGCCTATAATAAAGCATGTTACATGAATATACATGTATTATAAATTGACTGGTAAAATTACCATTACCGCTGGTATTGAAGAAATGTTACCGATGATTTACTGTAACAACCCGGGGTTTTGTTGATTAATTTATCTTCGTCATTAGACGATTAAATCGTTGTTAATCGCTATTGCAGTTTAAATCGATTTGAGATTCTTTTGAAAGTTTGTAAAGGAGATATGCAGACTTTAAAAAAAAAATTAATATGGTTGCCCATATTTCTTTAGTTGCTTTGCTGGGTTAATTACCAAAAGGAATGTCGTTCCCTTATACAAATAAATCGACCCGCCCCCTTTTCATTCATTTTTCGCTTTAACCCTAAACCTAAATCGAAGAAAAGAAAATTAATGGCGGCTTCGTTTCCTTCATTTTCAGCTACTCCTTAAATCATGCCTTAAGCAATGTCGAGAATCACGATTTCTTTTCCCCTTTTCTCTGATAAAACACGAGAGACCCCTCCTCCCTTCCCATTCATTTTCAAAAACCAGAAAAACAAACGAAAGAAAAAAATGGCGACGTTTGCGAATTAGGGCTTCGGCTTCGCTCGTCTTCATCTAGGGCTTCGTCTCCCGTTCTCCTTCGCTCGCGACCTCGTCGAACAAAGGTGAGTAACCCTATTTACTCACATCTAGTTCAAACCATTTGTGGTAGGGTTTAAATTCCCTAATTGCGTTCGTCTGATAATTATTTAAATTCGTTGATGATTTATTTCGTCACTCGATTTCGATTCCTGTTGTTTTCGGCATTGTCGTGAATTCTGTTTCTGCTTCAAGTTGTTTATTCCCTGACTTTGGTTTATGAGAATGTTGTCTTCGATTTTGATGATTCACCGTCCAGTATTAAGCTCGGCAGTCGATTGTTCGTCGTGATTTTTCCTTGACTTCGATTATGATTTGTGAAATCAACTCCATGAATCTCAATTTCATTGCGTTGATATTATACTACAGTGACTTCACTTGGTTTAAACTACGTCTGGGTTGACTTTGGATCCGTGAAATTTTGGATACATGAATTTTGTTGGCTTCGTCCATCGCCTTTGCTTCGACATTGAAATTGTTTATTGTGACTGTGGCATGCTTGATATTTTCTTTGTCGGCATCGACTTAGTTTTGATCACAGTATTGCTTTTCGAATCTGTAAATATTGTGATACTTACTTCGGCTTAACTTTGATTTTGAGCTTTTGTCTAGTCTGAATTTGTTGTGTACATTAGCTCGTTGACGACTCGAGTAATTGGGTTACATATTTGATGACATTGTCTGCGTTGCTGTGTTCCCTATGTATACCTCTGCTCCACTTCCACTGTAGTGTATCGGCAGGGTGTACTTCTTTGTTTTGTAGCTGTCTGCCTGGTCCTTGCATTTTCTTTGTGTAATCTTGTAGTTCCCTGTATCAAGTTTTGAACATGGCCATTGCCTTGTGAGGCCCTCCAGTCGAGTCTCATAATTGCACTAACCAGTTTTTATAGTTGCATATATGTTGTACCATTTGTATATTGGTTTATTTGTTAAGCCCTTGTCCACTGTTGCCTATCTATACCTGTCCTTCCTGTCCCCCTTCAGTTCATATGCATATGTGTGTGTATATATATACATAAAGATATATATAACTGTGACGCCCCACCTCTATGCTCATAATAACAAAGAGTATTAAAAGAAATACTGTGTATTATTACGAAGAATAAGGCTGGATAGGAGCGACCATCCGTAATTGGCCTTACACTAATATTGGTTATCTCGGTAGGAGTGGTATATACTTTTTATTTTTCATCTATTATTTATTTACTCCCATCGTCATATCCAATTATCAGTATAAAACAAACTACGATAGTTCATAATAGTTTAGGACATTAGATATAACAATAACACAGATAATATAAATGCGGAACACAGATAAAAACAAAAGTCTCATATATATATAACTGATGTCAGTTAATACATAGTTGACTCAATACATATGATACAACTACAACTGTCGACTCTAGAAGTTATATATACAAGTACATTATCAACTAATATACATGAATACATATCGTTCTATATAATGACACGACTACTACAAAATGACACGGACAACTTCAGAAGATGTGAAAAGTCTTCATATCCTGAACAGCAACTCAAAGAAGAAAATCTACAACCTGAAATAACTCGGGTCTGACCCGAGTATTACATTCAAAAGAAAATAATACCCAGGTCAGTCTAATTCAAACCAGTTTATTAGTGCATATAGGCAGTAATAATTTAAATAGACGACAGTCACAATAATTCCCGTCTATCCGATTCTTTAAACAAAGAAACCGGATAACGGTCAATATAACACTTAACAGTGTTTAACAAAAATCAGCAGGTTTAAATCATCAACAGGGATAAATAAACAATTTATCAAATCGACTAAACCAATTTAAACAATTGAAATTGTCACTTTAAAACCATCAGAGTTCGATTGGCTGCCGTACACGCACGCGTGTACGGCCTCGCCAATACGGTATAAAATATCAACGCATCAGAAGCAAAAGGAAAATCAATTCAAAACTGTCGAGTTTGGGTGGCTGCAGTGCACGCACGCGTGCACTGCCTCGCCACTACAGTGCGTAGAAACTGCAAAGGTCAATATAAATGAACCCTAACCACCGGCACGAACTCAAAGAAGAAGGAACGAAACACGAATGTACAATGAAAACTCCCGATCGAGCACGAGGTCAATCCCGAGCATTTGGGTTCAACTCAAATGAATAATTCAAATGAAATGGTCAAGATACAAAATCAAGCCTCGACCGAGTGACCAAACTGAAATTTCAAAGTAAAGAAGCAACTCGAATTATTCATCTACCCAGACTCCAGTATGCACATATCAGCCTACAAGAAGCCCAGACATGAATCAGTGATCATGCTACAGACATGAAGGCAGAAAAACTCAAATCACAACAAGGAGAGACCATGCAACATACGGAAATGCATAAAGATATATATGCAGCAACGCAACAGTAACATGCACAGGCTTGTAGCAAGTACAACAAGCCAGAAATCAAGGAAACAGTGCAACAAACACTCGGCTAGCATGAACAAAATAACAGTGACTCTGGTGTAGTTGGCACTAATGACAGAATGCATATACAATGAATGATCAGACACAATGAGACAAAACGACAGATGCAAGTACACACGAAGCACAGAGCATATATATCTATCTATATATATATATATACACACACATATGCATATGAACTGAAGGGGGACAGGAAGGACAGGTATAGATAGGCAACAGTGGACAAGGGCTTAACAAATAAACCAATATACAAATGGTACAACATATATGCAACTATAAAAACTGGTTAGTGCAATTATGAGACTCGACTGGAGGGCCTCACAAGGCAATGGCCATGTTCAAAACTTGATACAGGGAACTACAAGATTACACAAAGAAAATGCAAGGACCAGGCAGACAGCTACAAAACAAAGAAGTACACCCTGCCGATACACTACAGTGGAAGTGGAGCAGAGGTATACACAGGGGACACAGCAACGCAGACAATGTCATCAAATATGTAACCCAATTACTCGAGTCGTCAACGAGCTAATGTACACAACAAATTCAGACTAGACAAAAGCTCAAAATCAAAGTTAAGCCGAAGTAAGTATCACAATATTTACAGATTCGAAAAGCAATACTGTGATCAAAACTAAGTCGATGCCGACAAAGAAAATATCAAGCATGCCACAGTCACAATAAACAATTTCAATGTCGAAGCAAAGGCGATGGACGAAGCCAACAAAATTCATGTATCCAAAATTTCACGGATCCAAAATCAACCCAGACGTAGTTTAAACCAAGTGAAGTCACTGTAGTATAATATCAACGCAATGAAATTGAGATTCATGGAGTTGATTTCACAAATCATAATCGAAGTCAAGGAAAAATCACGACGAACAATCGACTGCCGAGCTTAATACTGGACGGTGAATCATCAAAATCGAAGACAACATTCTCATAAACCAAAGTCAGGGAATAAACAACTTGAAGCAGAAACAGAATTCACGACAATGCCGAAAACAACAGGAATCGAAATCGAGTGACGAAATAAATCATCAACGAATTTAAATAATTATCAGACGAACGCAATTAGGGAATTTAAACCCTACCACAAATGGTTTGAACTAGATGTGAGTAAATAGGGTTACTCACCTTTGTTCGACGAGGTCGCGAGCGAAGGAGAACGGGAGACGAAGCCCTAGATGAAGACGAGCGAAGCCGAAGCCCTAATTCGCAAACGTCGCCATTTTTTTCTTTCGTTCGTTTTTCTGGTTTTTGAAAATGAATGGGAAGGGAGGATGGGTCTCTCGTGTTTTATCAGAGAAAAGGGGAAAAGAAATCGTGATTCTCGGCATTGCTTAAGGCATGATTTAAGGAGTAGCTGAAAATGAAGGAAACGAAGCCGCCATTAATTTTCTTTTCTTCGATTTAGGTTTAGGGTTAAAGCGAAAAATGAATGAAATGGGGGCGGGTCGATTTATTTGTATAAGGGAACGACATTCCTTTTGGTAATTAACCCAGCAAAGCAACTAAAGAAATATGGGCAACCATATTAAATTTTTTTTTAAAGTCTGCATATCTCCTTTACAAACTTTCAAAAGAATCTCAAATCGATTTAAACTGCAATAGCGATTAACAACGATTTAATCGTCTAATGACGAAGATAAATTAATCAACAAAACCCCGGGTTGTTACAGACTCCCCTCCTTATAAAAATTGCGTCCCCGCAATTTTCCTAATCAAGATTGTCTATAACAATTTTCTTATAACCTAAACTAGTTATGCTAGAAAAATAAGAATAGAGAACACAATTATCAAAGAAATTGCATCCACGCAATCATAGGGAATAAATGGATAAAAGGTAACAACCAAAAGAGCATGGCAATGTCGAATGTACAAGCAAAGCAAGTGTCAGCGGGGAAGTATTAGATAAGAAATCAAAAGGTTCGACTGCTTCAAATCAAAAGAATCAACATCGTGGGAATCAGGGATCAAAATCAGACGACTAACAAAAGCAAGAACAAACGAGTTCCAGCAACTAAAAGAGAAGGAAAAACAGAGCACAAATCCCATACAGAGCACGAATTGAATGTGAGTAAATCAAATTACTCACCTGAATCGCCAGAGAAAAAGACGAAGCTCAAATCTCAAAAATCGCAAATATTCAATCATCAAAAACGATAATCAAATTTCTCAAATCAACAAATATTCGATTATCACAAACGATAATCAAATTTCAAATTCAACAAATATTCGATTATCAAAAACGATAATCAAATTTCTCAAATCAACAAATATTTAATCATCCCAAGCGATAATTAAATTTAAAATCAACAATTATTTAATTATCTAAAGCGATAATTAATTTTAAATTCGACAAATATTTAATTATCTAAAGCGATAATTAAAACAACAAATCAACAATTATTTACTTATCTCAGGCGATAATTAAATCTAAATTCGACAAATATTTAATTATCTAAAGCGATAATTAAATCAACAAATCAACAATTATTTAATTATCTCAGGCGATAATTAAATCTAAATTCGACAAATATTTAATTATCTAAAGCGATAATTAAATCAACTAATCAACAATTATTTAATTATCTCAGGCGATAATTAAATCTAAATTCGACAAATATTTAATTATCTAAAGCGATAATTAAATTCGAAATCAGCAAATATTTAATTATCTAAAGCGATAATTAAATCTCAAAGAAACAAATATTTGATTATCTAAAGCGATAATTAAATTCGAAATCAGCAAATATTTAATTATCTAAAGCGATAATTAAATCTCAAAGAAACAAATATTTAATTATCTAAAGCGATAATTAAATCAACAAATCAATAATTATTTAATTATCTCAGGCGATAATTAAATCTAAATTCGACAAATATTTAATTATCTAAAGCGATAATTAAATCAACAAATCAACAATTATTTAATTATCTCAGGCGATAATTAAATCTAAATTCGACAAATATTTAATTATCTAAAGCGATAATTAAATCCCAATCAGCAATTATTGAATTATCTAAAGTGATAATTCGAAACAACAATTATCTGATTATCAAAAACGATAATCAGAACTCATATCAACAAATATCTAATTATCACAAGCGATAATTAGAAACAACAAATATCTGATTATCAAAAACGATAATCAGAACTCATATCAACAAATATCTAATTATCACAAGCGATAATTAGAAACAACAAATATCTGATTATCAAAAACGATAATCAGAACTCATATCAACAAATATCTAATTATCACAAGCGATAATTAGAAACAACAAATATCTAATTATTACAAGCGATAATTAGAAACAACAAATATCTGATTATCAAAAACGATAATCAGAACTCATATCAACAAATATCCAATTACCTGCAGATAATTGGAAGCAACAAATATCTAGAAATCAATTAAGAAGACTAGAAAATCAACATAAAAGCTTGGATCGATCCCATCAGATGGCGAGTTTTTAATTCGCCGCACGTGCAACAACATATGGCCGAAGCCTACCAAGTACTCAACATAATTTTGGCGCCCAACAAATGACCCGAAGGTCCAACATATGACCCGAAGGTCTAGTACTGGTATTTGACCCGAAGGTCCAACATATGACCCGAAGGTCTAACATAGTGGCTCGAAAGCACACGAAAGCATCAAATATTTCAATTAACGAGTCCAGAATTAACCAAAATAGTAAACGCACATGTCCCATAACCACGAGTTTTACTAAATTGTTTAATTCTCTTCATCGTTTCCTTGAAAGTGTAGAATCATCAAAACAACAGATATTCAATTAACGATTCCGGAATTAACCGAAATAGTAAAAGTGTGGTTCCATACTCCGCACTTTTGCTAAATCGTTTAAATCTCTTCATCGTTTCCTTGAAAGTGCAAAATTGTGTATTTTTGTAAAAATACACTTTACATTCTCAAACGGACAAGTCCGGAATTAAGCGAATCAGTAAAAGAAAGGGGTCATAGTCCTCGATTTTGCTGAAACGTTTAAATCGCTTCCTCATTCTTTTGAAAGCGCAAACTGTTAAAATTTTCTGAAAACAATTTTTTTTTTTTAAAATAACAATTCACATTCTCAACTGGACAAGTCCGGAGTTAAGCGAAACAGTAAAAGAAAGGGGTCATAATCCTCGATTTTGCTGAATCGTTTAAGTCGCTTTCTCATTCTTTTGAAAACGTAACTGTTAAAAATTTATAAAACAATTTCCATTTTAAAACGAGTTTCCAATCACGTGATTAAAACAGCAAATCAGCAACAGTTTCGATAAGGAAATTGTACTTCTCAAAATACCGTAAAAACGGTTACACATCAGTTTTGCGGAAATACCGCTTGAAAATCCACTTTAAAAATTTTGGCTGTTACTGAAGTCAAAGCGACAGAAATTTTAAAACATCAAATATCTCATCAAAGGATTCACATCAAAGTGTGACATCAGTGAATTTTCATTTATTAAAATTGTCAATAAAACACCGTGCCTCAAAAATTCAGCATTGGTGTAAAAAGTCCGTTATAAAAATAACGGCAACAAAATACGTATCATAACCAAGCATCGGTTCAACGTAAAATAAATGCACTAACGTGCAATTCAAATTTTTGCACGTACTACAAAATGAACAAAGAAATCATTCAAATGTATCTTCAATGAAGATAATTCAAAACAGCAAAAATCTAATCACTAGATGATTAGTACAAAAGAAAGCCAGCGGAAATTTCAACAAAGTCACATATCTGCAATTTCTTCGAATCCTCAATTCGGATTCGAAATTCTCAAAGAAACAAAATAATTACAGCTATGTAAACAACAAATGAAATTCATATCAATTTCGTATTTTGATTTTTAAATCAAAAAGATTATCAGTTGTACTCAACGAAGACAGTTTCACTGTTTCCGCTGCGCACTCTGATAAACAGAACACAAATCAATCAAATCATCAGAACACAATTTCACTATTATTTTTAAATAAAGATATTTAAAAATTTCATCCAAATTTCAAAACTTTAGTTTTGACTCAAACACAATTAAAACGTCGACCAATAGTTGTAACATATGTTCCATCCGAGTTAAGTTTTATATTATGTCCATAAACCCCAAGCTCTGATACCAACTGTGACGCCCCACCTCTATGCTCATAATAACAAAGAGTATTAAAAGAAATACTGTCTATTATTACGAAGAATAAGGCTGGATAGGAGCGACCATCCGTAATTGGCCTTACACTAATATTGGTTATCTCGGTAGGAGTGGTATATACTTTTTATTTTTCATCTATTATTTATTTACTCCCATCGACATATCCAATTATCAGTATAAAACAAACTACGATAGTTCATAATAGTTTAGGACATTAGATATAACAATAACACAGATAATATAAATGCGGAACACAGATAAAAACAAAAGTCTCATATATATATAACTGATGTCAGTTAATACATAGTTGACTCAATACATATGATACAACTACAACTGTCGACTCTAGAAGTTATATATACAAATACATTATCAACTAATATACATGAATACATATCGTTCTATATAATGACACGACTACTACAAAATGACACGGACAACTTCAGAAGATGTGAAAAGTCTTCATATCCTGAACAGCAACTCAAAGAAGAAAATCTACAACCTGAAATAACTCGGGTCTGACCCGAGTATTACATTCAAAAGAAAATAATACCCAGGTCAGTCTAATTCAAACCAGTTTATTAGTGCATATAGGCAGTAATAATTTAAATAGACGACAGTCACAATAATTCCCGTCTATCCGATTCTTTAAACAAAGAAACCGGATAACGGTCAATATAACACTTAACAGTGTTTAACAAAAATCAGCAGGTTTAAATCATCAACAGGGATAAATAAACAATTTATCAAATCGACTAAACCAATTTAAACAATTGAAATTGTCACTTTAAAACCATCAGAGTTCGATTGGCTGCCGTACACGCACGCGTGTACGGCCTCGCCAATACGGTATAAAATATCAACGCATCAGAAGCAAAAGGAAAATCAATTCAAAACTGTCGAGTTTGGGTGGCTGCAGTGCACGCACGCGTGCACTGCCTCGCCACTACAGTGCGTAGAAACTGCAAAGGTCAATATAAATGAACCCTAACCACCGGCACGAACTCAAAGAAGAAGGAACGAAACACGAATGTACAATGAAAACTCCCGATCGAGCACGAGGTCAATCCCGAGCATTTGGGTTCAACTCAAATGAATAATTCAAATGAAATGGTCAAGATACAAAATCAAGCCTCGACCGAGTGACCAAACTGAAATTTCAAAGTAAAGAAGCAACTCGAATTATTCATCTGCCCAGACTCCAGTATGCACATATCAGCCTACAAGAAGCCCAGACATGAATCAGTGATCATGCTACAGACATGAAGGCAGAAAAACTCAAATCACAACAAGGAGAGACCATGCAACATACGGAAATGCATAAAGATATATATGCAGCAACGCAACAGTAACATGCACAGGCTTGTAGCAAGTACAACAAGCCAGAAATCAAGGAAACAGTGCAACAAACACTCGGCTAGCATGAACAAAATAACAGTGACTCTGGTGTAGTTGGCACTAATGACAGAATGCATATACAATGAATGATCAGACACAATGAGACAAAACGACAGATGCAAGTACACACGAAGCACAGAGCATATATATCTATATATATATATATATATACACACACACATATGCATATGAACTGAAGGGGGACAGGAAGGACAGGTATAGATAGGCAACAGTGGACAAGGGCTTAACAAATAAACCAATATACAAATGGTACAACATATATGCAACTATAAAAACTGGTTAGTGCAATTATGAGACTCGACTGGAGGGCCTCACAAGGCAATGGCCATGTTCAAAACTTGATACAGGGAACTACAAGATTACACAAAGAAAATGCAAGGACCAGGCAGACAGCTACAAAACAAAGAAGTACACCCTGCCGATACACTACAGTGGAAGTGGAGCAGAGGTATACACAGGGGACACAGCAACGCAGACAATGTCATCAAATATGTAACCCAATTACTCGAGTCGTCAACGAGCTAATGTACACAACAAATTCAGACTAGACAAAAGCTCAAAATCAAAGTTAAGCCGAAGTAAGTATCACAATATTTACAGATTCGAAAAGCAATACTGTGATCAAAACTAAGTCGATGCCCACAAAGAAAATATCAAGCATGCCACAGTCACAATAAACAATTTCAATGTCGAAGCAAAGGCGATGGACGAAGCCAACAAAATTCATGTATCCAAAATTTCACGGATCCAAAATCAACCCAGACGTAGTTTAAACCAAGTGAAGTCACTGTAGTATAATATCAACGCAATGAAATTGAGATTCATGGAGTTGATTTCACAAATCATAATCGAAGTCAAGGAAAAATCACGACGAACAATCGACTGCCGAGCTTAATACTGGACGGTGAATCATCAAAATCGAAGACAACATTCTCATAAACCAAAGTCAGGGAATAAACAACTTGAAGCAGAAACAGAATTCACGACAATGCCGAAAACAACAGGAATCGAAATCGAGTGACGAAATAAATCATCAACGAATTTAAATAATTATCAGACGAACGCAATTAGGGAATTTAAACCCTACCACAAATGGTTTGAACTAGATGTGAGTAAATAGGGTTACTCACCTTTGTTCGACGAGGTCGCGAGCGAAGGAGAACGGGAGACGAAGCCCTAGATGAAGACGAGCGAAGCCGAAGCCCTAATTCGCAAACGTCGCCATTTTTTTCTTTCGTTCGTTTTTCTGGTTTTTGAAAATGAATGGGAAGGGAGGAGGGGTCTCTCGTGTTTTATCAGAGAAAAGGGGAAAAGAAATCGTGATTCTCGGCATTGCTTAAGGCATGATTTAAGGAGTAGCTGAAAATGAAGGAAACGAAGCCGCCATTAATTTTCTTTTCTTCGATTTAGGTTTAGGGTTAAAGCGAAAAATGAATGAAAAGGGGGCGGGTCGATTTATTTGTATAAGGGAACGACATTCCTTTTGGTAATTAACCCAGCAAAGCAACTAAAGAAATATGGGCAACCATATTAAATTTTTTTTAAAGTCTGCATATCTCCTTTACAAACTTTCAAAAGAATCTCAAATCGATTTAAACTGCAATAGCGATTAACAATGATTTAATCGTCTAATGACGAAGATAAATTAATCAACAAAATCCCGGGTTGTTACATTTACCGTAGAAAATGGTAAATTTAACGTTACCATACCGATTAAACTGGTATAGCGATTTCACTTGAAAATGGTAGCTGATTTGCTAGTATTGGTATGGTAACGGTAAATTAACCGTTACCATAACAACCCTAGTTCACATTGAAGTTTGATAATATTCTCAAGTCGAGAAAGCGACATAATATCTTCACCTCAAGATTCTTTATCTGACCTTAGTTATATTAGCTAACAAAAGACTCTCAAATGAGTAATGCTGCAGTTATCAAATAACCATCAATAGTAAACCCTTGGTGTTCCCAGTAATCATGAGTAATACATTGCCCAACATTGGAAGAGCGTATGCACTCTAGTCTCAATGGATGTATCGATACCCTATCTTGAAACATCATGACTAGAAATATTTAGAATAATATGGTATGTTTAATGTGGTAAATTTCTCATGATTACAACACACTATAATTGCTATCATATAACATATTATTTATGGATTTTCTATTTAATACGCTTTAAGTTAATTACTTAGTTAATTATATCATAATATAACAAGCATATTGTAGAAAGAAAACACATTTTATTTTGAACAAGATTGATTATCGAGTTAGATATATATATATATATATATATAACAAATTACATAATTGCCCATAAGGCATACCCCTAACTCTATCATTACTCAGAAGTCGGAATTGTTTAGGAAGTTTCATAATTTAAAATAGGGCGAGATGTCTATTTTAGAATATGTCATTAAATTCGGCTCGTTGTCAAAGTGTGTGTAACAACCCGAGTTTTTCTAACACGAAAAACCGGACTGTGACGACCCGGCTTTCCACTCCCGGAAAATCGCATCGACAGTAAGAAAGAAAGGGGTGAGAAGTAGAAAAGAGAGGAAGAGAAAAGAAACAAACACAAATACTCACAGCGGAAACGAACAAAATATATTATATCACATAAATATTACATAGTATCATATACATTATCTATCAGAGTTACACAGATTACACATCACATACTAGACAGTTATAAACATCTGTCTAGTTATTACATCTCAACATAATACAGATCAATACAAAGATCAACACAGCGGAAACTACTAACTATATCTACAACGCTGAAGCCTCCTGCTCCATTGCTCCTCCACAATTCGTCAAGGCTAACCTGAATCCCTTGGCTACTCGTAAAAATTTGAGTACCCAAGAGTTTATAAAACAGAAATAAACAACTTGGGTCAGACATGGGTCTGGTGTGAGTAACAGGTTAAACTTGTTTAACTTCAAAACCTTTTTGAAAGAAAAGGTATCACGTAAGACTCCCCACCAATAAATATGGGTAAGTTTTTACCTTACGCTAACCAAAACATTTGATAGGAAATTCGATTGTATTATAATAGGTCTAGGGTTTTCAAATAAATATGAAATAGCCGAAATTGTTACATTCATTAAATTCCAGCATACATATGTATACAATCAAGTCCGTTATCACTTATTGGAAGTTGGATTTCCATACAATGGCAGGGCTACCGGGGTACCGCCCGTCACAGTACGTGGCCTAGATCACCGTACCGAGGATCACTCCCAATCCCCTGCAACACAAGGTCGGAACATCCCTTACTGGATAATTCCCGCACAAGATACCCCACGGTTGGGATCAGCAACCGCACACACTAAGCCGAAATAAGAAGGGACTTCTAGACAGAGGTAATCTTGTCCTACTTGGGTGCTACCCACTAACCTTGCTGCACCTCCCCTGTTTTAGCCATTCCCGGTTTGTGAGGCTTGAGGTCACGATTACCTTAGAAAAGAACACATCACTTAGAATGCTCATCGTCCACCTGACGATGTTCTGAAAGCATTCAATCCATATAAGTTCGTTCCGGGTTCGAACGAAACCGAAGGCATTATCTCGTTACACTCGTTTTGGAATCACCCTCAGAGTTAACGACAATAACCCTTGCACTCTGAATCTTCATCTTCACTTGATTCACGACCTATCGTTAATTTGGATCGATGTGGTATTCGGGTCTCCAGACCTGGAAATCCGGTATACGGAAACCCGATCCCGGTCTCATCGAAATCCAAAACGTATCTTTTAAGGCCAAGTTGTTTTAAAGGTTAAAACAATTCAATTCAATTATCTTTATACACAAAGAAAGATAATTCCCAATAGATAACCAACATTATCAGATAATCCATATTATCATCACAATTCAACTAACATCCATATCATACAGCATATATCTCATCAGTGATATCAATCAATGCAAAGCATTCAATATTATTTAACCATCCATAAGTAATGATTTATATCATCTCTAATTAATTTAAAATAAATTAAATTAATTACTTCATTCTATAAATCCTGCTTACTTAACTATTAATTAATTATAAAACAATTAATTAATTATCCTCTAATTATTCATTTCAATTAATCATCCTTGATTTATTATCTTTTAATTACATTCAAGTAATTAGCCTTAAATTAATTTCACAAATTAATTATCCTTAATCAAATATAGTAATTAACCTTTAATTATTTCATTAATTAATTAACTATAATTAATTACATTAATTCTTAATTAATTACATTAATTAATTACTTTTTAATTACTTATTATTTGATTAATTAGTCTTAATTAATCACCTTTTAATTACATCATTAACTATATTTAATTAATGATTTCTTAATTACCTCTTTAATTAATTATTCCATTTAAATTAATTACATTTAATAAATAAATCTTTAATTAGTCACATTTATTAATCACCTTTGATTAATCTTCAATCAGTAATTAACTACCCTTAATTACTTTCATTAACTAAATTAATTACTTCCTCAATTAATTTCTTTTAATTAATCCCTTGATTAATTCACAAGTAATTAAACTCAAATTACTTTCCTTAATACATAACCAATCAATTAATTACTTCAAGTAATTATCTTATTATTTACTTCCTAAATAATCATACCTTGCTAATTACATTAAGTAATTATTTATCAAAACATCTCTTGATTTTTTCTAAATTAATTAAACTTAATTAATTAACTTAACTAAATCAAATTAACTTAATTAATTACAATAAGTAATTAATTCTTAATTACTTCTATTAAGTAATTCATTTAAAACAAATTCTATAATTGATTATCTTTAAATTAATCAATCTAATTAATTATTAAAATTAACCACATTAATTATTTATTAATCCATAGTTAATGATCTTCATTAACAATTATTTAATTACTTTTCTTAAGTAATTAACTTGGATTAATTTTTATTAATTTTAAATTAATAAATCTTAATAACCAATTATTTAATCTCTAATTATTTATTAATTAAGTGTTAATCATAACTTAATTAATCTCCAATTATTTTATTAATTAATATAATCATTAATTAATATTCTAATTTATAATCCCTAATTACAATTTAATCATTCCTAATTAATTTATCTTAATCATAAATAAATTAGTTTTAATCCTTAAATTACCTATTTAATTAATCCAAATGATTAATTAATCAAATAAATTAATTATCCATTAATTTCCTCACAAATCATTAAGTCTTAAGAAAACATTTCCTTATAATGATATTTATCATTTAAAACATATTTGAAATATTTAACTTTCAAATTTCCTTTAAATTCCATTTTAAATATGAGATTTAAAATGAATAAAAATTTAAACTTAACAAACTTTAAAATCCATTTACAACTCTTAAATCATATGGTGGAGAAATACTAATTTTGTAAAAGAACTTAAGAATTTAAATCAATTTACTTTTAAATTCTATCCTTTTAATATCATTTTAACAATTAAAGTTATTAAACCATTTTTAATTTAAAAACCTTCTTTTATTTCAAAACTGAAATACAGATTTAATACTAATTCCAGATCAAAACTTAGATCAAAACTTACTTGCAAACTTAAAACTTCATCTTTCTAAATTCAACTATATAATCATTTTTAAAGGTTGCTAAATATTCTAAATTTCAACAACTTATTATAATTTTGAACTGAGATTCAAATTTAACTTAAATCAGTTTTAAACTTAGACTTAAGACTTGTTTAAAACTTTTACTTAACCTATTAAATTTTGTTTTAAATTTTTAAACAGTTTAGTTTTAAAAATCTGGAAACCAGACTTTTACCCGAGACCTTACAAAATCTCTTCGAGTCAAAACCTAAATACTTCGAGCATCTCACAAAACAAACCCGAGGAAAAACTTGAGTCCCCCTCTGTTATAAACCCAGACTTCACCAGAAATAGCAGTGCACCGTGCACATGCACGGTGACTTTAATCGCCTCCGACCATCTCCGATGGTCTTCCCTCATCGGCAACCTCCTTCATACTCAACTACGATCATCAGATCACTCTATAATTCTCGAAATCGAATTCGAGGCCTTCAACCAAACCTGGAACAACTGGAACCTCCTTCAACCAAAGTCTGGAACTGTCTCGCCTCCGCAACCTCGGCCACCAGAAGGTCAGCAACTCCAGCTACACATTCGCCAACTACCCCTGCTATCATCACCTAAACCTCATAGCACTCGATTAACTAGAGGAGACGTGCCGATCCACAAACCCAACCTAGTTAAAACTAGGGTTCTAAACAAAAATTGGTCGCCTCAGCCACCACGACTCCTAGATCACCATCCTGACATTTTTTCTGACCCCTCCGATCACTCCTCTATCACCAACGAGAATTCCGACCATGCCGAGCCACTAGATCACCAGAGACAACCCATAACTCCAAAATTGATCAAACAGGGACTGCTCTTTCATCCCTTAATTAAAAATCATAATTTCTTTCTTAAAATTCATGTCTGGAGTTAAGGATTTAATTTATGTTCCTGAATTGATAAATTAAATTATTTGAATTTTCACCTATATAAATCTTGCTCTGTTGATTTTTACCCAGAGCCATTTCAAGTATATTTGTCTTAAGTAAAATTCTAAATTATACTTTATGATGAAATAATCTGATTTTGTTTAAGTTTCAAATCCAAACCTAAACTAAATCAAAAAGGTAATGATTTTGAATCAAACAGAAACTTGAAATTCAAAGAATCATGAATGCTACAGGAAACCAACATACACACATTCTATATATCCACATAACAAATAATTCATTCATACACAAAACATACCTACTTTCCAGAAATTAACATGCAACAGATGACAGACACTTTAACTTCTAAAATAAGTGATGTTACTCATAGATTTGAGAAGGCAGAGTAGAGCATCTAATTGTTAACAGCATACATACTATAAATATTCACATCAGATTCTATTTATATTTGCAATACTTATTCATTTCAATTATACTAGCATGCAATCCTATTTTACTTTATGTTTTAAAAGTTACTCACATGATTAAAGATGAAACAGAGGCAGACTTAAGCTTTTGAAAACTTGAATTGTTGAATCTTTAAATTGCTTTAAATCTACATGCAAGTTGGCTTCCAGTTTTGAAAAGAATGCAGCAGTTGCTTGTTATTGAAACATGCAGAGATGACTTGAAGCCTTGTTGAAGATGACTCAGATTCAAAACAGAGATGAAAATGCTTGCAGGCCTTTTGATTTCCATCTCAGGTTTGAAGAAGATGTTCTGGTTTTGGTTGAAGAAATGATACAGGTTTTTGGGTTTTGATTTTGGTTTGAGGAATGAATTGATTATTGAGAGTTGTTACTGATTTGTTTCAGCTGAAAACAAATCTTCTTAATTTTGAAAAAAATGAAGATTAGAAAAGAAGATAAAGGAGTGAAGTATGTGTTTATATAGGATAAAATGATTTATTTATGAATTAAAAGAAAATCAAAAATAAAAAGAACACTTGTCATAAACATTGATTACTTAAATTACACTTGTTAAAACAAGGCATTAGATAAAGACACATGTCTTTTAAGTAATTACTCATATTTCTATTTATTTTAAAAGTATATAAAAACCTTTTCTTATTTATTAAAATACTTATCTATATATATAACTTTTTAAAAGAACAAAACTAATTTATATTTATAAATAAAAGTTTATACAAATATTCTAAAATTCCAAAACAATTTAAATATCTATTCTTTTGAATTTCAAAACTTAAATTAAATTCAAATCAAATTAAATCCTAAGATTCAATTTAAAAATTAAGTTAACTTATATATATTTACATACTATTTATTCAAATTAAAATAACAATTCCCTTTAGCATTTAAAATTCATACATGTTAAAAATAATACATTATACTTATTATTTGAAATTAACATATTTTATAATTTAAACAAGAGATTATATTATCAAGAAATATTTTTAAAAAAAATAAAACAAACCATTTTGTAAATCTTATTTATTTAAACTTAAGTTAAAAATATATCTTAACCAATTAAAAGATTTATCTAAAGTATATTTAAAACTAAAATGTTATTTATTTAAATAACTTTAAAAAGTCCAGATTAAACTAAATCTAAATTTCCAATTTACCAAAGCTTCTATTTACAATATATATAAATAAATATATATATTCAAATAGAAAATATCTTATTAGATTTTAAAAGATAAAATTACCAATTAATACTAATTTAATCAGATTATTAAATTAAATTCAAATTTTATTATCAAAGATTATCCATATCAATTTAATTATTCAACAGATTATTAAATTGATATTGTCAAAATTTCCGGGATATTACATTCCTTCCCCCTTAAAATAATTTCG
This sequence comes from Allium fistulosum, assembly GCA_030737815.1. NCBI lineage: Eukaryota > Viridiplantae > Streptophyta > Magnoliopsida > Asparagales > Amaryllidaceae > Allium > Allium fistulosum. The sequence continues at coordinate 290,486,884 of CM060905.1, forward strand.
TCCCCGAAATTTAAACAAAGGTGATTTAATAATCTTATTAAAGATTTAAATTTAAAACTCAAGCATATACTATCATCCATATGCTAACAACCATAGCAACCAAATCATCCAATCAATCAAATTCTAACTATCTAGACTAAATTCTAGTTAAAATTTCTCGAGTTTCCCCAAGTATATATATATACCGGGATACTCGCTCTACAAACAATCTAAACTACTAAGCTATAGATCTCCTACTCATCTAGATCTACAGAACTAAATAGAATATCAGACTACAGACGAGTCTGACTCAACTACCCAACTTCCAGAACTGCTGATTCTACAACCAAAGATAGATCAAATACGTATTCCCTCAGAGATACGTAAAATACAATGAATTCCAGTTATCCAAACTGACAATTCAACCAAGTAGACCAATTACTTATCCAAATCAGAACACAGACGAGATCCAAACATAACTCTACTTCACAACATCAGTAGATTCCAAACTTACTTCTTCCATCCAGAGATACACTCCAAACTGCTTTCGCTGCTTAACTCTGATCTGAGGTAGAACACAAGCACAGACTGGACAACTCATTCCAGAAATAAGGTTCACTGATCCATAAATAAAACTCAGATATTCCTGCAAAACTTGAGTTGCTTCACCAACTCTATCTCTAGGAAAACATCCTTCCACTAGACTGAACCACCGGTATCACTCTTGGAATCCCGTCGATAAGAAAACTCAACCTTCAGATGCGGACAAACTTCTGACTTCTCTGAAGACATCCAGAAAAATTCTGACAACCCAAGAGAACACTCAGACAATCGCAAGTCGCTTTTGCGATCAACCCATCCTAATTTCAAACAGACTGTTCTCTCTTTACCAATCAGAACAGCTTACACTTATTTATCCAATTTATCGAAGAAATGGATCCACTCTGCTGCTTCTGATCTTCACTTCAGAAAAACTGCTCAGCCAGAAAACTTTCCTGCCAACGCGCAGAATACTCCGAGTTGCACTGCTGACACATATGCCAAAGATTCCCAAATCAAAGCTCTTCGAGAAACTCGAACCTCAAACAAAACAGAAACACCATGCTGAACTCAGCCACAACACCGAAGCAGATACACTTCCTTAAGCTTGTTCCAAAGAAAACATCTTCGGGAACATCCATCGTCACTGTATCTCATCATACAGCTACTATTACCTGAGGTATCAAGGTACCATCACTCACTTCTGCCTCATCGACAGATCCAACTCTACTCATCCACACTTCAAAGATAAACTCCGAATCTTTAAAAGGTTTCCTTCAGAGATCGATGAAATCCTTCACCATAGCAAAGCTTACTCGAGACAGTATTAGGTCTACAGTCTCGACAGATACACTTCCAACCTCAATACTCAGACTCCAACCATTGGTAATTGTGTTACACACACTACCACCTTATCTACCTTTATAACTTATATTGGAAAACCCGAACAGGTAACCCAATAAATAGGTAGAAATATATATATTTAAAATGATACTTTTTATATAGAAATTATTTCTGGGTAAAATTATTTCATTTACCTCTTTAAAACAATACTGTGTCGAATTGTTCTATACAAGTGTTTAGAGATTCCTATCAATGTTGTGGCGTCCCACACATTGACCAGAATCCATAAACTACTCAATAAACCAATCAACACAATATAAAACAATTTTATATTCACTAACAAATACGCGCTCATATCTATTAATACTCTCAAAATTCCCACCAGAGCCAAGGTTGTCGCCAGCCTAAGCTTTTCAACCTTCAGCAACGGTTCACGACCGGTAGGCTTTTCAACCATCCCAGCCCCGCTGTGGCTCACAGTGATACCTCGGGTTTGCTTTTACGGCCACCCTCTCGAGTCGCAACCAACCCCAAAAGGCCTTATACTACCCCCGGGGACATGTAGGGGTAAGAGTCTCCCGTTCGCCACCTAACGCAAAGCGAGAACCCCCTATCACGCTGTACTGTAGCAAACCCGATCCCGGTCTCATCGAAATCCAAAACGTATCTTTTAAGGCCAAGTTGTTTTAAAGGTTAAAACAATTCAATTCAATTATCTTTATACACAAAGAAAGATAATTCCCAATAGATAACCAACATTATCAGATAATCCATATTATCATCACAATTCAACTAACATCCATATCATACAGCATATATCTCATCAGTGATATCAATCAATGCAAAGCATTCAATATTATTTAACCATCCATAAGTAATGATTTATATCATCTCTAATTAATTTAAAATAAATTAAATTAATTACTTCATTCTATAAATCCTGCTTACTTAACTATTAATTAATTATAAAACAATTAATTAATTATCCTCTAATTATTCATTTCAATTAATCATCCTTGATTTATTATCTTTTAATTACATTCAAGTAATTAGCCTTAAATTAATTTCACAAATTAATTATCCTTAATCAAATATAGTAATTAACCTTTAATTATTTCATTAATTAATTAACTATAATTAATTACATTAATTCTTAATTAATTACATTAATTAATTACTTTTTAATTACTTATTATTTGATTAATTAGTCTTAATTAATCACCTTTTAATTACATCATTAACTATATTTAATTAATGATTTCTTAATTACTTCTTTAATTAATTATTCCATTTAAATTAATTACATTTAATAAATAAATCTTTAATTAGTCACATTTATTAATCACCTTTGATTAATCTTCAATCAGTAATTAACTACCCTTAATTACTTTCATTAACTAAATTAATTACTTCCTCAATTAATTTCTTTTAATTAATCCCTTGATTAATTCACAAGTAATTAAACTCAAATTACTTTCCTTAATACATAACCAATCAATTAATTACTTCAAGTAATTATCTTATTATTTACTTCCTAAATAATCATACCTTACTAATTACATTAAGTAATTATTTATCAAAACATCTCTTGATTTTTTCTAAATTAATTAAACTTAATTAATTAACTTAACTAAATCAAATTAACTTAATTAATTACAATAAGTAATTAATTCTTAATTACTTCTATTAAGTAATTCATTTAAAACAAATTCTATAATTGATTATCTTTAAATTAATCAATCTAATTAATTATTAAAATTAACCACATTAATTATTTATTAATCCATAGTTAATGATCTTCATTAACAATTATTTAATTACTTTTCTTAAGTAATTAACTTGGATTAATTTTTATTAATTTTAAATTAATAAATCTTAATAACCAATTATTTAATCTCTAATTATTTATTAATTAAGTGTTAATCATAACTTAATTAATCTCCAATTATTTTATTAATTAATATAATCATTAATTAATATTCTAATTTATAATCCCTAATTACAATTTAATCATTCCTAATTAATTTATCTTAATCATAAATAAATTAGTTTTAATCCTTAAATTACCTATTTAATTAATCCAAATGATTAATTAATCAAATAAATTAATTATCCATTAATTTCCTCACAAATCATTAAGTCTTAAGAAAACATTTCCTTATAATGATATTTATCATTTAAAACATATTTGAAATATTTAACTTTCAAATTTCCTTTAAATTCCATTTTAAATATGAGATTTAAAATGAATAAAAATTTAAACTTAACAAACTTTAAAATCCATTTACAACTCTTAAATCATATGGTGGAGAAATACTAATTTTGTAAAAGAACTTAAGAATTTAAATCAATTTACTTTTAAATTCTATCCTTTTAATATCATTTTAACAATTAAAGTTATTAAACCATTTTTAATTTAAAAACCTTCTTTTATTTCAAAACTGAAATACAGATTTAATACTAATTCCAGATCAAAACTTAGATCAAAACTTACTTGCAAACTTAAAACTTCATCTTTCTAAATTCAACTATATAATCATTTTTAAAGGTTGCTAAATATTCTAAATTTCAACAACTTATTATAATTTTGAACTGAGATTCAAATTTAACTTAAATCAGTTTTAAACTTAGACTTAAGACTTGTTTAAAACTTTTACTTAACCTATTAAATTTTGTTTTAAATTTTTAAACAGTTTAGTTTTAAAAATCTGGAAACCAGACTTTTACCCGAGACCTTACAAAATCTCTTCGAGTCAAAACCTAAATACTTCGAGCATCTCACAAAACAAACCCGAGGAAAAACTTGAGTCCCCCTCTGTTATAAACCCAGACTTCACCAGAAATAGCAGTGCACCGTGCACATGCACGGTGACTTTAATCGCCTCCGACCATCTCCGATGGTCTTCCCTCATCGGCAACCTCCTTCATACTCAACTACGATCATCAGATCACTCTATAATTCTCGAAATCGAATTCGAGGCCTTCAACCAAACCTGGAACAACTGGAACCTCCTTCAACCAAAGTCTGGAACTGTCTCGCCTCCGCAACCTCGGCCACCAGAAGGTCAGCAACTCCAGCTACACATTCGCCAACTACCCCTGCTATCATCACCTAAACCTCATAGCACTCGATTAACTAGAGGAGACGTGCCGATCCACAAACCCAACCTAGTTAAAACTAGGGTTCTAAACAAAAATTGGTCGCCTCAGCCACCACGACTCCTAGATCACCATCCTGACATTTTTTCTGACCCCTCCGATCACTCCTCTATCACCAACGAGAATTCCGACCATGCCGAGCCACTAGATCACCAGAGACAACCCATAACTCCAAAATTGATCAAACAGGGACTGCTCTTTCATCCCTTAATTAAAAATCATAATTTCTTTCTTAAAATTCATGTCTGGAGTTAAGGATTTAATTTATGTTCCTGAATTGATAAATTAAATTATTTGAATTTTCACCTATATAAATCTTGCTCTGTTGATTTTTACCCAGAGCCATTTCAAGTATATTTGTCTTAAGTAAAATTCTAAATTATACTTTATGATGAAATAATCTGATTTTGTTTAAGTTTCAAATCCAAACCTAAACTAAATCAAAAAGGTAATGATTTTGAATCAAACAGAAACTTGAAATTCAAAGAATCATGAATGCTACAGGAAACCAACATACACACATTCTATATATCCACATAACAAATAATTCATTCATACACAAAACATACCTACTTTCCAGAAATTAACATGCAACAGATGACAGACACTTTAACTTCTAAAATAAGTGATGTTACTCATAGATTTGAGAAGGCAGAGTAGAGCATCTAATTGTTAACAGCATACATACTATAAATATTCACATCAGATTCTATTTATATTTGCAATACTTATTCATTTCAATTATACTAGCATGCAATCCTATTTTACTTTATGTTTTAAAAGTTACTCACATGATTAAAGATGAAACAGAGGCAGACTTAAGCTTTTGAAAACTTGAATTGTTGAATCTTTAAATTGCTTTAAATCTACATGCAAGTTGGCTTCCAGTTTTGAAAAGAATGCAGCAGTTGCTTGTTATTGAAACATGCAGAGATGACTTGAAGCCTTGTTGAAGATGACTCAGATTCAAAACAGAGATGAAAATGCTTGCAGGCCTTTTGATTTCCATCTCAGGTTTGAAGAAGATGTTCTGGTTTTGGTTGAAGAAATGATACAGGTTTTTGGGTTTTGATTTTGGTTTGAGGAATGAATTGATTATTGAGAGTTGTTACTGATTTGTTTCAGCTGAAAACAAATCTTCTTAATTTTGAAAAAAATGAAGATTAGAAAAGAAGATAAAGGAGTGAAGTATGTGTTTATATAGGATAAAATGATTTATTTATGAATTAAAAGAAAATCAAAAATAAAAAGAACACTTGTCATAAACATTGATTACTTAAATTACACTTGTTAAAACAAGGCATTAGATAAAGACACATGTCTTTTAAGTAATTACTCATATTTCTATTTATTTTAAAAGTATATAAAAACCTTTTCTTATTTATTAAAATACTTATCTATATATATAACTTTTTAAAAGAACAAAACTAATTTATATTTATAAATAAAAGTTTATACAAATATTCTAAAATTCCAAAACAATTTAAATATCTATTCTTTTGAATTTCAAAACTTAAATTAAATTCAAATCAAATTAAATCCTAAGATTCAATTTAAAAATTAAGTTAACTTATATATATTTACATACTATTTATTCAAATTAAAATAACAATTCCCTTTAGCATTTAAAATTCATACATGTTAAAAATAATACATTATACTTATTATTTGAAATTAACATATTTTATAATTTAAACAAGAGATTATATTATCAAGAAATATTTTTAAAAAAAATAAAACAAACCATTTTGTAAATCTTATTTATTTAAACTTAAGTTAAAAATATATCTTAACCAATTAAAAGATTTATCTAAAGTATATTTAAAACTAAAATGTTATTTATTTAAATAACTTTAAAAAGTCCAGATTAAACTAAATCTAAATTTCCAATTTACCAAAGCTTCTATTTACAATATATATAAATAAATATATATATTCAAATAGAAAATATCTTATTAGATTTTAAAAGATAAAATTACCAATTAATACTAATTTAATCAGATTATTAAATTAAATTCAAATTTTATTATCAAAGATTATCCATATCAATTTAATTATTCAACAGATTATTAAATTGATATTGTCAAAATTTCCGGGATATTACACGGACCATTTTAGTTAAGAAGAAGAGGTAGAAGAAGAAAAATAGAAAACAACAACAGAATCTCTCATACGCAGCGGAATAAACTATAATAGGTAATAACAGATCTTTACACAAAAAGAAATCTATATCTGTTTATATATACATCATCCCAATACATCATCAGAGTACATCACATCAATATCATACAACTGGACAGTAATCATATCTTGTCCTCACAATCTGAATACACAGCGGAATATATAACTCAAATATGAAAGTACGTATCGCCATCCAGCTCCACAGCATCATTTCCTGTAATTTATAATACTCGGTCTGACCCGAGCATCATATAAAAAAATACCCGAGTCAGTCTGGAATACCAGCGTGAGAAAATCACACTCAAATTGATTATTAAAGTTTCAAATCTTTTGAAAACAAAAGCATCTCGTAAGACCACGCCACAAATAAACATGTCGGGTTTTTACCTTACAATAGCTAAAACACTTTATATCAATATCCTCTGATATTATAATAGTGTCTACAGAAAGTAAAATAGAATCTAGCTGAAATGCTTGCATCTCACATTTCAACAATAGTTGGGCACAATCAAAACCGTACAGGCACGTAGGGAGAATGGATTTCCAACGAATGACTAGGCACTGGGGTACCACCTATCACAGTACGTGGCCTAGATCACCGTACCGAGGAGTACGCCCGCTCCCCTGCAACACAAGGTCGGAACCATCCCTTACTGGATGATCCCGAATAAAATCACCCCACGGTTGGGATCAGCAACCGCACCACTAAGCCGAAATAAAAAGGGACATCTAGACAGGGATGACCTTACCCTCTAGTGGGAGCTACCCACGAAGCCTTGCTGCATAACCCCTGATTTTCAGTCATTCCCGGTTGATGAGGTTCGAGGCTAAACGATACCTTTTAGAGAACATATCCCTTAGAATGCCCATCGTCCGCTGACGATGTTTCGCAAGCATTCGTCCATACCAGTCCGTCCTGGGTTTGAACGGAACCGAAGGCACTACTCCTACTACATCCATTTTGGAAATATCCTCAGGATTAGTAGCGACTAGCCCTTGCACTTCACAGCTCCATCTTCGACTCCGAACACGTTACACGAAACGTACAAACCGGATCGAAGTGGTATTCGAGTCTCCAGACCTAGAATCCCGGTATACGGAAACTCGATCCCGGTTTCTTCGAAACGATCAGCGCATTGGCCAATATTGATAGTCGGTTATTTAACTATCAATTAACATCCACAAGCAACCATCACACAATAAATAATTTCCCACATTATTTATTTGCCCAAATATCTTTCTAAGATATATTTCCAAATTTCCAAATTCCTTTTGAAAACAATTTCAAACAGTTTCCGCTTACGGAATACATTTCCAAATATTTATTTCTCTGAAACACCAAGTACAAAACACTTAGATTTTAAAATAATTTAAAAACACTTTATTTTAAATATATCTTATAACATTGAAATTAAACTACTTTAGTACTTTATTAAAAATATATACTTTAAAATAAACCACTTTATAAATATAAACTAAATTTCTCCTTTTAAAACATAATAGCAAATCACTTTTATATAATTACTACAATAATATTTTTTTTTTAAAATACTTACTTTAAAAAGTTAACATTTAAAAATAATAAATTTTCTAAAACATGCTTTTTAAAACATATTAAAACTTTTAACTTATATTAAAAACTACCTTGAAAACGTACTTGGCTATCCAGAGAAATACACTTCTCATTTCCATCCTTTAAAAATAAATCAACATTTATTTTAAACCAATTCATATCCCTTTATAAATTCCCACCTTGAATTTATATTTTCTAATATCCACTGATATTTTATTTTACTTTATAAACCCAGTTTATAAATTCCAAAATCTCATTTCTCTTCTAAAATTCCAATTTTAAACAACTAAATCAATTTCCAACTGATTTTCCAATTTACTTTACTTTACTTTGAAATAAATTTCCTTTACTACTTCATTTATTTCAAAATACATTATCTTTTAGATTTATTCCTTTATTTGAGTTAAAACCCTTTTTAACCGAAAATACCAATTTTAAACTTCCAAAATTCCTTCTTTAGCCTTTAATTAAATTTAATTCTTACATTCAAAATAAATCCTTTATTCTTAAAATTTAATATCACTTTAGTTTAAAGTTAATATTTCCTTTGTTATTTCGAAATTCCCTTATTCCAATTCACTTGAATTATTTACTTAAAATTTACTCTTTTATTTCTTTCAAAATCCAATTCAATATATTTTGATAACTCCTTTTTATTGAAATATTCAATCCAACCATATCATCCAATATTTCAATCATCAATAAAATCATCACAGGATATCAATATTCATAGAACAGAATATCAAATAATCTAAATAATTTTGAGGAATCCAGTTGGATCCCTCCAACCTGTTTCCCTGCATCCACAAACGTTAGCACAATACCAATTCCACTTCAAAGTGGAATATCGCGGTATATGGGTTTTATAAAATATCATCCGCTATTATGCGGCGCATAGGGTCTCATCCGCTATATAATGCGGGAATATCAACAACTCCAATATATACATATGCCAATATATATATATATTGGTATATACTACTATATATAGTATAGCACATCAATCAATGCAATCATCCAATCAATTATTTAAATTTAACCATTTAAATTTAAATTCAACTGAGTGAGATTAACTCACCTTTTGCCCCTTCTATTTTGCAATTCAACCCAAATCAATAGTCCTCTTCACGATGCCAGACCTTGAATACATATTATATGATTTCATTAATATTCAAACAATTTGGACAAATCAATTTCTTTCTAATAAATTTTATTTTACTTAATAAGGTAATTTTCCCGTTATCAAATAATTATATATAAGTTAACTAAATAAATTTATTTCCACGATTTCTCAAATCTTGTTTGACCATTTACAGTTTATTAATATTCCAAATAAATCAGGAAATAAATTCCTATCTATTTCTCTAAGTCAAACTAAAATTTAATTTATCTAAAGATTAAATTTTAAACTAACTTTATATAGATACTTCAATGTCTAAACCCTTATATATTTTTCTCTGACTTACATAGGTTTAACCCGACAACCTTACTTTATATAAATTCATTTAATTACTGAAACAACTTCGAACAAATCAACTTATCACTTTTCAATTAAATTTACTTAATTTTAATGATCATTACTAACTTAGTTAAGGTTTTCTGCCTATTTAAAATTCAAAGATATGTTATATACATGTAAATTTAAGTAGACATGGAAGTTACCTCACTGCCACGTTCGAAATCGAACGAATCTGGGTCTCAACTGTACTAACGTGGAGCCCCTATCAGCTCGCGACTTCATCGATGCCGCCCCCACGAATCCGAGCTCCCACCTCGCATGCTGTCGTTCGCGATTCCGATTCCAAACCCTAGCTCTTCTTGCTCGCGAAACCCCAGGCCGCCATCGCCTTGTCGCCTCAACTAATTAGCAGTGACAGTATAAAAGGACTGTAGCCGGGCTTCAAATCAGCAGTAGAAAATATCGCGTAGGAGGAGGATGAGCCGCGATGGCTGATGGAATAGCTGAGTACGCAGCGACGATTATCTCGAAGGCGTCGATTTTTGAAACCCCAGTTTCTCTCGGTTTCAAGCCTCACGATATGGAGATTAATATTGAACCGTAACTTGATTTAAGGAGGAAGAACAAATTGATTTTGATTTCGATTGCCCCCTTTCTCTTCTCTTTTTAGTATCGAACTCGTGAAAATGAAAAAAAGGAAACGAAGATATCCACCACTATTTTCTCTTTGAAATTTTATTTTTATAAAATTCTGCAACGTGCTTATTAAAAGAAGAATGGAGAAGCCAAGTGGGAATGTTGGCGTGTTTAAAACATTACACGTGTTGAGTTGTTTATTTCTTTTAAGGGGGACGCGTGTTCTACCAGTTGAACACGTTTTTAATTGATATAAAATTTCAAAACATAACAAACCATTTTTAAAGCTGATTCCAACACTTCTATCCACTTCAGTATTATCTATATAAATTTTATAAGTCTTCAAATTCAAATTATTTTTAACAGGCTTAAAGCTCCAGATTCAATAATTTACCAATTTCGATAATTAAATTCAACAATTAATTATCCAATAATTAATGATATTTGAAATTCAAGTTAAAAAAATTTAACCTTTGAATATTTAAAATAAATTAAATATTCACATTTCAAATATTCAAAAATTCCGGGTCGTCACATTCCTCCCCCCTTAAAAGAATTTCGTCCCCGAAATTACTAGTTAAGAGGAATGATTCAATCCCCATTAACTATTTCCTTAACCCAAATAGTTTTAACCATCTCCCAAAACAAATCCTTTATTAATGATACACTAATCATTTTTTAAACTTCCCAAACTTATTCATAAGTTCAACCCATACCACCTACTTATCCATTCAAATTTAAATTTGAATTCAAATTTTAACTTATCAAAATTTTCCAAAATTTTTCTAACTCCCTAAATTTCCGAAAAATTTCGCCAGCGTCTCCTTTGCGCAGCTAGCTCGGTACTACTACAAAATGGCTCTATGGCCTCCCAATCTCAAAAAGAAAACAAAAAGCCACGTGGCTGGATCCAAAACCCAATCAGATTTCATATAGAAATTCAAATACATACCTTTTTGTCGGGCCATCAAATTTTATCTTCTAAATCAAAAATCCCAATTTATCCATTGCTTTTATACACCTGTATATCCTACTAAGCAATAATATTCAATCACAAATCCAAAGTCATTTTATACTTTCCTTTACAAATTTTCAATATTTGTTTTACTTAAGCCCGTACGATGCACATATATCATCCGTACGCAATATCACATTCGATCGCTCAATCGATCACACAATCTCACTTCCGAACTAGTATCGTCCACCCGACTTCCTAGTGCGGACTCAGATCTGGTTTCTTGATCAGAAACCGTCATTCTCCTTGCATAGACACAAACTATGATAGAGAATATCCAGAATCAATCAACAATCCATATCTAGGCTCGCCATCGAAAATCGAGTGAAACATTTCAACTCGGATCGATATATCTATCCCGAAATTCTGTGTTCGAATCCGGATCAAATAGCTATGCGAATAAATAATATACGTACACCTTACGTATTAATTTCAATTGATTATCAGTTATATCAATTCTCTTTTATTCACATTCCTTTTTGATTGTTATCCCCTTATTCACAACTATCCCATTTTACAACTTCAGTTTTAGTCTTCATTCACTATTCACTTAGTATATTTTTTTATTTATTTTTCCACTCCAAAATTACTAAGTATATTTCCAATAAAATTTTTCTTAAGAATTTCATTCTTCAATTCTTAAGTTCATATAAATTTTCTTATATTTATTTACTACTTCACCGCCGAAGTGTATATATTCAAATTGAACTCCCAATTTCATATGAATTTCAATTTACTTCAATTTACCACTTCATTTCAAATATAAATACTTATTCCACATTTTCATTCAGATTTTCATTTCTAAAAATTTTCCTAAATTCAATTCATCTCCAACTTCTGAATATTGAATTTTATTTAGCTCGAAAACAATCCAAGTTAATTCATTCAATAACTATTTCCCAACTTATTTAAACCACTCCTCTGTTGAGTTCAGTTTCCATTCAACATTTACTTAAGTCAATAACTTAAGTTTATTTTCCATTCAACCAACCCTTTTAAAGTTTATTTCCATCTTTCATTTGATTCTTATTTAATCAAATTCCATCCATTTATTTATTTAATATAAGTGGTTCATTCACTCAATCATTATGAATTTTATTTCCCATACTGAATTCATCTGGAATTATTTTATCAATAACCAGGTCATTTCCAATTTATTTTCACTTATTTGGATTTCACTCGTAATTCAAACCATCACTGTGTTAATCCAATTTCATTAACTCATAATTTAATTTCATTAACTAATTTATTATCAAATTAGTTCCTCCGCTGGTTAAAATTAAATACTTGCTTTTTAAATCCAAAATATCACTTTACTTAATTATCTTAAGTTCAATTTATTTTATAATTCAAGTTTGGATCTATTTAAAAATTAAGATTGCTCATCTTAGTCGTTTCCATTTGATAATTACAATTTCAAATTATAACTCTTAATGGTTCAAAGAAATGAATTCCCCTTTATGGCTTACAATTTCATTTCTATTCATAAGTTTTAACTTACTTACTTAAGATCTAGGACTATTCATTTAAGTCCATTTCCATCTTTACAATCAAATCTCAAATTATTTCACTTAAGAACTTAAGAATATGAATTTCTTTACACAATTATAAGCATTTTACACTACCCTTATATTCAATTCAATTCGACTTCAACTTATTTACATTTAATTCCATTCCAATTCTCAATTTTTATTTAACTTATCTTAAGTTAAATTCAAATATATTTTATTCACCTTCATATACTCGAATTAAATTTTAATTCTAGAATACAATTTTATACAAGTTTTACAATTCATTCACCTTCAAGTTCTCTAACTCTTTTATCTACCAGCTTATATTACTCATTGAGTTAATTTCATCTCATAACTATAATCCCAGAATTTAACTTTCATTCCTTTCTTATTTCAATCAACTTCATTCTATACTTTATATTGTTGATTCATTTAAATTTCCACATTTAAATTTCAAATAGAATTTTCAGAATCCAATTGCCCGATTTTATTCCAAAAACCATTTTGAATCCATAAATAACTCATACATATCTGGTATATCACCTCAAATCCCAATTTCCAAAATAATCTGCTTTTACCAAAAAAATTTCCCTTTGAATTTCAAAACCAACCCAATTCACAATCGTTTCCAATTTAAAACAGTTTGGTAGCAATTTCTCTTTTAGAAACTCGAAAATGAACATCGATGATGCTGCAGTCATCACCGAAATTATTTTCCAGCGACCGAAAGAGAATTTAATGCTTTTATCACTTTAAAACATTTCAAACATTTTTAAATTCCAAATCCCACCAGATATGAATTCAATTTCAAAAATATTCATGAAATAATATCACCATTATTTCCCCAAAACCTTTGAAACTATTTTAAATCCAAAGGAATTTAAATCTTTCCCAAAACAAAAATCCATCCAATTTTTATATCCAAACATTACTCTGGAATTCTATCACATTTTATTCCAAGTTATAAGACACATTTACAATTTACATTTACAAATTTCATTTGTTTATGAATTTATCTCATTTGATTATAAATCACATTTGTAATTCACATTTGTATACAAAGTTTATTTCAATTTATAAATTGCATTTATAATCTACATTCTCAAATTCCATTTTGTTATATAAATTTATTCTTCAACTTAGGTTATAAGTTTTCAATTTCTACTCAATAATGAGACTAACTCATTATTGTCATTTTCTAACAACCAAGCATCCAAATATATATCTATAATAATTTCAAATAATTATTTCTTTTATATACAAAATAATTTGGGCAAATTTATTTCATTCACCCTATTTAAAACAATATTGTGTCGAACTGTTCTATTCAAGTGTTTAGAAACCCCTTCGATACAGTTGTACAGACTGTGCCGACGAAGGTTCATATGCCACTCAATAAACCAACCAACACAATATAAAACTGTAACGACCCGACTTTCTTTGCCCAGAAAGACGCATCGTTATGAAGAAAGAAAGGGATAGAAGAAGAAAAGAAAAGAAGAGAGAACAACAACAATATCAGAATCTCACAGCGGAACGAAACAAAATATAATATATCACATAACTATTACATAGTCTTTACATAATCAGAGTTACACAACTTATACAACAAAATAGACAGTTATAATTTCTGTCTATTATACAACTCAAGATACAATTCAAAAGACTCAGATCAACCAACACAGCGGAATACTATCTATCTACGAATGCTGAAGCCTCCTGCTCCATATCTCCTCCATAGATTCGTCAAAGCTAACCTGAATCCCTTGGCTACTCGTAAAAATTTGAGTACCCAAGAGTTTATAAAACAGAAATAAACACTTGGGTCAGACATGGGTCTGGTGTGAGTAAACGGGTTAAAATTGTTTAACTTCAAAACCTTTTGGAAACAAAGGTATCACGTAAGACTCCCCACAAATAAACATGGGTAAGTTTTTACCTTACGCTAACTAAAACGTTTGATAGGAAATCCAGTTATATTATAATAGGGTCTAGGGTTTTCAAGTAAAATACAGAAATAGCTGAAATGCTTACATCTCACATTCCAACATAGTTGGGCACAACTAATACGTACGGCACTTATTGGAGTTTGGATTCCATACAATGGCAGGGCTACTGGGGTACCGCCCGTCACAGTACGTGGCCTAGATCACCGTACCGAGGAGTACGCCCGCTCCCCTGCAACACAAAGCCGGAACCATCCCTTACTGGATAATCCCGAACAAGACAATCCCGTAGTTGGCGCGACCAACCACACACTAAGCCGAATAAAAGAAAAGGGACCTCTAGACAGGGATCTATCTTGCTCTCAGTGGGTGCTACCCACGAAGCCTTGCTGCACCTCCCCTGTTTTAGCCATTCCCGGTTGATGAGGCTTGAGGTTTACGATTACCTTTAATCAGAACATATCACTTAGAATGCTCATCGTCCGCCTGACGATGTGCTGAAAGCATTCAATCCATACAAGTTCGTTCCGGGTTCGAACGAAACCGAAGGCATTATCTCGTTACACTCGTTTTGGAATCACCCTCAGAGTTAACGACAATAACCCTTGCACTCTAAATCTTCATCTTCACTTGAGATTCACGACCTATCGTTAATTTGGATCGATGTGGTATTCGGGTCTCCAGACCTGGAATACCGGTATACGGAAACCCGATCCCGGTCTCATCGAAATCCAAAACGTATCTTTTAAGGCCAAGTTGTTTTAAAGGTTTAAACAATTTAACTTATCTATACAGATAGATAATTCACAAGTTACAATTGATAATCACATTATCAAATGATTCATAACAAAATAGGTAATTCATCTCAACATCACAATAGTTAATCTATATTACCATCATAATGCAAACAAGCATTCATATCACACCACATTACTTATCTCATTTCTGAGATTACATCCATTCAAGACAATCAATGTCATTCATTCTTATATAAGCAATGATTTACTTAATCACAACATAATTAATTTAAAATGAATTAAATTAACTATCTCTATCTTTAATTAATTTAAAGTGAATTAAATTAATTACTTCATCTCTTAATTAATTTAAAATAAATTAAATTAATTACTTCATTATAAATCATTAATTAATTACAAATAAATTAATTAATCATTCTCTAATTATCCACTTAATTAATCACCTTGATTAATTATACTTTAATTACATTTAAGTAATCAACTTTAATTAATTTCACAAATTAATTATTCTTAACCAAATACAGTAATTAACATTTAATTACTTCATTTATTAATTAATTATAATCAATTACTTTAATCCTTAATTAATTATAATTAATTACTTATAATCATTTATCATTTGATTAATTAATCTTGATTAATCAATCCTTAATTACATCATTAATTAATTATAACTAATGATCCCTAATTACAATCTTTAATTATTTTACTAATTACATTAAGTATTTATTCTTAATTAATCCATAATTATTAATCACCTTGATTGATCTAATCCAGTAATTAACTTTATTTAATAAATTATTAAATTATTAACAAGTGATTAACTCTTAATCATTTCCATTAAATAAAATAATTATCCTCTAATTACTTTATTAAATAATTCCCCTTTTTACTAAATTACATTCAGTAATTATTCCTTAATTACTTCTTCAAGTACTTATACTTAATTAATTTATAAGTGATTATCTCAATTAATCACTAATTAATTCTTTAGTTAATTATTTAACTAATTATTTAAAATTAATTAAATAATTTCTTAACTACTTATTCTTAAAGATCTTATTTAAGAAAAATCATTATCTTAATTTAGTTATTATCTACTCTTAAATCATTTCAATAATTTAATTACCCTTATTAATTTCACATATTAAATATCTTTAATTAAATCAAAATCTCTTAATTACTTTAAGGATAACTCCTTATTACAATTGATTTACTAAATTCTTATCATTTACTTTATTTAAATTAAAACACTTTAGAAATCAATTATAATTAAAACATTATAAACTTCTACTCAACTTTTAAAATCTTTAAACTTTCCAAAGTTATTAAATTAACTTTAATACAAAAACATTTTAAAATCTACTTATATACCCCAAAACAAACTTATCTATTTAAATATTAAAGCTTGTTAAAACATTTATTTTAAAACCATTTATTTTACAAGTGAAAACTTGTTTAACTTTGCTTTTAAAAACTTAAACATTCTGTTCCATTTAAACAACTTAAACCTGAGCAAACCCCTAAGAACTGAAGCAAACATGAAACCCGAACCCACCCCTCTTGCTTCGAGTAGAACTCGACCATCCCCGAACGAAAACCCGAGCTCCTGTTCTCTTCTTCCCCAACTCATTTCCAGATGCACACAAATGTACACGTGCACGTGCACGACGCCCCTGGCCGCCGACGATCCTCACTCCGGTCTCCAATACATCGCTCTCGACCGCGGCAACAACATCGACAACCCAGAAAACCTCCATTCGATCGAACAACGAATCGACCCCTAAACCCAACAGCCTGGGAACGAACGTCACCAGAAAACTCACCTCTCCGATGATCTATGCCACGATAAACCTCGCCATCACAACCCTAGCTCCGCCTCACTCCCCAGTACCTCCAGAACCACGTGCGGTCGACTCCGGTAACCTCTCGATGCCGCGAAACCCATATGACCTTCGTCGACCAAAAACAGAAACGAAGCCCTAACTTGATCAATTCCGATCACCACACCTAACTATAAATTCTCGAGTGATTTTTCCTATGATCCTCACCTCCTACTCCACCTTCGTGCCCAGCTACGACTCCCAAATCGTCGCCGTTCATCTCCGATTGGTCGAAATGCCCAAATCAGATAAACTCAAAATCCCCTTCAATTACCAAACTATAAATCATGATATATATACTAAAATTCATGATTTCCTATAGTGAATTCAATTATGCAATTCAAACTCAAATTTGAATCAATTAATTTTTGACTCACTTTAAGATTTTACTGTAAATTATAAAATTTGAACTAAATATCCATTCTAAAAACCTAAAACTATTTTTAGATGGAAGGTTACCTGATTTCAAACATCTTTTGTTTACAGATCATAAGCAAATTCGAATTAAAAATGGAGTTATTGATCTTATTAGAGAAATGATATCTGTTAATATCACACAGAGCTCATATAAACTATACAGACATTCAAAACTGTATAATTCAAGCATGCATCCAATTTTAATTCCAATATCCAGATAACAGAAGATGTTCATTCACAAGAACGAGCAGAAATTCAAGATTAAAAACTGTTTTTTTTTAAAATTCATTTACTCACCTTAATATCAAAACAGAGAGACAGGCTTTTAAATTTCTGATTTCTGGAAACTGCTCTTGATTTTGTTATTGAGATTTGAAACCCTTTTGCATGCTTTATTTATGTTGAATCTGGTGTTGAAGTTGCTGTTGAACTTCATTTGCATGTTGAATTACAGAGCTTGATTTAGTTGCTTGAACCCAGATTGAAGATGAGATAATTGTTTGATTTTACTTTCTTTTGATTTTGGTTTCAGTTTTGATTTTCTATTGAATTTAGAAAGATGGAAAGAAAAGAAGATGGAGGAAGAATAGATTCGAACTGAGAAAATGAATACAGGTTTCTCTAACATATGTTATTCTGTAACATTATATTAATTTAATTTAAAGAAAATAAAAATCTTGCCACTTGTATTTTTATTAGTATTACAAATGTCCCAACTTGGTTTATGTGTTTACAAGTGTTATTATCATGTGTTAAGATACTAACACATGTCCTAAGTAATTTTAAAATTTTTTTTATTTAATTTAAATGTTAATATAAAACTTACTTTTTTAGTTACTTAATTAATAAATATTAGTTTACCTTTAAAAGAAAATATGTTAAAACTAATTATAAATATAAATAAATTCCTTATTCATGTATTTTAAAGTCTAGAACATTATATAACCATTTAAAATTTAACACTTTAAAGAAAACTAAAATAAAACTTTGATTAAACCCCTTTTTAAACTATCACATTTAAAATAAACAATTGTCTTATATTTTGAAAACAATTGAATTAAATCTAAATTAACCTTTTGAAAAATGTTAGATTATAAAACAAAGCTTTTAAAATCACAATTTATACATATATATTTATCAATAGATTTAATTAAATTTCAAACAATCCAAATTATAACATATATATACATATATATTACAAATTTGAAAATTCATCTTTAATTTAAAACAAAAGATATCCTATTCACAATATATAACAATATATATATTATAAATAGATTAAAACTTTATTAGCTTTGAAAATAAATCTTATCAATATTGCCAGATTAAATATTTATTAACTTTTAAAAGATTAAATTATCAATACAGATTATTAAATTTAAATTGCCTAAAAACCCGGGATATCACATTCCTCCCCCCTTAAAATAATTTCGTCCCCGAAATTAAAAGCAAAGTTAATTTAATAATCCAACAAATATTTTAATTTCAAACACAAACCTATCATCCAATTTCTAACAACCAAAGCAACCAATCAAACAATCTAATCTAACTAACTATTCTGATATAAATCAGAATAGACTTCATAATACTATCTCGAGTTTTCCCGAGTAAAAATCACCGGGAGACTCGCTCTACAGAAGCTAAATAAACTACACACCATAATCCAGAGCTCCTCTCTTCTTTAGATTCACCAATCTGAACAAAATATCAGATCATACCCAAGTCCAACTCAACTTCCAAATCCATCTGAACTGCAGATTCTACAATCAATAATAGATCATACACGTACTCCCTCAGAGATACGTGAAATAGAATGGATTCCAGATATCCAAACTGGTCATTCAACCCTGTAGACAAAGAATTACTCCTCTCAAGAACACAAGAAAATTCCAAAATACCCAAAATACTTCTGAGTTAACTTTCCCGACTTATCAAATCTTATAGCTCTTATAATTGGAGAAAAATTTAAACAGTTTCCAATTTCCAATTCCGAATTCCAAACTCTGACTCATATCTGCATAGCTCACCAGACGATCCCGAGCTATCTCATCTCTTCCTGATCAACTTAATCTTTGCTGATGCTTTTTGAAACAATTAGACCAAGAACAAAATGATTTCCAGATCCTATCAACAAGATGATATTCCAAAATCTACTGAAATCCACAAACTCTACTCCACAAGAAATAGAAGACTGAACTTCCTTCTCCAGATTCCAGAAAATTCTATACCCACTTAGAAATTCACATAAACTCCTTGTAGAAATCTGAGGTTACTTCCTTTCTTGCACAGCTACTACCTTTGCTTTTGCTGCACAACTCTGATTTTGAAAATAGATGAGAATGTCGATGAACTCGAGCACAAACTAGATCCACAAACAAGCGGAAACATTGGTTATCTTAAAGACATAACCAACTTCTCAAAGAATAGACTAGTCCTCGGTCAAGGGTACTGTCTTCAGCTATCCTTGGCTAGAGGAAACTCGAAACTAGAAACAGAAGAGAAAACATAGATACTCCATAAAATTCCAAGATGCTTCACCAATCCTTCTCTAGGAACAAATCGATGTAACTAAACCTTTGACCTCTTCGATAACTTTTACTTTCTCTTGAGATGTCTCAACTTCATACAAAAGATTACTCAAGATGAACTCTCAAACTAATCGCAAGTCACTTTTGCGATCCTACCTAGTTCGGATTCCAAAGATACTATTCTCTCTTTACCAATTAAAACAGCCTTAAACTTTTCCAAACAAGGTTAACCCTTCAAGAAAAACTTCACCACCTACTCGGACTGCTGATAGAAGAACCGCAAAGATTCCGGGACCATCGAAGAAACGGACCACACTGCTGCTTCCAAATTCTATCTCTGGGACACTGCTAAGCCAGAAAATCTTCTCGACAGCACACCGAACACTTCGAGCTGTACTGCTACCACAGCTAACCAAAAACTTCTAATCCAAAGGCTTCTCAAAACTAAAACCATCAACAAACCTCTCAACGAATCTCCGAGATGGCAGACATCCAAAAGAAACTCGGGCTCCAAACCAATCGCCAATAACTTACTCTTCTTAAGGGAATAATGAGACCATGTCCGAAGAACAACTAATCGACCTTAGTCCCATACTTCAAAATAGACAAAACTCTCTTACTTGATATTAGAGAATTCCTATACAGTCGAGTCTTTCCTACGGTAGACATCAACTGTTCCTCCAATACCTTCTTAATCTTGTTCCAAAAGAAAATCTCCTTCGGGAACATCCATAGATACTGCGTCTTATCACACAACTGCTCCTTCCTGAAGTCGCCAAGCTACCATCACTTGCTTCTGTTCTCTGACAGATCCAACTCTACTCATCCAACTCCTAAGATGAACTCCGAACTTTAACAGGTTTCCTTCAGAGATTGTGAAATCCTTACACAACTGTAAAGTTCACTCGAGACGGTATTAGGTCTACAGTCTCGACAAATACACTTCCAACCTCAACACTCAGACTCCTAATCCTAGATGATAAATTATTATCATCCCAACCAATCATTATAAATACCATATACATTTAAAATGATATTTTTTTTTTATATAGAAATTATATCTGGGTAAAATTATTTCATCTACCTTTTTAAAACAATATTGTGTCCGTTGGCCTGGTCAAGTGTTTAGAGATCCCTATCAATAACGTTAGCTACTCGTATTGACCAGAATCCATATACCACTCAACCGATCAATTAACACAATATAAAACCATTTTATATAACTAACAAATACGCGCTCTCGTATATATATATATACACTCAAACAGGTTGCTACAGATCCTATCTCTAATGAACAACCCTTCCGAACCTAGGTATTCACTCAACCTAGTGCTCTGATACCAATTGTAACGACCCGACTTTCTTTGCCCAGAAAGACGCATCGTTATGAAGAAAGAAAGGGATAGAAGAAGAAAAGAAAAGAAGAGAGAACAACAACAATATCAGAATCTCACAGCGGAACGAAACAAAATATAATATATCACATAACTATTACATAGTCTTTACATAATCAGAGTTACACAACTTATACAACAAAATAGACAGTTATAATTTCTGTCTATTATACAACTCAAGATACAATTCAAAAGACTCAGATCAACCAACACAGCGGAATACTATCTATCTACGAATGCTGAAGCCTCCTGCTCCATATCTCCTCCATAGATTCGTCAAAGCTAACCTGAATCCCTTGGCTACTCGTAAAAATTTGAGTACCCAAGAGTTTATAAAACAGAAATAAACACTTGGGTCAGACATGGGTCTGGTGTGAGTAAACGGGTTAAAATTGTTTAACTTCAAAACCTTTTGGAAACAAAGGTATCACGTAAGACTCCCCACAAATAAACATGGGTAAGTTTTTACCTTACGCTAACTAAAACGTTTGATAGGAAATCCAGTTATATTATAATAGGGTCTAGGGTTTTCAAGTAAAATACAGAAATAGCTGAAATGCTTACATCTCACATTCCAACATAGTTGGGCACAACTAATACGTACGGCACTTATTGGAGTTTGGATTCCATACAATGGCAGGGCTACTGGGGTACCGCCCGTCACAGTACGTGGCCTAGATCACCGTACCGAGGAGTACGCCCGCTCCCCTGCAACACAAAGCCGGAACCATCCCTTACTGGATAATCCCGAACAAGACAATCCCGTAGTTGGCGCGACCAACCACACACTAAGCCGAATAAAAGAAAAGGGACCTCTAGACAGGGATCTATCTTGCTCTCAGTGGGTGCTACCCACGAAGCCTTGCTGCACCTCCCCTGTTTTAGCCATTCCCGGTTGATGAGGCTTGAGGTTTACGATTACCTTTAATCAGAACATATCACTTAGAATGCTCATCGTCCGCCTGACGATGTGCTGAAAGCATTCAATCCATACAAGTTCGTTCCGGGTTCGAACGAAACCGAAGGCATTATCTCGTTACACTCGTTTTGGAATCACCCTCAGAGTTAACGACAATAACCCTTGCACTCTAAATCTTCATCTTCACTTGAGATTCACGACCTATCGTTAATTTGGATCGATGTGGTATTCGGGTCTCCAGACCTGGAATACCGGTATACGAAAACCCGATCCCGGTCTCATCGAAATCCAAAACGTATCTTTTAAGGCCAAGTTGTTTTAAAGGTTTAAACAATTTAACTTATCTATACAGATAGATAATTCACAAGTTACAATTGATAATCACATTATCAAATGATTCATAACAAAATAGGTAATTCATCTCAACATCACAATAGTTAATCTATATTACCATCATAATGCAAACAAGCATTCATATCACACCACATTACTTATCTCATTTCTGAGATTACATCCATTCAAGACAATCAATGTCATTCATTCTTATATAAGCAATGATTTACTTAATCACAACATAATTAATTTAAAATGAATTAAATTAACTATCTCTATCTTTAATTAATTTAAAGTGAATTAAATTAATTACTTCATCTCTTAATTAATTTAAAATAAATTAAATTAATTACTTCATTATAAATCATTAATTAATTACAAATAAATTAATTAATCATTCTCTAATTATCCACTTAATTAATCACCTTGATTAATTATACTTTAATTACATTTAAGTAATCAACTTTAATTAATTTCACAAATTAATTATTCTTAACCAAATACAGTAATTAACATTTAATTACTTCATTTATTAATTAATTATAATCAATTACTTTAATCCTTAATTAATTATAATTAATTACTTATAATCATTTATCATTTGATTAATTAATCTTGATTAATCAATCCTTAATTACATCATTAATTAATTATAACTAATGATCCCTAATTAAAATCTTTAATTATTTTACTAATTACATTAAGTATTTATTCTTAATTAATCCATAATTATTAATCACCTTGATTGATCTAATCCAGTAATTAACTTTATTTAATAAATTATTAAATTATTAACAAGTGATTAACTCTTAATCATTTCCATTAAATAAAATAATTATCCTCTAATTACTTTATTAAATAATTCCCCTTTTTACTAAATTACATTCAGTAATTATTCCTTAATTACTTCTTCAAGTACTTATACTTAATTAATTTATAAGTGATTATCTCAATTAATCACTAATTAATTCTTTAGTTAATTATTTAACTAATTATTTAAAATTAATTAAATAATTTCTTAACTACTTATTCTTAAAGATCTTATTTAAGAAAAATCATTATCTTAATTTAGTTATTATCTACTCTTAAATCATTTCAATAATTTAATTACCCTTATTAATTTCACATATTAAATATCTTTAATTAAATCAAAATCTCTTAATTACTTTAAGGATAACTCCTTATTACAATTGATTTACTAAATTCTTATCATTTACTTTATTTAAATTAAAACACTTTAGAAATCAATTATAATTAAAACATTATAAACTTCTACTCAACTTTTAAAATCTTTAAACTTTCCAAAGTTATTAAATTAACTTTAATACAAAAACATTTTAAAATCTACTTATATACCCCAAAACAAACTTATCTATTTAAATATTAAAGCTTGTTAAAACATTTATTTTAAAACCATTTATTTTACAAGTGAAAACTTGTTTAACTTTGCTTTTAAAAACTTAAACATTCTGTTCCATTTAAACAACTTAAACCTGAGCAAACCCCTAAGAACTGAAGCAAACATGAAACCCGAACCCACCCCTCTTGCTTCGAGTAGAACTCGACCATCCCCGAACGAAAACCCGAGCTCCTGTTCTCTTCTTCCCCAACTCATTTCCAGATGCACACAAATGTACACGTGCACGTGCACGACGCCCCTGGCCGCCGACGATCCTCACTCCGGTCTCCAATACATCGCTCTCGACCGCGGCAACAACATCGACAACCCAGAAAACCTCCATTCGATCGAACAACGAATCGACCCCTAAACCCAACAGCCTGGGAACGAACTTCACCAGAAAACTCACCTCTCCGATGATCTATGCCACGATAAACCTCGCCATCACAACCCTAGCTCCGCCTCACTCCCCAGTACCTCCAGAACCACGTGCGGTCGACTCCGGTAACCTCTCGATGCCGCGAAACCCATATGACCTTCGTCGACCAAAAACAGAAACGAAGCCCTAACTTGATCAATTCCGATCACCACACCTAACTATAAATTCTCGAGTGATTTTTCCTATGATCCTCACCTCCTACTCCACCTTCGTGCCCAGCTACGACTCCCAAATCGTCGCCGTTCATCTCCGATTGGTCGAAATGCCCAAATCAGATAAACTCAAAATCCCCTTCAATTACCAAACTATAAATCATGATATATATACTAAAATTCATGATTTCCTATAGTGAATTCAATTATGCAATTCAAACTCAAATTTGAATCAATTAATTTTTGACTCACTTTAAGATTTTACTGTAAATTATAAAATTTGAACTAAATATCCATTCTAAAAACCTAAAACTATTTTTAGATGGAAGGTTACCTGATTTCAAACATCTTTTGTTTACAGATCATAAGCAAATTCGAATTAAAAATGGAGTTATTGATCTTATTAGAGAAATGATATCTGTTAATATCACACAGAGCTCATATAAACTATACAGACATTCAAAACTGTATAATTCAAGCATGCATCCAATTTTAATTCCAATATCCAGATAACAGAAGATGTTCATTCACAAGAACGAGCAGAAATTCAAGATTAAAAACTGTTTTTTTTTTAAATTCATTTACTCACCTTAATATCAAAACAGAGAGACAGGCTTTTAAATTTCTGATTTCTGGAAACTGCTCTTGATTTTGTTATTGAGATTTGAAACCCTTTTGCATGCTTTATTTATGTTGAATCTGGTGTTG
This sequence comes from Allium fistulosum, assembly GCA_030737815.1. Classification (NCBI taxonomy): domain Eukaryota; kingdom Viridiplantae; phylum Streptophyta; class Magnoliopsida; order Asparagales; family Amaryllidaceae; genus Allium; species Allium fistulosum. Next base: position 290,512,656 of record CM060905.1, read on the forward strand.
AAGTTGCTGTTGAACTTCATTTGCATGTTGAATTACAGAGCTTGATTTAGTTGCTTGAACCCAGATTGAAGATGAGATAATTGTTTGATTTTACTTTCTTTTGATTTTGGTTTCAGTTTTGATTTTCTATTGAATTTAGAAAGATGGAAAGAAAAGAAGATGGAGGAAGAATAGATTCGAACTGAGAAAATGAATACAGGTTTCTCTAACATATGTTATTCTGTAACATTATATTAATTTAATTTAAAGAAAATAAAAATCTTGCCACTTGTATTTTTATTAGTATTACAAATGTCCCAACTTGGTTTATGTGTTTACAAGTGTTATTATCATGTGTTAAGATACTAACACATGTCCTAAGTAATTTTAAAATTTTTTTTATTTAATTTAAATGTTAATATAAAACTTACTTTTTTAGTTACTTAATTAATAAATATTAGTTTACCTTTAAAAGAAAATATGTTAAAACTAATTATAAATATAAATAAATTCCTTATTCATGTATTTTAAAGTCTAGAACATTATATAACCATTTAAAATTTAACACTTTAAAGAAAACTAAAATAAAACTTTGATTAAACCCCTTTTTAAACTATCACATTTAAAATAAACAATTGTCTTATATTTTGAAAACAATTGAATTAAATCTAAATTAACCTTTTGAAAAATGTTAGATTATAAAACAAAGCTTTTAAAATCACAATTTATACATATATATTTATCAATAGATTTAATTAAATTTCAAACAATCCAAATTATAACATATATATACATATATATTACAAATTTGAAAATTCATCTTTAATTTAAAACAAAAGATATCCTATTCACAATATATAACAATATATATATTATAAATAGATTAAAACTTTATTAGCTTTGAAAATAAATCTTATCAATATTGCCAGATTAAATATTTATTAACTTTTAAAAGATTAAATTATCAATACAGATTATTAAATTTAAATTGCCTAAAAACCCGGGATATCACAAAAACCATTTTATATTCACTAACAAATACGCGCTCATATCTATTAATACTCTCAAAATTCCCACCAGAGCCAAGGTTATCGCTAGCCTAAGCTCTGATACCAAGTGTAACAACCCGAGTTTTTCTAACACGAAAAACCGGACCATTTTAGTTAAGAAGAAGAGGTAGAAGAAGAAAAATAGAAAACAACAACAGAATCTCTCATACGCAGCGGAATAAACTATAATAGGTAATAACAGATCTTTACACAAAAAGAAATCTATATCTGTTTATATATACATCATCCCAATACATCATCAGAGTACATCACATCAATATCATACAACTGGACAGTAATCATATCTTGTCCTCACAATCTGAATACACAGCGGAATATATAACTCAAATACGAAAGTACGTATCGCCATCCAGCTCCACAGCATCATTTCCTGTAATTTATAATACTCGGTCTGACCCGAGCATCATATAAAACAATACCCGAGTCAGTCTGGAATACCAGCGTGAGAAAATCACACTCAAATTGATTATTAAAGTTTCAAATCTTTTGAAAACAAAAGCATCTCGTAAGACCACGCCACAAATAAACATGTCGGGTTTTTACCTTACGATAGCTAAAACACTTTATATCAATATCCTCTGATATTATAATAGTGTCTACAGAAAGTAAAATAGAATCTAGCTGAAATGCTTGCATCTCACATTTCAACAATAGTTGGCCACAATCAAAACCGTACAGGCACGTAGGGAGAATGGATTTCCAACGAATGACTAGGCACTGGGGTACCACCTATCACAGTACGTGGCCTAGATCACCGTACCGAGGAGTACGCCCGCTCCCCTGCAACACAAGGCCGGAACCATCCCTTACTGGATGATCCCGAATAAAATCACCCCACGGTTGGGATCAGCAACCGCACCACTAAGCCGAAATAAAAAGGGACATCTAGACAGGGATGACCTTACCCTCCAGTGGGAGCTACCCACGAAGCCTTGCTGCATAACCCCTGATTTTCAGTCATTCCCGGTTGATGAGGTTCGAGGCTAAACGATACCTTTTAGAGAACATATCCCTTAGAATGCCCATCGTCCGCTGACGATGTTTCGCAAGCATTCGTCCATACCAGTCCGTCCTGGGTTTGAACGGAACCGAAGGCACTACTCCTACTACATCCATTTTGGAAATATCCTCAGGATTAGTAGCGACTAGCCCTTGCACTTCACAGCTCCATCTTCGACTCCGAACACGTTACACGAAACGTACAAACCGGATCGAAGTGGTATTCGAGTCTCCAGACCTAGAATCCCGGTATACGGAAACTCGATCCCGGTTTCTTCGAAACGATCAGCGCATTGGCCAATATTGATAGTCGGTTATTTAACTATCAATTAACATCCACAAGCAACCATCACACAATAAATAATTTCCCACATTATTTATTTGCCCAAATATCTTTCTAAGATATATTTCCAAATTTCCAAATTCCTTTTGAAAACAATTTCAAACAGTTTCCGCTTACGGAATACATTTCCAAATATTTATTTCTCTGAAACACCAAGTACAAAACACTTAGATTTTAAAATAATTTAAAAACACTTTATTTTAAATATATCTTATAACATTGAAATTAAACTACTTTAGTACTTTATTAAAAATATATACTTTAAAATAAACCACTTTATAAATATAAACTAAATTTCTCCTTTTAAAACATAATAGCAAATCACTTTTATATAATTACTACAATAATATTTTTTTTTTAAAATACTTACTTTAAAAAGTTAACATTTAAAAATAATAAATTTTCTAAAACATGCTTTTTAAAACATATTAAAACTTTTAACTTATATTAAAAACTACCTTGAAAACGTACTTGGCTATCCAGAGAAATACACTTCTCATTTCCATCCTTTAAAAATAAATCAACATTTATTTTAAACCAATTCATATCCCTTTATAAATTCCCACCTTGAATTTATATTTTCTAATATCCACTGATATTTTATTTTACTTTATAAACCCAGTTTATAAATTCCAAAATCTCATTTCTCTTCTAAAATTCCAATTTTAAACAACTAAATCAATTTCCAACTGATTTTCCAATTTACTTTACTTTACTTTGAAATAAATTTCCTTTACTACTTCATTTATTTCAAAATACATTATCTTTTAGATTTATTCCTTTATTTGAGTTAAAACCCTTTTTAACCGAAAATACCAATTTTAAACTTCCAAAATTCCTTCTTTAGCCTTTAATTAAATTTAATTCTTACATTCAAAATAAATCCTTTATTCTTAAAATTTAATATCACTTTAGTTTAAAGTTAATATTTCCTTTGTTATTTCGAAATTCCCTTATTCCAATTCACTTGAATTATTTACTTAAAATTTACTCTTTTATTTCTTTCAAAATCCAATTCAATATATTTTGATAACTCCTTTTTATTGAAATATTCAATCCAACCATATCATCCAATATTTCAATCATCAATAAAATCATCACAGGATATCAATATTCATAGAACAGAATATCAAATAATCTAAATAATTTTGAGGAATCCAGTTGGATCCCTCCAACCTGTTTCCCTGCATCCACAAACGTTAGCACAATACCAATTCCACTTCAAAGTGGAATATCGTGGTATATGGGTTTTATAAAATATCATCCGCTATTATGCGGCGCATAGGGTCTCATCCGCTATATAATGCGGGAATATCAACAACTCCAATATATACATATGCCAATATATATATATTGGTATATACTACTATATATAGTATAGCACATCAATCAATGCAATCATCCAATCAATTATTTAAATTTAACCATTTAAATTTAAATTCAACTGAGTGAGATTAACTCACCTTTTGCCCCTTCTATTTTGCAATTCAACCCAAATCAATAGTCCTCTTCACGATGCCAGACCTTGAATACATATTATATGATTTCATTAATATTCAAACAATTTGGACAAATCAATTTCTTTCTAATAAATTTTATTTTACTTAATAAGGTAATTTTCCCGTTATCAAATAATTATATATAAGTTAACTAAATAAATTTATTTCCACGATTTCTCAAATCTTGTTTGACCATTTACAGTTTATTAATATTCCAAATAAATCAGGAAATAAATTCCTATCTATTTCTCTAAGTCAAACTAAAATTTAATTTATCTAAAGATTAAATTTTAAACTAACTTTATATAGATACTTCAATGTCTAAACCCTTATATATTTTTCTCTGACTTACATAGGTTTAACCCGACAACCTTATTTTATATAAATTCATTTAATTACTGAAACAACTTCGAACAAATCAACTTATCACTTTTCAATTAAATTTACTTAATTTTAATGATCATTACTAACTTAGTTAAGGTTTTCTGCCTATTTAAAATTCAAAGATATGTTATATACATGTAAATTTAAGTAGACATGGAAGTTACCTCACTGCCACGTTCGAAATCGAACGAATCTGGGTCTCAACTGTACTAACGTGGAGCCCCTATCAGCTCGCGACTTCATCGATGCCGCCCCTACGAATCCGAGCTCCCACCTCGCATGCTGTCGTTCGCGATTCCGATTCCAAACCCTAGCTCTTCTTGCTCGCGAAACCCCAGGCCGCCATCGCCTTGTCGCCTCAACTAATTAGCAGTGACAGTATAAAAGGACTGTAGCCGGGCTTCAAATCAGCAGTAGAAAATATCGCGTAGGAGGAGGATGAGCCGCGATGGCTGATGGAATAGCTGAGTACGCAGCGACGATTATCTCGAAGGCGTCGATTTTTGAAACCCCAGTTTCTCTCGGTTTCAAGCCTCACGATATGGAGATTAATATTGAACCGTAACTTGATTTAAGGAGGAAGAACAAATTGATTTTGATTTTCGATTGCCCCCTTTCTCTTCTCTTTTTAGTATCGAACTCGTGAAAATGAAAAAAAGGAAACGAAGATATCCACCACTATTTTCTCTTTGAAATTTTATTTTTATAAAATTCTGCAACGTGCTTATTAAAAGAAGAATGGAGAAGCCAAGTGGGAATGTTGGCGTGTTTAAAACATTACACGTGTTGAGTTGTTTATTTCTTTTAAGGGGGACGCGTGTTCTACCAGTTGAACACGTTTTTAATTGATATAAAATTTCAAAACATAACAAACCATTTTTAAAGCTGATTCCAACACTTCTATCCACTTCAGTATTATCTATATAAATTTTATAAGTCTTCAAATTCAAATTATTTTTAACAGGCTTAAAGCTCCAGATTCAATAATTTACCAATTTCGATAATTAAATTCAACAATTAATTATCCAATAATTAATGATATTTGAAATTCAAGTTAAAAAAATTTAACCTTTGAATATTTAAAATAAATTAAATATTCACATTTCAAATATTCAAAAATTCCGGGTCGTCACAGTGTGGAATGTCTTTCACTAAAAGTCCCTTGAAGAAGATTGAAAATTTTAGTATGGGCTTGGTTCAATATCTCAAAGAGGGGCTAATGGGCTATATAGATGAAAGCTTCGAGAAGTTGGTTGAAAAAGTTCTATGATATGAGAGTCTGTATGTAAAGTCCAAAGCTGCTACTGTTCCAAAGCAGAAGCCTAAGCCACAAGTGAGTGGGGGTGGCAAGAGAAAGTGGAACGACAAGGGAAAGAAGTAGCCCTAGAGTAAGGATGGTCAGAATAAAGGCATATGGGAGTTTGCCTATTTCACTCGTGGAGAAAAGGGCCATCTCAACAAGAATTGCATGAGTGTAGAGAAGAAGCGTTATAGCTGCAACTAGTCCGACCATATCAAGAAGGATTCTCCTAATCCATTGAAGGAGAAGTAGATTGGAAAGCCATATGTTTTTAGTGTTATTCCGACTCCGTCGAGTGCTCCATCGATAGGGGAAAAAGGGAAGGACATAACTATTCAAGGTATGCTTTCAATTTACGATGTACATGTTTGTGTTTTATTTAATAACGAGGCATCACATTCCTTTATATCTGGTGACCTAGTGGATAGACTAGGATTAAAAACCCATACCAATAGATATACCTTTGATTGTGTCAAATCCGTAGGAGGTTCGACTAGTTTGAGTACGGTTTGTCATGATGTGGCCTTATCGAGTCAAGGATGCTTTTCTGCTTGTGATGTTTTGTGCATTCTTTGTTGGGTTTTGTATCATACTAAGGATGGATTAGCTTCAGAGATACGAGGTTATTGAGTTAGGGGTATGCCCTAGGAGGCAATTATGTAGTTTATTACATATATCTAACTTGTTGACTAATCTTGTTTGAAATAAAGGTGTTTTCTTTCTATTATATACTTGATATAATGTGGTTATATTAATTAATTAATTTAATCAAAAGTATATTTAATAGAAATTCCATAATTTTTATGTATTGTGATAGTAGTTACAAAGTGACGTAACCATGAGTAATTTATCACCATGAAACAAATATATCATTTTAAATGTTCCTAGTCAAGATGCATCGAGACTGGATATCGATGTATCCGTTGAGACTAGAGTATGTAACGCTCTCCAAATGTTGGGTAGTGTATTAGTCATGACTACAAGGGGAATCTAGGGGTTACGTACTAATAGTTATTGGATAACTATGGAATGACTCACTTGGTTGTTTTCTGTTGGTTAATATAAACAAGGTCAAACAAAAAATATCGATGTGATTAATTTACACAGTTCTCTCGACTTGAGAATACTGTGCATCTTCAATATGAAAGCTCCGCTTTTAATTATAGTCAAATCATGGCATAGCGTCCATTGAGTGACTATAGTTGGATCGAGTGGAAATATTGGAAGTGAAGTACTATTCAAGAGAGGATTCATCTCCTCGGTTATATGGGGTTGGTATCATGGTCAACTCAAGTCAACCTAAAGTCAAAATCACTGGCCAGAGTAATTCGATTGATAATAATTGTTATTGTTGAATCAAGGACTTTATGTTTGGATTATAGAGTTGAATGTGGATGATGTTGGAATTTTGACCATTACCAAATTCAGCAAGTCCAAAGTGATATTGTTTTGATGAAGAGAATTGATGTAAATAATTGTCACAACTGGGTAACGCTTATTAAATTAAAATGATATTTTTCCAAAAATGATTAAGCGATAAATTTGGCCATAATATCACACCACCTGCTAAGTGAAGTTTGAACATTAACGTTCAGTTTGACGTTAATCGCTGATCGAATTTACACCCAAGAATCACACAACCGAATCGATGAATTCTCTTAAGACCGAATGATTTAATTAGTTTATAATTGTTATAAATTGATTAAATTAATTAATATTTATGAAATATTAATTATAAAATTTGTTGCATATATTTATAAAAGAGTTATAAATATGTTGATCGATATGAGATATCACAACAAATTTAGTTAAATATAATTATGTATATTTAAATTGGGTTAAATGGGCTCACAACCTATGCATTTTTAGAGGGAAAATTCGTTGGTTTGGCTAAAGGAAAGGGGCGGCTGCTATGCATGAGATTAGGGTCTTAAGATGTATGGTTGAGATCATTTTTGCTCTCTTATCCTACCTATATAAAAGCTAGTCGCAAAACGCTAATTCATTTTTGAGCCACAATTTTATTCTTCCTCTTCCTCACTTTAATGATATCAATTTTCCTCTAAAGTTATCCCCAAAATTCTCAAATTCAATTCAAAATTAAAAATACTAATTTGTAGTAGTAGGTCTCCAATCCCGGATTAGCAACCTGACGGATTATGAATTGTTCTTAGAAGAGAAATTATTGTTCAACGTGGACTCAAAGGCTGCATTAGGAGGTGCACCTTTATTTATTAATATTATTTTGATTTAAGTTTATCATTTAAAAGATGATTTACATCCAAATCCTCTATTTGTATTCAGATCTGTTTATTGTTCAGATTAGGTGAGATTTTTTGGGTACATGTGTTTGTTACAATTAGATTAGATATGTGCTTGTTATAATATTTTATTTATTGATTTATTTTTGAATTAATTTTATGAAAAAAAAGGTTTTAATTTTGATTTATATTAATATATGTATATATAATCTAGATTAAATGTGTACAGATCTGCAAATTATGAATATGTATAATTGTATATATGTTTATATACCATATATTTTAATATGATGATTTGTACCTATTATGAATCATAAAATATAGAAATATTTTATTAAATATGTATATACATCATTTATTATTATTTAATGATTTTGTGAATTATTTATTTTGAATAAAACAATTGATGGTTCAAAATTTCAACTTTATATTTTTATTTTTTTTGAAACATGTTATAAGATTACAGTAAAAAATTTAGATTTTTTAAACTTAATTTATTATTTTTTAAAATTAATTTACTTTCGACCAACAATCAGTTATCTAATTAAAAATACAATTTCAATTACAAGAATTCTAGAAATTTTTCTTAAGCCTTATATATGTATCTAGAACATTTAGAAAATGTTTTAGATTTTTATAGTTTAATTTATTAATTTTTTGAATTAATTTATTTTCGAACTGCAATTAATTATTTAACAAAAAATATAATTTCAATTGATAAAATTCCCGAAATTTTTCCTAAGCCCAAAATATGTATCAAATACCTTTAGAATTTGTTTTAGAATTTTTCAACTTTATTTCCTATTTTTAAGAATTAATTTTATTACGGCCCATTATCAATTATTAATATTAAATATTATTTTAATTGTAAAAAAATCGATAAATTAATCTTAAGCCCAAAATGTGTTTTCAAATTTTCTAAAATTTTAAAAACTTGCATTATTATCATATATTTAATTTACATTAATTTGTTATTGCAAAAACTATTTTATTCAATAAACTATATATATATATATATATTAGTATCTTGTTTTGAAATATTATACAAGCACATATTTGGACAAATTACAGTACACACAAAATGAGCTAATGTGTCCGTTGTAATGTAAATCCCAATGTCTATATATAGGGGCACATTATACCCTTCACGGATTATAATGTTACACATGCACATGCATATATATGTTTGTGTATATGTATATCATACATACATACATACATACATATATACACACACTTGTATAAATAAATAAAATATATTTTAAATAAATCTCAAACTACAAATTGTACGGTTAGAATACATATGGTAATAGTAATAAATATTGCCATGAAAAAATTATTAATTAATGACATTTAATGAATCAATCAATTCAAATTAAAGAGAGAAAATGAAAGGTTTCTCTCTCCATTTAATACAATTAATGCTCTTAATTAATTCTTGTTTTAGGGAAAGAAATGAAAGGTTTCATTTCCTATACATTAATACTTATAAATAAATGTTAGGTGTATTTGATACACTATACATTTGAAATTAAATTTGTTTAAACTTCCATTTAACTATTTTAAGTAGAATACATGATTTTATTTAGACCAAATTCAGAAAAATTCTAGATGAAATTTAGACTTAGGCCCATTAAAGATCCAAAATGGATTTTTTTTTAAATTAACCTATTTCTTCCGCTGCGGGATGAGCCAGTTCCTTCAATTATGGTGGATTGTGAGAGGTTGTTGGTGAAGATAGGGACATCATGCATGTAGGATAGAGTTGGGCCTACTGGATGATGAGGTGATAGTTAGCTTTTTTTATATTCACTCGAAATCCCAAATGATGAGTTGTCAATAGTGCCTATAGTGAGAGGGTATCTAGACATATTCAAGGAGGTGACCAAACATCGCCACATCGTGAGATAAAATTCCATATTGATTTAGTAAAGGATGTTAGGCCAGTAGTTAGGCCATTGAGACATATGGCACCCAAAGAGTAGAATGAACTAGACCTGCAAGTGAATGACCTATTGAGGAGGAGTTTATTCATAAGAATATTTCTAAGTAGGGAGCATCAGTAGTGTTTTCTATGTAGGCAAATGGCGTTTTGAGACTGTGGATTACCGTGAGCTGAATAGGATGATGAGGAAGAACAAGTATCTACTTCCATGTATTGATGACTTGTTCAATTAATTTTATGGTGCAAAGGTGTTTCTCAGTTTTATTTGGCGACAGAGTTCCACTAACTAAGAGTGGCGAGGGATATTATGCTAATTATTGCATTCTATACGACATGGGGATATTATGAGTGATTGGTTATGTAACAACCCAAGATTTCTGCATATATTTAAATTTGACTTTATTTTATTTTAAGTAATTGTAAAAAAATTTTTTTCAAACATTTCATTTTTAAATATAAATGTTGATTATTATGTGAATTATAATTTCAAACTGGTATAAATTGAATATTTTCCTGAATATTGATTTTTGGTCAATTTGGGGTCAAACTTTGACTTTTAAATTTTAAATTTAAATATTTGAAATTTTGAATTTTATCTTTTATTATGAAAATAGATTAAATTTTTAGAATACTGCTTTTCGTTTCGTTGAAATCGGAGTTATATTGTGAAAGTTATGCTTTTTACAATATTGAGTGTAAACTGTTTTATTTAACAATATTATTTATTTTAATTTATATAAATGATATTTTTATTTGATATATCTTATTCTAATTTGTATATTTATGCTATATTATATATATTTTGTATTTTAAATATTTTTAAAGTGTTGATAGAATTTTTCTAAAGTTTATTGAATTTATTTTCAATTTTAAAACCTAGTTCCCATTTTCTTTGCTATTTTCTTAATTTAATTATATATGATTTAAACTTTATTTATTTATTTTATGCATTCACTTGTATTTGCTGTGTTTCTACTTCATTTATATTCATTTTACATGTAGTTAAATTTAAATAAAAATTTTCCAAAGCTTATAGAATTTGTTTCCATTTTTTTAGCCTAGTTTACATTTTTAAGCTATTTTCCTTATTTAATTATATTTAATTAAAATTTATTTATTTATTTTATGAATTCATTTTTTTTCTGAGTTTTATCTTTATTTATCAGCATTTTCATTTGTTTTAATATGCAAAAAGAAATTAGGGAAATTTGAAGAGTTTGAGTCCTTTTGTATACCTAGTCTCTTTGTATTCTTGCCTCTTCATTTCAACCAACACCACTTCAATTTTGGCCGTTCTTTTCTCATTCTTTCAGCTGACTATTCTCATATTTTTCACGTACAATCAAAAACTCCTCAACCACAAAAAAATTTCGGCCATCATCTCCTTGGAAAGCTTGGTAAACTTTCATTCTTTTTTTCCATTTTTTTTCTTGTTTTTCTTATGTAACTTGCACTTGCCTTCATCTATTTGCTCGGCCACTCCCTCCTCCACCACCATGGCCACCTCCAACACCACCACATCAGGTTTCCACCACCTCCAGCCCTCTACCCAAGCCTATCCGTGCACCCTTGTGGATCAGATCCACCAAGAAATTGAGTAAAACCTACATATATGTACATAGCCTAGCTTCTTTGCCTTCATCACCTCAAACCACCACCTTGGCCGCCCCTTGCACCACCATCTCCAGCCCTTACCAGACCTGAAACCCTCTGCCACATCACTTCCAGTCCACTACAGACCTGGCCGTGCCATGCTTGCTTGTGGTCGTGACCTTTGTTGCTTTGGAAACCACTTTTGTTGCCTTGAAAACGTTGTTTTGTGCCTTATAGTTGTGCAGTTTCATGCACACAAACCTTTGCTTCATCAACAAACCATGTTAGGCCGACCATACCCAACCAAAACCTGATCTAAATCTTACCTTAGACCTGTAGTATACCTTATGGCTGAACCTAGAGTGTGTTGGAAGCAAGTGCAAAGCATTTCAGCTTTGATTTATGCAGTTATTTCTAGCCTAGTTTAGTAGTTTTGAATTAAAAACTTATGTATATTAGATTGTTTTCTGTGACTTGTATTCAAGGGAATTGATACTTTGGCTCTTCCACTCATCTCTATGTCGTGTTATCGTGCTTGTGTGGATCTCATTTGTGTATTCGTCGTTGTATCTCCAGCTCAAACCAGTGAGTTATTCTCACCAGACAATATGTACATATATAACTAGTGAATTGACCCCTTTTGAATCTGTAAAATGCATTATCATGTTACACCTGCTATGTTATGATTTTATGATGTTCACCCATGCTTAAACACCTATTATATTATATGTTACTGTTATATTATGCTGTTCTATTATTTTTATCAGTTTATCACACTGCAAGTTCCCTTTAGATTAGAATCACTATGGGTTGAAATGATACATACCCGAACGGACTTTAGAATAGGAGAAAATCGTTATGGGCTGAAATGATAGGCCTGAATGATTTTCAATTATTTTCATTTACTTGGGATTGCGGGTTTGAAATGATCAAACCCGGGTTTTCTTTGTAAATTACGGGTTGAAATGATATATTACCCGTATCACTTTACCTAGGCTAAAAATGAAATACAGACCTGTAGTTAAAATATGTTCTAAAAATTTTAAAATATTTTAGAAATGTAAATGTTATAATATTTTGATTTAAATTTTATTTAAATGATTTTTGTAAAGCATTATTGATTTTTTTGAAAATTTATAAGTGAAATAAATTAATGGTAAAGTTAGAAAATCTGAAATGTAAGTTATTTTGGGAAATTTAATTTGGTGATAATTGGAATTTAAATTAAATATGAAATATGATAAATTCATGATAATTTGGATTAAAGTTAATTTAAATGATTTTATAATATATTAATGATTTTTGAATAAAGTAAAAATGCGAAATGAATGAATATTTAAGTTGAAATTTTGAAATATAACTAAAATTGGAAATTTGTGAATTTGGCTTAAAAGTGAAATTTAAGTTAAGTAAATAAAAATGGAATTAAGTTATATTTGAAAATTTAAACTTAAGTGTTAAGTTAATTTAATTTAATGAATTTATAATTTAATATTGGAATTTAATAAGTGAATTATTATTAAATTTTGATTTTTGAATGGAGGTTTAACTTTATAAAATCATGAATATAAGGGTATTTGAATGATTGTTTTAAAAGTGAAATTATATGATTTTATAAGTTAAAAATGATTTATATAAAAATATAATTGTTTGTGAAATTATACTGAATATTTGAAGTTAATTAACTGCATTTCTGAAATGTTATTAATTCTAATGTAAATGATAATACAACATTTGTAAATGCTGTAGTTGATAATAATGAACCAAATGGCTAAATTTAATTAAAGGCTATTATAGCATTTTTGTAAATGTTATAATGGTTGAATTTAACTAAGTTTATTTGAAACTAATGTAACCCTATTACAGCATTTTAAATGCTGTCTTTTGTTAAATTGAACTGTTTTAAATGTGACTTTTCGTAGCATTTTCTAAATGCTGCGAAAGTTGAATTTTCATTGTTTTAATTAATTTAAGTGAACGAATGAACTTTGAAAAGTTAAATTTTTGGAAATTTAATAATTTAATTATTAAATATAATAACTTCATTTTATGATTTAAAATGAAGTAATTTGTTTTGAAATATAAACTATTTTGAAATATGATATTTTGATATTTTGAAATGGATTTTTGAATGATATTGAATTTTGAAATGATATTTTATTTCGAAGTATAAAATACCATTTTGAAATTTTAACCACGGGATGTATTTAATTTATAGTTTAACTGATCCTTAAAGGATGGGCGGTCCCAAGCATCCTTTGAGTTATTGTGCATTTCTACTACAGTTCACTTGAGTTGGTTTACATTATATAAGTATATATTGTCCTGACTCGAGTGTTTTGTGTTTTACTTTACGCTCGGGTCAGCCTAAGTATTTACAGCTTAGCTTTGGATTTTGTTCTGGAGCTAGGAATCGCTGGAGATTCTGCTTGTCTAGTTATCTATTTCCTTCCAGTTCAGTTGTTCTATTTCAGATCTGGTATTTATAAAATTCTATGTATTTGGGATTTCTATTGTATATGTTTTTAGAATGATATTATGTAATATGTTTTTGAGAGTTTGTATATAGTAGCTTCATGAACTACTATGGTATTTTATTTCCGCTGCGAGTTATTCTGGTATGTTCTGTGTCTGTGATTCTGTGTATTTGATTTCATTTGCTCCAAATTTATTTACAATCTGTTATTTTGAATTATTCAAGTCAGACATGTGTGGATTATTGTCGATTTGAATGGTCCAAAATACCGGATCGTTACAGGTTATGCTGTTCGGGCTTACCAATGCATTGACATACTTTGTTGGTGTTATCAATCTTGTTTTCAAAGATCAACTGAATAAGTTTGTATTTGTGTTCGTTGATGATATTCTTATATATTCATAGACGAAAGAGGAACAAAAAATGTACTTGAAGATTGTGCATAAGGTGATGAGAAAGCACCAGCTGAAAGGAAGTTTTCAAAATGTCACTTCTAGAGGAGGGAAATGATATTCATATGTCATGTTGTTTCAGAACAGGGCATCGCAGTGGATCATGCCAAGATGGTGGCAGTCTAGGATTGGAAAAGACCTAAGACCGCTATGGATGTGAAAAGTTTTCTTGGATTAGTTGGTTTTTAGATGATTCGTAATGGACTTCTCAAAGGTAGCACCACCGTTGACTAAATTGACGAAGAAGATCAGCTTTTTTTCTTTGGATGCGTGATATGAGCATTCATTCGTAGTTTTGAAGGAGAGATTGACAAGTGCATCAATGTTAGTCATTTTGAGTGGGAATGAGGAATTGATTGTATAACAAATGCATATGGTACTGGATTGGGAGTGGTATTGATGTAGGAGGTAAAATTGTTGCTTATGCTAATCGGCAGCTAAAACCGCATGAGAAGAAATATCATATCCATAATTTGAAGTTAGAGGCGATAGTGTTCACATTGAAGATATGGAAGCATTACTTGCTAGGAGAAAGGTTTGAGTTGTTCACCGACCATAAATCATTAAAGTACATTTTCTCATAGAAGAACCTCAACCTTCGACAATAGAGATGGTTAGAGTTCTTGGTCTCTTACGACTTTGACATATTATATACGCTTGGTAAGGGAAATGTAGTCATTGATGCATTTAGTAGGGGACGAACCAACTTAGGAGTTATGTTCCTTAAGTGGACACAGTTATAACATATTGTTGGTTATGATTTCTGATGTAGATGTGAGCTAAAGCCAGATATGTTGGCAAGCCTGACTATTAGACCTACTCTGATAGTTAGTACTAGTTAGATGCATGATGCTATGCTAGCATGGATCTTTGCAAAGATTAAAATGGGAGTAGGGTCCGAGGATATAAGGCAATATGGTCTCATCGAGATAGTTGGCTCCATAAGGATGGTAGACTATTTTTACCCAATGTTGATGGAATTTGGGATGATGTGTTACATGAACGCCATCATTCGAGGTAGACTATACATCTCTGACTAAATCAAATGTATCGATATATGAAGTAGACATTTTATTAGGAGGGATCGAAGAAAGATGTTAGGCATCCATTTTAAAGTACATGAACTATTAGCTAGTGAAGGTTGAGTAGAAGAAACCAAGTGGTTTGCTCCAACCACTTGAGATTCCCTAGTGGAAGTTGGAACATATATCAATAGAATTCATTGATGGATTACAAAGGACTAGAGGTGGGTACGACAACATTTGGGTCATGGTAGATAGATTAACGAGGAGCGCTCGGTTCATACCCATAAAGTGTGGAGCATATGTCTCATTTGACGATAATAAATATAAATTTTTATATTTGATTTTATATTTAAGTGTGCTATAGTTAAAAAATCATTAAAGCACAGTTTTATTTTCAATTAGCTTGTTTCAACATATAATATACCAAGCACGTCTATTTTTAATCTATAAGATATATGTGTTGTTATCAAAAAAGAAATAGAGATATTGCAATTTTTTTCGATATTAAAAAACTATATTGTATTTAATATATTTGTTTAACGTTGTATATTTCCAGCATAACAAAATTGTTTTGTATAATTGAGCCACAACCGCCTGAATTACATATGTACAATTCAATGTCAAAGGATGCGTTCTAAAACAATACAAAAGGAAGAATCTATTATAATATTCTTTTTGAAACTCAAATCAAATTTCTCCAAATTCATAAATTGGCAAATTAATGTTTTATCTTATGAGATCAATATTGATTTGACAATATAAATCAAAATGGAAAATATAAAGGAAAATATCATTGAGGCAAGTCATTCAAACAAAAAACATCTTATACAATATATGTTTTCTCAATGATAAATTCAAAATACATGATTTTTCTATTTAAAATATTCCACATTTTTTCTTCTCTCATAGTAGTACACCCATACTCCTATTATATCTCTCAAAACAATTATGTATAAACTCTACTATCTCATTCATTTTTTTATCGGAATACAAATATATATTTCACCTTTTTAACCTTAAAATCTGGTCAATATATAGTTTCAGGCAAAATCTGGTCACAAGCCAAATAAACTTCATCATCTTCCCAGCAACAAGGCATTACCATCTCTTATGATTCAACCAGTGTGAACTCGTGCTTCACACACGAGTATGGAAAAAATATTTTAGTTGTAGTTAGAAAAATAAATTATGTTATAAAATAATCAGAATATTCTATTTATAGGAAAGAATTAGAAACATTATTGCAATATCAAATATAAATGTTAACATTAGTACACAATCCTTATTGAGTCAATGTACTAATAAGACGAAATGCTCTCAAATATATATGTAGATGAAAGAGTTAAAAGGACAAAGTGTACTTGTCAATAGAGAAAAAAGAAGCAGCAGATGCACTATGGTTAAATAAGTAAGTAGTGAAAAACATGGGTACTATAAAATAGGACTAAAGGCGTATCATAAAATAATATTTCCACTACATAACATATTGTTCATTAAATAGAAATAGAATTCCATTTTAATGCAAGGCATAAAACGTGGCATATATTTGGTTGTGTTAACGTTATTTTTTAAATGTTTTTAAAACATAAACAGAATAAATAGTATATGACACTTTCACTATACATGATAAGTATTAACAAAGAACTAGGTTTACTAAATTAAAATATTATTAAATATACCTATCATAGTTGTTATAGCAAATAGATAGACTAAATTAGTTTTCTGGCTTTATGACAGTAGTATGATAATAAAAGAATAAAGTGACATATATATCTTCATAATTATTCTCCCAAATTTATAGTTGAAGCGCTCAAATATATCTAGTCTATATATCTGATCTCTCAATATATCCCCACTGCTTGAAGACGTAGTTGCCAAACTACATAATGGATAATTATATGCACATGTTGTTGCATTATAATAAAGTTTTTATACTTCATCTACATAGACAAAACAAATAGTATATTATAAGTCAAACTATATGGTCAGACTCTGAAATAATTGCTAGCTTCGTTTGAATAAATTTGGTCTTCGAGGGAGTAGCAGCCCTTGCCTTGCTCATAACTTTTGCAGTGTGGCTGGTTAAACATTTTTAGGACCGAAGCGTTTTGTACCTGCAATAAAGAACCATTTTTCATTTGTGTGCATTTTAACTAAAAATGTAAGTTAGAAAAGTTGGTTGAAAACCCACCTGTGTAGTTTTCTATGCACCATGTCCTAAGCCAGGATAAAGGAGGGTTATGATAGGCTTGGCGAGCCAACATAAAAATCATAGCCTCTTCTATGGAATTGAAACCTTATTATATTTCATTGGGACGTAACCCTCTTAGCGAAGCGCCATATCGAGACTCGGGTATGGTGATAAGTGAGCAAGGGCTGGGTCGTCACTCCCTTAGTGGTGCACTACATCGACGTCCCGATGTAGTGATAAACGAGCAAGGGTCTTCACACTTTACTTGGCGGGTGCGAGGAGCAAGGAAGCTAGTCGATGAAAGTAGGATTTGGTTAGGTAGTTGGAATGTAGGATCCTTAATAGGAAAGTTAAGAGAGATAGTTAATACAATAAATAGGAGAGGTGTAAATATCTTATGCGTTCAGGAGACCAAATGGACGGGCCAGAAGGCGAAGGAGGTGAAGAACATAGGCTTCAAGTTATGCTACACAGGAAAAGAACATAACAAGAACAGGGTAAGCATCTTAATTGACAAAAACCTTAAAAACGGAGTGGTCGACGTTAGGAGATAAGGGGACAGGATCATCCTAGTCAAGCTGGTGGTTAGTGATATGGTTCTGAACGTCGTTAGTGCCTATGCCCCATAAGTAGGATTAAGTGAAGCCGTTAAGAGGAATTCTGGGAAGAGTTAGATGTCATGGTTAGAGATGTGCCTAGTAGCGAGAAACTTTTCATAGGAGGAGATTTCAACGGCTATGTTAGTACAACTAGTGGGAGGTTTGAGAGAGTGCATGGTAGTTTTGGATATGGCGATAGGAACCAAGAAAGAGAAGAAATATTGAATTTCTCTATTGCTTATGGCCTCATGATAGCTAATATCTTCTTTATAAAAAGACAATCGCACTTAGTTACTTTCAGTAATGGCTAACACTCTAGCCAGATTAACTTTGTCTTTACTAGATATGATGACAAACGAGCTTGTGTAGATTGCAAAGTCATACCCGGAGAATGTATCATCTCACAACATCAGCTTTGATATTTGAGTTTCGTCTTCGAATACATGTTTAACGGGATAAAGAAGCCAAGATTAGTCGGATGAAATGGTGGAAGCTCGAAGGAGACACCTCACGGGTGTTTAAGGATAGAGTGATGGGAGAAGGGGCATGGAATATGGAAGGAGAAGCAAATGACATGTGGGATGAGATGGCAACATGCATTCAGAAAGAGGTAATTGAGGTTTTTGGGATAACGAAAGAAAATAAACGCGAACCTAAAGATTTATGGTGGTGGAACAATGATGTGCAAAAGGCTATTAAAGAGAAGAAGGAATGCTATAAGTGCTTACATCATCATAGGAGAGAGGACAACATGCAAAAGTACAAAGTGGCAAAGAAGAATGCAAAGAGAGCGGTAAGTAGAGTAATGGGTCGGGCATATGAAGATCTATATCAAAAGCTAAGTACGAAAGAGGGTGAAAAAAACGTATATAGGATAGCTAAGCTCCGTGAGAGGAAGACGAGGTCAACCAAGTTAAATGCATCAAGGATGACAATAATAGACTTTTGGTGAATGAAGATGAGATAAAAAATAGATAGAGTGATTACTTCAACAAGCTATTCAATGAAGAAGGTGATAGCCTATGATCGAGCTGAATGACTCTTTTGATGACACTACTAGACATTTTGTTCGGAGAATTCAAGGGTCCGAGGTAAAGGAGGTGCTAAAACGGATGAAAGCGGGCAAGACATTGGGGCCTGATGACATCTCCATTGAGGTGTGAAGATACCTTGGAGATGCAGGGATACTCTGGCTAACTAAGTCAATCAATAATATTTTCAAATCAAACAAGATGCCAGATGAGTGGAGGAGAAGCATATTAGTTCCAATTTTTAAGAATAAAGGAGATTCAAAGTTGCACAAACTACAGAGGAATTAAGCTTATGAGTTATACAATGAGATTTGGGAGAGAGTCATTGAACATCGATTAAGAAGAATGACAGGCATTTCAAAAATCCAATTTGGTTTCATGCCCTGGATGTCGACCAGAGAGGGGATTTTTTTAATAAGACAGCTTATGGAGAGATTTAGGAAGCAAAAGAAAAATCTACATATGGTAACTATCAATTTGGAGAAATCTTATGGCAAAGTACCGAGAAAGATTATGTGGTGAGCTCTGGAAAAGAAGAGAGTTCCAACAAAGTACATTACCTTTATCAAGGATATGTATGATGATAATGTGGCTAGTGTCAGAGCATGCGAGGGTGAAACCAATGACTTTTCCATTAACATAGGATTATATCAATGATCAACTTTGAGCCCATAAATATTTGCTCTAGTGATGAATGAGGTTACGAAGAGTATACAAGGTGAGATTCTTTGGTGTATGCTCTTTGTTGATGATGTTGTGCTAATTGACGAAAGTAGGATTGGGGTTGATAGACAACTGGAGTTGTGGAGATGAACTTTAGAATCGAAGGGTTTTAGGCTTAGCTGAACTAAATAAACTATATGAAGTGCGAGTTCACCGGTGTCAAGTCAAAGGATGGAAATGTCACTCTCGTTGGACAAATAGTGCCCATGAAGGAATCCTTGCAATATTTAGGATCAATATTGCAGTATGATGGTGAGATTGATAAAGTTGTTAGTTTTAGTATTTGAGCGGGATGGATGAAATGGCGACAAGCGTCTGCCATTCTCTATGATAGAAAAGTCCCACAGAAGCTCAAAGAAAAGTTCTACAAAACAGCAATAAGGCCTACTGATGTTGTATGGTGCATAATGTTAGCCTACTAAAAGACAATACGTCTAGAAGATAAGTTTAGCAGAGATGCATATGCTGCGATGGAGCTGCAGTCATACAAGAAAAGTCCGAATTAGAAATGATGATATACGTGAAACTTGGAGTGGCACCAGTTGAGGAGAAGCTAGTCCAACGCCGCTTACGATGGTTTGGACATCTACAACGGAGGCCTTCCGAGACACCTGTGTGTGTTGGAATTATAAGCCGCGTCGAATGCTCAAAGAGAGGTAGAGGTCGACCAAGGTTGACATGAAAGGAAATAGTAAAAAGAGACTTGAAGGATTGGAATACATCCGAAGAGCTGGTGTCGGACGGGAGCGCGTGGAAGTTAATGATCCACGTAACAGAACCATGAGTTGAGAGTTTTTTTTATCTAGGGTTGGTTTAGGGGTAGTGTTATAAGTTTTAGATTATAGGACTAGTGAATAGGAGCCTAAGACGTACTGTTTGGTCTTCGTCAATATTACTATTAGTACCATTATTATTATTAATATTATTATTTATCATCATGGATTATTTATATATATATATATATCTTTATTTTTATTTTACTTAGTTGTATTATTATTATTATTATTTACTTATTTGACTTTATTTTATTATTATTATCATGGTTATTGTTGTTGTTGTTGTTATAACTTTTAAATTGATTTTCTCATTTAATTTTGGGTTTCATCTCTAGCCGACCCGAACTTGTTTGGAAATAATGGCTTTGTTGTTGTTGTTGTTGTTGAAAAGTTGGTTGAAATGTTATTCAAATAACATATTTCAAGTGGAAGTATAAATAATCTTGCAATATATCACCCAATTATACAAATATCATTTTTTTCAGCTTCAAATGAGTATTTCTATCTTTATTTATGTTTGTTTCTATTAATTTACATAGAATTGCATTTATATAATGTACATAAATCATTCAAAACGAATCATATGGAAATATCGGCAATAAAAATAGATGGGAGAAAAAAAAGTTGTAGTATACATGAATCATATCCAAATATCAATAAGGGAAATGGAAGTAATAAAAAAATGCTGACAAAAAGTTTTCAAACTGGAAATAAATAATTGTTTTACTTAGCTAGTGATTATGCAGGTGAATCGAAAGTCTTAGCAAAAAAATAGAAAAGATGACATGCTACGCAAAAACCTTGTATTGTGACTGAATATAAAAAAACAAAAACAGACTGAAAGTGATTTTGAATGTTGTCATTTGTTTCAACATGTGCAGGTTTGAAATGCAAAAGGCTCAATTTTCGAACCAACAAAATTGTCTAAATAAAAACATACCCTAAACCGTACTAATCTTTTTACATTAAAAGTAGAATTAACAAAAGGGACGGCAACAAAGGAAGTGATAATTATATTCCATTGTCATTCATACAACAACACACCACGGTAATTTATTGCTTAACACATGTAATTAGCCTTGATTAAAATTCAACAATTACAAAGAGTGATGTTTGCAAAGCGTGATCATGTGAAGCATACAGTTTATGCTGAAATATTTGTTAATTTAACCTTGTTGTAATCACGCACTACAAGAGAAACCGGCTATTCCAACGGCTCCAAGCCGTTGGGAGCCGTTGGAAAAGCTGTTGGAATAGCGTTCACGCTTTCTAATGGCTTCCAACGGAAACAACGGGGCTATTCCAACGGCTTTTCCAACGGCTCCCAACGGTATATTGCTGATGGAAGCCGTTGGTTTAAAATGACCAAAGAGCCGTTAGTAGCCGTTGCTAATCTGGGTGAAAATTTTTTTATAACAGCAAGCCATTCACCTTCCAGCCACACACAATCAATATATATCAATTTCCATTCCATTTCCATTCCATTTCCACTCCATTTCACATATATATCACATATCCAACACATTATACCACAAACAATATAAACAACCAAAAATCAACATCAAACATTACATTTTCAAACCAAACTCCAAGTCAATATGTATATAAACAACAAAACCCTCATAAACACCAACTCCAACTTCATATTCAAGTCAATATATACAATGCAAATGCTTAAACCTCAACACCTCAAAGTCAATATATACACAATAACCATCAAACACAATCCTCACCACCTCAAAGTCAATATATACAATAACCAACCACAAAGACAATAATCATCATACCTCTCAAGCATCATCATCACCTCCGGAAGCACCAGACGACGAAGGGAAGGAACCATGCCTCCGCGCGTACTCCGCTAAACGTTGATTCAGCTGCTCCATTTGTATAGCGCGAAGACGGTCCTGCTCTTGCAGTTGCTCAACCATGGCTCTAAGCACTTTTATTTCAGCTTTGTCACACGCCTTTTGAGCTGCCCGAACCTGCAAATAGAATGTGAGATGTTCACATTTGTATTATAATCATTTTCTTAAGCAATGCATATTTTAAAATATAGAAACATAAATGACGTGATCTTAAGCAATGCATATACCACAAGGAAATGCATATTTTTAATACAATATATAGGTGTTAAAAGTATTCTTATATTTTTTTGTTCATCCATTTTCATCACATATCTTTGTATATTTTTCCTTTTTTACTTATCTAATATTTATAAATCATGTATATGTTAGATTTAACTCAGGTAGAAATCATCATATGTATAGTGTATCTATAGGTTAATTTATTAAATATAATATTGCAATGTTTATAAGATTACCGCTTGGTTTCCATAGCCATAGCGCCTATTCCGTTGCGTCGGATCCATAATAACGTCGAAAATATTACCTTGCTCCTCTATCGTCAACTCATCGCGATCCGATTCTAAAAGCAGCTCTGTCTATGCCTCCTGAAACTTTGCCTAAAATAAAAAACAATTACAGGTTAAAATTAGTAGAACCGGATTTAAACATATCGATATTAATAAAATAAGATTTAAAATATGCATACATATGCAGCCGTCGCCTTATCATCATCATCCCACTGATATGTAATATTGTCAGCATTGTCTGCTTGTCTTGATGCGTGGGTGCGGGTAAATACCTCCATCATAGACACGGGACGTCCAAGCGATCTTTCATGCAATAAATAATTTATATATTTTAATTTTTCATATCTATTTACTGAACTGATTAATATACAAAATGTAATAACGGTTTAGATTCGTAATTGATAAATTTACCAAGTCCTCATGGTGATGCTGAAAAGACTTGGATCCGCCACGATGCGTTACAGGATTCCTACTTCTATTGGTAGAGTTCCTCTCCGACTCCACCTGCAATTTAAATTGAATATTATATTTACTAATTGTGAAATAATTAACTATATATTTGGTAGATTTACCTTGAACTCGTCGGTCTCCCACCAACTCATTCAAGAATCCCATACGGAAGCGCCCATCCAGTTTGGTTTCTTCCCTGATTTTTTAAGAGCTGACATTACCTCCCTGTAATTTTTGGCGACCTTCGAATTCCAATGGCGCTGAACCATGGCGACATCGGGCTCCGCCAAGTCCACTTGCCCCTGTACAAAGAGAAAATATTACTAATTGTTTATTTATACTTATTCATATAGTAAAGTTGTATAAACTCACCAGAAAATCCTGCCAGATGGCCTCCCTGACTTGGTCAGGGATCTTACTCCACTTAGGCCAGCAATCTGTCATCCTGCTCATATATGACTGCATGGAAATGCCAAGCACAACTCCTGAGGGCTCCAAATCAAATCCCTGTGTTAAATATAAAACAAAGCTTTAGACAAGTATATATATGAACAAATTTATATTGTTATCATTTTAATTTTGATACTTACGCTCCATCAGCCTTCCCATTACAAACACAATATTGTTATATTTCTTGCTATTTTGTTTACATTTTTGTACCTTTTTTGATGGTCGGTTATCCTACTTCCCATTACAAACAAAATAGTAATTACATTTCTTAAATCATATCATTATAAACGATTTCACAAAATTTCAGCAGCACTTCCCCCGTGTTCCTTGTATCGTACACATATGCATGTACACAAGGAACGAAAAGGAAATGCCGTTGAAATTTTGTGAACCGTTTATAACGATATGATTTACGAAATGTAATTACTTTATAGTGTTTGTAACTTGTCCAATACAGGGACAAATCCAACAAATATTGTATCAGATGAATATGAATATCCGTTTTGCAATAAAAACGAATATTCATACAACGATCATATACAACACTTGTCAGACGGGGCCAAAAATTCACTAAGAGATTTAAATTTTGTTTATATGTTACCGTTTTATTAAATATATAAAATAAAGCATATTATGCATTATTTTATTTATATTCTACTATTTTATTAAATATATAGTAAATTATATGATTTTTACTATTTCGCAAAATATATAATTCATGTGTGTATATATACTAAATTATATACTTATATAATGCTAATATATTTTGTAAATGATATAATTTATGTTCGTAAAATATTCGACTAATTCATGTTGCCTAATATTTTACAAAACATACACAAAATAATTTAAATCAATCCTAACTAATCTAACGCTAACTCAAATGTGCATTTACACTAAATTATCAACATATGTATATATGTGCATAATATATATACACAAACAATTTGGACATTTGGATGGTAATAATTGTAATTAGCACTTAGTTTGGTATAATAAACAATCAATAGGCCATTAGATACAACTATAACAACAAATTAAACACAAAATTAGTAAAATTTAAAATTTTAGGGTTTTAGGCAAAACCTGATTTTGGAGTGGAATTGGATGGAGAGAGGCTACTGGTGTTGATTGATGGCGTCGGAGTGGCTGCCGGTTGCGTGGGGAGGCTGGGAGCAAGAAAAGACGAGGAGTGGAGGAAGAGGGTGGAGGATTTGGGGTTTTTTGTTGGAGGAGAGGAGAATGAATGTTGCTCTCGGCTTGGTGCAGGTTTACACGAATATTTCCAACGGTTTCCAACGGCCGCAAACGGCATTTTTAGAACGGCTACCAACGGCTTGTTAAAAAATAACGAGCCATTGGTAGCCGTTGGAAATTCCCGTTGATGGCCGTTGGAACCCTGTCGTGGCTATATACTGTAGTTCTAGTAGTGACGTAAGCCATAGATGCCCAGTAGTGAACTTGAGAATTTACATGCAATAAATGCAAAATAATTTCATAAAGTCCAAAGAGTGAATCTAAGTTTAACGGTACAAAATGATATTTCATATATTTTCTAGTAACCAAATATCATGATACATGTTGAATAGCATGTACATATCAGTTTTTATTTACGCATATAAATAAACAGTTAAGCAGTGTATTTTGTGTAGTTGTAACTAATTCTTTCCTAAAAAACATGTAAACGATGTTGCTGTTTATTAGAAGCTAGTAGCTTTTTTAAAGGAATAACAAATTTTGATTATAATAAAGGGTTTTATTTGTAAAATAAATAGCAATGCACATCATACTAAAAGATAAATGAAAATACCTCGATCCAGCTTCTTCTGCTGTTGTAAAAATTCATCGGTCGATACATATCACATACGACGCTCGATCTCAGTATGCATATTTGCCAGACACTGCATCATATTACACTGCCTGATATGCTTGCACCATGCTCCATCACGTCCGTTTTGGTTTATCATTGATTTTGGCCCCTGTCTGATTAGTACATGTTGCCTTTTATAGTCGATATCTTGAATCAGTTAGCCCTAAGATGTTCAGCAGGCCACGTGCCATTCAACGTCGGGCGCTTCATGCAACCTTTAGAATCATAATGCCAATCTAACAGAAGCTTCCTCCTATTTGTGACAATTGTAAATCGCACGTATGTGCATCTAATAGTTAGAAATATTTACTTTTTATTTAATAAATTTTTTTATAGACGGATGTATGCTTATAAGTGCGAAAACTTTGTTTGTCACAACACTTTTATTGTAAGCAAATTGACACTGAATTTCCGTTGATTGATGGTTGGTAAGGGAATGTCGATTGAGGTTGCAAACCGATGATAAAATTCCGTTGATTAATGTAGAGCTTTTTCAGAATTTCAAAAAGACGCCATGAAAATTTAATTGAATTCCCTTTATTAACAGTAGAGATGTCCACGTCGTCTTAGCGTGGAACCATCGTGGCAATTTATTCCCACGTTTGAAAAGCTATCACCTGGAGATATAAATATATATATTTTTCACGTATATTTTATATCCTTCATGCCCAGGCTTCGAATTTAACATGGTGTGAAGCTTGTACATATTTTCCTTCACGTTTGCTAAGGTTGTATACATTTAATAGCCTTCACGCCCAATTATACTTCGTGTTCATTTTATGGCCACATGTACAGTTAATCACGTCTAGTTATACTTTGCGTAATTAATTAAAACTATAAATATATTTTTTCACGTAATCATATATGTGTAATATGTCCTGTTATCCCGCCTTTTGGCAAGTCCGTGACACCAAGATCTTGACTAGAAACCAATGACGGTTCGTCTTAGAGATCGGTTATACGCAGACTCACCATGGATATCGATGAATTTTGTCCGAGTCCGGAATGAGCTACAATCAACAAGACACGGCGAGCAAAGCTGTGAGAGCCAACGTTCCAAATTTTAAGTCAATCCGAGTTCATATGCTCAAGATATGATCGAAGCAAGATTGGATGAAGAACAACCTCGAGTTCGAATCCATCGACTGGCCACTGTTCGACTCGATCTCATTCGAATCCATCAACTGGCCACTGTTCGACTCGATCTCATTCGAGTCCATCAGGAAGCCTCTGTTCGACTCGATCTCATTCGAATCCATCAAGAACCCACTTCGTATCGATCGACTTCGTGTCCATCACCAGAAGTCTACTTTGTATCGATCGACTTCGTATCCATCGAGGGACAGCACACTTCGTATCGATCAGCCAGTGTCAACTTCGCATCCATTGACGAACCACTGTTCGTATCCATCGAGTTGGAGTGCTTTCATTGATATGAACAAGCCAACCTCCATCGATTCGAACCACACCACCTTCATCGATATGAACAGAACGTGACCATCGATACGAACTAAGGAACTTTCATCGATACGAACAGAGCCACCTCCATCCATACGAACTGAGCTACTTCTTTCAATACCAATTGGACCGCCTCTATCGATACGAACAACGTAGTTCTGATCGATATGAACCAAATAGCCTACCGAAAGTCTCCATTTCGTATCGATCATAACTTGAGATCCACAAGTCCAAATGCTATGAAATTTTCACAGAAGCTTACGTGCATGCTAAAGAATGTCCACGCCAAATTTCGACTCCATCGGACGCAATCTTGATCGATACGAAATCCGTTCGTATCGATCACGGATCGGGCCGAAACTTCATGGGCTTGGTCGCGCGGGCCTACTCACATGTCGGAAGAAGTGTCCCGAGATCTGAGCGAAATATCAGCCTCCTACACCTATAAATAGAGCCCCAGGGCATATAGAAAGGGGACTTTTTGAATCTTTGAATTCTCCAACGCCCAGAATCTGCCGGACTCAACTCCATACTCCATTGCTGCTGCTCTTGACGAATTTTACTGTTGTAATCCATTGTTATCTGCTGTAACACGCTGCAATCAATTGTAAACATCAAAGAGTCATCAATAAAGCAATCAATTTCATAGTGGACGTAGACAATACGTCGAACCACTCTAAATCCTTGTGTTTCTGTGCGTTTTAATTACTTTCATATTTGTTTTTTGGAGTTTTTGTTAGATAATCCTCTTTTTCCATTTAATTACTTCACTTTATCTCTTCAAAAACTTCCGAAGGGTGTTGTGCCCAATTTTGGTACAAACACTTTGGTGCTTTCACTGAGAAAAAACCTAATTTTTCTCCTACTCTTTGGATCTCCTATCGATACCGGATTGCAAAATCCAAGAAGAAGATCCAGATCTAGAACTTTGAAGCCCTTCCATTCTATTCAGATTTTCATCAGATCTAGGAAGGGACTTTCATCAATTCATCATGGTAAGTACACGAACTGCCTCTACAGCTGCTGATCAAGAAGGACGGGACAGACAGAATCCTGTGCAGTTGCCTCCATCCAACCAAGATTCTGCCGGATCTTCAGATCCATCAGGCCTGGTCACCAGACAAGAGTTCAAGATGTTGCTTCAAGAGTTGACCCAGAGTCGGCAACAACTTACTGAACAACTGCGCGCCAACACAGAGTTGACCAACCGGCTGAATCGCCGAAGGCGCAGAAGATCCAGAAGGGATCAAGCTTCTTATTCTTCCACGGAGAGTTCAGCCTCATCTGATGATCACCACCGATCCACATGCCCACGACTGGATGTAAGCTACACCCAGGCCACAGGACACCAACCTGCGTTGAATCTAGGACAACCCAGAACTGGACCATACACTAGCCATCATACTGGACCTTCATCCCGAGGAGGTGCTGCTCCTTACCATGTCACAGGCAACCTCGCTACCACCACTACTACCGAACAAGGGTTGATGCTAGAAATCAAAATGATCCTCATTGTAGCCAACGAGACCACACTCCGGAGCCTTATGTCCCATAAAATGTTGAACCAAGGAGGCGAGGCATGGACCGTCGACCGCGTCCGGTCCAGACTCGCGCTGTGGAACCCGACCACACCTTGGCACAACATGCTCCAAGTATTCGAATGCCAGATATACCGAAGATGATTCGTCAGATGATCCGTGAAAGTCAGGGTCTCACTAAAGACGACTGGAGAATCTCCCGGAGTCATACCCCTTTCACCGATGACATACTATATGCTGAACCACCTCGGCGCTTCAGGGTGCCGACTTTGCCGGTCTATGAAGGAAGTTCTGATCCCAATCAACACATCCTGAAGTATGAATGGCTAATGAATGCTGCGAGAGCTGATGATGTAGTAAAATGCCGTAGTTTCCCTATTTCCCTAGGGGGCATTGCTACCATGTGGTTTACTCGTTTGCCACCACGATCCATTTCT
Organism: Allium fistulosum; assembly: GCA_030737815.1. Taxonomy (NCBI): domain Eukaryota; kingdom Viridiplantae; phylum Streptophyta; class Magnoliopsida; order Asparagales; family Amaryllidaceae; genus Allium; species Allium fistulosum. Next base: position 290,541,879 of record CM060905.1, read on the forward strand.
AATTTTGACCAGATGGCCACCAAGTTTGTCGAACAATTCTGTATGCACGTAGCAAGGCCTAAAGATGTTAACACTCTGTCTAGTGTTACTCAAGCTCCCGGAGAAACACTTAGACGTTACTTGGAGCGATTTCATGCTGCGTGTGCAGAAATAAGCAATCCCAATGACAACTCTATCCTGATGGCATTGACTAAAGGGATTGACCTTGATTTCGAGTTCGGAAATTGGTTAGCTGGGAAGCCGTCTTCTTCATTGGACCGTTTCTATTCCAAGGCAGCCCAATTATTGAGAAGGGAGGATGCGAAACAGTCTAGGAAGCAGGATGACGCAGGGCCCAATATCGAAGGAATTCAGAGTAACATCGCCATTAAACAATCCGAGGAGAGTTCCGAAAGGTTCAGTTGAACATACAAAATAAACAGAATCAGCAGAGGGACAGTGGAAGTCAAGGCAAAAAGCAAGATCAAAGTCGCGGTCCACGACGTAGAGCTCCCATGTTTGACAATTATACTCCATTGAATACGTCGCTAGAGAATGTGTATTTGCAGACCTGTAATACCATGCAATACTCTAAACCCCCGAAGGACGATCTATATGTTATGCTTTAAAGTTCGATTTTCATGCAACCAATAATGAAGCCGAATATGAAGCCCTCTTAGCTGGATTGAAACTTGCCAGAGACTTGAGAATTATTGCTGTGGAGATTTATTGTGATTCACAATTGGTTGTGTGTCAAGTTAGGGGAGAATATCAAGCGAGAGATCGAAGGCTGGCTGCCTACTTAGCTCAAGTCCAGGAAATATTGAATCAATTTGATTATTATGCCATCTATTGTATACCTCGAGAGCGCAATCAGAAAGCCGATTCATTGGCGAAGTTAGCCAGCACAGGTGAAGCTCAACGAATGGGACTCGTTCCCATAGAGACGTTAACTTCCCCAAGCATTGACTGGACAGAAATAGATTGGGTATGTGAAATCGTTCCCAATAAGGAGTCATGGATGACTCCTTTCAGAAACTATCTTGAGCACGGAATCCTGCAGGAGCGCAGGAGTGAAAAAGACAAGTCCTTCGGAAGGCCTCACGATTCACCATCCAGAATGGAGTCATGTACAGAAGAGGGTACTCTGTTCCATTACTCCGGTGTATCACTCACGATGAAATTAAACGAGTATTACATGATGTACACGAGGGAGAATGTGGTGATCACACCAGAGGGCAAGCACTGCCCAAGAAAATACTTCGATACAGATATTATTGGCCGACTGTGAATCGCGATGCGTCAGATTATGCAAAGAAGTGTGATAGATGTCAAAATCATGCTCGAATTCCTAGAGCCCTACCTACCGAGATAACGCGAATGGTCAGCCCATGGCCGTTTGCAATGTAGGGGCATCGACATCATTGGTACTTTACCTCTGGCAAAGGGTGGTGCGAAATACGCCATCATCGCAGTTGATTACTTTACAAAGTGGGCTGAAGCTGAACCTCTTGCTACCATAACGACAAAAAAAGTAATCAAGTTTGTAGTCTGCAACATTATTTATTGATTCGGTCTCCCACACACCATTATTACAGACAACGGAGCCCAATTCGACAGTGCTGAATTTAAAGATTTTTGCAAATGCTTTCACATTCAAAAGAAATTCTCTGCAGTTTCACACCCTCAAGCGAACGGACAGGTCGAAGCGGTCAATAAAGTTATAAAGTCTATTCTGAAAAAACGACTGGAAAATGTCGGGGGCAAGTAGGTTGATGAACTTCCTATGGCTTTATGGGCTCACCGAATAACCCACAAGTCCGCGACCGGTCACACTCCATTCTCTCTCTCTCTTATGGTTCAGAAGCTGTTATTCCAGTCGAGCTAGAAGTACCTTCTCATCGTGTGACATACTATGATCCGAAGACAAATGTTATATTACTTGCTGAATCTCTCGATTTACTAGATGAGAAGCATGAAGAGGCTGATTTGAGGGCAGCCGCGCATCGAAGTCGAGTCGCCCGATTGTACAACGCCAAGGTCCGCCAGCGAACCTTTGAACTAGGTGATCTCATCCTGAAAAGAATCTATCCGGTTCCTTTGCATATGAAGCCGACATGGGAAGGACCGTATGTTATTGAATGAAGGCTCGGAGATGGCACATTCAAATTATCGACCGTCGACGGTCATACTCTGCCAAGAGCCTGGAATAGCGAGAGTCTCCGTCGCTACTACACATGACAGGCTATGTTTATTCATTTATCTTATTTTCCGTTTTGCAATTTGTTTCTGCATTTCAAAATTAAGAATTTGTAATAAGGCAACTGACTTTGCCATATTTTCTTATTTCAGCAATAAAATGCAATCTCTTCGAGCCAAAGCTGTGATTTACTTGAAATGCTTCATATGATCATCACTATGCACGGAGAGCTAAGTCTCACCATATAGTGGGATGTATTCAAATAGGGGGTGACTGTGATGCAACCGGTTTCTCACTAAGTGAAACCCGAGCTCGGGGACAAGCCATCACACCAAAGTTCAAAAAAGGATTGATACACGACAATTCTTCACTTAACTCCAGATTCCCAAAGTGCGAACTGGAGTATAAAAAATACGTCTACGAAGAGGGTGGATCCGTCCTCCTAACGACTTCGTCCGTATCTGAACCAAGTTTGAGGAGGGTGGACCTGTCCATCTAATGACCTCGCTTGTTAACTCAGGGTGGATGTGATCCGACCATCCACGATCCTGATACACCTTTCGTTCCCAAAGTGCAAGCGAAATCCAAAATAGACAGCAGATGTGACTGACCGTCTGTTTATCAACTCCGAACTCCCAGAGTGCAAGTCGGAGTATAAACATCAACTCCAAATTCCCAGAGCGCGAATTGGAATATAAATACCAACTCCGGATTCCCAGAGTGCGAAGCAGAGTATAAACATCAACTCTAAATTCCCAGAGCGTGAATTGGAGTATAAATACCAACTCCGAACTCCCAGAGTGCAAGTCGGAGTATAAACATCAACTCTGGATTCCCAGAGTGCGAAACGGAGTATAAACGTCAACTCCGAACTCCCAGAGTGCGAGTCGGAGTATAAATGTCGATTCTGAGTCCCCAGAGCGCGGATGTATGATTAAAACTTAAGCCGACGTGACCAGCCGCCAGTAAACAAATGAGAATCTCTGGAGTGCGGATATCATTATCGATAATCGAACAAGTATGGATGAGTCACTCAACCTCCGCTTGTCTCGGACATCCGTTCGGCGATGATTTTCTTCGACTCACCCCCAAGACTGGGGGGGCAGGACTTAAGCATCGACCATTGATTGAAGCGGTGCGACATCAAAATTCAACTCACTTCCTGGTCGTAAACCATGTCCACAGTTTCCGGACCTGGCAAACAAAAACAAACTTGACTTGGAATATGAAACTTCACAAGTGCACTTCCAGCATTGAAACACTTAAGCAAATATGCAAGAAGCTAAAAAAGAAAAGTTTCATTTCTACTATTTATGAAAGAAATTCATGTACAAGTTTGTTCCAAAAAATTCCTACTAGCAGGGGCCGAACCCGCATCTATACACGGCCAACAAAATAAAGTCAAAATGAACCAAGGAAGCATGTCTAATCTTTCTTCTTCCTCGGCTTCCTTTTTGGTGTAGACCCGATGGAGCCGCCACTAACCTTCCTCTTTGAGCCTTTGCTTTTTGGTGGTCGATCTCCAGGCGGGGGCATGATCTCAACATCCTCCTCCGAGCTCGAATGAATAGGAATGCTTCCTGCGGGCGGAGTCGGAGGAACATGATCAAGGGTAGAGGATGGAGCGGGCACACTGGTGTCGAAAACTGTACCACTAGGAGATATCATTTTGAGCGGATCTGGACCGGGTGCCGCCATCCCACCTCCAAAACTACCACCATGTGCCGTTGCTTCCACCTCAACGTCAATCTCGGCCAATATTTCCTCTTCAGTGACCACTCGGACCTCACTGGGAGCTTTAGTAGTTGGCATCGAAAAACTTGTAGCAAGAGCGCCTCCACCCATGACAAATAACAGGTCGGCAAGAGGATCGCCATGACGGCGAAAGTGTTCCTCCATCAGCTGCTCATCAAAAACAAGCGTGCTTCCCTGCGTATCGTCAAGTGGGGCAGTTGTAGTTATAGTGATCGCTTCGGTAATGATAGCCTCCTGCGTCTAATATGATTCTTGAGTAACAGGAGGCCCGACCGGTGCAGCATCGATCACTGGACAAAGAATAAGAGAACTGTCAGAATTTAATTCAAATAAAGATTCTGACTTAAGGCAGATATGTGGAATGTTCAGATACCTTCCTCAGTTTGACTTGTAGGCGGCTGAACGACTTTAGCAACTTGCTCTGTAGCCGGAGACATCTGCGGCTGATCCGGATTGTAGGCAGGAACAGCTTGGAGATCAACCGTAGGCAAGGATTCAGGCTGGGTTGATGCTAGAACTTCAAGATTTGCCTCATGGTGGTCAACCCTTGAACCCTCTCCTACTTCAAAGTGCTGGGCACCGAGCCTTTCTTTTTCATGCAGAATCATTGACTCGTGGAGAATCTTCCTTTCATGTTCATTCAGAATTCGATACTCGAGTTCAAATTCATCTACAGACTCACCTAGATGCGCCTCCTTCTCTTCTTCAACTAATCAGGCCCAAGCGTTGTATAGATGCGCCGGATAATCATTAAGCCAGGCTAGACCCCTGTGCCTCAGCACGTTAGCGTTGTAAACAACAAGGAGGTCTTCAATATCAGCTTCTAGCCTGGACTCGGCCGATTTCACCTTCTCCTCAACCTCAGTCTCCACCTTGCGAGCCTTAGCCTCGGCCGCGTCCCGTTCACCCTGGAGCAAAATAGCTTGTTTGCACGCCTCATGGGGTGCGTTATTCGCATCATCCTTTTCCTTGGCCATATCAGCGAATTTGGCCTTAAGCTCGTTGAGCTCCTTAACCGCCGCATCCCGTTCCGCGGTGACTGTAGTATTTTGGTGGCCCATCTCCTCCACCAAGGCAACGTGTGTCTGCCTCAACCTCTCCATCGCCACGGTCGCTTCGCCTGCTTTTTTGGCGGCCTCAATTTCAGATATCCGAGAAGACTCGGCCTCGGTGTTGAGCACCTGGATGATTCGGTCCTTTTTAGCAAGATCGGACTCCATCTTCTCGATCACTTTGGCCCACTCAAAGGCCACCTTTGAAGCTTTTTCTACAGCCTTTACCCACTCTCTATACTAGGTGTAGACGTCATGAACGTAATCATGCATCGTGTTTTCCACCCCTGACGAAATTCTTTTTAAATGAGGTGGGAAGACATAGCCGTCGAAGCATATATTCGGGAAATCCTTCCTCAGTTGAGCAATTTTAATAGCCCCTTCCCCCGTGGGCTCAGTAATGGCCTGCTCTGCAATTATGGGGGCGCGACTTCAACTCGCTGGTGATGAGTCTTGTACCTTGAAGTTTGAGAAGGCGGTCTGTGTCGTGGAGGATCTGGCGGGTGCGGAACATGAACAGGAGGTGGAGATGGAATTCTAAGAGGTGGCGAATGGGTTCTAGATCGCTGTCTATATTCTCTGTCCCTGTCCCGCTCTTACCTCTCTTGATTAGAGTACCCGCGATCGCGGTCTCAATCTGAGTCTCTCTTGCGGGAATCATAATAGGTAGAAGATTTTCGAGCCGAGCGAAGATTCCCTAGCATTGATCCTCTTTCGGACATCGTACCTGAAAATGAGAAACGAAGGAAAAGTTAGTGATCTCTTGGGTTGGACGATTTACAGTTATGAATCATGTAGTGCAGTGAAGTGTATGCATGTGCAACCCCCCGACCAACCGGAAATGTCGGACGCACTCATAGCAAGCGACCCGCTCAGTTCAAGAGCATTATCAAGCTCCTCCATCCCGGTGTCGTGTTGAAACGACACATAATCCAGAATCGGAATATCAGCAAGCCCTTCGAAAGGATTCTCTACTTGCGGGGGAGGAGCCTCCGAAATTCTAATCCCCTGAACAGGAAAAGACATAACCACGGATTTCAATCTCATGGATTTAGAACGCTTGTGAGCAACTGCCTTGCCTTTTCTCCTTCCTCCTGAATCATGGACATCGGAAGAAGGCCCAGCTTGGAGCTCGTTATCAGTAGGCGTTCTCTCCGGATCAACTTCTTCAGCTATTACGACTTTGGACGCCTTGCGTTTCACCCGCTTCTTCGAGACCGCTCTAAGTGTCCCTTCCAGCCTTATGCTTTGCCTCCGTTCAATCAGCCCGACAATTCTCAAGTTTCTGTCGGTCAGAACCAAGTCAATGTGCCTCTCTTCACCCAGAACCGCTTGGAGGATCCGAAGTCGCTCTCTAAAATATTTGCCATCGGGTCGTGAGATTGCGGCTGCAAAGGAAGAGAAGTATGTCGGTTTTGAAAGCGATTACTATTATCCCGATAATTCATGAGGAGGACTGCAACACTTACGTCTATCCAACCATCGCCTAGCGAACTCAGGAGGGCATCGAACGTAGAACCACTCTGTCTTAAAGTAACTCAGCCTTCCCCAGGATCCCGTTACAATTTGGCAGTTCCTGACCGCCTCCAAGAATGTGAAAGAAGGGCTATCTCCGCGGCTTTTGATGTTGAAGAGATATCTAATCTCGATCGGCTTTGGTGGTCGAAAGAGAATTTCCATGAACAGGATGAAAGTGCTATTCAACAAGGCGTATCCGTTAGGGTGTAGCTGGGATGGAGCGATTCCGTGGAATGATAACATCTCCCTTATATATTGATTGAAAGGAGGAAGTGTCCCCGCTGTAAAAGCGTGACGATTGAAAGCAGTAAACCCCTCCGGGGGAGCGTGTGGCCTACCATTCGACCCTAGCAATAATACGTCGTCAAGCGACAAACCATGTCTTAAACAAATCCGTCCCAGCATATCTTCAGAGATGCCGGACGGCACAGAGTTTTGAGGACGACAGATGAATCGGGCGCTTGGAAACTCATCCGGCGTTGAATCTATGACCGGCCTCGATGGTCGGTATCTCGATTATTGGAGGGATTGAACCTTGAACTTCCTGCTATTGTGAACTTGAAGGTTCCATGACTAACTAACTTATGAAAAATCATCGTTAAACAGATAATAAACCCGTGCATCCCATAGTGTGAAGTGTGTGAATATGTTGTGCAGTGCAGTGCAGTACTGTATATCACTTGACAAGTTCTACGGATTTAAAGAAAGCATGTGAACGATAAGACTTCAAAATTCAGTCAGAATGACCGTTATCGCTGACCGCCACAACCGTGCTATCCGGTTATTAGCGATCGATCCAAGTCAAAGTTTGTTATCGTTTTGTTAAATTATAGTTCCATCGACGAGCTTCGCAAGACAGCTAGATGTGCCATTCTAAGGACAAGTCCAATTATGCAAGTTTGAAGCTCGTCGGAGTCAGTTTTTCAAGTGTACAGGGAATTACAAGTTCTTTAACGTTCAATTCGTATCGATTACAAGAGCCTTGTTCGCATCGGTAATTCATATTCATCTGTGTGCGAGTTCGACTCGGTTAAAAGCTGAAGACTTCGAATCGATCCAGGGTGATCATTTCGCATCCATCAATTGGGTCGCCGTCGTATCGATCTTCTGGAGCATAATTTGAATCGATCGAAAACTCTGGGTTTCGAATCCATCAGACACAACCCCTTCGTATCGATCAACATGCTCGAGACACTCGCATCAATCATCCCGACTCGATGCAAAAGCTTAGCCATCGATCGATACGAAGGCCTCCATCTCATCATCTCGAAGCCCTGACTCCAAATCGACACGAAAACGAGGACCAAGCCATCTTCCTCCACACTCCTTCTTCCCCAGATCGATTTGAACTCCATCTTCTCCTTCCTCGACCTCGCGTAATATCTACTTCCCCAAACCACGTCTGGACATGAATTCGAATGGAATGGCATGAGAATTTGAATATCATCACTTTAGGAGTGACTTTGTTCAATTAATTACCTGATTTTGATAACTGGTTAAAGGGGCTAAAGGTTTCTGAATCGATTCGAAGGCAAGAACTTTTCTTTTTCCGAGGCTCTGGAGCGATACGAAGGCAAGGCAGAAGAAATGAGCGAGTAAAAAGTAAAAAGTGAAAAATGGCTAAGTCCACAATATTTATATGGACTCGAGTGCGAAGGTAAAATACGATATGCATTCCAGTAAAATCGACTGGTTGTAATGTGTCACCTCTGAATCGGTTTGAAACAACTGTTTGAATCCATGAACTCGAGTCTGTATTGATATGAAGTGGTCACCAAATCCATCGATGCGAAACCCTTATTCGTATCGATCACTTTCGACTCCATCCCCAGTGCAACAATATGAACTGTGCATTTCGAATCCATCGAATCACACCTCTTAGAGGCCAGTACCCATCGATACGAATTGTCTATTCGTATCCAATAAAACCACCTCCATCAATTTGAAATGCACAGCAAGGGCAGTTCTGAAAGCATTTAAATCCATCGATACGAAATGCTCATTTCGTATCCATCAATACAATGAATACCGATGCAAAGACAATATTTCAACCTTTTACATCGACTCAGGAGAGGGTCGTTATGAACGAACATTCAAAAACAAGCATCGAGCGTTGTTATAATTCGAATTTCACATCGGTTCAAGAGAGGATCAATACGGAATTCAATATGAGATAAACTGACAACGACTCGTGAACGCCAGCGAGAGTCAGACTAACGTATATGCATATACGTCGGACTAATATTCAATTTCTGACATTCACAGGAATTGGATACTTATCTGATAACAATTACATCAACAAACAGGTAATCTCAGTCAAGCAGCAATCAGTTATAATAATACAGGGTACAACAGTTGATAGTCAACAGTTTACATTACTGAGGAAATTAGTCAAAGATTACAACTTTCATCGAAAAGACGATAACTATTCAGAATGAAGATTGCAGCACTTCAAAGCACATCATGTTTCCAGAAGATGTACTTTGGGGGCAAATGTTATCCCGCCTTTTGGCAATGCCGTGACACCAAGAACTTGACTAAAAACCAATGACGGTTCATCTTAGAGATCAGTTATACGCAGACTCACCATGGATATCGATGAATTTTGTCCGAGTCTGGAATGATCTACAATCGACAAGACACGGCAAGCAAAGCTGTGAGAGCCAACGTTCCAAATTTCAAGTCAATCTGATTTCATATGCTCAAGATATGATCGAAGCAAGATTGGATGAAGACCAGCCTCGAGTTCGAATCCATCGACTGGCCACTGTTCGACTCGATCTCATTCGAATCCATCGACTGGCCACTGTTCGACTCAATCTCATTCGAGTCCATCAGGAAGCCTCTGTTCGACTCGATCTCATTCGAATCCATCAGGAACCCACTTCGTATCGATCGACTTCGTGTCCATCACCAGAAGTCTACTTTGTATCGATCGACTTCGTATCCATCAAGGGACAGCACACTTCGTATCGATCAACCAGTGTCAACTTCGCATCCATCGACGAACCACTGTTCGTATCCATCGAGTAGGAGTGCTTTCATTGATACGAACAAGCCAACCTCCATCGATTCGAACCACACCACCTTCATCGATACGAACAGAACGTGACCATCGATACAAACTAAGGAACTTTCATCGATACGAACAGAGCACCTCCATCGATACGAATTGAGCTACTTCTGTCAATACGAATTGGACCGCCTCTATCGATACGAATAGAGCAGGACTATCGATACGAACAACGTAGTTCCGATTGATACGAACCAAACAGCCTACCGAAAGTCTCCATTTTGTATCGATCATAACTCGAGATCCACAAGTCCAAATGCTATGAAATTTTCACAGAAGCTTACGTGCATGCTAAAGAATGTCCATGCCAAATTTCGACTCCATCGGACGCAATCTTGATCGATACAAAATCCGTTCGTATCGATCACGGATCGGGTCGAAACTTCACGGGCTTGGTCGTGCGGGCCTACTCACGTGCTAGAAGAAGTCTCCCGAGATCTGAGTGAAATATCAGCCTCCTACACCTATAAATAGAGCCCCAGGGCATACAGAAAGGGGACTTTTTGAATCTTTGAATTCTCCAACGACCAGACTCTGCCGGACTCAACTCCATACTCCATTGCTGCTGCTCTTGATGAATTTTACTGCTGTAATCTATTGTTATCTACTGTAACACGCTGCAATCAATTGTAAACATCAAAGAGTCATCAATAAAGCAATCAATTTCATAGTGGACATAGGCAATACGCCAAACCACTCTAAATCCTTTTGTTTCTGTGCGTTTTAATTACTTTCATATTTGTTTTTTGGCGTTTTTGTTAGATAATCCTCCTTTTCCATTTAATTTCTTCACTTTATCTCTTCAAAAACTTCCGAAGGGTGTTATGCCCAATTTTGGTACAAACATGTCCCTTTATATATATTTCGTGGGTGTTGCTATAGGTGTGTGTGTGTGTATTTTCGCATGTATTAGATCATTTTTTTTATTGCTAGTTACGCGTGTCCATGTGAAAATATTTAGATACTTGCCTTCGTGTCAGTATTGTCTGGCTTTGCACATTCACATATATATTTAAATGCGAAAGTATAGGCATGTATATATTTTTTCGCAACATATTTGCATGCAGCATTGTCTGGCCTTTGTGTGCACCAGTCTAGCCTATCGAGAATAGTAATGTGCGCGAGACAAAATGAAATGCAGTAGGAAATGAGATTAGGGCAAAAGGGTATTATTGGAAATCCCAAAAGACACGGTTGAATATAGTTCATTGAATTATCATTATTAATAGTAAAGATAAAGATGTGCATTCATTGTGAAGCCAATTCAGTATGCTGTCATTTAAGTTCAATCGGCCAATTCATTTTCAGCCAGTTAAGCCCCATGCCATTCTAGTTTTGGTCGACAATAGATGCAGCTGAAGTTTGCCAGTCTGCTTTTCTTTTTCGTAACGTGTCTACATTAACTTCTCATTTCAACATGTTTGCATCAGCTTCTCGGTTCAACATGTCTCCACAGGCTACACTCATCTAACCTCTGTGTTGAATTACTTCTCCGTGTCGAATTTACTTATGCCTCACTCTTAGCTACTACTACCATCAGTGCATCTTTCTCTGATCTGTGCATGTTTAATGATTTATGCACAAAATTAAAGGTTTTCAAGCTGCATTTTTGTTGAAGCTAGTAATAAATATTTTGAAATATAGTTGACAGTTCACAGGCACACTCAAAATTCTTTCTAATACAAACTGAAAATATTGGAGGTGCAAATTTACCATGAGTTATAGTATTATATGAAGAGGGCCATATACTTACAATAAAAAATTGATTGTTCAATCAAACTGTTCATATAATTTAGTGAATGTGAAAGACTGCATATTATTTTGTTTAAGAAGTTAATTGTTTAAATTGATAATCGACAACTAAATGCATTGTCAAGTTTTATTTGAATTCACAAAGCAAAAGGTTGAATTTTATTGTTGATTAACAATTAAAAATGAGTGCAACCAGGTACTACACACTTATATGGAATAATTGCAGACCTTTATGCAACTATATATAATAATTGCAGACTTCTCTGCTATTATACCATATAGTTGCCGACTTTTCTGCAATTATTCAATATACTTGCCATTTTCTGCAATTATATGAAATGATCATCAATTGTTCTTCAAATATCAGCAATCATTTCATATAATTACAGACTTTTATGCAATTATATGGAATAATTACTGATTTTTCTGCAATTGTTCCATATAAGTGCATACTTTTATGCATTTATAACGAATAATTGCAGAAAACTCTGCAAATATTCCAAGTAATCATAGAAAAGTGCAACTATACCATATAATTGCAGACTTTTCTGCAATTATTGCATATGCCGTAAATAGGAATATTGAAAATAGAATTTTTTGAATTTGAAATAATGTGATGGGCGAACGAACCCCATTTCGTCGAGATAAACAAGACGTATTCTATCACAACTCATTTCTGAATAGTCTGCAAACATACCATATAATTGTAGACTTTTCTGCGGTTATTGCATATAATTGCTGAATTGTCTACAAACATACCATATAATTGCAGAAAATTTGAAAAACATCAATTTATAAATGCACAATGCCACAAATAACTTGTCCCGACATTATTTTTACATATGCCAATGCCACTCATTAGAAAGATAATAAAATTTGTGATTTAATGGTGAAAACAGTTTGTTAATCCGTCGCTTCTACAAAAAGTTATTGCATTTTAAAGATTGATAATTAATGGGGTGCAAAATTTCATTATGGATGTGAGAATAACATCCATATATGAAGAATCAATGTTCAACAATGGAGCAGAGAGGTATTTTAGGGAAGAAAATTGCAGTATTTCAAAATATGGATGTAATTTATATCTTTTTTGGGAAGATGTTTTGTGCATTAAGTTTGATTCTGGGGACGTGCCCCTTATTTTCACTTTATTTTATTTGTTTTGTATTTTTACTTTTAAATTTGAACTCTAGTGTCATCTAGGATTGAGCTACTTTTGTAGTTCGGAAATTCTAGTATCAGGTATTGAGTTTAGAAAAGGTTGGTAGACATGTGAATAGTACATTTAGAGTAGTAGGGAGTGCAAGTTTACAAGCGCTGTAAGTGTTCGAATGTATAATTCTAGTAGTAATCTTGGAGCAGTAGTAGGTACTAACAAGTTATTAATGAAAGCTGGGTATATGTGTGTTCTTTACTTTTCACATTTACTTTCATGCAAAACTTATTAGTTTATTTGAGAACTATTTTAAATACCCAATTCACCTCACTCTAGAGCATATTGCATGATCCTTACAAGTGGTATAAGAGTCAAGTAGTTAGATAAATTCTGATATTATGTCTCATTCTAGTTGTACATTTAGCAACATCCATCCATTGCTACTATACGCAATTTTGACGGAACAGATTTTTCAAATTGGAAATCAAAATTAAATTTTATTTAAAATTTGTTAATTTTAAGTTTTGTAATATTATTGAATATGGTTGTGATATGGTAGATTGGAATAATATTTCGCTTAATGCTAATGTTTTGAATACTCTTTACTCTATAATTAATAGAGCAGAATTTAACCATATCTCTCATTGTTTAACTGCACGTGAAATCGGGAACACTCTCAACCCAAAATATGGTGAAGAAGTCAATGCTGATGAACTCTCCAAAATCAACTTAATAGAAAAAATTTGATTGATGGGATTTACAAAAGACGATTTAGACGATGACAAGGCAGACAGTGACGACGAGGACTCAATAACTAATTCAAGGAGGATGGAATTCCAGAGCCGTATAAACTCTAATTCCAAACTTATACAAGATAATTTACGTTTCTCTGTTAATCTTCTCCGCGTTTAGTTTATTTTGAATAAGAAGCTTACAGTCTTGGCTTATAAGGTTGATTCAGACTGTTAATGGTTGTTCTATGCCTTTGAAGACCGTTGGATTCCTTTCACACTATATGTGCCAAATAAGAGTAGTGAAATCAGTGTTCTTAAGTTGATTAAGAATGTAGTTACTTCCCTGACTCTGACATATTAATTCCAAAACCTGATTGAATTCAAATGAGTTTTCGATATTCAATTTAAGTTTGTGCATAAGTTCTGCGGTTATTTGTCTAGAGTAAGGACAATTGAATAATAAATGATCTCTACCTTCATTTTGATTCACACACAGAATGCACGTCTGGTTAATTGTATTATCCCATCTTTTGATTCTGTCTTTAGTATTGAGTCTGTTTAGTTTAGCTAAAAGAGCACACAGAGACATTTTAGGTGCACAATTCTTATCCCAAATGTTCTTTGCCCAATTATTTTCAGGAAGTTGATTTCTGATATGATGTCACGCTGATTTTGTATTGAACTGACCATCTTTACTTGGGATCTAATACCAGAAATCTTCTTGCCTTTGGTCATGAATTTTTATGTTGTGCACTGTATTTTGAAGTTGAATAGGAACATTGTCCATATGATTTTTCCATTCATTTCCAGAAATGAGAGTAGAGACCTTTCTATTATTCCAACCAGTGACTGTCAGTAACGACTTGTCTTTTTGGATGGTTTAAATCGACGATAAGACACACACGTCAGACTCAAACCATTCAAAAGGGCAGATTGTTATGGGGTAAACAAAAAAACAGAAAAAGAAAGAAAAAAAAATATAGAATCTCGCAGCGGAATGACAAAATATAATAATCAAATAAACAGTTCATGAGGCTGTTTTACAAATAACATTTTATTACACTTTTACAATACGAAATCAGAGTACATACAACAGTAATAAATAAGTAATGTAGCGGAACAACATGATGCAGTGGAAATGATAGAATAAATAGTAATAGTACTAAATCTTCGTCTTCGTCCTCCAAGAGCAGTCTTCGATATACTGAAAAGCTCAGACTGATCCGAGCGAATTGAAAAGACAAAAAACTCTAGTCAGAACTAATAGATCTTATGTAAGTTAAATCAACAGTAAATATATATGAGTGTAACGGCGTCGGAGATGTTTATGGGTTTTGACATCTCTTATCCAGTGTCAAATGTGAGTGCAATAACTTAAGAGATGTTCGGGATTCCCATCTCCTAAGAATCCGTTAAACTATCTACATACATAGTACAATACGCTATTATAATAGTGTCTACAGTAAAGTAAAGTATTAAAATAGCATTAAGGTGTTACTCATATCCCCCTTAACACATTTTTATATATTCCCATAGTCAACACAGTACCGTACGCTCCAACAAACCGGTGGTTTACCCAGAGGGCACTTCATATGTAACGACCCGGTATTTTGGACCATTCAAATCGACAATAAATCCACACATGTCGGACTTGAATAATTCAAAATATCAGATTGTTATTTAAATTTGGCAAAACTCAACATATGCAGTAAATAAATCAATCACAGAATCACAGACACAGAGTAATACAATAATACGCAGCGGAATAGATAAAATAGTAGTTCATGAAGCTACTATATAAACATCAGAGTTAGAAATAAAATACAACAGAATATCTCAAATGCAGTGAAGTCTTCAGTACAACAGATGACTTCTCTGAATAAATCAACTAGAAGAGCTGAAAGCTGAGGCGATAGTTGGATCTCTAAAGGAAGCTCCAAACTCCAAAGGTGAGTCTCAAATGCTGTATCACTCGGTCTGACCCGAGCGTAAAGCAAAACACAAAACACTCGAGTCAGGATTAACATTCTTATACTAATAAATCCAACTCAAGTGAAATATCAATTGAAATACAAGTAACTTAAAGGATGTTTGGGATAACCATCCTCTAAGGATCTTCAGAACTATCTACAAGGTGGAAATATACATTATAACACCGTGGTCATTTCAATTTAATTTATACTTCAAAACCCCAAATATCATTTCATTTCAAATATAACTATTTTCCAAAATAGTATATATAGGTTAAATAATTTATAAAGTAAAGTATTTATAATTTCCTTAAGTTCCACAAATCGGTTCAAATCAACTCAATTTCCAAATTCAAATTTATTCAAAGTTCAATTCATCAATTTAATTCATTTCTAAACAGATCATTTAAATTTTCAATAT
This sequence comes from Allium fistulosum, assembly GCA_030737815.1. Lineage (NCBI taxonomy): Eukaryota > Viridiplantae > Streptophyta > Magnoliopsida > Asparagales > Amaryllidaceae > Allium > Allium fistulosum. The sequence continues at coordinate 290,557,489 of CM060905.1, forward strand.
ATTTCAAAGCTTTAATATTCAACAATTTCAAAGTTAAATTTAACGGTTTCAAATAGCTCTTGATTTAACTTCATTTATTATTTAATCAGGGAATATTCACTTAATAAATTCAATATCATTTAACTAGCCTTAAATTTCATTTTTACTAAATATTTCCTTAAATTTATTTAAACAAGAAATATTCATTAAATTATTTAAATCAAACTCAAGTTATAAATCATATCTTAAATTCCAATTTCAATAAGCTTTATATTGGTTTAATTAAATAAAATTCTTTACTAAATTCAAATTATCATCCCAACCTTAACTTATTCAAATTTTTACCAAAATCTATTTTGAAATATAAATTTTATACTTAACATATTATATGTATCAAATCCATCTTAATTAAATTAAATATCATTATTAAATCTATATATATCATTACCATTTATATATAAAATTCTAAGAATCAACATTTGTTAAAACCATATATTTCTTTCCAAAAACATAGAATTCAATTTCAAAATATTTATATATACGGACCAACGGTGTCTGTATATATATTTATCATATGGTTAAGTGATACGGATATTTATCATTTCAATCCGAAATTTAAATATATACGGGTAGATATCATTTTGACCCGTAATCCCAATTTCAATTCAAATGAAAATCGCTTGGGTTTATCATTTCAACCCATAACGAAATTCTCCTATTCTAAAGTCCGTTCGGGTATGTATCATTTCAACCCATAGTGAATTCTAAACTAATAGGGAACTTGCAGAGTGATAACAGATACTAAAAAAATATAACAACATGCATATATCATCAATATAAATAACAGATACTGGTGTCAGATGTCATAGGTGAACATATACAGATAATAGTAATAACAGGCATATAAATACTAGATACTGGTGTCAGATGTCATAGGTGAACATATACAGATAATAGCATATATAACAATTTAAATAACTACAACATCATATTTCAATTGTCGTTTCAATTGAAATCAAATTTAATAAATACAAGAATGTTAATCGTGAGTGATTGCTCACCTTTCGAGGCCAGAGAGAATAGACAATGGAATTGAGTTATGAAATCTGAGCACGAATCCAAAACAACAAGGTTGGCACGAATTGACGAGCAAGGCTGATAGATAAGGAATCGAAGAAATAATTAGAATCAGTCTTGATATAAACAAATTATATACACTTTATTATTAAAAAAATATATTTTCAATAGTTTAGCTTTACACCTATAAAATAAAATCTATATATATATTAGAATCCAATCTTATGTGAACTTATGTGCATCTTATTTGATTTTTATATAAACATAAATCCAAACGTATACAACAATATTATGTATATATATAACTTAAAATATTCATATAACCGTAGTTAAATGTTTAATAAACAAACAGGTATAAAACTCAACAGACCTGGTATATATTATGAAACCTTACTTTTTTTCATACTAATATATATACATAAAATAATATATAACTGATATATCAAACTACACCATATATGTTATAAAGTCACCAAATACATATATATTATCGAAATCAGAAAATAATAGATTATACAAACCTATACTCTAGATTGTATTATATATATATATATATATAACGTCTCAGAAATACTAGTACAAACTACTTAAACTAGATCCATTGCAAAACAAATTGGAAGGCAAACAAAACTTCTTCTGCATAACATATGCATAAACAAATAGACCTTTAGTATATAATTTATTTTAAAAATCCACTCAAAGCTTAACATATATATAGTTTGAAAACTTCAGCTGAAGAAAACGATCAACATCTAAAAAAAAAACTGTCCATCTTTATAACCTTTTTATCCTTATACTTTATAACATTATATATAGCTTAGAATATATAAATCTTCTTCCAACCGCTTACTGCCAACAAAATATAAGATAAAATAGCTATACATAAGGTATATAACCAGTATAGAAAACAGAATAAATGCAAGTCAGTATATTGTAAATTATATATATAAAAATCATACTGTAAATAGGATAATTTATATAAACATATAACTAATATAATTCATACATAGGTTATATAGAACATATAACTTACTTACGCAATAACAGGGGCTTCGGCCATACAAGGCATGGTGGGGAAGAAAGGGCGTGTCAGGTAGGAGGAGGCCGAGGGGAGAGTTGTGGTTACAGGAACCCGATAGGAGAGGAAGGAAATGAGGTGGAGGTTTGAAGCGTGGAGACGGAATGAGTACTCACGTGAGGCGATGGGCTTCATGTGAGAGTGGGTTCATGGCTACTGGTGGATCGGCTGATGGTGGTGGAAACAAGGTCAGGGCGAGGGGACGTTGGCCAGAGGGTGGTCTCGGCATGGGGAGGATCGGCACTAGGCGGCTGGGTTGTGAGGCCGGAGATGGTGACGTGGAGAGAAGCCGTGGCTGTTGATGGCGAGGACGGTGGTGGCTCATGCGGTGGAGGGAATGCAGAGGGTGGGGTGGAGGTTGGAACGGCGGTGGAAGGCGGCGGACTTGGTCGGAGGGTAGAGGTGGTGGATGGCGAAGGTGGTGGTTCGGGCTGTCGCAGTGTGGCCGTGGATAATATGGCAGGTAGGAGGGAAGAATATGGGGTGGAGGAGGATATGGGTTTTATGAAAGGAGGGGTGCTGTCACTTTTACCTTTTTGAAAATAACTTTGCTAGTGAAAATATAGATTAGTGAATAGGAGGAATAAAAGAGAAACAGCTGTCAACCATAAAGAAAATGTAACGTACATTATATTATACGTTTCCTCAAGTGAAACGTGCAAAACAAATGATGAAAGGGAGAACTTTGCGTAAGGAAAGAAACGAAATGGAAAAATTCATAAATGCAAATATTAAAGCACATTTGAACCGTTCAAAAATGAACAGACAGATGAAAATAAAGAAATAGCAACGGTCAAATCCCTTGGTTCGCTGAAGATTATTAAGGCAAATAAATGATTTGATTGCACAGTACGTTTCAAACTTGAAACGTAAAGGAAAAAAAATAAAGTCACAATTGAAGGTGCGTTACGACGAACAGTTTATTGTTTCCATCGCATACCGAATCTCAAAATACAGAAATGAATATACCGTTGAGACCAGCACGACGAGACAATCAAAACGGTATACAGATATTGGTGGTACGACCATCGGATCAAAAATCGATAACCGGTACCGAAAATGCTGCTATTTGGTCAGAATTAAGATAAACGGAGCAATAGAAGTCCAAATTTGGAAAAACGAATTTCGCAGTCTGATTAAGAATGATCTGAATAAATTTTCTCCTGTTGACATATTTTGGTTTCGGAAAACTTTTAAATTCACTTTTATTAACCGGTTTGATTTGAAAATGAAATTTCACAGGAAAACAAACTTCAATATTATCAAATGAAAATTTTCCAGTTGCTATATTAAAATAGACGTATTCTATATAATAAATTTTTTATTTTCAAATTTTATTGTTTAAAATTTCACAAATTTCCAGTTAAAAATATTGTTTAAACCATTAAATTTTGCGGGTCGTTACACTCTCCCCCACTCAAAACTTTTCGTCCCCGAAAAGGAAGGAGGTAGGAGAATAGAAACAACCAGACAGAAAAGATAGATTAAAAGAGAAGGATAAACAATCAATTTAACTATATAAATTTTTACTTGAAATATTCATTTGAAAACTTCATTTACAATTCAATTATTTTTAATACCTTAATATTTTTCAACCCATTTGTAAAATTTCTTGTTTCCTTTATAAGTATCATTTATAGGTTTAAATAACACCTTTATAAATATATGTAAGCTATTTGAAAAACAATTATTTACATTATTACTTATTTTTACAAAGAAGCTATTGAAAACATGTAAATCCAAAATTCATAAATTTATTAATTTTTATCTCAAGATACTTTTCAACATTATTAATAATCAATAATCATTTACTTTAAATCTGTTTTATTTAAGTATTAACCTCAAAAATATTTATAACACTAAAATTTCTATTAAACCATGTAGTATATAAATAAACTATATTTAAAAGGATATAGTCAACAAGGAGAAGAAGGAGGATTTGGAAAAGCAGAACATAGGTGAATAAATAAAGCTGAGCAGATAAGGTAGATTCAAGGAATAGTATCGGGCATGAATAGTTAATTTAGAACCATAAGGGTTTTAATTCCAAATATTGATACAAAATTTTCTTTGTTGGAAATACTTTTATTATAAAATACCTTTATAACGAAACAAATTTTCTTTTGAAAATACTTTTATAACTCGATGTTTCAACAAGTTTATCCTTGTTCCCGTAGACTCTGGTAGTGCGTTGATCAGGCGCAAAACTAGAATTCTCCAGGTACTTAGTAAACTTGTTTCAACACCCAGTGAAAATACTGGAAAAACTTTTAAAACCGATATGGAAAGTACAATCCAAACAAAACGAACAAAACCTTTGTCCAACCATGGTTCGCAGATACACAATGATTACGCCTGGATCCCCCAGGAAACAATCCATATCCGTAAGCTTTCTCAGCCCTGCGAGTTACGCCATGATGACTAGTAGAATGCAGGATACACAATGGTTACGCCTGGATCCCCCAGGAAACAATCCGTACCCCCAGGCAAGACTCAGCCAGGCAGTTGCGCTATGCAGTCACGAGAGAAACATAAGACCATGGGTAACGCCATGGAATTCGAAGGACACTCGAGTATCATATCCGGAAAACCAAAATCAGAGAGAATAATATCGATAGAATGAATCCAAGATGTGGCCACAAATCGGATATCAAGCAGAAGGCACTTTCCATATCTTTACTTCGAAAATATGTATCATATAGTACCTTTTCAAATCACTTTCAAATATCGTACTTATATAAAATCCATTATATATAAGATTAAATTTTCAAATCAAATACTTTTCCAAAATCAAAAGTATATCAAATCATACTTATATAGACTTCAATTATATAAGATTTCACTTTTCAAATTGAGTACCCTTTTCAAATCCATAGTTTTCGAGTCAATTTCATACTCATACAAATCAATTTTATATAAGTTTGACAACTCCCAAATCAAGTGTTTTAGTAACATAAGGTTCTCAAATTTTAATTTGTTTCAATGTCAGTTCAATTTCAAAATCATATACAATTTCACCAAATTATTCCTTCTCGAATTAATTATCTTTTAGTTTCAAAGTTTCCAAAATAATAGATTTAGAAAATAAATCCAAATTTCCAAATCAATAATTTAAGTCAACCAATCCATTTCCAAAATCAAATATTTTCAAAATCATCTTATACTTATGTAAGGTCTATCTTATATAAGGATCAAATTTTTCAAAATAAATTTCGCTGTATGAAGAGCCATATGGGATTGAATATCTTTGCTTTTATGGGTTATATATCTTTGTAATTTAAATTGGAATTTTCTTTTAGTAAGCAAAGATATTCTAACTTGACAGCTTTCAATTTCAGCGTCAAAATATATCAATGATATTAGGATATAAGATGTACATACGTCATCATTTCGCAAAATCACATTTGATCGCTCGCTCGATCACACAAGTTCGCTTTCGAACTACTATTGTCCATTCGACTTCCCTAATGCGGATTTCGATATGGTTTCTCGACTAGAAGCCATCAGTCTCCTTGCATAGCCATATACTATGATAGAGAATTCTAGAATCAAGCCCAAAATCCATATCAAATATTCGCCATCAAGAATCCAATGAAAAATCCTAACACGAAATGGTGTAATCCACCTCGAACTTGTGTACTCAAACTTGGATCAAATTAATTACGCGAATAAAATATCATACGTACAACTTATATATTTATTCCAACTTGTTAAATATATAGTTTCATAAAGATGTTACTAAGTTAAAACATTTAAACTAAATTTTATTCAAAATATATTGAAGCCCAAATTCTTTCAAAACATTTCAAATCTAAATTCCATATTTAGAAAAATTTAAAATTTCCTTATTCGTTTACTTAACAAAACAGTTCAACTTATTAAATCATATTACTACATTCTTAAACATTCAAAACAAACTTATATACTTTATACTTCAAAATTTCTTAGCTTTTGAAAAGTTAACCTTGATTTGGAAGTGCTCGAACCTTCAAAATAGTTGAAGAAATCATTTTCAAATTCAAGAGTTGGGAATTAACAACAAATCAGTAAATCATTTTCAAAAGATAGGTTTATATCAAATTCGAAACACGAGGACTGAACACCGGCTTACTTCAAATCATTTCAAGTATATATATATACATATATCTTTCGAATATCAAATCATACTTTGGAATTTGAAAAATCAAAACTGGTTTCACAAAATCACTCGCATAGCGAAGCTATTGAAGTGGCCTCTCCCCCACTCTGAAACTCGAAAATCAATGTCGATGATGCGTGCACTCATCACCGAAATTATTTTCCAGCGACATAAGTGAGTTCTGGACTTCTATTTTCTCAAACTTCTTTTGAAATTTCTTCGAAATCATTCGAACTCATTAAAAATCATTTGAAACATTTCTTATTCGGAAAATATCATATTATTATTATAATATATTTCAAAATCTTAAAACCAATTTCAAATACCGGAGTTCCATTCTCGCATTTCAAATTTAACCCTTCAGTTATAAATCATTTTTAGATAAATCAAATTTCTTATATAGTCTTTCAAATTTACAAATCCTTTCGAAACCTCAAATTCTTATTTTAAAAGGGTATTAAATCTTTATCGAAAACATTTCACTTTTATATATAGAATATAATCATACTTATCAAAATAATAATTTCCGTTTAGGAAACAATTTCTAAAATATAAACAAACCCGATTTTTCAAAGGATGGTTCAAGAATGGATTTCAAAACAAAGATAGAAATTCAACTTAGAGGGACTCTAATCAAATAGGATTTGATTTGAAGATAAGTTCGAACGAAAATGAGATAATTAATTACAAAACAGTAGTCGGATACACTTATATAAATCACGGGCGACCTTAACCGGGTCAACCGTGACTTCAAGAACAAGATCGATGCAGAATTCCAAGAAATATCAACATTCGATCGTAAGAGATAGCGGCATCTAAATCAAAGATATAGAAATCTCAGGTTAATCAATGCCAATTGTAAAGGATTTCCACCCCTTTACAATCATTCAAAGATTTGCAGGATCGCCTATTCTTATAGAGATCATTCGAAGTGGAGTTATGGGATACTCCAGAATCAAAAGAATACAAATAGGGAGAGACAAGAATGAATTTTGGAACCGTAGGGAACGTTCCAAAGTTCAAAGGAAATCGAGTCAAAAGGAAGAGATTAAACTCGAACGAAAGTGGTTCTGTAAATAAATTTACTATATATGCTAAGTTTTGCCTAGAGCCAAAGCTCTGATACCAACTGTAACGACCCGGTATTTTGGACCATTCAAATCGACAATAAATCCACACATGTCGGACTTGAATAATTCAAAATATCAGATTGTTATTTAAATTTGGCAAAACTCAACATATGCAGTAAATAAATCAATCACAGAATCACAGACACAGAGTAATACAATAATACGCAGCGGAATAGATAAAATAGTAGTTCATGAAGCTACTATATAAACATCAGAGTTAGAAATAAAATACAACAGAATATCTCAAATGCAGTGAAGTCTTCAGTACAACAGATGACTTCTCTGAACAAATCAACTAGAAGAGCTGAAAGCTGAGGCGATAGTTGGATCTCTAAAGGAAGCTCCAAACTCCAAAGGTGAGTCTCAAATGCTGTATCACTCGGTCTGACCCGAGCGTAAAGCAAAACACAAAACACTCGAGTCAGGATTAACATTCTTATACTAATAAATCCAACTCAAGTGAAATATCAATTGAAATACAAGTAACTTAAAGGATGTTTGGGATAACCATCCTCTAAGGATCTTCAGAATATCTACAAGGTGGAAATATACATTATAACACCGTGGTCATTTCAATTTAATTTATACTTCAAAACCCCAAATATCATTTCATTTCAAATATAACTATTTTCCAAAATAGTATATATAGGTTAAATAATTTATAAAGTAAAGTATTTATAATTTCCTTAAGTTCCACAAATCGGTTCAAATCAACTCAATTTCCAAATTCAAATTTATTCAAAGTTCAATTCATCAATTTAATTCATTTCTAAACAGATCATTTAAATTTTCAATATATTTCAAAGCTTTAATATTCAACAATTTCAAAGTTAAATTTAATAGTTTCAAATAGCTCTTGATTTAACTTCATTTATTATTTAATCAGGGAATATTCACTTAATAAATTCAATATCATTTAACTAGCCTTAAATTTCATTTTTACTAAATATTTCCTTAAATTTATTTAAACAAGAAATATTCATTAAATTATTTAAATCAAACTCAAGTTATAAATCATATCTTAAATTCCAATTTCAATAAGCTTTATATTGGTTTAATTAAATAAAATTCTTTACTAAATTCAAATTATCATCCCAACCTTAACTTATTCAAATTTTTACCAAAATCTATTTTGAAATATAAATTTTATACTTAACATATTATATGTATCAAATCCATCTTAATTAAATTAAATATCATTATTAAATCTATATATATCATTACCATTTATATATAAAATTCTAAGAATCAACATTTGTTAAAACCATATATTTCTTTCCAAAACCATAGAATTCAATTTCAAAATATTTATATATATGGACCAATGGTGTCTGTATATATATTTATCATATGGTTAAGTGATACGGATATTTATCATTTCAATCCGAAATTTAAATATATACGGGTAGATATCATTTCGACCCGTAATCCCAATTTCAATTCAAATGAAAATCGCTTGGGTTTATCATTTCAACCCATAACGAAATTCTCCTATTCTAAAGTCCGTTCGGGTATGTATCATTTCAAACCATAGTGAATTCTAAACTAACAGGGAACTTGCAGAGTGATAACAGATACTAAAAAAATATAACAACATGCATATATCATCAATATAAATAACAGATACTGGTGTCAGATGTCATAGGTGAACATATACAGATAATAGTAATAACAGGCATATAAATACTAGATACTGGTGTTAGATGTCACAGGTGAACATATACAGATAATAGCATATATAACAATTTAACTAACTACAACATCATATTTCAATTGTCGTTTCAATTGAAATCAAATTTAATAAATACAAGAATGTTAATCGTGAGTGATTGCTCACCTTTCGAGGCCAGAGAGAATAGACAATGGAATTGAGTTACGAAATCTGAGCATGAATCCAAAACAACAAGGTTGGCACGAATTGACGAGCAAGGCTGATAGATAAGGAATCGAAGAAATAATTAGAATCAGTCTTGATATAAACAAATTATATACACTTTATTATTAAAAAAATATATTTTCAATAGTTTAGCTTTACACCTATAAAATAAAATCTATATATATATTAGAATCCAATCTTATGTGAACTGTGCATCTTATTTGATTTTTATATAAACATAAATCCAAACGTATACAACAATATTATGTATATATATAACTTAAAATATTCATATAACCGTAGTTAAATGTTTAATAAACAAACAGGTATAAAACTCAACAGACCTGGTATATATTATGAAACCTTACTTTTTTTCATACTAATATATATACATAAAATAATATATAACTGATATATCAAACTACACCATATATGTTATAAAGTCACCAAATACATATATATTATCGAAATCAGAAAATAATAGATTATACAAACCTATACTCTAGATTGTATTATATATATATATATATATATATAACGTCTCAGAAATACTAGTACAAACTACTTAAACTAGATCCATTGCAAAACAAATTGGAAGGCAAACAAAACTTCTTCTGCATAACATATGCATAAACAAATAGACCTTTAGTATATAATTTATTTTAAAAATCCACTCAAAGCTTAACATATATATAGTTTGAAAACTTCAGCTGAAGAAAACGATCAACATCTAAAAAAAAACTGTCCATCTTTATAACCTTTTTATCCTTATACTTTATAACATTATATATAGCTTAGAATATATAAATCTTCTTCCAACCGCTTACTGCCAACAAAATATAAGATAAAATAGCTATACATAAGGTATATAACCAGTATAGAAAACAGAATAAATGCAAGTCAGTATATTGTAAATTATATATATAAAAATCATACTGTAAATAGGATAATTTATATAAACATATAACTAATATAATTCATACATAGGTTATATAGAACATATAACTTACTTACGCAATAACAGGGGCTTCGGCCATACAAGGCATGGTGGGGAAGAAAGGGCGTGTCAGGTAGGAGGAGGCCGAGGGGAGATTTGTGGTTACAGGAACCCGATAGGAGAGGAAGGAAATGAGGTGGAGGTTTGAAGCGTGGAGACGGAATGAGTACTCACGTGAGGCGATGGGCTTCATGCGAGAGTGGGTTCATGGCTACTGGTGGATCGGCTGATGGTGGTGGAAACAAGGTCAGGGGCGAGGGGACGTTGGCCAGAGGGTGGTCTCGGCATGGGGAGGATCGGCACTAGGCGGTTGGGTTGTGAGGCCGGAGATGGTGACGTGGAGAGAAGCCGTGGCTGTTGATGGCGAGGACGGTGGTGGCTCATGCGGTGGAGGGAATGCAGAGGGTGGGGTGGAGGTTGGAACGGCGGTGGAAGGCGGCGGACTTGGTCGGAGGGTAGAGGTGGTGGATGGCGAAGGTGGTGGTTCGGGCTGTCGCAGTGTGGCCGTGGATAATATGGCAGGTAGGAGGGAAGAATATGGGGTGGAGGAGGATATGGGTTTTATGAAAGGAGGGGTGCTGTCACTTTTACCTTTTTGAAAATAACTTTGCTAGTGAAAATATAGATCAGTGAATAGGAGGAATAAAAGAGAAACAGCTGTCAACCATAAAGAAAATGTAACGTACATTATATTATACGTTTCCTCAAGTGAAACGTGCAAAACAAATGATGAAAGGGAGAACTTTGCGTAAGGAAAGAAACGAAATGGAAAAATTCATAAATGCAAATATTAAAGCACATTTGAACCGTTCAAAAATGAACAGACAGATGAAAATAAAGAAATAGCAACGGTCAAATCCCTTGGTTCGCTGAAGATTATTAAGGCAAATAAATGATTTGATTGCACAGTACGTTTCAAACTTGAAATGTAAAGGAAAAAAAAATAAAGTCACAATTGAAGGTGCGTTACGACGAACAGTTTATTGTTTCCGTCGCATACCGAATCTCAAAATACAGAAATGAATATACCATTGAGACCAGCACGACGAGACGATCAAAACGGTATACAGATATTGGTGGTACGACCATCGGATCAAAAATCGATAACCGGTACCGAAAATGCTGCTATTTGGTCAGAATTAAGATAAACGGAGCAATAGAAGTCCAAATTTGGAAAAACGAATTTCGCAGTCTGATTAAGAATGATCTGAATAAATTTTCTCCTGTTGACATATTTTGGTTTCGGAAAACTTTTAAATTCACTTTTATTAACCGGTTTGATTTGAAAATGAAATTTCACAGGAAAACAAACTTCAATATTATCAAATGAAAATTTTCCAGTTGCTATATTAAAATAGACGTATTCTAAATAATAAATTTTTTATTTTCAAATTTTATTGTTTAAAATTTCACAAATTTCCAGTTAAAAATATTGTTAAAACCATTAAATTTTGCGGGTCGTTACATCATATGTATGGTACAAAATAAATTCGTAGAAGGCGCGATAAGGTATGTGAACACGGCACTCGAGGTAATGCTAGGGTAGGATTCTACCAATTGCGGATCCAGACTGGTAGTAACGCATAGCAGCTACTACTGCCTACCTCAAAACACACTCCCATAATCAAAATCAAGGGGTGACCACCAAATCATCACAAAGTCATAATATGGTATCGAAGAAGCATGTCCGATAGAAGGTGACCTCACTTGGCTCGGCATGGCTCCTTTTTTAGTCACATCTAAGCTGACTCATGGGAGTTGGCGTCACGTAAATACCTCATACAGAATCATTTGCCAAACCATCCTACTTCATCTCTGGAATCTCCACCACGTACACAATTGTTAAAGTGGTTTTCGGTATTGGCAGAGAGTATGACAATATCCCGGTCTCTTTAACAACCAAACGCTTATTTCACACCGGATGGTTCTTTTACATTTCTAAAACAAATTTATAATTTATATCAAAATATCATATTCTCAAAACCGTATCATTTTTGAAATCATATTTACTTTCGAAATTATATCACATTTGAAATCATATCACTTTCAAATTCATATTTTTGAAATAGATTAAATCCTCATTTAAAATCATCATATTCCTCAAATATGTCATTTAAATCCCTACTTATGTTATAACATCATTTAATTGTATTCTACCTAAAAATCAAGGATTTAAATATAAAACTTCCACTTTACAAAACCTGAAATTCAGAAAATTGTTTAGATAGTTTAAAATATTTTAAAAATATAGTTTAAAATAGTTTAAAATAGATTAAAACAGATTAATATAGTTTAAAATAGATTAAAATGGATTAATATAGTTTAAATAGATTAAAATAGATTAATATAATTTAAAATAGATTAAAATAGTTTAATATGGTTTAAAATAGATTAAAATAGATTAAAATAGATTTAAAATAGATTAAAATGGGTTAAAATACTTTAAATAGATTTAAAATAGATTAAAATACTTTAGAATTTCGATTTAAACCAATTTCCAATTCCAACCTTCAAACTTGGATTTTAAAAGTAATTCAATTTGTATAAATCAATTTCCTTCAAAATATCATTTAATCTAATTCAAGATTTAAGGGTTTTAAAATCGTTTAATTTAACCAATCCGGTGTCCGTATATAATTTTCTACCCTATGGTAAAGTGATACAGATATTTATCATTTCAATCCACAAAAATTTAAATTTACGGGTATATATTATTTCAACCCGCAATCCTAAATTCTAAATCAATGAAAATAACTTGGGTTTATCATTTCAGCCCATAACGATTTTCTCATATTCTATATGATCGTTCGGGTATGTATCATTTCAACCCATAGGGATTTTCTAACAATAACTAAGGGAACTTGCAGTGTTATAACAATATACATCCAATATCAATAATTAAACATACATCACAATCATCACCCAAATCAACCAATAAACATTAATAGATAACTGATTATCATTAACCGATATTAAATTGACAATTAAATTCAATATTAAATTAAACGATGATTAAATGCAATAAAAGTTAAATTTAACTAGAATGATAATTTAAATATACCAAACATCAACCAATCAATCCCAAATCACATCATAAATTCAATTTAACTAACATAAGATAATTTAGTAGTTGTGAGCGGGTTAAAACACTCACCTTTGATTTATAGTCGATTTAAATCCAATTAAAGCCCAAAATTCCAATAAAAGAAATCGCGCGTGAACCAAAGTTTATATGCAAAAGATATTCATGTTATAAGAATTATTGTTAAAATAATAATTGCTACACGTTTAAATAAAAATAAACAAAGTTTAATACTTATGTTTTTCTCAAGATAGGCTTCAGGCAAAGATGGGAAAACAAACTAAGATGAGGGCAGAACATGTAGGGAAAAAAGGATGAAACTCATGTTTCATAAAAGAAAGCTTTTGAATTTTCAAAATGAGAGCGTTTGAATTTGCAAGTTCACATTAAAATGATTCAGGGAAAGGAAGATTTGAAATGGAGATCTAAACATAGGAAATGAAGCGGCGACAAGAAAAAAATGAAAGAACAATTTTAAAAACGTGAACAATTTGCCGATGAGATTATAGCTTCAGCAAAGAATAATTTGAACTAAATGAAAATGATGTGTCAGGAAAAACAAAACGTAAAAGAAGAAATAAAGTGGCAGGTTATTTAATAATAAAGAAATGAAGGTGGAGGGACAAAATGAATGTCACGTTTCTAAAATGAAGGCTTTAGGAAATATAGGCTACCAAAATAAATAAATAAAATATGAGGTGGAAGAAGGCTACAGGAAAACAAAGTGAAAAAAATGAAGTGGTTGTAGAAATATGAAATGAGATGGAGAAAACAACAAACTCCCATTTTTTTACTTTAGAAATTGGAGGTAGGACATGGTGTAAAGAGGTGAAGAAAGATTAAATAAAAAAAATGTGTACATATAAAATGAAACTCACATTTGAGAAGATGTAGGTTCAGGAAAAAGAGGAAGGAAATAAACGGAAATGAAGAAACAACAAAAATGAGGATAGAAATGTGGTATGTATTAAATAATGATGAAGGAATGCATGGACCAGATGTACACTACCAACTAACCATTGGAATTCAAATTTCAAACTTATGTCTCCTCTTTATTACTTTCCTTAACTCCCATAAACCCATAGTTACACCTATTTAATTTTACATTAACACACAATAAATAAAATAAATTCTTTACAAAAATTTGTGTAATTAATTAAGGCAATATACAACATTAAGAACCTTTCATCTCTCTCTCTGTGATTAGATTAGGAATTTAAACAAACATGTTAACATTTCGATTAAACATTTTACTAGGAATGCATTAACATACATTAAACAAACATGACAGCATAAATGAGGTAATATAAATAGGTGTATAATATATATATATATATGTGTGTGTGTGTGTGTGTACATCTTTATCTCCACTTATGGTTTACATTCAAAAGGTATGCTACTAATCCACATAAGGAGGCAATGAATGTAAGAGTAAATTAGAAGAGCGAAGATGGAAAGGTAAATTATGTTGCAATTAAAATCTAATCAAGTCTAAGTAAAAAGGAAATAGTCAAGTGTAAATCTATTTTACCCCTTTACAATCTCCTATTAACATTTAATTTAAAACCATATGAGATTTCAAACCTAAATAATCCCATTTTTATATATAATTGGATCTAAAACGTAAGTTTATATATAGGTACAAACATATATGCAGTAAACCAACACTAAAACTAGAAACATGAACTAAATTAATTGGAAATAAATCACCCAATTTAAATTTATTTCAATATACGTCTATAATTAACATCTTCTCTCTTTTTAATTAAAAGGTTCCAATCACATTAATTTCCATTGATTTCTAAGTGAAATTTTAAAAGAGAAATGAGACAATTCAATTCCTTTTATAGTAATTTAACGTATTTATGGAATTATTGTATACAAACCAAAAGCTATTAATTTCTTGTTAAATAATTGATTCCTATAATTAATTTGGAAGCTAAAATACATTTCAAACAAATAAACATATGTTTACTTCTTTACTAAACTTGTTCATTTTTATTCTTTTATTTTTAATTTAAATGTTCTCATATTAAAACAAATATTACCTTATTAATTTATTCAACATAAGTTTTCATTTTATTTCACTCAACTCTATAGTTAACATCTTTTCTTATATTAACTGCAATATTTAATTACATTTAATTTCATTGATTTCCAAATTGATTTCAACGGATTAAATAATAAGATGGTAAGTAAAACAATATTTACATTTAAGTAATTTAAACACATTATACTTGGGCCTTATCTCCTGAGAAAGGCTTTTCAGTCGCCTTATGCTACTCATTCCTTAACCACCCAGGCAGATCATTCCCATTCGCAAGAGTATGGAAATGCAGACTCCCTCCCTGCATCCTTTTTTCCAATGGTGCCTCATCCATGCTCGTATAACACCAAAGATAGACTTAGACGTATGAATATCCCTCTAGACCCTCTTTGTGCCTTGTGCTCTATGCAAGATGAATCCATTTCTCATCTCTTTTTTGCCTGTGATTTCTCCTACTACATTTGGGCCACGACCAGTGCTAATATCATCGGCTACATCCCTGTCCTCCACTCATTCTTTGACTACTGGCAGTATAACCCTCCGGATAGAAAACTCGACTCCTTCATTGCCATTTACAGTTGGTGCATCTGGATAGAAAGAAATGCATACGTTTTCAACAAGCCCAAATGCAGTATTGAAAGAATTTGTAACCGAATCTCTTACTTGTTTACGCTCTGGACATGATCAGCGCGTAGGATGCCTTTCACTCTACGTCTCCCTCCCAGTGACAATGCTCCTGCTCACTAATTGGAAAGTACATGGGAAGTCTCTTCTTGCTGGCCCCTTTCTGACCCATATGTATGATCATCATCTTAATAGTCGGTAGTAGTAATGCTCTTACTTTGGCTTGGTACTTTTACACAATGCTGCTGTTTTTTGTTTATATTTCTTTCTGTGTATGCTGAACTTGGGACCAGATAGGTCCGCAAAACTTATTTTTTGGCTATCGATCAGGCCTGTTGGTCGACTACTACTTATTTATATTAAGATATAATCGGCTGTGTAGTCTCACGCTACACACCCGTTTCCCTAAAAAAAAGTAATTTAAACACATTTAAAAAAACACATTTATAAATCAATTCAATGTTGAATATTACACTAATTACAGTGTTCAATTTCAACTGTAATTAAATCCAACTGATTATATTTTAATTCCAATAAATTGATTAAATTTGATTTCAATATTTTATTCAATCATTTATTGTCAAATGTGTAAAACTAACACTAATTTACATTTTATTACCTCAATATTCTACAGTTATTGCCTTGATTCGTATTAACGTAACATTTAATTACATTTAATGCAATTTATTTCAAATTTGATTTCAACAAGTTAAACGAATAGGTAACAAATAACAATTGTCATCTTTAGTTTAATTTAATCATATTTATAAGTTGATTGTCTACACAAATGTTATAATTATTTGCACAACACTAATTTTTATTCAATTACAATTTATTACATACTATTTCATTAATTAATACAACATTTAAATTATCAATTACTCTTTTAATCCAATTATAAATTAATACACACATTGTTACAATTTATTTACAATATATAACTAATCATATCTTTTTAATCATTTCCATTAATTGGAATTACATTTAAAGCAGTTATCAATTACCTTAATTTAATACTATTACATTTCATTCCAGTTATTATTCTCATTAATAAAACTTAAATTTTTAAATTTCTCACATTAATTAAGTCGCAAATTTTTATTTCTTCCAAATTACATTTAGTAAATTCAATAAATTAATTATCGTAAAATTTCGGGCCGTTACACATTGTGTTCCATCCATATATATCTAACAGTGAGTAGCCATTAATCCAAGGGTCAGACCAAATTTCAGTTTGTTCACCAGTCAATATTTTTCTGTCTATAACTTCTTTACACTACTGTCTTGCTTTTAACATTGTTTCCATATGTTTGATGCATTATTGTTCATTAGTACAGTCCAAAAATTTATGTTGTTGCAGTATTTACTATGCATCCATTCAGCCCATAATGATTCCTTTTGTATAAAAGTCCAAATCAATATGACTGCCACAGCTTTTGCCATGTCTTCAATCTTTCTAATACAAAGACCTCCCTCGTATTTCGTTTTACATACATCATCCCAACTGATTTTATGGGCTTTAGACTTCTATATAAAGTTGGCACATAAGGAATTTATTTTCTGTGTAATAGTTGCTAGGAATGAGGAGAGATGCTGCGAAAATTGAACCATTGGGTGTATTGCTGTTTTTACCAACTCAATTCTGTTACTAACATTAAGCATTCTACTATTCCAATGATTAAATTTTTTTGTTGATTTTGTCTATTAAGTAACCAAAATCTCTGGGTTTAAGTGTAACGACCCGTTAATTTCGACAATTAAATTTGTTAATTTAATAGGAGTTTGTAATTAAATTTAGAAGAAAAAAAAACTACTTATAGTAATTCGAAGTTAATTCAAATGATTTTAAGTAGTGAAAAGAATTTTACCTGTATATGAATTGAATATAAGGATTTAAGGAAAATATTAAACTGATATAATGTAATAAACATTGTTAACAGTAAATGGAATATGATAATAAGAACAATTGCAAGTTTTGTATTTATGGGCAAATTAATATTGATAGGTAATAATTGTTGTAGAGAATAAATTTCAAATGTTAAAATTTGTAAAATGGTGACAACTATTGTCCGTTAACAATGCATGTAATTAATAGCGATTAAAATGAAATTAATCATTGTTTTTTTTGTAAGTTAAGAGAATAACTGGAAATTTTGAAGGTAAAATCAATTTAAAGGTTAACTATATGCATAAGATGGAAAGTTGAACAGAATTGTAATAAATGATAATAATGGAAAACGTATACAATCAATGTAGGTAATTAGTAATTACAATGTTGTTGAAATTATTAAACGTTTCTTGTGACAATTAATAAATAACGAAAGGAGTAAGCGTATTTATTTAGAGTATTAATTACAATCGGATTGGGAATTTAAGCAACAATGTAATGCAAGGTAATTAATGCTAAATTTAAGTAAATAATAATGAATAGTGGTTTGAATAATGATTAATTCAAAATTTGTAAACATATATTATAAATTACCTACTTATTGTTAATGAAATTTGAATTGGTAATAAGTGATAAGGAAATAAATGTTACACTAATGGAAATGAAGTAACGTTCGTTTAAATGTTGAGTAATAGTAAGGTCGTATTTATTATTAGCATTACTTTAATAATAGTGGTTAATTGTGAAATTTATGCAAGAAGTATGTAAAATAGTAACTAGGAAAGGAATACATATAAATTGATTATGACCTAAATTTAAGTGTAAGTTAAAAAGTGAAATTGAATCTAATACATTAAATTTGGAAACTTATTTTAATAAATTAGATTCAATTTATAATGAAGGGGGTTATTTTAAGAAATTGAAATAAATACTATGATTTGGTAAATTTAGTTACTTTAAAATTTAGAAGGGAATTGGTTTAAAGAATTATGAATTAATCAGTAAATCAAGATGATGAACTTTATGAATTTTTGAAGTTGAATCTTTAATAATGAGTTAATTTGTTAATTTATAATTGTTGGACTTATTGAAATAAATGAAATGAAAATTTAATTATTACGTTAAATTAAAAATTTAGTTGAATAATGGGAAATATTTATGTAATAATTTTAAATTTAATGGCAAGCCTCCTATTTGAAATATGAATGGAATAATTATGGGTAAAGTAAAATTTATGGAAATTTTGGAAATTTACCTATAATTTTGAATTTTATGAAATTTAAGAGTTATACTGATTTAATCTTTAATAAATTGACATTTAAAAATTGTTAAATCATTTTAAATGTTTGAAAATTTTTAAGTGATAAAATTTGCCAATTCCGAAACTGAAATATAAAAATTGGATTTATTTACTAATTCTTAATTTATTTAATTAATATAAAAATAGCCATTTTTGTCACTGACTCGGATTTCGACGAAACTGGTTTCATCGGATCCGTATCAGTGAATTATTGTAGGGTTTCAAGTTTACTAACGATCGGACTTGTCGTTTGATCGTACGAACGCGTAACGCCTTGAAATCGATTTAATTGAAATCAATTTTTGAAATCAATTTGAGAATTTATTTTTCAGCATAACTTCTTCATACAATGGAATTTGGACGTGAAACTTTTTCCATCGCGCTCAGAATATTTTAAAACACCTATTTTGATATATGGGTTTACTCAATTTCGTTCCGGGGTCAGAACGGGCTTTTCGGGCCATAGTTTGTTCCGCACGTTCATCTACCCAGTCTATCTACTCTATATCTAACCTACCTATATAAACACAGTTATAAACCCTAGCCTCCCTAATCTTCATTTGTCTGTACGTACAATTCATCTTCTTCTTAGCTCCTCATTCCAATGGCAGACAAAACCTAATTCCCAAATTCCAAAATCTAATTTCAAAAAAAAAAATTCGAGATTTACGCGCTTCGGGTCGCGCTTGGGGTTTCAAGGGGAAAAACCTAGAGCTACTTCGTGTCACGAAGAAAACAACTCGGGTCTCCGGGTCGTTTTGGCAAAAACTCGAAGCAAGCATCGGGTATTTGAGGCGGCGGACCGGGTTGAACTCGAAGTCGACTCAGGACCAGAATTTTCCAATCTTCAAATTTTCATAACTTTTGCATACGGACTCGGATTTGGAAGCGGTTTCTTTTGTTAGGATCGTATTGAAATTCCAGATCTTTTGACGCTGGTTTGGATGAATTCTGAGACTGTAAAATTTTTGGGTTTAAATTGAATTTAAATTCAATTTAAATTCAAAAGGTGAGTGTTTTAACCCACTCACAACTTCTAAGATTTCTTATGTTTGTTAAATTAAATTTTGATGTGATTTAAAATTTATCTATGATTGTTTGGGCATATATTTAATCATCATCTCAGTTAGATAACATTTAGTTAAATTTAATTGTTATTTAATTTTATTATTGCATAAAATTTGCGAGTTAAATTTATTTATTATTGCATATAAACTGCCAGTTGAACAATTATTAATTTTTTTTTTGAATATAAACTATTTGTTGATGCCTGTTATATTTTATATGCTTTATATTGATGTTTTGTTTAAATTGGATGATGATTGTAATAAATGGTTGTTTATTGATATTTGGATGAATGGATGCTATATTTTATATTGTATAAACTGCAAGTTATTATGCATTTTCATTTCATTCGGGATTGCGGTTTGAAATGATATATAACCGTAAACTTTTATTTTTAAATTACGGATTGAAATGATAAATATCTGTATCACTTGACCATAGGATAGAAAATTATATACAAGCACCGTGGTCTATATATAAAATATTTTAAAGTGATTTTTCTATGATTTGGAAAGAAATATACGGTTTAATAAATATTAAATTTTGATATTATATAAATATTATTTTATATATGGTTAAATTCTAAAAGTTAAGCTATGTATAACTTGATGATGTTTTAAGTTTGATTTACGAATATTTCAAGTTTGAGCTTTATTTAAGTGATATTGAATTTATTAAATAAATATTTCTAAACTAAATAATAGTAAATTGAATTAAGGTATATATAAGATTATCATATTTGGTTGGGAATTTTGGAATATTTAAAGACTTGAAATATATCAAAATTTAAATGTTTTATTGAAATTAATGTATTATTGGTTTTCAAAGTATTGGTTTCGAAATTGTTATAACTTTGAAAGTAATATGGATTGAAAAATGAATTTATTTGAAATAGAATTTATTTAAGAATTATCTTTAAATATATTGATTTGAAACCGATTGAAATTTTGAGATTAAGAATATGACTGCATTTTGTGATTTGGGTTTAAGATGGTTTTAAAGAATATTTCAAGTTTTATAATTAAAAGTAAGAATAGTGATTGAAAATTTGGATTTTATTTTAAATGATATATTATTGAATTTGGTTTTAAAGTATATACTATTTTGAAGTAAATGATATGTTTTGAAATAGCAATAATATTTCAGTTTTAAAGTATATACTATTTTGAAGTAAAGGATATGGTTTGAAATGGCAATAATATTTTGGTTTTTGATGTATATACTATTTTGAAATAAAGAATATGTTTTGAAAGGGCAATGATTGTGTTTTTAAAGGTATATATATTTTTAAAATGATCACGGTGTTATAATAACGATTGGTTGTTAAAGAGACCGGGATCGGATATGGACATATTCTCTGTCGATACCGAAAACCACTTTGACAACTATATACGCGGTGGAGTTTCCAGAATGAAGTAGGATGGTGGCGACGATCCTAAGGTATATACGTGGACCCAACTCCCGCGAGTTGGCATAAGATGGCTAAAACAGGAGCGATTGACGGACCAATAAGGTAGCACCTTTGATCGGACACACTTCTTCGATACCATTCTATTACTTTGTTATTTTGGTGGTCACCCTTCGATTTGGGAGTGTTGTTCGAGGTGGGCGGTAGTGGCTGCTATGCGTCACCACCAGTCCGGATGCGTAATTGGTATATCTACCCTGGCATTGCCTAGTTGTGCCGTGTCACCTACCATATCGAGCTTTACTACGATTATGATTTTAAGATCCGACCGCGTTAAGGTTCTCCATCCCCTTAACGCTATTTTCTATATGATTATACTTTACTGATTAGACACTACTGTATATAGCGAATATTACTACATAGTAGATAGTTTAATGGATCTTTAAGAGATGTGAATCCTGAACATTTCTTAAGTTACTGCACTCACGTTAGACACTGGATAGGAGATGTCAAACCCCGTAAACATCTCTGACGCCGTTTACACTCATATTTATTTCATTGATTTAACTTACATAAGATCTTTTAGTTCTGACTCGAGTGTTTTGTTTTTTTCAATTCGCTCGGGTCAGCTTGAGCATTTCAGGATTTGAAGGCCCTATTTCTGAAGGACGAAGACGAAGATTTTATTATTACTATTTGTTATATATTCTACTACACCATTGTATTCCGCTGCATAATTATCATTCTCTGGTATGTGTAACTCTGATATGTATTGTATAAGTATAATCAAATGTTTTGTAAAACAGCTTCATGAACTGTTATTTGATTATTATATTTTATCGTTCCGCTGCAAGATTCTATTTTGTTTCTTTTATTTCTCCACTTTTTCTTATTTACCCCATAACAATCCGCCCTTCTGTATGGTTTAAGTCGACATGTGTGTCTGCTTAAGCGTACAAAAAGGTAGGATGTTACAGTTGGTATCAGAGCTTTGGTTTAGCGATAAACCTTAGCTTTGTGGGGTCTGACTCTTTACTAATAGGGTAGTAATACCCTATGGGAGTCGCTGAGTGTATATATATGAGAGAGCGTATTTGTTAGTGTTATAAAAGGTTTTAATATTGTGGTAATCTGTTCCGTTTTGTATTTATAAATTTCGGTTGATGCATGGGACGCTATGACATCAATAGGGGTTTCTAAACACTTAATAGGACAGACCGACATAATATTTGTTTTTAATATAGGTGAATGAAATAATTTTGCCTATTATATTTTCTATATATAAAATAAAATGTTTCAAATGATATCTATATTTGGCTGCAATATATTGGTTGTTAGGTAATAAAGTGTAAATAATAATAGAAATAAGATTGCAAAATAAAATAAATGAAATTTGGAAATTTAGAGCTTAAGTTCTGGGGTTTTTGAAGATTTCTTTCAATTGATTTTGGAATATAATAATGATATTGTTAGAAGTATTTTCTGATATAAATATTTTAATAGAATTTGAAAGAAATGTTTTAAAAGAAATTCCGCAAAGAAATAAGTTGTACTCCCCTTTTTGTCGCTGGAAAATAATTTCGGTGATGGCGGCCGCATCATCGACATTCATTTTCGAGTTTCAAAGTGGGAAGGCCACTGTAGTAGTTTTACTACAAGATTATTTTATTTTAAATTGTTTTAAATATAATTGGATATATAAATTATAAGTATATATATTATCTATTATTTTAAAATGATTTTTGAATAAAACCCGGTATTTAATTCTTAAGTTTCCATTAATAAATAGTCCTAATTACTAAAGTGAATTGGAACGTAGGTAATTAATAAATTGAAACCTCTAGAGGAAATAAGAGATTTAATGCTAGGATATAAATGTTATTAAATGAAAGTTGAAATTGTAACCTATGAAATAAAGGAAATAATTATTGAACATTAAAATAATTAAAAGAAATGAGAAAACTTGTACAACTTTCAATTTCAGTTTTTAAAAGCATAAATATAACTTACCAAAAATTTATAAAAGTTGAAAATGTTTAATAAGAAAATGTATAGTAAATTGTACAAGTAAACTTATGTAATGAAATATTCAGTAAATTTCTTTTATTAATAAGGATTAAAGTATAACTGTTATGCCAAATAACTAAAACTGAACATGAATATTATTAATAAATGAATAAATAAAATTAAGTAAATGAATAAATATGCAAAGTAAATTAATTTAAAAATGAATAAATGAAATTAATAAGTATTGATGTTCTAGTTGTTATGGACATAAATGTTATATATAAATAATAATAAACTTAAGTAATAGGTTGAATTTACCTTAGAATAAAAGATGAATACTGGAAAATGACTGTAAAACTTAAGTAATAAATTTACCTACCAAGGAATTTGGTTGAATGGATAAAAAATAAATGATGGATAAAGAGGAAATCAAACAACAATATATGGAATGAAATTAATAATAATGAAGTTGATCTATTATTGAATTTGTTGTTTGTTTGGCTTATGGTTGTTTGGGCAAGGATACTTTAATATTGTTTGGATGTAGGAATAATCTATTTAGTTTCACCTAAGACTGCTGAGTGAAGGGTACACTTAGTAGTTTATTCTTCATTCTGTACAATTTAAAGTTATGAACCTGAACAACTATTTCTTTTGTTTGATATGAATGAATGATTGATTTTATGGTTGTATGCCTTGTTGCAAGTGTTTAAATTGTAATAGAATATTATACAAGTAGAATTTTGAAATAATGAAAGTATTCAATGAAATTGCTGTTAAATGATGATTTAATGTTATAAACTTAAGTTATAATTGAAATTTTACCAAGTAAATATAATTAAAGGTAAGTGTGACAAATGAATGATTATAAACTTAAGTAATTAAAGTGTGGATAAATAAGATCACGAAATAATAAATGAATGAATAATAGTAAGTATTAAGTGCAAATAAATGAGTGTAATATAATAAAGGGAAATTGTAAACTTAAGAAAAGGGTTGAAGTTATTTCTAAATAAAATAGAAAAAATAATAATAAAATGAAAATAAATGAAGTAATCACTGAATAAATGAAAGAAAGGAAATCAAACAACTAAAGTATGAAATAAATTTATAATAAGTTAATTTGTTTTGTTGGTTTGAATTGTTATTGCTTGTTTTATGGTTGGTTGGGTAAGGAAATTTGAAGTTGTATGATGAATAAATAATCTATTTTTGTTCCATCTAAGACTGTTGAGTAAATGATGCACTTGATAGTTATTTTCATTCCGTACAATTTCAAGTTTTGAACCCGAACAACTATTTGTTTTTTTGTTGAATGGTTGTTTTGTATTTGTTGTGTATGCTGTTGTTGAAATGGATGGTTGTTGTATTGATTGTTGTTAGTGATTGAACAACTTAAATATTTCATTCTATAAAATTTCTAACGCTTATCGGATTTATATAAGCGAAATGCAGGTTATGGAAGCAAATTGCTACTGCTTTGGGTTCCATAAATAAGCGTTAATTGCCCGACAAATAGGTACGTTTTCGGATTACGGTTTATAGCGCTATTATATTGTTTTTCCGTATTGGGATATTAAATTTTGGATATTATATGTGGTATATTGATATATTTATATTATATTTTCTTCCGAGCCTCTCCGTACAAAGGAGACTCTGCCGAAATTTTCCGTAAAATTTTGGACTTAGAAATTATTTTGAAATGTTTTCCAAACTTTATAAATTAAAAAAAAATAAAGATTTAATAGTTATAAAGTGGTATATTTTATCTAAATTAATTAATTTTATAAATTTAATTGGTTATAAAGTTTTAAATAAAATATATATAGATTTCTTAATTCTTCTTTTCCCTTCTTTTCCTTTTCGGGGACGAAAAGTTTTGAGTGGGGGAGAGTGTAACGACCCGTAAATTTCGACAATTAAATTTGTTAATTTAATAGGAGTTTGTAATTAAATTTAGAAGAAAAAAAACTACTTATAGTAATTCGAAGTTAATTCAAATGATTTTAAGTAGTGAAAAGAAATTTACCTGTATATGAATTGAATATAAGGATTTAAGGAAAATATTAAACTGATATAATGTAATAAACATTGTTAACAGTAAATGGAATATGATAATAAGAACAATTGCAAGTTTTGTATTTATGGGCAAATTAATATTGATAGGTAATAATTGTTGTAGAGAATAAATTTCAAATGTTAAAATTTGTAAAATGGTGACAACTATTGTCCGTTAACAATGCATGTAATTAATAGCGATTAAAATGAAATTAATCATTGTTTTTTTTGTAAGTTAAGAGAATAACTGGAAATTTTGAAGGTAAAATCAATTTAAAGGTTAACTATATGCATAAGATGGAAAGTTGAACAGAATTGTAATAAATGATAATAATGGAAAACGTATACAATCAATGTAGGTAATTAGTAATTACAATGTTGTTGAAATTATTAAACGTTTCTTGTGACAATTAATAAATAACGAAAGGAGTAAGCGTATTTATTTAGAGTATTAATTACAATCGGATTGGGAATTTAAGCAACAATGTAATGCAAGGTAATTAATGCTAAATTTAAGTAAATAATAATGAATAGTGGTTTGAATAATGATTAATTCAAAATTTGTAAACATATATTATAAATTACCTACTTATTGTTAATGAAATTTGAATTGGTAATAAGTGATAAGGAAATAAATGTTACACTAATGGAAATGAAGTAACGTTCGTTTAAATGTTGAGTAATAGTAAGGTCGTATTTATTATTAGCATTACTTTAATAATAGTGGTTAATTGTGAAATTTATGCAAGAAGTATGTAAAATAGTAACTAGGAAAGGAATACGTATAAATTGATTATGACCTAAATTTAAGTGTAAGTTAAAAAGTGAAATTGAATCTAATACATTAAATTTGGAAACTTATTTTAATAAATTAGATTCAATTTATAATGAAGGGGGTTATTTTAAGAAATTGAAATAAATACTATGATTTGGTAAATTTAGTTACTTTAAAATTTAGAAGGGAATTGGTTTAAAGAATTATGAATTAATTAGTAAATCAAGATGATGAACTTTATGAATTTTTGAAGTTGAATCTTTAATAATGAGTTAATTTGTTAATTTATAATTGTTGGACTTATTGAAATAAATGAAATGAAAATTTAATTATTACGTTAAATTAAAAATTTAGTTGAATAATGGGAAATATTTATGTAATAATTTTAAATTTAATGGCAAGCCTCCTATTTGAAATATGAATGGAATAATTATGGGTAAAGTAAAATTTATGGAAATTTTGGAAATTTACCTATAATTTTGAATTTTATGAAATTTAAGAGTTATACTGATTTAATCTTTAATAAATTGACATTTAAAAATTGTTAAATCATTTTAAATATTTGAAAATTTTTAAGTGATAAAATTTGCCAATTCCGAAACTGAAATATAAAAATTGGATTTATTTACTAATTCTTAATTTATTTAATTAATATAAAAATAGCCATTTTTGTCACTGACTCGGATTTCGACGAAACTGGTTTCATCGGATCCATATCAGTGAATTATTGTAGGGTTTCAAGTTTCGTAACGATCGGACTTGTCGTTTGATCGTACGAACGCGAAACGCCTTGAAATCGATTTAATTGAAATCAATTTTTGAAATCAATTTGAGAATTTCTTTTTTAGCATAACTTCTTCATACAATGGAATTTGGACGTGAAACTTTTTCCATCGCGCTCAGAATATTTTAAAACACCTATTTTGATATATGGGTTTACTCAATTTCGTTCCGGGGTCAGAACGGGCTTTACGGGCCATAGTTTGTTCCGCACGTTCATCTATCCAGTCTATCTACTCTATATCTAACCTACCTATATAAACACAGTTATAAACCATAGCCTCTCTAATCTTCATTTGTCTGTACGTACAATTCATCTTCTTCTTAGCTCCTCATTCCAATGGCAGACAAAACCTAATTCCCAAATTCCAAAATCTAATTTCAAAAAAAAAAAATTCGAGATTTACGCGCTTCGGGTCGCGCTTGGGGTTTCAAGGGGAAAAACCCTGGAGCTACTTCGTGTCATGAAGAAAACGACTCGGGTCTCCGGGTCATTTTGGAAAAAACTCGAAGCCAGCATCGGGTATTTGAGGCGGCGGACCGGGTTGAACTCGAAGTCGACTCAGGACCAGAATTTTCTAATCTTCAAATTTTCATAAATTTTGCATACGACTCGGATTTGGACGCGGTTTCTTTTGTTAGGATCGTATTGAAATTCCAGATCTTTTGACGCTGGTTTGGATGAATTCTGAGACTGTAAAATTTTTGGGTTTAAATTGAATTTAAATTCAAAAGGTGAGTGTTTTAACCCACTCACAACTTCTAAGATTTCTTATGTTTGTTAAATTAAATTTTGATGTGATTTAAAATTTATCTATGATTGTTTGGGCATATATTTAATCATCATCTCAGTTAGATAACATTTAGTTAAATTTAATTGTTATTTAATTTTATTATTGCATAAAATTTGCGAGTTAAATTTATTTATTATTGCATATAAACTGCCAGTTGAACAGTTATTAATTTTTTTTTTGAATATAAACTATTTGTTGATGCCTGTTATATTTTATATGCTTTATATTGATGTTTTGTTTAAATTGGATGATGATTGTAATAAATGGTTGTTTATTGATATTTGGATGAATGGATGCTATATTTTATATTGTATAAACTGCAAGTTATTATGCATTTTCATTTCATTCGGGATTGCGGTTTGAAATGATATATAACCGTAAACTTTTATTTTTAAATTACGGATTGAAATGATAATATCCGTATCACTTGACCATAGGATAGAAAATTATATACAGGCACCGTGGTCTATATATAAAATATTTTAAAGTGATTTTTCTATGATTTGGAAAGAAATATATGGTTTAATAAATATTAAATTTTGATATTATATAAATATTATTTTATATATGGTTAAATTCTAAAAGTTAAGCTATGTATAACTTGATGATGTTTTAAGTTTGATTTACGAATATTTCAAGTTTGAGCTTTATTTAAGTGATATTGAATTTATTAAATAAATATTTCTAAACTAAATAATAGTAAATTGAATTATGGTATATATAAGATTATCATATTTGGTTGGGAATTTTGGAATATTTAAAGACTTGAAATATATCAAAATTTAAATGTTTTATTGAAATTAAGGTATTATTGGTTTTCAAAGTATTGGTTTCAAAATTGTTATAACTTTGAAAGTAATATGGTTTGAAAAATGAATTTATTTGAAATAGAATTTATTTAAGAATTATCTTTAAATATATTGATTTGAAACCGATTGAAATTTTGAGATTAAGAATATGACTGCATTTTGTGATTTGGGTTTAAGATGGTTTTAAAGAATATTTCAAGTTTTATAATTAAAAGTAAGAATAGTGATTGAAAATTTGGATTTTATTTAAATGATATATTATTGAATTTGGTTTTAAAGTATATACTATTTTGAAGTAAATGATATGTTTTGAAATAGCAATAATATTTCGGTTTTAAAGTATATACTATTTTGAAGTAAAGGATATGGTTTGAAATGGCAATAATATTTTGGTTTTTGATGTATATACTATTTTGAAATAAAGAATATGTTTTGAAAGGGCAATGATTGTGTTTTTAAAGGTATATATTTTTAAAATGATCACGGTGTTATAATAACGATTGGTTGTTAAAGAGACCGGGATCGGATATGGACATACTCTCTGTCGATACCGAAAACCACTTTGACAACTATGTACGCGGTGGAGTTTCCAGAATGAAGTAGGATGGTGGCGACGATCCTAAGGTATATACGTGGACCAAACTCCCGCGAGTTGGCATAAGGTGGCTAAAACAGGAGCGATTGACGGACCAATGAGGTAGCAACTCTGATCGGACACACTTCTTCGATACCATTCTATTACTTTGTTATTTTGGTGGCCACCCTTCGATTTGGGAGTGTTGTTCGAGGCGGGCGGTAGTGGCTGCTATGCGTCACCACCAGTCCGGATGCGTAATTGGTATATCTACCCTAGCATTGCCTAGTTGTGCCGTGTCACCTACCATATCGAGCTTTACTACGATTATGATTTTAAGATCCGACCGCGTTAAGGTTCTCCATCCCCTTAACGCTATTTTCTATATGATTATACTTTACTGATTAGACACTACTGTATATAGCGAATATTACTACAAAGTAGATAGTTTAACGGATCCTTAAGAGATGTGAATCCCGAACATTTCTTAAGTTACTGCACTCACGTTAGACACTGGATAGGAGATGTCAAACCCCGTAAACATCTCTGACGCCGTTTACACTCATATTTATTTCATTGATTTAACTTACATAAGATCTTTTAGTTCTGACTCGAGTGTTTTTTTTTTCAATTCGCTCGGGTCAGCCTGAGCATTTCAGGATTTGAAGGCCCTATTTCTGAAGGACGAAGGCGAAGATTTTATTATTACTATTTGTTATATATTCTACTACACCATTGTATTCCGCTGCATAATTATCATTCTCTGGTATGTGTAACTCTGATATGTATTGTATAAGTATAATCAAATGTTTTGTAAAACAGCTTCATGAACTGTTATTTGATTATTATATTTTATCGTTCCGCTGCAAGATTCTATTTTGTTTCTTTTATTTCTCCACTTTTTCTTATTTACCCCATAACAATCCGCCCTTCTGTATGGTTTAAGTCGACATGTGTGTCTGCTTAAGCATACAAAAAGGTGGGATGTTACATTAAGTTTATTATTGGATAAAGGAATTCCTAGATAGATCACAAGGAGGTTGCCAACGTTGACTTTTAAAATTTCAGCTATTTGTTGACTATGATTGTCTCCTCTACCGAAAAATAAAGTTGATTTATTTTCATTCAAATCTAAACCGGTTACCCTTTTCAAAATCTGCAATATTTGTAATATACATTCAGCATTTTCTTTTATGGCTTTGGTTATGATAAAAATATCATCCGCGTAGAGAAAATGGGTAATCTTAGGTTCTAATTTATAAATAGGAGTGATATTACTCTTCAAATATTCTACTTCTAGATTAATTGTAAGAAATTCCATAGCAATTGAGAATAAATAAGGTGAGAGAGGATCACCTTGCCTTAGTCCCCTTGAACTCTCTATTAATCCAGAGGGAGTTCCATCTACTAGCACCGAAAACGAAGGGGTGGCTATACATTCATAAATGAGATTTGCAAATAAAGTAGGGAATCCCATGGAAATCAGCATATGATGAATAAATTTTCTATTAATTTTGTCATAGGCTTTATGCAGATCAATTTTTAGATAGAAGTTGTTAGAATGATTCCTATTAAATCCTCTGACCATTTCTTAAGCAAGCAAAGAATTTTCCAATGTTAATCATCCAGGAATAAAGGCATTCTGATTGTGTGAGATAAGGTCATTCATATAGGGTTTTAGTCAATTACAGAGAAGATCGGCTAAAATCTTATATGTGACATTATATAGGGAGATCGGTCTAAAATCAGATATGTCACTTGCATCGGGTTTTTTGGGATTAAACAAATAAAAGTATCATTGATTTCTCTGATGATTTTACCTGATTGTAGAATTCCATTCATAGCATTCCAAATTTCAGTCTTAAGTTGCTCCCAATGAATTTTGAAAAATTTCGAATTGAGGCCGTCAGGTCCAAGGGAGCTGTTGTCATTTATTTGGAACACAGCAATTTTGATTTCTTCTAAATGAAAAGGTTTACATAGATTTACCTTTGCATTCTCTGATAGGATTTTCTT
This sequence comes from Allium fistulosum, assembly GCA_030737815.1. Taxonomy (NCBI): domain Eukaryota; kingdom Viridiplantae; phylum Streptophyta; class Magnoliopsida; order Asparagales; family Amaryllidaceae; genus Allium; species Allium fistulosum. The sequence continues at coordinate 290,588,991 of CM060905.1, forward strand.
ACAAATTATGTTTGAAAATTGATCCGTGGTCTAATTTGATGAAAACAGCCCAGTGAAGTAATTAATAGCTTCACACGCAAGCTTATCGGACGTTGATGTCCATGTACCATCATTATTAAGGATCAGGTTACTTCTTTGTTTAGGAATATTCACATTGACCCTATTGTAGAAAAAACTGATGGGCTTATCTCCTTTAGTCAGCTTGTTTACTTTCATCTGTTGATCATTTATGGCTGCAATTTTCCTCATCATATCATGCAGTTGAGCATATTTGGAACTATACTATTCTATAATGTAATTATCCAAAGGGTTTTGTACCATTTGATTGTATAATAAGTTAGCTTCTTCTTTTAATTGAGAAACCACTTTATGAGTGTTACTTTTATTTATTTTTCCAACTTTTCAGAGCAGATTTTACCTCCTTTAACCTGCAAAGAAGGATGTGCAGAGGGATTCCTTGAAAGTCTTTATGCAAAGCATCTTGGATAGACGAGTGGTAATCTTCTTCAAAGTGCCAAGCGTTGCTATACCTGAAAGGTACTATGTGGTTCCTTTTATTTTGATTAGTAAATTTGATATAAATAGGAGAATGGTCGCTAATATAATGATTTCCAAAGTTAATACCAAATTGCTGAAACATATTCAACCAAAGGGAATTAACAAACACTCGATTTATTTACTGTGTATAGAAAGTTTTGTCCACCTCTCCAAGTAAAGTAATTTCCAGTAAAATCCGGTTCTACTAGTTTAGATGAATAAATGCAATCAATAAAATCCTGATCACCCGTAGAATTATATAGACCGCTACTAATTCTATTAGATGTCGAGAGAATTGAATTAAAATCTACCGCAACTATCCATGGGAGATTAAAGTTAGTGGACTGATCCACAAGATATTTCCAAAGATCACTTCTCCTCACCTCATCATTGAAAGCATAAACCATTGTGCATATAATACTAATCCCATTAGCATTATGTAAAATACAAGATATGATCTAATCAGTAACATGAAGTATGATATTTGACCATATAGTAGAATCCCATAGAATAAGAATTCTACTTTTATAGTCATTTGAAATGTTATGTGAGAATTTCCATTTCCTATTAATTTTGATAATAAACCTATCAATATTTTCCTTTGATGGTTTATTTTCGAGGATGCCAATGAATGACAACTTCTTATTATTTAACATATGTAATATTTCTATTTGTTTCGATGGGGCATTCATAACCTTAATATTCCAAAATAGGAACTCCATCGATTAACTAGATTCTGGACTACTACTTTCTGCAGGGGAAGTAGCAGCCCCTGACGTTTTATGTTTTTCCGTTTTTTTACCTTTTTCTTTCAACTGGTTAACCATAACCGTCCATGTAGGATTTACTATGACTTCCGAAGAGGTGGAAGCTTTGAATTCAAATGGAACATTCTTAGTTCGCATTTTTCTTGTGGATTTTGCTCTAGTCAGGTGCATGTTTTTAGAGCTAGAGACTACAAGCTCTGTACAATGCTGACTGTCCGGAGAAGCCTCAGTCGGAATAACATTAGTTATGTTTTCATCTTTACTGTTATTTGCTATAGTTTGTATTTCCATGTCCGATGTATTATTATTACTACCTTGACTTGTATTTGAGATTAAGGTCATAGCCTGTGCAGTTAATGCCCTGCTATATCCCCGCTATAACTCCGATATATCTTATAGCGGATTCCTACCGCTACGATTTTTTCATATATCCCCAACATATAGCCTTTCCGCTTTAATCCCCGCTATTTCCGCTATATCCCGTTATTTCCGCTATATTCCGCTATATCTTCTATAAAAAATTGGATTGAAAAATGATATTTATACGCTATAAAAATTATGAAATTAATTAATTTCATTGAATTTTTTATATATGTTTAGAAACGATAATACTCTAATATTCTACTAAATTAAATTAAATTATATAATAGTTTTACTTTCATTTACAATACATTTGCACATATTTTTATTTAAAATTATTTTTATATTAATTATAATTCAATTGAATGTTAATTTTTCACATAATTACTATCTATATATTTATAAAAACAACAAGTATGAGATTTATATGCTATTTAGAGTAATCCGATATATCCCGCTATATCTTCGCTACATCCCCGCTATGACTTTTTGCACCTCTACCGCATTGAATCCACCAAGCGCTTTAACTGCACAGGTCATAGCCTGAACGCATGACTGAACATTTGAACTTTCTTTGATACTCTGATTTTTCTTGTTTTTAGTTTTGTCATCAGATTGTATACTGAGCTGTATGTGTTCCTAAACTGAAGTGTTTGTCTCTTTCTGAGTGTTTGAAATATTCAACATAGGTGTCGCTTATCTTCGTTTTACCTGCTCTCATCAATGATAATATCATTAAAACCGTTCTCTTGACTCTATGATGTTGCTTTAGGTCTCCATATTTTTGTGAATTGGCAATAGGCATCAACATGTCCAAAGCTAGTGCAATTTGAACACATCTGTGGTTTCCATTCATAAAAGACCTCTTGCCAAATAATTTTATCGGTCTCCGTTAAAATAAGAATTCTATTTGGAAACTCAAACGAATTGTTGATTTTGATTAAGACCCTCGCATAAGCAATTTTAATAATACCTTCAGTGTACTTGTCTAACTTGATAGGGGATCCAAGAACGGAAGCAATTCAACTTATTCCTTCTTTCGTCCAGTAGTCAAGAGGTAAGTTAGGGAAACATACCCAAATCGGAATATAATTTAGGAGTTATTTGTTTAATTGTATTCTAGGAGACCATCTCTTCATCATCATTAGTATTTTGTTGTAGTAATAAGGACCACCTTCTATGATTTTATCATAGTCTTGTTTTTTGTTAAATTTGATAACATAAAATCCATTTTCCTTAGAGAAAATAGAAAATTCTTGTTCAGGCTTCCATACTCTATTTATGTAATCTCGGAAATAAGGATAATATGGCTTAGGTCCGACCACATATATCACAATGGCATTATCCCATTGCTTTCTAACATCCTGAAAAACTTCTACTGCCATCTTGGCACATTTCAGCTCTTTAAATTCGCGAGGTTGGTAGAATTTTAGCGGAATTGAAACTGGGATATTATTACCCTTTACCACTTCGTTCCATGCCCGGCTCGATGTAGTGGAGAAATTCGACTTTGATGTATTAGGTCTGTAATCAAATTGAGATGGACCATTCACGGTCTTGTTGACATGAGGAATATTGTTATGGACGGTAGGGGATGAGGAAGGATGTAGATCTAAATTCTGTTTGATTTATGAGAGAACGATGGGTTAGAGGTCTGCTGCAATGTTTTGTTCTGTCGTTTCCATTTTTTACTTTGAACGGGAAGAAATCCTTCATCGTGATCAACTGATGGCTCAGAGGGCTGCAGTCAAGGGAAGCCAAGGGGAGTTTCAATACACATAGGCAGTGGGTTAGGAGGCTGACGAGATTGGGGACAGGAGGGAGAAGGGAGATCCATACACAGATTAGGGAGGAGACGAGAAAAAATTAGGCAGATGCAGACAAAAAAAGAATTTGTTTGCTTCTATGAAAATTTTGACAAGCTTGAAAATGAAATTCTAATTTTGAAGGGAAATGAAAATGAGTTAGTTTGCAAAAAAATATTTTACAAAAAGATTTGGAAAATTTTAAGATATCTGAAAACTCCAAATGTAAAATTGTGAAACTTTTGAAAAGAAAATTTTGGGAAAGCCGATATGATTCTTGGTGGGCTAAAATATAAGATTGAAAAGATTAAAAATTTCAAAAGTTTTGAATGTGATAAATGTGAAAATTTTGAAATGGAACTATATGATGCCACAGAAAATTTCAAAACCCTTGAAAATGAAACTTGATTTTGAAAAATAGCATAACCGAGATTACTCGAACAAATCACGAATTCGAAAAATATTTAAAAAATAGAGGATTTTGAAAAACTTGAATTTTAAAATCATTAAATTTTTTAGAATGAGCTGCTTGAAATTAAGAATGAAATTAAAACGCTCGAAAATGAAAATATGGTCTTAAAAAGAAATAATTTCGAAAAGGGAGAAATTGCTATTAGTCATTGTTCAAGGCTAATAAATAAAAATAATCTTTTAAAGTCTAAAGTCAATGATCTAGATTTGACTCATTGACAATTTTCCACTGGAGAAAAATTGTTCAACGTGTTATTTGGAAATCCACTCTTTGCGAATAACAGAAAAACGCTTGAATTTGAAATGGTTTAGTTTATAAACAAACAACTAGTAACATCGCTAGGGTTCCCAAATACGTGATGTGACAATATTGGACATAGGTATAATAATTGTCAAACTAGGAACATAAATAAACGGATCAAACAAATTTGGAATCCTAATGGTACAGTTGTTAATATTAACTGTTTGCTATACAAACAAATTTGGGTACCAAAGATTTAATATATAAACAAATGTGATCCAATGTCTCTTTTTGGGCCACTTCTTCCAACGTGTAGGTACAAAGAGGGGCTAAGAAGCAACTATGATGGTATACATTCAACGAGCGATAATTGTAATGTTACTTAGCCTAGGAAAATGAAGTGGAGATCCATACAGTTTGGATAATAATGGCGAACCCGAACTACAAAAAATATTCATTTAAAGACTGAAAATTAAGGACCAAGAATTTCCAATCTTTGTTCAAAGATTGATTGATGACTACAAAGTTTGGCCTTAAGGTTTAAACTGAAGATCAGTCTTTAATCGGTCTATATGTGTAACAACCCGCATATTTTAAAGTTTTGAATATTTAAATATAGAATCGTTAATCGGATTAAGGTTCGAAAATCTACTTTTTGCAAACAGTCGAATTGGGACTCGAGACCACTTCCATTGAGTCCAAAATGGCGTTTGCAACTTTTTTAAGTATAAACATCGATATATTTGGAGTAAGTTGAATTTTGCTATTTTCTATTGGGCTTTGGGTTTGGGTTTCACCCCAACTCACTCTATAACCTAGTTCAGCCCTCTCCTCTCCTCTTCACTTCATTTCTATTTTCTTAAACACCCCAGCACAACTGAAAATGGGGAGAGGAATGAGAAATTAGAAACTTCAAGCCCTAGTTTTCAATTGCAAAACCAAATTCTTGCTCCAAATTCAAAGAGAAGCTTTGGTAAGTATCTCCTTCTTCTTCTCCAACTCATTCTCTCTTTAATTTCAGAAATTTCCTAAACCTAACTTAGGAAATGTTCTTCTTTGAGCTTAGATTCAAGCTTCTAGAGTTGAAGTGGTAGATTGGTTGATCTTCCTTTGCTTTCAAGCTTCTCCTTCATCATTTTTGGGTTTAAAGTTGAGTTTTTGAACTCACATCTATTTCTATAGATATCGTTGATGTTGGGTATGAATTCCTAACACTTATTTATATGCATTTGCTTTCGATTTGGATCGAATTGGTGAATTGTTCAATTTTTGGTTTTTGGAATCCAATTTTGTAAAAATCCCATCTTTGATGTTCGAACACGTTAGTGGAGCGTTTCGGAGGGGCCTTACAAGGCTGGGTTGTCATTGGCATAAATCCTCAGTCGTAGTTGCTCGTTCGTCGCTTCCGTCCGTGTAATCGAACTTGCCCCAAAGGGGGCTAGACTGAATGTGCTTCTGAAGCAGGTTCAGTCGACTGAACAAGAATCTCAAAAATGCTTAGAAGCAGGTTTAGTCGACTGAACCAGACCCAGGAAATTGCCTGGGTCTGTATCAGTCGACTGACCATCTGGGCCAGTCGACTGACCCTGGGGATACAAAAATCGTATCCCTGTGTTAGTCGACTGACCACCTGGTTCAGTCGACTGACCTGATTGCCTTAGCAAAATTGATTATTTTGTTTCTGATTTCCAATTTTTATCGATTCGTGATTTCCGATTTGTCGTTGTCGTTTATTATCTTCTCTGATGACTTCTTTTTTGGGATGTTTGTGGTTATCCATTTTTGATGGATTCGGTATCGATTTCTATGGATTCGATTCACGTCTTCGTATGTGAATTTTTGATGGTTGATTGTTCTTCAATCATTTCGGTGCTTTGTCACTTTAAATTACAAAGGTTTTTATACTAGTAGTAAATATTCAAACTCTTTACAAAGATGATTTCATCACTATTTTTAATACAAAGCTCGTTTATAAAACCGTTTTCTAATCTATTAGTATATACAAACCTTTACCTCATTCGTATGAGAAAATCTAATTAAACAGCTTAGCAAAACAAGTGGTATGAATGGCTTGCGTTTACTTCGTCGGTTAATTTATGGACTTGTTCGATTGAAAATCTTGTGACAATTTTCGAGTGGAAATCTACAATTTGTTTGTAAATATTTAAGTTAAGCTAGTGGTTATGGGACATGAAGCTAAACTCTTTTATTCACTGGCTTAGTGTAATTCACACTTTTTATTGATCGATGAAGATCATTTTGTGATTTAGACTAGCGATGTGCGATGTCTATTTATTTGTGTGGGGACTACAATCCCCGTTTGTTGAACTTCGGTTCAATTTGGCGGGGTAGCGACCCGTGGTCTTCGGGCCATTTGTGGAGCTTCAGCTCAAAATTTATGGTTAGCAACCATGGAATAGCGTTCCGTTTGTGATACACGTGTTGGTGAGTTTTCATGCTCCCGTTTGTGATAGGCCTTCCCCATTGCGATTTCTGGATTTCTATTTGATGATTTCTAGAATTTGTGTTTCACCTCTTTATGTGATTGGCAATGATATGTTTGTCAATATTTGTAGTTTGGTGAATAAAATAAAGAATATGATATTCTTTTTGGGTGCTTGGAGATTTTTGGAGATAGTGTATGATTTTGTTGTTGTTTTATATCATATTTGTTCTAGTATGACAATATTGTTATCATACATTCTTATTATATCTCTGCTTATATCTCATTCCTTTATCTGATATTTATAGCTAGATTGATCCGTTTATTATTTTCTTATTAAATAATACTCGAGTCAGACCGAGATGTTACAGGTTCTTCTGCTTGACTCCTTATTTGGGATCATCTTCTGACTTTTTTATAACTACATTACATTTGTAGTTTATGTTGTTATACATTCGAGATATAGACTCCATGATGTATACTTATTCTTTTGTCTAGCACTTGTATCTATTCTATTGTGATATTGTGGATCTTATTTGACCACTACTCTAATGTGCACCTTTTTGTGTTATATATTCATATCTGTTTCCGCCTTTGTGATATGAATGTCTGTGACTGATTTGTGTTATGTTTATTTCTATACTTGTTTCCGAAGGTCCACTTAGCCACTGTGTGGTAGCTTCGAGTTTCTATTTGATATGTTGGATTCCCTCTTGAAATGAAATGTAAGTTATTTTATCTAACATATCGGTACTCGCCCAAAGCAATTACACAGATGGTCGCTCCTCAACAGCCTTATTCTTCGCGCTAGTCGATAGCATTACCCAGTGGTGTTCTTGGCTAGCGTGAGTATAGAGGTGGGGCGTCACAGCTTGGTATCAGAGCCAAACTTTGGAACAATGTAGAATAATCTAGCAAGGATCATTGTCCTAAGTCTTTCTTAGGAATCGTGCCATAGGATTTAATTCGAGTCTTTATACCGTTCTATCCTATTTCTTTTTATGATGCCTTGTTTTATCAACCAAGTATGTTTGATATTCATTCTGAGATTAAGTCTTTTTCTCTTTTCTTTCTTTCTTAAAGAAGAGAAATGGTTAGACCTGGCCACCCCAACGCCGGTCAATCTAGTGCTACTCCCCAGGATGGAGTATTTATGTCTGCTCAGAAACTTCTTGATCTTGTGAGAAATGCTCAAGCTGTCAGACCTATTCCTGAGCCCACACATCCTAAATCTGGGTTTGCACGCTTGTGCGGTGATTACACCAATTTGGGTGGAAAGCCATTCAAAGGTTCCGAGAGCGTTATAGAAGTCCAGGCTTGGCTTCGAACATGCGGCCGCATCTTTTCTCGCATGAATCTTATTGATCTTCATCAAGTCCAAGTGGCTTCTAGTATGCTCCAAGAAAGAGCATTAGACTGGTACGAGCTTTTGATCTCCGAAATTATTGAAGCGGACCTTACTTAGGATCAATTCCAGGAAAGGTTCGAGTTGAAATTCGTGCCGGAAGCTGAGAAAGTATCTTTGGCTCGACGCTTCATTGACCTTGTTTAAGGTGAATCTTCCGTGACCGACTACGTCGCTTCTTTCGAATCTTTGTCTAAATATGGGGTCGAGTATATTAATACCCCATTGAAGAAAAACCAGAGATTTGTTTATGGCTTGAAAAAGAGCCTCAAGAAGCCATTACTTCTGAAATTAGAAGTTTCTTTTGATCAACTTGTTGATATTGCTCTTCGACTCGAAGAGGCTGATAAAGATAGTGATGCTTAGGTCAAACCAAACATCAACAAGAAGAGACCTTTCAAATTCAAGCCTAATCCCAACAAAAAGGGAAAGCAAGCAACACCGGTAGTAAATACTCCTAACCCTCGTCGCGGAGAATGTTACAATTGTGGTTCTAAGGACCACTATGCAAACAAGTGCCCGAAGTCTCTTTCTTGCCGCTATTGCAAGAGTCCGGGTCATACTATATCTTCGTGTCCCAAACTTCAAGGCAAGAAGGAGGGCAAGCTAAATGTTGTACAAGTCTCTCCTAACACTTCTCGTGGTCAAGGTATTTCTCATTCTATCCTTGATGGCATTATTGTATTTCGTGATCTTCCTATTCGAGTTCTTTTTGACACAGGTGCATCTCACTCTTTTATATCAAAAGAACTTGTTGATGCTTTATCTTTGGATGTTATTGGCTTGATGACTTCATTAAGGATTGCGAAACCAGTTGGTGGATCCACAACACTTAGTTTACTTTGTAAAGATGTCGAAATTATTTTATGTGATTACTCTTTCCGTGCCGATTTGCATGTTATGCGTTACCTTGGTTTCGAAATGATTTTGGGAATGGATTGGCTTAACCATTATGAAGCCCATATCCTATGTCCTGAGCAGACTATATATCTTCGGAATCCTCAGTCTGTTAAGCAGATTTCTCTTGTTCTGAAAGATTCAGATTCCAATTCGAAAGCATCCTTGTATTCTCTAAATCCTCATGATGACGATAATGATGACGAGGAAGATGTTATTTCTCTCATTCACATTGTTCGTGAATTTCCCGACATATTTGAGCCCGTTTTAGGATTACCACCTAAGCGAGCAATTGAGTTCAGAATTAATCTAATCCCTGTAGCTCTACCTATTACCCGTTCTCCTTATCGTATGTCCAATAAGGAAAATGAGGAGATGCGTAAACAATTATTCGAATTGGAAGCGAAGCAATTTATTCAATCTAGTTCCTCTCCATGGGGAGCTTCGGCTATTTTTGTGAAGAAATCTAATGGTACACTTAGGCTTTGCGTTGACTACCGCAAGATTAACGATCTCACCATCAAGAACAAATATCCCTTACCGCGGATTGATGATTTATTCGATCAACTTAGTGGTGCTAAAGTCTTTTCACAGTTAGACTTAGCAACCGGTTTTCATCAACTTCGTATTGCAGAGGATAGCATTCCTTTGACATCGTTCCGTACATGTTATGGATCTTATGAATGGCTTGTTATGCCATTTGGTTGACGAATGCTCCAGCTTATTTCGTCGACCTTATGAATCGAGTTTTCAAAGACTTTCTCGATCGATTTTTTCTCATCTTTATCGATGATATTCTTATTTATTCTAAAACCGAGGAAGAGCATGAAAATCATCTTCGGATTGTGTTGGAAACTCTTAGGAGCAACCAATTGAAAGCGAAATTTTCTAAATGCCACTTTTGGTAATCTCGTGTGAAATTTTTGGGACATATTATTTCTGAATCCGGAATTTCCGTGGATCCTACAAAGATTGAAGCGATTCAAAATTGGAAGAGACCGGAGAGTGTGACGGAAATTCATAGCTTCCTTGGATTGGCGGGCTATTACCGTCGGTTCATAAAAGACTTTTCTAAGATTTCTGTACATCTTACTAATTTGACAAAGAAGGGAGTTAAATACATTTGGTCAGACAAATGTGAAGCTTCATTTCAAAAATTAAAAGAACTCCTTTCCGATGCTCCTATTCTTGTGATTCCCGATGGGAACCAAGATTTTATTATTTATACCGATGCTAGTCGCGTTGGTTTGGGAGCCTTTCTTATGCAAAAGGGAACGTGTTATCGCTTATGCTTCTAGACAATTAAAGCCTGCCGAGACTAGATATGCCACTCATGATTTAGAGCTCGTGGCTATTGTTTTCGCCCTTAGAATTCGGCGCCATTATCTTTTGGGGGAGAAGTTTGTTCTCTACACCGATCATAAATCATTGAAGTATTTATTTTCTCAAAAGGAACTTAATTTGCGTCAACAACGTTGGCTCGAGTTCCTTGCATCTTATGATCTTGATATTCTTTATACTCCCGGAAAAGGAAATCTTGTTGTCGATGCCCTTAGTCGTAAGCAACAAGCGATTGTTTCTTTGATGATATCCGAGTGGAATGATCTCGCGACTTTATCCACTTGTGAGATTCGAGATCGTGAATCCGATTTATGTTCATCTCTTGTTTTGTGTAGCCTTGAGGCTCATCCTTCTCTTTTTGACCACATTCTTGAAGCTCAAAAGCATGATCCCAAATTGGTTCTTCTTGGCCAAAGTTGTAGGGATAAAATTGATGTTGATGGGTTGAAAGACTTTGATATTGATGCTCGTGGCGGTATTCGGAAATTTGGTAGACTTATTGTACCAAATATCATTGATCTTCGTAAAGACATTTTAGAAGATTCTCATCGTTCTAAGTTTACCATTCATCCCGGTAGTAGTAAAATGTACGCAGATATGAAGCGACTTTATTATTGGGAGGGAATGAAATATGATATTGCTAACTTTGTTAAGCATTGCATGACTTGCCAACTTGTTAAGGCCGAGCATCAAAGGCCCGGTGGGTTATTGCAACCTCTAGAAATTCCAATATGGAAGTGGGATCAAATTTCCATGGATTTATTGATGGTCTTCCCCGTTATCGTTCGAGCCATGATAGCTTATGGGTGATAGTAGATAGACTTACAAAATCCGCCCATTTTATTCCCGTTCGGTCCAATCGGACCGTACCTATTTTGGCTAAACTCTTTGTCAAAGAAATTGTTAAATTGCAAGGAGTTCCAACTTCTATTGTTAGCGATCGTGATCCATTGTTTACTAGCGGATTTTGGAAAGGTCTTCAAAAAGCTTTGGGAACAAAGCTTAATTTTAGCATCGCTTATCATCCTCAGTTTGATGGACAAACCGAGCGTGTGAATCAAACTCTTGAAGATCTTCTTCGTGCATGTGTTCTTGATTTTGGTGGAAGTTGGGAAGATCATATTTCTCTTGTTGAATTTTCCTATAATAATATCTTCCAATCTAGTATTGGTATGGCGCCTTTCGAGGCACTTTACGGAAGGCCATGCCGATCTCCTTCGTGTTGGCTTGAAGCTGGTTTTAGGTCCAGATTTTATTCGTGATGCCACAAAAAAGATTGACCTTATTCGACATAGGATGAAAGAAGCTCAAAGTAGACAAAAATCCTATGCCGATAATTGAAGTTGGAAATTAGAATTTTCTATAGGAGATTTTGTGTTCATTCGTGTTTCACCTATGAAGGGTGTTGTGCATTTCAGTCGATCGGGAAAATTAGCACCTCGATATATTGGCCCATTTCCCATCACCGAACGCATTGGTTCCGTGGCTTATCGCCTTTTATTACCAGCTCAATTCTCTGCTATTCATGACGTATTCCACGTCTCTCAACTACGGAAATGCCTTCGAGATTCCGATTCTATTCTTGAGCCCGGTATTATTGAAGAAATTGAAGTCTCGCCTAATTTGACTTATGAGCAACATCCTATTCGTATCATTGCTTCGGAGGTTAAACGCCTTCGAAATAAAGATGTTTCTCTTGTGAAAGTTCAATGGTCCTCAAATCCTAAGGATTGCTCTTGGGAATCCAGAGAATTCATCGAGCGAACACATCCGGACTTGCTCTCTCGTGCTCCTTAAGGTGAATTTTTTTTATTTCAAATTTCTTCTTTTTGTGTTAATATGCTTTTGTTGTTGTTACTTCTTATTTATTTCTTGAAGATTGCGAGGACGCAATTTCTTTGAGGAGGGGGGTCTGTAACAACCCGCATCTTTTAAAGTTTTGAATATTTAAATATTTTATTTAAATATAGAATCGTTAATCGGATTAAGGTCCAAAAATCTACTTTTTGCAAACTGTCGAATTGGGACTCAAGACCACTTCCATTGAGTCCAAAACGGCGTTTGCGACTTTTTTAAGTATAAACATCGATATATTTGGAGTAAGTTGAATTTTGCTATTTTCTATTGGGCTTTGGGTTTCACCCCAACTCACTCTATAACCTAGTTCAGCCCTCTCCTCTTCACTTCATTTCTATTTTCTTAAACTCCCAAGCACAACTGAAAATGGGGAGACGAATGAGAAATTAGAAACTTCAAGCCCTAGTTTTCAATTGCAAAACCAAATTCTTGCTCCAAATTCAAAGAGAAGCTTTGGTAAGTATCTCCTTCTTCTTCTCCAACTCAATCTCTTTAATTTCAGAAATTTCCTAAACCTAACTTAGGAAATGTTCTTCTTTGAGCTTAGATTCAAGCTTCTAGAGTTGAAGTGGTAGATTGGTTGATCTTCCTTTGCTTTCAAGCTTCTCCTTCATCATTTTTGGGTTTAAAGGTGAGTGTTTGAACTCACATCTATTTCTATAGATATCGTTGATGTTGGGTATGAATTCCTAACACTTATTTATGTGCATTTGCTTTCGATTTGGATCGAATTGGTGAATTGTTCAATTTTTGGTTTTTGGAATCCAATTTTGTAAAAATCCAATCTTTGATGTTCGAACACGTTAGTGGAGCGTTTCGGAGGGGCCATACAAGGCTGGGTTGTCATTGGCACAAATCCTCAGTCGTAGTTGCTCGTTCATCGCTTACGTCCGTGTAATCGAACTTGTCCCAAAGGGGGCTAGACTGAATGTGCTTCTGAAGCAGGTTCAGTCGACTGAACCAGTGGTTCAGTCGACTGAACCGGAATCTCAAAAATGCTTAGAAGCAGGTTCAGTCGACTGAACCAGTGGTTCAGTCGACTGAACCAGACCCAGGAAATTGCCTGGGTCTGTATCAGTCGACTGACCATTTGGGCCAGTCGACTGACCCTGGGGATACAAAAATCGTATCCCTGTGTCAGTCGACTGACCACCTGGTTCAGTCGACTGACCTGATTGCCTTAGCAAAATTGATTATTTTGTTTTTGATTTCCAATTTTTATTGATTCGTGATTTCCGATTTGTCGTTGTCGTTTATTATCTTCTCTGATGACTTCTTTTTCTGGATTTTTGTGGTTATCCATTTTTTATGGATTCAGTATCAATTTCTCTGGATTCGATTCACGTCTTCGTATGTGAATTTTTGATGGTTGATTGTTCTACAATCATTTCGGTGCTTTGTCACTTTAAATTACAAAGGTTTTTATACTAGTAGTAAATATTCAAACTCTTTACAAAGATAATTTCAACACTATTTTTAATACAAAGCTCGTTTATAAAAACGTTTTCTAATCTATTAGTATATACAAACCTTTACCTCATTCGTATGAGAAAATCTAATTAAACGGCTAAGCAAAACAAGTGGTATGAAACACTTGCGTTTACTTCGTCGGTTAATTTATGGACTTGTTCGATTGAAAATCTTGTGACAATTTTCGAGTGGAAATCTACAATTTGTTCGTAAATATTTAAGTTAAGCTAGTGCTTATGGGACATGAAGCTAAACTCTTATATTTACTGGCTTAGTGTAATTCACATTTTTTATTGATAGATGAAGATCATTTTGTGATTTAGACTAGTGATGTGCGATGTCTATTTATTTGTGTAGGGACTACAATCCCCGTTTGTTGAACTTCGGTTCAATTTGGCGGGGTAGCGACCCGTGGTCTTCGGGCCATTTGTGGAGCTTCGGCTCAAAATTTATGATTAGCAACCATGGAATAGCGTTCCGTTTGTGATACACGTGTTGGTGAGTTTTCATGCTCCCGTTTGTGATAGGCCTTCCCCTTTGTGATTTCTGGATTTCTATTTAATGATTTCTAGAATTTGTGTTTCACCTCTTTATGTTATTGGCAGTGATATGTTTGTCAATATTTGTAGTTTGGTGAATAAAATAAAGAATATGATATACTTTTTGGGTGCTTTGAGATTTTTGGAGATAGTGTATGATTTTGTTGTTGTTTTATATCATATTTGTTCTAGTATGACAATATTGTTATCATACATTCTTATTATATCTCTGCTTATATCTCATTCCTTTATCTAATATTTATAGCTAGACTGATCCGTTTATTATTTTCTTATTAAATAATACTCGGGTCAGACCGTGATGTTACAGGTGCTTCTACTTGACTCCTTATCTGGGATCGTCTTCTGACTTTTGTCTAACTACATTACATTTGTAGTTTTTGTTGTTATACATTCGAGATATAGACTCCATGATGTATACTTATTCTTTTGTCTAGCACTTGTATCTATTCTTTTGTGATATTGTGGATCTTATTTGACCACTACTCTGATGTGCACCTTTTTGTGTTATATATTCATATCTGTTTCCGCCTTTGTGATATGAATGGCTTGTGACTGATTTGTGTTATGTTTATTTCTATATTTGTTTCCGAAGGTCCACTTAGCAACTGTGTGGTAGCTTCGAGTTTCTATTTGAAATGTTGGATTCCCTCTTGAAATGAAATGTAAGTTATTTTATCTGACATATCGGTACTCGCCCAAAGCAATTACACAGATGGTCGCTCCTCATCAGCCTTATTCTTCGCGCTAGTCGATAGCATTACCCAGTGGTGTTCTTGGCTAGCGTGAGTATAGAGGTGGGGCGTCACAGCTTGGTATCAGAGCCAAACTTCGGAACAATGTAGAATAATCTAGCAAGGATCATTGTCCTAAGTCTTTCTTAGGAATCGTGCCATAGGATTTAATTCGAGTCTTTATACCTTTCTATGCTATTTCATTTTATGATGCCTTGTTTTATCAACCAAGTATGTTTGATATTCATTCTGAGATTAACTCTTTTTCTCTTTTCTTTCTTTCTTAAAGAAGAGAAATGGTTAGACCTGGCCGCCCCAGCGCCGGTCAATCTAGTGCTATTCCCCAGGATGGAGTATATATGTCTGCTCAGCAACTTCTTGATCTTGTGAGAAATGCTCAAGCTGTCGGACCTATTCCTGAGCCCACACATCCTAAATCTGGGTTTGCACGCTTGTGCAGTGATTACACCAATTTGGGTGGAAAGCCATTCAAAGGTTCCGAGAGCATTATAGAAGTCCAGGCTTGGCTTCGAACATGCGACCACATCTTTTCTCGCATGAATCTTATTGATCTTCATCGAGTCCAAGTGGCTTCTAGTATGCTCCAAGAAAGAGCATTAGACTGGTACGAGCTTCTGATCTCCGAAATTATTGAAGCGGACCTTACTTGGGAGCAATTTCGGGAAAGGTTCGAGTTGAAATTCGTGCCGGAAGCTGAGAAAGTATCTTTGGCTCGACGCTTCATTGACCTTGTTCAAGGTGAATCTTCCATGACTAACTACGTCTCTTCTTTCGAATCTTTGTCTAAATATGGGGTCGAGTATATTAATACCCCATTGAAGAAAAACCAGAGATTTGTTTATGGCTTGAACAAGAGCCTCAAGAAGCCATTACTTCTGAAATTAGAAGTTTCTTTTGATCAACTTGTTGATATTGCTCTTCGACTCGAAGAGGCTGATAAAGATAGTGATGCTGAGGTCAAACCAAACATCAACAAGAAGAGACCTTTCAAATTCAAGCCTAATCCCAACAAAAAGGGAAAGCAAGCAACACCGGTAGCAAATACTCCTAACCCTCGTCGCAGAGAATGTTACAATTGTGGTTCTAAGGACCACTATGCAAACAAGTGCCCGAAGTCTCTTTCTTGCCGCTATTGCAAGAGTCCAGGTCATACTATATCTTCGTGTCCCAAACTTCATGGCAAGAAGGAGGGCAAGCTAAATGTTGTACAAGTCTCTGCTAACACTTCTTTTGGTCAAGGTATTTCTCATTCTATCCTTGATGGCATTATTGTATTTCGTGATCTTCCTATTCGAGTTCTTTTTGACACAGGTGCATCTCACTCTTTTATATCAAAAGAACTTGTTGATGCTTTATCTTTGGATGTTATTGGCTTGATGACTTCATTAAGGATTGCGAATCCAGTTGGTGGATCCGCAACACTTAGTTTACTTTGTAAAGATGTCGAAATTATTTTATCTGATTACTCTTTCCATGCCGATTTGCATGTTATGCGTTACCTTGGTTTCGTAATGATTTTGGGAATGGATTGGCTTAACCGTTATGAAGCCCATATCCTATGTCCTGAGCGGACTATATATCTTCGACATCCTCAGTCTGTTAAGCATATTTCTCTTGTTCTAAAAGATTCAGATTCCAATTCGAAAGCATCCTTGTATTATCTAAATCCTCATGATGACGATAATGATGATGAGGAAGATGTTATTTCTCTCATTCACATTGTTCGTGAATTTCCCGACATATTTGAGCCCGTTTTAGGATTACCACCTAAGCGAGCAATTGTGTTCAGAATTAATCTAATCCCTGGAGCTCTACCTATTACTCGTTCTCCTTATCGTATGTCCAATAAGGAAAATGAGGAGATGTGTAAAAAATTATCCAAATTGGAAGCGAAGCAATTTATTCAATCTAGTTCCTCTCCAAGGGGAGCTTCGGCTATTTTTGTGAAGAAATCTGATGGTACACTTAGGCTTTGCATTGACTACCGCAAGCTTAACGATCTCACCATCAAGAATAAATATCCCTTACCGTGGATTGATGATTTATTCGATCAACTTATTGGTGCTAAAGTCTTTTCACAGTTAGACTTAGCAACCGGTTTTCATCAACTCCGTATTGCAGAGGATAGCATTCCTTTGACATCGTTCCATACACGTTATGGATCTTATGAATGGCTTGTCATGCCATTTGGTTTGACGAATGCTCCAGCTTATTTCGTCGACCTTATGAATCGAGTTTTCAAAGACTTCCTCGATCGATTTGTTCTCATCTTTATCGATGATATTCTTATTTATTCTAAAACCGAGGAAGAGCATGAAAATCATCTTCAGATTGTGTTGGAAACTCTTAGGAGCAACCAATTGAAAGCGAAATTTTCTAAATGCCACTTTTGGCAATCTCGTGTGAAATTTTTGGGACATATTATTTCTGAATCTGGAATTTCCGTAGATCCTTCAAAGTTTGAAGAAATTCAAAATTGGAAGAGACCGGAGAGTGTGACGGAAATTCATAGCTTCCTTGGATTGGCGGGCTATTACCGTCTGTTCATAAAAGACTTTTCTATGATTTCCGTACCTCTTACTAATTTGACAAAGAAGGGAGTTAAATACATTTGGTCAGACAAATGTGAAGCTTCATTTCAAAAATTAAATGAACTCCTTTCCGATGCTCCTATTCTTGTGATTCCCGATGGGAACCAAGATTTTATTGTTTATACCGATGCTAGTCGCGTTGGTTTGGGAGCCGTTCTTATGCAAAGGGAACGTGTTATCGCTTATGCTTCTAGACAATTAAAGCCTGCCGAGACTAGATATTCCACTCATGATTTAGAGCTCGCGGCTATTGTTTTCGCCGTTAAAATTTGGCGCCATTATCTTTTGGGGGAGAAGTTTGTTCTCTACACCGATCATAAATCATTGAAGTATTTATTTTCTCAAAAGGAACTTAATTTGCGTCAACAACGTTGGCTCGAGTTCCTTGCATCTTATGATCCTGATATTCTTTATACTCCCGGAAAAGGAAATCTTGTTGCCGATGCCCTTAGTCGTAAGCAACAAGCGATTGTTTCTTTGATGATATCCGAGTGGAATGATCTCGCGACTTTATCCACTTGTGAGATTCGAGATCGTAAATCCGATTTATGTTCATCTCTTGTTTTGTGTAGCCTTGAGGCTCATCCTTCTCTTTTTGACCGCATTCTTGAAGCTCAAAAGCATGATCCCGAATTGGTTCTTCTTGGCCAAATTTGTAGGGATAAAATTGATGTTGATGGGTTGAAAGACTTTGATATTGATGCTCGTGGCGGTATTCGGAAATTTGGTAGACTTATTGTACCAAATATCATTGATCTTCGTAAAGACATTTTAGAAGATTCTCATCGTTCTAAGTTTACCATTCATCCCGGTAGTAGTAAAATGTACGCGGATATGAAGCGACTTTATTATTGGGAGGGAATGAAATATGATATTGCTAACTTTGTTAAGCGTTGCATGACTTGCCAACTTGTTAAGGCCGAGCATCAAAGGCCCGGTGGGTTATTGCAACCTCTAGAAATTCCAATATGGAAGTAGGATCAAATTTCCATGGATTTTATTGACGGTCTTCCCCGTTCTCGTTCGGGCCATGATAGCCTATGGGTGATAGTAGATAGACTTACAAAATCCGCCCATTTTATTCCCGTTCGGTCCAATCGGACCGTACCTATTTTGGCTAAACTCTTTGTCAAAGAAATTGTTAAATTGCATGGAGTTCCAACTTCTATTGTTAGCGATCGTGATCCATTGTTTACTAGCGGATTTTGGAAAGGTCTTCAAAAAGCTTTGGGAACAAAGCTTAATTTTAGCACCGCTTATCATCCTCAGTCTGATGGACAAACCGAGCGTGTGAATCAAACTCTTGAAGATCTTCTTCGTGCATGTGTTCTTGATTTTGGTGGAAGTTGGGAAGATCATATTTCTCTTGTTGAATTTTCCTATAATAATAGCTTCCAATCTAGTATTGGTATTACGCCTTTCGAGGCACTTTACGGAAGGCCATGCCGATCTCCTTCGTGTTGGCTTGAAGCCGGTGAGAAGCTGGTTTTAGGTCCAGATTTTATTCGTGATGCCACAGAAAAGATTGACCTTATTCGACATAGGATGAAAGAAGCTCAAAGTAGACAAAAATCCTATGCCGATAATCGAAGAAGGAAATTAGAATTTTCTATGGGAGATTTTGTGTTCATTCGTGTTTCACCTATGAAGGGTGTTGTGCGTTTCAGTCAATTGGGAAAATTAGCACCTTGATATATTGGCCCAATTCCCATCACCGAACGCATTGGTTCCATGGCTTATCGCCTTTTATTACTGGCTCAATTCTCTGCTATTCATGACGTATTCCACGTCTCTCAACTATGGAAATGCCTTCGAGATTCCGATTCTATTCTTGAGCCCGGTGTTATTGAAGAAATTGAAGTCTCGCCTAATTTGACTTATGAGCAACATCCTATTCGTATCATTGCTTCGGAGGTTAAACGCCTTCGAAATAAAGATGTTTCTCTTGTGAAAGTTCAATGGTCCTCAAATCCTAAGGATTGCTCTTGGGAATCCAGAGAATTCATCGAGCGAACACATCCGGACTTGCTCTCTCGTGCTCCTTAAGGTGAATTTTTTTTATTTCAAATTTCTTCTTTTTGTGTTAATATGCTTTTGTTGTTGTTACTTCTTATTTATTTCTTGAAGATTACGAGGACGCAATTACTTTGAGGAGGGGAGTCTGTAACAACCCGCATATTTTAAAGTTTTGAATATTTAAATATTTTATTTAAATATAGAATCGTTAATCGGATTAAGGTCCGAAAATCTACTTTTTGCAAATAGTCGAATTGGGACTCGAGACCACTTCCATTGAGTCCAAAACAGTGTTTGCAACTTTTTTAAGTATAAACATCGATATATTTGGAGTAAGTTGAATTTTGCTATTTTCTATTGGGCTTTGGGTTTGGGTTTCACCCCAACTCACTCTATAACCTAGTTCAGCCCTCTCCTCTCCTCTTCACGTCATTTCTATTTTCTTAAACACCCAAGCACAACTGAAAATGGGGAGAGGAATGAGAAATTTGAAACTTCAAGCCCTAGTTTTCAATTGCAAACCCAAATTCTTGCTCCAAATTCAAAGAGAAGCTTTGGTAAGTATCTCCTTCTTCTTCTCCAACTCATTCTCTCTTTAATTTCAAAAATTTCCTAAACCTAACTTAGGAAATGTTCTTCTTTGAGCTTAGATTCAAGCTTCTAGAGTTGAAGTTGTAGATTGGTTGATCTTCCTTTGCTTTCAAGCTTCTCCTTCATCATTTTTGGGTTTAAAGGTGAGTTTTTGAACTCACATCTATTTCTATAGATATCGTTGATGTTGGGTATGAATTCCTAACACTTATTTATGTGCATTTTCTTTCGATTTGGATCGAATTGGTGAATTGTTCAATTTTTGGTTTTTTGAATCCAATTTTGTAAAAATCCAATCTTTGATGTTCGAACACGTTAGTGGAGCGTTTCGGAGGGGCCATAGAAGGCTGGGTTGTAATTGGCATAAATCCTCAGTCGTAGTTGCTCGTTCGTCGCTTCGGTCCGTGTAATCGAACTTGCCCCAAAGGGGGCTAGACTGAATGTGCTTCTGAAGCAGGTTCAGTCGACAGAACTGGAATCTCAAAAATGCTTAGAAGCAGGTTCAGTCGACTGAACCAGACCCAGGAAATTGCCTGGGTCTGTATCAATTGACTGACCATCTGGGCCAGTCGACTGACCCTAGGGATACAAAAATCGTATCCCTGTGTCAATCGACTGACCACCTGGTTCAGTCGACTGACCTGATTGCCTTAGCAAAATTGATTATTTTGTTTCTGATTTCCAATTTTTATCGATTCGTGATTTCCGATTTGTCGTTGTTGTTTATTATCTTCTTTGATGACTTATTTTTCGGGATTTTTGTGGTTATCCATTTTTGATGGATTCGGTATCGATGTCTCTGGATTCGATTCACGTCTTCGTATGTGAATTTTTGATGGTTGGTTGTTCTACAATCATTTCGGTGCTTTGTCACTTTAAATTACAAAGGTTTTTATACTAGTAGTAAATATTCAAACTCTTTACAAAGATGATTTCAACACTATTTTTAATACAAAGCTCGTTTATAAAACCGTTTTCTAATCTATTAGTATATATACAAACCTTTACCTCATTCGTATGAGAAAATCTAATTAAACGGCTTAGCAAAACAAGTGGTATGAAACGCTTGCGTTTACTTCGTTGGTTAATTTATGGACTTGTTCGATTGAAAATTTTGTGACAATTTTCGAGTGGAAATTTACAATTTGTTCGTAAATATTTAAGTTAAGCTAGTGGTTATGGGACATGAAGCTAAACTCTTATATTTACTGGCTTAGTGTAATTCACACTTTTTATTGATCGATGAAGATCATTTTGTGATTTAGACTAGCGATGTGCGATGTCTATTTATTTGTGTGGGGACTACAATCCCCGTTTGTTGAACTTCGGTTCAATTTGGCGGGGTAGCGACCCGTGGTCTTCGGGCCATTTGTGGAGCTTCGGCTCAAAATTTATGGTTAGCAACCATGGAATAGCGTTCTGTTTGTGATACACGTGTTGGTGAGTTTTCATGCTCCCGTTTGTGATAGGCATTCCCCTTTGTGATTTCTGGATTTCTATTTGATGATTTCTAGAATTTGTGTTTCACCTCTTTATGTGATTGGCAATGATATGTTTGTCAATATTTATAGTTTGGTGAATAAAATAAAGAATATGATATTCTTTTTGGGTGCTTTGAGATTTTTGGAGATAGTGTATGATTTTGTTGTTGTTTTATATCATATTTGTTCTAGTATGACAATATTGTTATCATACATTCTTATTATATCTCTGCTTATATCTCATTCCTTTATCTGATATTTATAGCTAGACTGATCTGTTTATTATTTTCTTATTAAATAATACTCGGGTCAGACCGAGATGTTACAGGTGCTTCTGCTTGACTCCTTATCTGGGATCGTCTTCTGACTTTTGTCTAACTACATTACATTTGTAGTTTTTGTTGTTATGCATTTGAGATATAGACTCCATGATGTATACTTATTCTTTTTCTAGCACTTGTATCTATTCTTTTGTGATATTGTGGATCTTATTTGACCACTACTCTGATGTGCACCTTTTTGTGTTATATATTCATATCTATTTCCGCCTTTGTGATATGAATGTCTGTGACTGATTTGTGTTATGTTTATTTCTATATTTGTTTACGAAGGTCCACTTAGCCACTGTGTGGTAGCTTCGAGTTTCTATTTGATATGTTGGATTCCCTGTTGAAATGAAATGTAAGTTATTTTATCTGACATATCGGCACTCGCCCAAAGCAATTACACAGATGGTCGCTCCTCAACAGCCTTATTCTTCGCGCTAGTCGACAGCATTACCCAATGGTGTTCTTGGCTAGCGTGAGTTTAGAGGTGGGGCGTCATAATATGATTTAAGATTGTATAATGATTGAATGTCAGACTCTAATTCACCCACTAATCTATACTTTGAAAACAATATAACAGTGGGTGAAGACTTTGTTTTATCTGTTTTGGTCCAATGGCTAATCGTTACCATCCATGTTATATTTCTCCGCTCTAGAGATAAATATATTAAAATAAATACATCATTTCCTTAGTCTAAGGATCCAACTCACATATAAACTTCCCCACACTCCATTTAAACATTAAAGTAAACTACCACCCTGTTATTTCTCTCATAAAACCAAATCCCTACCTTCTACTTCCTACTCCTCATCCCCTATGCACAGTATGCTACATCTTGCTTCTTGTAAATAAATTCAAGCAAAGAATTTATACTTATGTTAAACTTATCATACTACCTCATTTTTTTTCTTCTCTGTTTACTCACTCCAACCAAAACTCATCTGAAAAAGCCATCAAATATGTATCCCACTGATTATTCTAATGCCAACTAAAACTAGTTAACCATCCCTAGTTGATAACATGGGTTCTTGTATATGAAAACAGCAGCGGAAAGTAGCTTTTCAAATTTCCTAGAAGTACGACAGCAAGCTCATGATGTAGGCGGGCTCCCTCAACTTTATACTCACTGTGCTCCAAAATGTAGTTGCCACCAATCTTAGCACATGATCGCTGGAAGATTCATGATGGACTAGAAGGTGGATTCGCCAAACAAGCAGCTTCACTCTTTCTTTGAAATCCCACCTGCAGTCACAGTATGTGGGGCCATAGAAGTACTGTACAAGCTAAATATCATGCAGGATAGTGGTTTTGAACTCTATGGAGGAGGTTCATATGTATGGATGGAGGTGAAATTCCACGTAGCGGAGGTGACTACGAATAGTCTTAGGTAGTGGGAGAACTTTCACAAAGCTTGGTTGGTTGAGTTTCATTTAATTATTTGGACTTCAAAGAGTAGAGTGGTTATACAGTTTCCTAGTTCTCCATTTTATACGTACAGCAATGATGATGGACTAAGGTGTTTGACATAGTGGCATATTAGTACCTTGTATTTCTTACTATTATGTGGCATGATGAGAAGTTGTGAAAGCATAGCTTCAAAGATCGAACCGTGGGTCAAACCGTATTGGTGCAAAGTCGATGGTTCTAGTGATTCAACCGGTCAGACCATGATAACCGCGTTGATCGTTAATTTCTGTTTTTTGATTTAAAAGTAAATTATTTCAACTAATGTTAAAATTTATCAATTATAATTAATATATTAAACCTTAAAACAGTTATATTTAAACATTTCATAACAAATATTAATTGGAATAACTTTATAACATCTTTCTAGTGTAAAATTGTAAAATCTTCTAATTTTTTAAAAATAAAAGAGGTTCATTTCAACTATAATTCGTAAATTGTACACTAATATTGTACAATGCCATTTAAAATGATAAGATAATACAATAATTTAGTGGTTAAGGTTATGGAATTATTTTTTAAATTGATTATGTGAAAAAAAGAATAAAGTGATGGTTTTTCCTCAAATTTGAAGAACCGTTTGGTTTAAAGAGGTTGGCTTAAGGGTTTTTTCTTAGGCATTTGAGGTTAAACCATGGGTTCATGCACGGACAAAGTTATTTCATTTTTAGAACCATAGCGCTCTAAGGTCGAAGGTTAATCTTGATCGAACTGATGTTGGGTTGAGTTTTTAAAACACTGTATGAAACTGATAGGCTAAGGTCTTTGATGTAATGATATTAATGATTATGATATTTATGACCATATGAAATTTATATGTGCATATTTCTTTCGTCTTCAATTGACTTAAATCTCTAGTCTGGAATTTCAAAATGTAACACAATGGAAAAGTAGGATTTATGTAGTAGTAGTACTAATGATGATGATATTGATGATGATGATAATAATAATAATCATCGTATATCCGCAATTTGAGACTGGTTAGTAACCATATTTCAATCTCTAAAATTCAATTTCTAAAACAATTTGAGATTGATTTTCGGTCTTTGAATTTTAAGACTGAAATTCAGTTTCAATTTTTTAAAAACTAGAGAATTAAAAATTGAAATTGTTGGTCTTTATTTTGTCTTTAAATGTTATTTAAAGACTGAATTGTTTAATTAGAGACTAATATTTTCTGTCTCTAACTCAATTTATTTTGGTAGCGTTCAAAGGTAAGCGAGGACTATGTAATTAAAGCGCTTATCAGTTCCATAATGGTGAAGGTTCAAAAAGTTATAGCAGGTATAAAGAGGAGATATAGTGTAGGTGCAAAAACCTTCATTAGATATAAAACCAAATATTTAAGGTTAATTTATTCTCATTCTCACATCATTTGTGTAGGAAAAAAAGATTGTTTAATCTTATATAACAAAACCGAAGAATATCATGATTTGTGTAGAATAGATTTGGTGGCTACAATAGATTTCTAACTTATATTGCGTATTATGCTTTAAAATTTGGTATTTACCCAAGCTTTGTTGATTTCTTTTGAAATAAAACCGGTCAAATCAATCTTAGTATATTAATGTGGCTAGAGCGGGTGCTAAAAAGCATTAATTTAGTGGGTGTAGTGAAAAATAGCTGGGCATAAAGTGGAACTACTATTTAATAGTGCTAAATTGAAATAATATAGCGGTCGAATAATGCTACGTGCTATAGTAGGGATTTTACGAGGCTTTAACTACATAGAGCGAAGGTATGATCTCCAAACCCCAATTCCCAGTTTTCTCTTCGTGTTTTGAATTTTGATTTTCTTACACTGTTGTAGTAAAATTGCCATAGCTTAACCTTTCACATTCTAATTTTCAAAATTCAATTTTTTTTTTGGAAAATAGATAGGAAATCCTACATGTTTTGTGTTTTGATATTTTCTAGATTGAGATATTAAGTCTTGAAAAACTGCAAACAATTGGGTTTGTTTGAAACATGTTGGAGACTTTTTAGCACGGCTGTAGTATTTTGACCATAACTTTTTATTTGATATTCTGATTTATAGAATTGTAGAAGTTTCAAAAAAATATTATATTCAATTCTACAATTTTCATTCTTTTAGCTTTAGATAATTAATTTCATAAATCTTTGAAAAATTGTATTCAAATTGGTACTGTGGTTATTTATCATTTCATAACTATTTTAAAATAGAAGCGGTAAATCGATCATAACTTGAATAGTGTAA
Organism: Allium fistulosum; assembly: GCA_030737815.1. Lineage (NCBI taxonomy): Eukaryota > Viridiplantae > Streptophyta > Magnoliopsida > Asparagales > Amaryllidaceae > Allium > Allium fistulosum. Next base: position 290,614,585 of record CM060905.1, read on the forward strand.
CTCTGAGTTTTGAAATTCTTGAACTTTAGGAAAGCTAGCAAAAAGCTAGCAGATAACAATACAACTTTTATATTTTGATTTTTTTTCGATTCCTTCATAAAACCACGAATAAAGTAATCAAGTCAGCGCATTACTTGAAAAGTATTTCTGAGTTATTTAAACAAGCTGTAATATTTTGAACATAACTTTTGATTTGTTTGTCATTTTGACTTAAAACTAGTTTATTGATTAGAGATCTATATTATCTGAAACTTATATGTTTTATGCTAAGTCAAATTATTGACTTCAAATTTTCAAATAAAGGTTTCAAAACAGACTAATTTTTCAAACAACAATAGTCAATGTTCGATGATAATTTTTTTATACATGTGTGTTTGTGATATACTTCTACATGAGATGATGCTATGTTTCTTTTCACTTTAGATGGTGACTATAAAATCATTTGCTTGAGAGTTTTTTGGATTTGTGTTTTTGTTTGACATAGATAATTTGCTTGGAAATTCGAATGTTGGAGGATGCTTGATTTTCACACTTGACATTGATGATGAGACGTAATGGGGCCAGACGCCAGTATCTAAGGTATTCATTTTACGCCACCACTGACACATTGAGAGTACGAGTGATATCATTGTTTACCACCACATGCAGCCTAGATAATAACTGGTGTCGTGAAAGCATAACTTGTCTTCTCACAACATCTGGTATGATTTTTAACTTTTGTGATTTCTCCAGTCTGATATTTTTGGTAGCTCATATGTCTTGCAGATTGACTAATATTTCACACATTTTATTTCTTACACATGTGAAGAGTCCGCGTTTTTACTTTTGTTTTTATTTTATTTTCAAATATTCAAAAAAATGTTTTTACTTCTTAGAATTCTTATTATTTTTGAAAAATCTAAAAATATGTTTGTTTTGCTTTCTTAGGATTCCTTTTGTTTTGCTCTAATTATTTATCTATGATGTGAATATCTTGAAATGAGACACTTTGGCTGTATCTTTGATATGAGTTTTTAATGAGTTTGGAGAGGCTTGATTAAAGGATCTTTTTATTAGAAATAAGTTGATATGGAACTTCCTATGAGATGAGATATTCTAGATTTAAAAGGACTTTTGGAAATGAATTCGCGAAATGAAAATCTTAAATTTTTCGATTGAGATGAGTTTATGATATTCAAAATTTGAGATGAATGTTGGAGATGAATTTTTAGAATTTTGAGCTTTATGCTGAAATCTTTTGAGATGATACTTTGATTTTTGTATTGATATATTAATCCGTATACCCTTAGTTTATGTGAAAATAGCTCTAAAACTAATTCATATCATATGTTCTACAATAGAATATAAAATTGAAAATATGTTTGAGATATTTATAGGGAATTTACTTTTGAAATCAAATCATGATTGACTGAACTTTCTTATTTGATCGACTTATATTTTCCTATTTTATGCTATTGTTGGGTAACATGACATATCCAAAATTGATTATGGAGAGCTTTTGGAAATTAATAAAAACAACACATATGATATAACAAACTCCTTAAGCCCTTCTGATATGCCTATCAAAAAGTTATGTCGGTATTCGACAACTAACGTTCATTCTCATCTAAGAGACCTCGCGCCAATGCATGGATGGAAGGTTCTTGATCTCATTTACAATGAGTTAGGGATAAATTATTCTAACTTAAATAATATTTTTGGTCACATCCATTCTCATCAAAGAGACCTCGTGGGAATGCATAAATGTAAGTGACTTGATTTCATAATAAATTAAAAATAAGCTATTTAATTACATAATATCGTACAGGCTATGTTATTTAAACCTCACTAAATATAACTACATTTGTTTGGCACTCCCTTTCAACCTATAGAATGTGACTTTGATCAATATAGCTACTATGATTTATGGTTGATTATTATTAAATATTTAATGTCATATTTTGATCGAGTTTCCTCATTCAATATCACTTTCTCCCCATGTTAACTTGATATTTATATTTTTGATGAAAAAAAGAGGGGGAGAGCGGTTAAGATTTTGATGATATTGTGAATTATTGTTATTATGGTTTAGTTTTTCATTCTCGAACACAATTGCCACATATGTAGGGAGAGCATATCAATAGGGGAATGCTATAAATATTGAAACATTATGTAATTGTGCTATGATTTTTTTATGAGATCGGATACAGAATCAACATAAGTTACACTTATCAAATGTAAACATGTTGTTTTTTATTGTAACATCCCGTAATTTTATCGTTTTGATTTTTGAATATTTAATTAATTTTAAATACTTAAATAATTTATTTTTAAAATATAAATAACTTATATCCAAATATAAGGATTATTTAAATATTTTAATTGTGAACTAAATATTAATTAAATGGATTTAATATCCTCATTTAACTCCTTTTAATTAATAAATAATAATGTCCAACTCATTCTATAAATTTATTTACAATAATAATAGTTCGAATAAATAAAAATATCAACTATTAATGAAACGGCTCGATTTTTATGGTAGTATCTTTAATTTAATTTATAGAATTTTTCCATAATTTTTAATTTGGAAAATATTTAAATTGTCATTTGATGATTTGTCGACAAACAATGGTATATTTGTGGCTTTACAGAATAAGATAACAAGTGTATTTTATTATTGTTTTGAGATCGTGTTACTCTTTCGTGCACTATTGTATTTTTGTTTTATCGTTCACGGACGAAATTCTGTGAGTCGACATGCCAGAAATATTTGTATAAACCAAAATCAAACACATAGAAATTCAACCCACTTCACTTTTCTTTTTTCCTATCTCTTTTCATTTACACTTCCTGGAAGAAAAGAAGGTGAGCAAAATCTTCATTCAAAATTCAAATCAATTCCTATACTCATCTAAAAATTATAAAGTTTAAATCTTTGATCTTTTATAGCCTAGATCTACAAGTCTATGGGTTATTTGGTGTTTGTGGTGATGTTTGGGTAGTTCGAAAGTGGTTGCATAAGGGGTAGGTGAACTAGGATTTTAGATTTCGGCGGATATAGGGGACAAAGGGTACGGTGTTGATTTCTTTTGGTTTATCGAGAGAAGCAGCCTTCATGGTGATGTTTTGGATGGGAGCAGCTCATTAGGGTGAAAAGCGGTTGTTTTCCTATAGCCAAGCAAGGCACGGTTCGCATTTTCCTAGGGCGGTTCGAGCTTGACTTGGAGGTGCCAGGGAGGTGGAGCTTGCGAAGGGGAAGACGTCCGCGAAGTCGGTTCGTCAAATAGTGGTGTGGATCTCCGTGTTGAAGCTTGTCCATGCTGTGTTTATCTCGTGCATATTAGGAAGTTAGGTGGGAGTGAGAAAGTTTTGGGGAAGAAGGATTTAAAATTTTAATTAGGTAATTAATTAATATCAATAACTTATAAAATCCATATCTTGCTCATAAGAGATCGTTTTTGGACATAGTCAGTTGCGTATTAGGTAATTAATTAATATCAACTAGCACCAAATTTTAATGGTGATTGAGTGTTATGACATACTGTTTAATTGTGTAAGTCCTTACAGTGATTATTGCTGTACCGTCATTTATGAAATTTCATCCCCTTAAACCCTTGTTTTGCGTTGAACTTGAGCTTGTATTTTTTTAAAATAAATATTTGGTCATGTTTTTGCACTTTGAAAGTTGTTTAAACTATATTTGCAAATATTTTGAGATTATTGGAAAGAAGGGAATAAATGTTGATTTAAAATTTATAAAAAGGAGTTATAAATTTAATTAATTATCTTTTGGGATAATTAATGTTGTTTAAATTTATAAAGAGATTATAAATTTGATTAATTATCTTTTGAGGTAATTAATGTCAATTTAAATTTATAAAAGATTATAAATTGGATTTAATTATTTTTTGGGATAATAAATGTTGTTTAAATTTATAAATTTTTTTACCTTAAATACCATGTAAATTCTTTTAAAAGGGGTTAGTAAGGATTGTATAAGTATTTGAAAAGAACTGGAGGTTTAAATTTATTCTTAGTTATTATTTAGCTATAGTAAAGTTAATTAATCATTTTCAAAAATGATTTTTAAGATTAATTAATCATTTTAATAGATGTTGTTTAAAGTTAATTAATCATTTTTAAATAATGATGTTTAAGATTAATTAATCATTTTAATAAATGACGTTTTAAAGTTAATTAATCATTTGTAAATAATGATGTTTAAGATTAATTAATCATTTTAATAATGATGTTTTAAAGTTACTTAATCAATTTAAATAGTGATGTCTAAGGTTAATCAATCATTTTAATTTTTAACAATGATGTTATAAAGTCAATTAATCATTTTAATAATGATGTTTAAGATCAATTAACCACTTTAATAAATGATGTTTAAAGATAATTAACTGGTTTAAATAAAAGTATTTAAAATTAGTTATTTGATTTAGTAAAGGGGTTTAAAGATAATTGATTGATTTATTAAAGGAGTGGTTAATAATAATCCTAAGAGCAAATTGTTTTGGGTTTATAGTAAATGATGTTTTAATGGCATTTGTTTTTCACTTTACTTTTTCTTGATACACTTAGAAATATAATTAACTCTTTAAAAAGGAATATTTTTAAAGGGTATTTTAAAAGTGTTTTACAAATATTTTGATGTGAAAACCAAGCACAAGTTTAGGTTTTAAAAGCTTTAAGAGTTTGATCTGGTTATAGAAAGGATAAGGAATTTAACTTCCATAAACAGCATCGCTTATATGGAAAGGATTTAGTCATACTCATAGCATTAAATGTCGAGTTATGGAAACTCGTTTTTATCTTGAGGTTAAAAAGTTACCAAGGCAATACCTAAAGGTAACACTATTTTAACTTTCCTGGCTTCACATTCAACCGAGGGATAGTACAAGTTTGAAATCGACAAGTAGTGGTAAGGGCATGAAATTTAATTTCCATATATGATCATTTTGATTATTTTCAATAGTTGACTTACTGACTATCGATTCAGCTTTCTTCTTGTGTATCATCAATTTAAAATAATTTGTTGCTCTTTTCAGCATTGATATCCTTTGTCAGAAATGACTAAACCAAAGAGTGACTGGAAGCCAAGCTATGTGGGGCTGCTTCCATTAGGGTATCTTCACATCTACTCTAGATTAGATTTGGTGGTATGTGCGTAGAGATGTGAAATACTCAAATTCTCAATGAAGGTTGGCGGGGTCTAGCTTGGACGTGTCCGAGAGCCATTGTAGTTCTCACGTATATTTCTAGAGGTATGCTTTCAATGGGGGGAGGTGCACCTTCCTAGTCATTGTTGGAAAACTTCCTTTTCCTTATTGTTGATTCAAATCTTGAATTATTTTCTTAATTGAATCGAGAAGTGACTAGAGCTCTTCTCGATGTTTAATTATTTGTGTCCATTCTTTAAGTTTGGATTTTGACCTTGTTTATACTCATTCTTCCAAGTTTGGGTTTTGTTCTAATCTGTTTCCATTCTTCGTGCATGGATGTTATTCTTGTGAGGTAAAAACCCATTCCGTGTTTAGTGGCGTAATCTCATTGAATTTTTATATGTTCATCATATTACTTGAGTTTCTCATGCTGGTTTTTCCAGACTGATTCAGGTGTTTTTTATTATAATGCTCGGGTCAGACCGAGTATTTTATTAGGTTGTCGTTGGTGGGACATGGAGTTTATGAAGTAGAGCTGGATGTTCAACTGTTGCAAAATTTTATTTCCACTATATTATTATATATAACCATCAACAATTGTAAGGTCATGAAGTTATAACTATCTAGGCTGATGAGGTTTTTTTTAACTCTGATGTACTATATATTTTAGAGTGACAACTTTTACTGTCTTCGTTATATTATATGTGATCATTCCATTTTGAGATTCTGTTTCTCCTATTCTTTTCATTTCCTTTTTCTTTTTACCCTAAAAGTCCGTCTTTCCAACGATTGGATGTTCGGCCTTGGAATAGCATTATGTATTTGGTGCCAACTTTCGATGGTCAAAAAGGCAGGTCTTTACAGATGTTATCAGAGCTAAAGGCTAAGTGAGAAACTTGACATTGGTAGGGTATAACTCCTTAGAGATAGGGTAAGTGACACCCTAAAATAAGCTGAGAGTATAATATATATATGAGAGTGTATTCTTTGTTGCTATAAAAACATATTATGGTAATTAGTATATTGAGTTGTTTATGAATTCTGATCGAGACGTGGGATGTCACGGTGTCGATAGAGATTTCGAAAATCTCAAATAATGCAAATGAATATGATATTTATTTTTGAAAATCAGGTAAATGAAACATTTTACCTAGGGTTTTATATTTTATATATATCAAGTAATTTTCAAATTCATATAGTTATGTAACAACCCGCATATTTTACGATTATATATTTAAATGTTTTATTTAGCAATGTAGAATAATCTAGCAAGGATCATTGTCCTAAGTCTCTCTTAGGAGTCGTGCCTTAGGATTTAATCCGATTCTTTGGACCCGTTCTGTTAGCACCAAAATTGGTCACTAACCCCCTTTAGAAAGATTGTGTAGAGAGATAAATGAAGAAGATAAATTAAAACAAAGAGATATAGACTAAATTAACTACAGAAATCTAGAACACCAGATTTATAGTGGTTCGGCATAACTGCCTACGTCCACTTCGAATTGTAATCTTTATTGCTTTCCCAAGTAATTAAATACAGATACAATCCGTACAATAATGGCTTGAGTACAAGTTTGGATTGAAAAGAGTGAGTCTTGAAAGCGACAGAGTCTCTCCAGTGTTCTCGAAAAAAGGTCCCTCTCACTATGCCCTTGCCCTTCTATTTATAGACGAAGATGGGTTGGACTTCCCTCACGGGCCTAGGAACAAGGTATCTCGGCCCACTATAGGTGACCCCAGCACACCGAACCAGGCATGCCGAACGAGCCATACCGAGCGAGGAATGCCGGTCGAGAACCATTTTTGGTTGACCATCGAGTGACTTGAAGTAACCACTCAAGAGAACCAAGACAAGTAGTGAGTTGAAGCAAAGTGAAGCTATGCTGAATGCCCTTATGTTGTTGTGGACTTGACAGCTTGTCAACATCCCTCATATGCATCGAACAAGGGATGCCGAACGACCTCTTTGAGCAACTTTGCTAATCGATGTTGCTAATGGATGCCGGGCGAGGGAAGATACCGGTCGAGGCCTGGGATGCCGAGCGAGGGATTCATGCCGAACGAGGCCTGTTGTCGAGCGGCCTCTTAATGTCGAACGGTGCTCTACGCCGAGCAACCTTTTTACGCCGAATGAGGTGAAATGCCGAACGGGGCTGTATGCCAAACGAAGCTGTGTCGAACGAAGTGAAATGCCGAGCGGGGCTGTATGCCGAACGAGCCTGTGCCGAACGAAGGACTGTGCCAAACGAAGGCTGATGCTGAGTTATGCTTTGTGCTGAGTGAGGGCTTTGCATGCCGAACGAGGACTCCGTGCCGAGCGTCTTGTTACCCGGTCAAATGACCGGGTAACACTTGCCCCCCCAAAGCGTATCATGAGTGTCAATCATGATATGCTTTGAATCATACACATATATGCTTACCGCTCCTTTTATCATACCTTCTTTTTTACGGTTCGGTCCATACTCGAGTGCCAGCTTATTCGATTGCCGAAAGTCGTTCGACATACTTCCTGCCGAACCACTATCGTTCTTTGACCTGGTCCACCTGTAGATGCCTGTTCGACTTCCCCCTCTCCTTATATAAACCGGAACTTCTTCTTCCTTTCCCTTTTCACTTTTACTTCTCTTCAAGAACTCGCTAACTCCTTTCCACCGAACCTCAACTACTTCACTAACCTTCTTCTTTTACCCCGAATCCAGCAAGTGTTCCTTACAGTTCTCCCCCAAGTCAGATCTAACAGCCTCCAGTCCCAATCAGATTCCTAGCCTCAACCATCCCTTTAGGTAATAACCTCTCTTTTAAACACTATTTCTTGATTAGGGAACTTAACACGAGATTTGAGTTCGTGGATTTTCATCCGATTTAGGACAGTCGAAATCATGGAGATGGAGTAGATGAATTGTGGTTCAACCACTCCGTAGGTCTTGGTGGAGAGGAGGAAGGAAGATAGTGTTAGAGGCATTTGGGACGTAGGTTCTTGTTTAATCATTGAGTGAGGGAGGAGGAAGTTATCATAACTCGGTAAGCGTTGGTGAGTTCGATAGGTGTTGGCTGATCGAGGTCGTTCGATAAACAAGGAGTGAGGGAGGAGTGACTTGTCGTCGGCTTTTGCTTTTTGGGTGAAAGCCGACCAACTATGAAGTAGGTAGCTCGGTAGTCTCCATGTAAGAGTAATGTCAGGGAGGTAAAGGGATAAGGTGTCGTTCGATCTAAGGAAAGAGAGAGAGAGTCTAGTTCGGTGGTTTAAGGAAATGAGACGGAGGTGAGCGAGTGGGTCAGCTTGTCTATCTTAGGCGGTCGAGCCAGAGAATGCCGAGCGAAGGTGTCTAATTCTAGGATGTCGAGCGACGTTGGTCGTATCATTTATTCAAGTGTCGGGCGATGGGTTTGTGCCGAGCGGCATTCAGGCCGAACGGTATTTAGGACACATGTTTCGAGTGTCGCTCGGCCTCGAGTCTTGAAGTGGAATACAACAGTCAAAATCATTCCAACTCGAACATAACTCACGCCAAACACACTGACCTCGTATGCCTAATCATATGACATTTAAACAAGGACAAGGACTTAAGCAAACAAGCATATCGAACTAATCCGAACTAACAACTCCCCAATTTCAACAACTATAAACCTGAGTCTAACTTGACTAAAACAGATAATAAACTTCCACATACAGTGTCGATGCCGAGTTCGAAATAGAAACCATCATACGACAAGCTCTCGGAGACGGTCAGCGATGACGGTTTTCGAAGACGAAAGTTCAGTGCTTAACTTTATTTCAGTAACCTTACGACTTGTAATTCTTTGGCACTTATACTTGAACGATTGCACTAGTTCACACACCACATGGGGGAGTATTTTTGTTGTTATGTCTAATGTCAATCTTTTTTTAAGTATAGTTCAAACAGGTGTTTCATCAAATCCAACACTCATTAGAGATGTCTAGAAAATCCAGTTCTACCACCGTATCGGATCAGCCTAAGCAAGCTTCTCAGCAGGAAGTGGTTGGGACTTCAAATCCATCCACGGCCCTTGTTCATGATATTCCGAGTCTCACGATTGGATCTGACAATTTGGCTCCCGATGCCTTAGATGTAGTGATTCTCTTAGATGATCCAGTTGACTCTCAAGCTTCAAGGATTAATGAAAGCACTCTACGTCATCTATGCTCAATTCATGGCATTCCATTCGACGATGTGCTAGTCCCTTCAAGGCAAGATCGTCCCCATTTGCCCCCAGCCGGATATACCGCCTGCTACAAATTTATGTGCTGGGTCGGTAGCGTGCCACCATTCAACTCCTTCCTTCGTGACCTGTTACAGTATCTTGAGATCGCTCCTTCACAGTTACATCCCAACAGTCATGCTTTCATATACGGCACGTGTATTCTTTTCACTAGCATTTTATTCAAGCTCCCCACTCCTGGTGACATCCGCTACATTTATCGTTTCAAGAGACGATCTGACAGCCCATCTTTCGTATTTCTTGAGCCGCATAACAAGTGTCAAATTTTGACTGGAGCGTGGAGCAAATTCGCTCAATACAAGCAGGAATGGTTCAACGTGCGCTATCCCCCCAGCTTTGCAAGGAGATGGGTGGAAGGGAGTAAGTTTCTTTTCTGGGTCAATACTTGTGCTGGACGAAATTGCACCTTTTCTAATTCTTTCTTTACTTTTATAGGTATCAGCCCACGCCCTGAAGGCCCCAGGTATTCTGAAGTCGTTGAAGCAATCCGAGCTATCCATGCGGAAGACCGGGACATTAGATCTATTATTTCAAACGAATCACTCTCGAGGCTTGGGCTGTTGGCGGAAGGTCGCCGAATAAGTCTTCCTCATGGCGTTACTGTAACCGGGTCTGCTTTGGACAAAGGCAAAAGGCAGGCTGGACCTTCAGCGCGTGATGCCCCTGACACACCTAAGGAAGGAGAGATTAGAGAAGCTAAGGCACCCGAAGCATCGGGTGAAAATGTCGACCCCACTCCGGAGCCGGTGGTTGAGGTACACGACATTGAAGTAACACCTCCTCCTTCAAAGGGAAAGAAGAAATTAACTTATAATCTGAGGAAAAACACAGCGGGCGGAACCTCTAAGGTCACCATCACTCTAGTAGAAAAAGAGCCTTCTTCTCAACACTTAGAGAGTTCGTTGAAAGGCTTGTTGGACCTCACTATTCCCGATGATTTGCTCAACTATGGCTTCGATGATCCAGAAGCTCTAAAACTTCATTCGCCCACGAGAGGCGATACAGGCGCTCAGGCCCAAATCTAGGGAGAAAAAACTCCTATTAGTAAAGATAAAGAAACTGGTCCGTCGGAGGGAACACTAGGACACACACGGGTACATGCACTTCACCTTGCACTTCAATTTTAGCCATCAATCTGTTCTTTTCTAAGTTGTCGTTATTCTCATTCTGCGCAGGTGACATGGGACGCACTCACGGACTCGATCGTCTTCGTGGGTCATCTATTTTTCATCATTCTGACCGGGATTCGGACCCCGGCAAGCGTTGAGACAGAGATGACTCTGGAGACCGAGACTACCGCCCCCGAGAATAAACTTATCGAAGGAAAACATACAGCCAGTCCTCATATTCCATCGATCATCCTTCTCAATCAAAGCAAGGCAGGGAGAAGTCTACTTAGAAGGGGTCCCAATCCGAGGTCCCCCGTGATCAACAGTCTGGTTTATCCAGCACACGGCAGTCTTGGGAACATCGCAAGAAGACTGAACTTTCAAAGCCATCTCCCCACGTTCCCGCAACAGATCCGACGATATCGGAGAAGCTAGCTGAGCTTAAAGTTAATTTCCCCAAAATCTGCTTCGATGGTCTGAAGTTCCTCCCGGCGATCCATCACATTCCGGGACATGTCAAACAGAGCGTCATTGCTTGCAACAACGACGTTTATGTTCAACATGACGCATTTGTCCATCTAGCTAAAAAAGTCTCGGAAGTCTCTGTTGAGCGTCAACACGAAATCGACTGCCTAAAGCTTGGAGCCATTTTTGATAAAGACACTATCAAAGCTCAGGATAAAGAGCTCTCTTCGTACAAGTCCCAACTCGAAGCTGCCCAACAAAGTGCTAAAGATACTGCGGAGGCCGTCAATCATCTGGAGATAACTCATAAGAAGGAAATTGACGAAGCGGTCCAACGCTGCGGGGCCTTGGCTTTAGAAAAGGATTATGTTCAAAAAGAAAGAGATTCATTCACCTGGCGAGTCAAAGAGTTGGAAGATCTACTCTGCAAAGAGAGAGAAGAAAAATCTGCTGCCCAGGAAGAGTCACAACGATATTGCGATGAGATTGTTGCTACGCGACTCTTGAAGGCAAAGCTCGACGATGAGCTCTCTAAGGTCGGGATGCTGAAGGATGAAGCCCGTGAAGAGGGCAAGAGAATAGCATCCGCGGAGATTGACTCTCACCTCGAGGCGACTACAGAGGCTAGCAGAGAGGAGATAAAGTGCTTGTTCGACCCGTTGATAGCTGAGTACAACGCCCATGTCCTCATGCATCGAGACTTAACTTTTCTTGGAGAGGGTTATCTCGAATCTCTAGCCGAGGCATGGGAAACTTTGATAAAGATTAAAAAGGTGGAATCGGGTACCGAGGAGGTCGACGAGGATGCTTTAGTAAAGGAATTTCTTAGGGGGAATGAGCTTTCAGACTTGTCCACATCAAGGGCTCTCTATTGCGGAGGTTCTTCCCCGTCAATAGGAAAGAATGACATTGCCAGTCCGTCTGAGACCGGGTACCTAGCTTCTCTCCCGACTCAATCGACGGATCGGCCAGCACTTGATCCGTTTGAGCAGCACAATGGTTACGACCCGGAAGACCCTGGCCTTAACATTCATGTTCTTTCTCCCATTCCAGAGGGCGAGACTCCTCGAACAGTCGACAGCCAACCAGGGACAGGTGCATAACTTCCCCATCAAAATCCAAAGGGTCTTTGCTTTCAGCAAGCGATAAATGTATTCTAACACTTGTTTCTTATGATTCCACGCAGGTCATCCCGATCCCATGCCTACTCCAAGGAGCAATGATGCCACGGAGAAGGAGGAGAGAATGGGAGAAGCAACTCGAGTGGAAGATACTCCCGGACCTGATGCTCAAGTGATTGAGGCGCTCAACGAAGACAAATCCGACGATCCGTCTCCCGTCGAAGAACATTACGAAGTTGAAATTGTTGGCGCTTCCAAGCATACCTCAAAACGGAGCATGAAGGAATAGGTCATTGAAGAGGGGAGAGAGAAAGCCGAGATCAAGGCCGAGCCTCAAGTGGTAGAGCTTGGCGATCCACTGAACATGCCTTTGAAGATCATTCTTCCAGGCGGAACCAGGCCGTCAGAAGTTCCTCCTTCCTCTGACACCCCTTCTCAGGTGAGCAGAACATCCAAGAGAAAACGCGGGGAGGAGGAGTCATCTGAGAAATCAAAGAAGGAGAAGTAACCGAAGAAGTAACTATCACGCTCGTTCAACGAGAATTTTTCTAGATCATGTAATCACTTTTATTTATTTTCATAACCGTTGTAAATAGACTTTTGGCCCCGAGTTTGGGAGAAGTTGTAGTAGGACTTTATTTTGAATTGATGAATAAAATTTTGTTATTTGTCTTTCAAATGACCTCTGTTGTTCAGCTCACTGTATAGCTTGTAGTCAAAATCTGAAACCTTGTGAGTTACATAAGCCCTAGTTCACTTCCATATGACTTGGAGATTTTTTGAATCGCTTATACTTTGATCCGTATTCTGGGAACTCAGAACATTCCAGTCCGCGCTCAAGGAACTTTGGGGATTTCGAAGTCGTTTATACTCTATTCCGCACTCGGGGGACTCGGAGTACTCCAGTCCGCACTCAAAGGATTTGGAGGTTTAAGTCATTTATACTCTAGTCCGCATTCTGGGGACTCAGAGTACTCCAGTCCGCACTCAGGGGACTTGGAGATTTAAGTCGTTTATACCCCAGTCCACACTCAGGGGACTCGGAGTACTCCAGTCCGCACTCAGGGGACCTGGAGATTTAGATCGTTTATACTCTAGTCCGCACTTTGGGGACTCAGAGTACTCCAGTCTGCACTCAGGGGACTTGAACATTTAAGTCGTTTATACTCTAGTCCGCACTCTGGGGATTTAGAGTACTCCAGTCCGCACTCAGGGGACTTGGAGATTTAAGTCATTTATACTCTAGTCCGCACTCTGGGGACTTAGAGTACTCTAGTCCGCACTTAGGGGACTTGGAGATTTAGGTTGTTTATACTCTAGTCCACACTCTAGGAACTCAGAGTACTCCAGTCCGCACTCAGGAGACTTGGAGATTTAGGTCATTTATACTTTAGTCCGCACTCTGGGGACTCAGAGTACTCCAGTCCGCACTCAGGGGACTTGGTGATTTAAGTCGTTTATACTCTAGTCCGCACTCTATGGACTTAGAGTACTAGTCCTCACTCAGGGGACTTGGAGATTTAAGTCGTTTATACTCTAGTCCGCACTCTGGGGACTCAAAGTACTCCAGTCCGCACTCAGGGGACTTGGAGATTTAAGTCGTTTATACTCTAGTCTGCACTCTGGGAACTCAGAGAACTCCAGTCCGCACTCATGGGACTTGGAGATTTAAGTCGTTTATACTCTAGTCCGCACTTTGGGGACTCAGAGTACTCCAGTCTGCACCCAGGGGACTTGGAGATTTAAGTCGTTTATACTCTAGTCCGCACTTAGGGGACTCAGAGTACTCTAGTCCACACTCTGGGGACTTGGAGATTTTAAGTCATTTATGAGCATTCGTATGTCAAACAGAATAATGTAACTCTAGTTGCTTGCCATCGGATTATCATGCATAGAAACATCAGTAATTCATGGAAAAGATGGCTTCAAGCCTTTATTAATGATAACAAACTAAATCGTCCGATTACACGCTAAAAAAAACTAAGAATCAATGGAACAAAAACATACTGGAAATAATTGCACCTAAAACATGAAAGAAACATGCTAAATATAATAACGTCGCAAATGTTCACTATTCCATGCTCGGGGGAGTGTCATTCCATCAACGGTCGCTAGCTTGAAAGTTCCCTCTCCAAGCTTCCGTTTAATGACATATGGACCTTCCCAGTTGGGATTCATACGTGATGGTACCGAAAAAACTCATTTCAAAACGAGATCACCCACATCAAAGATTCTTGGGCAGACTTTTTCGTTATAATATCGCATAACTCGGTGCCTGTATGCTGCCGCCCTTAACTCAGCTTCTTCACGTTTTTCATCAGCGAAGTCCAATGATTCCAACAAGAGATCCTGATTCATCCTAGGATCATAATGTGTCACCCGATGTGATGGAACTTCAAGCTCCACGGGTATAACGGCCTCCATGCCATATGCCAGTGCGAATGGAGTGTGGCCAGTCGCAGACTTGTGGGTTGTTCTATAAGCCCATAGCACTATTGGAAGTTCATCTACCCACTTGCCTCCAGCCTTTTCCAAACGCTTATTCAATATGGACTTGATTATTTTGTTCACGGCTTCAACTTGTCCATTAGCCTTAGGATGAGCAACTGCGGTGAACTTTTTCTCAATGCCGTACCTTAAAAAGAAATCTTTGAATTCCTTACTTTCGAACTGAGTTCCGTTGTCTGTAATGATGGTTCGTGGGAGGCCAAAGCGGCATATAATGTTTTGCACAACGAAATTAATGACCTTCTTGGAGGTGATTGTGGCTAAGGGCTCTACCTCGGCCCATTTGGTGAAGTTGTCGACTGCAACTATTGCATATTTTGCGCCACCTTTGGATATAGGCAGGAACCGACTATGTCGATTCCCCAAATTACAAACGGCCAGGAACTAACCATTTGCATGAGTTCCGTTGGAGGAGCTCTTGGGAATTTCGCGTATCTTTGACACTTATCACATTTTTTTACATAATCTGCAGCATCCCGATTCACAGTTGGCCAATAATATCCGTAGCGGAGGATCTTTTTTGCTAATGTCTGCCCCCTAGTATGGCCACCACATTCTCCTTCGTGAACTTCCTTCAAGACCCGTTTTGTCTCATCATGGGCAATGCACCGGAGTAAGGGGACCGAGAACCCCCTCCGATACATTACTCCATCCTGCATCACATATCGCGTGGCTTTACGAATGACCTGATGTCTTTCACTTCTTCTTTCGAGCAAAGTCCCGTTTAGCAGGTTTTGTTTGAATGGGGTTATCCATGATTCCTTCTCGATTTCCGTTTCCAACACAAAATCTACCTTCATCACATCTATGCTTGGAGCATGTAAGGTTTTGATGGGAACTAATCCCATTTGTTGTGCATCGCCGGTACTTGCGAATTTGGCCAGCGAGTCGGCTTCTTTGTTCTGTTCACGCGGGACATGCGAAATGTCATAATGTTCAAGGTTCGCCAATAATTCCTGAACCAGAGCAAGGTACGGAGCAAGCTTTTGTCCCCTTGCTTGGTAATCTCCTTGCACTTGGTACACCACCAACTGTGAGTCACAAAAGATTTCAACTGATTTTACCCCGAGTTCTCCAATAAGCTTTAAACCAGCAATCAATGCTTCATATTCTGCTTCATTATTCGTAGCCGGGAAATTGAGCTTCAAAGCATAACAAATCGATCGATTTTCTAGAGTCACAAGAATTACACCAGCCCCAGAACAACGATCGTTTGACGCCCCATCGGTGTACAATTTCCATCGAATGGTGGGATAACACTGTGACTATCTGGTTCGTCTGACACAGTGAACTCAGCAATGAAGTCTGCTAATGCTTGCCCTTGTATGGCTCTTCGTGGCAGGTAGGTAATATCGAACTGACTCAACTCGATATTCCATTTTAACATCCTTCCAGAAGTTTCTGGTCGTTGGAGTACCTGTCGCAAGGGCTGATCGGTATAAATACTGACTGAGTGTGCTTGAAAGTATGGACGCAGCTTACGTGATGCAATCACCAAGCAATAAGCCAATTTCTCAATTTTAGGATAATTTCTTTCTGCCCCCGTTAAACGTTTACTAACGTAATACACCGGCTTTTGAACTCGGTCCTCCTCGCGGACCAGAGCCGCACTTATAGCATGTGGGGATACAGCCAAGTATACGTACAACATTTCATGGTCTACTGGTTTCGACAGCACTGGAGGATTTTCTAAATGCCTTACCAGAGCTCGGAACGCTTCCTCATAGTTGGATGTCCATTCGAAATTCCTTTTTCCTTTCTTTATTATATCGAAGAAGGGAATACACTTGTCTGTGGCTCTGGATATGAATCGACTCAGCGCAGCCACTTTTCCATTCAAGCTTGGTACCTGTTTTATAGTCTTGGGCACTTGTATGTCTCGAATAGCTTGAATCTTTTCCGGGTTAGCTTCGATTCCTCGGGCATTAACAACGAATCCTAAAAACTTCCCTGACGCAACGCCGAAGGAACACTTCAGAGGGTTGATCTTCATCCCATAGTATCTGAGTATGCCAAACATCTCTGCTAAGTCTCGAATGTGGTCGTTTGACTGCCGTGACTTCACGAGCATGTCATCCATGTAGACTTCCATTGTTCTACCAATCTGTTCTTTAAACATTCGATTCACCAGACGTTGATAAGTTGCTCCCGCGTTTTTCAATCCCGAAAGGCATCACTACATAGCAATATAGCCCAACGTCTGTGACAAAACTAGTGTGTTCCTGGTCCAGAATGTGCATCGGGATCTGATTGTATCCCGAGTACGCATCCATGAATGACAATAACTCGTGTCCTGCAGTGGAGTCGACCAACTGATCAATTCTAGGTAATGGGAAACTGTCCTTAGGATATGCTTTGTTTAAATCAGAGTAATCTACGCAAGTTCTCCACTTCCCATTTGCTTTTTTCACTAGCACGGGGTTTGACACCCATTCAGGGTAGAGGGCGTCGTGGACGAACCCATTGGCTTTGAGTTTGTCCACCTCCTCTCTGAGAGCAGCGGACCTCTCCGGGTCCATTCCTCTCCTTTTTTGCTTAACTGGAACGTACCTCGGGTCTATGTTCAACATATGACTCGTAATAGCGGGAGAAATCCCGCACATGTCGGAAAGTGTCCAAGTGAAAACATCAAGATTCACTCAGAGGAAATCACTAAGGTCCTCGGTCATCGAGGGGCTGAGTTGTGATCCAATCTTCAGTACTCGGGACAGATCGTCTCGACTGACTGAAATGTCAATCGTCAATTCAGCAGGTGCTTCTTTTTCTTCCCTGGGTTCCTCATCATCGTCTCTCGGATCTATGTCTCTATAGATCCGAGAATTTTGCCCGAGCCAGGGCTCGGGCATTACTTGTCAATTGTCAGTATTCTGAATGCAGACGGAGTTGTCCGCAACCTTTCCTTTCTCTCTCCGCTTAGCCTCTCGGAGCTCAGCCACATAACATGCATGACCGGTCGCCTGGTCGCCATGAACAACACCTACTCCTTTGTCGGTCGGAAATTTTAAAGTCAAACACCACGAGGCCAATGCTGCTCTGAATTCAGCCAGGGCCGGTCGACCCAGAAATACATTGTATGGGGAATCTACATCCAAGACTATGAAATGTAGGATTCGCACCCTCCTACGCTCACCTTGTCCCAGTTGGACTGGTAACTCAACATACCCTGTTAACGCTAAAAATGTACGCTAACACCCCGGTGTGATTTGTGATATAGCGAAAGCACCACCCATTGGTACGGGAACTAAAAGTAAGCAGAAAATAGCTAAAAAATAGTAAAGAGACAACAGTTTTATAGTGGTTCGGCTCAAAGTCAAGCCTATGTCCACTTAATCTCTTCTATCACTGATTTGATTACAAACTTTACAGTAATTCCTCAATTACAACACAATTTAGACGAGTAGTTAGAACTTTGATGCGGAAAAGCTCCTTGAATTCATGTTGAATGAACTTGATCTTTTCCCAAGGTTCGTTGAAGTCTCTTGTGCGTTCGAAGTGTTGGAGTCAGTAGAGAAAACAGCAGAGTCTTGGCATTTCAGAAAAATCATCCCCTTTGAAGTGCGGAGTAGGCGGGGTATTTATAGGAGAAACTGGGCTTAGGTCGGCCATGTTTTAGGTCATGAGCGACCTAAGAGTAATCCTGAGATAGCATAAGTCGTTAGCGACTTAATGGAACCATTCTGGGCGAGATATAGGCTGCAAGCGACTTAGTATGTGTAGCACAGAAGTCATCTCCGCAAGATTACGTCGTAAGCGACCTAATAGAAGAGGTAGGGCATGCGGCTTAACTTTGGAGCCTGCTAGGTCGTTAGGTCGCTCTGCTTTAACTTGTTAGGTCGCTCTGTCTTTATTTAGTTGCTAGGTCGTTAACTCGTTAGGTCGCTCTGCTTTTAACTCATTAGGTCGCTATCCTGTTGAATCGCAGGAGTCTTTTAGGTCGCTAGGTCGCTGGAGTTCTTAAGTCGTTGAGTCGTGCCATATTGAGTCACTTTGTGCTATAGGTCGCTTGGTCGCTGCCTTGTTATAGATCGTTAAGTCGTGTATGCCTTTGATAGTTAAGTCGCTTATTCCCTTAAGTCGTTGAGTCGAGTAGCCCGCTAGGTCGCTGAATAAAAGAGGGTTAACATTTGCCCCTCGAAGTATACGCCTAGGAACTAGGTCGTGTGCTTCGATATCTCTTAACTCGCTCCATCCTGAGTCGCTAAGTCGTGAGCGACTTATGAGAGAGATAGGTCATTCGTGCCCACTGCCCTTGTATATAAGTCGCTTAAACCTCTCCTTCTTCTCTTCACCTGCTCTAACATTCAAACCCGCCATTGAAGAATTTCCGAGCTTTCGAAGAAGAATTCAAATTAATCAGTCGTCGATCATCTCTACAATCACACTACGTAAGTGAATTCGACCATTATCCAACCACGATCATCACCGAATCGCGAATCCCCCATTTTCCGACCCCAATCCGATTTCACATACCGCATTTCGCCACGAGTTATGTTACGATCGATCTTCGATCGTTATTGAACATGTTGTTGTTGTAATTCGTGAGAGCGTAGCAGTGCATCGGATTTATGATGGATCCGAGGCGATTTGAATTGGATTTGGATGATCTGGCGGTGTGGAGAGATGGTTGATTTTATTGTGGAGATGCTAACGGGTTATCGGGTTAATGGGTTAGTGAGTTAGGGAAGGTTGTTGAATGAAGAGGGGTTAGCGGGTTAAGGAGAGTTAGGAAGTGTTCGACTTAAGAGCTTCGAACGACGTAGGGCTTAGCAGTTTGGTCATGAATTGCACGACTTAACTTAATGAACGACTTAGCAACTTATCATCAAACTCTGAACAACATAAGGAACTGCGACTCATTTGACATGTGACTTAACGACTTAAAGCAGAACGAGTTAAAGAATCAGTGACCTAACTTAAACCGCAGCATAGCTCTAACTCGTAGGAATATAACTAATGAACTCCATAACTTAAGCAAAGCGATTTAGGGAAGCCCGACCTATGTTAGGTCGTTTGGACATGAACTGGACGACCTAAAGGAGTCTTAAGTCAACTTAAGTCGTTCCTGCGACTTAAGGAATGAACAGCATTTGAACACTTTGTAAAATTAGCCAGAACTTGATTGAATTTCCAATTTGAACTGCCAGGATGAACTGTTTGAACTTGTTGCACTCTTTCATAGAATTTTAAGCTAACAACCTGTTAAATACAACATTTGCAGAAAATTAGGATGAATATACTCATTATCGACTTCCCACATCGAGTGATGGATTAGATCAAAGAGCTAAAATTTTACTTAAGTAAAATAATATGAATCTAATTATAAGTGAAATGCTGTGAATCAACTGACTTAAATGGAGCATCAACGCAAAATTCATACAGTTACAACTGCTTATCACTAAATATTATCTACATTGATACTACACTTAATTTTGATCCAATAGCAAGCCTTGAATCTTCCTGAATTGACGTGCGCCAACCAGTATTATTTCAAGTTTTACTTTATTTACTTGTTATTTCAGCAGCTATGCACAACACTTCACACGATTTTAGGAAACGTGCACCTTCATATTTGAATATCCAGTTCCTTGTGTAGAATGACTTCTCAACAAGTACAAGAAGAGATAGTAGATCGGACCGATGAAGTTTTCCCGATTGCTGACCCTATGGATAATCCTCTGGAAAGAGTTCCAACTTCATTGAACCAACGGACCTTCAACCAACTATGTATTCAGTTTGGCATTGCTGAAGCAGATGCTCTGCTCCCAGGGGTATACGACACTGTCGATAGGCCGCCACATGGCTTCATTGCAGTCAATCGTCATATGTGCCTGAATGGAGCTATTCCCCCCTTCAACGACTTTCTTAGAACACTTCTCCTCCGATTGACTATTTCTCCATTCCAGTTGCACCCTAATGGCTATGCCATTCTGATGGGGTTGTGCGTACTTTTTAGGAGAACGCTTGACCGCCTCCTAAGCTTCGAGGAGATCTGCTTCCTGTGTTCATTTTGGGAAGAACAAAGATCACCCTTCTATTACTCTCGTTAGGAGCGCAAGGAACCGCAAGCTAATTACAGATCTGCCCGAGAGCGCTCACGGGTTTCTAAACCAATTCTTCTATGTCCGTTGCCCCCGGGATTCTACGACATCTGGAGAGTAGGAAGTAAGACTACCTATCTCCGTTTACTTCATTTTTGAGCTTTTTCAAAATTCGAGTTGTCAAGTGCTAACTTCATTTTTCACTTTTGCAGCTCTTCCTCCTCCCTCTAAAGATTCTAGTCACAAACCGACTTTCGAGAGGTTGAGTACCGTAGCTGCCAACGACAGAAGTATTAAGTTTCTACAGAGGAACGAATTTTTGCACCAATTCGGACTCCTGCACTCTTCTCGATCCATCCAATCCCGTGATGCCCCCAGCTCTCAAGCAGAAGCATCAAATGCCCCAGTCTCCGCAGAGGAACCTGCATCGAAGGAACTTATTGTAGAGACTTCATTAGTAAAATGCTCTAGTTCTGCTGATGGTGTGGGGTTATCTAGCAAATCCAAACTTCCCCCAGTTATTCAAGAAGAGGAATTTCCTCAACATTCTGGGAAGTCTGATACTTTTGGAGGACTGAGCGATCTCATGGTGACTTCTCAGGAGCTCTTTAAAGATGACACCACCACTCCTAAACTTGCTTCTCCAGCAATTGAAGCGACATCTGCCTTGCGATCAATTCCATCTGCCTAAGAATTGACTCCTGCTGCAAAAGCTGACATCACTCCTAAGCCAAAGAGTGGTTTGTAGCTTGACGCGCGTAGTTCGCACGCCACACACACTTAGGATTTTTGGCAATTATACGCACTTAGCTTCTTTATCTTGAAGATTTCTAAATTTTGTTATTGGCTCCAGTTCCCACTCTCCGCCTCCTGCTAAAGCCGAAGCCGAAGCTAAAACTGCTCACGCCGAAGATGAGGCCCAAGAAAGCACCGAAGCCCATGACTACGAAATTGACGTGATAAAGCCAATCTCTCCAGGTAACTTCAACACTGATCTAGCTCAAGTGGACTACTCATTTGCTTCACATGATCTCGATGAATTTCTTGCTTATTACTTAAGCCTTGACGTGCCACTATCTCCTCTCTTTTGCGAGGAATATTGATGTTTAACTTTTCCTCTTCTGTAGTGAAATCAGTAAGTGCTGTACAGGCTTCGCCTCCTCCCGCTGTTGCCCCTCCACCTCTTCAAGTTACTCCTCCTTCTGCTTCTCAACCGGGATCACAAGAAGAACAAATAGAAGCTCTTTAAGGTTTAGATGACCCGGCGGCTTCACAAGAGCAGAAAGCTGAAGAACATGAGGAGGGTGAGAGAACCCCGGAGAAATTTACTGCCGATGATACAAAGCTTTCTGATCTTCTCTCTGGGCAGCGAATCTTCTTCAAAGAAGAGGGGAAAGCGCGGAATTTCAAAGAAAAAGAAGGACGCTCCTGTTGGCGATGAGAAAGCAGAAGAGGACCCAATTGCACCTCTTTCTCCTTCTTCCCCGAAGAGTTCAAACCGACCTAAGAAGTTAACCATTAGGCCAGGTGAGGGCTCAAAAGGCGGCGGGAAGAAGAGGAAATGAGTCTGGCTTTATCCTTCTTTCTTTTTTTGCTTTTTGCTTGTATATAAAGGCTTGTATCGACCGGAGATTGTGCGGGTACCGACCCCCGCTTTTTGAAACATGCACATGTATACAGATCTTTTATAGTATGGAATAAAATGATTCTTTTTACTTGTACAATCTTTTGTCTATATTTGTGAATGCATTTATTCCTTATTTTCGCACAAGTTTCTTTATTCTCTTTGTATGATACTGCAGTGAGCTCGTGGTATGCTGTTTGAGCGTTGCTTTTATTAATGTAGCTATATTGCCCCCATACCACGACTTGTACTCTTATTTGAGAGAATAATTCTTCCGTTTTGAGGAAATATTATTCTGCTTTAGTAGAGTGTGCTTTGTATCGGAGAAGTTTTCTCTTTTTTTTCTTTTTTTTAAAAAAAAACACTTCAACTTTCGGAGATGATAACTTTTATTTTTGAAAAGTGGATTCCCCTACGCGGTGAAGCGGGCCTCTGAAAAGGGCTTTGATTTGTTTGCCAGAAAGTTACATCTCATCGCTAAGTGGGCCCACGGGACAGGCGTCAGCTGCTTTATCGGATATTTGGTTTACACAAACAATCACGAGTAGTTAGCTACGGCTTAGAACATTCTTTTTGAGAAGGTGCCCCTTTGGTGGTTCCATCAACGACTTTTTCAAGAGATAACATTTCTTCTTTTTTGGATGTGCCTCGTTAGAGGGCTTTAAAGTGTGCCTCCGAAGAGGGCTTTGAAGTGTGCCTCCGAAGAGGGCTTTGAAGTGTGCCTATGAAGAGGGCTTTGAAGTGTGCCTCCGAAGAGGGCTTTAAAGTGTGCCTCCGAAGAGGGCTTTATTTGGCACTTCAACTTGTGGAAGTGTGCCTCCGAAGAGGGCTTTGAATTGTGCCTCCGAAGAGGGCTTGTAAGTGTGCCTCCGAAGAGGGCTTGTGCCTTAGAAGAGGGCTTTGTAGTGTGCCTCGGAAGAGGGCTTGTGCCTCCGAAGAGGGCTTGTGCCTTAGAAGAGGGCTTTGTAGTGTGCCTCCGAAGAGGGCTTTCTTGTTTCGTTTACCAGGGAGGTTGCATCTCACAGTTAAGTGGATCCACGGAGCAGACGCAAACTACCTAACTGGATGTTTGTTTGCACAAACAATCACAATTAACTAGCAAGGGTCTGGAACCTTCACTTTGGGAAGGTGCCCCTTTGGTGGTTCCACCAACCATTTTTGTTGAGAGACAAGATTCCACTTTGGCTGTTTTTGACTGCTTGCCCATGTCTTTTCACCATCTGTTCCTTAGCGATTCCTCGTTATCACTCCTAAGTACATGTTCCTTTCTTTTGCAGGTTGTTTGATTCTTCCAGAGAAGTGTACTTCATTGTTAAGTGAATCCACGGGGCAGACACAAGCTACTTAACCGAATGTTTTTTTGCACAAACGATCGCAATCAATTAGCAAGGGCCTGGAACCTTCACTTTGGGAAGGTGCCCCTTCGGTGGAATCACCAACTGTTTGTGAGAAGCACTTCTTATGTAGGAATTGAACCTGGAATTTTTGTGACTTGGCATTTGTTTGTTGAGTGATTTGTAGGAATCGCATGGTCTTGTGATGTGTTGAATAGGTAAGCTTTGCTTTAATAGCCTGCAATATTAAATTGACATTTTAGCAACATATTTAAGATATTTGCACATCGAAATGAAATAGGCATTTTATAGTAGTAGACAACACAATATTTATAGTGGTTCGGCCAAGTATTGGGCCTACATCCACTTTATAGTTCTTATTATTGATTCACACTGATTTTACAATGGCTTACAATACAAGAATGATACATCCATAATCATTTTACAAGATTAAGCATAGCTTCTAAGTAAAATATGGACGCAAATGATTGCTATTCCAGGCTCTCGGAATTGGATCTCCTTCGACAGTTGTGAGCTTGAAGGTGCCATCAAGAAGTTTTTTGCCAATGACGTATGGCCCTTCCCAGTTTGGCCCAAACACTCCTGTTGTTGTCATGATCCTTTTCAAGACTAGATCCCCAATTTCAAAGCTGCATTGGCGAACTTTAGAATTGAAGTGCCTGGCTATCCTTTGCTGATGAGCTGCAACTTTGAGCTCAGCTTCTTTCCTTCTCTCATCAAGCAAGTCAAGTGCTTCAAGTTGCAGCTTTTCATTTTCAGCTTGGTTGAAATGAATTCTCCTGTGTGAGGGGATCTCTATTTCCACTGGAATCATTGCTTCTGATCCATATGCTAATGAGAATGGAATGTGCCCAGTCGCAGTTTTGTGGGTAGTTCTATATGCCCATAGTGCTAGTGGCAGCTTATCGACCCAACCACCTTTTGCTTTTTCCAGCTGTTTTTTAATGGTTGATTTGATAATTTTGTTTACTGCTTCCACTTGCCCGTTTGCCTGTGGATGAGCCACTACTGAGAAGCCTTTTTGGATCTTGAATCGCCTGCAAAAGTCTTGGAACTCTTCGCTTTCGAATTGAGTACCATTGTCTGTGATTATCTTCTGAGGCACACCATACCTGCAAATGATATTTATAGTCACAAAGTTTATCATATTTTTAGAGGTAATAGTAGCCAACGGTTCAGCTGCAGCCCATTTAGTGAAATAATCAACAGCAACAATAGCGTATTTGATCTCGGACTTGGAAATCGGCAAAGGCCCAATGAGATCTATCCCCAAATGGCGAATGGCCATGGACTGACCATCTATGTTAGCACGGTGGAAGGTGCTCTTGGGTTTTTTGCAAATCTCTGGCATCTGTCACACTTTCAGGAGTAGCTAGCAGCATCTTGATTAATATCTGGCCAAAAATACCCATAGCGGAGAATTTTCTTTGCAAGAGTTTGGCCACCTGAATGATCCCCACACTCTCCTCCGTGCACCTCAGCTAAAATTGTCTTAGCCTCTTCTTTGGTTACACATCGGAGTAATGGCATCGAGAATCCTTGTCTGTACAAATGGCCGTCTTGAGTTACATATCTCGGGGCTTTTCTTAACAGCTTCTGGTGCTCTTTTGAGTTTTCTGGCAAGGAGCCGTTGAGTAGATATTCCTTGATAGGGCTCATCCACGACTCCTGTTCTTGAGATACAGCCATGATCCAGTCAATATCCATCTCATCAGTACTTGGAGCTGATAAGACTTCCACAGGGACCAATCCTAATAATTGAGCTTTGCCAGAGCTTGAATATTTTGCGAGAGAATCTGCCTTCATGTTATCTTCCCGAGGTATATGGCTGATTGTATAATGATCAAAATCATCGAGAAGCTCCCAGGCCTTTGACAAGTAAGCAAGCAGATTTCCTCCTTTAGTCTGAAACTCTTTCTTGACTTGGCATACAATAAGCTGGGAATCACTGAAGATCTGCAATACTTTGATGTTCAGTTCTTTAGCAATCTTCAAGCCGGCAATTAGAGCTTCGTATTCTGCTTCATTATTTGTCGAAGGAAATTATAGCCTCAATGCATAGCATAATGACCGCCCTTCGGGGGTTTCAAGCACAACCCTAGCTCTAGAACAATAGTCATTTCTTGCGCCATCAACATATAATTTCCATCGTATCAGGATGTCATCATTCACCTCTTCCTCACTGCCACCTTTATCTGTGTATTCTGCAATGAAATCTGCTAAAGCTTGTCCATTGATTGCTCTTCGGGGATGGTAGGTGATATTTTGACTGAGTTCAATATTCCACTTCAGAAGACGACCCGAAGTTTCAGGGCGAAATAGGGCTTGCTTTAGAGGTTGATCAGTGAGGACTTTAATAGGATGAGCCTGGAAATACGGCCTCAATTTTCTGGATGCAATCAACAGACAATAGGCGAGCTTTTCCAGCTTTGAGTAATTTATCTCTGCCCAAGTGAATCTTTTGCTGATGTAATAAACCGGGTGCTGAACTTTTGCGTCTTCCCGTACCAATGCTGCACTGAGAGCATGAGATGAAACCGCTAAGTATATGAAAAGATCTTCACCATTGCTGGGCTGAGAAAGTACTGGAGGAACTTCCATGTGATGAATCAGTTCATCAAAAGCTTTCTGACATTCAGGAGTCCATTCAAAGTTTTTCTTTCCTTTCTTCAAAGCGTCAAAGAAGGGAATGCATTTATCAGTGACCCTGGAAATAAACCGACTCAAAGCAGCGACTTTCCCGTTGAGGCTCTGCAATTCCTTCTTTGTTCTAGGGGCTTTTACTTCTCTTAAAGCAGTAATCTGAGCAGGATTAGCTTCGATGCCCCTAGCACTCACAATGAAACCCAAGAATTTTTCGGACTCTACCCCGAACGAACATTTCAGAGGATTTAGCTTCATCCCATACTTTCGGAGAACCGCGAACATTTCTGCCAAATGATCCATGTGATCTACTGCCTTCTTCGATTTCACTAACATATCATCGACATACACTTCCATAGTCTTGCCAATCTGGGGTTTGAACATGGCATTAACAAGTCTTTGATAAGTTGCCCCTGCGTTCTTTAGTCCGAAGGGCATGACTTTATAGCAGTAAAGACCAACATCAGTGATGAAGCTCGTGTTCTCCTGATCTGGCTCATGCATCATGATTTGATTATATCCTGAGTAAGCATCCATAAAAGACATTAATTCATGCCCGACTATTCCATCCACCAACTGATCGATTCTGGGCAACGGGAAACAGTCTTTGGGACATGCTTTGTTCAAGTCTGAAAAGTCGATGCATACTCTCCACTTCCCATTTGCTTT
The DNA here is from genome assembly GCA_030737815.1 of Allium fistulosum. Classification (NCBI taxonomy): domain Eukaryota; kingdom Viridiplantae; phylum Streptophyta; class Magnoliopsida; order Asparagales; family Amaryllidaceae; genus Allium; species Allium fistulosum. Next base: position 290,641,509 of record CM060905.1, read on the forward strand.
TTTAACCAACACCGGATTAGAAACCCAATTTGGATAAGTGGATTCTCTGATGAAGTCATTTTCCATGAGTCGATCTACTTCTTCTTTTAATACTGTCGACCTTTCAGGACCTTGGGTTCTTCTTTTGTGCTTTACGGGTGTGAATTTTGGATCAATATTCAAAGCATGCACTGCGATTTCAGGAGATATTCCACACATGTCGGCATGACTCCAAGCGAATACATCCAGATTTGCTTTCAAGAATGATATCAGCATATTCTGAACCGTCATACCAAGTTGTGAACCCACATTCAGCACCTTGTTTGGGTCATTCAGATCAACAGATATTGGCACTGTTACTTCCACCGGCATCACTCTACTTTCCCCTGCACTGGTTTTTCTAGGATCAATCTCTTTTCGTGCACCACTGTGCTCACCAGTGCAGGGTCCACCCCGTAGTTGCTACAAGGTGGGTTCTTTGATGCGGAGCGGAGCTGCCGCACCTTTACCCATTTCTTTTCCTTCTTTTCCGTAACTCTATGAAATAGCATTCTCGCCCGGCATTTTGGTCCCCCTTCATAACACCGATGCCATTATCAGTGGGGAACTTCATAGTTAGGCACCATGGGGCGAGAATGGCCTTGAATGCGGCAAGAGTTGGTCGACCCAAGAAGGCATTATAAGCGGAGAATTCATCGACAATCGCAAAAGTTTGTTTTCGGACCACCTTCTTTTCGCCTTCTCCGAGTTCTACAAATAAGTCAATAGTCCCAATAGGCTGTTTTGGTTCTCCAGTGAACCCAACAATTTTCTGTGAGGAAGCTTGGACATCAGCCATGGGAATTTTTATCTGATCAAATGTCTTTTTGAAGAGGATATTGCAAGAGGCGCCACAGTCAACAAGCACCCTTCTCATAATGGCTGATCCGATGCCAGCAGATATTACCAAGGGATCCATGGTGGGAGCCTCAACACCAATATAATCTCTAGCCCGGAATACGATGTCATCGTTGAAAGTTCTTTGCTGTTTTAAAGGTGCAGCATTTTCCAAGACAAAAACATTTTCTTCCGATAGGGCATATCTCAAAGCGTGAGCATATCTCTCCATCTCACCCCAACTTTTGCCTGCTGGGTAAGGACCTCCTGTGATAACATTGATGATAGGCCTCTCAGATTCCTGTGCTGCAGTCCTCTCACCTGAGTTAGATTGATGAGCAGGAACTTGTTGCCCCTGAGTAGATGAGGTCGGGTCACTTCTGTTCCTCTTTACATATTGTTGTAGTTTATTCTGTCTCAATAGCTCTTCAATCAAATTCTTTAAATGACGACATTCATTAGTGTCGTGGCAAGGTTGATTGTGGAACCGACAGAATCTCCCATTTTGCATAGCATTTTTCCCAGGCTTGATCTCAGGTGGTTTAGGGTATTCGATGGCATCCTTGGTTGCGAAAAAGATCTTTTCTAGAGTATCAGTTAAGGGAGTAAAATCTGAAGGTCTAAAATGGCGAAGTTTCTTCATATCTTTCTGCCCTTTCCTATCGTCATTCTCCCTCTTCTGACCACCAGATTCCTTTTTATTAGTAGCAACATTGTTATTCTTGACTTCAGCCACGTCTACTTTTGCTGGCACATGAAGGTTTTCTAAGCGCATGAATTCATCGGCTTTCTTGTAGAACTTCTCAAGTGAACTTAGCTCTTTCATCTTTAGCCATTTTCCGAATTCACTTGATTTGTCAATGGCTCGCATCAAGTAAGTTAGAATCATCTGAGGCTATGCATTATCAACCTCGGCCAAAGCTATATTGAAGCGGTTTAAGAAAGATTTGATAGACTCTCCGGGGCTTTGTTCGAGACTGGATAGTGACATTATGTCCTTGGCCTTCGAAGCATATAACCTGAACCGATCTTTGAATTTTCGAGTTAGGTCGGAAAACTGATCCACGGATCGAACTGGCAGCTTCGTGGACCAAAGTAGGGCCACTCCCTCCAAGTACACAGGAAAGTATCTACACTTGATCTCGTCTGTTGCTCTGGCACCTGTCATATGGCAGTCATACTTGTACAAGAACTGGTTAGGATCGCTTGTCCCCCGATAAGCTGGAATAGTGGGGGGAACAAACTTCTTTGGAAATTCAGCCTTTAGAATTTTTTCAGTAAAAGGAGTTTTGCTTGGAGCGAACCCCCAGTCACTTTCATCTTCCTTGCTTCTCATGCTCTCTTTCATAATCTGTCAAATCATTCCCGAGAGGTACTCCTCATCGTTTAGAGGCTCCGCGGGACTGACGTCAGCTACTTTTTCGGAAGTTTGCCTGGGCAAACGTTCACGAAGAGTTGGCTGTGGCCTTGAACCTCCAGCTTGGGGAGGTGCCCCTTCGGCGATGCCAGCTGCCCTCTGAGGAATACTTTTCCCTTGGGAATCATGAACATCTTCAGCAAAGGTTTCTTCATTGTTTTCTGGCGGCTGGTTAACTCCAAGCAAAGTATTCAACTTGTCCAACATCAATGTGCTCTGGGCTTCCATTTGTTTATACAACCCAGACACTACGGCATCTAATTCTGCCCTTGTGACTCCAACACTAGGAGCCGCTTGATTTGATGCGGGAGAAGTGGCGGTGTTGTCATGAGCAACTCCAGATCTAGTAGATTTACTTTTCCTTCCAGGAGCCATAATTTCGGATAGACTTCTGGTTCTTAAGGAGAGTCTTTCTACAAATCTTTGTGAAGCAATGATGAAAGCACTTCTGAGTTGGGTTCTCAGTGAAAGCACAAAAAATGTTAATGCTAAAAATGTACGCTAACACCCCGGTGTGATTTGTGATATAGCGAAAGCACCACTCGTTGGTACGGGAAATAAAAGTAAGCAGAAAATAGCTGAAAAACAGTAAGGAGACAACAGTTTTATAGTGGTTCGTCTCAAAGTCAAGCCTACGTCCACTTAATCTCTTCTATCACTGATTTGATTACAAACTTTACAGTAATTCCTCAATTACAACACAATTTAGACGAGTAGTTAGAACTTTGATGCAGAAAAGCTCCTTGAATTCATGTTGAATGAACTTGATCTTTTCCCAAGGTTCGTTGAAGTCTCTTGTGCGTTCGAAGTGTTGGAGTCAGTAGAGAAAACAGTAGAGTCTTGGCATTTCAGAAAAATCGTCCCCTTTGGAATGCAGAGTAGGCGTGGTATTTATAGGAGAAACTGGGCTTAGGTCGGCCATGTTTTAGGTCGTGAGCGACCTAAGAGTAATCCCGAGATAGCATAAGTCATTAGCGACTTAATGGAACCATTCTGGGCGAGATATAGGCTGCGAGCGACTTAGTATGTGTAGCACAGAAGTTATCTCGGCAAGATTAGGTCGTAAGCGACCTAATAGAAGAGGCAGGGCATGCGGCTTAACTCTGGAGCCTGCTAGGTCATTAGGTCGCTCTGCTTTAACTTGTTAGGTCGCTCTGTCTTTATTTAGTTGCTAGGTCGTTAACTCGTTAGGTCGCTCTGCTTTTAACTCGTTAGGTCGCTATCCTGTTGAATCGCAGGAGTCTTTTAGGTCGCTAGGTCGCTGGAGTTCTTAAGTCATTGAGTCGTGCCATATTGAGTCACTTTGTGCTATAGGTCGCTAGGTCGCTGCCTTGTTATAGATCGTTAAGTCGCGTATGCCTTTGATAGTTAAGTCGCTTATTCCCTTAAGTCGTTGAGTCGAGTAGCCCGCTAGGTCACTGAATAAAAGAGGGTTAACATTTGCCCCTCGAAGTATACGCCTAGGAACTAGGTCGTGTGCTTCGATATCTCTTAACTCGCGCCATCCTGAGTTGCTAAGTCATGAGCGACTTATGAGAGAGATAGGTCGTTCGTGCCGATTCGAGTTCCACTGCCCTTGTATATAAGTCGCTTAAATCTCTCCTTCTTCTCTTCACCTGCTCTAACATTCAAACCTGCCATTGAAGAATTTACGAGCTTTCGAAGAAGAATTCAAATTAATCAGTCGTCGATCATCTCTACAATCACACTACGTAAGTGAATTCGACCATTATCCAACCACGATCATCACCGAATCGCAAATCCCCCATTTTCCGACCCCAATCTGATTTCACATACCGCATTTCGCCACGAGTTATGTTATGATCGATCTTCGATCGTTATTGAACATGTTGTTGTTGTAATTCGTTGTTGAACAAGTTGATAGGTAAATATTCTCAAGAGATGCATTTAGTGGGGTGTATTCGTTGTAGGTTGGAATTCTCGGCTTCCATTTCCCTGCTTCTCTTTTCTTCCCCTGATTTCCTCCTCCAGACTACTTAGATTGCCCGGGCTTGTTCTAGACATTGACCTGAACTTTCCCCGAGTTGTCTCCGGATTGCTTTACAGCAATGTTGCTTTTCACATCTCCTGAACAGGCCCTGGTGCCTTATCTCGCCTTTTCCACCTGGCTTCCTCTCTTCTAATGAATTGATGAGCCTTTGAGTAAAAACGCTCTAGCGTAGTTGGAGGTTTTCCCGCTAACCAATCTCCAAACTTTGAATCTAGATCCACACCTCGCATCACAACCATAAGAATTGCATGATCATTAGGATTGCTAACTTCAGTAGCCGCAACATGGAATCTCTGTAAATACTCCTTCAACGACTCCCATGGATCCTGAATTACACTTGATAGAGACATCACGTCCTTTGGACGAGTAGCATGTTTGAACTGTTCTATAAATTTCGTTGCCAACTCCTCGAAACTGAATACGAACCGCGAAGGAAGTCGGGTGAACAACATGGTAGCGATCCCAGATAGAGTTATTGGGAAGCATCTACACTTGGTTGCATCATTCGCTCTAGCTGAATCCATCATCCATTCATATCTCATCACATGCTGTCGGGGATCGGTCTTCCCTTCGTAGGCCGGGATAGTTGGCATGCTAAACTTCCTGGGGTACTCGGCCTGTAGAACAGTGTCTGTGAATGGAGTATGACTCCTGGATATCCCCCAATCTTCATTGGTCAGGCATTGATTTTCTCTCATCAGCTGTCTGACCATAGCCTATAGGTATGGGGTTTGTATGAAAGATTGAAGGTTGGAGTCCGTTCTACGGGATCGTTCAGGTTGATGTCTCCTCTACTGGCGATCTGCCAAACGTGTATCTTGAGGTTCAGCATCATTGACATCTTGGTGAGACAGGCGTCCAGTTTCCACACGCGCTCCAGATCCTAAGTTTCTCATTCCTGCTTGGTTGCGGTCTCTGAGGTGTAAGTGATCCCTAGTTGATCGATCAATAGCACCTGCCTGTGTAGTTTCAGTCTTGCGGCGTCTACGTTTGGGAGGTTCATCGGACGAAGTCGAGCTATCAGATGAAGAGTAAGGAGCTGGACTACCCCTAGCATTCTGATGCTGTTGTTGAGTGAGCTGAGCATAAGGTTGGCGTTAGCTTGAATCTGTTCTCCAAGTTGTCTCCTGCTTTCCATGAGTTCTCTCATCAAGTCGTTGAACTCTGTTCTGGTGAAAACTTCCATTTGATTTTGGGTGGTAGTTCCTGCACCCAGATTTGCTTGTTGATTGTTAGGTCCTATTTGTTGTACGCTAGCAGTCTCATTGACGTCTGCATTATGAGAGGCTGATCTGGTACGTGGTCTTCCCATAGTAGAGTTATTGATAGGAACTCTGAGTAGAATCAACAGACGTCTTATGAATGACTTGGATCTCCTTCGGGGGATTTATTCAATCTAGTAGCTACAAAGCAGATCCTTGTGGCCTGAGAATTCTATTCTCAGTGAAAGCACCAAAGTGTTAGCACCAAAATTGGTCACTAACCCCCTTTAGAAAGATTGTGTAGAGAGATAAATAAAGAAGATAATTAAAACAGAGAGATATAGACTAAATTAACTACAGAAATCTAGAACACCAGATTTATAGTGGTTTGGCGTAGCTGCCTACGTCCACTTCGAATTATAATCTTTATTGCTTTCCCAAGTAATTAAATACAGATACAATACGTACAATAATGGCTTGAGTACAAGTTTGAATTGAAAAGAGTGAGTCTTGAAAGCGGCAGAGTCTCCCTAGTGTTCTCGAAAAAAGGTCCCTCTCACTGTGCCCCTGCCCTTCTATTTATAGACGAAGATGGGTTGGACTTCCCTCACGGGCCTAGGAACAAGGTATCTCGGCCTACAGTAGGTGACCCCAGCACACCGAACCAAGCATGCCGAACGAGCCATACCGAGCGAGGAATGCCGGTCGAGAACCATTTTTGGTTGACCATCGAGTGACATGAATTAACCGCTCAAGAGAACCAAGACAAGTAGTGAGTTGAAGCGAAGTGAAGCTATGTCGAATGCCCTTACATTGTTGTGGACTTGACAGCTTGTCAACATCCCTCATATGCACCGAACCAGGGATGCCGAACGGCATCATTGAGCAACTTTGCTAATCGATGTTGCTAATGGATGACGGGCGAGGGAAGATGTCGGTCGAGGCCTGGGATGCCGAGTAAGGGATTCATGCCGAACGAGGCCTGATGCCGAGCGGCCTCTTAATGCCAAACGGTGCTCTACGCCGAGTGACCTTTTTACGCTGAACATGGTGAAATGCCGAGCGGGGTTGTATGCCGAACGAAGCAATGCCGAACGAAGTGAAATGCCGAGCGGGGCTGTATGACGAACGAGGCTGTGCCGAACGAAGGACTGTCCCAAACGAAGGCTGATGCCGAGTTATGCTTTGTGCCGAGTAGGGGCTTTGCATGCCGAACGGGGACTCAGTGCCGAGCGTCTTGTTACCCGGTCAAATGACCGGGTAACACGTTCTATCCTATTTTCTTTTATGATGCCTTGTTTTATCAATCAAGTTTGTTTGATGTTCATTCTGAGAACAACCTTTTTCCTCTTCTTTTTTTCTTTCTTAAAGAAGAAAAATGGTTAGAACAGGTCGTCCCAGCGTCGGTCAATCTAGTGCTACTCCTCGGTATGGCGTATTCATGTCTACCCAACAGCTTTTGGATCTTGTAAAGAATGCCCAAGCTGTTGAACCCATTCCAGAGCCTACTCATCCTAAATCCGGGTTTGCATGCTTATACAGTGATTATACCAATTTGGGTGGAAGGCCATTCAAGGGTTCCGAAAGCGTTATAGAAGTCCAAGTTTGGCTTAGAACATGCGATCGCATCTTTTCCTGCATGAATCTTGTGGATTTACATCGAATCCAAGTGGCTTCTAGCATGCTCTAGGAGAGAGCATTAGATTAGTATGAGCTTTTGATTTCGGAAATCGTTGAAGCGGATTTTACTTGGGAGCAATTCCGGGAAAGGTTTGAGTTAAAGTTTATGCCCGAAGCAGAAAAAGTAACTTTAGCTCAACGCTTTATTGACCTTGTTCAAGGTGAATCTTCTATGAACGATTATGTCGCATCTTTTGAATCCCTCTCTAAATATGGGGTAGAGTATATTAATACCCCATTGAAGAAAAATCAGAGGTTTACCTATGGGTTGAATAAGAACCTCAAAAAGTCTTTACTTCTGAAACTAGAAGTTTCTTTCGATCAGCTTGTAGATATCACTCTTCGACTTGAAGAGGCCGATAAAGAAAGTAATGTTGAAGTTTTGGGTGCCAAACATAACTTCAACAACAACAAGAAGAGGACTATTAAGTTCAAACCTAATCCTAATAAGAAAGGGAAGCAAGCAACTTCGGTAGCAAAGACTCCTACCCCTTATCGTGGAGAATGCTACAATTGTGGTTCTAAGGACCATTATGCAAATAGGTGTTCGAAACCCCTTTATTGTCGCTATTGCAAAAGTTCGGGTCATCTTATATCTTCGTGTCCCAAACTTCAAAGCAAGAAAGAGGGAAAGCTGAATGTTGTGCAAGCTCCTAGTAACACTTCCCTTGGTCAAGGTATTTCTCATTCTATCCTTGATGGTATTATTATGTTTCGTGATCATCCTATTCGAGTTTTTTTGATACGGTGCATCTCACTCTTTTATATCAAAGGAACTTGTTGATGCTTTGTCTTTAAATGTTATTGGCTTGATGACTTCACTAAGAATTGCAAACCTGGTTGGTGGATCCACAACACTCAGTTTATTTTGTAAGGATGTTGAAATTATTCTATGTGATTATGCTTTTCGTGCCGATTTGCATGTTATGCGTTACTTAGGTTTCAGAATGATTTTGGGAATGGATTGGCTTAACCGTTATGAAGCCCACATCCTATGTCCCGAGAGGACTATCCATCTTCGACATCCCCAGTCTGTTAAGCAGATTTCTATTATTCTTAAAGATTCAGATTCCAATTTTGTAGCATCCTTATATTCTCTAAATCCGCATGATGACGATAATGATGATGAGGAAGATGTCATTTCCCTCATTCACGTTATTTGTGAATTTCCCAACATATTTGAGCCCATTTTAGGATTACCACCTAAGCGAGCAATTGAGTTCAGAATTAATCTAATCCCTGGAGCTCTACCTATCACTCGTCCTCCTTATCATATGTCCAATAAGGAAAATGAGGAGATGCATAAACAATTATCCGAATTGGAAGCAAAACATTTTATTCGTTCTAGTTCCTCTCCTTGGGGAGCTTCAGCTATCTTTGTGAAGAAATCCGATGGTACACTTAGGCTTTGCATTGACTACCGCAAGCTTAATAATCTCACCATCAAGAATAAATATCCCTTACCTCGAATTGATGATCTATTCGATCAACTTAGTGGTGCTAGAGTCTTTTCACAGTTAGACTTAGCAACCGGTTTTCATCAGCTTCGAATTGCAGAGGATAGTATTCCTTTAACATCGTTCCGTATTCGTTATGGATCTTATGAATGGCTTGTTATGCCATTTGGTTTAACGAATGCTCCAGCTTATTTCGTTGACCTTATGAATCGAGTTTTCAAAGACTTCCTTGATCGATTTGTTCTCATCTTTATTGATGATATTCTTGTTTATTCTAAAACCGAGGAAGAGCATGAAAAACATCTTCAGATTGTGTTGGAAACTCTTAGGAGCAATCAATTGAAAGCAAAATTTTCTAAGTGCCACTTTTGGCAATCTCGTGTGAAATTTTTAAGGCATACCATTTCTGAATCTGGAATTTCCATGGATCCCTCAAAGATTGAGGCGATTCAAAATTGGAAGAGACCGGAGAGTGTGATGGAAATTCGTAGCTTTCTTGGATTGGCGGGCTATTACCGTCGTTTCATAAAAGACTTCTCTAAAATTTCCATGCCTCTTACTAATTTGACAAAGAAGGGAGTTAAGTACATTTGGTCAGACAAATGTGAAGTTGCTTTTCAGAAATTAAAAGAACTCCTTTCCGATGCTCCTATTCTTGTTATTCCCGAGGGGAACCAAGACTTTGTTGTTTATACCGATGTTAGTCGTGTTGGTTTGGGAGCCATTCTCATGCAAAGGGAACGTGTTATCGCTTATACTTCTAGGCAATTAAAGCCTGCCGAGACTAGATATGCCACTCATGATTTAGAGCTCGCGGCCATTGTTTTCGCCCTTAGAATTTGGCGTCATTATCTTTTGGGAGACAAATTTTTTCTCTACACCGATCATAAATCTTTGAAGTATTTATTTTCTCAAAAGGAACTTAATTTGCATCAATAATGTTGGCTTGAATTCCCTGCATCTTATGATCTTGATATTCTTTATACTCCTGGAAAGGGAAATCGTGTTGCGGATGCCCTTAACCAAAAGCAACAAGCAGTCATTTCCATGATGATATCTGAATGGAATGATCTCGAGACTTTTTCCACTTGTGAGATTCGAGATCATGAATTCGATTCATGTTCATCTCTTGTTTTATGTAGCCTTGAGGCTCATCCTTCTCTTTTAGACCGCATCCTTGAAGCTCAAAAGCATGGTCCCGAATTGGCTCATCTTAGCCAAAGTTGTAGGGATAAAATTGATGTTGTTGGTCTGAAATACTTTGAAATCGATGCTCATGGGGGCATTCGAAAATTTGGTAGACTTATTGTGCCGAATATTAGTGATCTTCGTAAAGACATTTTAGAAGATTCTCATCGTTCTAAATTTACCATTCATCCCGGTAGTAGTAAAATGTATGCGGACATGAAGCGAATATATTATTGGGATGGAATGAAATCTGATATTGCTAACTTCATTAAGCGTTGCATGACTTAACAACTCGTTAAGGCCGAGCATCAAAGGCCCGGTGGGTTATTGCAACCTTTAGACAGTCCCTTATGGAAGTGGGATCAAATTTCCATGGACTTTATCAACGGTCTTCCTCGTTCTCGTTCGGGTCATGACAGTTTATGGGTGATTGTAGATAGACTTACAAAATCCGCCCATTTTATTCCCGTTCGGTCCAATCAGACCATACCTCTTTTAGCAAAGCTCTATGTTAAAGAAATTGTTAAATTGCATGGAGTTCCTACTTCTATTGTTAGCGATTGTGATACAATATTTACTAGTGGATTTTGGAAGCGTCTTCAAAAAGCTTTTGGAACAAAGCTTAATTTTAGCACCGCTTATCATCTTCAGTCCGATGGACAAACAGAGCATGTGAATCGAACTCTTGAGGATCTCCTTCGTGCTTGTGTTCATGATTTTGGTGGAAATTAGGAAGATCATATTTCTCTTGTTGAGTTTTCTTATAGTAACAGCTTCCAATCTAGTATAGGTATGGCACCTTTCAAGGCACTCTACGGAAGGCTATGCCGATCTCCTTCATGTTGGCTTGAAGCCGGTGAGAAGCTGGTTTTAGGTCCAGATTTTATTCGTGATGCCACAGAAAAGATTTATCTTATTCATCATAGGATGAAATAAGCTCAAAGTAGACAAAAATCCTATGCCGATAACCGAAGAAGGAAATTGGAATTTTCTGTGGGAGATTTGGTATTTATTCGTGTTTCACCTATAAAGGGTGTTGTGCGTATCAATCGATCGAGAAAGTTAGCACCTCGATATATTGGCCCATTTCCCATCACCGAACACATTGGTTCCGTGGCTTATTGCCTTTTATTACCAGCTCAATTTTCTGCTATTCATGACATATTCCACATTTCTCAACTACGGAAATGCCTTAGAGATTCTGATTCTATTCTTGAGCCCGGTGTTATTGAAGAAATTGTAGTTTCACCTAATTTGACTTATGAGAAACATCCTATCTGTATCATTACTACGGAGGTTAAACGCCTTTGTAATAAAGATGTTCCGCTTGTGAAAGTTCAATGGTCCGCAAATCCTAAGAATTGTTCTTGGGAATCCAGAGAATTCATCGAGCGAACACATCCAAACTTACTCTCTCATGCTCTATAAGGTGAACTTCTCGCATCAAATTTTTCTTCTGTGTTGTTATGCCTTAAAGTGGTTGTTACTCTTTATTTTCTTCTTAAGTATTGTGAGGACGCAATTTCTTTAAGGAGGGGAGTCTGTAACAACCCACATATTTTACGATTATATATTTAAATGTTTTATTTAAATATAGCATCATTAGTTGGATTAAATTCCAAAATGTGATATTTTGTAAACAGTCGAATTTGGACTCGGGACCACTTCCCTTGATTTTAAAACGACATTTACGACTTTTTTTAGTATAAACATTGATATGTTTGGAGTTGATTAGGATTTTGGTATTTTGTTTGGGCTTTGGTTTGTGTTCTAGCCCACTAACCCAATAAGAAAACCCAAACTCCTCTACTAAATACCTCCCACTCCACTCCTCTTCATTCATTCATTTCATTATTCCTTACACTCAAGCCTTAAGAGAAAAATGGGGGAAAAGAGGAGAAAATAAAATTCCTAAGCCCTAGATTCTTAGGAATTTCAAATTCAAGTTCTAAAATCAAAGAGAAGCTTAGGTAAGCATCCTCTTCATCTTCTCCATCTCAATCCCTCTCCAATTTTCAGAAATTCCTATAACCTAATTTAGGAAATCTTTGCATGTGATATTAGATTTGAGATTCTAGAGGTGAAGTTGAAGAGAGATTGATCTTGCTTTGTTTTAGAGCTTCTCATTTCTTGTTTTTGGGTTTAAAGGTGAGTTTTTGAACTCACATCTATGTCTATACCTTTGATAGTTGTTAGGTATGAATTCTTAACATCTATTTCATGTTCATTAGCTTTTGATTTGAATTGATTTGGTGAATTTTCCAAATTTTGGTATTTTGAAGTCAAAATCTATGAAAATCCTACTATGGATGTTTGGACATGTTGTTTGGAGTGTATTGATGAGTCTATAGGGTTGGGTTGTCGCTTGGCATAAACCCCTAGCCATCGTCGCTCATCCGATCGCTTCCGAACCGATTTGGCCATTAATGGCCTGGGCAAAATTTGCCCGGAGCTTCAGCTCAGACGTTTGGTAAAACGATCAGACGTCTGAGGTAAAGGAATAAACGTACCAGACCTTATCTCAAACATATGAGTGATTTGGAAAAATTCCAGACCTTCAGCTCAGACGTCTGGGGAGAACCACCAGACATCTAGCGCTGTTGAATTCAGCCAATTTCCCTGTTTTGAGTGGATTTCCAAATTTTACCGATTTTTGTTAATCCGGTTGGTTGTTGTCATTTATTATCGACTTTGATGACTTCTTTTTTGGATTTTTGGGAATATTCATTAGATGGATTTGATATCGATTTCTATGGTTTTGATTCATGCGTCGAATGTGAATTTTTGGTGATAGATTGTTTTTACAATCGTTTCTATGATTTGTCACTTTAAAATACAAAGGTTTCTATACTAGTAGTAAATACTCAAACTCTTTCACAAAAACGATTTCAACACTACTTTTAAATACAAAGCTCGTTTTTAAAACCGTTTTCCAATCTATTAGTATACACAAACCTTTACCTCATTCGTACGAGAAATTCAATTAAACGACTTAGCAAAACAAGTGGTATGAAACGCTTGCGTTTACTTCGTCGGTTAATTCTTAGACTTGTTCGATTGAAATCTTGTGACAATTTTTGAGTGGAAATCTACAATTTGCTCGCAAATATTTAAGTTAAGCCAGTGGTTATGGAACATGAAGCTAAACTCATTTATTTACTACCTTAGTGTATTTTACACTTATATTGATCTATGATGATCATTTTGTGGTTTAGATGAGCGATATGCGATGTCTTTTTGTCCGCGTGGGGGACGGTACCCCGTTTTGTGGAGTTTTGTCTCATTTTTATGGGCTAGCGACCCATGGCTTTTTATCGAATTTGGTTCATCCGACGTACCGTTGTACTACGTCGTTGTTCCGGCTTATTTGAGTTTCAGGTTCCTCGGGCGTACCGTTGTACTACGTCGTTGCACCGGCTATATGGGTTAGCGACCCATGGGATAACGTCCTATTTGTGATACACGTGTTGGTGAGTTTTCATGCTCCCGTTTATGATAGGCCTCCCCCTTTTTAGTGATTTTTGGATTTCTAATTGATGATTTCTGGAATTTGTGTTTCACCAATATTTGTGATTTTCTTATATAAGCTTTATCAATATTTGTGACTTGGTGAATAAAATAAAGAGTGTGACATTCTTTTTGGTGTATGAGAAAATTTGAGATATTGTATGATTTTTGTTGTTATCATATGTATTTGTCACATCTCTTATCCTATCTCATCTTATCTGATATTTATGGCTAAACTGATCCGTTTATTATTTTTCTTCTTAAATAATACTCGGGTCATACCGAGGTGTTTCAGGTGCTTCCACTTGACTTTTTAGCAGAGACTAGCTTCTGATTTTTGGCTAACTACTTTAGCTTAGTAGTTTTTGTTTTTATACATTCGAGATAGAGACTCCTTGATTTATACATATTCTTTTGTCTAGCACTTGTATCTATTCTGATGTAGTGGATCTTGTATGACCCCTGCTTTGATGTACACTTCTATGTGTTATATTCATATCTATTTCCGCCTTTGTGATATGAATATCTGTGACTGATTTATGTTATGCTTATTTTATATTTGTTCTCGAAGGCCATATAGCTACTGTGTAGTAGCTTTGAGTTTGTATTTGATATGTCAGATTTCCTCTTGAAATGAAATGCATGGCATACTATCTAACATATCGGTACTCGCACAAAGCAATTACACAGATGGTCGCTCCTCAACAACCTTATTCTTCTTACTAATTGACGGCATTACCCAGTAGTGTCCTTGGTTAGTGTGAGTATAGAGGTGGGGCATCACAAGTTATATATGATATGTTTGTTTGTTAATGATAATATTTATTTATTATCATTATTGTTTGATCTGTCATGCTTGGATAGTTTAGGAGCATTGACTATTATTTGTTGATTTTTAATTTATGCTCGTTCAGTTTATGGGCATTTATTGTTTTGACAATTTTGAGTACATTAAAAACAAACTCCTTAGGAATTAAGTTTCATAATTTGACTATAAGGTGTCGATGATAATGTTGAGTTAAAAGCAAACTTTTAAAAAAAGGTTGTTTAATATAGTCCTAATGGTAAGATAAGACATTTAAAGGATAACTAATTTGTGAAAAATTTCTTATAATAAAGGAGAATTATTATAATACAAGATGATTTTATATGAATGCAACCTTGTATAAATTTTGATTTATAAAATAAGATTTGAAAATGATTCCTGAATTTAAATCCCAGTGTTGCTTAAATTGATTTCAAAAAGGTTTTTGAGAAAAATAATAGTAGCATTACTAGGAAGTATTTATGAGTTAAAATTTTTGGAAGAGAAATTTTAAGTGAAATACATTTTCTCGGATAGTTCGAGGAAAACAACTTGGTTAGTTTTATAATATCTGAATAATCTTCTAAAGGATGATCAAATGTTGCCTAGGCGAACGTTGTAGTACACTTAGTAAATTATTCTCTTTATCATTGTGTGATCGAAATGAGTTCAAATCCGAACAAACCCAAAGTGAGTGTTAGTGATAAATGGTTAAAATTAATTCATACATACAGAAATATATGTAGTGTGATTTCAAAAGGATTTTGAAATAAAAACTGGGTATTTGGTTCTTCAGTTTCCTTAAAAGGGAATTGATTTAGAATAAAAAGGTATTTTGATAAATAATTTGACCAATGAATTTTTTTAAACTTTAGGATAGAAAAGAACTCAAGTTTTAAATGTGTTAAATTGGATATGAAGGTTTTAATAAGCATTTTTTTTATTAAAACCAAAGTTTTTGTTAAATCATCTAAGTTGCGTAAACTATTTGGTGATATTGGGTCAACCGGTAAACCTCTTTCCTTAGAACACGCTAAGGTAAAAAGGTCAAAAGGTTGACTCGGTTTAAGACCCATATTTTGTTTAAGCCTCCATTTGTTTGAGAAAAAATAAAAAAAAATTATATTTTGTATATAATCTTCGGATTTAGAAGAATATTATACAAGTAAATAAAAGTGGAGTAATTTTTATAATTTAATGTTTTTATAAAGAAGCGACCTTATAAAATGTTTATAAGCTTAAGTAAAATTTGTCATAAGTAATTTTAGTATTGAAATATGATAAGTGAAAATGAAAATGATTTAATAAAAGGATTGGTATAATTAAGAAACCAATTAGATTAAGTATGTAAGTTATATGTAGATTATTTTATTCGCACAATTCTTGATCTTGGATTCGAATACATAACTTCGAGTGATTCACACTGGTACAAAAAAATATTTCTCACTCGATTCTTGCAAGTGAACACTTGATTCAGATTCTTAATATGATACCGAGGTTTCCTATCATAGTATATAGCTATGTAAAGAGGACAAAGGTTTTTAATCAAGAAACCTGGTTAGAGTCCACACTAGGGAAGTCGAGTAAGTGATACTAGTTTGAAAGTGGAGTTTATGTATCCAAGCAAGTGATCAGATCAGATATAGCGTACGGATGATTTACGTACATCATACAAGCTTAAGTATATTAATATGCCATGTTCTGTTGCGGCTTACGAAAGTTTAGGGAGTGAATTTCAATTGTGTTCTAAGGCAACTTGGGTAATTTTCTAAGCAATAACCAAGGGCAGATGAGCATAACATTATGCTTAAGGAATTATCTATATCCTTGGAGAATCGAGAAAGTTGCAAACCTAAACAAAATTCTAAATCTTGTTTGTAAGTCATTTGAGATTTTAAACAACATTAAATGTTAGTTTATTCCTTTATGGAATTTTATTTAACCGATAGTGTGATTTTATAGACTACAGTTTATAAAGTTGTTTATTAGGACTTAAATCCCGGTGCTTTTGAAAAAAAGGGTGATTTTGAAAGAATTTTTGATAGAAATAATTATAATAATATTTTGAAAATTGTGGTAAAGTAGTATTATTTCAAGATATTTAAAAGGAGTATTTATGAAGTAGACTTTCATATATTTTGCGTTATGACAGGATGCTCTTTGTTGTTTGATTCTAAAGTTATACCATGCTTTGGTAATAGGACCTCTCTCCTTGTCATAATTGATTTTGGTTTTGATATATTTCTCATTGGAGGAATTTTAAAATATATTTTATATATAGAACACGGGTATTTAGTTCTAAATTTATCTTTTGAAAAAAATTTAGATGCATATTTATTACAGAGTACTCTCTTTATTTTTTTGTATATCTTTGTTAAATTGTTTATGTTGCTATTACTTATGATAGAAATAACTTGTGTATTGATTTTTGGCAACATAGTTCTCTTTGGATTGTGTATACAAGATAGGTACAGAGATGCAAGAGATTGCTATTTGATTTCTTGGGCACCTGAATGTGCATCAAGAAAGTGAGTTGCTTACAATAATAAAAATCAAAAGCAAAAGAGGTACGTAGTAAATTTAGAAATTGGTATTTTAATTGATGATTTTATGCTCCAGATATGGGAGGCCACTTGCCTTTTGTTTTCTTTTGGTTGGGCCAGTTGTGGCGAGTTGTAGTTTTTTCGGATTTGGCCGCGCAAAGGAGGTGCTGCCAAAAATTTTCGTAATATAAGGAACTTTAAGAGTTTAATAACTCATTGTTAATTAATAGTTTTTAAAAAAAAATTAAGAGATTGGAGACATTTTCTTCCTTTGGGAATTTCAGACACGAAATTCTTTTAAGGGGAGAGAATGTAGCATCCCGTAATTTTATCATTTTGATTTTGAATATTTAACTAATTTTAAATATTTAAATAATTGTTTTTTGAAATATAAATAACTTGTATTCAAAAAGGATTATTCATAATAATTGATTTCTTTGGGTTTACCGAGGAAAGGAGCCTCCGTGGTAATGTTTTGGAAGCGAGCGTCTCATTAGGGTGAAAAATAACCGTTTTCTTATAGCTGAGCAAGGCACATGTTGCATTTTACTAGGACAGTTCGAGTTTGAATTGGAGGTGTTGAGGAGATGGAGCTTGCGAAGGGAAAGATGTCGGCGGAGTCGGTTTGTCAAATGGTGGTGTGGATCTCTGTGTTGGAGCTTGGCCATGCAGTGTTTGTCTCGTGCATATCAGTAAGTTAGGCATGAGTGAGAAAGTTTAAGGGAAGAAGGATTTAAATTTTAATGTAATTAAGAGTTTTAATTAAGTAATTAATTAATTATTTAATCTCAATAACTTATAAAATCCATAACTTGCTCATACGAGGTCGGTTTTGGACGCAGTCAGTTGCTTGGACTCATAGGAACAGTGGCCATGTAGAACTAGTTTCATTGAATTTGAAAGTAGTTGAATTTTGAGCTAAAGTAGAACGTCGTTTGATTTTAGACCAAACCAGAATGCGAAAGTGTTCACTAGAATTTATGCGAGTTTAATCACCTTTAAATAAACTATATGACTCATGTGTTGCTATAAATTATTGTTGAATGCTTGGATGATAATTTATATTGTTTTTGGTTGCTTGTTTCGATTTTAAATTCCCGCATAAAAAGAAGATGTCATAAATAACCATTGTGTTGCAGGGGACAAAAACAAAAGGAAAGTCAGAGTGTACGTAGCAAATAGTTCGCTATGGAACACTTTGACATACACATACATATGTGTGGTTTATAATGGAGTTTTGTAGAGGGACCCTAAGGGGTTTCTCACCAATATTAATTTACTTATATTCTTATGTCACTTATATTGTTGTATGGTTGAAAATATTTATGACATACTGTTTGACTGTGTAAGTTTCCTTATAATGATTATCGTTGTACCCGTCACTTATGAAATATCATCCCCTTAAACCCTTGTTGTGCATTGAACTTAGGCTTGTATTTTTAGTAAATCAATGTTCGGTCGTGTTTTTGCACTTTGAAAGTTGTTTAAACTATATTTTCAGATATTTTGAGAATTTTGAAAATAAGGGATAAATGTTGATTTAAAATTTGTAAAAAGAAATTATAAATTTAATTAATTATCTTTCAGGATAATTAACACCGTTTAAAATTTATAAAGAGATTATAAATTTGATTAATTATCTTTTGAGATTATAAATGTTGATTTAAATTTATAAAAGATTATAAATTGGATTTAATTATCTTTCAGGATTGTTGGCGTCAAAATTGACCACCAACACCCAATTATACGTGAAAGCACCAATATCCAATCACAGATAACATATAGTATATGATGTAGAGAATGTAATATGAAGAATAATCAAATTAAAATGAAAGCAAGTAAAAGAGACAAGATTTATAGTGGTTTGGCTAACTCCGGCCTACGTCCACTCCAAAACAGTCCTTTTTTATTATACTGAAATTTGATTACAGTTAAAATTCAAGGTTCCAGAATAGAAATGGCAGAGTCTCCCCTTGGTAGAAGATGAAGAGAAATGGAATGAAGGTCCTCTTTCTGAAGCCAAGCTTGCTGTATTTATAGGTGAAACTTCGGCTACAGGGTCTTCCCACTTACATGGGCCCACCATAACGAATGGCAAGCTCAACTCGTCCATAAATAACGATCGGCATAGTCATGCCGAACGTTATCCCTTCATTCGAGTTAATGCTGATCGTTCCCTTTCCACACTACTACGCCAACCTATCTTCCTCCAACGCATCATGCCGATCCACTCACCCAGAGAAATGCCGATCCCTCCTCTTTCATACAAAATGCCGATCCCTCTTTTCCAACAGTGCAGTGCCGATCCTTTATCCTCCCGAGGATGCCGATCCTTCCTTCCCCATGAAGACGTGTCGATCCTTATGATGCCAGTCCAAGCCCTGCCAATCCATCATGCTTGGAATGCTATGCCGACCCATTGAGTGTCGATCCCTTCCCTCATATGCTATCCAAATCCATCCTTCATAGGCTATGCCGATCCCTTGTCCACCCATCTATATTGATCCCTTATTTGAGAATCGATGTGTGCCGATCCCTTCAAGTCATCGAATAATGCTGACCCTTACCATGCCGATCCCAATCATGTCGACCCCTTCCTATGCCGAACCTAATCATGCCGACCCGTTCCTATGCCAAGCCCAATCCTGTCGAACCCAACCAAGCCAATCCCTTCTTATGCCGAGCCTAATCATGACGATCCTCCCTTTTTCACCAAAATTCACATTTCAAGCATCCTTCATCGTTGTCTACCTACTATGTTTAATCCTAGCTTCATATTATTATTCGTAGTTGATTATCCATCCATTGAGCCAAATCCATGATATCCCAGCCTTGATAGCCTTGAAGTCTATTGGGTTAAATCCGCCTGCTTACGGCCTTGTCAAAAGGCGGGTTAACAAGGATAATAAATGTTGTTTAAATTTATAAAGGGTATTTGCCATAAATATTTTGTAAATTCTTTTCAGATGGGTTGGTAAGGATTGTATAAGTATTTGAAAAGAATTGGAGGTTTAAATTTGTTCTTAATATTGTTTAACCGTAATAAAGTTAATTAATCATTATTAATAATGATGTTTAAGATTAATTAATCATTTTAATAAATTATGTTTTAAAGTTAATAAATCATTTTTAAATAATGATGTTTAAGATTAATTAATCATTTTGGTTAATGATGTTTTAAGCTAATTAATCATTTTAAAAAATAATGTTTAAGATTAATTAATCATTTTAATAAAGATGTTTTAAAGTTAATTAATCATATTAGATAATGATGTTTAAGGTTAATCAATCATTTTAACAATGATGTTTGAAAGTCAATTAATCATTTTTAATAATTATGTTTTGGAATAATTAATCACTTTAACAAATGATGTTTAAAGTTAATTAATTGGTTTAAATAAAGGTGTTTAAATTAATTATCTGATTTAGTAAAGGCGTTTAAAGATAATTGATTGATTTATTAAAGGAAGGGTTAAAAATAACGCTAAGGGTAAATTGATTTGGGTTTAGAGTAAACAGTGTTTTCATGACATTTGTTTTTGACTCTTCTTTTTCTTAATACACTTAGAAATATATTTAGCTCCTTAAAAAGGAATATTTTTAAAGAATATTTTTAAAGTGTTTTACAAATATTTGTGATGTGAAAACCAAGCACAAGTTCAGGTTTTAAAAGTTTTAAGAGTTTGATCCGGTTATGAAAAGGATAAGAAATTTAACTCCTAAAACGACATCGCTTATATGGAAAGGATTTATTCATACTAGTTGCACTAAATGTCAAGGTATGGAATCTCGTTTCTATCTCTAAGGTTAAATATGTTGTCAAGACAATGCCTAGAGGTAATACTACCTTAACTTGCCTAGCTTCATTTTCAATCGAGGGATAGTACAAGTTTGAACTCGAGGTGTAGTGGTAAGGGCATGAGATTTAATTTCCATATACAATCATTTTGATTATTTCCAATAGCTGGTTTATTGACTATCGATTCAGCTTTCTTCTTGGGTATCGTCAATTTAAGATGATTTGTTGCTCTTTTGAGCGTTGATATCCTTTGTCCTAAATGACTAAAACCAAAGAGCGAGTGGAAGCCATGCTATGTGGGTTGTTCCAATTAGGGTATCTTCACATATACTCTTGATTGGATTTGGTTGTATGCACGCGGAGATGTGAAATCCTCGGTCTTGGTAAATATTTGTGGGGTTCGGCTTGGACGTGTTCGAGAGCCATCATAGTTCTCAAATATATGTCTAGAGGTATGCTTTCGGTAAGGGAGTGCACCCTTCTAGTCATTGTTGGAAACTTTGTTTTCCTTGTTGTTGATTCAAATCTTTGAATTGTTTTCTTAATTGCATCGAGAAGTGACTAGAGCTCTTCTCGATGTTTAATTATTTGTGTCCATTCTTTAAGTTTGGATTTTGACCTTGTTTATACCCATTCTTTCAAGTTTGGGTTTTGTTCTAATTTGTTTCCATTCTTCATGCATGGATGTTATTCTTCGTGCATGGATGTTATTATTGTGAGGTAAAAGCCTGTTCCATGTTTAGTGGCGTGGTTTCACAGAATTTTTATATATTCATCATATTACTTGAGTTTCTCATACTGGTTTTTCCAGGCTGATTGGGTGGTTTTTTATTATAATGCTCAGGCCAGATCGAGTATTTTACCTGGTTGTTGTTGGTGGGACATGGAGCTCATGGAGTAGAGTTGGATGTCCACCTACCATAGTATTTTATTTCCACTATATTATTATATATACCCATCAGAAATTGTAAGGTTAGGAAGTTACAACTGTCCAGGCTAATGAGGTTTGTTTTTAACTCTAGTATACTATGTGTTTTAGAGTGACAGCTTTTACTGTCTTTGTTACATTAACTGTGATTGTTCTGCTGTGAGATTCTGTTTCTCATGTTCGTTTTCTTCTCCTTTTTCCTTCTATCCTAACAACCTACCTTTCCGATGATCGAATGTTTGGTATTGGAATACTATGATGTATTTGGTTCCGACTTTCGACGGTCGAAAAGGCAGGTCGTTATAGTTATCATCAAAAGGAGGAGATTGTGGATATATGTCTTGTTTGATGATAACAAATATATATATATATACATTTACACATACACCACATTTATATATATATATATACGATTTTCCCTTCGAATGTGTTATAGTAAAAAAATCATTAAAGGAAAATTTTGTTTTTAATTGACTTGTTCCAACATATCGCATACCAAACACATTTATTTTTTTATTTTTAAAATAATATATGTTTGTTATTATCAAAAAAGAAATATTTTTTAGACATTGCTATTTTTAATATTAATAAACTATATTGTATTTAATGTGTTTATTAGTGTTGTGTATTTATAGGACAACATGATTGCTTTGTATTTTTGAGCCACAACCTTCCAAATTACATATATACAATTCATTGTCTGTGTATGCATTCTAAAAATATACGAAAAGAAGAATCAATTATAATATTCGCTTTGGAGCTTAAATCAAATATTTCTAGATTCATAATGTGGAAGATTAATATTTTATTTTATGAGATCAATATTGGTTTGAGAATATAAATCAAAAGGGAAAATATAAAGGATAATATCACGGAGGAAAGTCATTCAAACAAAAATATATAATATATAATATATGTTTTTCCAATGACAAATCCAAAGTACAGATTTTATTTTTCCATTTAAAATATACCGCATTTTTTTCCTCTCTTAGTACTCCTCTGTAACATCCTCCACTTGGAGGCTCAAAACTAACGGCTACAGATGCTGCAGTCATCCATAGTTATTAATGCTCGACGACCAAATACGGTAATGTTAGATACATTAATATAATAAAAACATATGGACATGGAAAAAAAATCTAAAATCATTAAACAACTTTCACATTCAATTTTAAAACATTTCAAATTCATTACATAATCCCAGATACGAGAACCACGTTCGGAGAAAATATAATTATTACAACATAAGCCAAGAGAGACATATGAAGATGCCTCCTTGGATGATCAGAATATATATAACTAGGCAATTTAACAACTTTGCCTTTACAACAAAACACAGCGGAATAAAAATAGAAAAGAACTCCTACTAGCTAGCTTGCCTCTTGCACGTCTCTGGAAGCTTATTCATCTAAAGAGGTACTTGAGAACCTCAACTCTCAAACTACTCAAAATTAATTGAGCATCGGAGAGTTTAAGGAGAAAACATAAACTTCGAGCTAGACATAAAGCCTGGTATGAATAATAATCTACCATCTCAAACCATTTAAATATCTAGTGAGACCAGACCGCTTAGCGAAACGGGTTTTCCCCTTACTATAGTATCTTATCCAAATATTTATAAAGAAAACCATATGCTATGCTCCAGCATCCACAATGGTTAAAACATAAGGATTCAAAATATTATGAAGATATGCAAAACAGCAAATCAATTTTGGATTGCCCATCCCTATTCATTTTGACTATCTGTCTCGGTTATAGTTTCTAAGGTCACTATTAACCTATTAGTTTTCATGGGCTTACTAATAACCTGTTTAAAACTTATGGACTCCCTGTCCGGTTTCAAAGTTTTCATGAGATCACTAAGAACCTATTGGCCCTGCCAATAAATTTATTGTTTCATGGATTCTCCCTGAACCTAGTGGTATTTCAAATAACTTCCTTTATATCAGTATTCATGGGTTGACTATGAACCTATTGACCTTTATCAATAACTTAATCTGGATATAGTTTTCATGGGTTCACTACAAACATATTGGCCCATGCTAATAACTCTTTCTAATCATAGTTTTCATGGGTTTACTATGAACCTATTGGCCCCTGCCAATAACTTTTCCTAAACGTAGTTTTCATGGGTTTACTATGAACCTGTCTATCTGACAAATTCATTGACCAGTATTTAGACATCCCATATTCTGGTCTACCTAACCTCCTGGATGTAATTATACTCATATAGGAGTTAACTCAATTTATATTCAGTACTAGGTCAACCTAACTGGTTATTCTGCCCTTCACCCCAAAATACAGTTATGGGTCCATTTTAAAGTGAATATATACATTAGGAGAAGCAAACATAATAACTTAACAACACCAACATCTGTGATTTAATATACTTGAAATCATTTTCATATGAAACATGGTTAATCCCTTTAACATATTATTTTATCAAAGAAAGCTTCTTCAAAAACTTCATACTTTAAAGTCATTTTAAAATTCCTTTATTTTTCCATGGTTTTTTTTTCTTTAAAAATGAGATTGGGTTCTTTGTTTTAAAAACTAAGGCTTTCGAAACCTTAAACTTTTACTTTCGAAACCATTGGATAACCTCCTTTGAAAGCATTCAAACCTTCTTTTCAAAACACTAAGCATATGCCTTTCAAAGCACTTTAAATCATCTCTTTCGAAACCATCAAAACGTACCTTTCGAAAGTATTAAAGCATTACTTATTAACTCTTAGAAGCATAGCTTCAAAACCATTGAAAGTATCCCTTTTGAAACCATTGGGTTTATCTTTAAAAATATCTTTTGGGTCAAAGTGAATATAAATGAAAGTACCCCTTTCAAAACCATTAATCTCTATATAAAATTGTTTGGGGAAAAATTGATGGCTTCGGAACCATCCTTTCGAAAGCTCAAATCATTTAAGTAAAACATTGAAGGTTAGCTATGAAACCCCTTTCGAAACCATTGCCTTCAAAACCATTAACCCCTTTTGAAAGCTTTAGGAAGCGGCTTAATATATTTAATAAACAAAAGCTACATTTCGAAAGCATTGATGACTTCAATCCCTTCGAAAGGCATAGGGTCGGCAGCTGGGTTTTGATTGGGTTGAACTGCTCTTTCAAAAGCATGGATTTAAAAACAATGTATCTCATTCGAAGCTATACTTTATACAAAAAGGCGGCAACCCCTTCGAAAGCTATTTAAAAGACCCTTTCAAAAGAATTGGTTTTGATTCCTTTGAAAGCATTCGTTAAAACCAGACAAGCGCATATCTTTTGAATATAAAACAAAGGTTCCGACCTCATCGAAAGTTATGTTTCGACACCATGCCTTCCGCCTTTCTCCAATCCACTACGTACCAATCACATTGATACATTGTGTATTGGTTCCGACTTGGTAGGTTTTGACTCAGTTGAGACGGAAGCATAAGGTCGAATGGATGCTTCTGAAAGAGGTAGAACACAATTTTTGGGTAAAGACTGATTTAATAACTTTTAAAGTAATTACTTTTTAACTAGCCTGCCTATTTCTAAACATTTAATTGATTGCCACAAGTTTTCAAAATCTTTACCAAAATAAAACCACTACATAATTTTAGATCTAAACAAAGATTAATTTAACAAATAAGCCCTTCCATAATGCAAAACAATTAAATCATTTAAGTCCTCCTTCTAAAATAATTTAAATCCCATAGTAAATTACATAGAAAAAATCCTCAAAAATTATAGAAATTCACTTTTAATATGTTATTTGACATATACAAATTTCAAACCCAAATTCTTCATATAATTACCAAAATTAATTTCTAAGCCCAAGTATTCATATCTACCTTTGAAAACTCATAATAAATTATCCATGGCTTGGAAAATTATAAAAATTAAAACCCATCTCAAAGATCATGTTTTACATAACATATAATTTCCTCATGGCATTCGAAATTCAATATAACCGGTTTTTACCCTTAAAACCGTAAAGAAATTATCAAACAATTTTGTTTGAATCAAATATGTTATAAAATCGAAGCATGGCATCATCAAAAATCATCATAATGAATTTAATCTTAAACCCGAAAATCAAATGATCATAAAAGCAAAATAGAGATGGTTTTGATTATTATTCACCTTGATTCGGATAAGGAATTTGAGATTTGATCCTTGATTAATTCCCTTAGCTTGATTCCTTAGTGTTAATTTGATTTTTCCTTTTTTCTTCCCTAAGTAATGGCCGGCTTTGCTTTTCTTTTTGTTTACGTTTTTTGTTTTGTAAAAATGAACGTGAATGTCAAAGGAAACAAGATTTTAAGGTAATGGAATTATGATGCACAATTCCTAATATGCCCTTGCATTAATTAATTAACATATAATACCATTTATAAGCCCATTTATTTAATTAAGCTCGACCTCTATTTTAAATTTTCAAATCTCAATCCCCTTATCACTCTAATACTTACATTATTCTATTTAATTTATCTAATTAAATCTCCTGAATAATGTTATTCAAAATTAGGGGTATTACAGGCTCCCCTCCTGAAAGAATTTCTTCCTCGAAATTCAGTAAGGACTAAATACTAACATAGCAATATAAACATACCCACAAAACAGATCAGGATAAGTATCTCTAATCCCGTCTTCTGTCTCCCAAGTATAGTCCTTCTCATTGTCGCTCCACTGATCTTTCACCAACTTGACCGTCTTGTTCCTCAACCTTTTTCATCTCTCGCTACAACCTGGACTGGTTGTCTAATAAAAGTTAAATTAGGCTCTATTATCAAATCTTTCAACCCTATCAGAGAAATAGTAGTCTCTAGATCATGCACATACTTGCGAAGAGGAGACAAATGAAATGCATTATGGATACATGCCATACTGCTCAGCCACTCTATCTTGTATGCGAGATTTCCGATCCTCTCTATAACTTGGAACGAACCAACATATCTCGGTGCCAGTTTCCCTAACTTTCCAAATCTTACCACACCTTTCATCGGTGATACTTTAATGAAAACCTTATCTTCAACTGAGAATTCTAGGTCTTTACGCCTTTTATCTGTGTAACTCTTCTGTCTAGACTGAGCTTCCTTCATTCTTTCTCAAATCAACTCAATCTTCTTTGTCGCCTCTCTAACCAGATTTGGACCTAAGACTAATCTGTCTCCAGTCACCAACCAACATGCTGGTGATTTGCATGGCCTTTTATACAAAGCTTAAAAAGGTTCCATTCCTATACTAGTCTGATAACTATTATTATAGGAAAACTCCACTAAGTGTAGGTGATCTTCCCAAGATCCACCAAAGTCCAATACACAAGCTCTCAATAAATCCTCGAGTACCTTATTGACTCTCTTTGTTTGCCCATCCGCCCGAGGGTGATATGCAGTACTCATCTTAAGCTTGGTACCTAACACCTCGTATAGACTCTTCCAGAATTCACTAGTAAACAAAACAACTCTGTCACTGACTATACTACTAGGAATTCCATGTAGTCTAACTATGTTCTTCATCTACAACTTAGCTAAAAATAGGTGTCGTCCTTGTTGACTTAAATGGAATGAAATGGGCACTCTTGGTCAACATGTCCACTATGACCCATATACTCTCATTTCCTCTATTTGACCTTGGCAATCCATCTATAAAATCAATGGATATCGAATCCCATTTCCAAACCGGTACATCCAAAGGTTGAAGAAACCCGCTCGGCTTTTGATGTTCAGCCTTCACTTGTTGACAGTTTGCACACTGCCTAACCCACAAGCCAATATCCCTCTTCATGCCTTCCCAATAGAATCTCCTCTTCATATCTTGATACATCTTGGTCCCTCTAGGATTAATCGTAAACTTGGACCGATGACATTCTCTAAGAATTTCTTTCCTTAAGTCCTCAACATTCGGAACACACAACCATCCCTTCTTTCTCAACCATCTTCTCGGGTCAAGACTAAAATACTTTAGATCATCGATCTCAGTTCCAACCTCAAGCCTTCTAAACTTATCGGCTAATACTGGATCCTCCTTCTGCCTAGAAGCAACCGTTTTGATCAATACTGGTCGAACTTCTAAACAGGACAACATGGCTGTGCTCTAACTAGAACTAGCAGTCAATCTTAACTGCACACTACAAGTAGTCAAAGCTTCTAGATCTTTCCATTTTGCCAACATAGCTAACACCACATTCTGATTTCTTTTGCTAAGAGTATCCATTACCTTATTTCCTTTCCTAGGTGTATACTCTATACCAAAATCATAAGCTGCTAAAAACTCCAGCCACCTCTGCTTCCTTATATTCAACTCCTTTTGAGAGAATAAATACCTTAAAAGCTTATGATCTGTGTATAGCTCAAATCTCTCCCCTAAGAGATAATGTCTCCAAATCTTCAGTGCAAAGATCACCGCTGCCAGCTCCAAATCATAAGTAGGATATCTCACTTCATGCGGTCTAAGCTATCGTGAAGCGTAGGCAATAACTTTACCCTTCTGTATCAACACAGCTCCTAATCCAGTCCCACATGCATCAGTATTTTCCACCAGCCCTTTGTTTCCGTTTGGAACTACTAACACAGGTGCGTTGTTCAACAAATATTTAACTTAAGGAATTTTTCCTCACATTTGTCGGACCAAATAATATTCACATCCTTCCTGGTTAACTTAGTCAACAGCGCTGCTACCCGCGAGTAGTCCTTAATGAATCTTCGGTAATAGCCAGCTAGTCCAAGAAAACTTCTAATCTTAGTCACGGTCTCTAGTCTCTTCCAGTTATTAACACCTTCG
The DNA here is from genome assembly GCA_030737815.1 of Allium fistulosum. Taxonomy (NCBI): domain Eukaryota; kingdom Viridiplantae; phylum Streptophyta; class Magnoliopsida; order Asparagales; family Amaryllidaceae; genus Allium; species Allium fistulosum. The sequence goes on from CM060905.1 coordinate 290,669,663, forward strand.
ATCTTATCTGGATCGACTGACAACCCTTCCTCTGAAACCACATGACCAAGAAACTTAACCTCTTTCTTCCAGAAATGACAGTTGGAAAACTTCGCTTTCAGCCGATACTGCCTTAGCGTCTCAAGCACTACTCTAACATGATTTTCATGCTCCCTTTCATCCTTAGAGTATACTAAAATGTCATCTTTATATACCAACACGAACCTATCCAAGTACTCTCGAAATACTCGGTTCATCAAATCCATGAAGAAAGCAGGTGCATTTGTTAACCCGAGTTGCATTACTGACCACTCATACGAAACATACCTAGTCCGAAATGTTGTCAATGGAATACCGTCCTCCGCCACCCTTAACTGATGGAAACCGGTCGCCAAATCATATTGGGAAAACACTCTAACTCCATACAACTGACCATATAGATCATCAATTCTTAGCAAAGGATACTTATTCTTGATTGTCTTCTCATTCAACTTTTGATAGTCGATACACATCTTCAACGACCCATCTTGTTTCTTCACGAACACCGCAGCCGCTCCCCAAGGCAAACTGCTTGGTCTAATAAAATTTCTCCCTTCTAGATCCACTAGCTGCACCTTCAATTCCTTCATCTCGGTCAGTGACATTCTACAAGGTGGTCTAGTTACAGGTTCAGCTCCTGGCACAAGATCTATCTGAAACTCAACTGCTCGTTTCGATGGTAGTCCTGTAACCGGTTCAAAAACATCTGCAAACTCACTTGCTACTCGAACCTGACTTAACTCCTCTTCTACTTCCATAGCTCTCAACAAAGCACAAGCGCTTCGGTCAGAATTCTCCACTGAGATTATGATTCGGTTATGACTATCAGAGTGTCTCAATGATATTTGCCAATCTTGGCAAAATATCCTAACCTCAGACTTACCCAATCAGTTCATACCCAAGATGATCCTGAAATCTATGAAATCAGAAACATACAGACTGCATGCAAACTTACGACCTAAAAAATCAAGTTCTAACTGGTCACATCTCATCCCTAGAGTTGCATACCCTCCTATTAGATTCGCAACCCTTAAGGAAGTAACAAGGTATGTGGGTTCTAAGCAAAACCTATCAACTAAACATGAAGATATAAATGAGTGTGATGCACCGGTATCAAATAGTACCCTAATTGGTATACTCTGAATCAAAAGCTTACCTTCCATCGCAGTCTTCCCTTTTTCAGCCGCAGTTGGCCTAGCAGATGATGGATCAACAGCAAAAATCTTTCCCTTGTCCACCCTAACTGGTTCTGGACACTGATTCTTATAATGCCAAAACTAGTCATAGTTGAAACACTTCACATTCTTCTTTTCTACATCCTTCTTCCCCTTGCCTGACCGACACTCATGAGCATAATGACCTTTCTTGTCACACTTAAAGCAAACTAAATCAGCCTTTTCCTTCTTGGTAGCTTCTCCCATCTAGGCTCCCTTCTTCTTAAAGAACTTTCTCTTCTTTTCCTCAAGATCCCTTGGTTTCAATCGGCTTTTCTCCCGCACAAATAGCAAGCACTCCTCATGTCGGATTGCCATCTCCACAACTACATTACAAGGATCACGAAGATGTGGTAGGGTTACCCTAGTAATCTCAGGCCTCAATCCCCGAATGAACCTCTCATTCCTCTTGATGACGACGTCTATAGTAGCATAACCATATCGGGACAACTCATCAAACTTAGTAGCATACTCGATTACCAACATCTCTCCCTGCTCCAATTCCATAAAATTTCTCATCAACGCTGACTTAGCAACTTCAGATAAAAACCTCTCATTAAATCTCCTTCGAAATTCTGCCTAAGTCAACTCTTCTTCTGGAACTCCGACAGTAACACTATTCCACCAATGAAGCGTTGCCCCTTGCAACTGCTTAGAGGCCAGCCCCCTCTTCTGCTCATCATCCAAACCCTAATCAGTTAAGATTCTCTCACAATGCAATATACAATTCTCAACTTCTATGGTATCGTCTGTTCCCTTAAACAGCTTCCCACAAAGACTAGTGTAGTCTTTGCTTAACTTAGCATAGTTATTCCCAATTAGAGCCACAAGCTTAGCTCCTCCAACATTCCCAGCAACTCCAACAGCAGCTTCTATTTGCATCAGATTGACTAAGAACTGATACATCGCCCCCATATCCACTTGTGGATTTCTAGCACCCACAGTGGCATCTGCATTTTGGTTAGCATTAGCCTGTCGACCCGAGTTCCTCCTGGTGGGTCGAACATTTCCATTGGTTGTGGTGCTTCCTCCACCGAGATTTCCCTTCTATTTCCTGCCTCCATATCTTCTTTCTCGTAAATCTACATACGAGCCTTAGTAAGATACAGATGAACAGTCTAAGAGAGAGGAGAATACGTACTTATATATCTATATCAAATACAAGTACGTTAGTATAGCGTTATCCCAAACCCCGATCTTATTTTCTGATTCATTAGATTATGTTTTGAAAAATCTTTTAGGTTTTATTTTCTTTTAAGTTTCATAAACCCATGTTATGATACTAACTTGTAACATCCCCCACTTGGAGGCCCAAAACTAACGGCTATGGATGCTGTAGTCATCCATAGTTATTAATCTTCGGCGACCAAATACGGTAATGTTAGATACATTGATATAACAGAAACACATGGATATGGAAAAAATTTAAAATCATTAAACAACTTTCACCTTCCATTTCAAAACATTTCAAATTCATTACATAATCCTAGAATCGAGAACCACGTTTAGAGAAACTATAATTATTACAACATATGCCAAGAGCGATATATGAAGAAGTCCCCTTGAATGATCAGAGTATATATAAATAGGCAATTAAATAACATTTCCTTTTCAACAAAACATAGCGGAATCAAAATAGAAAAGAACTCCTACTAGCTAGCTTGCCTCCTGCATGTCTTTGAAAGCTTATTCGTCTAAAGAGGTACCTGAAAACCTCAACTCTCAAACTACTCAAAATTAGTTGAGCACCCGAGAGTTTAAGGGGAAAACATAAACTTCGAGTCAGACATAAAGCTTGGTATGAATAATCTACCATCTCAAACCATTTAGATATTTAGTGAGACCACGCCGCTTAGCGGAATGGGTTTTCCCTCACTACTATCTTATCCAAATCTTTATAAAAAACCATGTACTGTGCTCCTACATCCACAATGGTTAAAACATAACGATTCAAAATATTATGGTGATATGCAGATAAGTAAATCAATTCTGGATTACCCATCCCTATTCGCTTTGACTATCTGTCTCAGTTATAGTTTATAGGGTCACTATTAACCTATTAGTTTTCATGGGCTAATACCTGTTTAAAACTTATGGACTCCCTGTCTAGTTTCATAGTTTTCATGGGATTATTAAGAACGTATTGTCCCCTACTAATAAATTTATTATTTCATGGGTTCTCCTTGAACCTACCCGTAGACCACCTAAAAAAGAATATTTATTATTCGACCCGTATCCTGACATAAGAAGTCCAATAGGGGCAATACTTGAAATGGAGATCCATAAAAAAAGCCTATACTAAGATCGGCCAAAACAAGGTGATATCCAAAAGGAATTACTAAATAACTTAGTAGAACATATATGACCGCTATAGACGGTCCCACGCTGAACAAACGAATATCTCCTCTAGATGGGATGAGATCTTCTTTAAAAACTAATTTGGTTCCATCTGCTATAGCTTAAAGAATTCCCAATGGACCGGCATATTCAGGCCCAATGTGTTGTAGTATTGCTGCAGATATTTCTATCTCCAATAACTTCCCTCATATCATAGTATTCATGGGTTGACAATGGAACTATTGACCTCGATCAATAACTTAATTCAGATATTATTTTCATAGGTTCACCACAATCCTATTGGCCCTTGCCAATAACTCTTTCTAATCATAGTTTTCATTGGTTTACTACGAACCTATTGGCCCCTGCCAATAACTTTTCCTAAACATAGTTTTCATGGTTTTACTATGAACCTGTCTATTTGACAACTTCTTTAATCAGTATTTAGACATCGCATATTATGGTCTACCTGACCTTCTGGATGCAATTCTACTCATACAGGAGTTAACTCAATTTATATTCACTACTGGGTCAATCTAGCTGGTTGTTCTTCCCTTTCTCCCCCAAAATACAATTATGGGTCCATTTTAAAGTGAATATACACATTAGGAGAAGCAAACATAATAACTTAACAACACCAACATCTGTGTTTTAATATCCTTGAAATCATTTTCATATGAAACATGGTTAATCCCTTTAACCTATTATTTTATCAAGAAAAGATTCTTCAAAAATTTCATATTTTAAGTCACATTTTAAAACTCCTTTATTATGCCATGGTTTTTTTTCTTTAAAAATTAGATTGGGTTCTTTGTCCTGAAAACTAAGGCTTTCGAAACCTTAAACTTTTACTTTCGAAACCATTGGATAACCTCCTTCGAAAGCGTTCAAATCTTCTTTTTAAAACACTAAGCATATGCCTTTCAAAGCACTTTAAATCATCTCTTTCGAAACCATCAAAACGTACCTTTCAAAAGTATTAAAGCATTACTTATTAACTCTTAGAAGCATAGCTTCAAAACCATTGAAAGTACCCCTTTCTAAACCATTGGGTTTATCCTTAAAAATATCTTTTGGATCAAAGTGAATATAAACGAAAGTACCCCTTTCAAAATCATTAATCTTTATATAAAATTGTTTGGGGAAAAATTGATGGCTTCGGAACCATCCTTTCGAAAGCTCAAATCATTTAAGAAAAAGATTTAAAGGTTAGCTTCGAAACCCCCTTCAAATCCATTTCCTTCGAAACCATTAACCCCTTTCAAAAGCTTTAGAAAGGGGCTTAATATATTTAATAAACAAACACTACCTTTTGAAAGCATTGATGACTTCAATCCCTTCAAAAGGCATAGGGTCGACAGCTCGGTTTCGATTGGTTTTAACTACCCTTTCGAAAGCATGAATTTAAAAACAAAGTATCTCATTCGAAAGCTATACTTTATACAAAAAGTGGCAACCCCTTCGAAATCTATTTAAAAAACCCTTTCGAAAGCATTGGTTTCGACTCCTTCGAAATCATTCGTTAAAACCAGGCAGACACATAACTTTTGAAAATAAAACAAATGTTCCGACCCCATCGAAAGTAATGTTTCGACACCATGTCTTCCACCATTCTCCAATCCACTACGTACCAATCACTTTGACACCTTGTGTATTGGTTCAGACTTGATAAGTTTTGACCCGGTTGAGGCAGAAGCATAAGGTCGATAGGTTCCTTCTAAAAGAGCCAGAACACAATTTCTGGGTAAAGACCGATTTAATGCCTTTTAAAGTAATTACTTTTTAACTAACCTGCCTATTTGTGAACATTTAATTGGTTTCCATAACTTTTCAAATTCTTTACCAAAATAAAACTACCACATAATTTCAGATCTAAACAAAGATTAATTTAACAAATAAGCCCTTCCATTAAGCAAAACAATTAAATCATTTAAGTCCTCCTTCTAAAATAATTTATTTCCCATAGTAAATTACATAGAAAAATCCCAAAAAATTATAGAAATTCACTTTTAATATGTTATCTGACATATATAAATTTCAAATCCAAATTCTTCATATAATTACCAAAATTAATTTCTAAACCCAATTATTCATATCTTCCTTTGAAAACTCATAATAAATTTTCCATGGCTTGGAAAATCATAAAAATTAAAACCCATCTCGAAAATCATGTTATACATAAAATATAATTTCCTCATGGCATTCTAAATTCAATATAATTGGTTTTTACCCTCAAAACCGTAAAAACAATTATCAAACAATTTTGTTTGAATCAAATATGTTATAAAATCCAAGCATATCATCATCAAAAATCATCATAATGGATTTAATCCTAAACCCAAAAATCAAATGATCATAAAACCAAATTAGAGATGGTTTTGATTGTTATTCACCTTATTAGGATAAGGAATTTGAGATTTTATTATAACAGCCCGTAATTTTACCACTTTGGATGGAATATTTAATTAATTTTAAATATTCAAATATAGGATTTTCAAAATTAATAATTATGGTTTATGAGATAAATAAGAATGATGAACTTATTTTTAGAATTAAATAGAGATTTTGAAGTTTTATCGTAAATTTGACAAAAGCCGGTTTTCGATAAAATTTCATATACATTCGAATAATTGTTGTAAATGGTAAATAACTCTTTTTAAATGGTTAAATAATGATAGTAATTTTATTTATAATGGTTTTATAAATTATAAACTTGTTTTAATAAAGACTGAAAAATTTTGTCGCATTTCGGTAGATCAACATCGTATTTTTATAATTGAATTTTAAAGTAATTTAATATGGTTTTATAACTAAAATAAACTAATTTAAATTATTATAATATGATAAGAAACTTATTTTAAAATTTTGTTTACAAATATATGAAGTTTAATAAAAAGATCAAAATGTGACCGTAACACGTTTTATCGAAATCAACGTTTTTATTCAAAATAATTTGTCGCAATGCTATTGAACTATTGTTAAAAGGTTTTAACATATATATTACACATTTTAATAACAAAACATGTTTACTTTTTCTAAGTATCATTAGAAAAATCTAGATTATCATTAGTAGAAGTAAGTATAGTAATTAACAAAAGTGAAAAAGCAAACATCAAATCAATCACATCCAAATCCAACAAAATCAGTACTTTATTTTTTTAATGCTTAAGTGATTATGACATAAAGTGGAGATGTTAAAAGATGATGTTAAGTGTTGAAAAAATGTAGCTTACTTTAGGTTTAAGTAAGGGTATTTTGGTAATTTCGTAAAGGGTTAATTTGGTAAATTTTTACTTTTTTCTTTTCCTATAAATAGGACCCTAAGGCTTCACAAATCTTCACACTTCATTCCATTCCTTTCGTTTTCTTCTTCTCCTTCCTCTCCATTTTAATGGCTTCTTCTTCTTCTTCTTCTTCTTCTTCTTCTTACCTTACTAACTTTTTCAAAACCCTATCAAACAAAGTCAAAACACCACCAAACTGTGCCAAAGTTCTTATATCATTGTTGGAACATGGTTTAATATCTAAGAAGTGAAGAAAAGATGGAGGAAGAAGTAGATTAGGGGGAGCTCGAGCCCTATAGATGGTGGTGGTGTTGTTGGCATGTGCAATGGTGATGGAGAGCTTGATGGTGTTTGGGAGGTGAGGCCGTGAGCTTGGATCATGAAGAAGAGGTGGTTGAGAGCTTAGTGGTGGGTTGCAATGACAGAGCACCTGAAAATGAAGAGTAAGGTTGTTTGATTGTATTTAGTGGAATAAGAAGTTGATTAGTTGAAGCTAACAAAAGTTAGTGAAGTGTTGGTTGATATGAATGTTGGTAGGAAGTTAATCGATTTGGTTAAAGGTGAGTACTCAAATCTTAGTTGTATTTTAATAAAACTTAAGTTGATAATACACATGTTAAATTAGAAATAAATATGTTGAATATTGGTTGATATTGGATGATAACTCGGTTGATATTATGGTTGATTATATGGTTGTGGAATAGTTGATAAATTGGTTTGATAAATAATAAGATAAATGTTTAGTAATTAACCAAATTAAATTGAATGGAAATTAAGTCCATAATACTATGTGTATGGAGTGATTTAGCCTTTAAATGATTTTAAAAAGATCGAAAATAATTTTATAATAATATAATATTATAATATGAAATGAAAGGAAAAATGAGTTTGAAATATGAAAATATCTTTTAAAATGATATTGAAATGATTTAGAAATGTTTTTTAAACATTTAAAAGTGTTTCAATGAAGTTTGGAAAAAATTGAAAAACAAGTCAAAACTAGACGCGTCGCGTAACGATGGTTCGCGATTTCGCGCCGAAAAAGTTAAATAAGTATACAAAGTGGTATAAAGCTCGGAATCCTTAGAGATAAGAATTTTTCGGACTATTATATCCATATCTTTCCAACAAAGAAAGAAAATCAAGATTTCATCTTGTAGATTTTATAATATGTCCAAAACAATTTTCTTGAAAAATCGCGCTTTTGCAGTAAAGTGACCATAGTTTAAAATTGATATTTTAAATGTTTTAAAAATATGAAATAAATTCTAAAAATCTTTTGAAATGTTTTAAAAGAAATTTAAGTTGAAATGATGGATTTCTAAATGATATAAAAGTCGTTTTGAAGAATATAGCTTTTTGCAACACTTTTTGCAACGCTTTTGCAACATTTTTTAATAAATTATGAATTATGGATTTAAACTCAACAATCCTTTTTCAAATCTTTTATAGATATTTTCAAAAGAATAATTAAGTGTTTTAAATAATGATTAGGAAGTTTAATGAATCATTTCTAAAATGAAGATTAATAACTGAGTATGCAGAAAGGACTAGTACATTTGTCCTGCCCGTGAGATCTAAACGGTAAAACAAGGTGTGTAACTAAGGTTAGGGATGGAGCAATAGTGCCCTGAACTTACCTGGCCTTTGTTGTATTTTTTAATGAGCGATGGAACAGATCGAAAGGAAAACCCGGATGCTCTGAAAGGTCATATTAAGATTTTCCCAAAGTAAAAAGTAAAGAGTTTTCCAAAAGTTAAACAAGGATTTAAATAAAAGGGTTTTGGATTTGTTGTAATGATGTTTTATGTAACATCATTTTTAACCCATTTAAATGCGGATTTGGAAATAGAAAATCTTTATTAAAGGTTTCAACAAGATTTAGATAAGATGACTTGGTATTTCCTAAGACTAAAGTGGAAGTGTTAAATGAAAGATTTAAAACCCTCCAAGCTAATATTTTTTGAAATAAAACATATTTAAAACCCTTCATGATGTAGGACTACTTGCCACTAGTCTCTCGAGGTGAAATTTACCATATTTAGGGTGGTAGTAGTGCTCTGTTATGAAAATCTTCGATTTGCAAGAATATGATTTGAAGTTAAGAAAGAAATCTTTGATTAAGATTTAATTAATAATTTGAAAATTTCCTAAGAAAAAGATGAAATGATTTGGAATCATTCCAAGATTTAAGAAAGGTTTAAGAAAACTAAATGATTTGAGAAATGAGGCTTAATGCTTCCATATACTCTAAAAAGGATAAAGAAATGATTCAATGAATATATCTCTAAGAGATATCTTTGAATGAATAAAAAAATGAATGAAATTGATTGATGATTGTGATCATATACGAACTTAACATCTTTTTAATTGATGATTGGTTCGAAGGAACCAGGATCAGATTTTGTTAACTCCTATCCGAAAACCACTTCGAACCAATGTATACGGTCGAAAGTAAAGACATGTTGAAGATGATTATTATTAAAGACCGGAGATCTTCATAGCGGAAGGACTACTTATTGACATTCTCTGGGTCGCTACCAATATAAATACATTTATTATAGCAGTGATCCTATCGTGTATTGAAATCTTCTGATTGCAAGGAATACTCGCTACTAATGGTAGTAGGAGGAGTGTCTTCGGTTTCGCTCAGTCCCAGAACGAACTTGGATGGACGAGTGTCCGACCTTGCATTCTAAATCACAATGAGTGGTCTCTATATAATGTATATTAGTTGGTGGCGGAGAAGACACCTTCTCTTAGCTTAACACCCTTTCATGAGATAGTCGAGCTTAGGAAGTTATACATTTGAAGAAATCAGTCATGTGACTATGGAATGGCAATGTGGCATTCTATGTTAAATGTGCTTTGTGGAAGAATAAAGCGTGGCTTTGTGAAAAGCAAAGCGTGGCTTTGTTAAAATGAGTGTAGCCTCACGAGCGTCGCATCTTGGATATGATATGGGAACTTTGTAACATATTTCAAGTTTAGTATGACGAGGGTGGCGTATGATCCCTCAAGGTGACTGGCAGCGTATGATCTAGGTCACCAAGGTGTCCAGATGGGAGCCTTATTGTATGGTATAGTGGCGTGTGAGTCCTTGCATGAGATGCCACCGGATATCAAGAAGTGTGGCAATATAAGGAATAGTGGTGTGTGGGTCCTTGCACGAAAAACCACCAGATTCCGATTGCTATGCGTGGTTATCGAGGTTCCCTATCATGTTGGAAAATCCAACTCTAATACGAGCTTTTCAGTTTTAATTATAGTCCCAAAATAGCTGTAATGACTTGAAAACATTTCAACTACCCCTTTTGGTATCATATATTCCATTCGGTATATTCCGTTGATCTAGTCCGGATATATTCCCTTAGACTTAGTCCGGGTATTAATACCTTATTTGAAAAGTGTTTTCAAAATAATGTTATTGGAGATAATATCAAATGTTTTTATATGAAGTGTTTTGGTTATCATAAGGTTAAAAAACTCGTCAATATTTATGTGTGGGAGTGGACTTATGAGATACCCTTCTTTTCAAAGGTTTTGATAACATCATCATTTTAAATTTCGAGTATCTCACGCTTGTTTATCAAGCCTGATCTGGGTATTTTTAATACTCGGGTCAGATCCGAGTAGTTTCTGGTTTAGTTGAAGATGGTTGGAGTTTCCAGAGGAGAGCTAGAGATCTTCATCATCGTATGGACGTATTCTATTATCCGCTGCATCTATAGCATTTGTTTTGTTATTTTCAACATTTGTAAGGATAGAAGTTTTGAAACGACCCGCCATTTTGGACCATTCGCATCCGCACATGTCGGACTTGAATAATTCAAAATACCACGTTGTTAATTTAAGTTTGGCAAAACTGAACATATACAGTAAATAAATAATCATAGATCATAGACACAGAGTAATAAATGCAGCGGAAACAAAAGATAGTAGTTCATGAAGCTACTATATACATATTAGAGTTAAATAAGTTACAACAGAAGTCTCGAATACAATAGTCAAATACAAGAATCAGAATACAATCACTGGAATCAACTGGATATCTGGAAGCTGGATAGATAGCTGGATCTCCAAGTGAAGCTCCAACTCCAAAGGTGAGTCTCGAATACTGGTACACTCAGTCTGACCCGAGCGTAAAGCAAAACACAAAACACTCGAGTCAGGATTAACATTCTTATATCAATAAATCCAACTTAAGTGAAATAGCAACTAAAATACAAGTAACTCAAAGGATGTTTGGAATATCCATCCTTTAAGGATCCGTTAAACTATCTACTATGTAGTAGTGTACGATAAGTAGATAATGCCTATCAGTAATATAAAGTATCAAAATAGTGTTAAGGCGTTACCATTATCCCCCTTAACACATTTTATATAAGCGTTATAGTCTATACAGCACTATAAACTTCACCGTAAACTAGTGGGATATCAGGGAGTACTCCATAGGTATAACACAAAACAAATCGTTGTGGTCGCGTATAAAGGGATACAAGTATGACAAGGCACATGAGGCAATACCCAAGGTAGTGAAACTACCGTTTTACTGATCCGGACTGGTGAGAACGCATCGCCGCAGCGATCGCAACACCGAGAAACAACACTCCCAAAATCAAGGGTGCACCAATCGACAACATGTAATGAGTAGTTTTCGAAGAAGTGTGTCCGCTCGAGGTAGCTAACCCCCATTTGGCCCGGCACGGCTCCTGTTTTAGTCATTTCCAATTTGACACAAGTGTCAAGGCTATCCATTATCGTTCTCTTTCTTCAAATCCAGCAACGTCATCATTCCAACCACTTCATTCTGGATCACACTCCGTGTGTAGTTATTAAAGTGGTTTCGGTTTAGACAGTGAGTATGTCCCTAACCGATTCCGGTCTCTTTAATAACTTTCGTAATTATTACACCGATTGGTCGTTTAATATATTTCAAAACAAATCAAATTCAATTTCCATTAAAATTTGTAAATCAACATTTCATTTGTCTTTCTAAACCAATTTCCAAACTTTACGTTCAAAACTTCCAAATTCATAATTTCAAAATCTTATAATTCAATTCCAATTTCTATTTAAAACAATTCAAATATTGATTCAAGTTCGTAAATAAGTTTCATTCTAAAATCATTTAAATTAATTTAATTTAACATTCAAATCAATTTAAATTCATTAATCGATTTCATTCAATATTCATTAAGTAAATTTGTCATTCAACATAATTTCTATTTAACTTCCAATTCATTAAATCAATTACTTAAGTTCAACTTCCATATATCAAAACTTCAAATTGAATTAAATTAGATTCGACAAATCAACTCTTTAAATTACAAGTCTTACATTCATTTCAATAAATCACATTTTTATTTCTTGTTAAAGAAAATTCAATTTCACTTATTTATATACTTAGTTACAAATTTCAAATCTCAATTAATAAAGAAACTTAATTTCACTTATTCAAGAAGTTCAATTTTACTTAATAAAGAATTCAATTTTATTTAACTATTAAATAATTCGATTTTGTTTAATTATCAAATAATTTCAAAACTTAATTATTAACTAATTTCAAAACTTAATTATTAATAATTCCAAATTTAATTATTAAATAATAAATTTTAAAACAACATTCTTTCCACAACTATTATGTTAATATTTTGTTTCGGATTATTAAATATTAACATTTCCTTTCTTTAAAATTCAAACTCCAACTTCATTTCAAAACCTTATTGTTTATTCGAATAAAATCTTTATTTTATTTTAAATCAAATTATTTGACCAATCGGTTTTTATTTAATTTTCTATCCTAGGTCTAAGTTTAATTTGGGTATTTTTCATTTCAACCCAATTCCAATTCAATTCAAAATCAAAGCATAGCAAAGGGAACTTGCAGTGTGATAACTGGGATGGTGCCAAAGTAAATAAACAAGCAATAACAACAATCAATATCAATCCAATAATCAATTCAAATAATCCCGAAATAACCGTATTAATTCACATTGTTGTTTCTGCGAATTAATATAATTATTTCTAGAATCTACACTATCATTTCATGTAGATTAAAGATTATTACACTAATTATTCTATGCAATTCTACACTTGACATACATTATTCAATTTCATACTTCAGCAATTAATACAACATAAATTCAAATGGTTCAAGGGTAATTGACTATTTTCTACGTGTCAAATAATTAAACATTTAAGGGGTCATAGTATACAAATTTAACTAATCAAATTCAACACATATGTCAATTCAAAAATTTAACTATCCTACGTCAATTTCAATTGCATAATATTTATCACTTTATACATTACAATTTACATCCAATATAAATAACAAACAATCAATCGATTATCAACCAACGGGATTATCATCGTATAATTAACAGATAATGATGTCAGATGTCACAGGTGAACTGATACAGGTAATAACATATAAAACAAGGTAAATAACTAACAACAGCATATTTCAATTGTCGTTTCAATTGAAATCAAATTTAATAAATAAAAGAACATTAATCGTGAGTGATTGCTCACCTTTCGAGGCTAGACAGAACGAAGAAAAAGGGGGTGAATTACGAATCCACGGCAAAGTGAGACGGGCGCGAATTCAACGATTAAAGCTGATAGATAAGAATTGATGAACTGAATCAGAATCAGTTCGATATAAACAGAATATTTGTTATTTTAAAAAAAAAGTTTTTTATTGTATCCTTAAAACACATATATTAAACTCAACACATATACATCAAATAATTTGAGATAACGGTTTATATAGATATTCTATAAACAACTAACTGGCCAGCTTGCATCTATACTAACAGCTCAAACACATTTATTAAAAATCAATATAACCAATATAAATAAAATGTACAAACATCATAAGACTGGAAAGAGCATAAAACTCATGTACTTATATATATAAAAAAAATCAGTTTTTAAACATAAATATACTATTATATATATACGAAATATATAAGGCCATATATTCAAATAAACCCAGTATATACATTTCAAAATAAAAAAAACAAAACAAAGTGGATGAACATGTTTATATAAAACAAAGTGGATGAAACTATTATTGTATAACAGAACATTATAACCAATTTATATAAACAATCATATATATATTACTTGCTGCAAAATATAACATAAAACCGAGTAAGAGAAGTAACGTATATATATATATATATAACCATATAAAAATATTAAACAAAATATGATATAAATCAGATCATATAAAATTCTATTAAAGTTTACACAACCCGAAAATTAAACCAAAATATTGTTAAAATCTTATACACCCAGGTCTATATAGGCGAACTAACATTTATAATACCCAATATAATATGGACTAACATATATATTTTTACTGAACTTACAAAATCAGGAAATATATATATATATACCTTAAACACACATTCATATATAAGATCATATGTATAGATGCCTTACTTTAACTCAAATATAACTTGTATGTATTGCAACAACATATAATACTGGAATAAACACATTATATATCAACATTGTAACAGGTTTTATATAGTATAGCATGCAACTTTAAACTAGACCCATATACAACTTATACTAGACAGCGAAAATGATACAACACTCATATAAATTTAGGCATATAGAGACAACAGATCTTATGTAGAAAACTAATATAAAATCTTCATACTTCCAAACATATAATGGCTGTCATAAAATAACATATACTTTATAAAATCAGATCAACATAGAACTCTATACTATTCTATACTAAGCTATATTATATACAACTTTCAATATTGCCTTCGTACAATTATATATATATAACAGAATAGATATCAAACTTACAAAACTAAAGTATGGGCTTTAAAACATACACGCACGTGAATAGATAGACTTGCATATATATCTCAAGAGAATAAATGTTTGGCCGAGCCAAAGGAAGAATGGGTGGAGGAGAGAGGACGCGAGAAGAAGAGTAGTTGTCCAGGTGGTGATCGGTTGCGGAGGTCGTTGGGAAGGGAGAAGGAAGGAAGGAGACGTGCGGAGGTGATGGGATTGGGGTTGAGGTCGAGAGGGTTTGCTCACGGGGAGAAAAATGAAAAAAAAATGGAAGATGGTAGATGAAGAAAAAGGTAAAGGGAGGGGATAGGTTACAGAACTATTGAACATAACTCAAAGAATCGTAAGGCAAAGGAATGAATCAGTTATAAATTGGCACCGGGAAATAGCAACATCCAAAACTTTGAATTTTGAAATTATTTATGACAACCGGCTATTGGATTTGGCAGATAGTTTATTCCAATGAGACTGTTGAGTTTGAACGATTGAAAATAAAAGGCACAAAGAACCCCAAAAGTTAAAATTGGGTACCGGTACTATTAATCGTTTATCGATTTCGTCGAGTACTGAATTTTGAAACCCACAAACGAATATGCTGTGGAGGTCAGCATGATAAGACGATCAAAACGGTATAAAGATGTCAGTGGTTTGATTGGATTATAAAAATTCGAAATTTCTACTAGTGGAAAATGCAGCAAAACGTAGAAAAAATAAGATCGACGGAGCTACAGAAGTCCAAATTTGGAAAAACGAAAAATGACGTCTTGCTCAGAAGATGATTTATAATTTTTCTATATAAAAATATTTAGGTTTCGAAAATGTTTTATTTTCATCGCTTTTTAACTGATTAATTTGAAGTAAATTTACGCACGAAATAAACTTTCATATTTTCGGATGAAAATTTACCAGTTGCTATGTTTAACTAGACGCATTTCAAATATTAAATTTTTATTTCAAAATTTTATTGTTTACAATTCCTCAAATTTTAAATTAATAACGTGATTAAAAACAGTAAAATTTACGGGTCGTTACACTCTCCCCCACTCAAACCTTTTCGTCCCCGAAAAGGAAGGAGGTAGGAGAATAGAAACAACCAAAAGAAAATAGACTTGAATTACAAAATAAACAATAAATTTGGAGCATATAAATTTCAATTTATATTCAACAATTTGTTTTTAAATTCAAGGTTTTCATTAAATTGATTTGATTTCACATTTATTAATGTTAGGTACAAAAGGTTTCTTCCAAAATGAAATTCAATTTAAATTCAATTAATACCTCATTAAATTGATTTAATTTCAATTTATTAACTTTCAAAATAAAATTTTTATTTTATTAATCACATCTATTATTCAATTAACTCATTATTATATTTATTTCTATTAACCATTTTATAATTAAACTTTAAGTGTATAACATTTTTTTATACGCGCTCAAATTTATTTATAAAGACAATTTATATTGTATATTATCCAATTATCTTAAATTAACAATTTCAAAGATCATAAATTTGAATAGTTATTTATTATAATCATATTCTATTCGACAAATTCAATTCTTCTTTATTCCAAATTATTATTAAATTTAATCTAATTAATATATCCTATCACATAGATTAAGTATATTTACACTTATTATAACTACTCCGATTTATTTAAAATTTCTTTGGTATCATTTTCTACTGTATAATATTCCATTACATAGTTAACTTTTGAAAATTTAGGTAAGTTATATTCGAATGCAATAGAATATTATACAGGTAAAATTTTCCAATTCACTTATTTCCAGTTTAAATATTTATTCAAATTTTTGGTTTTATTGTATAATTATACTCGCCTTTTATCATAAATTTATGAATCAAATTTCCGACTAACTTCAAACTATTTAGAGATATATATATATATATATATATATATATTTATAGATATCAAATTAAATTTATAATCGCATATCAATATATATTATGAATCAAATCATACTTTAGAAATTCAAATCGATTTAAGTTCCAAACCAAACTGTAGCAAAGCTACGAATTGGTCTCTCCACTTCAAAACTCAAAAATGAATGTCGATGATGCGGCCGTCGTCACCGAAATTATTTTCCAACGACAAAAGAGAAGAGCTCTGATTAAACATCTAAAATTTCTTTGGAATGATTTCTATTTGAAAATATTTTAAATACTATACACTTTAAAACTTTCAGAACAAAGTTTGAAATCACCGGAAATTTAAATTCTCAGTTTCTTGATTCAAATTCATTACAATTTTCAAATAAATTATAAACCATGTTTTTATTTCAATTATTAATATATGAGACAAAAGCCAATGGTTTAGGTGACATATTTAAAATCCAAAATTATTTATTAACAAACAATTCAATTATCTATCAAAATTCAGAAAATCATACTTATATATATAATATAATTATTCAAAATTTAGTTCATTTACCAAATTTAAAAATAATATTGTAACGTCCCGATATTTTCAACCATTCGCATCCATTATAAGTGTATAGGTAGACACTCATGCCGGAGTTGAATTGCTCAAAATACCGCGTTGTAATTAAAATTTGGCAAAACTCAGTATATACAGTAAATAAAATAATTACAGATCACAGACACAGAGTAATATAAAATAATGCAGCGGAAACAAAGGATAGTAGTTCATGAAGCTACTATATATATATAACAGAGTTAAACAAAATACAACAGAGGTCTCGAATACAATAATCAAATACCAGATCTGAATACATCACTGGAATCAATAGAATAACCGAAAGCAGGATCGATAGATAGCTGGATCTCCAAGCGAAGCTCCAACTCCAAAGGTGAGTCTCAAATGCTGTATCACTCAGTCTGACCCGAGCGTAAAGCAAAACACAAAACACTCGAGTCAGGATTAACATTCTTATATAAATAAATCCAACTCAAGTGAAATATCAACTAAAATACAAGTAACTTAAAGGATGTTTGGGATAACCATCCTCTAAGGGTCCGTTAAACTATTTACTATGTAGTAATATACGCTATATACAGTAGTGTCTAAATAAGTAAAGTATAATCATATCGGAAAATAGCGTTAAGGGGATGGAGAACCTTAACGCGGTCGGATCTTAAAATCATAATCGTAGTAAAGCTCGGTATGGTAGGTGACACGGCACAACTAGGCAATGCCAGGGTAGATATACCAATTACGCACACGGACTGATGGATACGCATAGCAGCCACTACCGTTCCACCTCGAACAACATTCCCAATCGGAGGATGGCCATCTAGTCAAATCACAAGTAAGAGTATAATATCGAAGAAATGCGTCCGAGAAGAGGTGCTACCTCACTGGTCCGAGATCGCTCCTGTTTTAGCCACCTTATTGCCAACTCACGGGAGTTGGGTCCACGTAACATACCTTAAGAACGTCGCCACCATCCTACTTCATTCTGGAATCTCCACCGCGTACACGGTTGTCAAAGTGGTTTTCGGTATCGACAGAGAGTATGTCCATATCCGATCCCGGTCTCTTTGCCAACCAACCGTTATTATAACACCGTGGTCGTTTCAAAATAGTTTATACTTTAAACCAAAATCATTATCATTTCCAACCCAATTTAATACGATATCATTTCACTTCAAATATATCCATTTTCGAAATCATATTACTTTCCAAAGTTATAATGCTTTCAAAATCATAGTCTGGAAATCATAGTATTTTGGAAATCATAACACTTTTCTTTTAAACAGTTTAGATATTAAAATTTCGTTATAAAATAAATTAATTTCCTCAAATTTCACAAATCGATTCAAATTAACTCGAATTCCAAAAATTTAATTTAATCAAATCTCAAATCATTAGTTTCAACTCGATTCAGCTTCTAAATAAACCATTTCAATTTCGATTTCAAATACATATCTGAACCATAAATAAGTCATTTCAATTTTTTATATATTTCAAAGCTTTAAATATTCAACATTTCAAAACTAAATTCGATAAAATTTATATACATATCGGATTCCCTTTACAATTATTTAGTTTTGAAATATTAACTTAATCATTTCCATAATAATTGAATACAATTTAAATTTACAATTTAAATAGACCAAATATCTCATTTAAATATTTATACGTTGAAATATCCATTTAAGTCACCTTTTCAAATTTCAAGTTGTAAATCACTTCTTTAAATTTCAAATTCAATACATTTTATATCAAACTTATTTAAGTATAATTCTTAAATAAATATAATTCCAATCAATTTCAAATCATTATAAATTCTATATTTGAAATTATAGATATTAAATAAATACTTAAACATATTATTTATCAACTTTATTAAATCAACTTTAATAAATCTTTAAAATCAATATTTATCAAAACCATATATTTCTTTTCAAAACCAAAGAAATCATTTTCAAAACATTTATATATAGACCAACGGTGCCTGTATATAATTTTCTATCCTATGGTCAAGTGATATGGATATTTATCATTTCAATCCGCAATTTAAAACATATTCGGGTATATATCTTTTCAACCCGAAATCCCAAATTCAATTCAATTGAAAATCGCTTGGGTTTATCATTTCAACCCATAACGATTTTCTCCTATTCTACAGATCGTTCGGGTATGTATCATTTCAACCCATAGTGATTTTATACTAACAGGGAACTTGCAGAGTGATAACAGATATGATAATAAAATAACAACAGAAACAGACATATATCAACAATATAAATACATATAATGGTGTCAGATGTCACAGGTGAACAGATACAGTTAATGACATATGTATATAACAATGTGAACAACTAACAGCAGCATGTTTCAATTGACGTTTCAATTGAAATTAAATCTAATAAATATAAGAATATTAATCGTGAGTGATTGCTCACCTTTCGAGGTTAGAGAGAATAGACAACACAACAGGCTACGATTGGAATTGCAAAATTTACCCAATCCAAATGATGATTTCCAACACAAAGGAAGATTGGCACGAATTTGACGAATATAGCTGATAACGGAAATTGATGAAAATGGATCAGATCAGTTTTGATATAAACTGGAAATATAAACATTATAAAAAAAATTCAATATTTTAATTTAAGACAAATATTAAAATAAAAATAAAAAAATTTAAAAAAATCACTATTCTTAAAACTCAAATAACAAGAATCAAAGGTATAAATATATATTATACTAAAGACCAATACTTACGTTTAATATTATTTTTTTTTCAAAACCAATATAAATTTACCTAAATATACAACAAACATTTACTTAAACAGTCATGCTATAACAAACATACGAAACTGATATCTATGAGCCCAGAAACTTGTAATACTCAACCCATAATAAAATTACAGTGCAAGGTATATATACGTATCAAAAATCAACCTCCATATATCTATATATCAGAATACAGAAGAACAGATGCTGACTAGTATATATATAATATACAAAAACAATATCTATTCAAAAATCAAAATAACATACTTTGCTGTACTAAACTTTGGCTCAAACAACTCACATAAACTCATATATATACCACTATATATACATATATGTATAACTCATGTTTAATTATATTTTTAAATCATTAAAATCAATATATACTCAAAGCTCTTATGTAGACCTACGTACAGAATATACTAGGAATATAAATGAAGTTGTTATTTATTCAAAAATTATAAACTCTATACTTAAACCTTATGTACTGCTAACAAAAGGATATATACCCATATATGCGTAGGAAACCACCAAAAATCTGAACATATGTGAACAACAACTTGTGTATCCATTTATATGCAATATAGACCTGTGTATAACATAACAATCACTTATACAACTTTTATATATCAACATATGCATATCTATTTTCTTCCCTTCAAATCTATAAACTGGAAACACATAACAGTATACACGAAACAGCTAAAACTATCCCAACATACAATATAAACTTTGTAAGCTATTACTTTTTAAAAACTATACATATATATATACACTAACTGTAACACTGTATAACTTTGTATTATAACTATCAAATTAATTATAACAATGAATATACAAACTAATGTATACCTTATAATATAATAACAAAACCGACATATATATATAAATCTTACAAACATATATTTATATGTACATGACATCATAACCGAAATCAACAAGCCAAATATATATATATATAAGCAATACGATAAAATATTTATGTAAATATACTATTTATAAGTAACAACTGTAAACCTTACAAGATTGTAACCAACCAATTATACAACTTATACATGTATATATAATCAGACATATAGCTATATATATATATGTGTAAACAACATCTTATATAAACTTATACAGCTGAACTATAGATATTATATATATATACAGCCAAAAGATAAATATATAACAACTAATATAGATCTTTACCTATATATATACAAACGGCAGAAGCACAGGAGGTTGCTCGGCAGCTATTGTGTGATGCACGAGGTTGCGAAGATGAGAGGGTGGAAGAAAATGGCACGGCAGACTATGGCGGAGGAGCAGAGGAAGGAGGAACCACGGTGGATGGAAGGAGGCGGATCTGGGAACCGAGATAGGGTGGCGGCACGAAGGCTTCGGCCAAGGGAATACAACCGGTGGTGCGGAAGAGACGATCAGACAGGTGGGGTTGGGTGATGGCTGGGCTGCAAGGCGAAGGGAATCGGGGTTAGCAGGGTTTAGTAGGTGCTGCTTGCGGATCTGGTGAGTGCTACGTGATGGTGGCGGGTTTGATGGTAGCACGGAGGCGAAACCATGGTGAGAAGATGAGGCATGAAGGCACGAGTGGAAGGAAGTTGTAGCGAGGATGGGCGAGAGAGAGTGGAAGCGTTTCTCGGTAAACAAAAGCAGGCCAAGTGGTCTACAACATCTATAATTAAGAGAAAATATCCCACACGTAACCATTCAAAGGAAAGAAATGGTCAGAAAAAAAAAAAAAAAAACTGGAAATGAAAGGCAAAATTATCGGAAAAGAATTTGAACGAACAAAATGTATGAACCAAAACACACTTTATTGAAAGGGTAAAATGTCAGAGAATATCAAAAGCTAATAACCAATGGTTATATAAATTTTTTAGCCGTTGGGCAAATGAATGGGCACAAAAGTTTGAAGACCCGAAACTAGTACCGCTACGATAATCGTTTTACTGATTTCGTGGCGTACCTGATCCCGAAATATACAAATGAATATACTATGGAGATCAGCATGACGAGACGATCAAAACGGTATACAGATGTCAGTGGTACGACCATCCGATCAAAGTCGATAACCGGTACCAGAAATGCTGCTATTCTAACCGAATTAAGATAAACAGAGCAACAGAAGTCCAAATTTGACGAAACGAAAAATGACGTCTCGCTCAGAAGATGATTTACAAATTTTCTATGTAAAAATATTTAGGTTTGAAAAACATTTTATTATCACCTATTTTTAACTGATTAAATTGAAGTAAATTTACGTGCGAAATAAATTTTCATATTTTCGGACGAAAATTTACCAGTTGCTATGTTTAATTAGACGTATTCCAAATATCAAATTTATATTTCAAAATTTTATCGTTTAAAATTTCACAAAATTTAACTAATTACGTTATTTAACAGTCAAAATTTACGGGCCGTTACACTCTCCCCCACTCAAAACTTTTCGTCCCCGAAAAGGAAGGAGGTAGGGGAATAGAAACAACCAGAAAGAAAACAGCTTTGAAACAAAATAAACAACAAAATTTTAAAACTATACAAGATTCAAATTAAACTAATTAATATCCAACCTTTTGGTTAAATCCCTTAGAGTTCACCTAAATTATATCAAATCCAATTATTCCTAAATTTATTATCTTATTATCTAGTCATCCTCAATTAACAATTTCTAAGTCATCAAATTTGTATAATCATTTATTATACTCATGTTTTATTCAAAAAAATTAAATTCTTTTATTCCAAATTATTATTAAGTTAATTTCACTTAATATATCTTATCACATATATTTAAACCATATAAATTTCGATTTAAATTAACTTATATTCAATAATTGATTTTAAATTCAAGGTATTTCCATACTTTAATTAAATTTCAATTTATTAATTCCTTCAAAACAAATTTATTTGTCTCATCTTATAATCCACTTAACTTATAATTCTATTTATTTCAATTGATATTTATAACTAAATTTTAAGTGTATAACATTTATTATAACTACTCAAATTTTACTTATAAATTTCATTATATTGTATATTATCCAATTACACTTTTAACTTCTGAAATTTTAGGTAAGTTATGCTAAGATGTAATTGAGTATTATACAAATAGGATTTTACAATTCAGTTATTCCTAGTTAACTATTTATCCAAGAATTTTGACTTTAGTTTATAATTGAAATCATCTTTAATCTGAAATTTAAGAATTTAAATCTCCGATTTACTTCAAACAATTTAGAGATATATATAATATATTTATATCAAATCAAATTTAAATTTAAAAATCAGATACCTGTACATATATATACATTAAATTATACTAAAGAAATTCAAATTGAATATATATATATAAAAAAAAAAAAAATTTCAAAACAAAACCATAGCAAAGCTACAGAATGGTTTCTCCTCTTCGAAACTCGAAAATGAATGTCGATGATGCGGCCGTCATTACCGAAATTATTTTCCAGCGACAAAGAGAAGAGTACTAATTTAAACATTTAAAATTCTTTGAAAACCATGCATTTTATTCGAAAATACTTTAAATACTATACATTTTAAGACTTTAAAACAAAGTTTGAAATCACCAGAAATTTAATTCTTAAATTTCTCAATTTAAATCCATTTCAATTCCAATAAATTCAAAACAGTTATCATTTTGCAATAGTCAATGATTTACAAACAATAACATCAAAATCAAATATTATCATTTTCAACCACCAAATTATTTAACTTTTAATTCCAGAATAATTTCTTATATATTTATAATATAATCATACCAATTTATTTCATTTATCAAATTTGAAAAATTTTTTTTTTTTTTTTTTTTTTGTGTTAGTTTGCTCTGTTCAAGTGTTTTGGAAATCCTATCGATAGCGTTGATCAGACGAATCGATCGAAAATCCAAACCAACATCAACAACTCAAACAACACAATATAAACATAAACTATTTTGTATTAATTACAAATACACTCCCTCACACGATGATTCCAGAATTTGATTCCAACACAAGGATAGAGATCCAAATATAGAGGGACTCTAATCAAAGAGAATTCTAATCTAAAATAGATTGGCTCGAAACGAAGGTTAGATGATTGCATTTCAACAGGAAGATGGATAAAGTTGTATAAATCGCGGGCAACCTTAACCGGGTCAACCGTGACTTCATAGATAAGATCGATGTAGAATTCTGAAACAAATCGACATTCGATTACCAAAGGTAGAATTTGGGTATAATATAAGATAGCAGCATTGTAAACCGAGGATATAGAAATCTCCGGTGAATCAATACCGATTATAAAGGAGTTTCACCCCAGTACAAATTATTCGAAGATTGGCGAGGCCACCGAATTATTATAGAGATCGTTCGAAGTGAAGTTATGGGATATTCCAGAATCAAAAGACACGAATAGGGGAGACACGAATGGACTTTGGAACCGAAGTGAACGTTCCAAAATTCAAAGGAACCGAGTCAAAGAAGAAGGAATTCAAGCTCGAACGAAAATGATTCTGTAATTGAATTTACTCTATATGCTGAGTTTTGCCTAAAACCAGAGCTCTGATACCACATGTAACGTCCCGATATTTTCAACCATTCGCATCCATTATAAGTGTATAGGTAGACACTCATGCCGGAGTTGAATTGCTCAAAATACCGCGTTGTAATTAAAATTTGGCAAAACTCAGTATATACAGTAAATAAAATAATTACAGATCACAGACACAGAGTAATATAAAATAATGCAGCGGAAACAAAGGATAGTAGTTCATGAAGCTACTATATATATATAACAGAGTTAAACAAAATACAACAGAGGTCTCGAATACAATAATCAAATACCAGATCTGAATACATCACTGGAATCAATAGAATAACCGAAAGCAGGATCGATAGATAGCTGGATCTCCAAGCGAAGCTCCAACTCCAAAGGTGAGTCTCAAATGCTGTATCACTCAGTCTGACCCGAGCGTAAAGCAAAACACAAAACACTCGAGTCAGGATTAACATTCTTATATAAATAAATCCAACTCAAGTGAAATATCAACTAAAATACAAGTAACTTAAAGGATGTTTGGGATAACCATCCTCTAAGGGTCCGTTAAACTATTTACTATGTAGTAATATACGCTATATACAGTAGTGTCTAAATAAGTAAAGTATAATCATATCGGAAAATAGCGTTAAGGGGATGGAGAACCTTAACGCGGTCGGATCTTAAAATCATAATCGTAGTAAAGCTCGGTATGGTAGGTGACACGGCACAACTAGGCAATGCCAGGGTAGATATACCAATTACGCACACGGACTGATGGATACGCATAGCAGCCACTACCGTTCCACCTCGAACAACATTCCCAATCGGAGGATGGCCATCTAGTCAAATCACAAGTAAGAGTATAATATCGAAGAAATGCGTCCGAGAAGAGGTGCTACCTCACTGGTCCGAGATCGCTCCTGTTTTAGCCACCTTATTGCCAACTCACGGGAGTTGGGTCCACGTAACATACCTTAAGAACGTCGCCACCATCCTACTTCATTCTGGAATCTCCACCGCGTACACGGTTGTCAAAGTGGTTTTCGGTATCGACAGAGAGTATGTCCATATCCGATCCCGGTCTCTTTGCCAACCAACCGTTATTATAACACCGTGGTCGTTTCAAAATAGTTTATACTTTAAACCAAAATCATTATCATTTCCAACCCAATTTAATACGATATCATTTCACTTCAAATATATCCATTTTCGAAATCATATTACTTTCCAAAGTTATAATGCTTTCAAAATCATAGTCTGGAAATCATAGTATTTTGGAAATCATAACACTTTTCTTTTAAACAGTTTAGATATTAAAATTTCGTTATAAAATAAATTAATTTCCTCAAATTTCACAAATCGATTCAAATTAACTCGAATTCCAAAAATTTAATTTAATCAAATCTCAAATCATTAGTTTCAACTCGATTCAGCTTCTAAATAAACCATTTCAATTTCGATTTCAAATACATATCTGAACCATAAATAAGTCATTTCAATTTTTTATATATTTCAAAGCTTTAAATATTCAACATTTCAAAACTAAATTCGATAAAATTTATATACATATCGGATTCCCTTTACAATTATTTAGTTTTGAAATATTAACTTAATCATTTCCATAATAATTGAATACAATTTAAATTTACAATTTAAATAGACCAAATATCTCATTTAAATATTTATACGTTGAAATATCCATTTAAGTCACCTTTTCAAATTTCAAGTTGTAAATCACTTCTTTAAATTTCAAATTCAATACATTTTATATCAAACTTATTTAAGTATAATTCTTAAATAAATATAATTCCAATCAATTTCAAATCATTATAAATTCTATATTTGAAATTATAGATATTAAATAAATACTTAAACATATTATTTATCAACTTTATTAAATCAACTTTAATAAATCTTTAAAATCAATATTTATCAAAACCATATATTTCTTTTCAAAACCAAAGAAATCATTTTCAAAACATTTATATATAGACCAACGGTGCCTGTATATAATTTTCTATCCTATGGTCAAGTGATATGGATATTTATCATTTCAATCCGCAATTTAAAACATATTCGGGTATATATCTTTTCAACCCGAAATCCCAAATTCAATTCAATTGAAAATCGCTTGGGTTTATCATTTCAACCCATAACGATTTTCTCCTATTCTACAGATCGTTCGGGTATGTATCATTTCAACCCATAGTGATTTTATACTAACAGGGAACTTGCAGAGTGATAACAGATATGATAATAAAATAACAACAGAAACAGACATATATCAACAATATAAATACATATAATGGTGTCAGATGTCACAGGTGAACAGATACAGTTAATGACATATGTATATAACAATGTGAACAACTAACAGCAGCATGTTTCAATTGACGTTTCAATTGAAATTAAATCTAATAAATATAAGAATATTAATCGTGAGTGATTGCTCACCTTTCGAGGTTAGAGAGAATAGACAACACAACAGGCTACGATTGGAATTGCAAAATTTACCCAATCCAAATGATGATTTCCAACACAAAGGAAGATTGGCACGAATTTGACGAATATAGCTGATAACGGAAATTGATGAAAATGGATCAGATCAGTTTTGATATAAACTGGAAATATAAACATTATAAAAAAAATTCAATATTTTAATTTAAGACAAATATTAAAATAAAAATAAAAAAATTTAAAAAAATCACTATTCTTAAAACTCAAATAACAAGAATCAAAGGTATAAATATATATTATACTAAAGACCAATACTTACGTTTAATATTATTTTTTTTTTCAAAACCAATATAAATTTACCTAAATATACAACAAACATTTACTTAAACAGTCATGCTATAACAAACATACGAAACTGATATCTATGAGCCCAGAAACTTGTAATACTCAACCCATAATAAAATTACAGTGCAAGGTATATATACGTATCAAAAATCAACCTCCATATATCTATATATCAGAATACAGAAGAACAGATGCTGACTAGTATATATATAATATACAAAAACAATATCTATTCAAAAATCAAAATAACATACTTTGCTGTACTAAACTTTGGCTCAAACAACTCACATAAACTCATATATATACCACTATATATACATATATGTATAACTCATGTTTAATTATATTTTTAAATCATTAAAATCAATATATACTCAAAGCTCTTATGTAGACCTACGTACAGAATATACTAGGAATATAAATGAAGTTGTTATTTATTCAAAAATTATAAACTCTATACTTAAACCTTATGTACTGCTAACAAAAGGATATATACCCATATATGCGTAGGAAACCACCAAAAATCTGAACATATGTGAACAACAACTTGTGTATCCATTTATATGCAATATAGACCTGTGTATAACATAACAATCACTTATACAACTTTTATATATCAACATATGCATATCTATTTTCTTCCCTTCAAATCTATAAACTGGAAACACATAACAGTATACACGAAACAGCTAAAACTATCCCAACATACAATATAAACTTTGTAAGCTATTACTTTTTAAAAACTATACATATATATATACACTAACTGTAACACTGTATAACTTTGTATTATAACTATCAAATTAATTATAACAATGAATATACAAACTAATGTATACCTTATAATATAATAACAAAACCGACATATATATATAAATCTTACAAACATATATTTATATGTACATGACATCATAACCGAAATCAACAAGCCAAATATATATATATATAAGCAATACGATAAAATATTTATGTAAATATACTATTTATAAGTAACAACTGTAAACCTTACAAGATTGTAACCAACCAATTATACAACTTATACATGTATATATAATCAGACATATAGCTATATATATATATGTGTAAACAACATCTTATATAAACTTATACAGCTGAACTATAGATATTATATATATATACAGCCAAAAGATAAATATATAACAACTAATATAGATCTTTACCTATATATATACAAACGGCAGAAGCACAGGAGGTTGCTCGGCAGCTATTGTGTGATGCACGAGGTTGCGAAGATGAGAGGGTGGAAGAAAATGGCACGGCAGACTATGGCGGAGGAGCAGAGGAAGGAGGAACCACGGTGGATGGAAGGAGGCGGATCTGGGAACCGAGATAGGGTGGCGGCACGAAGGCTTCGGCCAAGGGAATACAACCGGTGGTGCGGAAGAGACGATCAGACAGGTGGGGTTGGGTGATGGCTGGGCTGCAAGGCGAAGGGAATCGGGGTTAGCAGGGTTTAGTAGGTGCTGCTTGCGGATCTGGTGAGTGCTACGTGATGGTGGCGGGTTTGATGGTAGCACGGAGGCGAAACCATGGTGAGAAGATGAGGCATGAAGGCACGAGTGGAAGGAAGTTGTAGCGAGGATGGGCGAGAGAGAGTGGAAGCGTTTCTCGGTAAACAAAAGCAGGCCAAGTGGTCTACAACATCTATAATTAAGAGAAAATATCCCACACGTAACCATTCAAAGGAAAGAAATGGTCAGAAAAAAAAAAAAAAAAAACTGGAAATGAAAGGCAAAATTATCGGAAAAGAATTTGAACGAACAAAATGTATGAACCAAAACACACTTTATTGAAAGGGTAAAATGTCAGAGAATATCAAAAGCTAATAACCAATGGTTATATAAATTTTTTAGCCGTTGGGCAAATGAATGGGCACAAAAGTTTGAAGACCCGAAACTAGTACCGCTACGATAATCGTTTTACTGATTTCGTGGCGTACCTGATCCCGAAATATACAAATGAATATACTATGGAGATCAGCATGACGAGACGATCAAAACGGTATACAGATGTCAGTGGTACGACCATCCGATCAAAGTCGATAACCGGTACCAGAAATGCTGCTATTCTAACCGAATTAAGATAAACAGAGCAACAGAAGTCCAAATTTGACGAAACGAAAAATGACGTCTCGCTCAGAAGATGATTTACAAATTTTCTATGTAAAAATATTTAGGTTTGAAAAACATTTTATTATCACCTATTTTTAACTGATTAAATTGAAGTAAATTTACGTGCGAAATAAATTTTCATATTTTCGGACGAAAATTTACCAGTTGCTATGTTTAATTAGACGTATTCCAAATATCAAATTTATATTTCAAAATTTTATCGTTTAAAATTTCACAAAATTTAACTAATTACGTTATTTAACAGTCAAAATTTACGGGCCGTTACAAATATTGTGTCAGTTTGCTCTGTTCAAGCGTTTTGGAAATTCTATCGATAGCGTTGATCAGACGAATCGATCGAAAACCCAAATCAACATCAACAACTCAAACAACACAATATATCTAAACATTTTAATATTAATTCACAATACAATTCCTCGCTCGACGATACAAGAATAGATTTCAAAACAAGAAAAAGATTCAAATTTGATAGACTCAAATCAAAGAGAATTTTGATTCGAAGATATGTTCGAAACAAAGATAAGATGATGAAATAACGAAATAGAAAGATGGATAAGTTTATATAAATTTCGGGCGACCTTAACCGGGTCAACCATGACTTTAAGAATAAGATCGATGTGGAATTCCGAGGCAAATCTACATTGATCTCAAGAGATGGAATTCGGCATAACCAAAGATGTCAGCATCTAAACTGAGGATATATAAATCTCCGGTGAATCGATGCTATCGTAAAAGAGTTTTACCCTTTTACAAATCAATTTGAGATTGGCGGGACCGCTAACTCATTATAAAGATCATTCGAAGTAGAGTTATGTGATACTCCAGAATTCAAAAGAATACGAATAGTGAGGGACAAGAATGAATTTCGGAACCGTAGGGAATGTTCCAAAATTCAAAGGAATCAAGTCAAAAGGAAGAGATTGAAACTCGAATGAGAGTGATTCTTTAAATACATTTACCCTATATGCTAAGTTTTGCCTAGAGCTACCAAAGCTCTGATACCAACTGAAACGACCCGCCATTTTGGACCATTCGCATCCGCACATGTCGGACTTGAATAATTCAAAATACCGCGTTGTTAATTTAAATTTGGCAAAACTGAACATATACAGTAAATAAATAATCATAGATCACAGACACAGAGTAATAAATGCAGCGGAAACAAAAGATAGTAGTTCATGAAGCTACTATATACATATCAGAGTTAAATAAGTTACAGCAGAAGTCTCGAATACAATAGTCAAATACAAGAATCAGAATACAATCACTGGAATCAACTGGATATCTGGAAGCTGGATAGATAGCTAGATCTCCAAGCGAAGCTCCAACTCCAAAGGTGAGTCTCGAATACTGGTACACTCAGTCTGACCCGAGCGTAAAGCAAAACACAAAACACTCGAGTCATGATTAACATTCTTATATCAATAAATCCAACTTAAGTGAAATAGCAACTGAAATACAAGTAACTCAAAGGATGTTTGGAATATCCATCCTTTAAGGATCCGTTAAACTATCTACTATGTAGTAGTGTATGATAAGTAGATAATGCCTATCAGTAATATAAAGTATCAAAATAGTGTTAAGGCGTTACCATTATCCCCCTTAACACATTTTATATAAGCGTTATAGTCTATACAGCACTGTAAACTCCACCGTAAACTAGTGGGATATCAGGGTGTACTCCATAGGTATAACACAAAACAAATCGTAGTGGTCGCGTATAAAGGGATACAAGTATGACAAGGCACATGAGGCAATACCCAAGGTAGTGAAACTACAGTTTTCCTGATCCGGACTGGTGAGAACGCATCGCCACAGTGATCGCAACACCGCGAAACAACACTCCCAAAATCAAGGGTGCACCAATCGACAACAAGTAATGAGTAGTTTTCGAAGAAGTGTGTCCGATCGAGGTAGCTAACCCCCATTTGGCCCGGCACGGCTCCTGTTTTAGACATTTCCAATTTGACACAAGTGTCAAGGCTATCCATTATCGTTCTCTTTCTTCAAATCCAGCAACGTCATCATTCCAACCACTTCATTCTGGATCACACTCCGCATATAGTTATTAAATTGGTTTTCGGTTTAGACAGTGAGTATGTCCCTAACCGATTCCGGTCTCTCTAATAACTTTCGTAATTATTACACCGATTGGTCGTTTTATATATTTCAAAACAAATCAAATTCAATTTCCATTAAAATTTGTAAATTAAAATTTCATTTGTCTTTCTAAACCAATTTCCAAACTTTACGTTCAAAACTTCCAAATTCAAAATTTCAAAATCTTATAATTCAATTCCAATTTCTATTTAAAACAATTCAAATATTGATTCAAGTTCGTAAATAAGTTTCATTCTAAAATCATTTAAATTAATATAATTTAACATTCAAATCAATTTAAATTCATTAATCGATTTCATTCAATATTCATTAAGTAAATTTGTCATTCAACATAATTTCTATTTAACTTCCAATTCATTAAATCAATTACTTAAGTTCAACTTCCATATATCAAAACTTCAAATTGAATTAAATTAGATTCGACAAATCAACTCTTTAAATTACAAGTCTTACATTCATTTCAATAAATCACATTTTTATCTTGTTAAAGAAAATTTAATTTCACTTATTTATATACTTAGTTACAAATTTCAAATCTCAATTAATAAAGAAACTTAATTTCACTTATTCAAGAAGTTCAATTTTACTTAATAAAGAATTCAATTTTATTTAACTATTAAATAATTCGATTTTGTTCAATTATCAAATAATTTCAAAACTTAATTATTAACTAATTTCAAAACTTAATTATTAATAATTCCATATTTAATTATTAAATAATAAATTTTAAAACAACATTCTTTCCACAACTATTATGTTAATATTTTGTTTTGGATTATTAAATATTAACATTTCCTTTCTTTAAAATTCAAACTCCAACTTCATTTCAAAACCTTACTGTTTATTCGAATAAAATCTTTATTTTATTTTAAATCAAATTATTTGACCAATCGGTTTTTATTTAATTTTCTATCCTAGGTCAAAGTTTAATTTGGGTATTTATCATTTCAACCCGATTCCAAATCAATTCAAAATCAAAGCATAGCAAAGGGAACTTGCAGTGTGATAACTGGGATGGTACCAAAGTAAATAAACAAGCAATAACAACAATCAATATCAATCCAATAATCAATTCAAATAATCCCAAAATAACCGTATTAATTCACATTGTTGTTTGTGCGAATTAATATAATTATTTCTAGAATCTACACTATCATTTCATGTAGATTAAAGATTATTACACTAATTATTCTTTGCAATTCTACACTTGACATATATTATTCAATTTCATACTTCAGCAATTAATACAACATAAATTCAAATGGTTCAAGGGTAATTAACTATTTTCTACGTGTCAAATAATTAAACATTTAAGGGGTCATATTATACAAATTTAACTAATCAAATTCAACACATATGTCAATTCAAAAATTTAACTATCCTACATCAATTTCAATTGCATAATATTTATCACTTTATACATTACAATTTACATCCAATATAAACAACAAACAATCAATCGATTATCAACCAACGCGATTATCATCGTATAATTAACAGATAATGATGTCAGATGTCACAGGTGAACTGATACAGGTAATAACATATAAAACAGGGTAAATAACTAACAACAGCATATTTCAATTGGCGTTTCAATTGAAATCAAATTTAATAAATAAAAGAACATTAATCGTGAGTGATTGCTCACCTTTCGAGGCTAGACAGAACGAAGAAAAAGGGGGTGAATTACGAATCCACGGCAAAGTGAGACGGGCGCGAATTCAACGATCAAAGCTGATAGATAAGAATTGTTGAACTGAATCAGAATCAGTTCGATATAAACAGAATATTTGTTATTTTAAAAACAAAAGTTTTTTATTGTATCCTTAAAACACATATATTAAACTCAACACATATACATCAAATAATTTGAGATAACGGTTTATATAGATATTCTATAAACAACTAACTGTCAGGCTTGCATCTATACTAACAGCTCAAACACATTTATTAAAAATCAATATAACCAATATAAATAAAATATACAAACATCATAAGACTGGAAAGAGCATAAAACTCATGTACTTATAACATAAAACTGAGTAAGAGAAGTAACGTATATATATATATATAACCATATAAAAATATTAAACAAAATATGATATAAATCAGATCATATAAAATTCTATTAAAGTTTACACAACCCGAAAATTAAACCAAAATATTGTTAAAATCTTATACACCCAGGTCTATATAGGCGAACTAACATTTATAATACCCAATATAATATGGACTAACATATATATTTTTACTGAACTTACAAAATCAGGAAATATATATATATATATATACCTTAAACACACATTCATATATAAGATCATACGTATAGATGCCTTACTTTAACTCAAATATAACTTGTATGTATTGCAACAACATATAATACTGGAATAAACACATTATATATCAACATTGTAACAGGCTTTATATAGTATAGCATGCAACTTTAAACTAGAACCATATACAACTTATACTAGACAGCGAAAATGATACAACACTCATATAAATTTAGGCATATAGAGACAACAGATCTTATGTAGAAAACTAATATAAAATCTTCATACTTCCAAACATATAATGGCTGTCATAAAATAACATATACTTTATAAAATCAGATCAACATAGAACTCTATACCGTTCTATACTAAGCTATATTATATACAACTTTCAATATTGCCTTCGTACAATTATATATATAAAACAGAATAGATATCAAACTTACAAAACTAAAGTATGGGCTTTAAAACATACACGCACGTGAATAGATAGACTTACATATATATCTCAAGAGAATTAATGTTTGGCCGAGCCAAAGTAATAATGGGTGGAGGAGAGAGGACGCGAGAAGAAGAGCAGTTGTCCAGGTGGTGATCGGTTGCGGAGGCCGTTGGGAAGGGAGAAGGAAGGAAGGAGACGTGCGGAGGTGACGGGATTGGGGATGAGGTCGAGAGGGTTTGCTCACGGGGAGAAAAATGAAAAAAAATGGAAGATGGCAGATGAAGAAAAAGGTAAAGGGAGGGGATAGGTTACAGAACTATTGAACATAACTCAAAGAATCGTAAGGCAAAGGAATGAACCGGTTATAAATTGGCACCGGGAAATAGCAACATCCAAAACTTTGAATTTTGAAATTATTTATGACAACTGGCTATTGGATTTGGCAGATAGTAAATGCCAATGAGACTGTTGAGTTTGAACGATTGAAAATAGAAGGCACAAAGAACCCCAAAAGTTAAAATTGGGTACCGGTACTATTAATCGCTTTATCGATTTCGTCGAGTACTGAATTTTGAAACCCACAAACGAATATGCTATGGAGGTCAGCATGATAAGACGATCAAAACGGTATAAAGATGTCAGTGGTTTGATTGGATTATAAAAATTCGAAATTTCTACTAGTGGAAAATGCAGCAAAACATAGAAAAAATAAGATCGACGGAGCTACAGAAGTCCAAATTTGGAAAAACGAAAAATGACGTCTTGCTCAGAAGATGATTTAGAATTTTTCTATATAAAAATATTTAGGTTTCG
Source organism: Allium fistulosum (assembly GCA_030737815.1). Classification (NCBI taxonomy): domain Eukaryota; kingdom Viridiplantae; phylum Streptophyta; class Magnoliopsida; order Asparagales; family Amaryllidaceae; genus Allium; species Allium fistulosum. The sequence goes on from CM060905.1 coordinate 290,704,705, forward strand.
AAAATGTTTTATTTTCATCGCTTTTTAACTGATTAATTTGAAGTAAATTTACGCACGAAATAAACTTTCATATTTTCGGACGAAAATTTACCAGTTGCTATGTTTAACTAGACGCATTTCAAATATTAAATTTTTATTTCAAAATTTTATTGTTTACAATACCTCAAATTTTAAATTAATAACGTGATTAAAAACAGTAAAATTTACGGGTCGTTACACTCTCCCCCACTCAAAACTTTTGGTCCCCGAAAAGGAAGGAGGTAGGAGAATAGAAACAACCAGAAGAAAATAGACTAGAATTACAAAATAAACAATAAATTTGGAGCATATAAATTTCAATTTATATTCAACAATTTGTTTTTAAATTCAAGGTTTTCATTAAATTGATTTGATTTCACATTTATTAATGTTAGGTACAAAAGGTTTCTTCCAAAATGAAATTCAATTTAAATTCAATTAATACCTCATTAAATTGATTTAATTTCAATTTATTAACTTTCAAAACAAAATTTTTATTTTATTAATCACATCTATTATTCAATTAACTCATTATTATATTTATTTCTATTAACCATTTTATAATTAAACTTTAAGTGTATAACATTTTTTTTATACGCACTCAAATTTATTTATAAAGACAATTTATATTGTATATTATCCAATTATCTTAAATTAACAATTTCAAAGATCATAAATTTGAATAGTCATTTATTATAATCATATTCTATTCGACAAATTCAATTCTTCTTTATTCCAAATTATTATTAAATTTAATCTAATTAATATATCTTATCACATAGACTAAGTATATTTACACTTATTATAACTACTCTGATTTATTTAAAATTTCTTTGGTATCATTTTCTACTTTATAATATTCCATTACATAGTTAACTTTTGAAAATTTAGGTAAGTTATATTCGAATGCAATAGAATATTATACAAGTAAAATTTTCCAATTCACTTATTTCCAGTTTAAATATTTATTCAAATTTTTGGTTTTATTGTATAATTATACTCGCCTTTTATCATAAATTTATGAATCAAATTTCCGACTAACTTCAAACTATTTAGAGATATATATATATATATATATATATATATATATATATATATATATTTATAGATATCAAATTAAATTTATAATCGCATATCAATATATATTATGAATCAAATCATACTTTAGAAATTCAAATCGATTTAAGTTCCAAACCAAACTGTAGCAAAGCCACGAATTGGTCTCTCCACTTCGAAACTCGAAAATGAATGTCGATGATGTGGCCGTCATCATCGAAATTATTTTCCAACGACAAAAGAGAAGAGCTCTGATTAAACATCTAAAATTTCTTTGGAATGATTTCTATTTGAAAATATTTTAAATACTATACACTTTAAAACTTTCAGAACAAAGTTTGAAATCACCGGAAATTTAAATTCTCAGTTTCTTGATTCGAATTCATTACAATTTTCAAATAAATTATAAACCATGTTTTTATTTCAATTATTAATATATGAGACAAAAGCCAATGGTTTAGGAGACGTATTTAAAATCCAAAATTATTTATTAACAAACAATTCCAATATCTATCAAAATTCAGAAAATCATACTTATATATATACTATAATTATTCAAAATTTATTTCATTTACCAAATTTAAAAATAATATTGTGTCAGTTTGCTCTGTTCAAGCGTTTTGGAAATTCTATCGATAACGTTGATCAGACGAATCGATCGAAAACCCAAATCAACATCAACAACTCAAACAACACAGTATATCTAAACATTTTAATATTAATTTACAATACAATTCCTCGCTCGACGATACAAGAATAGATTTCAAAACAAGAAAAAGATTCAAATTCGATAGACTCAAATCAAAGAGAATTTTGATTCGAAGATATGTTCGAAACAAAGATAAGATGATGAAATAACGAAATAGAAAGATGGATAAGTTTATATAAATTGCGGGCGACCTTAACCGGGTCAACCGTGACTTTAAAAATAAGATCGATGTGGAATTCCGAGGCAAATCTACATTGATCTCAAGAGATGGAATTCGGCATAACCAAAGATGTCAACATCTAAACTGAGGATATATAAATCTCTGGTGAATCGATGCTATCGTAAAAGAGTTTTACCCTTTTACAAATCAATTTGAGATTGGCGGGATCGCCAACTCATTATAAAGATCATTCGAAGTAGAGTTATGTGATACTCCAGAATTCAGAAGAATACGAATAGTGAGGGACAAGAATGAATTTCGGAACCGTAGGGAATGTTCCAAAATTCAAAGGAATCGAGTCAAAAGGAAGAGATTGAAACTCGAATGAGAGTGATTCTGTAAATACATTTAACCTATATGCTAAGTTTTGCCTAGAGCTACCAAAGCTCTAATACCAACTGAAACGACCCGCTATTTTGGACCATTCGCATCCGCACATGTCGGACTTGAATAATTCAAAATACCGCGTTGTTAATTTAAATTTGGCAAAACTGAACATATACAGTAAATAAATAATCACAGATCACAGACACAGAGTAATAAATGCAGCGGAAACAAAAGATAGTACTTCATGAAGCTACTATATACATATCAGAGTTAAATAAGTTACAGCAGAAGTCTCGAATACAATAGTCAAATACAAGAATCAAAATACAATCACTGGAATCAACTGGATATCTGGAAGCTGGATAGATAGCTGGATCTCCAAGCGAAGCTCCAACTCCAAAGGTGAGTCTCGAATACTGGTACACTCAGTCTGACCCGAGCGTAAAGCAAAACACAAAACACTCGAGTCAGGATTAACATTCTTATATCAATAAATCCAACTTAAGTGAAATAGCAACTGAAATACAAGTAACTCAAAGGATGTTTGGAATATCCATCCTTTAAGGATCCGTTAAACTATCTACTATGTAGTAGTGTACGATAAGTAGATAATGCCTATCAGTAATATAAAGTATCAAAATAGTGTTAAGGCGTTACCATTATCCCCCTTAACACATTTTATATAAGCGTTATAGTCTATACAGCACTGTAAACTCCACCGTAAACTAGTGGGATATCAGGGAGTACTCCATATGTATAACAGAAAACAAATCGTAGTGGTCGCGTATAAAGGGATACAAGTATGACAAGGCACATGAGGCAATACCCAAGGTAGTGAAACTACTGTTTTCCTGATCTGGACTGGTGAGAACGCATCGCCGCAGCGATCGCAACACCGCGAAACAACACTCCCAAAATCAAGGGTGCACCAATCGACAACAAGTAATGAGTAGTTTTCGAAGAAGTGTGTCCGCTCGAGGTAGCTAACCCCCATTTGGCCCGGCACGGCTCCTGTTTTAGACATTTCCAATTTGACACAAGTGTCAAGGCTATCCATTATCGTTCTCTTTCTTCAAATCCAGCAACGTCATCATTCCAACCGCTTCATTCTGGATCACACTCCGCATATAGTTATTAAAGTGGTTTTCGGTTTAGACAGTGAGTATGTCCCTAGCCGATTCCGGTCTCTTTAATAACTTTCATAATTATTACACCGATTGGTCGTTTAATATATTTCAAAACAAATCAAATTCAATTTCCATTAAAATTTGTAAATCAACATTTCATTTGTCTTTCTAACCAATTCCAAACTTTACGTTCAAAACTTCCAAATTCATAATTTCAAAATCTTATAATTCAATTCCAATTTCTATTTAAAACAATTCAAATATTGATTCAAGTTCGTAAATAAGTTTCATTCTAAAATCATTTAAATTAATTTAATTTAACATTCAAATCAATTTAAATTCATTAATCGATTTCATTCAATATTCATTAAGTAAATTTGTTATTCAACATAATTTCTATTTAACTTCCAATTCATTAAATCAATTACTTAAGTTCAACTTCCATATATCAAAACTTCAAATTGAATTAAATTAGATTCGACAAATCAACTCTTTAAATTACAAGTCTTACATTCATTTTAATAAATCACATTTTTATTTCTTGTTAAAGAAAATTTAATTTCACTTATTTATATACTTAGTTACAAATTTCAAATCTCAATTAATAAAGAAACTTAATTTCACTTATTCAAGAAGTTCAATTTTACTTAATAAAGAATTCAATTTTATTTAACTATTAAATAATTAGATTTTGTTTAATTATCAAATAATTTCAAAACTTAATTATTAACTAATTTCAAAACTTAATTATTAATAATTCCAAATTTAATTATTAAATAATAAATTTTAAAACAACATTCTTTCCACAACTATTATGATAATATTTTGTTTCGGATTATTAAATATTAACATTTCCTTTTTTTAAAATTCAAACTCCAACTTCATTTCAAAACCTTATTGTTTATTCGAATAAAATCTTTATTTTATTTTAGATCAAATTATTTGACCAATCAGTTTTTATTTAATTTTCTATCCTAGGTTAAAGTTTAATTTGGGTATTTATCATTTCAACCCGATTCCAATTCAATTCAAAATCAAAGCATAGCAAAGGGAACTTGCAGTGTGATAACTGGGATGGTGCCAAAGTAAATAAACAAGCAATAACAACAATCAATATCAATCCAATAAACAATTCAAATAATCCTGAAATAACTGTATTAATTCACATTGTTGTTTGTGCGAATTAATATAATTATTTCTAGAATCTACACTATCATTTCATGTAGATTAAAGATTATTACACTAATTATTCCATTCAATTCTACACTTGACATATATTATTCAATTTCATACTTCAGCAATTAATACAACATAAATTCAAATGATTCAAGGGTAATTAACTATTTTCTATGTGTCAAATAATTAAACATTTAAGGGGTCATATTATACAAATTTAACTAATCAAATTCAACACATATGTCAATTCAAAAATTTAACTATCCTACGTCAATTTCAATTGCATAATATTTATCACTTTATACATTACAATTTACATCCAATATAAACAACAAACAATTAATCGATTATCAACCAACGGGATTATCATCGTATAATTAACAGATAATGATGTCAGATGTCACAGGTGAACTGATACAGGTAATAACATATAAAACAGGGTAAATAACTAACAACAACATATTTCAATTGTCGTTTCAATTGAAATCAAATTTAATAAAGAAAAGAACATTAATCATGAGTGATTGCTCACCTTTCGAGGCTAGACAGAACGAAGAAAAACGGGGTGAATTACGAATCCACGGCAAAGTGAGACGGGCGCGAATTCAATGATCAAAGCTGATAGATAAGAATTGATGAACTGAATCAGAATCAGTTCGATATAAACAGAATATTTGTTATTTTAAAAAAAAAAGTTTTTTATTGTATCCTTAAAACACATATATTAAACTCAACACATATACATCAAATAATTTGGGATAACGGTTTATATAGATATTCTATAAACAACTAACTGGCCAGCTTGCATCTATACTAACAGCTCAAACACATTTATTAAAAATCAATATAACCAATATAAATAAAATATACAAACATCATAAGACTGGAAAGAGCATAAAACTCATGTACTTATATATATAAAAAAAATCAGTTTTTAAACATAGATATACTATTATATATATACGAAATATATAAGGCCATATATTCAAATAAACCCAGTATATACATTTCAAAATAAAAAAAACAGAACAAAGTGGATGAACATGTTTATATAAAACAAAGTGGATGAAACTATTATTGTATAACAGAACATTATAACCAATTTATATAAACAATCATATATATATCACTTGCTGCAAAATATAACAGAAAACCGAGTAAGAGAAGTAACGTATATATATATAACCATATAAAAATATTAAACAAAATATGATATAAATCAGATCATATAAAATTCTATTAAAGTTTACACAACCCAAAAAATAAACCAAAATATTGTTAGAATCTTATACACCCAGGTCTATATATGCGAACTAACATTTATAATACCCAATATAATATGGACTAACATATATATCTTTACTGAACTTACAAAATAAGGAAATATATATATATACCTTAAACACACATTCATATATAAGATCATACGTATAGATGCCTTACTTTAACTCAAATATAATTTGTATGTATTGCAACAACATATAATACTGGAATAAACACATTATATATCAACATTGTAACAGGCTTTATATAGTATAGCATGCAACTTTAAACTAGACCCATATACAACTTATACTAGACAGCGAAAATGATACAACACTCATATAAATTTAGGCATATAGAGACAACAGATCTCATGTAGAAAACTAATATAAAATCTTCATACTTCCAAACATATATCGGCTGTCATAAAATAACATATACTTTATAAAATCAGATCAACATAGAACTCTATACAATTCTATACTAAGCTATATTATATACAACTTTCAATATTGCCTTCGTACAATTATATATATATATATATAACAGAATAGATATCAAACTTACAAAACTAAAGTATGGGCTTTAAAACATACATGCACGTGAATAGATAGACTTACATATATATCTCAAGAGAATTAATGTTTGGCTGAGCCAAAGGAAGAATGGGTGGAGGAGAGAGGACGCGAGAAGAAGAGCAGTTGTCCAGGTGGTGATCGGTTGCGGAGGCCGTTGGGAAGGGAGAAGGAAGGAAGGAGACGTGCAGAGGTGATGGGATTGGGGATGAGGTCGAGAGGGTTTGCTCACGGGGAGAAAAATGAAAAAAAAAATGGAAGATGGCAGATGAAGAAAAAGGTAAAGGGAGGGGATAGGTTACAGAACTATTGAACATAACTCAAAGAATCGTAAGGCAAAGGAATGAACCGGTTATAAATTGGCATCGGGAAATAGCAACATCCAAAACTTTGAATTTTAAAATTATTTATGACAACTGGCTATTGGATTTGGCAGATAGTAAATGCCAATGAGACTGTTGAGTTTGAACGATTGAAAATAAAAGGCACAAAGAACCCCAAAAGTTAAAATTGTGTACCGGTACTATTAATCGCTTTATCGATTTCGTCGAGTACTGAATTTTGAAACCCACAAACGAATATGCTGTGGAGGTCAGCATGATAAGATGATCAAAATGGTATAAAGATGTCAGTGGTTTGATTGGATTATAAAAATTCGAAATTTCTACTAGTGGAAAATGCAGCAAAACGCAGAAAAAATAAGATCGACGGAGCTACAGAAGTCCAAATTTGGAAAAACGAAAAATGACGTCTTGCTCAGAAGATGATTTAGAATTTTTCTATATAAAAATATTTAGGTTTCAAAAACGTTTTATTTTCATCACTTTTTAACTGATTAATTTGAAGTAAATTTACGCACGAAATAAACTTTCATATTTTCGGACAAAAATTTACCAGTTGCTATGTTTAACTAGACGCATTTCAAATATTAAATTTTTATTTCAAAATTTTATTGTTTACAATTCCTCATATTTTAAATTAATAACGTGATTAAAAAACAGTAAAATTTACAGGTCGTTACAAGTTTATAACTGTCCAGGCTGAATTTAGGTTTGACTCTGATATTGTATTTCAAATTTTTCTGTTGTCAATATTATTATTGAAATAATATATGTTATTCCATTCGTGTGAGATTCTGTTCTATCTTTATTTTCATTTTACCCTCACAATCGGGCTTTCCAGCACTTGGATTTGCGGCACATGAATACCGAGGATGTATTAGTGTGGATTTTTGAGTATCGAAAATCATGGTCATTACATTTGGTATCCGAGCTTAGGTTGAGCGAACACCTAGGCTTTGTTGGGGTAAAACTCATTATAGACGGGGTTAGTAATACCCTAGAATGAGGGACTCATTAGAGATAGGGTCGATAACACCCTAGAATGAGTTTTTGAGAGTGCTATATATATGTGCACGTATTTGTTATTTGATATAAAAAAAATTGTGTTGATTTATCTGTTGAGTGGTTTATAGATTCTAGTCGATGCGCCTGATCACCATTATCGATAGGGATTTCTAAACACTTAAACTAGGCAAACCGACACACTATTTATTAAGGATTATATTTTAAGTATAAAGGAATATCTAATGAAAAATATAGATATTTATGTGCGTCAGTTTATGGTTAAGGGAATAATAATATTCCGTTATTATCATTTGTTGATTGAACGAACATCTTGTGAATTAAGTTTCATGTTTTGTCTATAAGATGTTTGTTAAGAATATGGGGTTAAGTTTAATGAATTTATATAAGATAATAAAATCAGCATATAGTATAAAAATGTATTTTACACAAATAATTTTATAAAATGTTGGTATGAAAGAATGTTATATAAATTTGAGAAACTAAATTTTGGGTATTTTGTAAAAGAATTATAAATTCTAATAGGAAGTAAGTTAATATAATATGATTTTATGAAGAGATTTATAAAATGGATTTTGTAAACAAATAAAAAATGGTTTTATACAACCAAGGTGAACTAAGTGAAATTATACATAAGTATAATTTTATAAATGTGATTTATAATGTAAAAAGGGAAATTAAAAGAAATATGAAAAAGCACTAAACTCACTTTAGTTGCTGAAAAATTATTCGGGTGATGACTGCAGCATCATCAATATTCATTTTTGAGTCTTTAAGCGATGGATTGCTACCTTAATAATTTACTATTAATGTTTTGTTTTGATAAAACAAGTTTTGATTGTAAAATTCCAAGTATGATTTGATAAATATAAATAATAATAATAATAATAAGTTTTTGAACTTATAAAATTGAAAATGGTATGAAAAAATAGATAAGTTTACACCTTATTAATCTGAACAGGAAAGCAAAACCAAATTTTAAAAATGGTTGAACATTTGGGTTAAGCAAACAAAAGGAAATTTGAAATTGAGATATGAAAGAATTAACTTGAGTAAGTTAATTGAAATGAAGTTAACTTAAGAAAAGTTAAATGAAAGTGAATTAAATTTGAGTTGTAATGAAATTAATGAAACAAGTTAAACATAAATTAGGATTTGACATTTGAAATGGAATGAACTTAAGTTGTAAAGTAATAATAAACATGAGATTATGTTATATTAAAATGTTTATGGACTTAAGTAAATAATATTATGGAATGGATGTATAAATATGATATTAATTAGTAAACTCCTCTTTGGATTATCCTCTCATAGCACTTCTTCTGTCTTATAGCCAACCAAATTTAATAAGATATTTTGAAATAAAAAGATTATATAATATAAAGAAGCGTCTTTATAAAAATTGTTTAAATTAAGAAATTATTTAAGAATATATTTTATAAAAGCATATTTTATAAAATAAAGTGTTTAGCAACAATAAAATGATGTTTGAGAAAGATGGATTTGAGAATTCATATCCTAATTTTTTGAAAAAGTATAAAGGGAAAGTTATGTAATATAAAATAAGTTTGGAATTAAATTTAAAAGGAGATTTATTAACAAAGAAATTTCAGAGGAATTTTGAAGTAAGAATTATAATGGTATTATTCCATATAAAGGATAATCAATTTCTTTTGGAAAAAGAATAATAATAGTATTATTTCTAAAATGGGATTTTGAAAACGAAAAAAAACAATCTTATGGTTAATCGATCCGAGTGGCTAGAAAGTAACTAAAAATGGGCAGGAGATGCGTTCAGATGATAAATACTTCTCTTAAGTATTACACTTCTTGATAAGGGGATATAGAATACTATTGGTAGTACCCATTTCCTTGGTGTTATTTTAAAGTTACTCGATCTATATGATTTTTCTTAAGTTAAAAGATAATTTTGAATTATTATTTGATAAGTTAATATCAATATTGGTTAAAAAAGGAATATAATATAATGGGAGAATTTGATTTTAATTTTGGAAAATTAAAGGTAAATTATCTTTTCAAATTGAAATGATTCCTTTAGGATGAAATGTTTTCCTTTAAGGAAATTAGCTGAAAATTAATATTTGGAGTGATTATATATTAAGAAGCACTTTTAAAAAAATAAAATTTTTATGAAAAGTTTTCATAAAATTTTTTTAAGTACATATGAGGTTCGTAGATCATTTCGTCACATAATTTGATCTAAGATTCGAGTATAGAACTTTAAGGTGTTCGCACTGGTCTAAAAGAGGATTTATCACTCGATTCTTAACGACGAACATTGATGAGGGTTTATGATTAGATAGTTAAGTTTTCTATCATAGTTGAGAGTTATGTAAGGGAAACGAAGGTGTCTGATCAAAGAGTCTGATCAGAGTCCACACTAAAGGATTGGGGGATCAATACTATTTCGGAAGAAAAGTTGTGTATTCGAATAAAAGATCGAATCAGATATTGTGTACGGATAATCTGTGTGTATCATACAGAATTAAATTTAAAGATTTTTTTGAATAAGTATTACCGGGCTTTGGGTTTCTGTTTAATTTCGGGGACGTAATTCTTTTAAGGGGGGAAGTATGTGACGACCTGTAATTTTACCACTTTGAAAATGGAATATTTAATTAATTTTAAATATTCAAATATAAGATTTTCAAAATTAATAATCATGGTTTATGAGATAAATAAGAATGACGAACTTATTTTTAGAATTAAATAGAGATTTTGAAGTTTTATCATAAAATTGACAAAAGCCAGTTTTCGATAAAATTTCATATACATTCAAATAATTATTGTAAATGGTAAATAACTCTTTTTAAATGGTTATATAATGATAGTAATTTGATTTATAATGGTTTTATAAATTATAAACTTGTTTTGATAAAGATTGACAGATTTTATCGCATTTCGGCAAATCGACATCGTATGTTTATAATTTAATTTTAATGTTATTTAATATGGTTTTATCACTAAAATAAACTTTTTTTAATTATTATAATATGATAAGAAACTTATTTTAAAATTTTGTTTACAAATATATGAAGTTTAACAAAAACATCAAAATGTGACCGTAACATGTTTGATCGAAATCAATGTTTTTGTTCATAATAAGTTGTCGAGGGTCCTGTTGCACATTTTTTAAAATATTTTAACATATATATTACACATGTTAATAAAAAAACATGTTTATGTTTTTTAAGTATCATTAGAAAAATCTAGATTATCATTAGTAAAAGTAAGTAAGGTAATTAACCAAGTGAAAAAGCAAACATCAAATCAATCACATCCAAACCCAACAAAATCATTACTTTATTTTTTAATGCTTAAGTGATTATGACATAAAGTGGAGATGCGAAAGGATGATGTTAAGTGTTGAAAAAGCGTGGCTTACTTTAGGTTTAAGTAAGGGTATTTTGTTAATTTCGTAAAGGGTTAATTTGATAAATTTTCACGTTTTGCTTTTCCTATAAATAGGACCCTAAGGCTTCACAAATCTTCACACTTCATTCCATTCCTTTCCTTTTCTTCTTCTTCTCCTTCCACTCCATTTTAATGGCTTCTTCTTCTTCTTCTTCTTCTTTCCTTCCTAACTTTTTCAAAACCCTATCAAACAAAGTCAAAACACCACCAAACTTTTCCAAAGTTCTTATATCATTGTTGGAACATGGTTTAGCATCTAAGAAGTGAAGAAATGATGGAGGAAGAAGCGGATTAGGGGAAGCTCGTGCCCTATGGATTGTGGTGGTATTGTTGGCATGTGCAATGGTGATGTAGAGCTTGATGGTGTTTGGGAGGTGAGGCCATGAGCTTGGATCATGAAGAGGAGGTGGCCGAGAGCTTAGTGGTGGGTGGCGATGATTAAGCACTTGAAAATGAAGAGTAAGGTTGTTTGATAATATTTAGTGGAATAAGAAGTTGATTAGTTGAAGCTGTGTTGGTTGATATGAATGTTGGTAGGAAGTTAATCGATTTGGTTAAAGGTGAGTACTCAAATCTTAGTTTTATTTTAATAAAACTTAAGTTGATAATAAACATGTTAAATTAGGAATAAATATGTTGAATATTGGTTGATATTGGATGATAACTTGGTTGATATTATTGTTGAGTATATGGTTGTGGAATAGTTGATAACTTGGTTTGATAAATAATAAGAGAAATGGTTAGTAATTAACCAAATTAAATTTAATGGAAATTAAGTCCATAATAATAATTGTATCGAGTGATTTAGCCTTTAAATGATTTTAAAAAGATCAAAAATAATATTATAATAATATAATATTATAATATGAAATGGAATTGAAAATGAATTTGAAATATGGAAATATTGTTTAAAATGATTTTGAAATGATTTAGAAATGTTTTATATACATTTAAAAGTGTTTCAATGAAGTTCGGAAAGAAATTGAAAAACAAATCAAAACTAGGCGCGTCGCATAACAGTAGTTCGCAATTTTGCGCTGAAAAAGTTAAATAAGTATACAAAGTGGAATATAGCTCGGAATTCTTAGAGATAAGAATTTTCCGCACAATTATATCCATATCTTTCCAACAAAGAAAGAAAATCAAGATTTCATCTTGTAGATTTTAAAATATGTTCAAAACAATTTTCCATAAAAATTCGCACTTTTGCAGTAAAGTGACCATAGTTTAAAATTGATATTTTAAATGTTTTAATAATATGAAATAAATTCTAGATTTTTTAAAAATGTTTTGAAAGTAATTTAAGTTGAAAGGATGGATTTCTAAATGATATAAAAGTCGTTTTGAAGAATATAGCTTAACAAATATTTTATATATTTTTAAAAGAATACTTAAGTGTTTTAAATAATGATTTGGAAGTTTAATTAATCATTTCTAATATAAAGGTTAATAACTGAGTATGCGGAAATGACTAGTACATTTGTCCCGCCCGTGAGATCTAAACGATAAAACAAGGTGTGTAACTAAGGTTAGGGATGGAGCAACCAGTGTCCTAAAATTACCCGGCCTTCGTTTTATGTTTTAGATGAGAGGTGGAATAGATCGAAAGGAAAGCCCGGATGCTCTAAAAGATCATATTAAGATTTTCCCAAAGTAAAAAGTAAAGAGTTTTCCCAGGGTTAAACAAGGATTTAAATAAAATGGTTTTCGTTTTATTGTAATGATGTTTTACGTAACATCATTTTTAACCCATTTAAATGAGGATTTGGAAATAAAAAATATTTATTAAAGGTTTAGACAAGATTTACATAAGATGACTTGGTATTACCTAAGACTAAAGAGGAAGTGTGAAATGAAAGATTTAAAACCCTTCAAACTAATATTTTTTAAATAAAATATATTGAAGACAAACAATCTTCACGATGTAGGACTACTTGCCACTAGTCCCTCGAGGTGAAATTTACCATATTTAGGGTGGTAGTAGTGCTCTATTATGAAAATTTTCGATTTGCAAGAATATGATTTGAAGTTAAGGAAGAAATCTTTGATTAAGATTTAATGAATAATTTGGAAATGTTTTCCTAAGAAAAAGATGAAATGATTTGGAATCATTCCAAGATTTAAAAAGGTTTAAACGAACCAAATGATTTGATAAATGATGCTTAATGATTCCATATACTCTGAAAAGGATAAAGAAATGATTCAATGAATATATCTCTAAGATATATATGAATGAACAAAAAAAATGAATTAAATTGATTGATGATTGTGATCATATATGAACTTAATATCTTTTTAATCGACGATTGGTTCGAAGGAACCAAGATCAGATTTGGGTAACTCCTATCCGAAAACCACTTTGAACCAATGTATATGGTCGAAAGTGAAGACATGTTGAAGATGATTATTATTGAAGACCGGAGATCTTCATAGTGGAAGGACTACTTGTTGACATTCTCTGGGTCGCTCCTAATATAGAGATATTTATTATAGTAGTGGTCCTATCGTGTTTTGAAATCTTCGGATTGTAACAGCTACTCGCTACTAATGGTAGTAGGAGATTGCCTTCGGTTTCGTTCAGTCCCAGAACGAACTTGTATGGACAAGTGTATGACCTTGCATTCTAAATCACAATGAGTGGTCTCTATATAATGTATATCAATCGGTGGCGGAGAAGACACCTTCTCTTAGTTTAACACTCTTTCCCGAGACATTCGAGCTCAGGAAGTTATATGTTTATAGAAATCAATCATGTGACTATGGAATGGCAATATGGCATTCTAAGTGGAATGTCCTTTGTGGAAGAATAAAGCGTGTCTTTGTTAAAATGAGCGTAGCCTCACGAGCCTTACATCTCGGATATGATACGGGAACTATGTTACATATTTCAGGCTTAGTATGATGAGGGTGGCATATGTTCCTTCAAGGTGACTGGCGGCGTATGATCTAGGTCAACAAGTTATCCAAATGAGATCTTTATTGTATGGTATAATGGCGTGTGAGTCCTTGCATGAGAAGCCACGGATATTAAGAAGTGTGGCAATATGAGGAATAGTGGTGTGTGAGTCCTTGCATAAAAAACCACCGTGTTTCGGTTGCTATGCGTGGTTATCGAGGTTCCCTATCATGTTGGAAAATCCAATTCCAGTACGAGCTTTACGATTTTTATTATAGTCTCAAAATAGTTGTAATGACTTGCAAACATTTCAGTTACCCCTTTTGGTATCATATATTACGTCCGGTATATTCCATTGACCTAGTCTGGATATATTCCCTTAGACTTAGTCCAAGTATTGATACCTTATTTGAATAAGTTTATTTGAAAAGTGTATTCAAAAGAATGTCATTAGATATAATATCAAATGTTTTTATATGAAGTGTTTTAGTTATCATAAGGTAAAAAAACCTCGTCCATATTTATGTGTGGGCGTGGTCTTACGAGATACCCTTCTTTTCAAAGGTTTTGATAGCATCGTCATTTTAAATTTCGAGTATCTCATGCTGGTTTATCAAGCCTGGTCCGAGTATTTTAAATACTCCGGTCGGATCCAAGTAGTTTCAGGTTTAGTTGAAGACGATTGGAGTTTCCAGAGGAGAGCTAGAGATCTTCATCATCGTATGGACGTATTCTATTTTATGTTGCATCTATTGCATTTGTTTTGTTATTTTTAGCATTTGTAAGGACAAAAGTTTATAACTGTCTAGGATAAATCTAGGTTAGACTCTGATATTTTATTTCAAATTTTTCTGCTGTCAATATTATTATTGAAATAGTATATGTTATTCCATTCGTGTGAGATTCTGTTCTATCTTTATTTTCTTTTTCCCCTCACAATCGGGCTTTCCAGCACTTGGATTTACCGCACGTGAATACCGAGGATGTATTAGTGTCGATTCTTGAGGGTCTAAAATCCCAGTCATTACATTTGGTATCGTAGTTTAGGTTGAGAGAACACCTAGGCTTTGTTGGGGTAAAACTCTTTATAGACAGGGTTAGTAATACACTGGAATGAGTGACTCAATAGAGATAGGGTCAGTAACGCCCTAGAATGAGTTTTTGAGAGTACTATATATATGAGAGCATATTTGTTATTTGATATAAAAATGTTTTGTGTTGATTTATTTGTTTAGTGGTTTATAGATTCAGGTCGATGCGCCTGATCACCGTTATCGATAGGGATTTCTAAACACTTAAACTAGACAAACCGGCACATTATATTTAAAGGATTATATTTTAAGTATAAAGGAATATCTATTGAAAAATATAGATATTTATATGTGCCAGTTTATGGTTATGGGAATAATAATATTCCGTTATTATCATTTGTTGATTGAACGAACATCTTGTGAATTAAGTTTCATGTTTTGACTATAAGATGTTTGATAAGAATATGTGGTTAAGTTTAATGAATTTATATAAGATAATAAAATCAGCATATAGTATAAAAATGTATTTTACACAAATAATTCTATAAAATGTTAGTATGAAAGATATGTTATATAAATTTGAGAAACTAAATTTTGGGTGTTTTGTAAAAGAATTATAAATTCTAAAAGGAAGTAAGTTAATATAAGATGATTTTATGAAGAGATTTATAAAATGGATTTCGTAAACAAATAAAAAAATGGTTTTATATAACCAAGGTGAAATAAATGAAATTATATATAAGTATAAATTTATAAATGTGATTTATAATGTAAAAAGGTAATTTAAAACAAATATGAAAAAGCACTAAACTTACTTTAGTCGTTGGAAAATAATTCGGGTGATGACTGCAGCATCATCAATATTCATTTTAGAGTCTTTAAGTGATGAATTGCTATCTTAATATTTTACTATTAATGTTTTGTTTTGATAAAACAAGTTTTGATTGTAAAATTCCAAGTATGATTTGATAAATATAAATAATAATAATAATAATAAGTTTTTGAACTTATAAAATTGAAAATGGTATAAAAAAGGGATAAGTTTATGCCTTACTAAATTGAAAAGGAAAATAAAACCAAATTTTAAAAATGGTTGAACATTTTGGTTAAGCAAACAAAAGGAAATTTGAAATTGAGATATGAAAGAATTAAATTGAGTAAGTTAATTGAAATGAATTTAACTTAAGAAAAGTTAAATGAAAGTGAATTAAATTTGAGTTATAATGAAATTAATGAATCAAGTTAAACAAAAATTAGGATTTGACATTTGAAATGGAATGAACTTAAGTTGTAACGTAATAATAAACATGAGATTATGTTGTATTAAAATGTTTATGAACTTAAGTAAATAATATTATGGAATGGATGTATAAATATGATGTTAATTAGTAAACTCCTCTTTGGATTATCCTCTCATAGCACTTCTTCTATCTTATATCTGACCAAATTTAATAAGATATTTTGAAATAAAAAGATTATATAATATAAAGAAGCGTCTTTATAAAAATTGTTTAAATTAAGAAATTATTTAAGAATATATTTTATAAAAGTATATATTATAAAATAAAGTGTAATTAGCAAAAATAAATTGATGTTTGAGAAAGTTAGATTTGAGAATTCATATCCTAATTTTTGAAAAAGTATAAATGGAAAGTTATGTAATATAATATAAGTTTGGAATTAAATTTATAAGGAGATGTATTAACATAGAAATTTCAAAGGAATTTTGAAATAAGAATTATAATGGTATTATTCCAAATAAAGGATAATCGGTTTCTTTTGGAAAAAGAATAATAATAGTATTATTTCTAAAATGGGATTTTGAAAACGAAAAAAAATATCTTATGGTTAATCGATCTGAGTGGCTCGAAAGTAACTAAAATGGGCAGGAGATGTGTTCGGATGGTAAAAACTTCTCTTAAGTATTACACTTCTTGTTAAGGGGATATAGAATACTATTGGTAGTACCCAGTTCCTTGGTGTTATTTTTAAGTTACTCTATCTATAAGATTTTTCTTAAGTTAAAAGATAATTTTGAATTATTATTTGATAAGTTAATATCAATATTGGTTAAAAAAGGAATATATTATAATGGGAGAATTTGATTTTAATTTTGGAAAATAAAAGGTAAATTATCTTTTAAAATTGAAATAATTCATTTAGGATGAAATGTTTTCCTTTAAGAAAATTACTAGTGCGTGGCCCGTGCTACGCACACGGGCAGTGCTAGTAATTCCCTGTAATTGTAGGTCCAATTGGATGTAGTCCGATTGTATGTTAAAGTAGTATGTAGAGGTCATGTGCAGTGCTGGTTCTTAACCCCTTCAGTTTTATGTTCAGTCTTGAGGTAGTTGGAAAATGTTGTGAGAAAATAAAATAGTGTTAAAAATTTGTAGTAGGGACATATCCAAAGTGCAGAATAGTGTATCTCCAGTTATTCATTTGCAGGAACGGAGTATTGTAATCAAAAAGGGAAAACCTTGTTTAGGAAAATGAATTTAAAATAATTAAATTCATTTGCATGTCATCATGGCAGATGCAAAGATTAAAAAAGTAAGTCCCCTTTTATTGCTTTATGAATAAAGCAAAAGTTTGAATTGTAGTTATCGCTATAATTTAGGTCCATAGTGCCCTAGGTGAAATCAGTACAGTATATATACATAGATTATGTGTATTGGATAGCTTGTTCCAGCGTAGAAATTTGGATAACAGATATATGAATAGTTTAACCTCAAAGAAAAAGATGCTTTGGTAGCTTTGCAGTTATAATATATAATTGTGCATGTTATATGTTACACAAAAATAAGCCAAAATGACATGAGTAAGTATTAACGCAGTTGTTTGCAAATTTAATTTTGTTCCAGCCCTAATGAATATGACCATTAAAATATGTATTTCTTTATGCTGGAAGTTTGGTTAAGTTATAGGAGTCACGATAGGCATTAGTTAAATGCATATGACATGATAGGACGTTGTACTTTTTGGCTATTTGCACGAACCATTTCTTGTAGTGATGGAAATGAATTGTTTTACCAAGCCATTGGAACTTCTATAGATATATCGTTTGATTGCAAAAAAACTGTCATACGGTTGGAAAATTCAAAACAAAAAAGATTGATATTACACTCAGCAAGTGGACGAATTTGATATAAAAGGAATCCTAAAGAATTTCCACAGCCTCCCTACCATAAGATCTCCATACATGTCCAATATTCCATGTCCAGCATGTTCATCATCAGGCTAAACTTGGAATAAGAAATATCATTTCATACAAAAGGATGTATTTATCTATCTTACCACGTTTTCATAGAAACTGAAACATGTTAATATAGTCAACAACATAAACAAAAATGATTGCACAACCTCTTATCTCTCTGACCTCCTTATGTCACCAAGATATCCTTGTTGGCTTTCGATTGGTAACTATATTGATACAATAAGTTTCCAGGAATACAAATTTTCAAATATATGTGGGATAAAAGTAAACATTAGTTAACATCGTTACAAATTTATTTTTAGTTACATATGTCAATCTCTTAAAGATATGCGTACTGCATATAGTAATTAATTTTTTTCTTACTTTGTGAATATTTGAATTGCACAATAACATGAACATCGTATACTCAAGTGGTAAATGATAGTCATAATGTTGCATTAATGAATTAGAAATACATGGATAATATTATGGTACTTATCGCACCATGTACATATTTGGTGTTGAACTATACATTGCAACCACAGTCAAATGCAAAGTTATAAACTAAAGTTTTATACAATTCTATAAAAAAATCAGAACCCATTATGTACATAAATCAAATAACACATAATCAATGGGTCTACTCATGCATGTATACAGTTGCGTACATTTTCCTAACTCATAAGCTGCCATAAAATTAATATAACTCATAAACAATTGTGTCACACCTCCAGTATATACATATAAATACACTCGCAATAGTGTTTTTTCAGACTGTATGCACCTCAGATTGGCCAGCAATGCACCCCAGTTTTGCCAATATCCCACATCAGTCCGTCATCATCGGTTCATCAACACCTGATTGTCAGCAACCTCATCCAGCTTACTCCACAGAATAGGCTCACTAAATCTTATCCTTGATTGTCTTGCACCTTCAATCCTCCCTACGTTTGTTCCAGTATGCACACAACAGAGCCTGACGCTTGCAACTCTAGTGGTCCATCAACACGCATCTTCAACGTATCGAACCTGACTTAGAACCATAGTGAGTGACCCATGCTACGCACATGGGCAGTTGCTAAGTTTATATGTGTGGATCTTTTCGTGCATTGTTGTTCAGTTTTATTTTGGTTTTTTCTTCTTTCTAGTGAAATTTGTATATAAAGTACAATTATTTAGTACTTTGGTTATGCTACTTCATATTTAGCTGTTATTATTATACCTTGTTGATACTTAACACCTTATTTTCTTTGCAGTGCATAAATGTAATACCTTTCTTTAATTGTTTACAAATTAATTCACAGATTTTATCATCTTTCAAAAGATTGGCATTATGCATATGTAAATGTAAAAAATCACTCTTTAAAATTTGATAATTTTTAGTGACCATGTTGTATTGATGATCATTTTTATCATTTAAACATATAGACCGGTCTTTCAATTTATATATAAATTGACAATTAACTCACTTAGAACCATTTGACCTTTTTATAATTTCCTCAAAGTGCCTTAAAGTAGCTTGAAAGTGCATTTTGATAACAGAAGAAATATATATTTGTTTTAAAATAGTTTATGCTACTTACAATTGTAGTTTATTAGTGCATGGAAAGAATCTACTCTAAAATTACCTAAGAACTATTACTGCATTGCATAAAGAAATCTAGATCTTATGTTTGTTGAAGGAAGATACAATTATAATGCTTCAAAACCATACACCTTCACATAATGAATCCAAATACATTTATGGTAACCAAAATTAACTTCAAATTATTTATCTATTCTTATATAACACAGATTAGGTAAATAAACTATATGATATGTTTTATTATATTGTTTCTATGCACTTAAAATGCGAGTTCATAAATATGCATTCAATGATAATATTTCTCCATCCCTTAAACAGGTACATTGTAATGCTTCATATTACATATAATTGCAAATTTTCAATTGATATTTTGTCAAAATCTGTATTTGATTATAACTTCAAATTTTGTAAGGAGAGATATAATACAACCACTTTGTTTGAATGCACTTATAACTATGCTAGTACAATTGAAATATCTTTGTCAAAAAGTGGGAATTAGAAAAAATGATGAATTTAGGAGGCACATTGGTAATTTCTTTATAGGTTTCTCGTAGATTGTTTATCTCATAAAGAATGTTACAAAATAAAGCTCCAATAGAGAAGCATTTATGTAATTAAAGATACACTAACTTATCACTGCATAATTATTTGATTTATGTATTCATTTTTAATTCAACTAACTGGTAATCATTTACATCGTGACCGTTATTATTAAATATAAGTAATAACTTTAGAAAAACTTAATTTTGAAAATAACATTCAGAAAATAGTTAAAATAATAATTACTTTAAGACCATTAGACCTTAATCTATCATTCAGAAAGATACTTGATTTGTATCCATTTTGCCATTTTGCCATGTCTTTCATTTATTGATGGAGACAATTTTGTCGCTTAACGTTACATATTCATTTAATGTTATTTGTATCCATTTACTTATTATCTATTAAAGTACATGGACAAATACAAAGATCAATAAAATAATAGATTCACTGTATCTTAAAACTTATTTTTAAGTTATCCCTAGTTAATTTTCCAAAAAGTTATTCCATGTTTTTTCCATCAAATTATGTATAAGAGAGAATGGGACAATTTCAGGTTGGCTTTGCCATGATATTTCACTTTTCTCACCTATGTATATTACTGAAATAGTGTACAGTATAGTCATAACATCTTACAAACAAACAATGCAGGAACCATAGAACATTTTAATATCCAAATATATATATGTATATATATATATATATATATATGTATATATATGTATATGTATATGTATATGAAAGAGGTATAAAATAGTTGCAAAAAAGCACATTGAACCTAGAGGACGATTACAATATGCAGATTGATGTGCATAGTAGCATAGGCATATCATTGTCAAGTAAATGGAATTAAAACAAAAGCTGAAAGGGTATGTTTAGTGAAGAGAAAGATACATCAATTTTTCTTTTTGCTCAAGTTTATTTTAATTGAATATGGTAAATAATAAATAATGTATGTTTTGAGTGGGTATTAGAGTCATGGCCATGACATGTACAATTTGGCCACTATAAACCAGTGTTCTGACAGGCCTATTTTGCAGTTCATATGGAACATATACATTGTTGCCTGTAAATATAAAAACATAGCATACAATCATTAATTACATATCCACAAAATTACGTTGTTAGTTTTACTAAACATGGTTACTTTTAGGAAAACAAAGTTTTTTTAAACTTACATAATTTTCAATAATATTTTATTTCAAAATTAATCAGAGTACAGTTAGTAGAAGAAATATTTTTCATTGGCCCAGACTCTACTGTCTTTAAGTTGTTTTATGTAAATATTAGAAGATCAACTAAAAGCTTAAAAATAAACCAACTAATGAAACATATATCGAACATTTTGGTCCATCTTTCCAAAACTATATATCTCATTTGTATCTGTTTCATGAAGATCTAAATTCTTTTTCACATTGTACAAGGGGCGGAGCCACACTGTGGCTAGCTGGGGCCACCGCCCTAGGTGAGAAATTGAAGTGTAATGCACAAAAACATTACATCAAATTTCTTGCCCTAGCTGAGATGGAATATTTGGCCCTAGCTGGGATATGCTTCAGCCTAATTGGCCTAAAAAGCTCTAGTTCTAACAGATTTGTAATGATTGCGAAGATATTGGTATATATACAACAGACTGTGTTATTATTGGCGATGTGGGATATTTTTTTTTTAAACTTTCGCCCTAGATAAGGTGCAAACCTAGCTCTGCCACTGCATTGTACTACACTAAAGAAAACGGTGGACAAATTTATGAAAAAAAAGGTTTAATCAAACTCATGCTTACTCATCAATTCTGGCACATGGAGCACCCATCCACAATATCTTTGACCACGACAATCAGCATCTACCACTGCATAATGAAGAAAAAATATAAAAATGTTTTGCACATACAACTTTATAAAATTAATCAGATAAGTAAAATCCAAGTAACGAATTTGCAAATGAGGTTAGAAAATGTAATATCCCGGAAATTTATGGACAATATCAATTTAATAATCTGTTTAAATAATTAAATTGATTTGTTAATCTTTGATAAAAAAATTTGAATTGGTAAATAATCTAATTAAATAAATATTTAATTAGTGGAATGTATCTTTTAAAAACCAATAAAATGATTTCTATTTATAATGTATATATATAAGTATATATATTGTAAATAGATTAGCTTTGGGTTGAAATATAATAAATAAATAAAATCTTGTTTTTAAATTTCTAATATATATATATATTGATAGTTTGGAGATTTGGATTTATTTAATATTAGATTTTCAAAGCTATTTAAACAAATAACAAATATGGTTTTAAATAAGATTAATAATAAGGTTATTTTATTTTCTTTTTGAGATATTGCTTAATAAATAAGATTTAAGAGTATATATATATATATGTAAGTTTAAAATACAATATTAATAGTGTATTGTTTTATTTATAGATATAAATAGACTTTAATAAAATAAGATTGTTATTTTCAAATTAAATGTGTAGTTATATATGTATGTATATAAATTGACTTTAAATTGGATTTTAAATATAATTTGAATTTGAATGTAAATTAATTTTGAAATTCAAAGATAGATATTTAAATATTTGGATTTTAAAATATATGTATAAACTTTTACTTATAAACATAATTGGTTTTATTTTCTTTAAAATACTTTATATATATATATATATAGGTAAGTAACTAATAAATTAAGTAAAAGGTTTATTTACATTTAAAATAAATATAAACTAAATAAAAGACAAGTGTTAATATGTTAAGTAACCATTATAACATGTGTTGTAAAATTAGAGTATGAGAAAGACAAGTGTCCATCTTTTAAAATTTCAATTTTCTTTATTTTTAAGAAAATTATTTTCAGCCTATTCTCAAAACAAAGCCTGTAACTCAAAATCTTCCTCAAAACTAAATTCTCAAAACAATGTAGAAATCAACTCCTCTAACCAGAGAAAAACCATTAACCTGCAAATTATCTTCCAGAATCAAAGTCTGTTTGTAAACATCTTCTTCAAAGATCTGTAACCACTTTCAAATCTGAAGCTTGCAAAACATTCTTTTTAAATCTGAGATTTTGCAAAGCAATTTTCAACAAAAGCCTGCAATTCATTTTCAACATCAAAAACTGGAGCATGCAGAGCATTTTCAAAGATTAAGGAAAAGGGGCCTGTAGCAGATAATCAAAGCAAGCTCATAATCATCTTGCCTGCACCCAAGTTTCAAGTTCTTTTACAAATTCCATCAATTCGAGTTTTAAAGTTTTCAAAATCAAAACTGTTTCAAGCTCTGTTCTTCATTTCAAATTAGGTGAGTAACATCACTTTTATCAAGTTTAGATATATAAATATGATTGCATGATTAATATCTGAAATATGTATGTTTGTGTATGTATATTGTTGTAATTCTGGATGTATGTTTATTGATAGGATTTGTCTGTGCATGTGAATGTATATATATACATATCTATTTCCCTGTTGAATGACAGACTCTGATCCTCCTCAATAAAAATTCAATTACTCAACATAAAATCAAAATTAGGTTAAAATCTCTGAGGAACAAATGATTGCATGAATGTAATAGTATTTTTAAAAATAAGTCTAAGTGTTTATATTTTATATTTACTTCTAAAAATGGTAAATTACAGTAACAATTAGAGATAAGTCGAAAATCAATGTTCATGATTCCTTGATTTGATTTCATAAACAGAATCGTATTGTAAAATGATGAATTTAGATAGTAATTTCATGATTTTAAAGTTTATAAATGATGAGGTATTCTGAGTTGATCAGAATTTGGGTATTCGTCAATTGTCGACGAACAGCATGGTAATAGTGGCCGTGACCAAGGCTGGAGGAGGTTCGAGACTCGAGGGTCATGGTAAAAATGCTCGGAGTACTCCTAGGTGACGGTGGTGGCCAGGGGACGACGAACTAGGGTTCGACTGATAGTTTTGGATTGCGTTGTTTCTCGGGGTCGTACGACGATGGTGGCTCGCCGAACACGATCGCAATAGGGGGGATACGTATGGGAGATCGAGGCGATTCGTTGGTAAGGACAGCGGGGTTTATCAGTGTAGGGTTCGTCAGCAATTGGAGAAATTCCGATGATAGTGGTTCCAGTTTTTCGAACGATGGGTTCGATTTCGATTCGATGGTGATATCGATGATCTGATTGAAGGTGAGGGTCGACGTCATTGTCGATGGCTTGTCGAAGATCGCGGCGTCGATCCACGGTGGTCGGAGTGGTGTGCAACGTGCACACGTGTGCACGGTGATATCTGGAATGAATGGAATATTGAGAAGAAGCATCGTGCTCGGGAATGGTCTCGGGAAAACGAGAGTGCGACTCGAAGCGTGAGTGGAACGCGAGTGACACGGGGATAGCTTGGGGTTTTTGCTTGATTTACTCGAGTTTGTCCCGGGTTTTATTTTGTCTTGATAACCAGATTTCATATTCTAAAGAAAATGTACAGATCTATAAAAAGCAAAGTTTAAATCAAGATTTTAAAGTATGGATTCAATTTAAGTTTGTATCCAGGTTGAATAAATAAAGATTATAAAATTTATAATGTTTTACCAAATTTAAAGCATTTAAAATATATAATTAAAAGGGTTTGAATTTAAATAATTTGGTTGAAATCTTTTAAATGTTAAGTTTTCTTAACATTTGATTTAAAAAGATTTTGTAATTTGATTTAAAATTGATTAAAGTTGAGTTGTATTTTATTTTAAATCTTTAATTTAAAATGAATCAAAAGAAAGATTTTAAAGTAAAATATTTTTAAGTCTTTTGTTAATAATAATTAAAGTAATTATAAAGGGTAAAATTTAGAAAGTAATTAAGGGTTATGATTTAGGATTCATTAAATTAATAAGGTAATTTAAGAAGAATTTAATTATTTAATTAATTAATGGTTTAGTGTTAATTAATTAAATAATTAGGATTATAAGATAATTAATTAAGTATTAATTAATTTGGGATTTAGAATCATTTGTTAAATAAGTATGAGTTATTAATAAATGATTGGGAATTAATTTATCAAGTGATTTAAGATTAATTAAATAATTAGAGATTTATTAATTGGTAATGAAGAATTAATGTGTAATTAATAATAGTTGATTTAAAGTTTAATTACTTAAAGAAGTAATTAAATAATGATTAATAATTAATGAGGGATCATTAATTATGGATTATTAAATAATTTATAAATGGGATTAATTTTGATAATCAAGTAGATTAATTAACTAATGATAAATTTTTATGAATTGGTTAAGTATAATTACTTAATGGAAGTAATTAAAGGAATTAATTACTTAAAGTAATTAATTAAATAAATTTGATAAGTTTAAATTAATTTGTTTAATTAATTTAAGGAATCACTTGGTGATTTGATAATTACTTAAATGTAATTAGTGGAATTATAAATTACTTAGGAAAGTAATTAAAGTTAATTAGTGGATGTAATTAACTAAAGATGGTTTAAAAAAAAGTAATTTGAGTTTAATTACTTTGAATAATTAATCAAGGGATTAATTAAAGGATAATTAATTAAGAAGTAAATTAATTAAGGGAAGAGTAATTAAGGGTAGTTAATTACTAAATGTGATTAATCAAAGGTGATTAATAATTAAAGATTTATTATGAAATATAATTAATTTAAATGGAGTAATAAATTAAAGAAGTAATTAGAATCATTTATTAATATGATTAATGATGTAATTAAGGATCGATTAATTAAGATTAGTTAATCAATAATGAGTGATAAAAGTAATTAATTAATTATAATTAATTAAGGATTAATGTAATTAAGTATAATTAATTAATTACCGAAGTAATTAGAGATTAATTACTGAAGTGATTTAAGATAATTAATTTGTGAAATTAATTAAGTATTAATTACTTAAAGTAATTAAAGGTTGATTAATCAGGATTGATTAATTAAAATGGATACTAGAGTATGATTAATTAATTGGTTTAATTAATAATTAAGTAAGCAGGATTTATAGGATAAGGTAATTAATTTAATTCACTTTAAATTAATTAGAGATGATAAATCATTACTTAAGGATGGATGAATGAGATTGAATGTATTTCATTGTTTGATATCTCTGATGAGATATGATTGATATATGATATGGATGTTTGGTTGAATTATAATGATAATGTGAATTATCTGTTTGGGATGATAATGTAGATTATCTATTGAATTATCTATCTTTGTGTATATAGATAAGAATTGAATTGTTTTAACCTTAAAACAACTTGGCCCTTAAAAGATACGTTTTGGATTTCGATGAGACCGGGATCGGGTTTCCGTATACCGGGATTCCAGGTTTGGAGACCCGAATACCACATCGATCCAAATTAACGATAGGTCGTGAATCTCAAGTGAAGATGAAGTTTCAGAATGCAAGGGTTATTGTCGTTAACTCTGAGGGTGATTCCAAAACGAGTGTAACGAAATAATGCCTTCGGTTTCGTTCGAACCCGGAACGAACTTGTATGGATTGAATGCTTTCAGAACATCGTCAGGTGGACGATGAGCATTCTAAGTGATATGTTCTGATTAAAGGTAATCGTAACCTCAAGCCTCATCAACCGGGAATGGCTAAAACAGGGGAGGTGCAGCAAGGCTTCGTGGGTAGCACCCACTGAGAGCAAGATAGATCCCTGTCTAGAGGTCCCTTTTCTTTTTATTCGGCTTAGTGTGTGGTTGGTCGCGCCAACTACGGGGTTATCTTGTTCGGAATTATCCAGTAAGGGATGGTTCCGGCTTTGTGTTGCAGGGGAGCGGGCGTACTCCTCGGTACGGTGATCTAGGCCACGTACTGTGACGGGCGGTACCCCAGTAGCCCTGCCATTGTATGGAAACCCATTCTTCCTACGTGCCCTTACGGTTTTGATTTTATAACCCACTTTGTGGCTAGTATGCTGGAATTTAATAATGTAACAATTTCAGCTATTTCATATTTATTTGAAAACCCTAGACCCTATTATAATATAACTGGATTTCCTATCAAATGTTTTGGTTAGCGTAAGGTAAAAACTTACCCATGTTTATTTGTGGGGAGTCTTACGTGATACCTTTTCTTTCTAAAGGTTTTGAAGTTAAGCAAGTTTAACCTGTTACTCACACCAGACCCATGTCTGACCCAAGTTGTTTATTTCTGTTTTATAAACTCTTGGGTACTCAAATTTTTACGAGTAGCCAAGGGATTCAGGTTTAGCTTTGACGAATTGTGGAGGAGCAATGGAGCAGGAGGCTTTAGCGTTGTAGATATATATAGTAGTTCCGCTGTGTCTGTATCTCTGTAGTGTATTGAGTTGTAATGTCTAGACAGATGTTATAACTGTCTAGTAAGTGATGTATATGCTGTGTAACTCTGTAAAGTGTTGTATACTATGTAATAGTATATGTTATTAATATAATTTATTCGTTCCGCTGTGAGATCGTTGTTGTTGTTTCTTTCTTTCTTCTCTTCTTTTCTATTTTCTACCCCTTTCTTTCTTATTAATGATACGACTTTCTGTGGAGAAAAAGCCGGGTCGTTACAGTGGTATCAGAGCATAGGTTGAGCGAATGCCTAAGCTTTTGGTTAAGTGAATATCAGAACACTAGGTTGAGTGAATACCTAGGTTCGGAAGGATTGTTCATTAGAGATAGGATCTGTAGCAACCTGTTGAGTCTGAGTATATATATACGAGAGCGCGTATTTGTTAGTTATATAAAATGGTTTTATATTGTGTTAATTGATCGGTTGAGTGGTATATGGATTCTGGTCAATACGAGTAGCTAA
This sequence comes from Allium fistulosum, assembly GCA_030737815.1. Classification (NCBI taxonomy): domain Eukaryota; kingdom Viridiplantae; phylum Streptophyta; class Magnoliopsida; order Asparagales; family Amaryllidaceae; genus Allium; species Allium fistulosum. The sequence continues at coordinate 290,733,017 of CM060905.1, forward strand.
CGTTATCGATAGGGATCTCTAAACACTTAGACCAGGCCAACGGACACAATATTGTTTTAAAAAGGTAGATGAAATAATTTTACCCAGATATAATTTCTATATAAAAAAGTATCATTTTAAATGTATATGGTATTTGTAATGATTGGTTGAGATGATAATAATTTATCATCTAGGATTAGGAGTCTGAGTGTTGAGGTTGGAAGGGTATTTGTCGAGACTATAAACCTAATACCGTCTCGAGTGAATTTTACTGTGATGAAGGATTTCATCAATCTCCGAAGGAAACCTGTTAAGGTTCGGAGTTTATCTTTGTAGTTTGGATGAGTAAAGTTGAATCTGTCGGTTATGCAGAAGCGAGTGATGGTATCTCGGTATCTCAGGAAATTGTAGCTGCGTGATGAGATGCAGTGACTATGGATGTTCCCGAAGATGTTTTCTTTGGAATAAGTTAATGAAGTATGTCTGTTTCGGTGTTGTGGCTGAGTTCAGCATGGTGTTTGTGTTTTGTTTAAGGTCCGAGTTTCTCGAAGAGCTTTGGATTGAGAACTCTGTGGCATCTATGGCAGCAGTGCAGCTCGGAGTGTTCTGTTTTCGACAGAAGTTTTTCTGGCTGAACAGTTTTCTGAAGGTGAAGTTCAGAAGCAGCAGAGAGGATCCATTTCTTCGATGGATTGGATAGTCAAGTGTGAGCTGTTCTGATTGGTAAAGAGAGAACAGTTTTATTTGGATTTTGGCTGGGTTGATCGCAAAAGTGACTTGCGATAGTTTGAGTATTCTTTTGAGTTATCTGAGATTTTCTGGGATGTGTTGTCCAGTTTGTGCTTGTATTCCTCATCAGCATTTTCATTCTACTTCAGATCAGAATGGTGCAGCGGAAGTAGTTTGGCGAGTGCATCTGTTTGTCTTTTCCAGATAGGAGAAGTTAGTTCGGTCTTCTGATGTTGTGAGTAGATTTGTGTTTTGGATTATGGGTAGATTTTGAGAGGATCATTTTGTCGGGTTATTTTTGGTCTAGTTTGTTTCTAGAAGCATCGGCGAAGGTTGAGCTGATCAGAAAGGATTTGTAGGAAGCCGAGATCGTCTGAAGATTTTGTGGATAAGAAACGAAGGAATTTGAAATTCGAAGTTGGAGACTTCGTTGTTGAGAAGTTTTTCTCTGGTTAAAGGGATCTATAAGATTGGGTAAGTATGGGAAGTTAGCTCCGAGTTATTTTGGATCTTTCTGTGATCTAATTTGGATAAGTACTTTGATCTACAAGGTTGAATTGTCAGTTTGGATAACTGGAATTCAATGTATTTTACGTATCTTTGAAGGAGTACGTGTTTGATCTATCTCTGGTTTTGAAACCAGCAGTTCTGGAGGTTTTGGTTGTTGAGTCAGACTCGTCTGTAGTCTGATATTCTGTTTAGTTTTGTAGATCTAGATGAGTAGGAGCTCTATAGCTTAGTAGTATTGGTTGTTTGGATTGTTTGTAGAGCGAGTATCCCGGTATATATATATACTTGGGGAAACTCGAGGAAATTCTATTCAGAATTTTTCGCTGGATAGTTAGAATTGTTTGTTTGGATGATTGGTTGCTATGATTGTTAGCATATGGATGATAATACATCCTTGTGATTTAAAAAGATTATTAAATTACCTTTGTTTTAAATTTCGGGGACGAAATTATTTTAAGGGGGAAGGAATGTAATATCCCGGAAATTTATGGACAATATCAGTTTAATAATCTGTTTAAATAATTAAATTGATTTGTTAATCTTTGATAAAAAAATTTGAATTGGTAAATAATCTAATTAAATAAATATTTAATTAGTGGAATGTATCTTTTAAAAACCAATAAAATGATTTCTATTTATAATGTATATATATAAGTATATATATTGTAAATAGATTAGCTTTGGGTTGAAATATAATAAATAAATAAAATCTTGTTTTTAAATTTCTAATATATATATATTGATAGTTTGGAGATTTGGATTTATTTAATATTAGATTTTCAAAGCTATTTAAACAAATAACAAATATGGTTTTAAATAAGATTAATAATAAGGTTATTTTATTTTCTTTTTGAGATATTGCTTAATAAATAAGATTTAAGAGTATATATATATATGTAAGTTTAAAATACAATATTAATAGTGTATTGTTTTATTTATAGATATAAATAGACTTTAATAAAATAAGATTGTTATTTTCAAATTAAATGTGTAGTTATATATGTATGTATATAAATTGACTTTAAATTGGATTTTAAATATAATTTGAATTTGAATGTAAATTAGTTTTGAAATTCAAAGATAGATATTTAAATATTTGGATTTTAAAATATATGTATAAACTTTTACTTATAAACATAATTGGTTTTATTTTCTTTAAAATACTTTATATATATATATAGGTAAGTAACTAATAAATTAAGTAAAAGGTTTATTTACATTTAAAATAAATATAAACTAAATAAAAGACAAGTGTTAATATGTTAAGTAACCATTATAACATGTGTTGTAAAATTAGAGTATGAGAAAGACAAGTGTCCATCTTTTAAAATTTCAATTTTCTTTATTTTTAAGAAAATTATTTTCATCCTATTCTCAAAACAAAGCCTGTAACTCAAAATCTTCCTCAAAACTAAATTCTCAAAACAATGTAGAAATCAACTCCTCTAACCAGAGAAAAACCATTAACCTGCAAATTATCTTCCAGAATCAAAGTCTGTTTGTAAACATCTTCTTCAAAGATCTGTAACCACTTTCAAATCTGAAGCTTGCAAAACATTCTTTTTAAATCTGAGATTTTGCAAAGCAATTTTCAACAAAAGCCTGCAATTCATTTTCAACATCAAAAACTGGAGCATGCAGAGCATTTTCAAAGATTAAGGAAAAGGGGCCTGTAGCAGATAATCAAAGCAAGCTCATAATCATCTTGCCTGCACCCAAGTTTCAAGTTCTTTTACAAATTCCATCAATTCGAGTTTTAAAGTTTTCAAAATCAAAACTGTTTCAAGCTCTGTTCTTCATTTCAAATTAGGTGAGTAACATCACTTTTATCAAGTTTAGATATATAAATATGATTGCATGATTAATATCTGAAATATGTATGTTTGTGTATGTATATTGTTGTAATTCTGGATGTATGTTTATTGATAGGATTTGTCTGTGCATGTGAATGTATATATATACATATCTATTTCCCTGTTGAATGACAGACTCTGATCCTCCTCAATAAAAATTCAATTACTCAACATAAAATCAAAATTAGGTTAAAATCTCTGAGGAACAAATGATTGCATGAATGTAATAGTATTTTTAAAAATAAGTCTAAGTGTTTATATTTTATATTTACTTCTAAAAATGGTAAATTACAGTAACAATTAGAGATAAGTCGAAAATCAATGTTCATGATTCCTTGATTTGATTTCATAAACAGAATCGTATTGTAAAATGATGAATTTAGATAGTAATTTCATGATTTTAAAGTTTATAAATGATGAGGTATTCTGAGTTGATCAGAATTTGGGTATTCGTCAATTGTCGACGAACAGCATGGTAATAGTGGCCGTGACCAAGGCTGGAGGAGGTTCGAGACTCGAGGGTCATGGTAAAAATGCTCGGAGTACTCCTAGGTGACGGTGGTGGCCAGGGGACGACGAACTAGGGTTCGACTGATAGTTTTGGATTGCGTTGTTTCTCGGGGTCGTACGACGATGGTGGCTCGCCGAACACGATCGCAATAGGGGGGATACGTATGGGAGATCGAGGCGATTCGTTGGTAAGGACAGCGGGGTTTATCAGTGTAGGGTTCGTCAGCAATTGGAGAAATTCCGATGATAGTGGTTCCAGTTTTTCGAACGATGGGTTCGATTTCGATTCGATGGTGATATCGATGATCTGATTGAAGGTGAGGGTCGACGTCATTGTCGATGGCTTGTCGAAGATCGCGGCGTCGATCCACGGTGGTTGGAGTGGTGTGCAACGTGCACACGTGTGCACGGTGATATCTGGAATGAATGGAATATTGAGAAGAAGCATCGTGCTCGGGAATGGTCTCGGGAAAACGAGAGTGCGACTCGAAGCGTGAGTGGAACGCGAGTGACACGGGGATAGCTTGGGGTTTTTGCTTGATTTACTCGAGTTTGTCCCGGGTTTTATTTTGTCTTGATAACCAGATTTCATATTCTAAAGAAAATGTACAGATCTATAAAAAGCAAAGTTTAAATCAAGATTTTAAAGTATGGATTCAATTTAAGTTTGTATCCAGGTTGAATAAATAAAGATTATAAAATTTATAATGTTTTACCAAATTTAAAGCATTTAAAATATATAATTAAAAGGGTTTGAATTTAAATAATTTGGTTGAAATCTTTTAAATGTTAAGTTTTCTTAACATTTGATTTAAAAAGATTTTGTAATTTGATTTAAAATTGATTAAAGTTGAGTTGTATTTTATTTTAAATCTTTAATTTAAAATGAATCAAAAGAAAGATTTTAAAGTAAAATATTTTTAAGTCTTTTGTTAATAATAATTAAAGTAATTATAAAGGGTAAAATTTAGAAAGTAATTAAGGGTTAATGATTTAGGATTCATTAAATTAATAAGGTAATTTAAGAAGAATTTAATTATTTAATTAATTAATGGTTTAGTGTTAATTAATTAAATAATTAGGATTATAAGATAATTAATTAAGTATTAATTAATTTGGGATTTAGAATCATTTGTTAAATAAGTATGAGTTATTTATAAATGATTGGGAATTAATTTATCAAGTGATTTAAGATTAATTAAATAATTAGAGATTTATTAATTGGTAATGAAGAATTAATGTGTAATTAATAATAGTTGATTTAAAGTTTAATTACTTAAAGAAGTAATTAAATAATGATTAATAATTAATGAGGGATCATTAATTAGGGATTATTAAATAATTTATAAATGGGATTAATTTTGATAATCAAGTGGATTAATTAACTAATGATAAATTTTTATGAATTGGTTAAGTATAATTACTTAATGGAAGTAATTAAAGGAATTAATTACTTAAAGTAATTAATTAAATAAATTTGATAAGTTTAAATTAATTTGTTTAATTAATTTAAGGAATCACTTGGTGATTTGATAATTACTTAAATGTAATTAGTGGAAGTATAAATTACTTAGGAAAGTAATTAAAGTTAATTAGTGGATGTAATTAACTAAAGATGGTTTAAAAAAAGTAATTTGAGTTTAATTACTTTGAATAATTAATCAAGGGATTAATTAAAGGATAATTAATTAAGAAGTAAATTAATTAAGGGAAGAGTAATTAAGGGTAGTTAATTACTAAATGTGATTAATCAAAGGTGATTAATAATTAAAGATTTATTATGAAATATAATTAATTTAAATGGAGTAATAAATTAAAGAAGTAATTAGAATCATTTATTAATATGATTAATGATGTAATTAAGGATTGATTAATTAAGATTAGTTAATCAATAATGAGTGATAAAAGTAATTAATTAATTATAATTAATTAAGGATTAATGTAATTAAGTATAATTAATTAATTACCGAAGTAATTAGAGATTAATTACTGAAGTGATTTAAGATAATTAATTTGTGAAATTAATTAAGTATTAATTACTTAAAGTAATTAAAGGTTGATTAATCAGGATTGATTAATTAAAATGGATACTAGAGTATGATTAATTAATTGGTTTAATTAATAATTAAGTAAGCAGGATTTATAGGATAAGGTAATTAATTTAATTCACTTTAAATTAATTAGAGATGATAAATCATTACTTAAGGATGGATAAATGAGATTGAATGTATTTCATTGTTTGATATCTCTGATGAGATATGATTGATATATGATATGGATGTTTGGTTGAATTATAATGATAATGTGAATTATCTGTTTGGGATGATAATGTAGATTATCTATTGAATTATCTATCTTTGTGTATATAGATAAGAATTGAATTGTTTTAACCTTAAAACAACTTGGCCCTTAAAAGATACGTTTTGGATTTCGATGAGACCGGGATCGGGTTTCCATATACCGGGATTCCAGGTTTGGAGACCCGAATACCACATCGATCCAAATTAACGATAGGTCGTGAATCTCAAGTGAAGATGAAGTTTCAGAATGCAAGGGTTATTGTCGTTAACTCTGAGGGTGATTCCAAAACGAGTGTAACGAAATAATGCCTTCGGTTTCGTTCGAACCCGGAACGAACTTGTATGGATTGAATGCTTTCAGAACATCGTCAGGTGGACGATGAGCATTCTAAGTGATATGTTCTGATTAAAGGTAATCGTAACCTCAAGCCTCATCAACCGGGAATGGCTAAAACAGGGGAGGTGCAGCAAGGCTTCGTGGGTAGCACCCACTGAGAGCAAGATAGATCCCTGTCTAGAGGTCCCTTTTCTTTTTATTCGGCTTAGTGTGTGGTTGGTCGCGCCAACTACGGGGTTATCTTGTTCGGAATTATCCAGTAAGGGATGGTTCCGGCTTTGTGTTGCAGGGGAGCGGGCGTACTCCTCGGTACGGTGATCTAGGCCACGTACTGTGACGGGCGGTACCCCAGTAGCCCTGCCATTGTATGGAAACCCATTCTTCCTACGTGCCCTTACGGTTTTGATTTTATAACCCACTTTGTGGCTAGTATGCTGGAATTTAATAATGTAACAATTTCAGCTATTTCATATTTATTTGAAAACCCTAGACCCTATTATAATATAACTGGATTTCCTATCAAATGTTTTGGTTAGCGTAAGGTAAAAACTTACCCATGTTTATTTGTGGGGAGTCTTACGTGATACCTTTTCTTTCTAAAGGTTTTGAAGTTAAGCAAGTTTAACCTGTTACTCACACCAGACCCATGTCTGACCCAAGTTGTTTATTTCTGTTTTATAAACTCTTGGGTACTCAAATTTTTACGAGTAGCCAAGGGATTCAGGTTTAGCTTTGACGAATTGTGGAGGAGCAATGGAGCAGGAGGCTTTAGCGTTGTAGATATATATAGTAGTTCCGCTGTGTCTGTATCTCTGTAGTGTATTGAGTTGTAATGTCTAGACAGATGTTATAACTGTCTAGTAAGTGATGTATATGCTGTGTAACTCTGTAAAGTGTTGTATACTATGTAATAGTATATGTTATTAATATAATTTATTCGTTCCGCTATGAGATCGTTGTTGTTGTTTCTTTCTTTCTTCTCTTCTTTTCTATTTTCTACCCCTTTCTTTCTTATTAATGATACGACTTTCTGTGGAGAAAAAGCCGGGTCGTTACAGAAAATTTAGTATCACAGTATGTCATTCCAGTAATAAATCAAGTTAGTGTTTCTTTTCCCATGAGTAACCTTCATCCTAACTTCATCATTTACTGCTTTAGTGATGATTGATTAGTTTAAAATAGGGGATGACTTTATGGGTTTTATGAATAACAATTGAAAATAAAGAAAATGGGAAATGGTGGAATATAGAGGCAGTGAGAAATTATTTTGTTGTTGTATGCATTAAGTAGTTGTACATGTACTCGCAGTAATATAAGGTCGTATATAATACTTATAAACCATAAATTACAAAACGTACACTGATCTTTTTCAGGAGTTGAAATTACATCTGAGAAGCAAAAACCCAAAAATCAAACACAGAAAACGATAAAATCTCCATAAATCCAAAGTCTAGATAAAATAACAGTAAGTTGCCGCGAAATCAATAGGGTCAAAAAATGAAATGCTAAAAGATCTGTCGGGTCAAAAAATGAAATGCTAATAGATCAGTCTGCAAGATTATCTTAAAAAAATCATCTACTAACATGAATCATCATTTTCAACGAAGCTAAATACACATTGAACTGAGTATTTATATTTTTCTTCTTTTATCAGTTCGAAAAATAAAGTATTAAGATTTATAAATATTTCGGAAACAGTATATTGAGTTTAAAGTCTTTTCCAACAAATTAGTTAGTAAGAAAGGTACTAAAGTCAATGTTTAACATAAACTTTATTCATCTGCATCTTTCGTTATTGCTTTCAAACATTTGTAAAAAATATAAGTGTAGAGCTCAAGCAATCAAGCAATTTAAGCAAGATTTGTCACCTTATATAAAGAGAACTATTCAATACATAGCCTAAGTTTGGCAACCTATAATATATATGGTCCAACAAATAAAAAATGAAAATCATATTTAGAGTACATACCACAACGACTATGCTTTAAAGTGTTTATTGATGTTTAGCTTGGAAATGTACTACTAATATCAAAATGTAAGATTGGTTGGTAACAACATACTGAGTGAAATATATGAATAAGCAACGGTTGTTATGAACGACTAAATCAGTACCTTTACTGGCTGCAACTTGAAAAAATTTCATTCAGTCTCCAGGCAGTACATCTTTGTTAGAACTTTATTCGTCTATACAAAATGTTTTTCCTTGTAATGCATTATCTTCTTTTTTAACTTTTTCTTCTTCCTCTCCACCTGAAGCAAAACAAATCATATTTGTGTATTACGATCTCAAGTTAACCTATATTGTTATCAACTTAACCGTGCAAGTAATAAAAGATTGAGCAAAGGCTACAGGTTCAACAGAAGTTGCCTCTTAGTAGCATCCTTCTTGTCGATTACACCTCAGTATTGCCTCTCTCCACACCTAGTTTTTTTGCTTTTCCAATTATTGAGGTCCCACCTAATATTGGAGGAAGAAATGGTGAATCAGTTCTAAAGTTAACTACATCAGAAAATATTGGTAGTCTGTAGCAAAAGTTTGATTCAAGCAAATACCAAAGATTTTGTTTGAAATAGAAAGCAAACACTTTACCAAATATCCTATTGAGGTTTTGTTTTATGAACCTGCAAAAATTCGAGCATGCATATTTTGGTCATGACAACAATAAGTATTTGGGAAGAATGAAAAGATTATATTGTATAACTACAGCTCTTGAAAATATTGCTTTAAAAGTGAAATAAATGTAGTTAAATGATATCTCCGAATAGTTTATTATGGAAAAGACGATTTTTAATTCAGTGTGGCTAACTGAAAACTGTTTTTATATTTTACTTAGAGCAACAATCTTGGAAAGCAAATATAGTAAACTTTTAAAAGTGTTTTGTAAGCAGGAAGAAGAAATACATGACCATCTTACTACAAATGGTAGTGAAATATATAATTATCATAAATTATTTTTATGTTCAACATCTTCAGTTCAAAATTACCAGGAAAAAAATCCTCAAGATCTTATTTTCAATCATATAGCAGGATATTCTGCAATTTTAATCGTAAGGGATTTGCTCTCCCTATTATCAACATGCATTTTTTGGTAAATCGGTAAAGTAAATGTTAAAGCCAAAAAAGCCCAAATAAATAATTTCTAAAACCGATCAACCCAAAAGGAGCAGTAAGAAATTGGAAAACTAATTAGCAGTTAGACAAATAATTAGAATTTGAACAGATAATACCAACCAATTAATAACTTGCATAATATATTACAGACTGATATAAATTTACTTTTGAATGTAAAAATTTTGATAGTCGAAATTAAATTGTCGAACAAAAATAGAACTGTAAACAAACCATATTAACTACGTCTGTTGATTTATGCATGATATTAAGTCTGAAGTAAAAAAAACCGTACATAACCGAAGGGGGGTAACAACAAATCGTAAAATTACGCGGTACAATAATCCTACTCAGTAAGCGCTTAAATCTATGAAGAATCTCAGATTTTAGTAACAAACGTACCAAATTACATACCTAAGAAAACCCTAGTTACCGAATTCGCCAGATTTGCGGGTTGACCAGCGGGCGGAGACCGCTAATGCAGACGGTGGATAGTTAGAAATAGTCGGTAGGCAAGAGAGAGGTCATATGGTTTCTTGATCTGCGATTATTAAATTGGGAAGAAAAGGGGAAATGGGAAAAGTGAGTAAATTAGATGGAGTATGATGAAATTAACAGCAGCGGTTACAAACGGATGGGTATTGTTGAAAATTTTGGGGTTTTCAAAAGTAGGACACGTGTCATCGTATAAACAGTGTGGTTTCTGCTTTCCTTTTTAAGTAATAGATTTGAAAATAAATATATGGAGTGATTATATATTAAGAAGAAATTTTAAAAAAATAAAAGTTTTATGAAAATTTTTCATAATTTTTTTAAGTACATATGAGGTACGTAGATCATTTAGTCACACAATTTGATCTAAGATTCGAGTATAGAACTTTAAGGTGTTCTCACTGGTTCGAAAGAGGATTTATCACTCGATTCTTGATGACGAACATTGATTAGAGTTTATAATTAGATACTTAAGTTTTCTATCATAGTTGAGAAATATGTAAAAGAAACGAAGGTGTCTGATTAAAGAGTCTGATTAGAGTCTGCACTAAAGGATTGGATGATCAATACTAGTTCGGAAGAAAAGTCGTCTATTCGAATAAAAGATCGAATCAAATATCGCGTATGGATAATCTGTGTATATCATAAAGAATTAAATTTAAAGATTGTTTTGAATAAGTATTACCGGGCTTTAGGTTTCGCTTTAATTTCGGGGACGAAATTCTTTTAAGGGGAAATATGTAATGATCCGTAATTTTACCACTTTTAAAATGGAATATTTAATTAATTTTAAATATTCAAATATCAGATTTTCAAAATTAATAATCTTGGTTATTAGATAACTAAGAATAATGAACTTATTTTTAGAATTAAATAGAGATTTTGAAGTTTTATCGTAAAATTGACAAAAGTCGGTTTTCGATAAAATTTCATATACATTCGAATAATTGTTGTAAATGGTAAATAACTCTTTTTAAATGGTTATATAATGATAGTAATTTGATTTATAATAGATTTAAATTATAAACTTGTTTTAATAAAGATTGACAAATTTTGTAGCATTTCGGCAGATCAACATCATATTTTTATAATTTAATTTTAATGTTATTTAATATGGTTTTATCACTAAAATAAACTTGTTTTAACAATTATAATATGATAAGAAACTTATTTTAAAATTTTGTTTACAAATATATGAAGTTTGACAAAAATGTCAAAATGTGACCGTAACACGTTTTATCGAAAATCAACGTTTTTGTTTAAAATAAGTTGTCGCAATGTTGTTGCACTTTTGTTAAAATGTTTTAACATATATATTACAAATTTTAGTAACAAAACATATTTACGTTTTTTAAGTATCATTAGAAAAATCAAGATTATCATTAGTAGAAGTAAGTAAGGTAATTAACAAAAGTTAAAAGGCAAACATCAAATCAATCACATCCAAATCCAACAAAATCATTACATTATTTTTTTAATGCTTAAGTGATTATGACATAAAGTGGAGATGTGAAAGCATGATGTTAATTGTTGAAAAAGCGTGGCTTACTTTAGGTTTAAGTAAGGGTATTTTGTTAATTTCGTAAAGGGTTAATTTGGTAAATTTTCACGTTTTGCTTTTCCTATAAATAGGACCCTAAGGCTTCACAAATATTCACACTTCATTTCATTCCTTTCTTTTTCTTCTTCTTCTTCTCCTTCCTCTCCATTTCAATGGCTTCTTCTTCTTCTTCTTCTTTACTTACTAACTTTTTCAAAACCCTATCAAACAATATCAAAACACCACCAAACTTTGTTGAAGTTCTTATATCATTGTTGGAACATGGTTTAGCATCTAAGAAGTGAAGAAATGATGGAGGAAGAAGCGGAATAGGGGAGCTCGAGCCCTATGGATGGTGGTGGTGTTGTTGGCATGTGCAATGGTGATAGAGAGCTTGATGGTGTTTGGGAGGTGAGGCTGTGAGCTTGGATCATGAAGAAGAGGTGGCTGGGAGCTTAGTGGTGGGTGGCGATGATAGAGCACTTGAAAATGAAGAGTAAGGTTGTTTGATAGTATTTAGTAGAATAAGAAGTTGATTAGTTGAAGCTAACAAAAGTTAGTGAAGTGCTGGTTGATATGAATGTTGGTAGGAAGTTAATCGATTTGGTTAAAGGTGAGTACTCAAATCTTAGTTTTATTTTAATAAAACTTAAGTTGATAATTCACATGTTAAATTAGGAATAAATATGTTGAATTTTGTTAATATTGGATGATAACTTGGTTGATATTATGGTTGATTTTATGGTTGTGGAATGGTTGATAACTTGGTTTGATAAATAATAAGAGAAATGGCTAGTAATTAACCGAATTAAATTTAATGGAAAATAAGTCCATAATAATATGTGTATGGAGTGATTTAGCCTTTAAATGATTTTAAAAAGATCGAAAATAATAAAATAATAATATAATATTATAATATGAAATAAAATGGAAATGAGTTTGAAATATGGAAATATGGTTTAAAATGATTTTGAAATGATTTTGAAATGTTTTATAAAAATTTAAAAGTGTTTCAATGAAATTTGGAAAGAAATTGAAAAACAGGTCAAAACTAGGCGCGTCGCGTAACGGTAGTTCGCGATTTCACACCAAAAAAGTTTAATAAGCATACAAAGTGGAATATAGCTGGAATCCTTAGAGATAAGAATTTCCCGGACTATTATATCGATATCTGTTCAACAAAGAAATAAAATCAAGATTTCATCTTGTAGATTTCAAAATATGTCCAAAACAATTTTCTAGAAAAATCGCACTTTTGTAGTAAAATGACCCTAGTTTAAAATTGATATTTTAAATGTTTTAAAAATATGAAATAAATTATAAAAATCATTTAAAATGTTTTAAAAGTAATTTAAGTTGAATGATGGATTTCTAAATGATATAAAAGTTGTTTTGAAAAATATAGCTTTTTGCAACACTTTTTGCAACGCTTTTGCAACACTTTTAGTTATGAATAATGGATTTAATGTCAACAATTCTTTTTCAAGTCTTTTATAGAAAAAAAGAATAATTAAGTGTTTTAAATATTGATTTGAAAGTTTAATGAATCATTTCTAAAATGAAGATTAATAACTGAGTATGCGGAAACGACTAGTACATTTGTCTCGCCTGTGAGATCTAAACGGTAAAACAAGGTATGTAACTAAGGTTGGGATTGAGCAACCAGTGCCCTAAACTTACCTGGTCTTTGGTTTATCTTTTAGACGAGGGGTGGAATAGATCGAAAGGAAAGCCCGAATGCTCTAAAAGATCATATTAATATTTTCCCAAAGTAAAGAGTTTTCCAAAAGTTAAACAAGGATTTAAATAAAAGGGTTTTGAGTTTGTTGTAACGATGTTTTACGTAACATCATTTTTAACCCATTTAAATGAGGATTTGGAAATGCAAAATTTTTATTAAAGGTTTAAACAAGATTTAGATAAGATGACTTGGTATTTCCTAAGACTAAAGAGGAAGTGTTAAATGAAATATTTAAAACCCTTCAAACTAATATTTTTTGAAATAAAACATATTGAAGACAAACGATCTTCATGATGTAGGACTACTTGCCACTAGTCCCTCGAGGTGAAATTTACCATATTTAGGATGGTAGTAGTGCTCTGTTATGAAAATCTTCGATTTGCAAGAATATGATTTGAAGTTAAGAAAGAAATCTTTGATTAAGATTTGATGAATAATTTGGAAAAAATTTCCTAAGAAAAAATTGAAATGATTTGGAATCATTCCTAGATTTAAGAAAGGTTTAAACGAACCAAATGATTTGATAAATGTTGATTAATGATTCCATATACTCTGAAAAGGATAATGAAATGACTCAATGAATATATCTCTATGAGATATCTATGAATGAATAAAAAGATGAATTAAATTGATTGATGATTGTGATCATATATGAACTTAACATCTTTTTAATCGATGATTGGTTCGAAGGAACCAGGATCGGATTTGGATAACTCCTATTTGAAAACTACTTCAAACCAATGTATACGGTCGAAAGTGAAGACATGTTGAAGATTATTATTATTGAAGACCGGAGATCTTCATAGCAGAAGGACTACTTGTTGACATTCTTTGTATCGCTCCCAATATAGAGACATTTATTATAGCGGTGGTCCTGTCGTGTTTTGAAATCTTCGGATTGCAAGGACTACTCGCTACTAATGGTAGTAGGAGGAGTGCCTTCAGTTTCGTACATTCCTAGAATGAACTTGTATGGACAAGTGTATGACCTTGCATTCTAAATCACAATGAATGGTCTCTATATAATGTATATCAGTCGGTGGCAGAGAAGACACCTTCTCTTAGCTTAACACTCTTTCCCGAGACATTCAAGCTCAGGAAGTTATACGTTTGTAGAAATCAGTCATGTGCCTATGGAATGGCAATATGGCATTCTAAGTGGAATATGCTTTGTGGAAGAAAAAAGCGTGGCTTTGTGAAAAGCAAAGCGTGGCTTTGTTAAAATGTGCGTAGCCTCACGAGCCTCACATCTCGGATATGATACGGGAACTATGTTACATATTTCAGGCTTAGTAAGATGAGGGTGGCGTTTGATCCCTCAAGATGACTGGCGGCGTATGATCTAGGTCACCAAGGTGTCCAGATGGGACCCTTATTGTATGGTATAGTGTGTGTGAGTCCTTGGATGAGAAGCCACCGGATATCAAGAAGTGTGGCAATATGAGGAATTTGTATCTATTGCATTTGCTTTGTTATTTTCAGCATTTGTAAGGACAAAAGTTTATAACTATCTAGGCTGAATCTAGATTAGACTCTGATATTGTATTTTGAAATTTTCTTCTATCAATATTATTATTGAAATAATATATGTTATTCCATTCATATGAGATTTTTTTCTATCTTTATTTTCTTTTTACTCTAACAATCTTCTAGCACTTGGATTTGCGGCACATGAATACCGAGGATGTATTAGTGTCGATTTGTTCACGTTTTTAGTAATGGCCGGATTTGCCTTTCTTTTTGTTCACGTTTTTCGTTTTGTAAAATGAACGTGAATGGCAAAGGAAACAAGATTTTAAGGTAATGGAATTTTGGTGCGCAATTCCTAATATTCCCTTGTGTTAATTAGTTAACATATAATACCATTCATAAACCCATTTATTTAATTAAGCTCGGCCTTGGTTTTAAATTTTCAAATCTCAATCCTCTAATCACTCTAATACTTACATTATTCTATTTAATTTATCTAGTTAAATCTCCTGAATAATGTTATTAAAAACTATGGGTGTTACATCCTCCCCACCTCCTATTATCTCTCTCAAACAACTTTATATGAACTCTACTATCTCATTCATTTTTAATCCAATAACAAAACATATTTTTCACTTCTTTAACCCAACAAATCCAATCAACAAACATTTCCAAGCATGACCAGGTCATGAACCAACCCTACTTCATCATCTTCCCAACAACAAGGCATAACTATTTCTTTCAATTCAATATCGTATAATATTATCTAGAAAAAACTAATGAAATATCTCAAGAGTTTCAAACATGGTCATCATATATTTGTATCAATGCACTAGTGCAAAATTGACCTGTTGCTTCGGTCATTTTACCCCTATTGCTTATGTTCCTCCACTGGTGCATATGAAGACGAAGCAATAGACTAAAATTTGTAGCTTCGGTTGTTTGACCGAAGCAAAAACATGTTTTTTGCTTCGGTTGTTTAAACAACCGACCGAAGAAAAAAGTTCACTTTTTTACTTCAATCGTCACATGACAACCGAAGCAATTAAGTATATTTTTCTTTGATCCTTATATGACAATTGATGCAAAAATGAACTAAATAGTTGATTCTCCACATTCATTTGCTTTGGTTGTCGTATGATAATTGAAGTAATTGTTGTTTTTTGCTTCAGTTGTCACATGAAAACCGAAGCAAACTATTTCTTTTTTTAACAAAAAAATATTGACATGCCAATGAAGCTGTATCCATTTGTAGCATTATTAAATATACATTAGTAGTTCTATTATTAAAGGAAAGCAACTTTAATAGCAACCATAAAACAATAAACGATTGATTTTGAAAACTCTTTTATGGAGTTGGCTAATTTATGGATATTTAATATCCACATTTATATTAACTTAGTAAAGATTAAAATTTATGGACATTCAATCTCCTACAATCATAGAACATCAATAAAATAATGGATCAATCAAATTAATATCTAAATTAAAATAACATTTTTGATTTAATTTATTTGAAATATAGTGCGTCATTGCTTTTCTAGAAAAAGCTACTCTTCACATCTAACTTTAACAATTTAAATTCATAGACTAGTAAATACTTTAAGAACTAAGATACCCTTATAAAACATGCAAATTAATGGATAATATGACATCAGTATAAATCAGCAATAACTCATAAATCATGCAATAACATATTAGTCACAAATCCAAATGCAGTAACATCTCACTCTCAGTTTCAGGAAAATAAATATACATTACTTTTCTATACTATAACATGTTAGGTGTATATTAAAGAAATAATGCTACACATAAATTACTTTCTTGTACCCTCACACAGAATCTTACTCCACTATCCTCATCTCCTTTTTCCTAGATAAAAAAATGAAATTAGTTTTAATAAACTAGTTCTAGACTAAAGAAAGAAAATGACACTTAATGATTTTATCTTCCCAATAAGACGTATTTCAAGTCTAAGAGAAGCGAAAATTTTCAGAGCAATGACTCCACCTGTTACTTCGGCATCCCATAACACACTCCAATCTTAGGAAATCATGCATAACATTAATAAAACACATTATGTAAATAAAAGGAGAAACAATAATAGAAAGCAGTAAGAACCGAACAGTGGTTCAAGGACAAACCTTGTATCTTATTTGATTAAGGAATATAAGGGTGCAACTTGCTTTCGAGGCATTCCCTGCCATTTTATGCAGAGATTGACTCATTAGATGAGCTTGTAGACCCATTTGATGCATACCAATTTCCCCTTGAAAATTTAGTTATAGATAAATATAAAGTTAAAAGTTCACTAGGTAAATATAGAAAACGAAGTGTTGATATATTATGAAGACATACATCAATTTCTGCTCGCGGAGTTAAAGCTGAAACTGAATCAACACAAATAAGGTCTATTGATCCATATCTGCACATACGATCAACAATTATGATATTTTGTCAATTTAAGAGGTTCTAAGTTTTCATATATTCAATAACGGATGAGACTTCAGATCAAACTTATTGGTGAGAAGAAGAATAAAAATATTTCAGGTTTCTTGATTCATTGTAACTCAAAATAATGTACAGCTTCAAACTACAGCATCAAAATATCACCAAAAGAAACTAACTATTACCACAAAAACTCTGTAGCCTATGATTTTTGTTTGATGATAATAAACATATATATATATATATATTTGTTTAAATGTATTTGTTATTATACTATTTTATTTTTCCACATAATTAAATAAATATTTGTTGAATAAAATAAATAACTCAGAATTGATATTCAAACAAATATTTTATTACAAATTCAAATAGTGCAAATTTGAGCTCTCACTATATTTACACATTTTCAATTACAATACAATTTCAATTACAAAACACAATTTTCAATTTACATATTACACCTGACTACATATTCACTCTCACTT
This sequence comes from Allium fistulosum, assembly GCA_030737815.1. Taxonomy (NCBI): domain Eukaryota; kingdom Viridiplantae; phylum Streptophyta; class Magnoliopsida; order Asparagales; family Amaryllidaceae; genus Allium; species Allium fistulosum. Next base: position 290,750,520 of record CM060905.1, read on the forward strand.
GTATTTGATCTTCAACTCTGTTCCAGCCTGTACCCAACATCAGAACCATCTGCAAAATAAACACTGACGCGGTAAAATTGAAAAAGAAATATTTTGCTGTGTACAATGAAGTGTGTGTTTGAAATATTGTTTGCCTCAATTATTTGGGTTGTTCGTCATCATTTATTTCTTTTAATTCATCATACACGAACAACTTGTGACATGCATAGTGTATCACTATACATGCCACAAAGTCGTGCACACCGATATACACTTGCTTGTTAAAATCGCAGGGACAGGTGAGCACAAGGTAAAACCCAAGCAAAAGTTGGATTCAACTCAGGTGCAATACAAACCAACATGAACCAGACTTGACTACATTAACAAAAGTGCACCAGTCTCAAAAGGTCCACACATGCATTCAAGACCACAAGATCAATATGAATGCAAATCCAAAAACAATATAACCAGACTACAACATGAAGTCTCAAATCAAGGCATGTACAAAGTGCACCAGTCACAAGGCAACCTGAAAGCAGTTTAAATCAAAACAAGTAAGAGCTGTAGTTCAAGTCCATAACTACAACATGCAACTACACCAGATAGAATAAAGTGCACAGGGGCTCGAAACAATTGCAAGGAACCAAACTTCAGACATATACATACGAAGACCAGACTCCAAAATGCAACAACAAGTGCAACATGAAGACTTGATTGCAACTGGGAAGTTTAACTCGGAGTAACTCAAGATCAGGTACAATGCAACATGAAGACCAGTCATCATAACCCATGGTTGAAATGCAACCAAACTTCATTCAAAGTGCATCAGACAATAACAAAGGCAAGAACATGCTCACAAGGTCAAATGGTCTAGTATGAATACAACATAGGGTCACCCACATATATACACACATACAGACCACAATTTAACACGAAGCAAAATGTCCAGGCAACCCATTGAAAATAACCAAGCTCGTATGCAAGTTAGTTTTAAACATATAGTACAAATATACATTAGAGCATGTATCAGTTCAGGTATGATAGCAATATAGGGTAACCCAGTAAATAGTGAATGAAATTCAAGGAAATGAATATGGAATTCGATAAAAACTATGCCATAGTCCAGACAGTGGTGAACACAATACAAGAGCCTGCATATATACACATCTGTACATATACACAAGTGATTCGAGAATCATAGTGCAGACACATGAATGAGCATAAGCACAGTGACATATATACATGCACTAATCACACACATATATACATACATATATGCATGTATATACATGGAGATAACACACAATAAAGCAGTTTACATGTGTATAACAGTGAAGCAGTCTACTTATTTACAGTAAAAAACAGTTGCATTTCGAACAAAGTCAAGAATTGTTTCAAAAGGTCAAAGTAGAAAAAACAGAGAATGGTCATACATTTGAAAAAGTCAAATGAACAAGTCATAGCTAGAGAACAAGATTATCTCAAAATTTCAAAATGCCGAAGTCATGGTGCCAGCAAAGAATGGAACTAGAGAAATAAATGGAGCAAATTCAAACTCATGGAGCAACATGTATGAAATGAACAAGTCAAAAATAAATCACATCGTTTAAGCAAAAATCCATGGCCGAGAAAAGCAACTGGAAGATTCAAACCAATATATACGAACGAGAGTATAGGGTGTTCGACCCCTATAAATTAAACCCAAAAATTCATCATCGGAATTCGAGTTCGAGACCAAAATTTCAGAGCAAACACTTAGAACAAATCACAAATATAATCCAAAACTCGAATCGAAGTCGAGTGTAATCAAAATCGAAAAGGGAAAAATCGCATACCATTTTTATCATTCGTGCTTGACAAAATTGGAGCAGCCGCAAGCCAATCAAAGCCAGTACCAATTGACGAAGCAAATTAGAATGAAATTTTCGCCTCAATCGATTGATTCTAAGAGGCGGCTTCAGTTACATCAGAACCATAATTATTGAAGAGGAAAAGAAGGCGGCCGAACTCATCACGAACAAAAGAAAAGAGGAGACGTCTCAAATTATAATTTGAAGTGGGTCGAACAGTTATATTAACAAAAGGGGAAGCTCTACTTTAATTAAGTGGGCCGCATGTATTTGGTTTTCTTTTGTTATTCACTTGGGCCGGTCATTGTTATTTTGGGCTTCACTTTTTACATATAGGGTATTTGTTAGTTTTATAGTTTTATTTTGTAATTTCTATTTTAAATTGTGTAATCTTCTAGTTGTGTAACTAGGTACAAACTATGGGGCGTAGTTTGAGAATTCGCAACTTAGTGGCTGAGTTGTGGTAGGGTTTTGAGCTTAGAGTTAGGTTAGTCAAGTTAGAGGGTGTCGCAAGTTTACGTATGTAAGCGTCTAACTACTTAATTTCAAGTAGAAACCTTGGGGGCAGCACGTAGGCAGGTTATTGCTGAAGTTGGGTAAATCTATATGTGATCTCTACTGCATTACTTAATGTTATTGTTTTTATTTTTGCATTAATTTTAATTTTTATTAGCACACCCTATTCACCCCCCTTAGGGTGAAAACGATCCTACAAACTCATGACCAAACTTCATTGCAAGTTGAACCAAAGAAGTGCATAACTGAGCTAGACATGGTTAGTAAGAACTATTTGATTGGTATTAACAAAGCAAAATAATTGAAATATAACTCATAAAAGTCATGTACAATGCTTTTAAACATAGTCGTACACCACAAGATAAAACACTGATTTCATGGTGTTTATAGTCTTGTAAATACCTTTCCACCATCTTTTGTGGAATCAGCTTAAAAGAGACTACAACATGATGGATTAGACTAGTTTTGGAAATTTAGTACAAAATAACTTATAGTATAAGTTATTTAGTAAATGAAAGATGCATATATGGCCTGTTATTTGAAAATTGCACAAACACAAATGAAAATTTTAATGACTTAGAATCTGGAAGATATCATTGTTCTCTTATATTGCCAGTTTAAACTAAAACAGCAAAACAAAAATTGATATAATGGAAATCGTGTTGAATGTTCCTTAGTTTTCTTAACAAGATTACAACTTTCTAGGTGCTTTCTTGTTTTTGTAGAAAGAAATGAAATATTTCTTGTTTTTTGTAGAAAGAAATGAAATATATATAATGATAGGGAGAAAAGCAAAAACTTAAAACCAACATATAAAATGAATCAAGTTTATGTATGCGAAGAAAAACTTCAGATGAGTCATTATACATGATGCCACAAAGTAATAAACTTACAATTCTTGTAATATTCATTTAGATTTTGGTCATGATGAAAGAATTAAAACTAACATAATAATAATAAAATCAATACTTGCATGCATGAAGCATGAGTTCTCGGTGATAACACTGATCAAGCTTATATAAAAGTTGTAAGGAAGACAAGCACCATTGTCCCAGTGGTTAAGTGATTTGGCTTTGGTGCGAGTGGTCACAAGTTCGAAACTTACGTAGCGTGATTCGAACGTTTATTGACATGTGATATGTTGTCATAGTGATTTGTTGTATATAAAGTACCATTTCAATAAAAAGTTATAAGGAAGCAATTCTATGCAAACAAGATACAGGAGTAGTGACTAAAGTTGACCTAGTTGTGAACCTGCAAATTATAGTTCATGATTTAACCCTAGAAATTACTAAGATCATGATTTTACAGTGATGAAGTATACCTTTGATATGCATATAAGGTTCATATCAATGGAAAAACAAAGGGTGGAAAATGAAACATTCATTGAGATTTACCGGTAAATATTTAAAAAATAATATAGGATTTCAAGATCAAAATGATGTTTGTACAATTTAAATTGAATTTAGTTACTTTTTCGATTCTAAAAATAGAAATACAAAGAAAACAAATCTTCCTTTTATAGTGATATGTACCGTATATGTAAACCCACAATGTAAAAACATAAATAATTCATACATGAAAGAGGGAGGAATAATCTAGTCATGGTCATTCCCATTGATCATTTTATTGCATATTTTTAGAATGATAACAATGGATATGATTTATTCTCTAGTTGTATTCAGTAGCTGTTATCAAACCAAATGACTTTTTCTGTAACTCATACATGTCAGGATATTCCAGCAGCCAACCCATCATTTTAGTGTCATCCCATGTTATATTAGTTTATTGCAGCAATTTGAAGAGATGTTCTTATCCTTTAAACAATTACTTATCAACAAATTACTTTCTATGTATCCTAGTGCCCAGGGAGGACCCTTTTGCAAAAAGAAAGGCTGAAAAGAAGCAGAGGGTTGAAAAACAAGAAAAGAATCGATTGCAGAACCTAAAAGCGGCTGCTAAAGTTGGTGCATTGCCCAGGTAGAGTTAATCATGGACTTTTCTTTATTGTTGCTAATTTTCTTGTGTTATATGGGCATTTGAGGTTTGGGATTATGTATGATACAAAATAGGAAAATCTAAGGTATGGGCATTTAAGATTTGGGATTATATATGCACAATATAAAACTATATATGAAAATATTCTCGATAAAATTTATCATAATAGATAATGATCAAATATTAAATAAGTCTTTCAAGCTGAATTATCAAAACTAAGCAAGGGATTGATGTAACAATGTGAATTAAATGAAAAGCTTAACTAACTTTAAAGAACACCATGCTTCAAAAAGTAAATGTAGATGCATGATGAATAGCCAAGTATATCAGAACTAGTATTATGAAAATTAAAGTGTTCATGAATTAGAACCCCTTAGAATAACCTATGATATAAATTTGGGTAATATTTGAAAGAAAGGCAACAAATTTAAACTTGCATTAATAAGCTAACAACCTCTAAATAATTCCTAATTTCAATCAGTTGGACTGAATAATTAGAATACAATTATTCTATATGGTTCTTTAATTAAAACTACAAACCAAGCAACAACTTCAAACAAATGAATCCTAGAGTTTCACCCTTATAGCTTCGGTTTTGGATCCTGCAGTTAGTTTCATATCAATAAATTTAAACAACTCAATAATGTATGTATTGTACAGAACTTTACTCATGGTTATAAAATAAATCTTACCAACCAAAATCCTCTAATTGCATATGAAGCATTGGTTTCACAAATGTGGATAGAGATCTCTAGGCCCAGGTTGTGCATTCAGGTGTGTACGCTTGTGCACTTATTAGCACTTCTAAGGCCCGCAAGCTGCCTTATTCACCTGGCCATATCAGTATGTAAGTTGTCTTCTTCATTACCTTTGTCACAGTCTAATTGCAATTTCTCCAACTCAGCTGCAGTTTGACTAGCTGTCAGGCACATATAGTTATGTGCATCAATTCATAGGCGCTCATCTCTAACTCGCCAGCCAAGCAAATCTTGTAACTCCAGCACCATCTCAATGGGCTTTTTACTTGCATCCAACTTAAGTACACAATGTTTGCAGAGGCAAAGAGAACAAATTCCAGTGAGTTTTCTGTCACAAAATTAGCTTCAAATGGTAAAAAAAAGGTGATGTAGAAATTAGTTAAGTCAGTCATTAAATCGTAAAGTAAATAACATACTTTTTAGGATAAAAAACTGACAATGGTAGAAGGTAAAGTGAATGTCGCTATCCTATAAAGCAACCTTATAAGGTATTAAGTATGTTGGCAAAATAAATATAATGTTTGCCAAAAGCATGAACATGAAAACACAATTTCAAATAGGAAAATAAGGCCCCATTTGGCTTGCTATTTTTAGTTTTGTGTTTTCGTCTAAACAAAAATGCGCATTTCTTATGTATTGTTGGAAGACACACAATTTCGAAAAATGAAATTAACATATAAAATAGAAAACAAGCTTATTTGATTTTTCGTGTTTTGAGACATAACAAAAGGACGGAAAACAATTCATCTCCTCCATTTCCCTTCCATCGTCGCAATGGCTAAGAATTGTAAAAAAAATTCCCACATTTTCTTGTATTTTGCAGTGTAGGTTGAAAACACAAAACTCAAAATGAAACCAAACGGGCCCTAAGCCTCGATCATGTTTCAAACCTCCGTTCTCAGACTTGCATCAACGCTCCAGTTTTGGGATTCAATTCAATAACAACCCATGCAATTTATTTCAGCAATTGTCTTAGTGGCATCTCTTTGTTTCAGCTTCGTGTTTCAACACATGTATTTCATCTTACATTCAGCAATTGTCTCGACATAAGTTCAGTTAAGCTTCAAACCTGTTTAATCTTAGCTCACTTCAGCTCCTTTGTTTCAGTTGGCACTTTACTCCGTATTCATTTCAGTTATGCTCATTTTCTATGATATGCACGCTCGAGTTATCGCTGGACCAAGGCACAATGATGCTCTTTCAGCAATGGGAGAAGTTCCCTTCCTGTTAGCAATGGGTGTAGTGGAAATTTGATGGGACGACAGTGATTTGATCGGACGATGGCGATTTGATGGAGTCAGAGTTGGAAGTTGGGGCGGCACCGAAATTCAATGTTGGGGCGGCAACGATTTGATGGGGCGGCGATAATTTTATATTCAATATTTGAACTAGGGTTAGAGATTGGGTGTTGAAGTAAAAAATGAGGGGAAGGAGGGAAACAAAATGGAAAGCGAGAAATGGAAAATGCTTCGACGGCGGTTTAGTAAAAATATTTTATATTATTTAAACTCTAAAACACGAAAAACAAGTGTAATGTAATTCTACTCCATTTGGAAAGCCATCATCAGGGGTGTTGCCCCTGTACTCCCATCTAGGAGGGTTGTCATCCCTCTTGGACCCACATTCGCAGTGGCGACCAATGGTTATATAGACACATACAAACTAAAGTTGTGCGACAAAAGACTGATTTATAAATAATGCATAAGAATTAAAGTTGTGCGGCAGGTGTCAATTGCTTCAGTTGTTAAGGAGGAACCAAATCAAATAACACTATTTGCTTTGCCAAATATTACACCCAAAGCAAATAAGATGACATTTGGGCAATTTTGTACTTTTGCTTGTCTATTCATTCGATTGTTAACACAACCAAAGCAAATGAGAGGTTTATTGCTTCAGTTGTTAACATAACCGAAGCAAATGATTGACCTACTACTTTGCAAGGATCTACTGCTTCAGTTGTTAATATGGAATCAAAGCAAATAATACTATTTGCTTTGGTTGTTAACACAACCGAAGGAAATTAGGTGAGACAATATGCATATTATGTACTAGCAGTGTTATTTCAAAATTTCTGACCAACCAATATCTACCTTGGCTAACGATCAAGTATAATCAAAAGACATCTCAAAATAGTGTAATCATATTTTGACAATAGGGCACAGCCCAAAGGCTACAACATCTTGTTACAATAATTCACAAGTTACTCCATCATGAACAACTCAGACCAATGCAAAGATGAGACTTGGAAATTCCTATCATCCTCAACCAAAGGCTTGACATCATTATACACAGTCAGGTTCCAAGGCAGGAGCTCGGACCTAAGGCAAAACTTCATTTCCTGACTTCAACAGCAACAAAACAAGAAATTGATTCAAACCAAGTAGCATGGATTAATCAATGACTCCAGCATCACTAAATGTAGTCTCGCTTAGATCTCGGCCCAATCTCCATCTCTTCTAAAATTCATGAAGTTTGATCCACTCGGCGGTGGTGCAAGCATTTTCGAGTAAAGTAAGCGAGGCAAAATGACAACTAAATGATTTGTATTCCCGATCCAAATGTAAAATATAGATTCACGCACATCATCTGGACGCAAGCATTTTGACCTCAAGGCAACGGTGGTAGTGAGCATTTCAACTCGAAGACATCAACCAGATCAGGTCGGCTTCCTATTCTAAGCGGTAGCGCTCTTTATCCTCAACATCGCGTGCATCGACGACCTCAACAAAGGCAGTAAGATATTTCATGGAATGTGCTCCTTTTTAGGTATTGGATCTAAGAGAAACAAATTGGATAGAGGAGATTTTGATTTCTGTGCAGTTAAAGCGCTTAGCGATTGCATAGCAGTGAGGTGCAAAAGGTTATATCAATGATAAAGCAGGGATATAGCGGAGGGGCAAAAGCTTCACTGGATATGAAACCAAATATATAAAGTTAATTTATCCTCATTCTCAAATCATTTGTATAAGAAAATGAATTAATCTTTTATGATAAAACCGAAGAATATCATGGTTTATGTCGTTTAGATTCATTGACTACAATATATTTCTAACTTATATTGAGCACTTACGTCTTAAAATTAGGTCTTTACGCAAACATTGTAGATTTGGTACAAAAGAGAACTAGTCAAATCAACCTTCTTATTTATGTTGCTAAAGTGAGTGCTAAAAAGCGCTGATTTAGCAGGTTTAGTGGAAAATAACGGGGTTTAAAGCGGATCTACAGTTTAATAGCCCTATATTGAAAAAGCGTAGAGGTCGAAGAGTGCTATGCGCTCTAGCGGGGATTTTGCGGGGCTTTAGCAAGGATTTGACTGCACAGGCCTTGATTTATCAAGCAACGATCAAAGTTCAAAAAGAATGAACTTTTTTAGGAGGAGCGAAGAAGTGTGCTTGAGAAGATAAATAACAAGTTGACTTAATTAAATGTTTCCAAAGGGAGTTATTCCCCATCTCCTTCATTTTGCACAAAAGCCCTTGATTCATTTGTACTTGCTTTTCGATATTCTTTCATTTATTTTTTCTATTTGAATTATTTTATTTATATTGTATTTTTTCTTTTAAATTTGAACTCTAGTTTCATCTATGATTGAGCTACGTTTTGTAGTTCAGGGATTACGATCTCAAGATATTAGTTCAGGCAGGGTTACTAAGCATATGATTGCTATATACAGGCTAGTAAGAAGTGCTAATATACAGAGGTATTGTAAGCATTCGTATATACAGTTCTAGTAGTAATCTCAAGGGCAGCAGTAGGTACTAATGGGTTAGTGGTCGAAACTGGGTATATCCGTGTGTGCTCTTTACTTTTTGTCTTTACGTTTTAGTATTACTTATCTTATTGTCTTTGAATTGTTTTAAATAACATAATCTACTCCCCTCTAGGGTATATTGAATGATCCTAACAAGTGTTATCAGAGCCATGTTATTAGGAAAATTCTGATATCATGTCTTATTCAAGTTGTAGATTTAGTGAGAGTTAGTCCATTACTAGTCCATCCACTTTTGACGAATCAAAATTTTCAAATTGAGAATAGAAAATGGAATTTTATTTAAAATCGGTTAACTTTAAATTTTGGAATATCATTGAAAATAGTTGTGATATGGTTGATTAGAATAATATTTCTCTTATTGCTAATGTTATGAATATTCTTTATTCCATAATTAATAGGGATGAATTTAACCATAACTTTCATTGTTTAACCGCATAAGAAATCAGAAACACTCTCGATGCAAAATATTGTGAAAAAATCAATGGTGATGAAGAACTCCACAAAATTGACTATTAACTCATTTTTAGCAAAGAAGATTCCAACAGGACTTAGAAGGTCAAAGCGAGGGTATAATGATTCACAGACTTGAAAACACTCTAAGAAAGACGGGAGAATTAAGCTCAGAAAGTTTGATTGAAAAATTTCTATGTCCTTAACTCACCTCCGAGTTAAGGCCTTAAGTCAACCCCTCGAGTTAAGGCCTTAAGTCAACCCATCGAGTTAAGGACTTCGATGAGTTAAGGATTTCAACGAGTTAAGGATTTTGAATAGTTAAGGATTTGAGTTGGGACCGAGTTAAAGATTTGAGTTTGTACCGAGTTAACACTAAAGCATCTTCAAATTGGACATAAAAGATTGATATGGAGATGAAATGACTAGAAATTTGACATGTACACTTATAAAAACATAAGGAAGAACTTAAAAAAGGTTTGGAGTGGTTTGGTCCCACAACTAAACTCAAGCCCGAGTTAAGGATTTAACTCAACCCCGAGTTAAGGAGAACATCAAGACAGAATCAAAATGACTTGAAATTTGGTGAGAGCACTTAGAAAAGGCAAAGGTAGGGCTTGGGAAAGTTTCACCATGATTAAGCCAAGCACCTAAACTCAACCTCGAGTTAAGCATCTTAACTCGGCATGAGTTTATGATTTGACTCGGGTCGACTTGGGTCTTCTGGCATGACTTTGTGCTATCTTTTGGAGTTCATAGCTATTGGGCCTCTGACTCTATGCTACCCAATTCCTCTATGAATACCAACCTATATGTTAGCAGAAAAGGATCTTCTCTCTATTGGGTTTCCATTTACAATCTTAGACCTAGAGGTTCCATTACACTTTCTTCACTTCTATTCTCCACAAAATACTCTCCTAACACCACTGTAAATCTAAGAGCTACTAGATTGTAGTCAGATCTGAGAACAACTAATAAAAAGATTGAAGTCAACGTAGGCCGAAGATTACTCTGAAGCACTATAAAAATTGTGTCTTCTTTTAATGCTTTTGCTTTTATTTAAACCGCACTGGTGCTTTCATCTGATATCTGCTGTTGATCCATTTTTTGGATTAACATTTGGTGCTTTCCCTGAGAACCAAGAGCCAGATTTAAAGACTTGACGCTTGAATCTAGGATTTGGAGAAGATAAAGAGGTCTAATAATAGATCCAAAACTGGAGCAAGTCAAGCAAAGCCTAGGGGAAACGAGGAGGTGTCATCAAATTCTTACCAATCCATCTACGTGACCAAGGGAGAGATGGAGAGAATGATGAAGGGAAGTGTAGAATAGAGTGATAACTACGCAACATGAAACGCTTGAAGGATTCTTCCAAAGGGTGGGACAATAAGGAACAACTAGAGCTGTTGGAATTTAGAACCAAGGACAAGAAGCTAATATAGGAACATCTAAAGTTAGAGCGGAGCAAACAAGAACAATGCCCCAATAAACAAATCAACCTGGTACCGAAGAACTATACTTGAGGGCAATGTTGGTGTGACTGCTGGAATGCCAAGAATTGATAACGTTGGAGCTAGAAACGCAAATAAGAATGTGCATGAGCAACGACCAAAAGGGTATGTGCTAGAGCTGCTTTGTAAGAACGGAGGACAAAATGAAACCAGAGGAGCAGGGAAGAATGCTAATGTGCATCCAGTGGAATGCTAAAAGTGATGCTATGGATCATAATATGGAATATAAACTAAATTATCTAGTAATGCGGAATATAAGTATAAAAAGTAAATAGTAAAGTAAATGACACCAGGGATTTTTATATTGATTCGAACTCTCGTTCTACGTCCAGTCCCAGACTCCTTCTAGAATTTTAACTAGCAACCCTCTCTTAACCCGGAAGAACAGGTATTACACCGCCTGAACAACTAAGCATGACTTCTACCGCCTAGACAACCGAATAGAACTTCTACCGCCTAGCAACCGAACAGGACTTATACAATACATATAGTAAAGTTGTTTCTGACTGAATATGCTCTTGAATAGCACTGATAAGTCGATAAAGTACACCCTTCCTATAATCTTCTCCTTTTGTAGAATAATGTGTAGTTCGTGAAGATTGGAAGTAATTGTAATCACAAATGAATTTGTGCTTAAATGTGCAAGTGATTTGAGAGTGTTTATGAAAGCAATTTGCAGAAAATAGTTTGCAAGAATATATAATAGAATAAGAGAATAATGTTGTGTTTTGCAAACTAAAATCAAGTCTATTTATAGTGTTAAATAGTTGTAACTATTAGTGAAAAGATTCGGTCAAGAGATACGGAAACAACTGTTAGATTAACGGATGTTTTTGTTCGTTGAAAAGTGGTGGCCTTTCAAAAAAATAGCCGTTATGAATATTTAGTCGACTGAAAATATGAATTAAGTAGACCGAATATTCAAACGAATTTGAATTTTATTGTGAAAAGACACTTTATTTAGTCGACTGAACAGGGGTGTTTAGTCGATTGAGTGTTCAAACATGCTTGTGCATGTGTACATGTTTTAGTCGATTGGAATACCCTATTTAGCCGACTGAAACAGTCACTACAAGCCCGTTTTACTTAGTTTTAAAAGCAAGTTTATTCTTTAATTTTATATGTATAAAACCAAGTTTGTATAGATTGACTTGAGTAGGTTTTAAAAGCTTGTGTGTGTGTATACCACTTAGGAGAGATTTTAACAAATGTTAATACTAATTATACTATAGACCTGTGCAGTTAAAGCGCTCGGTAGAATCAAAGCGGTGGAGGTGCAAAAAGTCATAGCGGGGATACAACAAGGATATAGCGGGATATAGCGGATGGCTCTAAAATAGCATATAAAACTCGTACTTAATGTTTTTACAAATATATAAATGGTAATTAAATGAAAAATTATCATTCAATTGAATTATAATTAATACATAAATAATTTTAAATAAAAACATGTGGGAATATACTTTAAATAAATGTAAAACTATTATATAACATAATTGAATTTAGTAGAATATTAGAGTATTTTCATTTCTGAAAATATATTTAAATTTAAGCCAAATTAATTAGTTTCATAATTTTTATAATGCATAAACGCAATTTTTCAATTCATTTTATTAAAGAAGATATAGCGGAAATAGCGGAATATAGCGGGAATAACGAGATATAGCAGAAATAGCGGGGCTTAAAGCGGAAAGGCTATATGCTGGGGCTATATAGAAAACTCGTAGCGGTAGAAATCTACTATGAGATATAGCGGGGTTATAGCGGGGTAATAGCAGGGCATTAACTACACAGCTATAGACAAACCAAATCAAAATGTTTGAAACTTGTCGTCGAAATCTTTTGGTCTTCAATCTATTGTCGAGTAAATTAGTATCTTCTCCTACAATTTTTGTTAGTTCATATAACATATACTTATATAGTTGTCACAATCAAAACATTAAAATAGTTGGTTCTAACATTCTCCCCCCTTTTAATGATGACAACTATGTAAGTTCAAGAGAATATAAAAATTATATTAGAAACAATAAAAACTCCCCCTGAATGTATGAACTACATGTTATCTACATACTTCTCCCTTTTTGTCATCGACAAAAAGGAATCAAAGATGTAATAGGCAATATAGTATAAATGAACATTGGGTAGATTAAGAAAACATATGTGAATTTGCAAGATAAATGAGAACTTGAAGCAAGGCAATTACATATGAAAAGTAACACGTCATTGAGGCACAATAATTTTTCATGGGTACAAAGAGCTAAAGCAAATAAAAACAGGAAAACATACATAGATAAAATTAAAAAGAAACTACATTTCTTCACTCTGAGAATCTTCCACTTCCTCTTCTTTTTCTTCGGAAGTGGTCCATGAGAAAGGAGCGGGAGGGTTCTCGGCTATACTTGTGGAAGTGGAGCGATGCAAGAAATCTTTTCCCATATTTTATTCAAGAAGCCTTTGATGGAATTGAGTTTCTTGTTTGTTTTGACGACGATATTTTCAACGTTGACCAAACATTGATTTAATTTCCGCTGATTCTGGGAAATAGTGACAAGACCCTCTTTGGGAGGAAAATCACCATGAAGCTCAATTATGTCGTCGTCTTCTTTTTCCTTGGCTTGTCGGGAAGGTTGAGAGGAGGAAGAGCCAATATGAGGCATATGAGGTTGCGGGATTCCTTGAGCTCGATTAGTGGACCACTCTTGGAAGCTAATAATATCAAGTGTTGGTGGACGCTTTGGCAAGCCCAAAAGACTTAGTGTCTTAGAGTTTAGTTCTCTGTTGGTGATGAAATCAGAGTCGGGGATTTGGACTCCAAAATTTTGAAGAACCCGCATGATATAGATGTCATAAAAAATCATCTTGAAGCTTCGTTTGTGGCAAACGGTGAGGAATTCGTCAAGTATGACTTTGGCCCAATTAATGTGTTGGGAGGAGTACATGGCGTAAAGCGCTTGAAAGTCTCGCTTGTATACCTTCTCGTAGCTTCCGGTACGAGGTTGAATGGATCGAATGAGAGAACGATGTAGAATCCTAGCTTGTGGTCGTAAGGCGACCGATTTGAGCACTGTCATGTCATCGGAAAGAAACCGATGAGAGACCTCATCTCTTTCATCCATGTTGACTTCAACATCATTGATGTCGAGGCCTTCGGATGGGCAACGGAAAATAAAGCCGAGTCTTTGGAAAGGAAGATAGATCGGAACACCGCATACTAGAGTCCATATGCAGTGATCCTTGTTTCTTGGGTTTTGATGATTCAAGTTTTATGTTGGCGAAGAAAAGCTTGATTAGAAGAGGATAAATTTTGAGGTTGTTATCATCCAACCCTATAAGTTTTCTACACCACTCCTTCTACCATCTCCCAAATTCCATAAGCATTGAAATCCGGGATGTTGATGAATGAGCCCTCGAAGATTCTGGAGCTATGCATCGATTGGAATCGATTAACAGCTGTTCGGTCATGTAACCAAGACCTTATTTGGCTTTCGGAAGGTCCGGTTGTTGATTGACGGGGTCGTTTTTTTCTAGGATTCATTAATTTTGATTGAAATTTTAAGAGAAAGATTGAATTGATAATTTGGGGCTAGGGTTTGCTGAGTGAAGAGTGGTAGGGTTGGGTGGAGTTTGAGATGTATTTATAGTGGTGGTTGAAAAGTTGTCTTGGTTTTTGTGAAAAAAGCTCTTAGTAACCTGAGATTCGAATTTCAGTCGACTAATTTTGGGAGAGCAGTCGACTGAATTATGCAGGGATTTGTTCCCGAAACTTTTTGCCTAAAAATTGATTAATTGAGTCGACTGAAATTTGTAGTTTAGTCGAATGAAATCTGGAAAATTTATAGATGATATGAATTTTCATTCGACTGTATTTATAATTCAGTCTACTGAAAATTATAGTAGACAAACCCACATCTTTTTGCTTGAAGCACTATTTCAATCGACTATTTTTGATTGGTCAGTGACTGAAGTTCTTATATAAAAAATAGTTCTTTTTGAATGTTCAGTCGACTGGATGTGTAAACCAGTCGACTGAATTTAGGCCTGGGTGTCTATTTTATTTGCTGGGTAAAGGTTTTGTAGGAAATAAATTTTTTATTAAACAAAGATAATAAAGTACATAGTAATAACATTAAAAAGAATATAAAACTTATTTTTCAGAAGATTGAGAATCATCAGAAGGAGCTCGATCTTTGTAACTTCCCTTAACGGCTGGATAGGAGACCAACTATTTCCTCATTCCCAAGAGTTTAGTAACACCTGAGGACGTTGTGGGCTTTGTTTCCAAGGATTATGAGGAGCTCGAGAACAAATTGGAGAAGGTTGTCAAACATTCTCCTAGGATGAAGATCGGTAGAATTTTAACGCCTCTTGTTCTAAGAAACTTCAACGCTTAGCGTTCACTTTTTGTTCATAGTATAGTTCATGTTGCAATTCAAGAGTTTCTCTCTGATAATGATGTATGCTGTGCAGTTAATGCCCCGCTATATCCCCGCTATAACTCCGATATATCTTATAGCGGATTCCTACCGCTACGATTTTTCCATATATCCCCAACATATAGCCTTTCCGCTTTAATCCCCGCTATTTCCGCTATATCCCGTTATTTCTGCTATATTCCGCTATTTCCGCTATATCTCCTATAAAAAATTGGATTGAAAAATGATATTTATAGGCTATAAAAATTATGAAATTAATTAATTTCATTGAATTTTTGATATATGTTTAGAAATGATAATACTCTAATATTCTACTAAATTAAATTAAGTTATATAACAGTTTTACGTTCATTTACAATACATTTGCACATATTTTTATTTAAAATTATTTTTGTATTAATTATAATTCAATTGAATGTTAATTTTTCACATAATTATTATCTATATATTTGTAAAAACAACAAGTATGGGATTTATATGCTATTTTAGAGTAATCCTATATATCCCGCTATATCTTCGCTACATCCCCGCTATGACTTTTTACACCTCTACCGCATTGAATCCACCGAGCGCTTTAACTGCACAGGATGTATGTCATCTATTTTATCCTTAGTTGATGGGGAGCCAAAATGTAAATTACGCTTGGTTCTCTTCCCCTGCGTAGTGTATCATGTATGGTGAGTTGGTGAAGGTATTATTTTTATAGGATTATAGATTGGAGTAGGAGTGTTGATATGGTTTGATGATGATGAAGAAGGAGTGTGGAAACTGATTGAAGATTGGTTAGAGTCATTTTCAGATGCCATGATGATAGATTGATAGTATTGAGAACTTTATAAACTTTGGAAACTAAAGATGGTAGATAGGATGAAGTAAAAGTCAGAAATAAAGCTCTTTATATATGAAAAGGAAGGCTAAAGATAGGTGAAAAGGTAGGTTTAAAATTCATTGAAAGGTATTAGCCAGAAACAAATTAGTGGTAGGAAATGAATAGATAATGGCCATTCAATAGATTCCAGGTAAGTATAGTGAAGTGTAGCAAGTAACACAATAGTAAAATGGAAAGTCATGAGAATTCCTTACCAGCAACTCAAGTTCGAGTGCCAACAGCAACAATTTTTTTTAAAAAAAATTCAAAATTTAAAACTATAAATCATTAAAAGAAATAATACCTAATTTAATCTTAATTTTATAAAAGTATTTTCATTTAAAGGTTTTGTGAATATGTCAGCTATCTGATTTTTTGAAGAAACAAATTCTAGTGAAATATTTCCTTTTTCTATGTTATCTCTAAGAAAATGATGTCTTATATCTATATGCTTAGTCCTAGAATGATTTATAGGATTTTTAGATAAGTTTATTGCACTAGTGTTATCATAGTAAATTTTAGAATTTGAAAGATTAATTCCAAAATCTTGAAGTGTTTTCTGCATGTAGATTACTTGAGCACATGCCAAAGCAGCAGAGATATATTCTGCTTTACACGTCGAAAGTGAAACACAATTTTGTTTCTTACTAAACCAAGATACTAAAGATTGTCCGATAAAGTGACAAGTTCCACTAGTACTTTTTTGATTCGTCCTGCATCCTCCAAAATCAGCATCACTGTAGGATACTAATTCAAAAGGACATTCTTTCGGATAAAAAAGACCATAGTCTTTAGTTTTGCTTAAGTATCGCAAAATTCGCTTCACTGCCCGCAAATTCGATTCTTTGGGATTTGCTTGAAATCGTGCACATAAACAGACACTCATCATTATATCAGGTCTACTTGCTGTTAGATAAAGTAAAGAACCTATCATACTACGATATAATTTTTGGTCAACACTTTTGCCATTTTCATCTCTGTCGAGATGTAATGTAGTACTCATAGGAGTGGGTTTAGCAAAAGTATTTTCCATATTAAATCATTTTATGAGATTATTACGGTATTTTTCTTGATTAATAAAAATTCCATTTGTTAATTGCTTAATTTGTAATCCGAGAAAATATGAAAGTTCTCCCATGTGAGACATTTCAAATTCTCTTGTCATAATTTATGAAAATTCTTGACATAATTTTTCTTTTGTTGAACCAAAAATAATGTCATCAACATAAATTTGAATTATTAAAATGTCGTTTTTATCTTGTTTTATAAAAAGAGTTTGATCAACTTTACCAATTTTAAAACCTGAATTTAGTAAATAACTCTTAAGACGGTCATATCAAGCACGAGGTGCTTGTTTTAAACCATATAAAGCCTTTTTTAATTTGTAAACATGATCAGGATATTTTTCATGTGTGAGTAAAGGAGGTTGTTCTACATAAACATTTTCTTTTATAAACCATTTAAGAAAGCACTTTTTACATCCATTTGATAGAGTTTTAAATTATTAAAACAAGCATATACTAATAAAATACGCATAGCTTCTAGACGAGCTACAGGTGCAAATGTTTCATCATAGTCTATTACTTCTTCTTGATTATAACCTTGAGCAACTAACCTAGCCTTATTTATTATTATATTTCCTTGCTCATCGACTTTATTTTTAGAAACCCATTTTGTACCGATGACAGCTTGATTATTTGGTCTAGGAACTAAGTCTCAAACATTATTACATTCAAATTGATTTAGTTCTTCTTGCATAGCCGTTATCCAACAATCATCAGTTGAAGCTTCTTTGGGATTTTTGGTTCAATATTAGAAAGAAAAGCTACGTGACCCATTTGATTTAATTGACTACGAGTTCTTACGTTTGAATGAATTTCTCCAATTATATTTTCTGTTGGATGATTTCTTAAAAGTCTTGGAGGTGATCTTAATTCATTGTTATTTTGAAAATTATTTTCTATATTATTTTCAGAATTATCAAGATCATCATCTGAGTCATTTGATTTAGAAATAGTTTCTTTAATTTCTATATTATGACTATTTTTGAAATTTTCATTGAATGGCACATAAAGTCTTTCTTTGATTAATTTAGTTCTTTTATTATAAATTCTGTAATCTTTGCTTCATTCCGAGTATCCAATGAAATTCCTTCATCATATTTTGGATCGAATTTGGCAAACTTATCTTTGTATTTAATACAAAACATATTGAACCAAAAACTTTAAAGTAGGAAATATTTGGTTTTCTTCCATTAAATAACTCATATGGAGTGTGTTTTGTTAAAGGTCTTATGGAAACTCTATTTAAAACATAGCAAGCAGTGGCTACGGCTTCTGTCCAAAAATGTTTTGGTATAGTACTTCCGTTTAATAAAGTTCTAGCACATTCTTGAAGAGTTCTATTTTTCCTTTCTACAACTCCATTTTGTTGTCGAGTTCTAGGAAATGAAAAATTGTGAAAAATTCTTTTCTTATTACAGTAGTTTTCAAAAGCCTCATTTCGAATTCTCTTCCATGATCACTCCGAATATTTTTAATTTTTAAATTTTTACTATTTTGAATTCTTTTAGCAAAAATTTTAAAATTTTCAAAAGTGTCACTTTTATTTTTCTAAAATATTGTCCATGTAAATCTTAAAAAATCGTCTACTATTACAAAAACATATATATTATGGTTAATAGATTGAGTTTGTGTTGGTCCAAAAAGATCCAAATGTAATAACTCAAGTGGTTGTAAAGTAGATATCATTTTCTTTGATTTAAAAGAAGATTTAGTTAATTTTCTTAATTGACAAGCATCACAAATATTTTTAACTCTAAAGTTCATCTTAGGTAATCCTTTAACTAAATTATTCTTGGATAATTTGTTAATAGCTTTAAAATTTATATGGAAAAATCTTTTGTGCCATAACCAAGGATCGTTATCTTTGGCTATTAAATACATATTTGTGTTATAATTAACTTTCATATTTAATATGTAAATATTTCTTTCTCATGTTCCTTCAAAAATAAGGTTATTATTTTGATCAAAAATAAGGTTATTATTTTGATCAAAAATATTACACTTATTTTCAAAAAAAGTTATGTTAAACCCTTTATCACATAGTTGACTTATACTAAGTAAATTAAGTTTCAAATTCTTAACTAATAAAACATTTGTAATAAGAGGTAAATTAGATGTACCATCATGGCTCACATCGCCTTTGCCAACAATATATCCTTTGGAGTTGTCTCCAAATGTGATAGATTCTCCATCTGAGTAGATAATATTTGTCAGCATATCTTTGTTTCATGTCATATGTTTTGAGCAACCACTGTCTAGTATCCATTTTCCTCTTTTCTTTATCGGTACATTGTCAGTTGAAGCCATAAAGAAAACGGTAGCTTGTTCTGAATCACTATCTGTATCACTGTCTGATGATGATGATGACTCTGAATTATCCCAAGTTGCTGAAAATGCCTGCTTCTTCTTGTACTTGTCCTTCTTATTTTTGAATCTACCTCCTTTTCTTTATGGACAGTCTTTCTTCATATGGCCCTTTTTATGACATTCGTAAAATTCAAGATTTGAGACTGGCAATTTGCTAGTGTTGTCTTCCTTATTATTCCCAAATTTCTTGTTCTTTCTGAATTTCAGAAAATTTTAAAGTTCTTTGCGATCACTTCCATGTCATCTTCCTCCGAGTCTGAGTCTTGTTCAGCTTTGAATGAAATATTTCTTTTACCTTGTGCTTGATCTCGCTTAGCCTGCAAATTTACTTCATATGACATCAGATTTCCAATTAACTCTTCAGGTTTGATGGTACAAATGTCATTAGCTTCTTCAATAGCTAAGACTTTTCGTTCCCATTCATCCGTTAAAGAGTTTAGTATTTTAGAAACAATATCAAAATTTGAATATTTTTCTCCTAATGCTAGAAGTGAATGATGAATGTCTTGAAATCTAGAATACATATCATTTATGGTTTCATCTGGTCTCATTCTGAAATTTTCGAACTGATTTTTAAGCATAGAAATCTTACTTTGTTAGTTCCTTCATGCGTGACTTTAAGAGTTCTCAAAATTTCATAAGCAATTGTACACATGCTAACTCTATTAAATTCATTTTTGTCTAATGCACAAAATAACACATTCATAGCTTTTGCATTTGATGCAGCATTAGTCTTTTGTGTATTTGACCATTCTGCAAATGGTGTAGTGGGTATAGGGTATTCATTTTGAGTAATATTCCTAGTATCATATCCATTTGTTTGCATGAAAATTCTCATTCTAGTTGACCGGTAATTATACTTCAAACCATTAAATAGTGATGGTCATGCAGTGGATTGTCCTTCAACAAAACTAGTGTTAGTGTTATTTTACATATTAACAATGTATCAAATAACTGTGTTACGGTTATAAGATGACCTACGCTCTGATACCAAATGAAAGTGATGCTATGGATCGTAATATGGAATATAAACTAAATTATCTACTAATGCGGAATATGAGTATAAAAAGTAAATAGTAAAGTAAATGACACCAAGGATTTTTATACTGGTTCGAACTCACATTCTACGTCCAGTCCCAGACTCCTTTTGGAATTTTAACTAGAAACCCTCTCTTAACTTGGAGGAATGAGTATTACACCGCCTGAGAAACCGAATAGGACTTCTACCGCCTAGACAACCGAATAGGACTTCTACTGCCGTGAGCAACCAAATAGGACTTCTACAATACAGATAGTAAAGTTGTTTCTGACTGAATATGCTCTTGAATAGCACTAATAAGTCGGTAAAGTACACCATTCCTATAATCTTCTCCTTTTGTAGTATAACGTGTAGTTCGTGAAGATTGGAAGTAATTGTAATCACAAATGAATTTGTGCTTGAATGTGCAAGTGATTTGAGAGTGTTTATGAAAGCAATTTGCAGAAAATAGTTTGCAAGAATATAGAATAGAATCAGAGAATATTGTGTTTTGCAAACTGAAATCAAGTCTATTTATAGTGTTAAATAGTTGTAACTATTAGTGAAAAGATTCGGTCAAGAGATACGGAAACAATTGTTAGATTAACGAATGTTTCTGTTCGCTGAAAAGTGGTGGCCGTTCAGAAAAATAGCCGTTATGAATATTTAGTCGATTGAAAATATGAATTAAGTAGACTGAATATTCAAACGATTTTGAATTTGAATTTTATTGTGAAAAGACACTTCATTCAGTCGACTGAACAGGGGTGTTTAGTCGACTGAATGTTCAAACATGCTTGTGCATGCGTACATGTTTTAGTCGACTGGAATACCCTGTTCTGTCGACTGAAACTATCACTGCAAGCCTATTTTACTTAGTTTTAAAAGCAAGTTTATTCTATAATTTTGTATGTATAAAACAAAGTTTGTATAGATTGACTTGAGTAGTTTTTAAAAGCTTGTGTATGTGTATACCACTTAGGAGAGATTTTAACAAATGCTAATACTAACTAGACTATAGGCAAACCAAATCAAAATGTTTGAAACTTATCGTCGAAATCTTTTGGTCTTCAATCTATTATCGAGTAAATTAGTATCTTCTCCTGCAATTTTGGTTAGTTCATATAACATATACTTATATAGTTGTCACAATCAAAACATCAAAATAATTGGTTCTAACAAATACATGCCAGGGTATGTGTTGGAACTCCCCTATAGGAGCAAGGGGTAGAATATCACTTTGGGACGAATGTTGGAACTGGACCAGCCCTTAGAGGAAGTATGGATGAATTTCAAAAAATTTAAATCTAACTGAATTTGAACATTTCTAAATTTCATTTAAATAAAACCATTTATTTTATTTAAATTCAAATATATTAAGATATGAAATTAATTTTATTTGATTTAGTTTATACATAAATGTATCATATACATATATATATATATGTGTGTGTGTGTGTGTGTGTGAGTGCATGTGTAACATAATAATCCATGAAAAGTATAATATGCACATATGTAGATGTTGGGATTTACATCGCAACAGACATATTAGCTCATTTTGTATGTCATATATGTTGTCCAAATACGTGCATGTATATATGTTATAATATATATATATATATAGACACACACACATATGTATGTATAAATATATTATATATTGTAACGACCGGATTTTTCGACTTCCGAAAGTCGACATTAATACGTCCACTATATCAACTGCCGAACAATCGAACGCCGGAAAACTGAACCATTAGGGTTAAAGAAGAAGAAGATAGAAGAAGAAAACAGAAACAATAACAGAACCTCACATTTCGCAGCGGAACAACATATAATAGATAAATGAATAATCTTTAAAACAAAGAACTATATCAGTTTATACATACATCATCAAAGTACAACCATTTACAACAAATCAGACAGTTATATAAAATTGCCCACATAACTAAATACACAGCGGAATGATAATAGTATACAGAAGTACGTCTCGCCATCCAGCTCGCCTCCTTATCTCCACAACATCTTTTCTGACTTCGCTCTAGAACAACTGATAACCTGACTCTAGGCTGCCCTTGTGGAAAATTATGGGCACCCAGAGTTTAGAAAGGGAACAATAGTCATGGGACTGGTGTGAGATCTTAAAACAGATATTTATACAAAAAGAATCCATTTATGCTTTTGGAAAATGAAACTACCATAAGGCCTCCCGCCACACACACAATGCAAACGCAGAATTGGAGAAGATTTCTCCTTATGATAGTCAAACATGCTTGATACGCAAAATCTTTTAATATTATCATTAGTGCCTAGTGTGGAAAACATTTCGAAATAATAATATTAATCTTAGCCAGCATACAACAATTATTGTATGCCTACTATAGCTACCATGTTCAATAGCAGGTTACCGCCACATTCCATAGCAGGTTATACAACTAAAACTGTACAGGGCTCGTATTGTTTCTTTGGATTTCCAACAAATGGTCAGGCTAAGGAACTTCCTTTATCCGAATGGGTATGCCTCTGGAGGGACGCCCCGAGAACCTAACCAGATCTCTACCAACACAAGGCCGAGTTACCTCACGCTTCCGGTGCAATGAAGCTGTAACTAGATAACTCCACACACGAGTATGCCATCCCCGGTCGTTACCGACCTTTATCCGAGGATCCTCAACACCAACAACCACAAAGTAATAAATTTGCAGCAACCACATAAGTTAAGTATCTGGGCTCCATACCATGATACCACCTTTTTCCAAAAGGAAATGGACATACCCTGAGGGCGCTACCCCCAAACAACCTTGCCGCATCCTTCCTGTTTCGACCATTCCGGGTTGTGAGGTCCGACGAAGTCTCGTCCACAAAGCTACGCTTTCACAAAAGCCATGCTTCGATCAACAAATGATCAACAGCACTTCGTATGCCACATTACCAAATTGGGAATATATCACTAGTAATAATCAACTACATAACCTCTGAGCTCATACGTCCTAGAGAAGGGTGTTAAGCTAAAAGAATAAATTCTCCACCACCAACAGAAATGTATTTGATAGAAACCAGCTTTATATCTCAAAGTGTAACGTCAGACATACATCCATACAAGTCCGTTCCGGGTTCGAACAGAACCGAAGGCACTTCAAAAGAAGCCCTTGAAATCTGGATCATCCCTAATCATGTCCGGACTCCCCATCACAAAGGGTGATCAAATCTCTATACTGGAGCAACTCGGTGCAGAGACATTCGACAAGTAATCATTTCGCTTTTGAAAATACCCGGTCTTCAACACCATCTTCAAATGCAATCCCATTTCGTCGTATCATTATTCAGAATGGGTTTTATGACATAAACTCCTCTCCCGGCTTAACCGAATAATGAGCGCTTGTTTTTGAAAAAAAATTCAAGTGCCATTTCAAAGGCCAATATTGATAGTCGGTTATTTAACTATCAAACAATATTCACAACAATCATCAAGCCTGAATAATTTCCCAAATTGTTTATATTGATAGTTGGTTATTTAACTATCAAACAATATTCACAATATCAACAGATTTTAAATATTTTTTCCCTAATTATTTACTTTCAAAATATTTTTGCAAGATATATTTTCACATTTCAACCCTTTGAAAACAAAATTTCAAATCACTTTTCACTCGCGGAATAAGATTCCCGATATTATTTATTTCCACTGAAAATCTGCCAAGTCCGAATACTTTAAAATAATTTAAATCACTTATCCAAAATATATTTGTAAACACTTTAAAATGAAAACTATTTTTAAACACTTTATTTAAAAATATTAGTTATGAAAATATTATACTAATATCTCATATAAAACTCAAGTCCAATCTAATTTTAAAAATAAATTATTAGATAGAGTATAACTATTTAAATAACCATTTTCTAAATCAAATATCAATTAAATCTTTAAATAATCACTTCTATAATTAATTAAATAAATCTTTACTTTAAACATAAAAAAACAATTTAAGGAAAATATTTTCTACAAAAACATTCTTTTTAAAACCAACTTTAAAACTTTTAATTTTATACTTAAAAGCTATTTTGAAAACATACTCAGCTTTCCAAGGAAAATACACTTTCCATTTCAAAATGGTCCTTTTAAATCAATTAATAAATCCTTCTTGACTTATTTCAATTTATATTCCAAATCCGTAATTTCTTTCCACACTTTTTAAAATAAACCAACATTTATTTTTAAAATAGATTTCTCTTTCCTTTATAAATTCCCACTATGAATTTACATTTCCAAATTTATTTCAAACACCAAATCAAATTCCAATTTGATTTCCAAATTGATTTCCAAAAATTTGTTACCTTTTAAAATAAATCTTTCTTTAATTTTCCAAAATCCAATTATATTTATTTCTGGTATCCTACGATACCAAAAATATATTCGGCTAAATTATAGCCTTCAAATAAATTCCATTTATCAATATAATCATTCACACCAATATAATCATTCACAAATTATCACATCACCACATATACAAATAAATTCAACAATGTGAGGAATCTGAAACGTTTTGGGATTTTCGACGCTTGAAAGTCGACATTAATACGTCCACTGTATCAACTGCCGAGCAATCGAATGCCGGAAAACCGAATTGTTATGGTTAAAAAGAAGAGGTAGAAGAAGACAGAAGAAAAAGAAAGAAAAAGAAACATAAATAATATCAGAATCTCACATTCGCAGCGGAACAACATTAATAGATCAATGAATAATCTTTAAATCAAGAACTATATCATTTTATACATTACATCATCAGAGTCAATATACACACAATACATCAATGGACAGTTATACCAACTTGTCCTCATACAGAATACACAGCGGAATAATAATATCATATACAAGTGATACGTCTCGCCATCCAGCTTGCCACCGAGCTCCAAAGCACCTCCTAAATCCAGAATGACCTGATAACCTGACTCTAGGCTGCCCGTGTGGAAAATTATGGGCACCCAGAGTTTAGCAAGGGAACAATAAACTCCAGGTCAGTCATGGGACTGGTGTGAGAACTAAAAATAGTTATTATCTTTAAAACAACAACAAAGGAAGTAAAAGACATCCGCAATGCTTTTTGGAAAATGAAACTACCATAAGACCTCCCACCACACACACAATGCAAACGCAGAATTGGAGGAGATTTCTTCTTATGATAGTCAAACATGCTTACTACGCAAAATCATTGGATTATTATTATTAGTGCATAGTGTAGGAAATCATTTCGAAAGTACAATATTAATCTTAGCAAACATACAACCATTATTGTATGCCTACTATAGCTACTATGTTCAATAGCAGGTGTAAGATCCCGATTCTTCGACTTTCGAATATCGACATCAATACGTCCACTGTATCGACTACCGAGCCATCGAATGCCGAAAAACCGAATTCTTAGGGTTTAAGAAAGAAGAGGTAGAAGAAAACAGAAGAAAAAGAAAGAAGAAACAACAGAAAACACAGAACCATATCAGAATCTCACATTCGCAGCGGAACAATATATAATAGATAATCACTAGTCTTTTAAAACAAAGAACTATATCAGTTTATACATACATCAATCAGAGCCAATATACAACTCAATACAACAGTGGACAGTTATATAAACTTGTCCTCATACAGAATACACAGCGGAATAAATAAACAAGTACGGATGTACGTTTCGCCATCCAGCTTGCTTCCAAAGCTCCAGAATATCCTGATAACATAACTCTAGGCTGCCCGTGTGGAAAATAATGGGCACCCAGAGTTTAGAAGGGAAATAATAAACTCCGAGTCAGTCATGGTGACTTGTGTGAGATCGTAAAAACAGTTATTTTTCACAAAGAAAATAAAACAGATTCGCAATGCTTTTGGAAAATGAAACTACCATAAGACCTCCCGCCACACACACAATGCAAACGCAGAATCGGAGGAGATTTCTTCTTATGATAGTCAAAGATGCTTACTACGCAAATCATTGGATTATTATTATTAATGTCTAGTGTCGAAAATATTTCGAAAGTATAATATTAATCTTAGCCAGCATAGGCATTCCGCACTTATTCCTACTATAGCTACCATCTAAACAGTGGTGACCACCATAAGTAAATGACAGGTTCTACAACTAAAACCGTACAAGGTGCGTATTGGAGTTTGGATTTCCAACAAATGGTCAAGCCAAGGAACTTCCCATTGCCACATAGGTACGCCTCTGGAAAGACGACCCGAGAAATAACCTAACATTACGGTTAGATCTCTGCCAACACAAGGCCGGGTTACCCCTAACTGTGTAACTACTGACACGAATATGTCATCCCCCGATCGTAACCGATCTTCCCGAGGATCCTCGATTCCAACAACCACAAAGTAATAAATTTGCAGCAACAACATAGGTTAAATATCTGGCCTCCATACCATGATACCACCTCCATCCAGATGGAATGACATACACTAAAGGGGCGCTACCCCCTAATAACCTTGCTGCATCCTTCCTGTTTTGACCATTTCCGGGGTGTGAGGTCCGACGAAGTCTCGTCCACAAAGCTACGCTTTTCACAAAGCCATGCTTCGGGTCAACATATGATCAAAGTAATGATCAAAAAGATAAATGATCAAACAAATGATCATATCACAAATGATCAAACAATGATCATTTTACAGCAACACTCAACATGCCACGTTATCAAATTGGGAATATATCGCTGATAACCTTCAACTACATAACCTCTGAGCTCGTACGTCTCAGAGAAGGGTGTTAAGCTAAGAGAATAAATTCTCCACCACCAACAGATATGTATTTGAAAGAAATCAGCTTTATATCTCAATTTGTAATGTCAGACATACAATTCATACAAGTCTGTTTCGGGCTCGAACAGAACCGAAGGCACTTCTTACGAAGCCCATGCAAATCCGGATAATTTTCTAATCACGTCCGGACTTCCCGTCACTAAGGGTGATAAAACCTCTATATCGGAGATCAGCCGATGTAGAGTAACTCGACGGTAATCCTTCCGTTTTCAAAAATATCCGGTCTTCAACACCGGTCATCAAATGCGATCCATTACGACGTATCACATACTCGGAATGGGTTATACGACACAAATGTCCTTTCCCGCCTAACCCGAATAGTGAGCGCTTATTCAAAAATAAGTGTGGCATTCAAATTCAAGCAAATCACAACAAATACCCATTCAAGGTAATTATTGATAGTCGGTTATTTAACTATCAATAGGTCTGCACAGCATCATCAGATTCCAAATAATTTTCCAAATTATTTATTTTCCAAAAATATCTTTACAAGATATATAATTTCCACACTTCAAAAATAAATCAACGTTTATTTTTAAAACAAATTTCCATTTCTTTTATAAATTCCATAGCGAATTTATATTTCAAATATCTACTGATATACGATTTTCGATCGATTTCAAATATTCACTTTCAATTTATCTTTACAAAGATAAATTTTCAAAAACGTTTCATTTCATTTTGGAAAACATTTCCATACTTATTAAATGATAAGTAATTCACAAATCTTATTTATTTTCAACATTTGAAAATATTCAATATACTTAAATCAAAATTAAGTATATATTTCATTCTTTAAGGAAATCATTTTCTTAAACACATTATTTGGGTCAAAACGAATGTTACGTAAAACATCGTTACGACAACCCAAAATTACTAGTATATGGATTCAAAATTTAGATAGATATATATAAATCCCAATACTATTTAAAACATTTCCTTTCGGAAATCATTTACTATAACAACAGTGTTATAGTCCATCATTTCCTTATTTTTCTCGAAAACGTCTATTTCAACAATGAATGTTGAAATCTATGTTTTCGATACTTAACACGTTTTAAAACATCTTTTAAAACAATTATTTCATTTCGTAATATCACTCCTCCAAAACATATCCATTTTATTTAATAATATATTCATTGTCCAAAATCGTGAATATAATTCGTTATCCAAATTCAACATTTCTACACATTTTTATTTAAAGGATTATCCACTGTCCAAAATCGTGGATATAATTCCTTTAATTAACTTCTATAATTCACTTATCAAAATAAGTGATTTCGGATTTATAAAACAACGTTTATAAATCACATTTATACTTTATAACAATTTCAACTTATAAAATCATTTTATTAGCAAATTCTATTTATATCCCATCTAAGTGCCAAAATCTAATTTATAAGTAAATTACTTATAAATCTTTTATTTCACAACATCTATTCATTTTATAACTTCACATTATAAATCTATTAATTTCATTCACTTATGAAATCCATTTTTTCTTCCTTTTAACACTTATAAAAACTCGTTTTATAATTCCAATATCTTAATTTATAAATATCAACTTTATAAACCTTTTATATAAATCATTTACAATAATTCAAAAATCTCAATTTAAACCATTTTATAAATCAACCAACTATTTATTTCAAAAATCACACTTATATTTCACAAAAATCATAATTTTTATAACTTTAAAATTTTAACGTTTATTTATTTAGGATGAATCAATCCAAAAGTTTAATAAAACGTATAATCTCAAAAATCACTTTAAAAAATCCCTTTAAAATCAAAATCGTTATTTTCAAACTTCAAAAATGGATCTGATGATGCAACAATACCAAATAATCAATTACGGCATCCAAACATCATATATCATCATATGATAACAGAATATATCACAATATCTGTAAATAAATCAATACGGTGAGGAATCCAGTTGGATCCCTCCAACCTGTTTCCCTGCATCCACAGACGTTAGCACAATACCCATTCCACTTCGAGGTGGAATATCGCGGTATATGGGATTTATAAAATATCATCCGCTATTATGCGGCGCAATTGTAACGATCCGGAAATTTCGAACTCGAAAATTCCAGATAGTTAAGAGAAAAAGAAGAAAGAGATAGAAGAAGAAGAAAACAGGAACACCAAAACGCAGAAACCTCACATTCGCAGCGGATCAAAATATAATATCACATAAATAATAGCTTTACAAAAAGAACTGTATCAATACACTTATACATTTATATACCAGAGTTACACTATTACACAACACAGGTCAATTTGAAAACAGGTCTCAGATAATCAACAATAATATACACAACGGATATCACTCCATACGTTCCTGCCATCCAGCTCGTCTCCTGAACTCCCAAACGTCCTTACCTGAAAATCTGTAATACTCGGTCTGACTAACTCGAAAATTCTCTCGAGGCAAACACTCCAATTTCCCGAGACAATCCATCACTTACCCGAACAAAACCCGAGGAAAATTTAACAAAACAAAAACTGACACCAGAGACACCGTGCACATGCACCATCGCCTGAGTCGCCTCCAACCTCTGACGAACCTTCCTTTAAATTGACTCAATACTTCAATTTTCATTGAAATTGATTTAATCCCAATTCAAGTTGAATTAACCTTAATTCCTTTCCAAATTCAAATCAAATTCCATTAGATTTTTAATCTTATTCAACTTTAATCACAATTTCAATTAATTCATATAAATTTCAAATTGAACCAATTTTATTTATTTCAATTCCAGTTTGAATTAATCCCAATTCCCATTTGAATTTGAACTCATTCAACTTAAATTTTATTTCAAATTATTTCAATTCAAATTTTCCATTTAAACTTATGTTTATCCATCTTCAATCACAATTCTAATTAATTCAAATCAAATTCAATTTGAACTAATTCTATTCAAATCTCAAATTAAAACCATCTCGAATTATATAAATTCGAGTTAAAAATTTTAAATGTTGATTTAATCCTTTAAATCAAATTAACCTTTACTTTTTAATTTAACAACTTAAATCTTTAAACCATTTAATTTTAAATCCAAATTCCAAAATTCTATTTTAAAATTATCTTTACTTAACTTATTATAAAGTGCAAATAAGAATTCAAAAACAATTAAATTTCAGATTCTAATTAATTATCCATTTTCAATTTCCAGATCTCAAACCCATTTTGAGATCACTCATAACGCAATAGGGTCTCATCCGCAATATAATGTGGGAAATATCAACAATTGCAATATATACATATGCCAATATATATATATATATTGCTATATACTACTATATATAGTATCACATCCAAATAGCAATCAATCAATACTGCAATAAAATTTTTTATTTTGAGTGAGAAGATCTCACCTCTGCTTTTATTTTGCAATCCATTTCCATTCTTGACTCGATTTTCTTGATTTATACCTTGTATAATTATTTACACAATTCATTAATATTCGAATCAACCGAATAACAAATTTTCATTTGATAGTTTCTGATTAGCTGATAATTCTTTTTAAACCAATTTTTTTCTCCTTTAATAAATTTATCTAACTAATGATTAAATTTCTCTTTTTAATAAATTTAATTAACCAAAAATTATATTTTAAACTAATAAATCTTGGTTTACTAATTTCTTTTCAAACTCCCAATTCTTTAAAGAATTATTTTACCTAAGATTTTCCATTTCGATTTGTTTTCTCCACAATATTGACCTTGTATATACTATCTTTGATTAAATAGAAAGTTTCCTGTTTTCAATTCTTAGTTATTAATAATAAGTTTTTTTTCTTTACTGTCTATATACAAGTATTCAAATTCATTTTTGAATTCAAATTGAATAAAAAAATATAAAAATATCTTACTGTAAATCGAGCAACCCAGACCTCGACGAACTCCATCGACCAATTGAACGCCGCCGACTTTCAAACCACCATCACAGCCTTCACCATAACACTGACGTCTCCGACTTCGGCTTTGACCCAGAGTGCCTAACTTCACCTCCTACAACCAATCGCGCCTGCCGCCTCATCCATCGCGCTCGCGAGTCATGCGAACCCAGTTGGTCATCGAGACCAGCCTTCGAGTCGCCACCCTGCTATTTTCCCATCGCGATGCCATACTCCCATCATCAGCTCGAGAACCCACGGCGTCACTTCGTCGATCGTCACTACAATGACATCGAAGCACTCGCGACCTTGCTTCCACTCGCGAATTCATTCGCGTCCTCCTCTCTCTCTCTTTTTTTATTTTTTATTGAACGAAAACGAGTTCGATTTCGTTAAGGAGAGGGGTTTTGATTTCGATTTGAGGATTGGAATGAGAATTTTTTTAGAATGAGGGCGGCCATTACTTTTCTCTGAATTAGATTTGGGTTTTATGGTTTCGTTTGAATGAGGGAAGATTTTTATTTGATTTAAGGAAGAAATTGATTTTAAACAGATAAAGGAAGAAGGGGACGAGATGCTTAAAATCGAACGAGGCATGCGTTACACGATTTCTTTCGTGATCTTAGGCGCGATTTGGGGATGGCAGCAGTATGGGAGGAACAGGCTACTATGTCGTGATGGGAAGGGAAGAAGCTGATGTTGACAAATTATAAATTTAAATTTAAATTTGTTTTTTCGATACAAATTTCAACGCGTTTATGTGTCGTATGCTCACATAACAACTCCGAAAAATACGAAATTTGAAATCCGATAATAATACAATATTACGGACCCAACGGAACTGGTTTCGTCGAATTCCGAGACTGTGCCTCGGAAGGCTATTTTTAAATATCGATTCAAGCGATATAATTTCAAAACTGATCAAATCACTTTCAAATTCAATTCTGGAGCTTCTATTATCTTCAGTATCATCAATATAAATTTTAAAAGCTTTTAAAATATTTTTCTTCAGCTTCAGACTGAAGATTCAAATTTTATTCAACTTTCAATAGATTAAATTTTATAATTTAATCGCCAAATTCATTCTGATAATTTGAAATTCAAGTCAAACCATCATTCAAATATTTAAAATTAATTAAATATTTTCAATTTAAATTGTTCAAAATTCTGGGTCGTTACAAACTTCCCCCTTAAAAGAATTTCGTCCCGAAATTACAAGTAAAGAAGAATGCTCCAATACCCGTTAACTATTTTACCAAAACCAAATAGTTTTATCAAATTTCAAAACAAATCATTCTATTAAAGATTCGTTATCATTTAAACTAACTTTCCAACTTCAATTATAAGTTTCAAAATACATTGTTTTACTTCACAATTCAAATTTGAAATTTTAAATTCAAATTTTAAATTATCAAAAATTTCTCCTAACGCCCTAAATTTTCGAAATATTTTGCCAGCATCTCCTTTGCGCGGCTAACTCGGTACGACTACAAAATGGCACAACGGGCCCCCAATTTCAAAAAGAAAAGAAAAAGGCAAGCGGCTAGACAAGAAAATCATCAAATCTCATATTGAAATTCAAATACATACCTTTTTGTCGAGCAATTCAAAATTATCTTTGAAATTAAAATCCCAATTCCATTATAACACCTGTATATCCTACTAGCCATAATATCTAGTTACAATATTCAAACTATTTTGCACATTTTATTACAAAATTTCGATACTTACTTCTTATACATTTTTACTTCACTATTGAAGTTATATCCATTATCATTCAATTTTACATTTCAAAATTTCATTTGAATTCAATTTACAATTTCAATTTAATTTGGATTTTGTTTACCTCCTGAATATTAAATTTTATCAATTAACTTTCATTCAACTGCACTATTTTAAATTAGTTCCAATTACTAATTCATCACAAATTCTAATTCACTTTATTCAAATTTGTTTTCAACATTCAGTTTCAATTCCAGTTTTATTCTTTTGTTCATTCCCAAAATTTATTTTCAATTCACTATTTCGGTTCATAACCACTTATATTAAATTGGATTTCCAATTCCATATGAATTTTAATTCGTCTTTCATTTATAATTATTCAATTCAATTCTATTGCTTACAAATTCGAAATGAATCTCAACTTTCAATATCACTTTCGTTGAATTGCAATTGTAAATTTTTTCATTCATTTGTTACTATTCCAAATTTATTTTCAACTTAATAAATTTTATTCCAATCTACGTTTTACCCAACTCATTTCTTTAAGTTAGATTTTTATTTAAACAACTTTAAACTTTACAAGTTATCAACTTAATAATATTTCATAAATATTTTTATAGAGTATTCCAGAGTCTTTTCAACCTTTCAAAGCCATTTTCTTTTGAAATCAATTCAAATTTTCCTTTGAATTTCCAAAACCAAACCCAAATTTTTCCAAACAACTTCCATTTAAAACAATTTGGCAGCAATTTCTCTTTTGGAAACCCGAAAATGAACACCAATGATGTCGCGATGATCATCAGAATTATTTTCCAGCGACCGAAAAGAGTTTAGAGATTTCATCTTTACAAAACAATTTTCCAAAATATCAAATCCTTTCAAAACACTTCTCTGGAATTTTATTTCAGATTACAAATCACATTTATAAATCTTTTACTTATAAAATTTCACTTCTTATATATAAGATTATTTTACCATTGTAAATCATTTTAATTATATCTCCATAAATTATAATTCATTTGCTTTTATATAATTTACTTTTACAATTGTAGTTTTCATTTAACTTATTCAAACAACTTTCATTAACTTATATATATTCTAAATTTTCAACAACCAAACAATCAATTATATACACTTTAATAATTCCTGAAAATTTATTTCTTTAATATACAAAATCAGTTTTGGGTAAAATTATTTCATTTACCCTATTTTAAAACAATACTGTGTCGGTTTATCTTGTTTAAGAGTTTAGAAACCCCTATCGATTACAGTTAGTTAGACTGCACCGACCAGAATCTATAAACAATCAACTGATAAGTCAACACAATACAAAACAATTTCATATTCACTAACAAATATGCGCTCATATCTATTATTACACTCACACTCATTCTAGAGTACTACTGACTCTATCTCTAATGAGTATCACCCAACAGAGCAGGGTTGTCGCTTAACCATATGCTCTGATACCACGTTGTAAGGACCTAGACTTTTCAACCGTCGGTAGCGGCCACCGGTAGGCTTTGCAACCATCTCAGTCCCACCGTGGCTTACACTGGCACCTCGCATTTACTTTTACGGCCAGCCTCTCGACTGTCACGGCCTTCGCCTAACCAACCCATCCCTCTCAGGGACATGTACGGGTAAGAGTCTCCCGTTCGCCACCAAACCGTGAAGCGAGAACCCCCTATCATGCTGTAATATAGCCAATGCGATCCATTACGACGTATCACATATTCGGAATGGGTTATACGACCCAAAGGTCCTTTCCCGGCTAACCCGAATAGTGAGCGCTTATTCAAAAATAAGTGTGGCATTCAAATTCAAGCAAATCACAACAAATACCCATTCAAGGTAATTATTGATAGTCGGTTATTTAACTATCAATAGGTCTGCACAACATCATCAGATTCCAAATAAATTTCCAAATTATTTATTTTCCAAAAATATCTTTACAAGATATATAATTTCCGCACTTCAAAAATAAATCAACGTTTATTTTTAAAACAAATTTCCATTTCTTTTATAAATTCCATAGCGAATTTATATTTCAAATATCTATTGATATACGATTTTCAATCGATTTCAAATATTCACTTTCAATTTATCTTTACAAAGATAAATTTTCAAAAACGTTTCATTTAATTTTGCAAAACATTTCCATACTTATTAAATGATAAGTAATTCACAAATCTTATTTATTTTCAACATTTGAAAATATTCAATATACTTAAATCAAAATTAAGTATATATTTCATTCTTTAAGGAAATCATTTTCTTAAACACATTATTTGGGTCAAAACGAATGTTACGTAAAACATCGTTACGACAACCCAAAATTAATAGTATAGGGATTCGAAATTTAGATAGATATATATAAATCCCAATACTATATAAAACATTTCCTTTCGGAAATCATTTACTATAACAACAGTGTTATAGTCCATCATTTCCTTATTTTCCTCGAAAACATCTATTTCAACAATGAATGTTGAAATCTATGTTTTCGATACTTAACACATTTTAAAACATCTTTTAAAACAATTATTTCATTTCGTAATATCACTCCTCCAAAACATATCCATTTTATTTAATAATATATTCATTGTCCAAAATCGTGAATATAATTCGTTATCCAAATTCAACATTTAAACACATTTTTATTTAAAGGATTATCCACTGTCCAAAATCGTGGATATAATTCCTTTAATTAACTTCTATAATTCACTTATCAAAATAAGTGATTTCGGATTTATAAAACAACGTTTATAAATCACATTTATACTTTATAACAATTTCAACTTATAAAATCATTTTATTAGCAAATTCTATTTATATCCCATCTAAGTGCCAAAATCTAATTTATAAGTAAATTACTTATAAATCTTTTATTTCACAACATCTATTCATTTTATAACTTCACATTATAAATCTATTAATTTCATTCACTTATGAAATCCATTTTTTCTTCCTTTTAACACATATAAAAACTCGTTTTATAATTCCAATATCTTAATTTATAAATATCAACTTTATAAACCTTTTATATAAATCATTTACAATAATTCAAAAATCTCAATTTAAACCATTTTATAAATCAACCAACTATTTATTTCAAAAATCACACTTTGGTTATATTTCACAAAAATCATAATTTTTATAACTTTAAAATTTTAACGTTTATTTATTTAGGATGAATCAATCCAAAATTTTAATAAAACGTATAATCTCAAAAATCACTTTAAAAAATCCCTTTAAAATCAAAATCGTTATTTTTCAAACTTCAAAAATGGATCCGATGATGCAACAGCACCAAATAATCAATTACGGCATCCAAACATCATATATCATCATATGATAACAGAATATATCATAATATCTGTAAATAAATCAATACGGTGAGGAATCCAGTTGGATCCCTCCAACCTGTTTCCCTGCATCCACAGACGTTAGCACAATACCCATTCCACTTCGAGGTGGAATATCGCGGTATATGGGATTTATAAAATATCATCCGCTATTATGCGGCACAATAGGGTCTCATCCGCTATATAATGCGGGAAATATCAACAACTTCAATATATACATATGCCAATATATATATATTGCTATATACTACTATATATAGTATCACATCCAAATAGCAATCAATCAATACTGCAATACAAAATTTTATTTTGAGTGAGAAGATCTCACCTCTGCTTTTATTTTGCAATCCATTTCCATTCTTGACTCGATTTTCTTGATTTATACCTTGTATAATTATTTACATAATTCATTAATATTCAAATCAACCGAATAACAAATTTTCATTTGATAGTTTCTGATTAGCTGATAATTCTTTTTAAACCAATTTTTTTCTCCTTTAATAAATTTATCTAACTAATGATTAAATTTCTCTTTTTAATAAATTTAATTAACCAAAAATTATATTTTAAACTAATAAATCTTGGTTTACTAATTTCTTTTCAAACTCCCAATTCTTTAAAGAATTATTTTACCTAAGATTTTCCATTTCGATTTGTTTTCTCCACAATATTGACCTTGTATATACTATCTCTGATTAAATAGAAAGTTTCCTGTTTTCAATTCTTAGGTATTAATAATAAGTTTTTTTTCTTTACTGTCTATATACAAGTATTCAAATTCATTTTTAAATTCAAATTGAATAAAACAAATATAAAAATATCTTACTGTAAATCGAGCAACCCAGACCTCGACGAACTCCATCGACCAATTGAACGCCGCCGACTTTCAAACCACCATCGCAGCCTTCACCATAACACTGACGTCTCTGACTTCGGCTTCGACCCAGAATGCCTAACTTCACCTCCTACAACCAATCACGCCTGCCGCCTCATCGATTGCGCTCGCGAGTCATGCGAACCCAGTTGGTCATCGAGACCAGCCTTCGAGTCTCCACCCTGCTATTGTCCCATCGCGATGCCATACTCCCATCATCAGCTCGAGAACCCACGGCGTCACTTCGTCGATCGTCACTGCAATGACATCGAAGCACTCGCGGCCTTGCTTCCACTCGCGAATTCATTCGCGTCCTCCTCTCTTTCTCTTTTTTTTTATTGAACGAAAACGAGTTCGATTTCGTTAAGGAGAGGGGTTTTGATTTCGATTTGAGGATTGGAATGAGAATTTTTTTAGAATGAGGGCGGCTATTACTTTTCTCTGAATTAGATTTGGGTTTTATGGTTTCGTTTGAACGAGGGAAGATTTTTATTTGATTTAAGGAAGAAATTGATTTTAAACGGATAAAGGAAGAGGGGGACGAGATGCTTAAAATCGAACGAGTCATGCGTTACACGATTTCTTTCGTGATCTTAGGCGCGATTTGGGGATGGCAGCAGTATGGGAGGAATAGGCTACTTTGTCATGATGGGAAGGGAAGAAGCTGATGTTGACAAATTATAAATTTAAATTTAAAATTGTTTTTTCAATACAAATTTCAACGCATTTATGTGTCGTATGCTCACATAACAACTCCGAAAAATACGAAATTTGAAATCCGATAATAATACAATATTACGGACCCAACGGAACTGGTTTCGTCGAATTCTGAGACTGTGCCTCGGAAGGCTATTTTTAAATATCGATTCAAGCGATATAATTTCAAAACTGATCAAATCACTTTGAAATTCAATTCTGGAGCTTCTACTATCTTCAGTATCATAAATATAAATTTTAAAAGCTTTTAAAATATTTTTCTTCAGCTTCAGACTGAAGATTCAAATTTTATTCAACTTTCAATAGATTAAATTTTATAATTTAATCGCCAAATTCATTCTGATAATTTGAAATTCAAGTCAAACCATCATTCAAATATTTAAAATTAATTAAATATTTTCAATTTAAATTGTTCAAAATTCTGGGTCGTTACAAACTTCCCCCCTTAAAAGAATTTCGTCCCGAAATTACAAGTAAAGAAGAATGCTCCAATACCCGTTAACTATTTTACCAAAACCAAATAGTTTTATCAAATTTCAAAACAAATCTTTCTATTAAAGATTCGTTATCATTTAAACTAACTTTCCAACTTCAATTATAAGTTTCAAACAACATTGTTTTACTTCACAATTCAAATTTGAAATTTTAAATTCAAATTTTAAATTATCAAAAATTTCTCCTAACGCCCTAAATTTTTGAAATTTTTTGCTAGCGTCTCCTTTGCGCGGCTAACTCGGTACGACTACAAAATGGCACAACGGGCCCCCAATTTCAAAAAGAAAAGAAAAAACCAAGCGGCTAGACAAGAAAATCATCAAATCTCATATTGAAATTCAAATACATACCTTTTTGTCGAGCAATTCAAAATTATCTTTGAAATTAGAATCCCAATTCCATTATAACACCTGTATATCCTACTAGCCATAATATCTAGTTACAATATTCAAACTATTTTGCACATTTTATTACAAAATTTCGATACTTACTTCTTATACATTTTTACTTCACTATTGAAGTTATATCCATTATCATTCAATTTTACATTTCAAAATTTCATTTGAATTCAATTTACAATTTCAATTTAATTTGGATTTAGTTTACCTCCTGAATATTGAATTTTATCAATTAACTTTCATTCAACTGCACTATTTTAAATTAGTTCCAATTACTAATTCATCACAAATTCTAATTCACTTTATTCAAATTTGTTTTCAACATTCAGTTTCAATTCCAGTTTTATTCTTTTGTTCATTCCCAAAATTTATTTTCAATTCACTATTTCGGTTCATAACCACTTATATTAAATTGGATTTCCAATTCCATATGAATTTTAATTCGTCTTTCATTTATAATTATTCAATTCAATTCTATTGCTTACAAATTCGAAATGAATCTCAACTTTCAATCTCACTTTCGTTGAATTGCAATTGTAAATTTTTTCATTCATTTGTTACTATTCCAAATTTATTTTCAACTTAATAAATTTTATTCCAATCTACGTTTTACCCAACTCATTTCTTTAAGTTAGATTTTTATTTAAACAACTTTAAACTTTACAAGTTATCAACTTAATAATATTTCATAAATATTTTTATAGAGTATTCCAGAGTCTTTTCAACCTTTCAAAGCCATTTTCGTTCGAAATCAATTCAAATTTTCGTTTGAATTTACAAAACCAAACCCAAATTTTTCCAAACAACTTCCATTTAAAACAATTTGGCAGCAATTTCTCTTTTGGAAACCCAAAAATGAACACCAATGATGTCGCGATCATCATCAGAATTATTTTCCACTGACCGAAAAGAGTTTAGAGCTTTCATCTTTCCAAATCAATTTTCCAAAATATCAAATCCTTTCAAAACACTTCTCTGGAATTTTATTTCAGATTATAAATCACATTTATAAATCTTTTACTTATAAAATTTCACTTCTTATATATAAGATTATTT
The DNA here is from genome assembly GCA_030737815.1 of Allium fistulosum. NCBI lineage: Eukaryota > Viridiplantae > Streptophyta > Magnoliopsida > Asparagales > Amaryllidaceae > Allium > Allium fistulosum. The sequence continues at coordinate 290,790,450 of CM060905.1, forward strand.
TACCATTGTAAATCATTTTAATTATATCTCCATAAATTATAATTCATTTGCTTTTATATAATTTACTTTTACAATTGTTGTTTTCATTTAACTTATTCAAACAACTTTCATTAACTTATATATGTAACAACCTGGGATTTGCATTACCAACTAATAAATAAAAGTTAGGATTTTTATTTATTTTAATGAAGCATAAAAGGATTTGGAATAACAAAATTTATTTGAAAAAGGCTATTTTAATTAAATGGGAAATATGGGATTTTAAAATGAGGATAAAATGTTATTTTTGGAAAGTTAAATATTTTAGGAGAGATTTTAAAACGGGTTTGGATAAGAAAAATGAGTTTTATAAACATACATAAACACTTAGACTAATTTTTGGAAAACATGAAATAACTCTCTTCATATTGGGTTATTAAACCTTACCCAATAACCCACCCTAAACATCCTCTATAAATTATCTCAAACTCTCCTAACCTCATTCATCAAAACCCTAATCAAAACCCTAACCATTTCCTAAAGCTTTCATAACAAAAATGGCCTCCATCTTCATCTCCTTCTAGTTTTAGCTTATGCAAGTCATTCTATGCAAAGGTAATGCAAATACCCACCTCAAATCCATTTTTATATCTTTCTTATTTCTGAAATTGATTTGGTAACACATGTTTTATGTGTTTTTTGATCTTATAGCCTCCTAATCATCTTTTGCTAACTTGGGTTGATGCTATAGTAGTCTTTGTTGCTTTCTAAAGAGGTATATTGCTAAAAACCTCTTCTAATATGTGTTTAATCATCTTTTGATTTGGGTAATCAGTTAGTAACACATGTTTTATTATGTAACATGTGAATCATAGCTCTTTGATCATCTTTGCTTTCATTTTGGGGTGTGCACATAAGGTACTTGTAATATATGCTAGCTGAAATTATAATTAGTTTATTGTTGTTAGTAAATTAGACATATCTCATTCATCTTAAATCGGAATTAAGATTTTCTTGAAGTTCTGGAAAGCTTATTCTGTAGCCTATAACTTTTATGTTTTGAGCTTTGCCTAATTTTGTGGTTGAATGGTCGAAATCACGTTTGTTTGTCGCTGACCTGACAACAAACTACAGGGTTGATAAAATAAAACCCTGAAATTGATTTGGCCATAAGTTACTCGTTTCTTATCCGAATTAGATAATTTTGGATGTTCCGGAAAGGTTAAAACATATGCTACAATTTTTGTTCATTGAGTTTTCCATAGTTTTTCCATTTAGATGACCTGAAATGCATTCAAAGATAGAAGACCAATTTTGTTTTTAACAAGTTATCTTGAGTTTCAATCTGATATTGTTCTGCATGTATCTCTCCCGTTTTTGATCCGAATTAGATAATTTTGGATGTTCTGGAAAGCTTAGATTTAGAGCTAAAACTTTCATGTTTTGAGTTTCATGAAATTTCGAAGTTAATTTGGTCAAAACTGTGCATTCTTACCACTGTCCCGAGAGCACAACGACAATGATATAAAATTTAGATCTGAGAATTGTTTTAGTCATAGAATTTTCATCTCTGGTCGGAATTTGACGATCTTGGTCATTTCGGAAAGCTTAGAAACTAAGATACAACTTTCATTTTATTCATTTTGCCAGAATTTGAAGTTTACTATGCCAAAATTGTGGTTTTTCATCTCTGGCCAGTTAGTGCATAGCTATAGGCCTTAGTCTCTTTTCTCCCGTTGTTTTCAACATAGAACCCCGACTTTGCGACGCCATCCCGGGCTCGTCCTTTGTCGGATTTCATCGTTTTTGGTCTCGTTAAAAAGATGAGATCGAGATCTTTAAACATGCAAAGTTTGGTTTAGATCTGGGTGCATTAGGTACTTTGTTTCTATTGCCGAAGTAGCACCCAGAAACTGTTTTACAATAGTGATCATTTTCAGTTATCGTCGTACCAACTTCGAAACATTGTCGTTTCTTCGTTTCAAGTCGAAACCAAACGATTCTTGTTGCATATCAAAGTAGGAGTACTTTTCTACGCTCCTGCAAATTTTCATCAAGATCTGAGTTCATGTGACCCTTCGACCATGTCGTCGAAGTGGGACCTTTACACTGTTTTGACACAGTAAAGTTTTATGATTTTTGTCCGACTTTGAGACGACGCCGTTTCTTCGTTTCAAGTCGGAATTTCCCGATTCTTTTTGCATCTTAAAGTAGGGATGTTGGACTACATGCCTGAAAATTTTCATGACATTTGGACATAGTTTGCTGGTCCAAATAAATTTCCGAACTTTGGTTCGCGTCAGTTTTTTTGAATGTTTACAAACACTTAGAATATTTTTCGGTGATTTTCTGGTTTTATTGATTTCTTTGAGATTTGTCTCTAGATTTCGTACACGGGTTTTATGAATCATTTTCAAAATATTTTTCACTCCTAAATGGCTTTCGAAATTATTATATAATATTATTTTTAATTATTAAATTAATTACTCCATAATAGGAGATTTTTCAAAAGCCGTTTTAAAGTGATTTCAAAATCAATTATAAATCTGTTTCGCACCATTATTTTCTATAATAAAAACCTCACACTCACTTTTTAGCACATCGAGCGAAGTGGAAAGGTGCTTAAACGGTTAGGAAATCTCCGGCCTATGGAACCGTGTGTATTTTCTTTCCGGTTAATCCCCGACCTATTCGATTGATCGTTTTGACCTTTGGGTCTAGTTTACCGATGATACGAGGTGGACTTTTTATTGTTTGGAGTGTGAGCTTGCTATTGGTTAGGAAACCGTTTAGTGCGAACGTGGGGTATGGGACTCATTGTTAACACTTTACGGGTTCCTCTCCAAGAAGTTAGTGACACATTAGCCTCTGGGCGGCCAGTACTGGACCTCTGGGTCACCACGCCTCTGGGCAACCGTCTCTGGACACTTGCTCTATGGAGCAGTTTATTTTTTCGGCATGCGCCTCTGGGCCTTTATCCTTCTGGGAAGGATGTTGCCGTCTCGCGCGTTCCGCATCTATGCGAGTGATCGATCACAACTCTACAGTACTTGGCAACAACGACTCTGGTCGGTGCACGTGCAATATTGGTATTATTTGATGATTTTTATATCCATTCGAGTACCGCCATTCGGTGTTGGTTCTATGGAACCATACGATGTAAGTGCGATTACCTTGTGGATTCACAGTGTCTCTGGACACTGCTTTTCAGTGTTGGATTTCATTGACTTTTCAGTATATCCCCATTGCTCTTTGGAGCATCGATCTTTGCTTGGGCATTGATTACAGACTCTGGTCACTCTTGGGATTATTGCCTATGGGCATCTTTTTATAGCTTTGGCTACGCCGATGATATGAGGCGATTTTATTTATTCTACACTTTGGTGTTGATTTCTCTTTGGAGATTTTTATTGTTTATTGATGATTAGGGATCGTCATTATATTCATGTGGTTCATAATATACTTCTCTTTGGATAAGTACTGTTTTATTTATGTACCGCATTACTATATATCTCAGTTATTACTGATTTTTTAGCTAGCCTGACCCGAGTGTTTTCGCTCCGGTCAGACCGAGTTGTTTCAGGTTAGGTCTCCAGACTTAGCTTCTGTGCTTCCGCTTGGACATTATCTGCTATGCTGATAAATAGCGCTTTTATTTGTTCACTATTCCGCTACTCTGTTATTATTCAGACTTTGATATGTACATATTTTTAACCCACATGTGTGGGCAGTGGCTTTGTACCCACTTATTGTATTTGGATCTGTATTGACGATGTATTGTTCTGGGATTTTATATCTGTTATGTGATTCTGTTCTGTGATGTTTTATCATTTAATATTATGCTTTGTCCTGATAGATCTTTAGCCATTTGTAATTTCGTTATAAGTATTTACCGAATATGTCGAACCACTTGAAAAAAAAATATATAGATACCATCCTTTCGACGTATTCAGTAGATAGTTATAGCTTGATTACAAATGGTCGCTTCCACTATACTCTATTCTCCGCTTTAACAGACAGTATTACTCCCGTAATACTCTTTGTTACAGTGGGTCTCAGAGTGGGGCGTTACAGCTTGGTATCAGAGCCTGGTTTCAGGAATAAGCATAATAAACACAGAACAGATACACTTAGTACAATACATTTTAAATTAGATCCGAATTAAATCAAATCCCTTCCTTATGTTTATTGATAGATAAGTTAGGAATATGTATAGGAATCCGTTATATTCCGTAGTATTCCTTAATTAATTATCTATCATTGAATCATGTCTAACTCTAATTCCCGTTACGACATGTTTGACCAATTGAGCGGTGCGAAGGTCTTCTCTCAGCTTGACCTTGCCACCGGATTCCATCAGCTACGAGTCATGGAAGACAGCATTCCTCTTACAGCATTTCGCACTCGTCATGGTTCTTTTGAGTGGTTGGTCATGTCGTTCGGCTTGACGAACGCTCCGGCTTTCTTCGTCGATCTTATGAATCGAGTATTCCGGGAATACATCGATAGATTCGTTCTGGTTTTCATCGACGATATTCTTATTTATTCTAGATCCGAGGCATAACATGCTCATCATTTGCGGATCGTCTTGGATACTCTTCGTCAGCATCAACTTAAGGCCAAGCTCTCCAAGTGCCATTTTTGGGAGAGCAAGGTCAAGTTCTTGGGCCATATTGTATCATCTGAGGGTATTTCTGTCGATCCTGCCAAGATCGAAGCTATTCAGAATTGGAGGCAGCCCGGGAACGTTCATGATATTCGCAGCTTCCTTGGGCTGGCGGGTTATTACTGTTGGTTTATCAAGGATTTCTCTCGAGTTGCACTTCCCCTCACGACTCTGACTCGTAAGGGGGTTCATTTTATTTGGTTTGATAAGTGTGAAGCTTCCTTTCAACGACTGAAGGAACTTCTCACTCATGCTCCTATCCTTGTAGTTCCTGAGAGTAACCAGGATCTTATTGTTTACACCGACGCTTGTGGTAGCGGCCTCGGTGCTGTGCTTATGCAGAAAGATCGGGTAGTTGCTTACGCTTCTAGGCAGCTACGTCTGAATGAGGTTCGCTATCCTACTCATGATCTTGAGTTAGCAGCTATCGTCTTTGTCTTGAAGACGTGGCGTCATTAACTATTGGGCGAACATTTCATTCTCTACACCGATCACAAGTCGCTGAAGTATTCATTCAGTCAGAAGGATCTCAATATAAGGCAGCAGCGATGGCTCGAGTTTCTCGCCTCATATGACTTAGATTTTCAATATAACCCTGGCAAGGGGAATCGTGTTGTAGATGCGCTCAGTCGCAAACACTCGGCAGTTGTTTCTATTATGATTACCAAGTGGGTTATTCTTGAGACTCTTTCTATGTGTGATATTCGAAATCGAGCTCCGTCTTCTGATTCTCTGATCTTGTTATTCAGCTTGGAAGCTCGACCTATTCTATTGGATCGCATTGCCCATTCTCAGCGGCAGGATCCAGACTTGTTGCGATACATTCATCTCCTTGAGTCGGGATCCAGTGATGAGACATTGTTGGATTATTCTATTGATTCTCATCGGTGTCTTCGCAGGAAGAACCTTATTTTGGTACCATCTGATTTATCACTTAGGCATGACATTCTAGACGAGTGTCATCACACTAAGTACACTATACATCCCGGGTCGAGTAAGATGTATGCCGACATGTGTCGCCTATTTTTTTGGGAGGGCATGTAGAGTGATGTTGCAAGTTATGTAAGCCGTTGCATGACTTGTCAACAGATCAAAGATGAGCATCAGCGTCCATCTGGTCTTCTTCAGCCGCTAGAGATTCCATTGTGGAAATGGGATCAAATATCCATGGATTTTATTGACGGTCTGCCTCGATCGAGGTCAGGCCATACTTCTATTTGGGTCATCGTCGATCGCTTGACCAAATCAGCTCATTTCATTCCTATTAAGTCCACTCGGACTGCTCCTCAGCTTGCCAAGCTATATGTGAAGGAAGTCGTTCGACTTCATGGCATTTCTAGCTCTATCGTCTGTGATCGAGACACTATCTTTACTAGTCACTTCTGGAATTGCCTACAGTCAGCTTTAGGCTCAAAGCTGAATTTTCTACTGCTTATCACCCGCAGTCTGATGGACAGACTGAGAGGGTAAATCGTATCTTGGAAGATCTCCTTCGCTGTTGTATTCTTGATTTTGGAGGTAATTGGGAGGACCACTTACCGCTTGTAGAGTTCTCCTACAACAACAGCTTTCAGTCTAGTATTGGCATGGCTCCTTTCGAGGCTCTTTACGAAAGGCCATGTCGTTCTCCTTCGTGTTGGTTAGAATCTGGCGAGAAGCTCCTTCTTAGTCCAGATTCAGTTCGGGAATCTTCTGAGAAGATTATTCTTATTCGTCAGAGAATAAAAGAGGCGTAGAACCGTCAAAAATCCTACGCGGACAGCCATAGGAAGCCTCTTGAGTTCTCCATTGGTGATCATGTCTTTATTCGGATATCTCCCATGAAGGGGGTTGTGCGTTTCAGCTCTATAGGGAAGTTGGCTCCTCGTTATGTCGGACCATTTCCTATTACGGAACGCATCGGCCCCGTTGCTTATCGTGTGGCTCTACCTGCTCATTTCTCTGGAATACATGACGTGTTTCATGTTTCCCAGCTTCGCATGTGTGTCCGCGATCCTGATTCTATCTTTGAGCCGCATGCTGTGCCTGATTTAGAGATCTTACCTGATTTATCTTTGGAGCAGCAACCTCTTCGTGTGCTTGATTCGGAGGTTAGACGCCTTCGCAACAAAGAGGTTCCACTCGTGAAGATTCAATGGTCACCGAATCCTAAGGCTGCACTTGGGAGACCAGAGAATCTATCGAGCGCTCTTATCCTGGCTTTCTCCCATCTTCTTCTGCGGGTGAGAATTCTCTATTTTATCTCTATCACTTCTTTTGTGGATTTGACGTTATAGACGACATCTATCTTAAGGAATTGCGGGGACGCAATTTTCTTAAGGGGGGAGTCTGTAACAACCCGGGATTTGCATTACCAACTAATAAAGAAAAGTTAGGATTTTTATTATTTTAATGAAGCATAAAAGGATTTGGAATAACAAAATTTATTTGAAAAAGGCTATTTTAATTAAATGGGAAATATGGGATTTTAAAATGAGGATAAAATGTTATTTTTGGAAAGTTAAATATTTTAGGAGAGATTTTAAAACGGGTTTGGATAAGAAAAATGAGTTTTATAAACATACATAAACACTTAGACTAATTTTTGGAAAACATGAAATAACTCTCTTCATATTGGGTTATTAAACCTTACCTAATAACCCACCCTAAACTTCCTCTATAAATTATCTCAAACTCTCCTAACCTCATTCATCAAAACCCTAATCAAAACCCTAACCATTTCCTAAAGCTTTCATAACAAAAATGGCCTCCATCTTCATCTCCTTCTAGTTTTAGCTTATGCAAGTCATTCTATGCAAAGGTAATGCAAATACCCACCTCAAATCCATTTTTATATCTTTCTTATTTCTAAAATTGATTTGGTAACACATGTTTTATGTGTTTTTTGATCTTATAGCCTCCTAATCATCATTTGCTAACTTGGGTTGATGCTATAGTAGTCTTTGTTGCTTTCTAAAGAGGTATATTGCTAAAAACCTCTTCTAATATGTGTTTAATCATCTTTTGATTTTGGTAATCAGTTAGTAACACATGTTTTATTATGTAACATGTGAATCATAGCTCTTTTATCATCTTTGCTTTCATTTTGGGGTGTGCACATAAGGTACTTGTAATATATGCTAGCTGAAATTATAATTAGTTTATTGCTGTTAGTAAATTAGGCATATCTCATTCATCTTAAATCGGAATTAAGATTTTCTTGAAGTTCTGGAAAGCTTATTCTGTAGCCTATAACTTTTATGTTTTGAGCTTTGCCTAATTTTGTGGTTTGATTGATCGAAATCACGTTTGTTTGTCGCAGACCTGACAACAAACTACAGGGTTGATAAAATAAAACCCTGAAATTGATTTGGCCATAAGTTACTCGTTTCTTATCCGAATTAGATAATTTTGGATGTTCCGGAAAGGATAAAACATATGATACAATTTTTGTTCATTGAGTTTTCTATAATTTTTCCATTTAGATGACCTGAAATGCATTAAAAGACAGAAGACCAATTCTGTCTTTAACAAGTTATCTTGAGTTTCAATCTGATATTGTTTTGCATGTATCTCTCTCGTTTTTGATCCGAATAAGATAATTTTGGATGTTCTGGAAAGCTTAGATTCAGTGCTAAAACTTTCATGTTTTGAGTTTTATGAAATTTCGAAGTTAATTTGGTCAAAACTGTGCATTCTTACCACTGTCCCGAGAGCACAACGACAATGATATAAAATTTAGATCTGAGAATTGTTTTAGTCATAAAATTTTCATCTCTGGTCGGAATTTGACGATCTTGGTCATTTCGGAAAGCTCAGAAACTAAGCTACAACTTTGATTTTATTCATTTTGCCAGAATTTGAAGTTTACTATGCCAAAATTGTGGTTTTTCATCTCTGGCCAGTTAGTGCATAGCTATAGGCCTTAGTCTCTTTTCTCCCGTTGTTTTCAGCGTAGAACCCCGACTTTGCGACGCCATCCCGGGCTTGTCCTTTGTCGGATTTCATCGTTTTTGGTCTCGTTACAAAGATGAGATCGAGATCTTTAACCATGCAAAGTTTGGTTTAGATCTGGGTGCATTAGGTTCTTCGTTTCTATTGCCGAAGTAGCACCCAGAAACTGTTTTACAATAGTGATCATTTTCAGTTATCGTCGGACCAACTTCGAAACATTGTCGTTTCTTCGTTTCAAGTCGAAAACGAACGATTCTTGTTGCATATTAAAGTAGGAGTACTTTTCTACGCTCCTGAAAATTTTCATCAAGATCTGAGTTCATGTGACCCTTCGACCATGTCGTCGAAGTGGGACCTTTACACTGTTTTGACACAGTAAAGTTTTATGATTTTTGTCCGACTTTGAGACGACGCCGTTTCTTCGTTTCAAGTCGGAATTTCCCGATTCTTTTTGCATCTTAAAGTAGGGATGTTGGACTACAAGCCTGCAAATTTTCATGACATTTGGACATAGTTTGCTGGTCCAAATAAATTGCCGAACTTTGGTTCGCGTCAGTTTTTTTGAATGTTTACAAACTTAGAATATTTTTCGGTGATTTTCTGGTTTTATTGATTTCTTTGAGATTTGTCTCTAGATTTCGTACACGGGTTTTATGAATCATTTTCAAAAGATTTTTCACTCCTAAATGGCTTTCGAAATTATTATATAATATTATTTTTAATTATTAAATTAATTACTCCATAATAGGAGATTTTTCAAAAGCCGTTTTAAAGTGATTTCAAAATCAATTATAAATCCATTTCGCACCATTATTTTCTATAATAAAAACCTCACACTCACTTTTTAGCACGTCAAGCGAAGTGGAAAGGTGCTTAAACGGTTAGGAAATCTCCGGCCTATGGAACCGTGTGTATTTTCTTTCCGGTTAATCCCCGACCTATTCGATTGATCGTTTTGACCTTTGGGTCTAGTTTACCGATGATACGAGGTGGACTTTTTATTGTTTGGAGTGTGAGCTTGCTATTGGTTAGGAAACCCTTTAAAGCGAACGTGGGGTATGGGACTCATTGTTAACACTTTACGGGTTCCTCTCCAAGAAGTTAGTGACACATTAGCCTCTGGGCGGCCAGTACTGGACCTCTGGGTCACCACGCCTCTGGGCAACCGTCTCTGGACACCTGCTCTATGGAGCAGTTTATTTTTTCGGCATGCGCCTCTGGGCCTTTATCCTTCTGGGAAGGATGTTGCCGTCTCGCGCGTTCCGCATCTGTGCGAGTGATCGATCACAACTCTACAGTACTTGGAAACAACGACTCTGGTCGGTGCACGTGTAATATTGGTATTATTTGATGATTTTTATATCCATTCGAGTACCGCCATTCGGTGTTGGTTCTATGGAACCATACGATGTAAGTGCGATTACCTTGTGGATTCACAGTGTCTCTGGACACTGCTTTTCAGTGTTGGATTTCATTGACTTTTCAGTATATCCCCATTGCTCTTTGGAGCATCGATCTTTGCTTGGGCATTGATTACAAACTCTAGTCACTCTTGGGATTATTGCCTATGGGCATCTTTTTATAGCTTTGGCTACGCCGATGATATAAGGCGATTTTATTTATTCTACACTTTGGTGTTGATTTCTCTTTGGAGATTTTTATTGTTTATTGATGATTAGGGATCGTCTTTATATTCATGTGGTTCATAATATACTTCTCTTTGGATAAGTACTGTTTTATTTATGTACCGCATTACTATATATCTCAGTTATTACTGATTGTTTAGCTAGCCTGACCCGAGTGTTTTCGCTCGGGTCAGACCGAGTTGTTTCAGGTTAGGTCTCTAGACTTAGCTTCTGTGCTTCCGCTTGGACATTATCTGCTATGCTGATAAATAGCGCTTTTATTTGTCCACTATTCCGCTACTCTGTTATTATTCAGACTTTGATATGTACATATTTTTAACCCACATGTGTGGGCAGTGGCTTTGTACCCACTTATTGTATTTGGATCTGTATTGACGATGTATTGTTCTGGATTTTATATCTGTTATGTGATTCTGTTCTGTGATGTTTTATCATTTAATATTATGCTTTGTCCTGATAGATCTTTAGCCATTTGTAATTTCGTTATAAGTATTTACCGAATATGTCGAACCACTTGAAAAAAATATATATAGATACCATCCTTTCGACGTATTCAGTAGATAGTTATAGCTTGATTACAAATGGTCGCTTCCACTATACTCTATTCTCCGCTTTAACAGACAGTATTACTCCCGTAATACTCTTTGTTACAGTGGGTCTCAGAGTGGGGCGTTACAATATATATTCTACATTTTCAACAACCAAACAATCAATTATATACACTTTAATAATTCTTGAAAAATTATTTCTTTAATATACAAAAACAGTTTTGGGTAAAATTATTTCATTTACCCTATTTTAAAACAATACTGTGTCGGTTTATCTTGTTTAAGAGTTTAGAAACCCCTATCGATTACAGTTAGCTAGACTGCACCGACCAGAATCTTTAAACAATCAACCGATAAGTCAGCACAATACAAAATAATTTCATATTCACTAACAAATACGCGCTCATATCTATTATTACACTCACACTCATTCTAGAGTACTACTGACTCTATCTCTAATGAGTATCACCCAACAGAGCAGGGTTGTCGCTTAACCATATGTTCTGATACCATGTTGTAAGGACCTAGGCTTTTCAACCGTCGGTAGCGGCCACCGGTAGGCTTTGCAACCATCCCAGTCCCACCGTGGCTTACATTGGCACCTCACATTTACTTTTACGGCCAGCCTCTCGACTGTCACGGCGTTCGCCTAACCAACCCATCCCTCTCAAGAACATGTAGGGGTAAGAGTCTCCCGTTCGCCACCAAACCGCGAAGCGAGAACCCCCTATCATGCTGTAATATAGCAAATGTGATCCATTATGGCGTATCACATATTTGGAATGGGTTATACGACCCAAAGGTCCTTTCCCGGCTAACCCGAATAGTGAGCGCTTATTCAAAAATAAGTGTGGCATTCAAATTCAAGCAAATCACAACAAATACCCATTCAAGGTAATTATTGATAGTAGGTTATTTAACTATCAATAGGTCTGCACAGCATCATCAGATTCCAAAAAAATTTCCAAATTATTTATTTTCCAAAAATATCTTTACAAGATATATAATTTCCACACTTCAAAAATAAATCAATGTTTATTTTAAAACAAATTTCCATTTCTTTTATAAATTCCATAGCGAATTTATATTTCAAATATCTACTGATATACGATTTTCAATCGATTTCAAATATTCACTTTCAATTTATCTTTACAAAGATAAATTTTCAAAAACGTTTCATTTCATTTTTGAAAACATTTCCATACTTATTAAATGATAAGTAATTCACAAATCTTATTTATTTTCAACATTTTAAAATATTCAATATACTTAAATCAAAATTAAGTGTATATTTCATTCTTTAAGGAAATCATTTTCTTAAACACATTATTTGGGTCAAAACGAATGTTACGTAAAACATCGTTACGACAACCCAAAATTACTAGTATAGGGATTCGAAATTTAGATAGATATATATAAATCCCAATACTATATAAAACATTTCCTTTCGGAAATCATTTACTATAACAACAGTGTTATAGTCCATCATTTCCTTATTTTCCTTGAAAACGTCTATTTCAACAATGAATGTTGAAATCTATGTTTTCGATACTTAACACGTTTTAAACATCTTTTAAAACAATTATTTCATTTCGTAATATCACTCCTCCAAAACATATCCATTTTATTTAATAATATATTCATTGTCCAAAATCGTGAATATAATTCGTTATCCAAATTCAACATTTCTACACATTTTTATTTAAAGGATTATCCACTGTCCAAAATCATGGATATAATTTCTTTAATTAACTTCTATAATTCACTTATCAAAATAAGTGATTTCGGATTTATAAAACAACGTTTATAAATCACATTTATACTTTATAACAATTTCAACTTATAAAATCATTTTATTAGCAAATTCTATTTATATCCCATCTAAGTGCCAAAATCTAATTTATAAGTAAATTACTTATAAATCTTTTATTTCACAACATCTATTCATTTTATAACTTCACATTATAAATCTATTAATTTCATTCACTTATGAAATCCATTTTTTCTTCCTTTTAACACTTATAAAAACTCATTTTATAATTCCAATATCTTAATTTATAAATATCAACTTTATAAACCTTTTATATAAATCATTTATAATAATTCAAAAATCTCAATTTAAACCATTTTATAAATCAACCAACTATTTATTTCAAAAATCACACTTTGGTTATATTTCACAAAAATCATAATTTTTATAACTTTAAAATTTTAACGTTTATTTATTTAGGATGAATCAATCCAAAATTTTAATAAAACGTATAATCTCAAAAATCACTTTAAAAAATCCCTTTAAAATCAAAATTGTTATTTTTCAAACTTCAAAAATGGATCCGATGATGCAACAGCACCAAATAATCAATTACGGCATCCAAACATCATATATCATCATATGATAACAGAATATATCACAATATCTGTAAATAAATCAATACGGTGAGGAATCCAGTTGGATCCCTCCAACCTGTTTCCCTGCATCCACAGACGTTAGCACAATACACATTCCACTTCGAGGTGGAAAATCGCGGTATATGGGATTTATAAAATATCATCCGCTATTATGCGGCGCAATAGGGTCTCATCCGCTATATAATGCGGGAAATATCAACAGGTGCAATATATACATATGCCAATATATATATATATATTGCTATATACTACTATATATAGTATCACATCCAAATAGCAATCAATCAATACTGCAATACAAAATTTTATTTTGAGTGAGAAGATCTCACCTCTGCTTTTATTTTGCAATCCATTTCCATTCTTGACTCGATTTTCTTGATTTATACCTTGTATAATTATTTACACAATTCATTAATATTCGAATCAACCGAATAACAAATTTTCATTTGATAGTTTCTGATTAGCTGATAATTCATTTTAAACCAATTTTTTTTCTCCTTTAATAAATTTATCTAACTAATGATTAAATTTCTCTTTTTAATAAATTTAATTAACCAAAAATTATATTTTAAACTAATAAATCTTGGTTTACTAATTTCTTTTCAAACTCCCAATTCTTTAAAGAATTATTTTACCTAAGATTTTCCATTTCGATTTGTTTTCTCCACAATATTGACCTTGTATATACTATCCCTGATTAAATAGAAAGTTTCCTGTTTTCAATTCTTAGGTATTAATAATTAGTTTTTTTTCTTTACTATCTATATACAAGTATTCAAATTCATTTTTAAATTCAAATTGAATAAAACAAATATAAAACTATCATACTGTAAATCGAGCAACCCAGACCTCGACGAACTCCATCGACCAATTGAACGCCGCCGACTTTCAAACCACCATCGCAGCCTTCACTATAACACTGACGTCTCCGACTTCGGCTTCGACCCAGAGTGCCTAACTTCACCTCCTACGACCAATCGCGCCTGACGCCTCATCGATCGCGCTCGCGAGTCATGCGAACCCAGTTGGTCATCGAGACCAGCCTTCGAGTCGCCACCCTGCTATTGTCCCATCGCGATGCCATACTCCCATCATCAGCTCGAGAACCCACGGCGTCACTTCGTCGATCGTCACTGCAATGACATCGAAGCACTCGCGGCCTTGCTTCCTCTCGCGAATTCATTCGCGTCCTCCTCTCTCTCTCTTTTTTTATTTTTTATTGAACGAAAACGAGTTCGATTTCGTTAAGGAGATGAGGTTTTGATTTCGATTTGAGGATTGGAATGAGAATTTTTTTAGAATGAGGGCGGCCATTACTTTTCTCTGAATTAGATTTGGGTTTTATGGTTTCGTTTGAACGAAGGAAGATTTTTATTTGATTTAAGGAAGAAATTGATTTTAAACAGATAAAGGAAGAGGGGGACGAGATGCTTAAAATCGAACGAGGCATGCGTTACACGATTTCTTTCGTGATCTTAGGCGCGATTTGGGGATGGCAGCAGCATGGGAGGAATAGGCTACTATGTCGTGATGGGAAGGGAAGAAGCTGATATTGATAAATTGTAAATTTAAATTTGTTATTTCGATACAAATTTCAACGCGTTTATGTGTCGTATGCTCACATAACAACTCCGAAAAATACGAAATTTGAAATCTGATAATAATACAATATTATGGACCCAACGGAACTGGTTTCGTCGAATTCCGAGACTGTGCCTCGGAAGGCTATTTTTAAATATCGATTCAAGCGATATAATTTCAAAACTGATCAAATCACTTTCAAATTCAATTCTGGAGCTTCTATTATCTTCAGTATCATCAATATAAATTTTAAAAGCTTTTAAAATATTTTTCTTCAGCTTCAGACTGAAGATTCAAATTTTATTCAACTTTCAATAGATTAAATTTTATAATTTAATCGCCAAATTCATTCTGATAATTTGAAATTCAAGTCAAACCATCATTCAAATATTTAAAATTAATTAAATATTTTCAATTTAAATTGTTCAAAATTCTGGGTCGTTACAAACTTCCCCCCTTAAAAGAATTTTGTCCCGAAATTACAACTAAAGAAGAATGCTCCAATACTCGTTAACTATTTTACCAAAACCAAATAGTTTTATCAAATTTCAAAACAAATCTTTCTATTAAAGATTCGTTATCCTTTAAACTAACTTTCCAACTTCAATTATAAGTTTCAAACAACATTGTTTTACTTCACAATACAAATTTGAAATTTTAAATTCAAATTTTAAATTATCAAAAATTTCTCCTAACGCCCTAAATTTTCGAAAATTTTTGCCAGCGTCTCCTTTGCGCGGCTAACTCGGTACGACTACAAAATGGCACAACGGGCCCCCAATTTCAAAAAGAACAGAAAAAACCAAGCGGCTAGACAAGAAAATCATCAAATCTCATATTGAAATTCAAATACATACCTTTTTGTCGAGCAATTCAAAATTATCTTTGAAATTAAAATCCCAATTCCATTATAACACCTGTATATCCTACTAGCCATAATATCTAGTTACAATATTCAAACTATTTTGCACATTTTATTACAAAATTTCGATACTTACTTCTTATACATTTTTACTTCACTATTGAAGTTATATCCATTATCATTCAATTTTACATTTCAAAATTTCATTTGAATTCAATTTACAATTTCAATTTAATTTGGATTTAGTTTACCTCCTGAATATTGAATTTTATCAATTAACTTTCATTCAACTGCACTATTTTAAATTAGTTCTAATTACTAATTCATCACAAATTCTAATTCACTTTATTCAAATTTGTTTTCAACATTCAGTTTCAATTCCAGTTTTATTCTTTTGTTCATTCCCAAAATTTATTTTCAATTCACTATTTTGGTTCATAACCACTTATATTAAATTGGATTTCCAATTCCATATGAATTTTAATTCGTCTTTCATTTATAATTATTCAATTCAATTCTATTGCTTACAAATTCGAAATGAATCTCAACTTTCAATCTCACTTTCGTTGAATTGCAATTGTAAATTTTTTCATTCATTTGTTACTATTCCAAATTTATTTTCAACTTAATAAATTTTATTCCAATCTACGTTTTACCCAACTCATTTCTTTAAGTTAGATTTTTATTTAAACAACTTTAAACTTTACAAGTTATCAACTTAATAATATTTCATAAATATTTTTATAGAGTATTCCAGAGTCTTTTCAACCTTTCAAAGCCATTTTCTTTTGAAATCAATTCAAATTTTCCTTTGAATTTCCAAAACCAAACCCAAATTTTTCCAAACAACTTCCATTTAAAACAATTTGGCAGCAATTTCTCTTTTGGAAACCCGAAAATGAACACCAATGATGTCGCGATCATCATTAGAATTATTTTCCAGCGACAGAAAAGAGTTTAGAGCTTTCATCTTTCCAAAACAATTTTCCAAAATATCAAATCCTTTCAAAACACTTCTCTGGAATTTTATTTCAGATTACAAATCACATTTATAAATCTTTTACTTATAAAATTTCACTTCTTATATATAAGATTATTTTACCATTGTAAATCATTTTAATTATATCTCCATAAATTATAATTCATTTTCTTTTATATAATTTACTTTTACAATTGTAGTTTTCATTTAATTTATTCAAACAACTTTCATTAACTTATATATGTTCTACATTTTCAACAACCAAACAATCAATTATATACACTTTAATAATTCCTGAAAAATTATTTCTTTAATATACAAAAACAGTTTTGGGTAAAATTATTTCATTTACCCTATTTTAAAACAATACTGTGTCGGTTTATCTTGTTTAAGAGTTTAGAAACCCCTATCGATTACAGTTAGCTAGACTGCACCGACCAGAATCTATAAACAATCAACCGATAAGTCAGCACAATACAAAACAATTTCATATTCACTAACAAATACGCGCATATCTATTATTACACTCACACTCATTCTAGAGTACTACTGACTCTATCTCTAATGAGTATCACCCAACAGAGCAGGGTTGTCGCTTAACCATATGCTCTGATACCACGTTGTAAGGACCTAGGCTTTTCAACCGTCGGTAGCGGCCACCGGTAGGCTTTGCAACCATCCCAGTCCCACCGTGGCTTACATTGGCACCTCGCATTTAATTTTACGGCCAGCCTCTCGACTGTCACGGCCTTCGCCTAACCAACCCATCCCTCTCAAGGACATGTAGGGGTAAGAATCTCCCGTTGGCCACCAAACCGCAAAGCGAGAACCCCCTATCATGTTGTAATATAGCAAATGCGATCCATTATGACGTATCACATATTCGGAATGGGTTATACGACCCAAAGGTCCTTTCCCGGCTAACTCGAATAGTGAGCGCTTATTCAAAAATAAGTGTGGCATTCAAATTCAAGCAAATCACAACAAATACCCATTCAAGGTAATTATTGATAGTCGATTATTTAACTATCAATAGGTCTGCACAGCATCATCAGATTTCAAATAATTTTCCAAATTATTTATTTTCCAAAAATATCTTTACAAGATATATAATTTCCACACTTCAAAAATAAATCAACGTTTATTTTTAAAACAAATTTCCATTTCTTTTATAAATTCCATAGCGAATTTATATTTCAAATAGCTACTGACATACGATTTTCAATTGATTTCAAATATTCACTTTCAATTTATCTTTACAAAGATAAATTTTCAAAAACGTTTCATTTCATTTTGGAAAACATTTCCATACTTATTAAATGATAAGTAATTCACAAATCTTATTTTTTTCAACATTTTAAAATATTCAATATACTTAAATCAAAATTAAGTATATATTTCATTCTTTAAGGAAATCATTTTCTTAAACACATTATTTGGGTCAAAACGAATGTTACGTAAAACATCGTTACGACAACCGAAAATTACTAGTATATGGATTCAAAATTTAGATAGATATATATAAATCCCAATACTATATAAAACATTTCCTTTCGGAAATCATTTATGTAACAACCCGAGATTTTGTACCAATTAATTATCGTCTCTAGACGATTAAATCTGATGGTTAATCGCTGTTTGGAATTTTTAATCCGGTTTAAATTCTTTTACAAATCATTTTAGGATTGTGGGCTTTAGTGTTATCTTGACCCAAATTGTTTGATGCCAAAACACTTATCTTATTCACCACCGTTTCCCCCTTCATTCATTATTGATTCGCAACCCTAAACCTGAATAAACGAGATAAAGGCGGCCTCGTTCAAAAATTAGGGCTTTGGTTTCTCGAAGGCGATTGCCTTCGTTCTGCTCGATCGAGTGAGGGAACTTGTAGCTTGCTCGTCGAATCAAAGGTGAGTAATTTTTATTGCTCACATCTAATTTGATCTCCATGATTCTGCTGTTTTTTCGTATAATTTTGTTGCTGATTTTTGGCGACTTCGGTCATTTTGATTTTTGTTTAAATATTGATGATTTTTCTGACTTGGACTTTACTCGAATTCGTATTGCTCGAATTCGTATAAGTGTGATCTTAAGTTTCACAGTTTTAGTTGGAGTGAATTTCCTTGTTGACTTCACTGTGAATTATTGCTTTGGTTTTCCGGCCCCTGTGAGTTTCGTCTCTGGCCATTGGATGCATCTTGACACTGTAGCATTGTTGTTGACACTGTAGTTTATTTTCATCTGTATACATTTTGTTTACCACTGAAGTGGTCATTCTGCAGCCTTCATTGTTTTTGTTTATCACAGCTGCTTCATTCTGCACACTTCATGCTTGGGTCTGGCCCTGTTGCATTTGGTATTGTATTTTAATTTAATTGGACTCTGATGGTACTTCCACTTTGAATTGTTTCCAACCGTTCTGTTGGTATTTTGTGGTGCTCTTGTGGTCGAGTCTGCATATGTATATTTAGTAGCAACTTGGTCTAGCATTTGTATCTAGTCTGGATTCTTTTGGAGTCCAGTTCCATTCCGGTTCATGTTGAGCACTGTTACACTGTCATTCTGGCTTGTCTGCATTGCACTACTTTATGTATGGCTTGCTCTCGGTCTTGAGCATTGCGGAGTCTTTGCCTGTGCATATCTGTAGTTTGATAATCATGTCTGCATTTGAGCTCTTTTGATTTTGCACTGCTTCATCAGGACACTTGATCCATTTTGATGGCTACTGTACACTCTGGTTTCCAGATGTATGTTTGTAGTTTCATTCTTCATTTAGCTTTGGTGATTGTTACTGCATTCATATCTTAGTAGTGCATTTGCTTGCACTGTCACTTGTTCATATTGCTGGTTCATTGTAGTAGATGTTAGAATTGGCTTGTGGTCTTGGTTTGGTGAAATTGCTAGCATCCCTGATTCATTTTAAGTTGCAGTTCTTCATTACTAAGGTGCATTCATATTTGCATTGTGGTTTCATGCATTATGTTTGCATACTGCTACTGGTATACTTCATATGCATTTTTATTTGAAATTGATATATCCAGATTCATGTTGCATATCTTCAAGTTCATATGCAATTCTATTTGAAACTGATATTATCCTTTCAATGTTGCCGATGTTTCATGATTACTAGCCTCAAATAATGTTCAGTAGTCGACTATTTCACTTTACTGCTCTTGCAACACTTTTATACACACTGTTGCTTTATGCTGCATTTATAGTTTGATTGAGTCCATGATGTCACTAGGACTATCGAGGCGGAGGTTACAGATCTGCACTTACATTTCGAGTCATGTTGACATTACTTGTCTTATGCTGGTGTCTTCTAAGCATTCTTTATTGTTGTAGTTCTAGCCACACTGTGTACATGCATACTTTCATTGTTGCAGTGATACTTTGATATCTTTGTTGATGCCATTTGATATTTCCATTTGCACTTGTGTTGAATCTGATTTGGATTTGACTTTGTGCTCGTTTGTGAATTTCCGTTGATCTTTTATGCATTTCATTACTGTAGTGGCGAGGCAGTACACGCATGCGTGTACTGCAGCCCTACTAGATCTGATGTTTTCTATCGCTAGAATTGTTTTATGTTGCCAATTCAATATATTTTGAATCGTATTTTGATTTGGTTTAATTTGGTGATTTTGTTGTAATTGCCATTTAGGCAATTTTGATGTTTTCTAAATTATATTTTCTGATAATCTCTTCATTTATCTTGGTTGATACTTTGAATCTGCTGATTTGTTGTATAACACTATTACGTGTTATATTCACCGTTATCCTATTTCCTTGTTAAAGGATCGGATAGGTGAATTTATTTTGACTATCGTCTAATTGTTATTTAATTATTATTGCTTCCGTGCATTAATAATTGAGTTTGAATTAGACTGACCCGTGTATTATCTTCTTTTGAATTTAATACTCGGGTCAGACCCGAGTTATTTCAGGTTGTAGATTTCCTGCTTTGAGTTGCTGTTGAGCTATGAAGACTTTTCGTATCTTTTGAAGGGGTCTTCGTCTTTTTGTAGAGTCAGAGTATTGTTTTAGGTTGATATGTATCCATGTATATTAGTCGATAATGTACTTGTATATATATATATAACTTTCAGAGTCGACAGTTATAGTTGTATAGTTTGTATGTGTCAAATGTATTGTAACTGACATCAGTTATTATATATATGAGACTTTTTTGTTCTACCTGTGTTCCGCATTTATATTATCTGTGTTATTTTTATATTTATTGTCCTAAACTATTATAGCCACTTTGTAGTAGCTTTGAGTTTGTATCGGTATGTCAGATTTCCTCCTGAAATAAAAATGCATGTTATACTATCTGACATATCGGTGCTCGCACAACGCAATTACATGGATGGTCGCTCCTCAACAGCCTTATTCTCCGTGCTAGTTGACAACATTACACGGTAGTGTTCTTGGCTAGCTTGGGCATAGAGGTGGGGCGTCACAGCTTGGTATCGGAGCCTGGGGTTTAGGACAATTATAAAACATAACTTAGATGGAGCATATGTTACAACTATTTGTCGATGTTTTATGTGACGCCCCACCTCTATACCCACGCTAACCAAGAACACTACGATGTAGTGCTGTCAATTAGCACGGAGAATAAGGCTGTGGAGGAGCGACCATCCATGTAACTTCTTTGTGCGAGCACCGATACGTCAGATAGAATAGAATGCATATCTTTTAAGGAGGAAATCCGACATACCGATACAAACACAAAGCTATCACACGGTGGCTATATATAATCTTCGGAAACAAACATAGAAATAATCATAACATAAATCAGTCACAGACATCCATATCACAAAGGCGGAAGAAGATATGAATAAATATATATCACATGGAAGTGTACATCAGAGTAGTGGTCAGAAAGATCCACGATAATACAAAAGAATAGCATCACGTGCTATACAAAAGAATAAGTACACAACATAGAGTCTATATCTCAAAGGTGTACATCCAAAAACTACTAATCTATGTAGTTAGCCAAAAGTCAGAAATATCCTGAAGAGAAGTCAAGCAGAAGCACCTGTAACATCTCGGTCTGACCCGAGTATTATTTATAAGAAAATAATAAACGGATCAGTCTAGCTATAAATATCAGATGATATGGTATAAAGTAAAAGGCATGACATGAACATGAAATAACCATAACGACATACTACTATAAGTATGTAAATGATAATCAACAAAAGATTAATCAATATCACAAGAATCTTCTCAAAGATAAGGTAGGGTATCATACCCTAAACTTGTATTCATAACAAGTCAATAACACATGAATTCACCAATGCACAAAAACTGATATCATATCAATGAAAATCATGAAAATTGGTGAAGCACAAAATTCCAGAAATCATCATCAGAAATCCAGAAAACACATAAAAGGGGGGAGGCCTAACACATGAATGGGAGCATGAAAACTCACCTACGCGTAAACACATGACGAGAAGCTATCTCATGGAAGCTATCCATTAAATTTTCACACAGGAATGGCCCGAAGACCGTAGGGTGCTACCCTAGATATGTGATGGCGAAACATCACATAATCGGGGTATAGTCTCCCACGTAGACAAAGAGACATCGCTCAATCGCTAGTCTAAATCACAAAAATGATCGTCATGATCATAAGGAAGTGTCAATCACACCAAGCTAGTAAATATATGAGTTTAGCTTCATGTCCCATAACCACTTGCTTAACTTAAATATTTACGAACAAGCTGTAAATCTTCAGTAGGAAATTGTCACAAAAAGGGTTCAATCGAACAAGTCCAAGAGCTAACCGACGAAGTGAACGCAAGCGTTTCATACCACTCGTTTTACTAAGTCGTTTAAGTCGATTTCTCATTCGAGTGAAGTAAAGGCTTGTATATACTAGTAGATTGGAAATCGGTTTGAGAAAACGAACTTTTGATATTTAAAATAGTGTTGAAATCGCTTTGATGAAAGAGTTTTGATATTTAGTATTAGTATTGAAACCTTCATATATCTTAAAGTGACAAGTCATAAAACGATTGTAGAAACAAATCAATTCAGTTCGAAGACGTGAGTAAAGTCCAAAGAAGTCAATCCCAAAACCATCAAAGTAGAAATTCTGATAAATGTTTTTCAGAAGAGATTGCCTACGAAGAGATTGCCTACGCAAAGTAGAAATTCACGTTCGAACAACCTAGGAGAAAATAGGTTAAATGACCTAAGTGCTAACTCGCGAGCGACCTAACGAAGTGCGCGACCTAACAGTGAGGCGCGACCTAAGTATTCACGACCTAAGAAAATGCACGACCTAACAGGGTTCGCGTCCTAGGATAGGCGAACGACCTAACTGGGTTCGCGACCTAACAAGGTGCGACCTAAGGTCTTGCGACCTAGTGGAAAAAGGTCTTCGACCTAACAGTTAAAAGGTTCTACGACCTAGAGGAGAACAAGACCATGCGACCTAAAGTGCCACGCGACTTAGAGGTGAACGACCTAAGAGGTCCAGGGGAAGCGACCTAAAATGCTTCGACTTAAAGGTGCACGACCTAAGGTCTTACGACCTAAGTGCTCACGACCTAACGACTTGACTAGGCACGCGACCTAACGACTTAAGCTTTGAACGACTCAAGGAGTTAACTCGCGAACGACCTAAGGCGTTAACTCGCGAACGACCTAAGGCGTTAACTCGCGAACGACCTAAGGCGTTAACTCGCGAACGACCTAACACTTAACTCGTAACCGACCTAAGATTTGCCTGGAGATTATAGGTCGGAAACGACCTATGACTTAGCGCCGCGCGACCTAGTGATTCAGAGCGAATTCTTAAGGCTGGAACGACCTATCCCTAGGAGACTTTTCAACGTAGCGACCTAAGGTTTTAACTCGTATACGACCTAGTGAAGGCCAGACGACCTAGAGCCAGAAAATCATCAAAACACCAAAAATTGAAGTTTTTCGCCAATCCAATCCAAACCAAATGCAGATATTCATACAAATGCAATAGGGGATCATTCCCAACAGCCCAATGACAATATAAGCAATATGTGAGATTAAAAATCTCACCTTTTCACGGAATTTGATGAAGATGGAGATTTGAGAGCAAAGCAAGAACACCAACAAGCTTGAAGCAATGTTCTTCACGTGAATTTGATGTTGAATCTCGGATTTGCAATAGAATATGTGTTTGGAGTTTTAATTTCCACTTCCCACCACCATTTTTGACAAAGCTTGAAGTGTTTTGATAGAGTGAGGAAGATGGTTGGGCTGAACTAAAGGGGTGCAGTCCAAACCAAAGTCAAAGGCGGGAAAAAGTGTCGAAAATTTCACTATCTCCAAACATATCGAAGTTTACACTCAAAAAGATCGCAAACGTCATTTTGAACTCAATGGAAGTGGTCTCGAGTCCTAATTTGACCGTATGCAAAAAGTAGCTTTTCGGACTAACATCCGACTAACGATAAAATATTTAAATATAAAATCGATAGATATGCGGGTTGTTACATTTTATCTCTCATCTTTACATATGATTATCTTTGATTGTTAGGTATGAATTCCTAACGCCTATTCATGTGCATTTGATTTTGATTTCGTGAAAGTATTTTGGCTTCTGCCTCCGTTTGCTTTGCGAACTCAAGTTGGGTTTTTGATGATGTTGATTTTGTTCAAATTTGGCCAATTAAAGCTATTTTGACCTCTGGACTTTGTTCCACTTTTGTGCTATGCTATGAGTGTCATTGTGTACCTGTTACACTATGGTGAATAATGGCTCGACCGGTTGCAAATTGAGTGATTTTGATTTTTCATTCATATCTAGTTTGAGTCTCAACGATTTTGAACTTGATATTTTGTGTTTTCATCGGCTTGATTTCCATTCGACTTCGGTCACTTTGTTTTTGTGAAATTGCCAATTTCTTGATTTCCAAGACTCTGACTTTGTTTGCCGTTGGATTCTTTGATGATGATGTTGATTCATTTTGTACTCGACTGTGGCCATTAATTGTTGACTTCGACATTGACTTGATTTTTATTTTTGTTGAAGTCATTTCTGTATTTATGCTTGTTTTGCTTCGTTTTTCCAAGTGTTAATCGATTCTTCTTTTCCAATTGGTTGTTATCACTTTTGTCGACTTTGATAACTTCTACTTTTGGAATTTTTGGGTACTTCTACTTCGATGAATTTGGAATCGAATTCTTTGGATTTTATTCACGTCTTCGAATGTGAAATTTTAGTGAATTGACTTGGTTTCCAAATTTAATCGGTTCTTGATTATTTCCCCGATTTGTTGCTATCATTTATTAGCAACTTTGATGACATTTTCTTCGGGATTTTTGTGAACATACTTTTTGATGGATTCGGTATCGATTTCTTTGTATTCTATTCACATCTTTGTATGTGAATTCTTGTGATTGATTGTTTCTACAATCATTTTTGTGATTTGTCACTTTAAAAATATAAAGGTTTTCTATACTAGTAGTAAATATTAAAATCCTTTTCTCCAAACAATTTCAAAACTATTTTACTACAAAGCTCTTTTTCTTAAACCGTTTTCCAATCTATTAGTATATGCAAGCCTTTATTTCACTCGTATGAGAAATTGAATTAAACGACCTAGTAAAACAAGTGGTATGAAACGCTTGCGTTTACTTCGTCGGTTAACTCCTGGACTTGTTCGATTGAACCTTTTGTGACAATTTTCTAGTGAAGATTTACAGATTGTTCGTAAATATTTGAGTCAAGCTAGTGGTTATGGGACATGAAGCTAAACTCTTATATTCACTAACTTAATGTAATTGACACTTCTTAATGATCATGACGATCAGTTTTGTGATTTAGACTAGCAAATGTGCGATGTCTCTTTCTCTACACGGTTAGACTAGACCTCATCGGTGTGATTTCGTCTCACACATATCTCTTGGGCTTTGAGGATTGTCTAGACACCATTTGCGTGATTTCGTCTCACACGTATTTCTTTCTCTGCACGGTTAGACTAGACCTCATCGGTGTGATTTCGTCTCACACATATCTCTTGGGCTTTGAGGATTGTCTAGACACCATTTGTGTGATTTCGTCTCACACATATTTCTTTCTCTGCACGGTTAGACTAGACCCCATCGGTGTGATTTCGTCTCACATATATCTCTTGGGCTTTGAGGATTGTCTAGACACCATTTGTGTGATTTTGTCTCACACATATTTCTTTGTTGCACGGTTAGACTAGACCTCATCGGTGTGATTTCGTCTCACACATATCTCTTGGGCTTTGAGGATTGTCTAGACACCATTTGTGTGATTTCGTCTCACACATATTTCTTTGTTGCACGGTTAGACTAGACCTCATCGGTGTGATTTCGTCTCACACATATCTCTTGGGCTTTGAGGATTGTCTAGACACCATTTGTGTGATTTCGTCTCACACATATTTCTTTGTTGCACGGTTAGACTAGACCTCATCGGTGTGATTTCATCTCACACATATCTATTGGGCTTTGAGGATTGTCTAGACACCATTTGTGTGATTTCGTCTCACACATATTTCTTTCTCTGCACGGTTAGACTAGACCTCATCGGTGTGATTTCGTCTCACACATATCTCTTGGGCTTTGAGGATTGTCTAGACACCATTTGTGTGATTTTGTCTCACACATATTTCTTTGTTGCATGGTTAGACTAGACCTCATCGGTGTGATTTCGTCTCATACATATCTCTTGGGCTTTGAGGATTGTCTAGACACCATTTGTGTTATTTCGTCTCACACATATTTCTTTGTTGCACGGTTAGACTAGACCTCATCGGTGTGATTTCGTCTCACACATATCTCTTGGGCTTTGAGGATTGTCTAGACACCATTTGTATGATTTCGTCTCACACATATTTCTTTGTTGTACGGTTAGACTAGACCTCATCGGTGTGATTTCGTCTCACATATATCTCTTGGGCTTTGAGGATTGTCTAGACACCATTTGTGTGATTTCGTCTCACACATCTTGTGTGATGTTTCACCATCACATAGAAGTGGGGTAGCGACCCACGGTCTTCGGACCATTCCTGTGTGAAAATTTAATGGATAGCTTCCATGAGATAGCTTCCCGTCATGTGTTTTACACGTAGGTGAGTTTTCATGCTCCCATTCATGTGTTAGGCTCCCCCCTTTTTATGTGTTTTCTGGATTTCTGGTGATGATTTCTGGAATTTTGTGCTTCACCAATTTTCATTATTTTCATTGATATGATATCAGTTTTTGTGCATTGGTGAATTGATGTGTTATTGACTTGTTATGAATACAAGTTTAGGGTATGATACCCTATTCTATCTTTGAGAAGATTCTTGTGGCATTTTTGATGAATGAAAATTCATTGGTATTATATTTTGATGCCAGTTATTTTGATGAGATTTTGACGTGTTAATTTCAGTAACCGTCAATTTTAAAATGGATTTACGAGCGGTTCTCCCGCAATGCTGATTTTGTTGTCCGTTTTTATGGTATTTTGAGAAGTGAAATTTCCTTATCAAAGTTGCTACAGATGTTTCTAATTTAATCATGTGTTTTCAAAATTCGTTATTTTTAAAAGTTGTTTCAAAATATAAATTAAAATTGTTTTCAAACTTTTTTACAGTTTGCATTTTCAAAAGAATGAGGAAGCGATTTAAACGTTTCAGCAAAATCGAGGACTATGACCCCTTTCTTTTACTGATTCGCTAAATTCCGGACTTGTCCGTTTGAGAATGTGAAATATTATTTTTTTAAAATACACAATTTTGCACTTTCAAGGAACGATGAAGAGAATTAAACGATTTAGTAAAACTCGTGGTTATGGGACATGTGCGTTTGCTATTTCGATTAATTCCGGATTTGTTAATTGAATATTTATGATTTCTGATTATCGTTTTTGATAATCAGATATTTGTGAGATTTGATTATCAATTGTGATAATTGAATATTTGTGATTTCTGATTATCGTTTTTGATAATCAAATATTTGTGAGATTTGATTATCAATTGTGATAATTGAATATTTGTGATTTCTGATTATCGTTTTTGATAATCAGATATTTGTGAGATTTGATTATCGTTTGAGATAATTAAATATTTGTGATTTTTGATTATCGTTTTTGATAATCAGATATTTGTGAGATTTGATTATCGTTTGAGATAATTAAATATTTGTGATTTCTGATTATCGTTTTTGATAATCAGATATTTGTGAGATTTG
Source organism: Allium fistulosum (assembly GCA_030737815.1). Lineage (NCBI taxonomy): Eukaryota > Viridiplantae > Streptophyta > Magnoliopsida > Asparagales > Amaryllidaceae > Allium > Allium fistulosum. The sequence goes on from CM060905.1 coordinate 290,818,258, forward strand.
ATTATCATTTGAGATAATTAAATATTTGTGATTTCTGAATTATCGTTTTTGATAATCGGATATTTGTATTTCTGATTATCGTTTTTGATAATCAGATATTTGTGAGATTTAATTATCGTTTGAGATAATTAAATATTTGTGATTTGAAAATTCGATTATCGTTTTTGATAATTGAATATTTGCGATTTGAGATCTGATTATCGTTTTGATAATTAGGTTATTGCTAATTTTGCTGACTATAAGATTTTCTAGTCTCTAATTGATTCTAGATTATGTTGATTATATTGAATTGCTGTTTTCTACCTATCTCTGTTGATAGTTAGAGTTTGCTGATTTTAAAGTTCGTGTTTTCAACTTGTCTGCAGGATAACTAGATATTTGTAGTTTTGCGATTTGCGAATTTTGTTTTCTAATTATCTTTGTTGATAATTAGATTTTGCTGTTTTCTAATTATCGTATCGATAATTAGATATTGCTGTTTTGTGATTTCTGAATTCTAATTGTCTAATTGATGATTGAATATTGCTGATAATTGCGTTCATTCAGTTTAGCTGTTTTCTGATTATTTATTGATAATTAGGTTTTGTTAAGAATTGCGAATTCCTTTTTATGAAATTAAAAGATTTCTTTGAGGTTTGAATTCTCTACCTTTATTTTTCTAGCTTAACCAGTTTAGGTTAGAAAATTTATTGTTAATGACGACCTTAATTATAAAAATTGCGGGGACGCAATTTCTATAAGGAGGGGAGTCTGTAACAAACCGAGATTTCGTACCAATTAATTATCGTCTCTAGACGATTAAATCTGATGGTTAATCGCTGTTTGGAATTTTTAATCCAGTTTAAATTCTTTTACAAATCATTTTAGGATTGTGGGCTTTAGTGTTATCTTGACCCAAATTGTTTGATGCCAAAACACTTATCTTATTCACCACCGTTTCCCCCTTCATTCATTATTGATTCGCAACCCTAAACCTGAATAAACGAGATAAAGGCGGCCTCGTTCAAAAATTAGGGCTTTGGTTTCTCGAAGGCGATTGCCTTCGTTCTGCTCGATCGAGTGAGGGAACTTGTAGCTTGCTCGTCGAATCAAAGGTGAATAATTTTTATTGCTCACATCTAATTTGATCTCCATGATTCTGCTATTTTTTCGTATAATTTTGTTGCTGATTTTTGGCGACTTCGGTCATTTTGATTTTTGTTTAAATATTGATGATTTTTCTGACTTGGACTTTACTCGAATTCGTATTGCTCGAATTCGTATAAGTGTGATCTTAAGTTTCACAGTTTTAGTTGGAGTGAATTTCCTTGTTGACTTCACTGTGAATTATTGCTTTGGTTTTCCGGCCCCTGTGAGTTTCGTCTCTGGCCATTGGATGCATCTTGACACTGTAGTTTATTTTCATCTGTAAACATTTTGTTTACCACTGAAGTGGTCATTCTGCAGCCTTCATTGTTTTTGTTTATCACAGCTGCTTCATTCTGCACACTTCATGCTTGGGTCTGGCCCTGTTGCATTTGGTATTATATTTTAATTTAATTGGACTCTGATGGTACTTCCACTTTGAACTGTTTCCAACTGTTCTGTTGGTATTTTGTGGTGCTCTTGTGGTCGAGTCTGCATATGTATATTTAGTAGCAACTTGGTCTGGCATTTGTATCTAGTCTGGATTCTTTTGGAGTCCGGTTCCATTCCGGTTCATGTTGAGCACTGTTACACTGTCATTCTGGCTTGTCTGCATTGCACTACTTCATGTATGGCTTGCTCTCGGTCTTGAGCATTGCGGAGTCTTTGCCTGTGCATATCTGTAGTTTGATAATCATGTCTGCATTTGAGCTCTTTTGATTTTGCACTGCTTCATCAGGACACTTGATCCATTTTGATGGCTACTGTACACTCTGGTTTCCAGATGTATGTTTGTAGTTTCATTCTTCATTTAGCTTTGGTGATTGTTACTGCATTCATATCTTAGTAGTGCATTTGCTTGCACTGTCACTTGTTCATATTGCTGGTTCATTGTAGTAGATGTTAGAATTGGCTTGTGGTCTTGGTTTGGTGAAATTGCTAGCATCCCTGATTCGTTTTAAGTTTTAGTTCTTCATTACTAAGGTGCATTCATATTTGCATTGTGGTTTCATGCATTATGTTTGCATACTGCTACTGGTATACTTCATATGCATTTTTATTTGAAATTGATATATCCAGATTCATGTTGCATATCTTCAAGTTCATATGCATTTCTATTTGAAACTGATATTATCCTTTCAATGTTGACGATATTTCATGATTACTGGCCTCAAATAATGTTCAGTAGTCGACTATTTCACTTTACTGCTCTTGCAACACTTTTATACACACTGTTGCTTTATGCTGCATTTATATCTTGATTGAGTCCATGATGTCACTAGGACTATCGAGGCGGAGGTTACAGATCTGCATTTACATTTCGAGTCATGTTGAAATTACTTGTCTTATGCTGGTGTCTTATGAGCATTCTTTATTGTTGTAGTTCTGGCCACACTGTGTACATGCATACTTTCATTGTTGCAGTGATACTTTGATATCATTATTGATGCCATTTGATATTTCCATTTGCACTTGTGTTGAATCTGATTTGGATTTGACCTTGTGCTCGTTTGTGAATTTCCGTTTATCTTTTATGCATTTCACTACTGTAGTGGCGAGGCAGTACACGCGTGCGTGTACTACAGCCCTACTAGATCTGATGTTTTCTATCGCTAGAATTGTTTTATGTTGCCAATTCCATATATTTTGAATCGTATTTTGATTTGGTTTAATTTGGTGGTTTTGTTGTAATTGCCGTTTAGGAAATTTTGATGTTTTCTAAATTATCTTTTCTGATAATCTCTTCATTTATCTTTGTTGATACTTTGAATCTGCTGATTTGTTGTATAACACTATTACGTGTTATATTCACCGTTATCCTATTTCCTTGTTAAAGGATCTGATAGGTGAATTTATTTTGACTATCGTCTAATTGTTATTAATTATTATTGCTTCCGTGCATTAATAACTGAGTTTGAATTAGACTGACCCGTGTATTATCTTCTTTTGAATTTAATACTCGGGTCAGACCCGAGTTATTTCAGGTTGTAGATTTCCTGCTTTGAGTTGCTGTTGAGCTATGAAGACTTTTCATATCTTTTGAAGGGGTCTTCGCCTTTTTGTAGTAGTCAGTGTATTGTTTTAGGCTGATATGTATCCATGTATATTAGTCGATAATGTACTTGTATATATATATAACTTTCAGAGTCGACAATTATAGTTGTATAGTTTGTATGTGTCAAATGTATTGTAACTGACATAAGTTATTATATATATGAGACTTTTTTGTTCTACCTGTGTTCCGCATTTATATTATTTGTGTTATTTTTATATTTATTGTCCTAAACTATTATAGCTACTGTGTAGTAGCTTTGAGTTTGTATCGGTATGTCGGATTTCCTCCTGAAATAAAAATGCATGTTATACTATCTGACATATCGGTGCTCGCACAACGCAATTACACGGATGGTTGCTCCTCAACGGCCTTATTCTCCGTGCTAGTTGACAACATTACACCGTAGTGTTCTTGGCTAGCGTGGGCATAGAGGTGGGGCATCACAATTTACTATAACAACAGTGTTATAATCCATCATTTCCTTATTTTCCTCGAAAACGTCTATTTCAACAATGAATGTTGAAATCTATGTTTTCAATACTTAACACGTTTTAAAACATCTTTTAAAACAATTATTTCATTTCGTAATATCACTCCTCCAAAACATATCCATTTTATTTAATAATATATTCACTGTCCAAAATCGGGAATATAATTCGTTATCCAAATTCAACATTTCTACACATTTTTATTTAAAGGATTATCCACTGTCCAAAATCGTGGATATAATTCCTTTAATTAACTTCTATAATTCACTTATCAAAATAAGTGATTTCAGATTTATAAAACAACGTTTATAAATCACATTTATACTTTATAACAATTTCAACTTATAAAATCATTTTATTAGCAAATTCTATTTATATCCCATCTAAGTGCCAAAATCTAATTTATAAGTAAATTACTTATAAATCTTTTATTTCACAACATCTATTCATTTTATAACTTCACATTATAAATCTATTAATTTCATTCACTTATGAAATCCATTTTTTCTTCCTTTTAACACTTATATAAACTCGTTTTATAATTCCAATGTCTTAATTTATAAATATCAACTTTATAAACCTTTTATATAAATCATTTACAATAATTCAAAAATCTCAATTTAAACCATTTTATAAATCAACCAACTATTTATTTCAAAAATCACACATTGGTTATATTTCACAAAAATCATAATTTTTATAACTTTAAAATTTTAACGTTTATTTATTTAGGATGAATCATCCAAAATTTTAATAAAACTTATAATCTCAAAAATCACTTTAAAAAACCCTTTAAAATCAAAATCGTTATTTTTCAAACTTCAAAAATGGCTCCGATGATGCAACAGCACCAAATAATCAATTACGGCATCCAAACATCATATATCATCATATGATAACAGAATATATCACAATATCTGTAAATAAATCAATACGGTGAGGAATCTAGTTGGATCCCTCCAACCTGTTTCCTTGCATCCACAGACGTTAGCACAATACCCATTCCACTTCGAGGTGGAATATGGCGGTATATGGGATTTATAAAATATCATCCGCTATTATGCGGCGCAATAGGGTCTCATCCGCTATATAATGCGGGAAATATCAACAACTGCGATATATACATATGCCAATATATATATATTGCTATATACTACTATATATAGTATCACATCCAAATAGCAATCAATCAATATTGCAATACAAAATTTTATTTTGAGTGAGAAGATCTCACCTCTGCTTTTATTTTGCAATCCATTTCCATTCTTGACTCGATTTTCTTGATTTATACCTTGTATAATTATTTACACAATTCATTAATATTCGAATCAACCGAATAACAAATTTTCATTTGATAGTTTTTGGTTAGCTGATAATTCTTTTTAAACCAATTTTTTTTCTCCTTTAATAAATTTATCTAACTAATGATTAAATTTCTCTTTTTAATAAATATAATTAACCAAAAATTATATTTTAAACTAATAAATCTTGATTTACTAATTTCTTTTCAAACTCCCAATTCTTTAAAGAATTATTTTACCTAAGATTTTCCATTTCGATTTGTTTTCTCCACAATATTGACCTTGTATATACTATCTCTGATTAAATAGAAAGTTTCCTGTTTTCAATTCTTAGGTATTAATAATAAGTTTTTTTTTCTTTACTGTCTATATACAAGTATTCAAATTCATTTTTAAATTCAAATTGAATAAAACAAATATAAAAATATCTTACTGTAAATCGAGCAACCCAGACCTCGACGAACTCCATCGACTAATTGAATGCCGCCGACTTTCAAACCACCATCGCAGCCTTCACCAAAACACTGACGTCTCCGACTTTGGCTTCGACCCAGAGTGCCTAACTTCACCTCCTACAACCAATCACGCCTGCCGCCTCATCGATCGCGCTCGCGAATCATGTGAACCCAGTTTGTCATCGAGACCAGCCTTCGAGTCGCCACCCAGCTATTGTCCCATCGCGATGCCATACTCCCATCATCAGCTTGAGAACCCACGGCGTCACTTCGTTGATCGTCACTGCAATGACATCGAAGCACTCGCGGCCTTGCTTCCACTCGTGAATTCATTTGCATCCTCCTCTCTCTCTCTCTCTTTTTTTATTGAACGAAAACGAGTTCGATTTCGTTAAGGAGAGGGGTTTTGATTTCGATTTGAGGATTGGAATGAGAATTTTTTTTAGAATGAGGGCGGCCATTACTTTTCTCTGAATTAGATTTGGGTTTTATGGTTTCGTTTGAACGAGGGAAGATTTATATTTGATTTAAGGAAGAAATTGATTTTAAACAGATAAAGGAAGAGGGGGACGAGATGCTTAAAATCGAACGAGGCATGCGTTACACGATTTCTTTCGTGATCTTAGGCGCGATTTGGGGATGGCAGCAGTATGGGAGGAACAGGCTACTATGCCGTAATGGGAAGGGAAGAAGCTGATGTTGACAAATTATAAATTTAAATTTAAATTTGTTTTTTCGATACAAATTTCAACGCGTTTATGTGTCGTATGCTCACATAACAACTCCGAAAAATACGAAATTTGAAATCCGATAATAATACAATATTACGGACCCAACCGAATTGGTTTCGTCAAATTCCGAGACTGTGCCTCGGAAGGCTATTTTTAAATATCGATTCAAGCGATATAATTTCAAAACTGATCAAATCACTTTCAAATTCAATTCTGGAGCTTCTATTATCTTCAGTATCATCAATATAAATTTTAAAAACTTTTAAAATATTTTTCTTCAGCTTCAGATTGAAGATTCAAATTTTATTCACCTTTCAATAGATTAAATTTTATAATTTAATCGCCGAATTCATTCTGCTAATTTGAAATTCAAGTCAAACCATCATTCAAATATTTAAAATTAATTAAATATTTTCAATTTAAATTGTTCAAAATTCTGGGTCGTTACAGCAGGTTACCGCCACATTCCATAGCAGGTTATACAACTAAAACCGTACAAGGCTCGTATTGGTTCTTTGGATTTCCAACAAATGGTCAGGCTAAGGAACTTCCTACTTCCAATGGGTACGCCTCTGGCGGGACGTCCCGAGAGTCAACCTGCTCTCTGCCAACACAAGGCCGGGTTACCTCTTACACTAGGTAACTACTACACGAATATGCCACCCCCCGGTCCTTTGGGAGCTTTATCCGAGGCGCCTCAACAAAACATCAATCACATAGTAAATGAGATTGGAGTAACCACATAGGTTAAATTCCAGGGCTCCATACCTGTTTGCACAAAAAATGGACAAACACCTCAAAGTCGTATGATTTAATTGATTTTATGTTGTTCTTAGTGATTTGGGTGATTTACGCAAATATATGAAAAGCAGGGGCTAAACTGTAAAAGACACGCAGATTTATAGTGGTTCAGCCAGAATGTGCCTACGTCCACTTTATATATTATTTCTCCTTTCTTGTTCAGATTACAAGTACAAAGCTTTGATACAAGTATCTGAAAGTTGTTTGAAAGTTCTCTCCGTGCTTGAGCTCTCAAAACTTGTCCCTCATTGTTGTACCCCTACCCCTCTATTTATAGAGTGAGGCTGGGGGCAGGGGTCTTGGATGTATATGGCTGCTGGCGGGCCTGGGCTGAGGCAATCTGGCCTGGCTCATCTTGGTTCGGCATAGCTTGGTTCGGTGGTGAGATGTGGTAGGTTGGTCCGGCCCTGATCTGGACCGGTGGCTGTTGGAGAGGAGGTGGTTCGATAGTGAGGTTGGACCGGTAGAGGAGGTTGGTTCGGTGATGAGGTTGGACCGGTAGGTTGGTTCGGTGATGAGGTTGGACCGGTAGGTTGGTTCGGTGATGAGGTTGGACCGGTAGGTTGGTTCGGTGATGAGGTTGGACCGGTAGGTTGGTTCGGCAAGCATGGGAGGTAGAGTTGATTCGGCAGTTCTGTGGTTGTGAGTCTGGTTCGGCAGTGGTAGGGATGCCGAATGAAGCTTAGGCAAGCCTGGGCGAACCTGGTGCTTCTTGGTCTTGAGATTGCCTGGGTGAGAATACGCCCAACATTTGGTCCCCAAAGTAGGGCATATGCCGGTATATGCCGTGCTTTGTTTGGAAATTAATGACGTTAGCTTGGATGCTCCTATTCGGCCCAAATGCCCAACCAATCGGTCCGGTCGTCTGTGTTTGCCTATAAGTATGGGCTTCAAGCTCATGTTATCCACACCTATTAGAAAGAGCCGGACCAAGCCTACGCCTGCCGAATGAGGTGAGCCCTCCTTCTGCCGAATGGGTTTTTAGGGAGTGGGATAACCGAATGAACCTTGGGGCCTGGATTACCGAACGGTATATGGGGAGCTCGAATGCCGAATGAGCTTTTGCCTTGAACTGCCGGATGACTTTTTATGACTCGTGATACCGAACGAGACCCAAAGTTTGAATGCCTAATCGAACCTTGAACCTTTTATGTTTTGAACTACAGAATGAAATTCTAGATTGTACGCACTTGCTTGTTTATATCTCTACATCCTTTTTAAAGATGTATTCTTTTGTGTTGCAGATAATGTCTCATAGAGTTGAAACCCGATCAGAAAAGAAGAAATCCCAGGACAGAGAAGATCCTTCCGCAGTGCCCCCAGCTCAGTTAGAACCGGGACGTCATGGGCCCACCCCGAGGTCACTAGTAGATGGGTACGGCCCTCAGGATTGATGCGGTTACTGCCCAGTTTACCAAGGAGGAGAAGGTGGAAGTGAAGGAGGGCATGCGGTTGCTTGCAGCTGAGGAGGCAGGTGTGCAAGTAGAGGATGATGACCAAGATGATCGAGGAGCAGATGCTGGTAAGTCTTCCTTTCTAGTCTTTCTGTTAACTTGGTTTCTTATCACTAATGAATTCTTTCTCTGGCCGGACAGGTGGGCAACAGGACAAGGATAAGACTCCGACGCAGCCGACTCCTTGATTGGACTTGGATATCTTTTTGTGGACTTGACATTGTTGTATATGTTAGTCTCAAAACAGTAACGTAACTCTTAGTTTGTAATTATGCTACTTGTAATAAACAACACTATTCTTGACGTTTAATTCTTTAACTTAAGCTGATTCTGTTGTCTTTTGAATGTTTTTGCTATTTTGACATGTTGTATGAGAAATATAGCTATGCATATGCTTGTAATTCAGTTGTGTTTGATGTCAAGTTCTTGCTTAAAACATAATTTCATGCCTTGCAATGCTAGTGTGATGTATGAATAAATTATAGCCATGTATTTGTACACAAAAGAAGAAAATACCGCCTTTCATGTTCTAATTGTAGATGGCAGTTTTGAATGTCTTGTGTGACTGAGTATGGAATGCGGCCTGGTGTCCCGTTGTGGGTTCCGACTCCCATTAGCGAATGCCTCCTATTCCGTGTCCTGTACTTTAGGGATTGTTATAGAGGATAGGAGAAACGTTTTTCAAATAAAATTGAAATATGAGAAATAGTAAAACTTCCAATCACGGAAGGCCTTCGATGTGCTTAAGTTCGTGGCAAACGGGCTTTGTAGTCACTTTCCCTAGCTGTGGGTCTTGGAGACATTTGTCACCCATCTTACGCCTCCGCGGGGAGTTAATTCTTTTTTACCACAGCCGCACTTAAGACACATCGGAGCCGAGATCGCGCACAGTAACTACCCGGGCCATTATGACCCGTAATCGTGGGTATTATTCGATTTACTATGGCCGGCTAGCGTGGGTGCCGATCGTCAACCGTGAACTGCCCCTGGCTGGCCACACCTTATGTTGGGGCTTATAGTCGGTTCACAGTTGCCGGCGAGCCTAACGCCGTAATGAGCTACCTCGGCTATAGTCGGCCTTCTCGGTGGCTTATAATCGGCTCATTACAGTTGGCTTGAGGGCCGTCGCGAGCAATGAGTTAACCCGCAGCAGAGGGATGCCGGAGCAAAAGTGTCTCATTGGCGAGGGCATTGATTCGCATAGTACCTGTTGGGTCTTGTCCAGGTGAAGTTGCGCTGTGGAGTGCCTTGAGTGGAAATGCTGTATGCACAGGATTTTGTTCAACAGAAAAGGATAAAGTTAACAAGCAGCCAAGATATAAAGGAACAAGTTAACAAAGAGACAAGGTTTTTTTTTAAAAGTGGTTCGGCACAAAAATGCCTACGTCCACTGATTCTCTTTGTTAATTCACTTCATATGGGCAGTACAAGTTAAGAAAAGTATCGACGGAGGTGTTGGATGTTCCATGCCCTCTGGAACACCTCTCCGTCCACTGTTGACAAAATATAAGCTCCATTGTGGAGATCTTTATGAATTACATATGGTCCATCCTAGATTGGGTCTAGTGCTCCGGAGCGAGGGAAGATTCGCTTGAGGACAAGGTCTCCTTCTTGTAAGGTACGACGCTTGACTTTGGAGTTGTATTGTGCTGCCACTTTTTGCTTGTGGGTTGCTGCTTTGAGGACTGCATCATTTCTTCTCTCCTCAATTAGATCCAAAGACACGTGAAGGAGTTCTTCGTTCTCTTCTGGGTTATAGGGGATCCTACGGTAGGAAGGCACGATGGTTTCAACTGGGAGCATAGCCTCCGATCCGTATGCCAAAGAGAAAGGAGTATGCCCTGTTGATGTTCTGAAAGATGTGCGATAAGCCCACAGTGCCGTAGGGAGTTCATCCACCCAAGCGCCCTTTGACTTTTCGAGTTTCTTTTTGATTAGAGTTTTCAAAATTTTGTTGACGGCTTCGACTTGTCCGTTTGCCTGGGGATACGCTACGGATGAGAAGCTTTTGTGAATTCCTTGCTCTTGGCACCAGTTGGCGAATTCCTCGCTGTCAAATTGAAGTCCATTGACTGATATGATTTTGAATGGGACTCCGTACCTGCACAGAACATTTTTGATCAAGAAATTAATAACTTTTGTAGAAGATACTTTATTCAGGGGTTCTGCTTCCACCCATTTGGTGAAATAGTCGACTGCCACTATAGCATATTTGGCCCCGCCTCGGCTCATTGGTAGTTTGCCGATTAAGTCAATTCCCCATACTGCAAAGGGCCATGGGCTGGTCATTTGAGTAATCTCAGTTGTTGGTAGTCGTGGAATCTTAGCAAACTTCTGGCATCTGTCACATTTTCTGACGAAATCTAAGGCGTCCTTGCTTAAGGTGGGCTAGAAATATCCATATCGGAGTATCTTTTTTGCCAAAGTCTGCCCTCCGGTGTGATCTCCGCAGCTCCCTTGATGAATGTTGGATAAGATTTCCTTGGCTTCCCTTCCAGCGACACACCTTAATAGGGGGTTAGAGAATCCGCGCCGATAGAGGGTGTCCTCCTGTATTGTGTAGCGGGAAGCTTTCCTCAAGATTTTCTTGACTTCATTACGCCCGTTGGGTAGTGTGCCACATTGTAAGTAGTATTAGATAGGAGTCATCCAAGTTGCTTCTTCGGTTGCAGCTATTAGATTCATTTGCTCAAAACTTGGGGCCAGTTGCTTCGAGATGGCTACTGCTCCGGAAATATCACCGTCTCTCACGCTTGCTTGCTTCGCCAATTCGTCGGCCTCTCGGTTCTCTTCCCGAGGGATGTGTTTGATTAAGTAGTGGTCCAATCGACTGAGAAGTAACTTGGTCTTCTTTAAATATGCTATGATTCGTTCTTCTCAAGCCTGGAATTCTCCTAGTATTTGATTAACAATAAGTTGAGAATCGCTATGAAGACACAAAGAATTAGCTCTGATTTCCAAGGCAAGTTCTAATCCAGCTATCACTGCTTCATATTCTGCATCGTTGTTGGTGGCAGCGAACTCCAACCTTATAGCATAGTGCAGCTTATTTCCCTTGGGAGTGATTATTACCACACCTGCCCCCGAGCCTTGTTCGTTCGATGCGCCATCCACAAAGAGATTCCACTTGATGTCTTTTTCTATTTCCAATTGCTCCTTATCTTCGTTGGTAGTGAATTCTGCAATGAAATCAGCCATGGCTTGTCCCTTGATGGCGGTGCGAGGGTGATAGGTGATATCATACCGACTTAGTTCAATGCACCATTTAAGTAGTCGCCCAGAAGTGTCGGGACGATGGAGTACCTGCCTCAGTGGTTGATCGGTCAGAACTTTGATGGAATGGGACTGGAAGTAGTGACGCAGTTTCCGTGATGTGATTAGTAAACAGTATGCTAGCTTCTCAAGTTTAGGATATCTGACTTCTGCCCCAGTAAACCTCTTGCTGACGAAGTAAACTGGCCGCTGTGTGCGGTTGTCTTCCCTTACCAAGGCAGCGCTTAGGGCGTGAGATGACACAGCAAGGTATAGGTATAATTCTTCGCCTTCACTTGGAGTCGAGAGTACCGGTGGTTTCTGGAGGTGTTCGATTAAGTTAAGGAAAGCGGTTAAGCATTCGTCAGTCCATTCGAACTTTCCTTTGTCTTTCTTTAGAGCTTCGAAGAAGGGAACGCACTTGTCCGTTGGAAATTTCATCTTTAAGCACTATGGGGCCAGGACAATTTGGAAGTCAGACAGGGCTGGCCTTCCCAAGAAAGCGTTGTAGTTTCTTCCTTCTGATGTGTTCTTCAATCAGGTCCCAGAGATGATGGCATTCATTGATATCATGCCCATGAGATTCGTGGAAGCGGCAGAACTTTCCAGACTTCTGTGCGTTATCTGATTCCTTCTTGTACGGTGAGCGTTCGTATCTAACTTCGCCTTGGGTGGCAAGGAAGATGTTTTTCGACGGTTTCATTCAAAGGAGTGTAAGTGTCGAATCTCGGTCCTGGCCGATATAGGCGCTTTTCTCCCTTCTTGCCCCCAACATTGTCTCTAGAGTCATTTCTTCGAATGTCCTTTGCTATAGCGGGCGTGTTGCTGTGAGTTGCCTTATTTTGTTGCCTTGACTGCCCCTCAGTGGCAGCGTCTTCAAGCCTCATATATTTCCCAGCTTCATGGAAGAAATCGGGTAAAGTAGCTGGTTTTTCTTTTGTTAGTCTTCTAGCGAATTTAGTATCCGGATGCACACCACTACAGAGGGCCATTAAGACAAGCTTCTCATCGGCATCTTGGACTGCGGCTGCTGCGGCATTGAATCGGATTAGGTATTGCTGCAGTTTTTCTCCAGGTTTCTGTTTGACGCTGGATAAGGAATAAGCGTCCTTAGGTTGTTCCACATGGATGCGGAACTGACTGATAAACTTTTCTTTCAACATTTCCCACGAGCTGATGGATCCCTGGGGTAGATGACAGAACCAGGAGGTAGCGAGATCTGCTAAGAAGAGCGGAAAGCATTTGCACAGTACTCCCTCTGTTGCTCCACTCATGAGCATATGTTGCGTGTACCTCTGTAAGTGTACAACGGGGTCGGAGGTTCCTTTGTAAGGTTCCATTGTCGGCATCTTCCATTCTCGGGGGGTGATAGCAATTTCGATATTGCGGGCGAAAGGGCTGGTTACCCTAGCGCCTATCCCTCGATCTCTTTGCTCCCGTTGGACACACTCTCTGAATAAGCGTGCCATCCTTTCATCAGAATTTGGAGCAGATAGAAATGAGTTTGGTTCTGTTCTGTGGGATTGATTCCGTCCAGATGACCTGTAGGGATGGTATCGTCTATCGTTCCTCATATTTTCCAGCGGCTGCCTTTGATCTTCTGGGAGGATGCTAGGGTCAGCTACAGTTGGCCCTTGCCTTGATCTTCCCCTGTTGGGTTCTGATCTAAGCACTTCCTCGGGTCCAACTTCGGGCTGGACTCTAGCTCGGCCCCGTTCACTGGCGTTTCCGTGGTTAGGCAGTATGACAGGCTCAGCTACAGTTGACCTTCGTCCGGTACCTCCCCCGTTGGGTTCGGTACCAAATGTTTCCTCAGGCCTAACTTCGGGCTGTGCCCGATCTCGGCTCCTACCATGGCTACTTCTGCCGTTAGCTCCTTCGAAGAAGGAAGACCTTTGTTGTCTCTGAGATCCTCCAGACTGGGACTCGCCCCATGATTCAGTGTTGCGGTTGGATTCTTCAGCGTCCCTTAAGCGTGACATGAGATGGTCCACCAAGGCTTCCTGATGGGACGTGAGGCGGTTAGTTACTTCAACCACAACTCTGTCCAAATCTGCCCTAGTAATTGCTGCAAGCTGTTCTGTGGCAGGAGTGGTTGAGTTAGCCTGTCCTTCATTTGTTACTGCTGCTGGAGGAGGACGATTTACTTGATTCGTGACAGCTGGATCTGGAAGACTGCTGGATGCGATGTTTTTTCCTTTGTTAACATCTTTTCTCTATTTGGGAGGCATGTTTTCCAAGTGGCGAACGATGCTGTTAGGAAAACTGTTAAGTGGATGAAGCTGAAGCTTCGAGCTTCTAGTTCTCAGTGAAAGCACCAAAAATGTTTGCACAAAAATGGACAAACACCTCAAAGTCGTATGATTTAATTTATTTTATGTTGTTCTTAGTGATTTGGGTGATTTACGCAAATATATGAAAAGCATGGGCTAAACTGTAAAAGACACGCAGATTTATAGTGGTTCAGCCAGAATGTGCCTATGTCCACTTTATAAATTATTTCTCCTTTCTTGTTCAGATTACAAGTACAAAGCTTTGATACAAGTATCTGAAAGTTGTTTGAAAGTTCTCTCCGTGCTTGAGCTCTCAAAACTTGTCCCTCATTGTTGTACCCCTACCCCTCTATTTATAGAGTGAGGCTGGGGGCAGGGGTCTTGGATGTATATGGCTGCTGGCGGGCCTGGGCTGAGGCAATCTAGCCTGGCTCATCTTGGTTCGGCATAGCTTGGTTCGATGGTGAGATGTGGTAGGTTGGTCCGGCCCTGATCTGGACCGGTGGCTGTTGGAGAGGAGGTGGTTCGGTAGTGAGGTTGGACTGGTAGGTGAGGTTGGACCGATAGAGGAGGTTGGTTCGGTGATGAGGTTGGACCGGTAGGTTGGTTCGGTGATGAGGTTGGACCGGTAGGTTGGTTCGGTGATGAGGTTGGACCGGTAGGTTGGTTCGGTGATGAGGTTGGGCCGGTAGGTTGGTTCGGTGATGAGGTTGGACCGGTAGGTTGGTTCGGCAAGCATGGGAGGTAGAGTTGATTCAGCAGTTCTGTGGTTGTGAGTCTGGTTCGGCAGTGGTAGGGATGCCGAATGAAGCTTAGGCAAGCCTGGGCGAACCTGGTGCTTCTTGGTCTTGAGATTGCCTGGGTGAGAATACGCCCAACAATACCTGATACCACCCTTTTCCAGAAGGAAATGACATACCCTAAAAGGAACGACCCTCATAACCTTGCCGCATATTCCTGTTTCGACCATTTCCGGGTTGTGAGGTCTGTAGAGCTCTCGTCCACAAAGCAACGTTTTTTCACAAAGCCACGCTTTGATCAACAAATGATCAATAAATGATCATCAACACACAGCAACACTCAGCATGCCACACTACCAAATTGGGAGTATATCACTGATAACCTTCAACTACATAACCTCTGAGCTCGTACGTCTCAGAGAAGAGTGTTAAGCTAAGAGAATAAATTCTCCGCCACCAACAGAAATGTATTTGAAAGAAATCAGCTTTATATCTCAAAATGTAATGTCAGACATGTAACCATACAAGTCTGTTCCGGGTTCGAATAGAACCGAAGGCACTTCCGAAGAAACCCTTGCAATCCGGGTATTCACAATCCCGATCGAACTTCCCATCACAAAGGAAATCTCTATAACGTAGCTAACGGTGCAGAGACAATCGATAGGTCATCCTATCATTTTCACAAATACACGGTCTTCACCACCGGTTTTCAATGCGATCCATATCGTCATATCACTTATTCGGAATGGGTTATATGACACAAAGGTCCTCTCCCGGCTAATCCGAATAGTGAGCACAATATTTTAAAACATATGGATATAGGGATTTCAATTAAGTCACAACTTATTACCCAAATCCTTTCCTTTAAATGGTTTAAACAAATTACAATTTTAAATCTTTAAATAAAAAGATTTACCTCACAAAGTTTACCCAATTTCACAAAGATTCATTCGCAGATTTCCAAATCAATTTCCATTTCAATTTGATTAACCCATTAAATCTTTAAATCAAGATTTAACTTATAGCTTTCAAAACTATTCACAATTCAAGTCTTTTATAATATAAAAGATACACTTTTTAAAATCTTCTTTGATTTCAAAATAAATCCTAATCATCTTCACAAAGGTTAATTCATAGTTTTTCCAAACTATTCACAATTTCATTTCAACTTGAAATGTTTCAATACAAATTGGAAATCTTTTCACTTTATGAAAGCTATTATTATTTGAAAACAGATAGTTTTCGTTTTGGGAAAAACTGGTTACAATTACACAGTTTAAAGCCGTCCAAGTACAAATCTTGGATTTAAATTTAAATTTCCAAAACCATATTTTAAATGGTTAAAAAAACCCATATAAACAACTTTTACACCTGTAAAATCTTTTAAACCATAATTCACAAATCATTGAATTCAATTTCAAGTATTGAATTCAAAATTTAAATTAAATGATTAAAATTCCAATTTTATTAAGTTATTTAAAATAACACTTATTTTTGAAACTCACTTTCAAAAACCTCCAATTCCAATTCCAAAACTATTTTGGATTCAAAAATTAAATCTTTAGAATTGTCAAAAATCTATGACTTAACTGATTTCCACATGAAATCCACATTTCTGTGTGTATTGTGTAGTCCAAGGGTTTAACACAATAGTGCAACAACATTCAACCATCACAGATCAAATATAACAATATAATTGATAAGCGGTATAAACTATAACGCTTATCTTTCATTCACAGATCACAGATATTCTTATCATAGATAAATAGATCACAAATCACATCACAGAACGGGATATATCACAAAGCATCACATATCAGGGGTATCAAACAATTCAACATCCACTGTAATCCAAACATCCATAAGTAGGATTAATTTAATTTCTGATTAATTTAAATAAGATAAATTTCTATAAATAAATTTTACTAGTTATGGTAAATAAAAATCAATTAATTACAAAAACATTTTCAAATTTATTTCAAAACACCAAATCAAATTTCCAATTAATTTCCAAATTATTTTCTTTTTAAAATAAATTTCTTTATCTCTTCAAATCTATTTAAAAATCCAAATTTTTAAATAAATTCTTCAACTTATAAATATTATTTTCGAAATCCATTTATTAAGCCTTTTTTCCCGAAATTTGAAATTTTATTCAATATAGTTCAAAAATAAGACTTTTATCTTTTTAAAACTCCTTTTAAATTTATCCAATTCTCAAAAATAAATTTTTCGATAAATTTTCAACTTGAATTTTGAAAATCCAATTTTATTTATTTCTGGTATCCAACGATACCAAAAATATATTCGGCTAAATTATAGCCTTCAACAATTTAAATCACAAAGATAATCACACAGAGATTATAAATAATCAACACACAACATATGAAATAAATTCAAATGTTTGAGGAATCCAGTTGGATCCCTCCAACCTGTTTCCCTGCATCCATAGATGTTAGCACAATACCAATTCCACTTCGAGGTGGAATATCGCGGTATATGGGATTTATAAAATACTATCCGCTATTATGCGGCACAATAGGGTCTCATCCGCTATATAATGTGGGAAATCAACTCCAAATACATATATAATACCAATTCCACTTCAAGGTGAAATATCGCGGTATGTGTTTTTAATATAATAACCTCCGCTTAATATGCGGCGTGTAGGGTCTATTTCAACACAATAGATAACAACCATCATTCAATTCACACAGTCAAGCAATTTTAAATTCAACTATTTAAAATTTAAATCGAAACAAATTCGATTGAGTGAGGAGTTCTCACCTTGCTTTCAATAACGGTTGCAGTATTTTATTTCGAATAAAATTAAACACGCGTTTAATTTTACTTAAAATTATCACTAGCTCCAATTGACTCCAATCCAGCTCCATCGCGTAGAGCTCGACAGAACGAACTCGACGCAATTCGTTTCGTCAATTTTCGACCTCGTATGAAGAAGATATGATTTTTCAAAGATTGTACGATTTAAATATATATATTACAACTTTTATTTTAATTTTTTAACCTTAAACTCATCCAAGCCGTTGATTTCACAATTGAGAATCTGGGTCGTGTGAATTCTTCTTCCTCCATTTCACAGTTATGTTTAAAGGGTTTAAAATGAATTTTATTATTTGCTGGAAATACACTAAAATCTGGAAATTTCTTTTAATAGCATTCAGAAATGCTATGATTTCTGATTTGAACTAAAATTTAATAAAAGAGATATTACAGCATTTCTGGAATGCTGTAGTTGCTGTAGTTAAACTAAATAGACTAAAAACTTGACTCGGGTCTATTACAGCAGTTCTGTAACTGCTGTAGTCTGCTGTCTTTGCTGAATTTAATGAAACCCTTTATTTTGAAACCTGAGCTATTACAGCATTTCTGGAAATGCGGTCTTTGTTGTTTTAAACTAAATTTCAACTAAAACTGAGATTTAACAGCATTTTTAAATGCTGTCTTTGCTGAATTAAAATATTATCAAGTATAACTTATAACAGATTTTTCTGAATGCTGTGAAAGGCTGAAATTTTCAATGTTTATGGTTTTTAACTTAGTAAATGAACTCAGAATAGTTTAAAACTTTGGAAATTGAATACTTGAGTTGAAAGTATAGTAATTACACTTTTAAATGGTTTAGATGAATTATTTTGATTTAAATATAAACTATTTAAAAGGTGACTTGAAATGATAATAAATGAATGGTATCTTTGAATTTAAAAGGTAGTTAAAGTTGAATATTTGGATTTAAACCCTAATGATGATTTGAAATGAAGTTTTGAAATGATATGATGTTTTGATATATTAAAATGATTTGAAATGAAGTTTTGGAAAGATATGATATTTTGATATATATTTAAATGATTTGAAATGAAGTTTTGGAAAGATATGATATTTTGATATATATTAAAATGATTCGAAATGAAGTTTTTGAAAGGATATGATATTTTGATATATTAAAATGATTTTGAAATGAAGTTTTGAAGTTTTGAAATGATATGATATTTTAAATATATTGAAATGGTTTGGAATTGATTTAATCTTTATTTTTTATAAAGATTTGGATTTGAAATGATATTCTATTTTAAGGTATAAAATATTATTTTAAAATTATAACCACGGGTTATAATAACGATTGGTTGTTAAAGAGACCGGGATCGGATATGGACATACTCTCTGTCGATACCGAAAACCACTTTAACAATTGTGTACGCGGTGGAGTTTGCAGAATGAAGTAGGATGGTGGCGACGAACCTAAGGTATATACGTGGACCCAACTCCCGTGAGTTGGCATAAGGTGGCTAAAACAGGAGCGATCTCGGACCAGTGAGGTAGCACCTCTTATCGGATGCACTTCTTCGATACCATTCTATTACTTTGTGATTGTTTGGGTGCACCCCTCGATTTGGGAGTGTTGTTCGAGGTGGAGCGGTAGTGGCTGCTATGTGTTTCCATCAATCCGTGTGTGTAATTGGTATATCTACCCTGGCATTGCCTTGTGTGCCGTGTCACCTACCATATCGAGCTTTACTACAAGTTGTCATTTCTCCCGTAGCCTGTGGAGTATTGAGGGTAGCCCCCATTTTGGGAGTATGCTAATACTGGATAGACTACTGGGACTATTACGTGTTAAGGGGAATATTGGGTCACTCCTTAATGCTATTTAAAAGTATGTTTATTTTATATTAGACATTATTATAATAGCGAATATTACTACATAGTAGATAGTTTAACGGATCCTTAAAGAATGGGCGATCCCAAGCATTCTTTAAGTTACTTGTACCTTTATTACAGTTCACTTGAGTTGGTTTACATTGTATAAGTATGTATGTCCCGACTCGAGTGTTTTGTGTTTGCTTTACGCTCGGGTCAGACTGAGTGATACAGCATTTGAGACTCACCTTTGGAGCTGGAGTTTTGCTTTGAAGATCCTGATATCTATTCATTTTGTTATCCAGTTGATTCCAGTTGTATTCTGAGTTGTACCTGATTATCATACTGTTACTCCTGTTGTATCTTGGTATTCTTATGGTATCTTACTTAACTCTGATGTATTTATATAGTAGCTTCATGAACTACTATTTTTTTGTTTCCGCTACATTATATTACTCTATGTCTGTGATCTGTGATTTATTATTTACTGTATATTCTGAGATTTGCTAAATTTTTATTTACAACGCGGTATTTTGAGCAATTCAAGTCCGACATGTGCGGATGCAAATGGTTGAAAATATCGGGTCGTTACATTTACTCTTTTAAACAACTACAACACATGCATATTAAAAGAAATGCATACTAAACAAGGTTTATAAGCAACTTATATAATTTCGACATTACTTGTAATTGTTTACAACCAATTCATATACAACGACATTCATTTCTTCATTTTCAATTAGTTTACATTTACTAATTTAAATTCAAGTTGGTTCACTTTCAATTTGGATTCAATTACATAGCTTTCAATTTGATTAATTCAATTTCATTAACACTTAATGAATTATACTATCAACCAGCAATCATATAACAACCAATGTATAACCAACACAACCAAATTAATTTAATTCACTACGTTTGTATTCAATTTGGTTTAATATTAAATTGGCTTTCATTAAATTTCCAATTTATTAGCTTTATGAATTAACACTTATATCCATTATTCCATATCAATTTACTTACATTCGATTGATTAATATTCAATTCATTAGTTCAATTCAATTGCTAATTCATTTTACAAATAAAGTTGAATCTCCTTTATATAACTCAAGTTCACATTCATTTAATTTACTTTATTATTTTACTTCGACACCAAAATCAACTTCATTTAACATCACTTAAGTTATATTCCATTTCAAATTTCCACTTACATTTGCTTTCACTATACAACTTAAGTTATATTCCTTTTAAACATTATTTGTTTAGCTTAACTTAAATTTCCACTTATAAATCCAATTCAATTTATTTAACCTTCCTTTAGTTAAATTCACATCATATATTTACTATGCTAACTCAAATTCTTTAACTTTACCAAAGCTAAATTTTTTTATTTCATATTATAAGTCTAAAACTCGTTCACTTATAATTATCAATTTCAATTTGGATTTTAATTTAAATTTGTTTATCACAACAAAACTTAAAATTTCAATTTATTATGGTAGCAAATCCATCACACAGAAACTCGAAAATGAAATTGATGATGCTGCAGTCATCACCCTTATTATTTCCCAGCAACAGTAGTGAATCCAGTGCTTTTTATTCTTTCAAAAATTTCCTTTTATTTATAAATCACATTTATAAATCCTTTTCTCATATAATTTCACTATTCCACTTCACTTACATAAGATCATTCCAAATTTATTTATCTTACTTAGATTTATAATAATATAACATCTTTTACTGACTTATAATTCTTACATTTTCAACAACCAAACAATTAATTTTATATACACTTTAATAATTCTGAAAATTATTTCCTTATATACAAAATATCATCGAGGTAAAATTATTTCATTTACCCAATTTAAAACCATACCATGTCGGATTATCTCGTTCAAGAGTTTAGAAACCCTTATCGATACAGTTAGCTAGACTGCACCGACCAGAATCCATAAACACTCAACTGATAAGTCAACACAATACAAAGCAATTTCATATTCACTAACAAATACGCGCTCATATCTATTATTACACTCACACTCATTCTAGAGTACTACTGACTTTATCTCTAATGAGTAATTCCCAACAGAGCCAAGGTTATCGCTTAACCATATGCTCTGATACCACATGTAACGTTTCAGGATTTTCGACGCTCGAAAGTCGACATTAATACGTCCACTGTATCAACTGCCGAGTAATCGAATGCCGGAAAACCGAATTGTTATGGTTAAAAAGAAGAGGTAGAAGAAGACAGAAGAAAAAGAAAGAAAAAGATATAGAAACAATATCAGAATCTCACATTCGCAGCGGAACAACATATAATAGATCAATGAATAATCTTTAAATCAAGAACTATATCATTTTATACATTACATCATCAGAGTCAATATACACACAATACATCAATGGACAGTTATACCAACTTGTCCTCATACAGAATACACATCGGAAAAATAATATCATATACAAGTGATACGTCTCGCCATCTAGCTTGCCACTGAGCTCCAAAGCATCTCCTAAATCCAGAATGACCTGATAACCTGACTCTAGGCTGCCCGTGTGGAAAATTATGGGCACCCAGAGTTTAGGAAGGGAACAATAAACTCCAGGTCAGTCATGGGACTGGTGTGAGAACTAAAAACAGTTATTATCTTTAAAAAAACAACAAAGGAAGTAAAAGACATCCGCAATGCTTTTTGGAAAATGAAACTACCATAAGACCTCCCACCACACACACAATGCAAACGCAGAATTGGAGGAGATTTCTTCTTATGATAGTCAAACATGCTTACTACGCAAAATCATTGGATTATTATTATTAGTGCATAGTGTAGGAAATCATTTCGAAAGTACAATATTAATCTTAGCCAACATACAACCATTATTGTATGCCTACTATGTTCAATAGCAGGTTACCGCCACATTCCATAGTAGGTTATACAACTAAAACCGTACAAGGCTCGTATTGTTTCTTTGGATTTCCAACAAATGGTCGGGCTAAGGAACTTCCTACTGCCAATGGGTACGCCTCTGGTGGGACGTCCCGAGAGTCAACCTGCTCTCTGCCAACACAAGGCCGGGTTACCTCTTACACTAGGTAACTACTACACGAATATGCCACCCCTGGTCCTTTGGGACCTTTATCCGAGGCGCCTCAACAAAACAACAATCACACAGTAAATGAGATTGGAGTAACCACATAGGTTAAATACCAGGGCTCCATACCTGATACCATCCTTTTCCAGAAGGAAATGACATACCCTAAAGGGAGCGACCCTCATAACCTTGCCGCATATTCCTGTTTCGACCATTTCCGGGTTGTGAGGTCCGAAGAGGTCTCATCCACAAAGCTACGCTTTTTCACAAAGCCACGCTTTGATCAACAAATGATCAAAAAATGATCATCAATACACAACAACACTCAGCATGCCACACTACCAAATTGGGAGTATATCACTGATAACCTTCAACTACATTACCTCTAAGCTCGTACGTCTCAGAGAAGGGTGTTAAGCTAAGAGAATAAATTCTCCGCCACCAACAGAAATGTATTTGAAAGAAATCAACTTTATATCTCAAAATGTAATGTCAGACATGTAACCATACAAGTCTGTTCCGGGTTCGAACAGAACCGAAGGCACTTCCGAAGAAGCCCTTGCAATCCGGGTATTCACAATCCTGATCGAACTTCCCATCACAAAGAAAATCTCTATACCATAGCTAATGGTGCAGAGACAATTGATAGGTCATCCTATCATTTTCACAAATACCCGGTCTTCACCACCGGTCTTCAATGCGATCCATATCATCATATCACTTATTCGGAATGGGTTATATGACACAAAGGTCCTCTCCCGGCTAATCCGAATAGTGAGCACAATATTTTAAAACATATGGATATAGGGATTTCAATTAAGTCACAAATTATTACCCAAATCCTTTCCTTTAAATGATTTAAACAAATTACCATTTTAAATCTTTAAACAAAAAGATTTACTTCATAAAGTTTACCCAATTTCACAAAGATTCATTTACAGATTTCCAAATCAATTTCCATTTCAATTTGATTAACCCATTAAATCTTTAAATCAAGATTTAACTTATAGCTTTCAAAACTATTCACAATTCAAGTCTTTTATAATATAAAAGATACACTTTTTAAAATCTTCTTTGATTTCAAAATAAAGCCTAATCATCTTCACAAAGGTTAATTCATAGTTTTTCCAAACTATCCACAATTTCATTTCAACTTGAAATGTTTCGATACAAATTGGAAATCTTTTCACTTTATGAAAGCTATTATTATTTGAAAACAGATAGTTTTCGTTTTGGGAAAAACTGGTTACAATTACACAGTTTAAAGCCGTCCAAGTACAAATCTTGGATTTAAATTTAAATTTTCAAACCCATATTTTAAATGGTTAAAAAAACCCATATAAACACCTTTTACACTTGTAAAATCTTTTAAACCATAATTCCCAAATCATTGAATTCAATTTCAAGTATTGAATTCAAAATTTAAATTAAATGATTTAAATTCCAATTTTATTAAGTTATTTAAAATAACTCTTATTTTTGAAACTCACTTTCAAAAACCTCCAATTACAATTCCAAAACTATTTTGGATTCAAAAATTAAATCCTTAGAATTGTCAAAAATCTGTGACTTAACCGATTTCCACGTGAAATCCACATTTGTGTGTGTATTGTGTAGTCCAAGGGTTTAACACAATAGTGCAACAACATTCAACCATCACAGATCAAATATAACAATATAATTGATAAACGGTATAAACTATAAAGCTTATCTTTCATTCACAGATCACAGATATTCATATCATAGATAAATAGATCACAAATCACAACACAGAATAGGATATATCACAAAGCATCACATATCAGGGATATCAAACAATTCAACTTCCACTGTAATCCAAACATCCATAAGTAGGATTAATTTAATTACCTGATTAATTTAAATCGGATAAATTTCTATAAATAAATTTTACTTGTTATGGTAAATAAAAATCAATTAATTACAAAAACATTTTCAAATTTATTTCAAAACACCAAATCAAATTTCCAAATTATTTCCTTTTAAAAATAAATTTCTTTATCTCTTCAAATCTATTTAAAAATCCAAATTTTTAAATAAATTCTTCAACTTATAAATAATATTTTCGAAATCCATTTATTAAGCCTTTTTTCCCGAAATTTGAAATTTTATTCAATATAGTTCAAAAATAAGACTTTTATCTTTTTAAAACTCCTTTTAAATTTATCCAATTCTCAAAAATAAAATTTTCGATAAATTTTCAACTTGAATTTCGAAAATCCAATTTTATTTATTTCTGGTATCCAACGATTCCAAAAATATATTCGGCTAAATTATAGCCTTCAACAATTTAAATCACAAAGATAATCACACAGAGATTATAAATAATCAACACACAACATATGAAATAAATTCAAATGTTTGAGGAATCCAGTTGGATCCCTCCAACCTGTTTCCCTGCATCCATAGATGTTAGCACAATACCAATTCCACTTCGAGGTGGAATATCGTAGTATATGGGATTTTTAAAATACTATCCACTATTATGCGGCGCAATAGGGTCTCATCCGCCATATAATGCGGGAAATCAACTCCAAATACATATATAATACCAATTCCACTTCAAGGTGAAATATCGCGGTATATGTTTTTAATATAATAACCTCCGCTTAATATGCGGCGTATAGGGTCTATTTCAGCACAATAGATAACAACCATCATTCAATTCACACAATCAAGAAATTTTAAATTCAACTATTTAAAATTTAAATCGAAACAAATTCGATTGAGTGAGGAGTTCTCACCTTGCTTTCAATAACGGTTGCAGTATTTTATTTTGAATAAAATTAAACACGCGTTTAATTTTACTCAAAATTATCACTAGCTCCAATTGACTCCAATCTAGCTCCATCGCGTAGTGCTCGACAAAATGAACCCGACGTAATTCGTTTCGTCAATTTTCTACCTCGTATGAAGAAGATATGATTTTTCAAAGATTGTACGATTTAAATATATATATATTACAACTTTTATTTTAATTTTTTAACCTTAAACTCATCCTTGATTTCACAATTGAGAATCTGAGCCGCGTGAATTCTTCTTCCTCCATTTGAACAGCCGTTCGAAACAACCCATTATAGCCGCCACCTACCCTTGATTAACGCACCACCATACGACGTCGAGAGCACGATCAGAGAACCCCACGTCGAAGCCAAAGCCAAGCTCTACCCCCGCCCTTGATCTCATGCAACTCAGTCACCGACATCCCTCAGAAAACGTGCATGAATGTGCAACTTTGATCGCTCGATTCTGACCTCCATGTCGCGAATTAGGCGATCACAGCCGTTCACAATAAAGACCTCACTCCCCTCTCCAATTTTGTAGTTGAAGATTTCTTGAATAAACTGATGGATTGGAAAAACAAGAGGGAAGAAGATCGTGAATTACCGGCCATTGAAATGGAGGGAACGGCGGCTGTAACCCTAGCTAGGGTTTTGAGTGTAAAAATGAAATTGTGACGTCCTTTTATAGAAAATTGCTCAAAACACTATTCATCCGAAATTTTCCGAACTCGAAATTAAACGTGCCGGCTGGCGTTTCTATGGTTTAACCCGCGTTCCGGACACAATGGAACGTGTTTCGAGAGCTAATTCGATCATATGTGCGAGTTACGGAATTAAACGATCAATTTTAAATTAAATCGATTAAAACGATTCTATGCGTTTTGGCTTGCCCTGGACAAACCGTAAGTCCGATTGACACGAAATTTGAAATCTTACAATAATATAACATTATGGATCCGATGAAATGGGTTTCGTCGAAATCCAAGACTGTTTGAAAAATGACTATTTTTAGTCGTCAATTAAATATTAAAATATTCAATTTTCACAATTTAACCTTTAATTCAATTTTAAAAGTTTAAAACATCATTCTAACTCCAATATGATTTAATATAACTTTATAAATCATTTTTATACACATTTAATCCAATTTCAATTATTTCTGGAATTTCAAATATTAAATTGTCGATTTAATTATCCAATTAAATCTCTATATTCGAAATTTAAGTTATTCAACTTATAAAACTTACTTGTTAATATTTAAAATTAATTAAATATATGAATTTCAAATGACAGAAATTCTGGGTCGTTATAGAATCAATTGGATCCCTCCAACTTGTTTCCCTACATCCACATATGTTAGCACAACAATTAAATACCAATTCCACTTCGAGGTGGAATATTGCGGTATATGGGTTTATATAATATCATCCGCTATTATGCGGCGCATAGGGTCTCATCCACTATATAATGCAGGAAATCAATCACTCCAAATATATATATATATATATATACACACTACTATCATATATACTATCACATCCAAACAATCAATCAATAATTTAATTTCTATCAATTTCAATTGAGTGAGAAGATCTCACCTTGCTTTTATTTTTTTGCAATCCATTCCCATTGTGATTTTGACCTTACTGTACTATCGAACAAAACCCTCACCGAAGTCGCGGCGCTTCCATCACTGCTATGCCATCCACACCATCATTCAACTCGCGACCTTAAAAATCGATCGCACGCCACCAAGCCAGCAGTCAAGCCTTCATCGTCATCACTCAAGCAATATCGAACGATGCAAAACCCCCTCCAATTGACACCGACCAACCTCAAGCTCGAAGACGCCATCACGACTTTCCACCTCAAGCTTCCCCGCGACCCATCCTTGCTTGAATCTTCCAATAACGAACCCTAGCCTGAAGTCTAGATTCATGCGAACGAATGCATTCGCAAGCTCTCCACTCCAGGCGGCGCCTAGAACCCCACGACGAACTCCTCCCACTCGCGCGATTTCTTTCTGCCATTTTTTTTCTCTCGAACCAATTTGGGAATGAGGAAGGGGACGAACGAAATTCATTTAGTTTGAATTTTTCTCGGCCATCATATTTATTTTTATTTATGAACGAATTGATTTGAATTTTGAGAACTGAAGAGCTCGGCCATTCTAATTTCTTTCTGAAGCTACTCTGTTTATTTCGAACGAGAAAGGATTTTCGTTTTCTTTTTAAATGAATTGATTTACCAAAAGAAAGAGAAGAAACATGCGTGCAAACATAGAGGCATGAAGATGAACACGTGTTGAAAATCCTATACGTGTAAAATTGCCTTGAGAAAACATTATATCCAATATATATATTATATTTAAATTTAAATTTAAATTCAATTTTAAATCGTCTAGAATTCGTAGCTCAAAATTTTGAACTCCCATCGAGGCGTGCCGCTAGGCGTTTATAATGTTAAACCCCTATTTTGAACGCAATGGAAAAGGTTCCAAGGCCAAATTCGATGGTATGGAGAAGATAGCTTTTTGGACCCAGCTATTAAATTAAATTCTCGATATAATTTCAGCGCGTTTACTTACCGTACGGCCACACGACAGCTCCGAATGCTACAGAAATTGAAATCCGATAATAATACAATATTACGGATCCAATGGAACTGGTTTCGTCGAATTCTGAGACTGTGCCTCGAAAGGCTATTTTTAAATATCGATTTAAGCGATAAAACTTCAAACTGAATAAAACAGTTTCAAATTTAACTTTTAAAAGTTTTATTATTTCCTGTATTATCAATATAAATTTTCTAATCCTTTAAAATATTTTTAACAGGTATAAAACTGAAGATTCAATATTTTTCCCAGTTTCAATAATTAAATCTAATAATTAAATTTGCCAAATCAACAGTGATATTTGAAATTCATATTAAAATTAACTATCAAATATTTAAAATCAATTAAATATTCTAATTTCAAATGTCCAAAATTCAGGGTCGTCACATTCTTTCCCCCTTAAAAGAATTTCGTCCTGAAATTACTAGTTAAGAAGAATGATCCATAACTCGTTTATTAATTTCCCATAACCAAATAGTTTTATCAACTTTCCAAAACAAATCTTTTTATTGAAGACACATTAGCCCTCTTATTAACTTCCCAAATTCAACCATAAGTTTCAAACAATATTATTTTCTCAACAATTCAAATTTCAGTTCAAATTCAAATTTTAAATTCAAAATTTTCTCTAACTCTCTAAATTTTAGAAAAATTTCGCTAGTGTCTCCTTTGCGCGGCTAGCTCGGTACGACTACAAAATACCACAATGGGCCCCCATATTTCAAAAGAAAACAAAAGGCCAAGCGGCTAGACAAGAAAGTCATTAAATTTCATACTGAAATTTAAATATTTACCCTTTTCGAGCAATTCAAATTTATCTTCGAAATCAAAATCCCAATTTCCTTTTCCTTTAACACACCTGTGTATCTCTTAGCAACAATTTTCAATTACACATTAAAAATCATTTTGCCCATTTCTTTACAAAAGTTTGAATATTTATTTCATTCAAATCTGTACGATGTACTTATTCGTACGCAATACCAAATTCGATCGCTCACTCGATCACACAATTTCACTTCCGATTTAGTATCGTCCACTCGACTTCCTAGTGCAAACTCAGATCTGGTTTCTTGATCAGAAACCGTCATTCTCCTTGCATAGCCGTAAACTATGATAGAGAATTTCCAGAATCAACCAGAAATCCATATCTAGGTGCGTCGTCGAAAATCGAGTGAAAAATCCTAACTCGGATTGACATAACTATCTCGAAATTCTGTGCTCGAATTCTGGATCAAATCGCTATGCGAATAATATAATATACGTATATCCTACGTATTTATTCCAAATTGATTATTAGCTATATCAATTTTCTTTTCTTTTATTCACATTGATTTTCATTCACTATACACTTATACACAATTGCCATTTCACAATTTCCAGTTTAATCTACATTCACTTATTAATTTAGAATATTTTCTCAACTCCAAATTTTACTTAAAAATTTCATCATTTATTTCTTAAGTTCAATATCAATATTCTATATACTTTCCATATTTACTTCCAATTCACCACTTTGGTTAATAACCACTTATGTTTAAACTGGATTTCCGATTCCACATGAATTCAATTTACCTTTCATTTATAAATATTGAATTCAGTTCATTTCAAACCATATTAAATTTGTCATTCCCTCAATTAGTTTCACTTACTAATTTTATTTCAATACTTTGCTTCATTTGATCCAATCAAATTCAATTCCAATTCCAGTTCTATTTACTTACAAATTCGAAATGAATTTCAACATTCAATTTCCCTTTCATTTACTTGCAATTGTAAACTTATTTATTCATTCACAATTTTATTTTCCACCTTAATAAATTTTATTCCATAACTATTTATATCAGATTCCAGAGTTTTTCCAACATTTCAAAACCATTTTTTTTTCTGAAATCAATTCAAATTATCTTTTGAATTTCCAAAACCAACCCTAGTTTTCCAAACAACTTCAATTTTTAAATAATTTGGCAGCAATTCCTTTCTTGGAAACTCGAAAATGAACACCGATGATGTCGCGATCATCATCAGAATTATTTTCCAGTGACCGAAAAGAGTTTAGTGCTTTCATCCCTTCAAAAACATTTTTCCAAATCCATTGAAAACCATTTTCAAATCAAAGGGAATTTAAATTTTCCACCAAAATTTCAAATTTTAAAACCTTTCAAAAACATTTTCAAATATTTCTTTGGAATTCTATTTAAATTATAAATCACATTTACAATTTATAATTACAAATCCCATTTGTATACGGATTTTATTTCTTAACCTTTGATTTTGATTTCAATTTCTTATTCAATTTCCATATAACAATGATAATAATTTAATATTATCACTTACTAACAACCAAGCATCCATATACTTATAATAATTTACAAAAATTATTCCTTTTATATACAAAAATAATTTGGGTAAAATTATTTCATTTACCCTCTTTTAAAACAATACTGTGTCGGTTTGCCTAGTTTAAGAGTTTAGAAATCCCTATCGACACAGTTAGCAAGACTGCACCGATCAGAATCTATAAACACTCAACCGATAAGTCAACACAATATAAAACAATTTTTATATTCACTAACAAATACGCGCTCATATCTATTAATACAATCAAACTCATTCTAGAGTACTACTGACTCCATCTCTAATGAGTAATCCCCACCAGAGCAAAGGTTGTCGCTTAACCAATTGCTCTGATACCACTTTGTAACGACCGGATTTTTCGACTTCCGAAAGTCGACATTAATACGTCCACTGTATCAACTGCCGAACAATCGAACGCCGAAAAACTGAACCATTAGGGTTAAAGAAGAAGAAGATAGAAGAAGAAAACAGAAACAATAACAGAATCTCACATTTCGTAGCGGAACAACATATAATAGATAAATGAATAATCTTTCAAACAAATAACTATATCAGTTTATACATACATCATCAGAGTACAACCATTTACAACAAATCAGACAGTTATATAAACTTGCCCACATAACTAAATACACAGCGGAATGATAATAGTATACAAAAGTACGTCTCGCCATCCAGCTCGCCTCCTGATCTCCACAGCATCTTTTCTGACTTCGCTCTAGAACAACTGATAACTTAACTCTAGGCTGCCTGTGTGGAAAATTATGGGCACCCAGAGTTTAGAAAGGGAACAATAAACTCTGAGTCAGTCATGGGACTGGTGTGAGATCTTAAAACAGTTATTTATACAAAAAGGATCCGTTTATGCTTTTGGAAAATGTAACTACCATAAGGCCTCCAGCCACACACATAATGCAAACGCAGAATTGGAGGAGATTTCTCCTTATGATAGTCAAACATGCTTGATACGCAAAATCTTTTAATATTATCATTAGTGCCTAGTGTGGAAAACATTTCGAAAGAATAATATTAATCTTAGCCAGCATACAACCATTATTGTATGCCTACTATAGCTACCATGTTCAATAGCAGGTTACCGCCACATTCCATAGCAGGTTATACAACTAAAACTGTACAGGGCTCGTATTGTTTCTTTGGATTTCCAACAAATGGTCAGGCTAAGGAACTTCCTTTATCCAAATGGGTATGCCTTTGGAGGGACGCTCCGAGAACCTAACCGGATCTCTACCAACACAAGGCCGAGTTACCTCATGCTTCTGGTGCAATGAAGTTGTAACTAGATAACTCCACACACGAGTATGCCATACCCGGTCGTTACCGACCTTTATCCGAGGATCCTCAACACCAACAACCATAAAGTAATAAATTTGCAGCAACCACATAAGTTAAGTATCTGGGCTCCATACCATGATACCACCTTTTTCCAGAAGAAAATGGACATAACCTGAGGGCGCTAGCCCCAAACAACCTTGTCACATCCTTCCTATTTCGACCATTTTGGGTTGTGAGGTCCGACGAAGTCTCGTCCACAAAACTATGCTTTTCACAAAAACCGTGCTTCGATCAACAAATGATCAGCAGCACTTCGTATGCCACATTACCAAATTGGGAATATATCACTAGTAACAATCAACTACATAACCTCTGAGCTCATATGTCCTAGAGAACGGTGTTAAGCTAAAAGAATAAATTCTCCGCCACCAACAGAAATGTATTTGATAGAAACCAGCTTTATATCTCAAAGTGTAACGTCAGACATACATCCATACAAGTCCGTTCCGGGTTCGAACAGAACCGAAGGCACTTCAAAAGAAGTCCTTGCAATCTGGATAATCCCTAATCACGTCCGGACTCCCCATCACAAAGGGTGATCAAATCTCTATACCGGAGCAACTCGGTGCAGAGCCATTCAACAGGAAATCCTTTCGCTTTCGAAAATACCCGGTCTTCAACACCATCTTCAAATGCAATCCCATTTCGTCGTATCATTATTCAGAATGGGTTTTATGACATAAAGTCCTCTCCCGGCTTAACCGAATAATGAGCGCTTGTTTTTGAAAACAAATTCAAGTGTCATTTCAAAGGCCAATATTGATAGTGTTATTTAACTATCAAACAATATTCACAATAGTCATCAAGCCTCAATAATTTCCTAAATTGTTTATACTGATAGTTGGTTATTTAACTATCAAACAATATTCACAATATCAACAGATTTTAAATATTTTTTTCCCCAATTATTTATTTTCAAAATATCTTCGCAAGATATATTTTCACATTTCAACCCTTTGAAAACAAAATTTCAAATCACTTTTCACTCGTGGAATAAGATTCCCGATATTATTTATTTCCACTGAAAATCTGCCAAGTCCGAATACTTTAAAATAATTTAAATCACTTATCCAAAATATACTTGGAAACGCTTTAAAATGAAAACTATTTTTAAACACTTTATTTAAAAATATTAGTTATGAAAATATTATACTAATATCTCATATAAAACTCAAGTCCAATCTAATTTTAAAAATAAATTATTAGATAGAGTATAACTATTTAAATAACCATTTTCTAAATCAAATATCAATTAAATCTTTAAATAATCACTTCTATAATTAATTAAAAAAATCTTTACTTTAAAGATAAAAAAACAATTTAAGAAAAAATATTTTCTCCAAAAAAATTCTTTTTAAAACCAACTTTAAAACTTTTAATTTTATACTTAAAAGCTATTTTGAAAACATACTCAGCTTTCCAGGGAAAATACACTTTCCATTTCAAAATGGTCCTTTTAAATCAATTAATAAATCCTTCTTGACTTATTTCAATTTATATTCCAAATCCGTAATTTCTTTCCACACTTTTTAAAATAAACCAACATTTATTTTTAAAATAGATTTCTCTTTCCTTTATAAATTCCCATTGTGAATTTACATTTCCAAATTTATTTCAAACACCAAATCAAATTCCAATTTGATTTCCAAAAATTTGATACCTTTTAAAATAAATCTTTCTTTAATTTTCAAAAATCCAATTATATTTATTTCTGGTATCCTACGATACCAAAAATATATTCGGCTAAATTATAGCCTTCAAATAAATTCCATTTATCAATATAATCATTCACACCAATATAATCATTCACAGATTATCACATCACAACATATACAAATAAATTCAACAATGTGAGGAATCCAGTTGGATCCCTCCAACCTATTTCCCTGCATCCATAGATGTTAGCACAACAATTAAATACCAATTCCACTTCGAGGTGGAATATCGTGGTATATGGGTTTATATAATATCATCCGCTATTATGCGGCGCATAGGGTCTCATTCGCTATATAATGCGGGAAATCAATCACTCCAAATATATATATATATATATATACACTACTATCATATATACTATCACATCCAAAAAATCAATCAATAATTTAATTTCTATCAATTTCAATTGAGTGAGAAGATCTCACCTTGCTTTTATTTTTATGCAATCCATTCCCATTGTGATTTTGACCTTACTGTACTATCGAACGAAACCCTCACCGAAGTCGCGGCGCTGCCATCACTGCTACGCCTTCCACACCATCGTTCAACTCGCGACCTTAAAAATCGATCGCGCGCCACCAAGCCAGCCGTCATGCCTTCATCGTCATCACTCAAGCACCATCGAACGATGCAAAACCCCCTCCAATTGACGCCGACCAACCTCAAGCTCGAAGACACCACCTCGACTTTCCGCCTCAGGCTTCCTCGCGACCCATCCTTGCTTGAATCTTCCAATAACGAGCCGTAGCCTGAAGTCTAGATTTATGTGAACGAACGCCTTCGCGAGCTCTCCACTCCAAGCGGCGCCTAGAACCTCATGACGACTTCCTCCCACTCGCACGATTTCTTTCTGCCATTTTTTTTCTCTCGAACCAATTTGGGAATGTGGATGGGGACGAATTAAATTCGTTTAGTTTGAATATTTCTCGGCCATCGTATTTATTTTTATTTATGAACGAATTGATTTGAATTTTGAGAACTGAAGAGCTCGGCCATTCTTATTTCTTTTTGAAGCTACCGTGTTTATTTCGAATGAGAAAGGATTTTCGTTTTCTTTTTAAATGAATTTGATTTACCAAAAGAAAGAGAAGAAACACGTGTGCAAACATAGAGGCATGAAGATGAACACGTGTTGAAAATCCTATACGTGTAAAATTGCTCTGAGAAAACATTATATCCAATATATATTATATATAAATTTAAATTCAATTTTAAATTGTCTAGAATTTGTAGCTCAAAATTTTGAACTCCCATCGAGGCATGCCGCTAGGCGTTTATAATGTTAAACCCCTATTCAGAACGCAATGGAAAAGGTTCCAAGGCCAAATTCGATCGTATGGAGAAGATAACTTTTTGGACCCAGCTATTAAATTAAATTCTCGATATAATTTCAGCATGTTTACTTATCGTACGGCCACACGACAGCTCCGAATGCTACGGAAATTGAAATCCGATAATAATACAATATTACGGATCCAATGGAACTGGTTTCATCGAATTTCGAGACTGTGCCTCGGAAGGCTATTTTTAAATATCGATTTAAGCGTTAAAACTCAAACTGAATAAAACCGTTTCAAATTTAACTTTTAAAAGTTTTATTATTTCCAGTATTATCAATATAAAATCTTCTAAGCCTTTACAATATTTTTAACAGGCATAAAACTAAAGATTCAATATTTTTCCCAATTTCAATAATTAAATCCAATAATTAAATTTTCCAAATCAACAGTGATATTTGAAATTCATATTAAAATTAACTATCAGATATTTAAAATCAATTAAATATTCTAATTTCAAATGTCCAAAATTTAGGGTCGTCAAATATATAATATATGAACATAAAACATTTATACATAGATAAATATATATATATATATATATAAAGAGAGAGAGAACAATTATTAAAAATTATTTATAATTCGAAATTAACTTAGTTTTGCAAAGATAATAATTTTAGTATTTTAATTTGTATATATTATGAATAAAATAATGTTTTCATCCACAAATAATTAACATAAAATAATATATTGATGAAGATTCAAATTTTACAATTTTCCAAAATCTAGGATCATAAAATAGAGCTTAGAAAAAATCCGAAGATTTTCCAAAGTTGAATATTATTATTTTTTAAATAAATACATTGATTTCGGCAATAATTATTTAATATAAAATAATATATTATTAAAAATTAGAAATTTAAAATTTTAGAAATTCTAGGATCATGTATGAAAGGGTACAAAAAATTTTGAAGAATTTTTTAATTAAATTATTATTTTTAATAAATCAAAAACAGGTTTTCTGAAATACTGTTAATTATTAAAAATAATAAAATTTAATAAAAAACTCCTAACATTTTTCTATAAATTTCTGAAATGATATAATATGTTTTTTAAATATAAAATTGAATTTTTAGTGTAATAATTATTTTATATATAATAAACAATTCCAAAATTCAATAAATGTTAATTTAAAAATATGAATATATGTATGATAATTAATTTTCGAATTTTTAAATTCATATTATATATAAAAAAGTGTAATAAATTTTTTAAATCATATATATATATATATCTTATATATGCATATATGCTATTATGAGAGAGAAATATACACTAATATATGTGTGTGTGTGTGAATTTATTAATAAATATATATAAAACAATTATTAATGACAAAAATTGATTTTGTATAGTAAACAACATTTTTCTATACATAAATCAAATAGTATAATAAACAAATTATGCACATAACCAAACTGATTTGTGACAACTACATCTACTTACAAAATCTCACCTAACTAAACATACAGTAGCAATATATTTAAACAGATATAAAATTGCTCATTATAGGATCATTGAATATAATTTAATTACTGTAATATGAATTAAAATTACCAATTTAATGAGGCCTTTGAATCCACGTTGAAGTAGTGACTTCCCTTCCTTTTACCGTTCTTGATTCTTCAGAATGCAAGTCCGGAATCACCGACCTCTACCGAATAGTATTATTTTAATTTGAAATATATTTAAGAATTTTGGATTGGATTGAGAGTTATATTTTAACCAGCAATGTAGAAGGTAATAGCGACCAATAAGGTTAGTCATTATTTTTAGAGATACATACATACATACATACAAATATATATACATATATGGTTGTATTAGAGAGAAACAAGGAAAACCTTTTTACCCATTCTCACTTGATCTCAACCCATTTTCTCCAAGCCAATTTCCTATGTTTTAGCTACTCCTATACCTTCCCAAAACCGAAATTTTGCAGCTCGAATGATGGGCCTTAAACCTATCTAAGCCCAAGCCAAAATACTATGCAATTAATCTAATTTAATCGCTTGTCGATATTGTATATCGATCGATATATTTATAATTGTTATAAATATATAACATTATTTATTTCTCAAATCATATTCAAATTTTATAATTAATATTTCATTAATATTAATTAATTTAATTAATTTATAACAATTATAAACTAATTAAATCGCTCGATCTTAAGAGAATTCATTATTTCGGTCGTGTAACTCTTGGGTGTAAATTTGGTCAGCGATTAACATTGAACTATTCTAATGTTAACGTTCACACATCACTTAGCAGGTGGTGTGATATTATGGCCAAATTTATCGCTTACTCATTTTCAGTAAAATCCAATTTTAGTTTAATAAGTGTTACCCGGTTGTGACATTTGTTTACACCAATTCTTTTCGTCAAAACTATATCACTTTGGACTTATGGAATTTGGTAATGGTCAAAATTCAAACCTCATCCACATTCAACTTTATAATCCAAATACAAATTCCTTAGTTCAATAATAATAATTATTATTAACCGAAATGCTCTGGCCAGAGACTTTGGCTTTGAGTTGACTGTGATACTAACCGCATATAACTGAAGAGACGAATCCTCTCTTGAATAGTGCTTCACTTCCAATACTTCCACTCGACCCAACTATAGTCACTCGATGGACGCCATGCCATGATTTGGCTATAATCAAAGCGGGGCTTTCATATTGAAGATCCATAGTATTCTCAAGTTGAGAGAACTGTGTAAATCAGTTACAGTGATATTTTCTGTTTGACTTTAGTTATATTAACCAAAAGAAATTATCGAGTGAGTCGTTCCATAGTTATCCAATAACTGTTAGTACGTAACCCCTAGGTGCCCCCAGCAGTCATGAGTAATACACTGCCCAATATTTGGAGAGTGTTACGTACTCCAGTCTCAACAGATACATCGATATCCAGTCTCGATGCATCATGACTAGGAACATCTAAAATGGTATATTTGTTTTGTTATGATAAGTTACTCACGGTTACAACACTTTGTAACTACTATCGCAAAATATATCATTTATGGATTTTTCTATTAAATATACTTTTAATTAAGTTAATTAATTAATATAATCACATTATATCAAGTATATAATAGGAAGAAAATACCTTTTATTTCGAACAAGATGGGTCAACGAGTTAGATATATGTAAAAAAATTACATAATTGCCCCTAAGGCATACCCCAAACTCTATCAATCTCCCACTTGCACTTGGGGTCAATTATGGAATCTAATTCCTACTTCTCCAATCAGTTTTCTCAAAACCAATTAGGTCAGTCCCTTAGTGAATGGGTATGCTATTATGTTTTAATTATCTACTTTGTCGATTAACTCTCTCCGACACTAATAAACTGCCTTTATCATGTGGAATGATTCGAAGTATGTCTTTCGACTTCTACTGAGATTTAAGTTCTATCATGACCAATTTCATGACATTGTTATCTTATAACAATATTATGGGATTCTCAACATTTGGAATCACCTTTGGATCAATTATAAATTTGTGCATTTATATCTATATACATTGGTTTATTGTAGCGCTATTCAAGTTAATGTTCTCAACATTTCGTTGAATCGACCACAATCACCTTTATTTTGAAACATTTTCAAATTAAAGATTTTAACTTGAATTTTATCATTGACATGTTATACTCAATATCACTTATAAAAGTTTGTGTCCAAACGTTCCATCATAACAAGTTCGTTGTTTCTATAAACAATTCTCTAGTATTACATAAATACATGAGAACACCTCAAACAATCATTTAGTGATATCAATTTGGATTTTATATTTTCTCCATGTATCAAATACATAAACAAAACACAATATCATACATAACATAACCTGTATGATAATTCATATTGCTAATGCATAAGGAATCCAACTTACATGTTCTCTTTTTAATAGGGTGCTCTTGTATATCATTTTGGGACAGTCCCTATATCTTTTATACTCACCATAAAAGACATCATTTACAATCCAAAATTGAGTATTAAAACAACTAAAGTTGATTTTAATACAAGCATATTGTTAAAATCAACAGCGTGTTGTTTACTTATAGTTTAGAAATATCAATGTACCTTTTAACGTTCTTTCTTATGAACACACGCTTCCTCTGCACTTTGATTGAAAATCAAACTATTTGATATTTCTATCAAAATACTTATTAAATCTTGATGCTTATAAAATGATACATCTGTATCATTACTTGGATCATATCCAAAGACTCACAAACCCAATATCGCTCCCATTGACTTTGAGGCATTTTTGGTTAATATGTGTAAACGGCTTACTCTAAATCATTATTTAGAATTTTATGTTTCAATACATAAGTACCAAACACTAAGTCTTATTGAGCGATAATTTTGTGAGTAAATCTGAATTAACTTGAGCATGTTGAATACCGAATCTGTTATGCTAATTTCAACAATTAAAATTAGTGATATTATTCTTATCAACATTGCTCATTTAATTCCAACCACATTAGTCTTTCCAATAAAGACACAATCTCGGCCGATGGATCATATCTCTTTGGTAACGACCACCAAAATCATATTTTGATAGCGTACTTGGAATTCTTCCAGATTTGCGCATCATACCATATAGAGTCAACAATCTTAATGGTTTAATTGAACAACCAAGGGTAATGTATATTTTCGACATTAATAAGAAACTCATAGCTTCTCTTCGATGTACGAGAATACTTATTAGATATTCTAATGCTATGTGTTCATTTAGGTTAGTTAATTTCACTTCATCTCACATAATCAGTTCTATCTATGGATCAGATCCAATTCCATTTAACTATCAAAAATTTCTCAAAGAAATTCCTTCACAATGAAGTTGATATATCATGAAACAACAATTGTTTCTTAGTGCAAATAGAATAGGGATTCATAAATGCTTTATGAATCTTTTTATTTATAAAACTGATTTTAGTTTAAAAAAATTATGTTCAAAACATAAATATGTCATTTGATGACAGACCTTTCCAAAAACTTTTTGGAGATTCATACAAGATCCCTCATGAACAATTATTACGTGCAATCTTTCGACTTGCACAACCTGCCAACTCCCTGGCCTAGGATATGTTGGGATTTCTTACAAACCCTTATCTTGTATGATTATGTAAACTGTTGTTTAGATGAAATAATATCAACCTTGTGTACTAATCTTAAGTACATGACCTTATAGAAAGAAACTACTCAACTTCACTCACAATTAATCGTAAATTTTCCAACAATGTCTAATTACTCCTTATTGATGCATCATTATGTATCACATGGAGGAGTGACTTTTAAGATTGAATCTATCTTCATTTTTAGGTACATTTGGAACACTTTCCAATATACTCACTTATTCGACCAAATCAAATCATTTTATTATATTGCATGTTATTTTATTTACTTTTCTTTTATATTCTATGATTTTATCATAAACTTACTACATGTGTATGTAATACACATGTTCATGTTGGTAATAAATCATCGATGAATATAACAAAGTATATGGAACCCTTTTGGTATTAATAAACTTGTGATTGCATACATCAATATGTATTAATTCAAAGAGTTCATCAACTCTTATGATGCTCCCACTGCATGGGTGCATAGCCATTAATTGTATGAGATATAAATAACCTGTATCATATGATTCATTATCATATAGTAAAATTATTTCTCAAAACTACGGCTTAGTCTATAATTCCAAAATAACTGTAAATAATAGTAGATACATATGTATTTTGTTGCATCACCTTTACTATGAAAACAAATTCCATAATATTGTTCTATTTCATAATGAATATTCATAATACTCATATT
The DNA here is from genome assembly GCA_030737815.1 of Allium fistulosum. NCBI lineage: Eukaryota > Viridiplantae > Streptophyta > Magnoliopsida > Asparagales > Amaryllidaceae > Allium > Allium fistulosum. The sequence continues at coordinate 290,858,697 of CM060905.1, forward strand.
GAAATATAGTTATATCTATTTTTCAGTCAATACCAAAAAATAAAAATTATTTCACAAATAATGTTCGGTACATTTTACGAAAACAATTTTTGTAATTTGATGCAATATTAGGTGCTATATGGCATGCTCCCACTATTTCTGCCATTACTATAATAGCGTACTAAATTTAGAGGTCCACCATTCACTTAATATTGTTAATATAGTTTACTTATTTCATATACTGCAACTAGTTTACAGTGGAGAGTTCTTTGATCAAATATCTTGAACTCAAAGAAATAAATGTTATAAAAAATAATTTTCTATATGAAAATACATTTCGGAATAGAAATCATATTTCATATTCCAATATTAAGTATTAGTTATTATTACAATTCTTGTTTCCAATGTTTCTCTATGAAGCAGAAGTGACTACTCATTCTCTTCATTCCATCTTTACCTTAAATTACATCTATTCTTATACATTCGTTATTCTTTCAAATGGTCAAACTATTCAAAAGAAAACCTTACTACAATATCATAACAAACCTTTTACAAAAGCGCATTCGATTATTCTAACATTTAAGACATCAAATATGTTGCACTTTTTGTAAACCGATCAAGATGACATTTCAACGATTGAATTCTTAGATGTATCTCGTAGTTTATGGTCTTGTGTTACATTAAAACAATATGAACCTTTTGAATCATTCAAGTTGAATACATGATCTTAAAATACTGTTTATTGGCTTACTTCGAATGAACTAACTTCATCAAAATATTGTACCCCACAATCTATGACTGTTCACCATATAACATTCATATGTGAAAGTACATGAATCAAATATCCATAGTCTTGAATTGCATTTAGAGTTCAAAAACTCATAAAATGCAATACACGGTCTAAACCAAAAAAACATATAAGTGACCAACTTACGAATGTATTAAGTAGTTGAAATTAGGCACTTGCATGGGTATAGAAACATTATATAACATGCAATTAGAATTATTAGTAAGTACATATTATATTTCTATTTGTCAACTTTCAATTCAGTTTGTTTATATATGTTAATTGACAAACGTTTTATTAATCATATTAAATGCACAAATTTATCATTGTAGATAATTATAACATTATATAGCATATGTACTTACAATATTAGAAAGGTTAAATGTTACCATTTCATTTTTCTAATAAGGCTCCCACTAGTCTTTTATGTTTCTCCAAATCCTAAAATGAAACATATAAGTCTTACAACTTCACTAGTGGGTGTTAGGACTCATTTGTTTTGGTATTCTGACCTTGAATTTGCTCAACAAATCATAACCCCACAAACAATGGATAACTCCTTATCGGTTGTATCACATACAACTCCTAACCCATTTTTCATTATTCTAGTCTCATTTCGACCTTGAGTTTGCTCAACAAATCGTAAGAGATTATTCACTCATACCTACCGTATCGTGATGGCCTAAGTATAGTATATGTACCTTGAGTTTGCTCAACAAATACATATAGTTATCTTACCTCATATGTTCAATATATTAATAATACTACGCATAACATCCCTAGCTTGAGTTTGCTCAACAACTAAGGAGTATGTAAGTAATTTATTAATATATATGTGGTAGAGAAAACATTATATTGAAGATTCATAATCTTCAATATATATATTGAGTGATATCGACTTATAGAATAATATATTTCTTATGAAATACCCCAGCGATTCAAGTGTTAGACACATCAGAAATCACGATATATGTACATTTACACATGTATTTATTTCTCAAGTCTATTTGGGTTTCTTTAATGTTTCACATTTAGTTTATACACATATCATATAAGTTTTATTGTTATATAACTTTTATATTTCATATTACTTATATGATAGTCTTATGTATAACATATCATTAATTAAATCTTATCTAATTAATTTTAATCAATTAACTCTTTAATTAATTTTAAATTAGTATCCCAATATAACTTTTATATTGGACATATCCACTATAACATTTATAGTGTATACTATAACTTTTATAGTGTAACATACATATATCATATATATGTGTATTTTATTTAATTAATTAACCTTTAATTAATTTATTCAATTAAACAATTTTTATTAAAATTTATTAATTTCAAATTTTATCTTGTATACGTATATGTATACTTATGTTATCTTAAACATTTTAAAATAACATAACACATATCAACATATATAATATATGCATTAACAAATTAACATATTTAATTAATTTATTTTTATTAATCTTGTTAATAAATTTGAAATTTGAAATTATTATATAAATATTTTCAAACATTTTGAAAACTTATGTAGTATTATAATTTTTATAATAAACATGTTTTATTTTAACTTTAACTATTAAATTTAAAATCTTTAACATTAATTTTCAAAACAATTCTGAAAATTAGCCCAAGGCCCAAATTAAGTTGGCCCTTTTCTGTAACAACCCGCATATTTGTCGATTTTATATTTAAATATTTTATTTAAATATAACATCGTTCGTCGGATTTTAGTCCGAAAAGCTACTTTTTGCATACGGTCAAATTAGGACTCGAGACCACCCCCATTGAGTTCAAAATGACGTTTGCGATCTTTTTGAGTATAAACTTCGATATGTTTGGAGATAGTGAAATTTTCAACACTTTTTCCCGCCTTTGACTTTGGTTTGGACTGCACCCCTTCAGTTCAGCCCAACCATCTTCTTCACTCTATCAAAACACTTCAAGCTTTGTCAAAAATGGTGGTGGGAAGTGGAAATTAAAACTCCAAACACAAATTCTCTTGCAAATCCGAGATTCAACATCAAATTCACGTGAAGACCATTGATTCAAGCTTGTTGGTGTTCTTGCTTTGCTCTCAAATCTCCATCTTCATCAAATTCCGTGAAAAGGTGAGATTTTTGATCTCACATCTTGCCTATATCTATCTTGGACTATTGGGAATGGTTCCCTATCATTTTAGCATCAGCATTTGCATTTGGTTTGGATTGGATTGATGAAAAACCCAAAATTCTAGTGTTTTTGGTGAAAAACTGCACTTAGGTCGTTTCTGCCTTCGCTAGGTCGTTCGCGAGATAAGCCTAAGTCGTAGGTCGTTCGTGTCGAAAAGCCACACGGAGCATAAGTCGTTCTGGCCATTTTTAGCTCGTTCGGAGTTAGGTCGCGCGTCCTTAAGTCGTAGGTCGTATTCGCCCTTAAGTCGTAGGTCGTTGCCGACCTATAATCTCCAGGAAAAATGTTAAGTCGTTCAGGAGCTAAAGGCATAAGTCGTTCAGGAGCTAAAGGTATAAGTCGTTCAGGAGTTAAAGGCCTTAAGTCGTAGGTCGTTTTGCAGTTAGCTCGCTCGCCCTGGCCTTAAGTCGTAGGTCGTCCTCGACCTAACTTCACTAGGTCGTTCCAACTTTAGCTCGTAGCTCGTATTTGAGCTTAAGTCGTTAAGTCGTTCAAGGCTTAGGTCGTTAAGTCGTTCAAGGCTCAAGTCGTAAGTCGCCTGCCTCCCTTAAGTCGTGAGTCGCAGCCTCCCTTAAGTCGTAAGTCGTTCGCGAGTTAGTACTTGGTCGTTTGGCCTGTTTTTCCCCTAGGTCGTTCGATCTGTTCTTCTGCTAAGTCGCGTGGCAGTCTCCACTTAGGTCGTATGACCTTATCCCTTAAGTCGTAAGTCGTTCGCGAGTTAGTACTTGGTCGTTTGGCCTGTTTTTCCCCTAGGTCGTTCGCGAGTTAGTACTTGGTCGTTTGACCGGTTTGGCTTCTCGAGACAGCTTGCCTTCACTAAGTCGTACCGTGACGGGGCGCTGCCCCGCACCCCGCCGTGGGCGCTGCCCCCTGGACCCCCGCGACCTGACCGGGCAGGTCGAACCCCGTATTACTCTGCGTAGGCAATCTCTTCTGAAAAACATTTATCAGAATTTATACTTTGATGTTTTTGGGATTGACTTCTTTGGACTTTGCTCCCGTCTTCGAACGTGTATTGATTTATTCTACAATCGTTTTATGACTTGTCACTTTAAAGATATATGAAGGTTTTCAATACTAATAGTAAATATCAAAACTCTTTCATCAAAGCCATTTCAACACTATTTTAAATATCTAAAGTTCGTTTTCTCAAACCGATTTTCAATCTACTAGTATATACAAGCCTTTACTTCACTCGAATGAGAAATCGACTTAAACGACTTAGTAAAACGAGTGGTATGAAACGCTTGCGTTCACTTCGTCGGTTAGCTCTTGGACTTGTTCGATTGAACCCTTTTCGTGACAATTTCCTAGTGAAGATTTACAGCTTGTTCGTAAATATTTAAGTTAAGCAAGTGGTTATGGGACATGAAGCTAAACTCATATATTTACTAGCTTGGTGTGATTGACACTTCTCGCTGATCATGATGATCATCTTATGATTTAGACTAGCAATTGTGCGATGTCTCTTTGTTTGCAAGGTAAGACTAGACCGCAGTAGTGTGATTCCGACTCACACACATCTCTTTGTCCGCAAGGTTAGTCTAGGCCGCAGTAGTGTGATTCCGACTCACACATATCTTTTGTTTGCGAAGTTAGGCTAGACACCACTTGTGTGATTCCATTCACACATACCTTTTTGCTTTTTGGTTAGCCTAGGCCTCAATCAGTGTGATTCCGACTCACACATATGGGGTAGCTCCCCATGGTCTTCGGACCGTCATGTGATAGGCCTCTTTCTCTTTTTATGATTTCTGGATTTCTTGTTTGATTTCTGGATTTTTATGTCATTGACTTGTTATGAGTACAAGTTTAGGGTATGATGCCCTCTTTGGATCTTTGAGAAGATTCTCGTGATATTGATCATTTCTCATCGGTTGATCTCCTGTTGATCATCATTTTCATACTTATAGTAGTATGTCAGTATGGATATTCTATGTTTATGCCATGTCTTTTATTATATATCATGTCATCTGATATTTATAGTTAGATTGATCCGTTTATTATTTTCTTAAATAATACTCGGGTCAGACCGAGATGTTACAGGTGCTTCTGCTTGACTTCCTTCCGGGATTTGCTACTCTGACTTTTGGCTGACTATTTAGTTTAGCAGTTTTTGTTGTATACACTTGAGATATGGACTCATAGTTGTATTCTTTTTGTATAGCACACGTTGCTATTCTTTTGTATTATTGTGGAACTTTTTGACCACTACTCTGATGAACACTTTCATGTGTTAGTTATATATATTCATATCTTCTTCCGCCTTTGTGATATGGATGTCTGTGACTGCTTTGTGTTATGTTTATTTCTATGTTTGTTTCCGAAGATTATTTTATAGCCACCGTGTGATAACCAATTACATGGATGGTCGCTCCTCAACAGCCTTATTCTCCGTGCTAGTTGACAGCACTACATCGTAGTGTCCTTGGCTAGCGTGGGTATTGAGGTGGGGCGTCACATTTTCTATTAGGAGCAACCTTTGGGCTCACTTCACCTTTCGGGCTAGGCCGGTAACCAGATAGGACAGGGTACTTGATTACCCAATTTCAATCCAAGACATTACCTTTCTAGACACCGTACTAAGTGGGCAAGCTTAATTAGTTACTCCTAAAATGACTAATTTAGACCGCATGGGCTATTGGGCTCTAATACCATTGTTGGAACTGGACCAGCCCACAGCGGAAGTTATGGTTGAATTTTAACATTTTTACCCTATTGGATCTTTATTGTGCCTATGAAATCTAACTGAATTAGAACATTTCTAAATTTCATTTAAATAAAATTATTTATTTTATTTAAATTCAAATATATTAAGATATGAAATTAATTTTATTTGATTTAGTTTATACATAAATATATCATATACATATATACGTGTGAGTGCATGTGTAACATAATAATCCATGAAAATTATAATATGCCCATATGTAGATGTTGGGATTTACATCGCAACAGACATATTAGCTCATTTTGTATGTCATGTAGTTGTCCAAATATGTGCATGTATATGTGTTACAAAACACACACACATGTATGTATAAATATATTATATATAATATATGAACATAAAACATTTATATATAGATAAATATATATATTGAAAGAGAGAGAACAATTATTAAAAATTATTTATAATTCAAAATTAACTTAGTTTTGCAAACATAATAATTTTAGTATTTTAATTTGTATATATTACGAATAAAATAATGGTTTTATCCATAAATAATTAACATAAAATAATCTATTGATGAAAGTTCAAATTTTACAATTTTTGAAAATCTAGGATCATAAAATAGAGCTTAGAAAAATCTGGAGATTTTTCAAAGTTGAAATATTTTTTTTTTAAAACAAATACATTGATTTCGGAAATAATTATTTAATATAAAATAATATATTATTAAAAATTCAAAATTTAAATATTAGAAATTCTAGGATCACGAATGAAAGGTTATGAAAAATTTTGAAGAATTTTTTAATTAAATTATTATTTTTAATAAAACATAAACAGTTTTACCAAAATAATATTAATTGTTAAAAATAATAATATTTATTAAAAAATTCCTAATTTTTTTCTATATGTTTCTAAAATGATAAAATATTTTAAAAAAAATATAAATATGTAATAATTATTTTATATATAATAAGCAATTCAAAAATTCAATAAATGTTAATTTAAAAATATGAATATATGTATGATAATTAATTTTCGAATTTGTAAATTTATATTATATATAAATAAGTGTAATAAATTTTTTAAATCATATATATCTCTTATATATGCATATATTCTATTATGAGAGAGAAATATACACTAATATATATATATATATATAAGTTTATTAATAAATATATATATAAAACAATTATTAATGAAAAAAATTGATTTTGTATAGTAAACAACATTTGTCTATACATAAATCAAATAGTAATAAACAAATTATGCATATACCCAAACTGATTTGTGACAACTACATCTACTTACAAAATCCCACCTAACTTAACATATAGTAGCAATATATTTAAACAGATATGAAATTGCTCATTAGGATCATAGAATATAATTTAATTACTGTAATATGAATTAAAATTACCAATTTAATGACGCCTTTGAATCCATGTTGAAGCAACGACTTCCTTCCTTTTACTGTTCTTGATTCGTCAAATTACAAGTCCGGAATCACCAACCTCTAACTATCGAATAGTATTATTTTAATTTGAAATATATTTGAGAATTTTGGAGTGGATTGAGAGCTATGTTTTAAAGGTAATAGTGGCCAAAATGGTACGTCGTTATTTTTAGATATATATTTATATATATTTATTTTTTTGGAAATGATATATATATATATATATATGGTTGTATTAGAGAGAAACGAGGAAACCTTTTTACCCAATCTCACTTGATCTCAACCCATTTTCTCCAAGCCAATGCCCTATGTTTTAGCCACCCCTAGACCTTCCCAAAACCGAAATTTTGCAGCCCTAATGATGGGACTTAAACCTATCTAAGCCCAAGCCACAATACTATGCAATTAAATCTAATTGAATCACTTGTCGATATTTTATATCGATCAATATATTTATAATTGTTATAAGTATATATAACATTATTTTTTTCTCAAATCATATTCAAATTTATAATTAATATTTCATAAATATTAATTAATTTAATTAATTTATAACAATTATAAACTAATTAAATCGTTCGGTCTTAAGGGAATTCATCATTTCGGCTGTGTAACTCTTGGGTGTTCTAATGTTAATGTTCACACGTCACTTAGCAGGTGGTGTGACATTATGGCCAAATTTATCGCTTATTCATTATCTGTAAAATCAAATTTTAGTTTAATAAGCGTTACTCGGTTGTGACATTTGTTTACACCAATTCTCTTCGTCAAAACTATATCACTTTGGACTTATGGAATTTGGTAATGGTCAAAATTCCAACCTCATCCACATTCAACTTTATAGTCCAAATACAAAGGCTTTGGTTCAATAATAACAATTATTATTAACCGAAATGCTCGGACCAGAGACTTTGAGTTGACTTGAGTTAACTGTGATACTAACTACATATAATTGAGGAGACGAATCCTCTCTTGAATAGTGCTTTACTTCCAATACTTCCACTCGACCCACCTATAGTCACTCGATGGACGCAATGCCATGATTTGGCTATAATCAAAGTGGAGCTTTCATATTGAAGATCCACAGTATTCTCAAGTCGAGAGAACTGTGTAAATCAGTCACATCGATATTTTCTGTTTGACCTTAGTTATATTAACCAAAAGAAAACTATCGAGTGAGTCGTTCCATAGTTATCCAATAACTATTAGTACGTAATCCCAATGTGCCCCCAGCAGTTATGAGTAATACACTGCCTAACATATGGAGAGCGTTACGTACTCCAGTCTCAACGGAGACATCGTTATCCAGTCTCGATGCATCTTGACTATGAACATTTAAAATGGTATATTTGTTTCGTTGTAATAAATTACTCACGGTTACAACACTTTGTAACTACTATCACAAAATATACCATTTATGGATTTTTCTATTAAATTTACTTTTAATTAAGTTTTAATTAATATAATCACATTATATCAAGTATATAATAGGAAGAAAATACCTTTTATTTCGAACAAGATTGGTCGACGAGTTAAATATATGTAACAAATTACATAATTGCCCCTAGGGCATATCCCTAACTCTATAAATGAAGACTTCATTAGATGGTGAAAACTGAATTGGTAAGAAGAATAGCTAGAGAAGGACCCCTAGATCAAGGTCTGCAGGATGAGAACAGAAATCCACTCACTCTTAATATCCAAAATGCAAGGAATCCTCCCGATTTAAAGCTTCCGACGCTGGAGATGTATGACGAAAAGACAAACCCGACAATTCACCTAATGAGATACATCCGACACATAGAGGTGTTGGGCGCTTCTGAGGAGGTAATAGGGTAGTGTTTCTCATTGTACTTAATAGATTTGGTGGCGATGTGGTTCAGACGGCTGGGGAATGGGTCCATAAGAAATGAACCGACCTAATAAGCAGGTTCTTAAGATAGTTCAAGGTTCACATCTCACGACCTAAGAATGTACTAACGCTATCAAGCATTAAACAAAGGCCCAGAGAGACCTTGAGAAGCTATTTGACAAGATTCAATGTTGTAGAAACTGAAGTGGACAAGCCAGATCCATCATTAATCCTAATGGCGGTAGTATTTGGAGTTGCGATTAAGACCGACTTCAAAAGTGCACCGGAAAGGGATTCACTATGGACCTTATGGAATTATACTATGAAGCTGAGAGATATTTGCGACAGGACGACGCTAAAGCTGAGGATGAGGAGGAGGATGCTGAAGTCAATGTTGTGGATGACAAAGGACCGTCCGGAGTGGGTAACAGGAAAGCCAAAGGAAAAAGAAGAACCGACGACAAGTTTCGAGGACACGAAACGATAAAGGAGTTAGCCAAGTTTAACTTCCTACACTGATTTAACTGAGACCCTGGAGAGGATATATCTTGACACTAAGGGCAAATCCACTACCTGAAGCCACCAGGAAGAGAACCTACCTATCAGGAGAAAAGATCTGCAAAGTTTTGCATCTTTCGCGAACTAGATGGACATGAAACGAACGAGTGCCGCGACCTTCATAATAAATCGAGGAACTGGTTTGAAGCAACCGGCTACAATAGTACGTGAGAAAAAAAATTGCAAAGATGCGGTTGGAGCAACCACCACCTTCAGCAAACGCATCAAGAAGCAACCAGGGATCTAGTCCGAGGCTTGAAATCCCATGGTCGGGATGAACGGGAGTCGAATCCAATTCCTGCACTCTGCATTTTCATTTCTTTTCTTATATTTTTCTTTTTTTATTTAGCAGTAAAGACAATAATAATCTCGGGCCGCTTACACGTGTATGGGATCTCGAACGGCCCTTATCCACACTCTGAGTCGGATGCCTGAGATGACTATTTAGGACAATAATAATCTCAGACCGCTTAGACATGTGCAAAACCTAGATTGGTCCCTTGTCACGCTTTGAGTCGTGTATAAAAACTAGATTTCTCCCTTGTCACACTCTGAGTTGGATGTCTGAGATGAACACTTAGGATTTATAATTGTTTGCTTTGATTTGACTTGAATATTTGAATTTTGAAATTCCAACAGAAAGTGAAGACTGATACTGATCGCCTTAGAGTCCAACTAGAGAGACGGGACCGAAGTGCAAGAAGTTAGTCCCCTCATCGGAGAGTGAGCGGATGGGCTTACTTGGTCGTTGAGTTCCTTTGTCGAAGAGCGAACGGACTCAACAAGGATAACTTAAACAATAAACGATCCGGAGAGATCGCCCTCATAAATTAAACACTAAACGAACCAGAGAGATCATCCTCATAAATTAAATCCTAAATGATCCGGAGAGATCATCCTCTCAACTCAAACAACGATCCAGAGAAATCGCGCATTAAACTTAACAATAAACAATCCAAAGAGATTGTGCATTAACTTGAATATAAAACGATCCGGAGAGATCAAACCTTAGAAGGGAAACAAATTTGATTTCGCTAAAAGGATTTGAATGCCTTATAATTAGAATAAAATAGTTAAATCCTGGATAAACACATGATGACTTTGATATATGTTGTAATAACTTCGAATGTAATCGGATATGTGATGTAACAAGAGATATGTAATGTAATAACTTCGAATGAAATCAGAATGATTGTGATGTATAGATAACATTTAGTTAGAGTCTAAAGTCTTAGGTTGTAACAGGTTTGGAATAATTCGAGATTGACAAAAGAATTCCAAGGAACTAGATGATGCACCAAGGTTGAAGTAGCTGGAGAGCTCAACCATTGAAGACTGATTACTGAAACTTGTTCTTGAGGAAAGCACTCCTTACATTCGAAAGGCGTACTTTGTGGGGCAAGTGTTAACCTGCTTTTTGGCATAGCAGATTCCAACTGGACTTAGAAGGTCAAAGCAAAGGCATAATGATTCACAGACTTGGAAACATCCTGAGAATGACTAGAGAATTAAGCTTAGGAAGTTTGGTTAAAAATTGGCTTAGTCCTTAACTCACCCCCGAGTTAAGGCCTTAAGTCAACCCCTTAAGTTAAGGACTTCGACGAGTTAAGGATTTTGACGAGTTAAGAATATTAGGTTGGTACCGAGTTAAGGATTTTAGTTGGTACCGAATTAACACTAAAGCATCTTCAACTGGACATAGAAGATTGAGCAGAGGAAAAACGACTTGAAATTTAACATGTACACTTAGTAAGAAACATGGAAGGACTTAGAAATTTTTTGGAGTGGTTTGGCCCCAACAATTAAACTCAACCCCAAGTTAAGGCCTTAACTCCACCTCGAGTTAAGGACCTTAACTCATCCCGAGTTAAGGAGAATATTAAGACGGAATTGGAATGACTTGAAATTTGGCAAGAGCATTTAGAGAAGGAAAAATAAGGGCTTGAGAAGGTTTCACCATGATTGGGCCAAGCACCTAAACTCAACCCCGAGTTAAGGACCTTAACTCGACACGAGTTTAGGATTTAACTCAAGTCGGCCTGGGTCTTCTGGCATGACTTTGCCCTATCATCTGGACTACATTATTATTAGGCCTCGAACTCTATGCTGCCCAATTCCTCTATAAAGACCAATCCATCTGCTACTAGAAAAGGATCTTCTCTCTGTTGGATTTCCATTAACACTCTTAGACTAGGAGCTTCCATTACCCTTTATTCACTTTTATTCTCTACAACATACTCTCTTAATACCATTGTAAACCCGAGGTCCACTATATTGTGGTTTGATCTGAGATAACTAGTTGTAATCAAGAGAGAACAATTAACAAAAAGATTGAAGTGGACGTAGGTTGGAGATTATGCCGAACCACTATAAAAATCTTCTTTTACTACTTTTGCTTTTATTTAAATCGAACTAGTGCTTTCATCTGATATATGGATGTTGATCTGTTTTTTGGGTTAACACTGACTCAATAGAAGAATTTTGTTTGAGGAGATTTACAAAAGGTGATTTAAATGATGCCAGTGTAGATGGTGATGATGAGCACTCAATGACTGATGGGATAAATGATTTTTCAATTAAAGATTTGGTTCTTTTGTGTCATAAATTAACTAAAACGGTTGATGATTTGAATTGGAAAATAACAAGATGAAAACTGAAATTCCAAACTGCATCAGAAAAATGAAAAATTGGAAAAGGAGTTTCATTAAGAAAATTAAAAATATTTGATTGGAAAAGGTTTGAACAACGAAAAAGAACTTGTTCGCTTCTATGAAAAAATTTAAAAAGCATAAAGCGAAAATTCTGATTTTATAGGAAAACAAAATGAGTTGATTTTCTGTTATCCATAAAATATTCTCAGGAATGGAAGTATGAAAGAAGGATCACAAGAGCATGGGGAAAGAACAAAAAGCATCAAGATGGTCTGGTTAATCATACCTTCCGACAAGGAGCTTTCGACGAAGCATTCATCGAAGGCTATCTTTCAAAGTCCATATGCAGGATGATACTCCAAAAATCCAACATTCGACTAATTTGAATGGTCTTTCAACAAAGACAAAGGAGAAGAAACTCAAACCAAACCTTTCGAAGGAGTCGAAGGGGTGTGGTCATCAGAGTTTAACAGCCTCAAACCTTTCAAAGGGGTCGGAAGGTTCCATCTCACAGCATCCATGAAGTTCCTACCTTTCGAAGAAGATGAGGAAGTCAAAGCAAGTGTTAGCAACCCCATGGTAACCTTTTCGAAAGCATGGCAAGCCTTTCGAACCGGTTAAGACTCATCAGGATGCCTTTCGACAAAGTCGAAAGGTTCTATGAAGAAGGCAATACTTAGAAGTCAATAGAGAACGAAAGACAACCTTTCGACAACATTGGAGGGAAGCACAACTCTCGACAACAATCAAGCGAAGAGCAACCTTTCGACAAGGTCGAAGGGTTCACAACAACCAAGTGAAGAGCAACATTCCGACAAGGTCGAAGGGTTCACAACAAAATATAGAAGGCAAACCCTTCGAAAAAGTCGAAAGGTTCATGAATGCATAAAGAAAAGTAGACCTTTCGACAATGTCGAATGATCCATAATGGCATATGAGGAGCAAACCTTTCGATAAAGTCGAAAGGTTCACAGCTGCATATAAAAGGGAAACCTTCTGTCCTAGTCGAAAGCATGGAGTAAAAAGAAGGCCGCCTGCATCTATAAATAAGACCCAAGGGGTCATGTTTTTTGGAAGGCTGATTTCTCTCATTCTAATCTTTTATCTTCTTAATCAAAGCATTGTAACCCTAATTGGGTGTTGATTTGGGAAATTTAATAAAATGAATTTTCTCTTGGATAAAGAAGGAAGTCTTAAGCTTTGTTAACTACTTTTATGTTTACTTAAATCTTTGATGGATTAACTCCTATTTTCAGGTTCAACCCCATCGAAAGGTTCTTGTCGACAAGGTCGACAACACTCCTATACAGATAACTACTGCAACCCTTCGAAGCCTTCAATTCAACAACCTAAACCCTTCGACAAGGTTGACAACTCAATTGGCTCAGCGTTCACTAAAACCTTCCGAAACTATTGACTCTACTGTTTAAACCTTTTGAAAAGGTTGGAATCAACTCAATATAAGTGATCAAACCATTCGATAAGGTCGAAAGCCACTACCTACTCACCAAAGTAATTGATTTCCTACCATAATTCAAGGAACGCTGTCTCCCTAACCTTTCGACAAGATTGAAACCCACCTTTTGAGAACTCAATTCAGGAAAACTTAACCTAATCAAAAAGAAGGCCTTTGCGGAAGACTTCAAGCAAGCTCAACAAAGCCGGAAGGTCACTTAGCCCAAGTTCTAAACCTTTCGACGATGATGAAAGGTCTGATACCGGGTTTATCAACTAATAAGGTTAAATTGAAAGGCAATCTTAAAAGGAATCACACCTTTTGTTCTCCAAAGAAGAAATCCATCCTTCTTAACATGTTTTTGGGGGTGTTGACAAGAAATCTTTTTAACATTTTTGGCGCTAGAAGGAGGGCTCGAACCTCCGACCTCCGATAACTTTCATCCCCCATCAATTTCATAAAAGAGTATTCAGAAAGAGCTTCAACCCGGGAATCCATAAAGATTATGGAGGGAGAGTATGAAGTGCAACCCCCGAATGAGATAAAAGACCAAGGGTTAGACTGAGATAGTCGAGTAAATATATCACTTGAGTATTCGAATATCTTTGTCCAAGAAGACAACAGGGGTAGTCACAGAAATGAGACCAATCAAGATGACAGCCGACACCACATAATGGTAAATGCACTTAGAGAAAAAGAAATTTATGATCCTGAAGAATATTTTATCCTGCAAAAGGCCTCCTTTTTCGAAGAAATAATGGCAACAAATCTTCCCCTATACATCCAAATTCCTTCACTAAAATATGATGGAACAACTGATCTAGATGATCATCTTATCATTTTTGAAAATTGGATGAACTTATACAATGCTCCAGGGGTAGTTCGCTGTAAACTTTTTCCTATCACCTTTCAAGGAGCAGCAATCGAGTGGTATAGGAGTTACCGAATGGAAACTATCTATTCTAGGGAACAATTTACTTGCGACTTCGTGGCTCAATTTTCTATATTCAGAGATACAACTATGGACTTTAGTTTACTAGCAACCATCAGACAAAAACTAGGGGAACTTCTTGGTGAATATTTGAACAGATTCAGCACAGAAGCATTAAGAGCAGAAAGTACAACTGATAGAGAAAAGCTCATGGTAGTTCGGTCAGGATTGATCGAACAAACATCTTTCTAGAAGGACCTTTATATAAATGGATACAGAGACCTACAATATTTCTTTCTCCAAGCTGAGAAATTCATTCCAGGGGACAAGATGCAGCATGCTAGGAAAGAATTCGATCGAGAATCCAAGGAAGAGAAATCTGATCTCAAGCGCTTTGACAAGAGACCAAGGGAAAGTGAAAACCCGAAGGGAAGTCGGAAAAAGAGTTCTAAAATAAATTATGCAGTCCTGAACAAATCCCTCTCCTACATATTCGCTAAGATGAAAAGAAATGAGAACTTTACCGCACCTCAAAAAGTTCAGAGTTCCCCAGAGCCAAATAAAGGAGGAAGTTACTGCGAGTATTAAAGTAAATGAGCATGAAACTGATGAATACCGTGTCTTATCAGAAAAAATTCAAGGCATGATCAGGTCAGGATTTTTACAGGAGTTCGTCAAAGAAGATTGAAAGATATTTTATTCAAACTAAGAGGAAAGCAATTCAGCGACTCCAAAATGTAGATTCCTATCAAATCTTGAGGACTCACGACATCAATTCAACTATGAACTCTCTCACTTTCTTTTCATGGCTCTTTAACTTGATTTGTGTTTCCATTTATACTTGAATTTGTATTATGTATTGATCAGGAACTGACTAAAAATTTGAGTGCTATTACAGGTGAACAAAATCAAACTGAAGCACTCAAGGAACTCTGAGAGCACAACAAACACCAAAATACTTAAGGAGTACAACTCAGATGCCTGCCACGAGATAATTATCAACATTTCAGTTAACATAACACCAAGGCATCCCTACAAGAAATGTTGAATCACTGCCAAACTCAATACCAATTTAGGAGAACATCCATATATACCAAATCTATTTTTAGCAAATGATTTCAAAAGGAAATTTCTCAAATTATATCCTTTTAAGAAAACTATTTTCAATCACCACATGGCCTGGGGGGAAACAAATACTTATTTACCCTAAAGGCAGATTTATGAAACTAATTTGAGATATTATATAGCATTAATAAGTGCACACAAAAAGACTGCAAACTAAGCAATTTCAATATTTCAAAGTTTACCAAAATTATGGGTGAAGGAAAGCCTATTCATACTTTATCAAGAAAGATTTTGAAAGCACAAAAAGTTTATTGGAACTCAAACTAGAGAACCCTATTCTCGACTAAAAGGCTATTGGTTCATGAATCATGACCTCCTAGTCTCCTATTTGAGATTTGTGTCTCCATTATGAGAACAACAAGAAATTTCTTGCAAAATACTACATTGAGAAAAAAACTCTTTCATAAAAAGGGATTCACGAGTCCAAACTATTTTTCAAAAGGAACTCTTCAATATGATAGAAGGGTTAAATTACAAAATTCTTTCTCTCAAAGGAGACTCCATTTCAATTGGCCAAAAATTATTTTCATATAAAAATACTCAAGCCTACGATGTTATTCCATAGCACCTCTTAGAGGGAGGGACATAAGCCCACGACGCTATTCCGTGGCACCTCTTAGAGGGAGGGACATAAGCCTACGATGCTATTCTATAACATCTCCTAGAGGGAGAGATAGAACCCCTAACATCAAAACCACCTCTTAGGGGATGGGTCAGGGTAGGACCCATCAGCGGCCTTCTTGAGGAAGGTCAGCTAAGTATATATCCCTTTGATACAAGGGAAGCCCAAAGAGAAGCTCATCAAACAATGGACTAAGATGTCCAAGCCCAGAGAGTGGCTCATCAAACAATGGATTAAGATGTCCAAGCCTAGAGAGTAGCTCATCAAAGAGTGGACTAAGACTTCCAAGCCCAGTGGGGGCTCCAAACAGAAGAATAAAGACAAAGATGTCTACAACTCAAGGCAAAAGTTAAAACCGAAGAGAACAAACGGTTAAAGAAGGAAATCCATCTATCAACTGGGACAAAGTTGAAATCCTAAGAGGAATACATACAGAGGCAATAGGAAAAAGATGTCCATACTATAATCGAGACTATACAAAGAGACTGGAATTATATAAAAAAGACAAGATGTGAATTAGCGAATCCTAAAACATCTATTGCCAGATCAAAGGACTAAGGAATCTACGTCCTTAGAGATGACATGAGACAAGGAAAGGGATAAAAGAGATCCTAACATGTAATTAAGGCCAAAATATATACAAAAGCCAAAAGAATGGAATAGATAGAAAAAGTATTACTAATGGTAGAAGGAATTGCACTCAAAGAATAGATTGAGAAAACTACAATTGAGTCCCCAAAAATAGAGTGATCCCATAGAACAAGAGAAACTCCATGTGTGTATGAGGAACCAATATTCCAATTAATTATAAGGCTTTGCGGATGTAATCCAATTCCAATATATAAACAACTTTACTAATCCATAGGTCTAGGAGAGTGTTGTTTGGCCAGATAGATTTCTAATCTAATATTGAATGAATTTATAATAATCTATTTGTCAGTTTGGATCCTGACAAGATTTTGGTTGGATTCTTGATCTTATGATCTTTCAATTCCTTCTCGTGAAGATTTCATTTTTGATGATTTATTGATTTCATTGATACATGACGATTTATTGATTTCATTGGAGAATTTCTATAAAGGCTTCATATTGAATTCCTTGTTCCAAGGTTTCCCAATTCCTTTGTTAACTTTCAAGATAATTTATAACTTTTGTGCACATGAATTTTCATGATAATTTCCCATCAATCGTTTGTTTTATGAATTATTAGTTTCTTAACTCTTTTGTGAAGTTTTCATGTTAATTTATGAATCTCCCGTTGATTTTTGCGATGATTTTCTGGTTTTGTTGTCATGATTTCATTATTAAATTATTATGGTGATGTCTTGCTGAATTGTTGGTTTAATGAATTTTCAATTTTCCCATTAACTTCTATGATGATTCATGAATCTTACATGTTACATTTCCCCATTGAATTTTCATGATAATTTCTTATTTGATCACTTGTTACATGAGTTTTAAATTTCTTGGTTTCCTTTATTGAATTTGCATGATAATTTATGGATTTGTTGTTGATTTTTTGATTTTGAATGAGAATGGACAGGTTTCGAATCACATTTTTAGGATTCTTGAATTTTTGAGCCCCCTTTTTACGACCCTTCCCCGATTCAATTAAATTTAAGTTTGCTTATTGGTTCTTGTGATGATTGATGAATTTCACATTCTTGATTTTCCTATTTGAATTTTGAATGATCTTTCATCGGGTTTTTGAATTGATGAATTCTAAAATTTCTTGGTGATTTCCATGATGATTTATGAATTTCTGATTTCCTTATTGGATGTTTGATAATCCCTTGTGAGATTTTTGATTTAGAGAGTTCCAAAATTTCCTTGTGGATCTTTACGATGATTGGTGAATTTTATATGCTCCTCAATGGGTCAGAAGTGACCTCTTATTGGGTTTTTGATATGATGAATTTCAAATTTCTTTGCTGGTTTTTATGATTGTTCATGAATTTTGATGGTTTCCTGCTGGTTTTCTGATTTAATGAGCTTTACAATTCCATGTGAATTTTGATGAAAATTTATGATTTTTCATATTCCTAATTACCTTATTGGATCTTTGGATCCCTGAGTTTGAGAATCCTGAATTTCCTTATCCATTTGCATGATGATGTGTGAATTTCATATTCCTGATTTCCAAATTGAGTTTTTTGATGGGCACTTATTGAATTTCTGGTTTAGCGAGTTCTAAAAATTTCCTTGTGAATTTCATTGATAATTTATGAACTTAATGTGCATGATTTCCTCATTGAATTTTGGATGATCTCTTGTTGGATTCTGAATTTATTAGATTTTAGACCTCCTTGTGAATTTTGTTGATAATTCATGAATTTCATATTTTTAATTAAGACCCCTATTGGACTCCCAACTTTGAAGAACTTTATATTTTATTTTTTGAGTTTTATGGTGGTTTGTGAATTTTCCATCAAATCTAAAATTCTGTTCCAATAAAAGATATTCAGATCACAAAATAAAATTAATACCAGATTACTTACTACTTTCTCACTAAGTAAAAACTATTAACCAATAGTGCTAAGAGAAGTTTGACTCCAGGAAAGAACACCTGGAGAATATAGCTGACATTTTCCTAAGCATCATCTAATTGAATCATTATCTGCAAATAAGGTGACATTGTTCCACATTCTTAAGGGAGTTTAATTATGGCCATTACAGAGCAACTTATATGAAAATATTACCTTAATGACATCTTGAATATTAGCTTCATAAATTTAAGATTACTAATTATGGTCTCATAACAAAGTTACAACCTTAATAGAAGTTATTATCTATTTTGCAGGAAGCAAAGAAGGAAGTCCATTGGAGTTTTGTCCTAAAGAATAAAAGCTTCTTCCATATAAGGGGGGACTAAATGTTATCCATTAAATATTCTCAGGAATGAAAGTATGAAAGAAGGATCACAAGGCATGGGGAAAGATAAGAAAGCATCAAGATGGTTTGGTTAATCATACCTTTCGACAAGGAGCTTTCGACGAAGTCGAAGGCTATCTTTCAAAGTCCATATGCAGGATGATACTCCAAAAATCCACCTTTCGACTAAGTCGAAAGGTCTTTCAACAAAGACAAAGGAGAAGAAACTCAAACCAAACCTTTCGAGGGAGTCGAAGGGATGCAGTCATCAGAGTTTAACAGCTTCAAACCTTTCGAAGGGGTCGGAAGGTTCCATCTCACAGCATCCATGAAGTTCCTACCTTTCAAAGAAGATGAGGAAGTCAAAGCAAGTGTTAGCAACCCCATGGTAACCTTTTCAAAAGCATGGCAAGCCTTTCGAACCGATTAAGACTCATCAGGATACCTTTCGACAAAGTCGAAAGGTTCTATGAAGAAGGCAACACTCAGAAGTCAACAGAGAATGAAAGACAACCTTTCGACAACATTGGAGGGAAGCACAGCTCTCGACCACAATCAAGCGAAGAGAAACCTTCCGACAAGGTCGAAGGGTTCACAACAACCAAGTGAAGAGCAACCTTCTGACAAGGTCGAAGGGTTCACCACAAAATATAGAAGGCAAACCCTTTGACAAAGTTTAAAGGTTCATGAATGCATAAAGAAAAGCAGACCTTTCCACAAATGTCGAAAGGTTCATAATGGCGTATGAGGAGCAAACCTTTCGACAAAGTCGAAAGGTTCATAGCTGCATATAAAATGGAAACCTTCCGTCCCAGTCGAAAGCATGGAGTCAAAAGGGGGCGTCTGCATCAATAAATAAGACCCAAGGGGTCATGTTTTTTGGGAAGTCGATTTCTCTCATTCTAATCTTTTATCTTCTTAATCAAAGCATTATAATCCTATTGGGTGTTGATTTGGGAAATTTAAAAAAATGAAGTTTCTTTTGGATAAAGAGGGAAGTCTTAAGATTTGTTAACTACTTTTCTGTTTATTTAAATCTTTGCTGGACTAACTCCTATTTTTAGGTTTAACCCCATCGAAAGATTCTTGTCGACAAGGTCGACAACACTTCGGTACAAATAACTACTACAACCCTTCGAAGCTTTCAACTCAACAACCTGAACCCTTCGACAAGGTTGACAACTCAATTAGCTTAGCATTCACTAAAACTTTCCAAAACTATTGGCTCTACTGTTTAAACCTTTCGGCAAGGTTGGAATCTACTCGATATAAATGATCAAACCTTCCGACAAGGTCGAAAGCCACTACCTACTCACCAAAGTAATTGATTTCCTGCCCTAATTCAAGGAAGGCTGTCTCCCTAACCTTTCGACAAGATTGAAACCTACCACTTGAGAACTCAATTCAGGAAAACTTAACCTAATCAAAAATAAAGCCTTTGCGGAAAACTTCAAGCAAGCTCAACAAAGTTGGAAGGTCACTTAGCTCAAGTTCAACCTTTCGACGACGACGAAAATTCTGATACCGGGTTTATCAACTAATAAGGTTAAATTGAAAGCCAATCTTAAAAGGAATCACGCCCTTTGTTCTCCAAAGAAGAAATCCATCCTTCTTAACATGTTTTTGGGGTGTTGATAAGAAATCTTGTTAACATTTGCAAAACAACATTTTATATAAAGAGTTGAAAATTTTTAAGATGTTTGAAAATTCCAAATGTAAAAATTGTGAACCTTTTGAAAAATAAAATTTTGGGAAAGCTGATATGATTCTTTATGGGCTAAAGTAGGAGATTGAAATTGCTATTATTTATTGTTCAAAGCAAATAAATAAAAATAATCTTTTAAAGTCCAAAGTCAATGACCTTGAATTGACTCTTCTAAAATTTTCAACTGGAGGAAAATCATTTGACATGTTATTTAGAACTCAACCTTTTGTGAATAATCGATAAGGACTTGGATTTGAAAAGTGTCGGTTTATAAATAAACTGCTAGTGCCACCACTATGGGGAGAAGTGTGTCCCTAAAAGCGCGAAGTGCGGCAACATTGGACAGAGTTATAATAATTGTCAAAGTAGGAACATGAATAAATGAGTCAAGCAGATTTGAATTCCTAAGGGTACAACATTAATATCAACGGTTTGTTGCACACAAAAATTTGGGAACCAAAGATTTCAATGTAAACAATTATAGTCTACCCTGTCTTTTTAGGCCACTTACATCTCCTAACGTGTAGGTACAACAACGACCTATGGAGCAACTTTGATGGAAGCAGATGTTGAGTTGTTCTACACATTTGATGAGCTATAGTTGCAATGTTCCTTAGCCCAGTAAAACAAAGTGGAGATCCAGACACTTTTGATAATAATGGTTAACTAGAATGCAACTTCAAAGGTGAGAAAAGGTATGATCTCCAAACTCTACTCTGGACTTTCCTCTTCTTGTTTTGAATTTTGATTTTCTAACACTGCTGTATTGAAATTATCATAACTCAAGCTTTGAAATTCTGATATGCAAAATCCAAATTTTTTCAAAAAATAGATAGGAAATTCTACATGTTCTATGTTTTAATATTTTCTAGATTTAGATATTAACTCTTTAAAAAACTATAAACAACTGGGTATATTGTTTGAAACATGTTATAGTACTTTCTAGCATAGCTGTAGTATTTAACCATAACTTTTGCTCCTATATTTTGATTTATAAAATTGTAAATGTTTTTGAAAACCATACAAAAAATGCTGCAATTTTCATTCTTTACACTTTAGAAGATTTATTTCATAAATCCTTAAAAAATTACAATCAAATGGGTACTATGGTTAATTATCATTTCAGAATCGTTTTAACACAGCTGTAGTAAATTAACCATAACTTGAACAATATAACTTCGAATTTTGAAATTCTTGAAAGTCTCAAAATCTAACGGATAATACTACAATTTTCATGTTTTGAGTTTTTGTCGGTTCATTTCATTAAACATGAAAAACAGTAATTAAATCAGCCTGATAAGTGCCAAATACGATATTTAGTTACGTTGGGATTGATAAAGAGTAATATGTGGTGCCAACCCCCAAGCTCACTCTTCCACGTACTAGATTAGGGCCAATCACCTACTGCCCTGTCCTCTTATAGTGAGGAAAAAAGAAAAGGAGTGGGTCAGACAAAAGTCTAGTGCATGAGTTACATTATTAATATACGATAATCACATGCGATTGAGTTCATTTATGTGACCTGCGATATCCTTCTTGTGTTTGTGAACTACTTACTAAGGTTGATTTCATTAACCTAAGGAATATAGCTCTAAATACATCTATATCTAAACATCTTGTGAAAGTTTACACCTAGGGTCAAGCAACTAATTGAATCTCAAATCAACGACGGATCAGACTAATAACCTCTGGGAACTGAGACTACTCCTAACATAGGATCGCATACAATATCACCGTTGGGACTACATTACCCAAACTACAACTACAACGTATCATACTTACACATTGAGAGGAGCGTCCAATACCGACTTGAGCCAAAGACATCTTAGGGTCCACTACATCCATGTCTACGCTCAATGGCAACATGACTTATTGCACCACGACGGGCATACAACAAAAGTGCCACGTCCTAATTGCCGTATGCATCGAGAAACTTTCCATTAGTGTTGGGCCCTACACCGCGTCAGGCATCCAAAAATAGCATTGCACATACACCAAGGAACCGTTCGTAGCTGAGAATAGTAATTGTGTGAATTTAAGTGTGAACTCTGCCCTTAGTAATTATAAACAATTTAAGTTTTAAAGCCAGCATGAGCTTTGCTGAAGCATAATAATGAACATGAGTTCAATTGCTTATAGTTTATTTAGGTGAAATCCAATTTTTATCTTTTAAAACGACATCCTTAAGCAACAATGCATTATACAAGTTTTTCCTTTATCATCACCATATCAAAGAGATACCTAACCACTTTAGTTTGGTAAATTTGGAAGGAAAAACCAGAAGAATGTTTCAAACAAAGAAAGAAGTAAAATAAAAGTCGGTTTGATGATTATTAGAGACATGCAAGTGCTTTCAAGAAGAATAAACAAGAAAGCTCGCACCTTGTTAAGGAAAGAAGAGAAAGATCTTCAAAATAAGCTTCGAACCGCCATGAAGAAGAAAATGAAGACAGTCCGAGAAGAAGAGATGAAATTTAAGATAAATTCGAAGATGAAAGGAAGATGTTTTTACTCTTACGATATACTATTTATTATTATAATTTTTCATGAACTTGGGCTTTGACTCAAATTTTTTAATAAAGGCACTTAACATATTTTTTCCTAACAAATGTCATAATAGGTTTTGATCGTTTGATTTTTTGTCTTTACATAGGAGGTGGAAATCCAAGGATATAATGGTTTAGATCTCTTATATTAGATTTTGTGTCAGCGGTTTGTGTGCAGATAGAAATTTTAATACATACATAATACATATATATTATACACATACATACACAAACATATATGTATACAAACACATAAATACATACATACATAAATACATACATACCGTACGCGCGTGCGCACACACACATATATATGTACATATAGGCAAGGATCGACTAATATCACATTTTTGCTGCACCTCAAATTCCGCCGATATTAGTCATAAGTTCCAAATTAAATAATATACTTCTTTCAAATTCACTCTATTATTTAATTTGGAACGTGTGACTTTGATATTTGAAGTGTAGAAAAAATAAGATGCAGTCGATCATTGCTTTATATATGAACTATGATAAAGAGTCTCTCGTACCATTTATAGCCTTCTGCTCAACAACAAGTTTATATTTAAATATTTGATCCATGTGATAGAAGAGTTAAAAAACAAATATTTAAATAGAAACTAATGATTGATATTGCGAGCTATAAAATAATGCTAAATAAGAGAAGCTATGGGTGTTATATATGTATTATTTGATGCACATCATAGGATATTAAGGTACTTTCGAATGCTCAAATATGTAAAAAATCTAATCTATCTATTACTTAAATCTAATAGCACAATATTAAAACTGCTTACATGGCATTCCAGAAACGTGTGTTTTCAAAATTCTCTGCTCTCCTACGCTTCTTGTTTTGACATCAATTGACAAAAATAAAAAATAAAATAAAGAAAACATCCTCTGTTTCTCTTCCCACGTCTCCATTTCTTTCCCCAATTTATAAACTACTCTCCACTCGGACCCTATTCCCTAGTAGTTTTCTAAACTGTCGTCCACTGTAACCTTATTCCCTAATAATGGCCTCCTATTTTTTTTTGAAATATTACTGCTTTCCAACAGTTCTTCATCATCCACGTCCCCACGTTACGCCCGCCCCCTACTTTTCAACAATCGTTCTCGACTAAAACCCTAAAACCTAAAACTGGCCTCCAATTTCTGAAATCATTCCCCTTTCCCCTTTTTCTTCCACATCCTCGCCTTACGTTAGCTTTCCTCTATGTTCGTCATTCTCTGCCCAAACGCCAAACCTAAATTTCCAGTAAATGGTCGCAATTGGTTTCCAACTTCTTTCTTGGTGCGGAACAGTGATAGGTATTCTCTAGCTTCCTTAACGGTGTTGAACAATGATAGGTATTCTCTAAACTTTGAGCTTTACAACTTAGTTTTAATTACGATAGTTTTGTGGAATGCATCCATATTTACAAGAATATCCTTTTGAAATATGTCTTGGTGTGCATATGAAAACTAAACTTGAAGTACAGTGCGATACTCTACCAATCTAACGACCTTAAAATACACGTACGCATATGATTAGCCTGAGTGATAAAACACAAAAATATCTTTTCTACGAGTGAACAATAAATCCATCAGTAACAATTCGACGTTAATTCTACCACAATATTAGCTTATGCAAAGATTTACTGACCATAAATGTTAAATATTTACTACTGATAACACTGTCTGTAAGTCAGCCTGAAGATGAGTCTACAATATATTTTACCACCCATACCTTTTGTCGAATTGACAGGTTGATGATTCTCATTTGTACATATGGTAAATCATACTATCAACAAAAGAAGATATATGGTACATTGGGATAATGTTTGTAGTTGGTTGGTAGTACAGGAAAATATGGTTGTGGATAGTGTCCAGAAAAGGGTAGAGAAATATATGCAAATCAGTTGAAGAAGATGGTTAATATATAAGCTTCAAAATGTAAATGTGCACGTACTGCCAGATATCGTTGTTATTGGGTGGGGTTAGTGCGTGTTGTTAGTGGGGTGAATGGTGACTGGGCTGTTAACCTTATTAACTGATTTGTTTGTGATAAACGTTGTATACGTTGCAACTATTTTATTTCATGTGTTATGAAGAATTTTGTTGCCTACTCATTAATCAACTTTACATACGTCCTTATACAGGTACAAGAAAAGAAACTAAGGTGAGTATCTTAACTGAATGTGGACCCTGCACATGCTTTAGGAAAAGAAAGCATGGTTTCCTAGTACATCTAACATTAACACCATCTTTCATATGGTGGATGGTTTGAAAAAACATTCAATTTGTTAACCAACGAGTGTTATTTTCCTACGGTAGGCATTTTCCCTTTGCTTTTTTCCTGTGGCATTTGCACTGCTGACAGCTCATTATCGATCAGTTGTGCGGTTATTAGTTTAATATAGAAGGGATTTGGAATTTAAGTATCACCTCGGTACGACTTGAATTTCATTTAATCTGTTTCCTTATTTCTCACGTATTACTGCATATACTTTTCAAAATTTGTACCCTCCTGCTGCTTTCCACTAATCAGCAAGATGAGGAGATTTATATGTGATTTGTAGGAAGGAGTTTAAAAACTGTTGCAACTTATTTGTTGATTATACGGTAGATTGCTAAGCAAGTATAATTAACCATTTTTATGTATCGCTACTGAGCTATACAGATATTACTGTTTTCAATGCTTTTTTTATTACCCGGTTGTAGAAAGATTAGTTTTATATGCACTGTTATAGTGCATAAGAATTCTGCACTTTGAGTAAGAAAGAGTTTATTCCCTGTTTTTTTATACATAAACCTGATTATTAAACCTTTCAATTTTTAAACAACATTGCAATTCATGTATGTTTATGCATACTCAATATTATAAAATAAAATTGTTTATATGTTTGTTAGCCTGCAAACAGTTTTCTAGAATTAGCATTCATGTATCATATATCCTTCTGTTGTCTCATTGTTTTTTAAATTTGTTCCGAAGAGTGATCATAAGAGTTGGATCAAACAAATTTTGACATTATTTTTTCTAGAACACTTACGTATCAACATTTTATTAGCTTAAAATTGTAAAATACCAAATATAAGCTTGAAGAAGTACTAAAACCTCCAGTACATGCATGTGTGTTGGATGTCGGTTCCTAAAATTAAGAAGAACTTAGCTTCTATAAGAATTCAGTGGGTGTGTGCGCAACATCTATTTGTTGTATATGTGCTAACCTATATTTTATGTGCAGATAGAGATATGACAAAGGAATCTGGACAACATGCGTTGCATACGCGGTCATGTCAACTTTCGGTAAGATGTACCAACCTGTTGTGTTATTTATTTTATGTTTCCATCCACTGTTTATTTTTCAAAGTTTCTGTAATAATTTTACTGCACGTTTTTTAAATAATAAATAAATTAACTAAATGTTTAGTGTGCATTTTGATTGACTTAAAATGGCATTTAATACAAATTCTTGCCTATCCAAACTTTATTTAGTTGTCACCTATAAATACTCACCAACTCCATCATTTACTGCACATCTCATTACCCACAATACAACTTAATACTGTTATTCTTCAACTTTATAATCAAACCCAGCTGTATTATGCAAATGAATCAAGACTTTGCACTATTGTCCGTTGTCAACTACGGAGTTAACAGAAGCACTATCAGAGTTAGAATTGGTCGACTATGGAATTCTATAAACCGGAAGACAATTGAAAAGTTTGCGATCAACCTGGAGTTGCTAGACAGTGCAGCAAGTGTTTTTTTAAATATATTTATAATAATTTATTCTTTAAACTGCAAAATCTGAATACTGTAATGTCTCTCTATATTTTGACAATTATGAAGATTGGACAATCGTCATACGCGTAGACACTACTGTCACAAAGATCACTGAAGGCGTTGATGACATCCCCCGTTACAAATTTGAATTTATTGGAGAAGATCTACTTCCAACTAGGCTGTACAAAAAAGAAAAACTCACCGGTAAGTTTGTTGACTGTAAACCATATTGTTAGCAAATTTGTGCTGCAAACATCTGTACAGTACTAATTATGATTGAAAGATTATCTAGATGTATGTGGTTTGCAGCGAGGAATATCAACTGTGATTCCAATCACTAAAAGAGATGGTTTCCAGACTATGAAAAGAGAGATTCAGATTGAATACCAAAGGTATAAAAGTTTCTTACTTCATACTATTTTGTACTTTCTCTAACATAACTAAGTACAAATTATCTTTTTTTTCTAGTGGAAAAACTTATACCCTATCCCTATGGTCGGACAAAAAGGACTTCCTGGAGGAATTGGTAGTGCACATCTGACAAACCATTACCAATTGTCGTTACCTCAACAACCGTGTCTAATTTTGGACGTAAGAACTTACAGTACCTTAACTTTCTCAATCAGTACGCACGTACTGCTACAACCAAACACACAACACAACATCTAAGTGATATAACCACACATACATGTACATTTATTCACACACATAGATAGAGGTATATCAATACACTCCAACACATACTTCTGTACATAAAACAAATACATATGCACTATAATTTAAATGCACACTCATGTAGCTACCCTATGAACTATATTACTTACTAAAACTAATTTGTTGCAGGTTCAATAACTTTCGACTCTACATTCGCAACTAAGGTGTATTAAACATCAACATTCCGAAGACAGAAATGATGTTGAAGACGTAAGACTCAATTCTTTGGTATATGACATACATACTTTGAATATAAATACTGCACCCTTCATATTAATTACTTATGATTACAGGTCACAAGGATGTCTGTAATCCACATTATATTAATGAACAGTAAAAGTTCAGAAAGCACAATTGGAACAATAGAAGATGTTCAATCAACCATTTCACAAATGATGAGCAACCAAAGAACTGCATATTGTCGAGTTACTCAGCCTACTATTATTACTTAGCTTCATTACTTACAAACTTTGAACAAGAAGTTTATCAGAAAGCTTTGCTTCATCAACCATTGTCTAATCAAATATTATCACTGTCGATATTTATAAGGCAAAAAATATATCATAACCGCAACAGTTATAAGCTGAGAACATCATCTCCTTGGAGCTACTTATCATGTGCTCTTTGCAATTCAACAGCTCGAAAGGAAGAATGATAAATTTGCAACAAGTGTGAATTCTCAATGAGCAGGCCTGTTAATAGGTATGGACACTTCATCTTTTACTACTTCTATAAAACATATCACACTTCGTATCAAACTTTCATGCTAGATATCGTCTCAACGTGGATATCTTAGATGAGTCAATGTCATCGACCATCACTGCCTTTGACCGAGAAGCTGAAGCACTTATTGGGCTTCCAGTTGATGAGCTACTAAGGATTTCAAAAATGGTTAGTAGTTCACTCCTCTGCACTTTTCTATGTTTTCGCACAGTTACTCTCATCAACTTTGAAAATTAATATCATAAATAATCATTTGTTTATCATCACAAATGAACTGACTAAGAAAATGGAGCATAAAGAGTTGAAAATATTTTTGAAAAAAATGTGTGGAGTGGACGCTCTTTTCGAATTCAAACCGACTAACTATGAAATGAATAACCGAGATATCTATCTAACCGCCAGAAAAATTATCAAATGGATTAAAGACAAATGCTGCTACAATATAAAAACTGAGGTAACTTCTGCACTTCAAAGCAATACTCTATACTTACAGCTCATAAACTATCAACTGATATTATTGCTATGCCCGTTTCTCTACGTTAATAAAACTATCACAGGCCATAGAACAAACTGACAAAAGCATTACTGTCAGTATAGCTTCTGATGTAACAACTCCAAGCAGTCGCATTCATGCAGTATAGAAGGAAAAACAAGTTATTGATCAGGTATTCTAAAACACCGGACAACGACATACCATACATGCTCATAAGCTAATTTGTCTGTTTAAGCTTTCTGCTACCACAGGATGAAGATAAGTACGAAAAGGGAAACCGACCTTCTGCAAAACAACTACAAAATGCAGGTAGAAAGGGTTCACGAAAAGGAATAACTGTCAATGTATGTAAGTATTGTCAAACCAATGTAATATTTTGCCCAACTATTATAAAATTTCTTTCCTCTAAAAGAAATTAGTCACTTATTCATCCGCTGTATTAAGTATACATGCACATTTATAAAGTCAAATTTTAGCTCAATTAACATTACTGATTTAAAGTTTTCCTATTACTGTGTACAATAATAGTTGCCTCTTCTTTTTTCACACAACCATTTCTTATGTCATATTTGTTCATTCTTTGTTATTCCAAAAATGTTCATAAACTATATATTTAAACCAAACAACTACATACGGACAAACTACATACGGACTGAAATATTGAAGTGTAAATACATTTTACAACAAACATTAAACAACATTTAAGCTTCAATCTTTATAACCATTTACAGGATTACGAAGGAATGGAATACGTTGGCTATAATGGTTCAAAGCATGAAAAGAGATAGAAGGAGGATAATAAGAATAATTAAAAATCTGCTACAAGAAAGACCACCCCTTCTCTTACTACATCTTTGCGTTTGTTACCATCTTATTTAGACAATAATAATTTTTAATTTTGTACTTTTTCAGTTTGCTTTTTAGTTGCTATCTCATGCATTTAACTGTTTGTTTTCAACTTAAATATTTTAATATTTGTTCTTTATCACTAATTACCGACTATGCACTGTTATTGCTACTTTTACTTATTACTTCTACTCATTTTGGTATGACTTAAAACTTATTAACAATGCTTCAAAATCAAAAAAAAATTACTTCTGTTTATTATGGTCTTCGGATGTGGATTCAGAAAATGGTTGAAGTATCCCTAGATTATACAACTAGTACAGGTTATGTAACAATACAACTATCAGCCCTATTATTTATATCTACTATATGCTGGCTCTTTTATAATCCAACTAACAGTCCTACTACCTTGTTACATAATTATAGCTGTACCACCATTTTTAAATCTTGAAATGAATATATACTTGCAAGGATAGTACATGTATGCATACATGCCTATTCCACTATGTTATATAGTTGTTGTTGGATATATTTATGATCACTGTATGTGACTATGCATGTGTGCTACATGATGTGGGTTGTTGATGATTTAATTAACTCCGCCTACACCAAAACAACCATGGCATGATGACCCACGGCCCAAATTCTTACATTATTTTGGCGTCTTAAACTCTAGGTTACTATTAATCCATGATGTGCTGATATCATATAGGTTTGCACTTACATAAACAAAAAGATGTACGAATGAATTTTAGTACTTTCAGACTTAATTAGTTGTACAAGCCTGTAATCTTCTCCTAAATATTCTGTAAAGACATTGTAATAATACAAAGAAATCTACCTGCTATACTGTGGGTCATCAACAGTTCCAAGTAACCGAATGAATAACGCTTAATTGTTTGCATAGGATAACACTTCCAACAATTACCACTATATTTTCAACTCTCATATACGTAGTCATTTTACATCATAAATACATTAAAAATAATATAGTTTGTTAACAAAACTGATGAATAACCCACAACCCAATGATTAAGCAAATTAACATTGTTTACAGCTACCCGTGTGCGAAGCACGGGTTCCAATCTAGTATCTTAATATAAAAGCAATATGTCTTACCATTGCACTTTTCTATTATAGCATTCTTCCACGTCTCTTGTGCTTGGTAAATAGAAGGGACGGTATTGGACTGCAGCCACCCATTGCAATTTCTTTTCAATATCGTATGACTTGTATATTTATCAACATCTTTACTTGACAATTAACAACGATGAACATACTGTTAGTTTTAAAACTGAATTCTTGTACTCTTAAGATAATATGAATGCAGTCTCTCAGAAAAATAACTTTTTTTTAACAATCTGTCTTATTTATTGATGACTACATACGATTTTCGGTTATAGAGTTATTACATGCTGGAAACTAGGAGAGAAAAATTCAAACTAAATTGAGTAGAAAAATTAAACGAACTAAATAATAGCAAAATAAGTCTTATGCAAATATCACTTGAATATATTCAAGTTCTTTATTCAAGTTGGCAATAGACCGACTTAGTCCTAGTTTGCCACCTTCCAACACTCTCCTTTAAACTAGGTCTTGTTGGACTCTCCTTCACATCTGACTACCTTCACACCAAGTATCTCTCTCATCTTCATGAAACTTTTGAATGGTAAAGGTTTAGTAAAAATATCAGCCACTTGTTCAAGAGTATGGCAATAAACCAACTCCACTGTTTGATGCTTAACATGCTGCTCTGATGAAATGAAACCTTGTGTCAATATGTTTACTCCTTCCATGTTGCACTGGATTTTTGGCAAGTTTGATTGCTGATTTGTTATCCACATAAATAGTTACTGAATCCTGATGCGGTTGCTTCAGTGCTACTAACAGATTCTTCAACCATATCACTTCACACACTGTAGAGGCAGCTGCAACATATTCCGCCTCACAAGATGATAAAGCCACAATACTTTGCTTCTTTGATGACCTAGAAAAAGCAGTCGATGATCCAAATAATACATATCCAGTAGTGCTTTTCTTTTCAATGGGGTCTCGTCCCCAATCACTATCTGAATAGCCTTTAAGTTCAAACGTCTCCCCATATGTATAACATAACCCAAAATTCAAAGTCCCTTTTACATATCTCAAGATTCGCTTTGTTGCTTGCCAATGTGACTCCATAAGCCTCTCCATATAGTGACTCAGTAGGCTCACTCCATATACAATGTCTGGTCTTGTTGTTGTGAGATATCGTAGACTTCCAATCAAGCTCTTGTAATTAGTTGGATCCACCGCGTCTCCTTCACCTTCTAAGGATATGATTTGGTTTGGCACAGCAGATGTATTTACAGTTGTACAATTTCTCATCTTAAACTTCTCAAGTATCTCTTTCATATATTTTTTTTTGTGAAAGGAAGATTCCAGCAGCGTTTTGATATACCTGGATACCTAAGAAATATGACATAAGCCCATTATCTGTCATTTCGAACTCCTTGAACATATTTTTGTTGGAATGAGCAAACATATCTTCACTATTTCTCGTGAATAATAAATCATCCACGTAAACACATAACACCATAAATTCTCCTTTTCTGCCTTCTTTGATATACACTGAGTGCTCATATGTGCATTGCTCAAAGCCATCATGTTTGAGATATCCATCTAACCTTGAGTTCCAGGCTTTAGGAGCTTGTTTAAGCCCATATAATGCTTAAGACGATAAAATTTGCTCTCCTCTCTAGTCACACGAAAAACTTCTGGTTGTTGTACGTACACCTCCTCTTCAAGTATCCCATTAAGAAACGCTGATTTAACATCAAGTTGGTATATCTTCCACTTATTCGATGTTGCAAGAGAAATAATTAGCCGTATAATATCAAAATGGACTACCGGGGCAAATACCTCATCATAATCAATTCCATAGCGTTGTCGATATCCTTTCACCACAAGTCTTGCCTTGTAATGATCGATACTACCAGCTCCTACTCGCTTAATCTTGTATATCCATTTGACATCGATTGCTTTATGATGGGGTGGAAGTTCAGTTAGTGACCAAGTGTTATTTGTTTCAAGTGCATGGATTTCTTCTTGCATTGCAAGCTTCCAACAATCAATTTTATTTGCCTCTTCAAAACTCAATGGTTCATGGTCACTAAATAAACATAACATATTTGAATCATTGTTTTCATCAAAATGGATCTCACTAGTTACCTCATATAGATCATTCAAATTTCTTGTTTGTAATGGAGGGGATGAACTGCTAATGTCTGTACCTTGTGATTGTTGGGCTAAATTTGAACTAGGAACGTCAGTAATTTGCGATTGTGGAGCTACCATTACGGAAGATGGATTTGTATCAATTGTATCTGCTAGTTCTTGATATTCTGCGTGATCATCTAGTGGAAAATTTGCTGTTGCTTCTTGATTCTTCCAGTTCCATGTAGCTGCCTCGTCAAAAACAACATCCCTACTAACCAATAACTTATTTGTCATTGGATTAAATAATTTGTAGGCTTTGGAGTCTTCACTGTAGACCACAAATATACATCTTACACCATGATCATCAAGCTTTGTCCTTTTTGCTTCAGGTATTTGATCATATGCAATGCAACCGAAGACTTTCAAATGTGATACATTGGGTTTGATCCCACTCCATGCTTCAAGGGGAGTCATATGTTGAACACTCTTTGTGGGACTTCTATTCAGTAGATACACAGCACAGGCTGCGGCCTCTGCCCAGAACTGTTTCGGTAACATTTTTTCTTTGAGAAGGCTTTGAGTCATATTTAAAATAGTGCGATTCTTTCTCTCGGCGATGCCGTTTTGCTATGGGGTGTAAGCTGCAGTAAGTTGTTGCTTAATCCCATTATTTCTACAGAAATTCTGAAATGTAGTGGAGGTATATTCCCCTCCGCGATCAGATCTTATAGCAACAATTTTATAGCCTTTCTAATTTTCTACAAATGTTTTGAAAATTTTAAACACTTCAAATGCAGCAGATTTCTTTTTAAGAAAGTAAATCCAAATTTTCCTACTAAAATCATCAATAAATGTAATAAAATATTTATTACCTCCGATCGACAATGGTACAAATGGCCCGCATAAATCAGTATGAATAAGTTGCAATGGTTTTGTGGCCCTCAATTTTTCTTTAGTAGAGAAAGGTTGTTGTGCCTGCTTCCCAAGAATACATGTTGGACAAACGCTTGTCAATAAATCAATATTTGGTAATCCTTGCACCATGTCATTCTTCTTTAATAGTTTCAAATCTTGTAAATAATGATGTCCATAACATAGATGCCATTTTTCAGTGTCATGCTTCAAGCGAGAGACAAGGCATTGTACCATCATCGTGTTTAAATGTAAAGGAAACATGCGGTTAGATGACATTTCATCTCTAGCAATTAGTTGTCTGTTTTTAGTTCTCAATTCTAAATGCTTCCCTTTTATGTGAATCATATGACCTTTCTCAAGAAGTTGGCTGATACTCAAAATATTGCTTTTCATGCTTGGTATGTAATATACATCAGAGATAATTGCAGTTGAACCATCTTTAAGTAGATAATTACATTTCATGTCCCTGCAATTTGAAGCTTAGAATCATCTCCTAAACTGATAGTTTTTCCTGTACAAACCTCTAGTTCAGTAAAAAAATCTCTTCTTCCACACATATGGTTGCTTGCTCCCGAGTCCAGATACCAAACATTTCCTCCTTCTAGAGTCTCTTTGCTAGCAGCATGTAACATAACATCTATTGGGCTGTTAAACAATTTATCATCAAAGTTAACATCTAACATGGGCTTCTTCCGTCCACTTTCAGCAAATAGCAAAGTTGGTTCTAACTCCTCTCTTGACTCTTCAGCAAAATTGGCCACGTTTTCGATTTTACTTTGACGGTTGGTTGCGTAATGGCCATATTGCTGGCAATTCCAACATTTCACATGCATTCGCCTATTACTATAATCTGCTCCTCTTACTTGCATGGAACTACTTGTTAAATTCTGACGACACTATATGGAGAATTTTAGAGGTCAGAAGTAGATTCGTAACGGAGAAAACGGTTCGCAAATCGGAGTTCGGAGGTGGAAGTTATAAGGGAAAAGGCAAAGTGGGCTGAGTTGACTCAGCTTAGACGTCTGACCAAATGGGTCAGACGTCTGAGTCTGGACAGAAATGCTTCCAGAGCTTTCTGTCAGACGTCTGACCAAATGGTCAGACGTCTGAGCAGAAGCGTACTTTTTTCCAGAAGCTTAGGTCAGACGTCTGACCATTTTGGTCAGACGTCTCAGGCGACTACCGCCTTTTTTACGTACGGACTTGGCGTGAAGATTTGTGATATCTGCAGGGGCAATTTCGGAACTTTGCCTAAGGTTTCTATTCTCCTATATAAGTTTGCTTCAGGTTCCAGATCCAAGAATGCGTGCAAGCAACTGCAAGAGATTAGCTTCCACAAATTAGGGTTTATCAAAACTTAATTTTCTTTAATTCTCTTCTCTACAAATCAATTTCTAATTAGAATTTTGATCATTGTAATCAATTTCTTGTACTCTTCTCATTAATATTAATAAAAGCTCTCTCTTAAAGTGGATGTACACTAACACAACGTTAGTGGAACCACTATAAATCGCTGTGTGATTTATTTTTCGTTATTGCTTTGATTTCTAAATTGCTTGTTTAGGATTGTGATTGTTTTGGATTGGTTGAGATTGGAATTGAGTTATTGATTGGTTGTTTTTACACTTCTTACCACGATCCCATCTTCCGCTGTGCTTGTGGGGTTTCGATTTGAGTGGTCTCCAGTTGGAATCCCGTCCAAACATTTGATATCGGAGCATTGGTGTTGGTATGTGGTTGTAGAAATGCCAGAATCAAGTAATACCTCAAGTAGTTCCTCAATGGGTAATCCAAGTGGTGTAGCTCCTTATGTACGTGGTTCGTACGCTACTTCAGGATCACAATTGGTTATAGACAAGTTGAATGGCGATAATGATTTTGAAAAATGGCAATGGAAGATGAAAGCAGTTCTAAGGAGGAATCAGGTACATCGGGTAGTGTTTGATACACATCTATTGCCAGCGGACATCTCGGATGTTGAGAGAGAGGAGATGGAAGAGTGGGCATTCACTACACTTCAACTTGCTATGGGAGAGAATGTTATCTCTGAAATTAGTGATGAAACAACCGCTAAGGGTATTTGGGACAAGTTGGAGGAGTTGTATATGAAGAAGTCACTGACAAATCATTTGATCTTATTGCGAACGTTCTTCGCCTATAAGATGAAGGAAGGTACTTCGCTAAAGGCACACTTGAATACTTTTGATGATTTGCTAATGAAAATGAAGGTGGTAGATTTGAAGATTGAGGAAGAGCAAAACACGATGATATTGTTGTGTTCGTTGCCAGATCGCTATACAGGTTTCTCAAATAGTTTGATCTATAGTCGGGATACATTGACTCTTGATGATGTCAAGACGGGTCTTCTTAGCGAGAAGTTGTGGGATCAAATGAAGGAGTTAGGTGATGGAAGTAGTGGTGCTAGTAATGGTCATGGTTTATTTGTGGAGAAGGAGAGATATATGAAGAAGGAGAACCGGAGCATTCTAAATCTAGGAACACCGGTTGGAGAGGAAAGTCGAAGGAAAGAAAAGGCAAGTGCTATATTTGCAAGAAGCCTGGTCATTGGAAGAATGAGTGTCCGGACAAGGAGAAGGCAAAGAAGGAAGTAGCATCTTCATCTGTAGCGGTGGAGAGTAGAGTTGGTGAGGGAGATGTAGATGTTTTGTCGGCGGTAGCATCAGATGTTTCGGATAGCCAATGGGTGCTCGATTCGGGGGCATCTTATCATATGACGCTAAATAGAAATTGTTTTTCTTCTTACATCGACAAAGATGGAAATTCAATTGTTATGGGAAATGGTGCTATTTGTAAGTCGAAAGGCATTGGTTCAGTGCAAATTCGGATGTTTGACGGAGTGGTTCGTACTCTCACTAATGTACGCTATATTTCTGGACTTCGGAAGTCTCTTATCTCTTTGGGGCAGCTGGATTCTTTAGGTTGTAAGATCACTATTGAGAGTGATAGCTTGCGGGTTTCGAAGGGGGCGCTTGTGGTGATGAAGGGTGCTAGGACTCATGGTATTTATCTACTTCAAGGAATGACTGTGGAAGGCGAAACTTGTATGGGAGTTGATAGTTCTCGTGGCTTGGATGCGACTAGGTTGTGGCATTTGAGGTTAGGTCATGTCTCAGAGAGGAGTTTGGATGTTCTTCGGAAGAGGGAGATGATCGATGGAGAAAGTTTCAACAAGTTAGAGTTTTGCAAAGAATGCGTCATGGGGAAGCAAACTAAAGTTTCATTCGGTGAGGGAAAGCATGATTCGAAAAGAGTTCTTGAGTATGTTCACACGGATGTTTGAGGACCGGCACCTGTAGCTTTTTTAGGTGGATCTCGCTATTATATTTCCTTTAGATGACTTTTCTCGGAAAGTTTGGGTGTATGTAATGAAGGCCAAGTCGGAGGCATTTGCAAAGTTCAAAGTGTGGAAGGCTCTTATTGAGAATGAGAGTGGCAAGTCTTTGAAGGTTCTAAGGTCTGACAATGGCGGAGAGTATGTTTCCGGAGAATTTTTGGATTTTTGCAAGCATCATGGTATTCAGAGGCATTTTACTACACCTGGAGATCCGCGGTCGAATGGTGTTGCGGAAAAGATGAATCGTACTCTACTTGAGAAAGCTCGATGCTTGAGATTGACATCGGGTTTGGCGAAGGGATTTTGGGCTTAAGCTTTGTCAACCGTAGTGCATATTATTAATCGAATTCTGTGCTCAGCTATTGGTAACAAAATTCCGGAGGAAGTGTGGAAGGGAAAGAGCATTGACTTGAGTAATCTTCGTGTGTTTGGTAGTCCAGTTTATGTGCATGATCCGTGAAATGATAAGCTTGAACCTAGAGCTTTCAAGGGGATTTTGCTTGGTTATACGGATGGAGTAAAGGACTATCGGATTTGGAATCCGAAACAAAGAAGGTAGTGAATTCTCGTCATGCTACTTTTGATGAGTCAACATTTTTCAAGGAGAATAGAAGCTCATCGGATGTTCCGGATTTGGTTCATGGTGAATCAAAGGAGAAGGAAATTATTTCCACATTTTGTCTAAGGAGTAGAGAGAGTAGAGTAGTTGGAGATGCTTGTGAGGAAGTAGTGGTTGATGTTACATCACATAGTCCACAGGGTTCCTCTAGTAGTGTTGGTGATGTGCATGATTCTAGAGAATCTTCGGTTCAAGGTGGAGCTGAAGGGAGTTTGGGTGATGGTATTGCTACTCGGGTTGGTCGTCGTACTATAAGGTCAATCGAAAGATATGGTGATTGGAACTATCTTAGCTTTTGTGATAATTTGGACTATGCTCTTCATGTAGTCCAAGATGAGCCAATGGACCTTGA
This sequence comes from Allium fistulosum, assembly GCA_030737815.1. Taxonomy (NCBI): domain Eukaryota; kingdom Viridiplantae; phylum Streptophyta; class Magnoliopsida; order Asparagales; family Amaryllidaceae; genus Allium; species Allium fistulosum. Next base: position 290,897,081 of record CM060905.1, read on the forward strand.
TGACGTCATGGAATCGAGTGATAGCTCGAAATGGATTTGTGCCATGGAGGAAGAGATGCAATCATTGTTGAAGAATCAAACTTGGGTTTTGGTTCCACTTCCTAAAGGAAACCGTGCTATTGGGTGCAAATGGATATACAAGGTGAAGGACGATGGGAGATACAAAGCTAGACTAGTGGCTAAAGGGTTTGCACAAAGGAAGGGAAAAGAGTATGATGAGATATTCGCACCGGTTGTGCGCCATACTTCTATCCGGATATTACTTGCTATAGTTGCTATTCACGACTTGGAGTTGGAGCAACTTGATGTGAAAACCGCCTTCTTGCATGGTGACTTGGATGAAAACATCTACATGGAGCAACCAGAAGGTTTTGTTGTGGATGGTAAGTCAAATTTGGTTTGCAAGTTGAAGAAATCACTATATGGATTAAAGCAATCACCTAGACAATGGTACAAGAGGTTTGATCATTTTATGCTAGAAAATGGTTTTGATAGAAGCATCAAGGATGCTTGTGTTTATTTCAAGAAATTGAGAAATGATTGTTGGGTGTATTTACTCTTGTGTGTGGACGACATGCTCATTGCTTCTAAGGATAAGAATGAAATTAACAAGATAAAACTGAGTTTGAAATCGGAGTTCGAAATGAAGGATCTTGGAGAAGCAAGAAGGATATTAGGCATGGAAATTGAAAGAGATCGAAAGCATTTTGAGTTGAAACTAACTCAAAAGGAATACATGAAGAAAGTGCTTTGTCGGTTTAGAATGGATAATGCAAAGGCATCAAATACACCTTAACCTTTGAATATGAAGCTTTCGTGTAAAGGATCACCTATCTTGGAGGAAGACAAGGCTTATATGGCAAAGGTGCCATATGCAAGTGCGGTTGGAAGTCTAATGAATGCTATGGTGTGTACAAGGCCCGATATTGCAAATGTCGTCGGGATGGTTAGTCGATATATGGCTAATCCGGGGAAATCGCATTGAGAAGCTGTGAAGCTTATATTGAGATACCTTAGAGGCACATCATCTCATGGTCTTGTTTTTGGCGGTACTAAGGCGATGGATTGCAAGTTGGTTGGTTATTGTGATTCGGACTACGCCGGTGATAGGGATCGAAGTAAATCAACTTCCGGATATATCTTCACACTTGGGGATATAGCTATAAGTTGGAGATCTAGATTGCAGACCGTAGTTGCTTTATCCACTACGAAGGCGGAGTTGATTGCCGCGGTGGAGGCGGCAAAGGAGACACTCTATTTGAAGCGATTGTTGTATGACTTGGGATTCGGGCATGATAGTATTGATGTTCGATGTGATAGCCAGAGTGCTATTCACTTGGCAGAGAATTTGGCATTTAGCTCACGGACTAAGCATATTGAGGTGAGAGAGTCATTTCTAGTAGCCATGGATGAGGATAAGCAAGTATATCTTCGGAAAGTGCACATAAAGGATAACGCGGCGGACATGTTCACTAAGGCATTGCCGGTTGGGAAGTTCGAGCATTGCTCAAACTTGATTCACTTGGAGAAGTGCTAGGTGCCACGGGGTGGCACGGTTAAGGGAGGAGCTTGGTGGTAGATGAGGAAGAGTATCGGTGAGAGATTGAGGTTCTATCTTCTTGGTAAGTGCTATTCTTTGGTGAGATAGCTTAGGATTTGGATGTTTTCAACATTTCATTAGCGGACGGGGGCTTTGCCTGAGCTCGTTGGTGGAGCGCAATGGGCGGTGGCTTTGCCGGAGCTCATTGGGAAAGCATTCATGTTTGATTGAAGGTAGAAGTGATAGTTGGTGCTATCGGTTGTCGTTGATGGTATGGTACCATTGGAGTTGGAGATGGATATAGTGTCGAGGTGGAGTGTTAAATTCTGGCGACACTATATAGAGAATTATAGAGGTCGGAAGTAGCTTCGTAACGGAGAAAACGGTTCGCAAATCGGAGTTCGGAGGTGGAAGTTATAAGGGAAAAGACGAAGTGGGATGAGTTGACTCAGCTCAGACATCTGACCAAATGGGTCAGGCGTCTGAGCCTGGACAGAAATGCTTCCAGAGCTTTTTGTCAGACGTCTGACCAAATTGTTAGACGTCTGAGTTGAAGCGTACTTTTTTCCAGAAGCTTAGGTCAGACGTCTGAGGCCACTACCACCTGTTTTTACATACGGACTTGGCGTGAAGATTTGTGATATCTGCCGGGGCAATTTCAGAACATTGCCTAGGGTTTCTATTCTCCTATATAAGCTAGCTTCAGGTTCCAGATCAAAGAATGCATGCAAGCGACTGCAAGAGATTAGCTTTCATAAATTAGGGTTTATCAAAACCTAATTTTCTTTAATTCTCTTCTCCACAAATCAATTTATAATTAGAATTTTGATCATTGTAATCAATCTCTTGTACTCTTCTCATCAATATTAATAAAAGCTCTCTCTTAAAGTGGATGTACACTAACACATTGTTAGTGGAACCACTATAAATCGCTGTGTGATTTATTTTTCGTTATTGCTTTGATTTCTGAATTGCTTGTTTGGAATTGTGATTGTTTTGGATTGGTTGAGATTGGAATTGAGTTATTGATTGGTTGTTTTACACTTCTTACCACGATTCCGTCTTCCGCTGTGCTTATGGGGTTTCGATTCGAGTGGTCTCCAGTTGGAATCCCGTTCCAACACTACTTCGTCCTCCTCTCCCTCGAGGAATAAAACCTCCGCGCCCTCTGCCTCGATGTCCTCCATATCCTTGGAGAACTGATTCAAATTTGAAAGCTTGTTCTGTATGAGAAATATCTCCGGTTTTTCGAACCCGTAACTCATGTACACGAAGTGATCCAAGCAGTTCTTCCGTGCTCATTGTTTCTACGTTTTTTGACTCTTCAATAGCCGCAATGACATAATCTAAATTGGCTGTTAAAGATCGCAGCATCTTCTCATTCACTCGTTTACCTTCAAGTGTTTCTCCATTCCTTCGCATTTGGTGAACTACTCCAGTCAATCTAGAGTGATAATCTGGCACCATCTCTCCTTCCTTCATTCGAGCTTCTTTAAATTCACTTCTCAATGTTTGTAGATGAACCCTTTTAACTCGATCTACACCTTTACAAATGATTCCTAGCTTGTCTCACACCTCCTTGCTGGTGGTAGCCTCTGAGATCTTTTCAAATATATCATCCTCCAAGCCTTGATAAAGAAAGAACAAAGCTTTCCTACGTTGATCAGTGAGAGTTTTCTTTTTCTCTGCATCGTATGCTTGTTCCTCTTAGGGTATGGGTTCATCATAACCGTTGCTGACAACGTCCCATAGATCTTGCGATCCGAACAATGCTTTGAACTGAATGCACCATTTCCCATAATTATCTTTCCGGAGCACAGGAATCTGAAGTTGTACCAAGTTTGAAGTCATTTTCTATCGTGATCGAACAGGGCTCTGATACCAATATGTTAGTTTTAAAACTGAATTCTTGTACTCTTAAGATAATATGAATGCAGTCTCTCAGAAAAATAACTTTTTTTTAACAATCTGTCTTATTTTATTGATGACTACATATGAGTCTCATTTATAGAGTTATTACATGCCGGAAACTAGGAGAGAAAAATTCAAACTAAATTGAGTAGAAAAATTAAACGAACTAAATAATAGCAGAATAAGTCTGATGCAAATATCACTTCAATATATTCAAGTTCTTTATTCCAGTTGGCAATAGACTAACTTAGTCCTAGTTTGCCACCTTCCAACACATACAACTGACTCTTGCAAAACATTACGATCATCGAAATGATGATTATGACATTTGTAAAATTCATGAATAAGTTCTTACATGATAGAACAAGCATTAGGATTATCATCACTAAACATAGACATATAATTTTGATGAGGTGAATTTGCAGCAGGGAAAGCTTGAACCACATTTCTCACATAGCCAGATGGAGCTCTTTTGTCATACACTTGATTCGCATACGGATATGTAACTAAATTTTGTGGTATATATGGCCAAAATTCTACTCTTTTTCCCGTACTCTTCACCCTGTTCAATACTTTATTCGGATCCACGTACCCAGTTATGATTACTCTACTTTGTTTTCGAATCACTTCTACCGATATCACACCTAAAAAACAAGATACAAAGCTTAGCCAGAAACAGAATAATAGAAACTTTGATATTTGTCTGGTGATTTGTTGAGCATGTATAAGGTTGAAGTATAATTTAAGCAATTGTTGACACTTGCTTTTAAGTGATTTCAAAATGATTATTAAAGCCACTAAGTTTATGGAAACATCCAACCCAGACCAAACTCACCGTGGAAAAAAGAAGAAGAAGAAGACCTTACATAAGGTTGAAATATAATTTAAGCAAGTGTTGCAGCTTTCATCAAATGAAAAATAGAATAAATTATCAAGTACACATTTGTTATGATCATGGCTCAAGAAGAAATATATATACAGAGAAAAGATAAGTACCTTTAATAGATCGAGCAGCATTCTTCACTCTTCTCTCACAGCCATCACAATCCATCTTCACTTTCAATTCCACAGTCTGATGAACAAATCAAACGATGATTATATTTCTTTAAGCAAGAATGAATGGCATCATATAATATTTTATCAAAAAAGTTTCATTGATTAGTATGTTCGCTGACAAACTACCTGTAATGGCTTTCTTCTTTTTCTTCTTAATAAAGCTCTCTTTGTGTCCGTCACACTGCAAAAGTTTGAGAGATAGTCAAGTGCACCCATTTTTATTTTTATTTTTATTCACTGTGAAAACTATGAAGTATAGGTGTCTATTTATATGTAGACTCGTAGAGCAAGTGAATCTAGCGTTTGTTTATATTATACTTAAGTTGTGACATTTATGGTGAGTAAATTATATCTAGACATATATTTGCTTTTAGTTTTGTATATAATACTCGACACAAGGCTTCTTTTTAAAGTATATGGACTAATATTAAAATGGGTGAATCCACTATTTATAAATTTTAATTAAGGGATATACATCATTGAGTACATTGTGGATTAATAGGATATGATAGCTAAAATTTGATTCCACCTCCACTATATATAAAAAAGAAACTTTTAGTGCACCGTTACAAAATTAGAAGGACTACGATATTCTTCAAGGATAGGCTACACCTCATTTTTGCTACTCCTCAAACCTCCCGATAAAATTGTTTAAATCGGAACATGTGGTTGAAATCAAAGATTTAAGGTGTAGCAAATATGAAGTGTAGCCGATATCTTCTTAAGATACATGACCATAAAGAAATATTTAAATCTTTTCATATGGTAGAAAATCAGAAGAGAATTTATCTACTAATTAACTGATTGGCTACATTGCATGTTCGAAAAATAGAGCTCATCTTATCAAAACATGAAAGTCCCAAATGAAAGATGCCAGAAATGACTTCCAAGTTTCCAACACAAATGTTTGTTTATAGTCTGGATTATGCGTTGTGAGCATATTTTGTTTCCTTGTTGTATTAATCAAAGAACGAAACATTGCAACACAAATGTTTGCTAATATTGGCTAAAACACACTATTTCAAATCAGGCCTTTTCAATATATTTCGTATGAATTTGTTGATTAAAATTTCTGAAGGTGATGTTTTAAAGGAAGACCAAGAAAGAAAATGCTAACATAATTTATGTATGAAAAGTTATTTCTTAAGGAGGAAGGTTTTTCTTCTTAAAAGACCCGTGTACAGACATAAATAATATTCATCTTTGAACACATACGAAGAATATTTGGTTATATTCGATGTCTCTGTAAAAGACATAGGAATCCTGAAGGTTATAAGCTATATAAATATTGGTGGGAACTTATGTTCATTATATTGAAAATTAAGAACATAACTTTGACTACAATAAACAACCTTAATACCTAGAATATTTGATAGAAATTTGTATAGTTGATAATGCTATTAATTAAAGTAATAATATTACAGTGCTTTGTCTAATGCATAAGCATATTCCATAAGCATGAGAAAAATAATACCTAAACCAATGTCTAAATATAATTTTCCTTTATACAACATGGCCACAAAATATGCAAGAGCATATAAAGCCACGCTAATTCCAATCTTGCAGATGGAGTATTGAGTCTATTGATCACCTTAATAAATACGATAATTATAATTAATTTGATACACTCAAGTGAATTTTAATTTCATCTTCTGCCGTCTTTTTCCTTTTGGTTACGCAATTGAATATTAGACATGGTCAATAAACTTATGACAAAGTTTCACAAAATTCACATTTCAAATTATCAACGAAGAGATTTAAACGTTGTATAACTGGAATTGGATTTCATTCTTTTTAAAATGAGTACGGTTTTATTGATAATTAATAAATACAGTATGTGATCCGGCGTTCAGCTATCAAGTATAGGTTAAAAACAAGCAATTAAGCATAAACCTACAATAGAACAAAATGACAAAGTGCTATAATTTTTTTACTATTATATCATCGTCAATTTTCAACATTTAGGAGTAATTAAACTTTATCCAAAATAAACCAACGTGAATTTTGTCTTTTTCATGAGAGCTTACACAGCACTTGAAATATAAGATATTAATAAGCAAGCAAAAAAGTGTTGTACAAACCGAAATTATCAAAAGAATATTTCCTAACCATTGTTTCATTAAACTTCATGTTAATGATTAAGTGACTAGGATAGAGTACAAAGGAAGTGTATAATTTAAAGATACTTATCCTTACTAATAATTGCATTATTCTTGTTTACATCATTTCATATACTTAATTTTATTTCGCCACCAGCTTCGGCTGAGAAGGATGCATGCCTCTAAAACAATTAACTGACATTGTCCACTTTATTAACCAATGGTGGTTTAACAATTAAGATTGAAGCTCTCATCAAGAAAAGAAAAGGTTGACAGTTCGTACAAGCAAAATTATACAATACTTATGCAAGTTAAGTTAGTTTTGCGGCTAATCTAACTAAACAAATGGTTTCTTGAAAGACGATTACTTGTATAATGGAGGTTTCATGGAGATATGCAGATTACTTGTATAATGACCAAAGGGGATGATTCCGAATACTCATTAGCATGCAAATACAGTGTGATCTAAGTGGCAATATCATGAGATGAATACTAATTTTATTTGCAGGCAGATATAACTCATTAGAAGTCCTGATATGCTTACTATTTAGCGAATGAACAAAGCTAGTTAAAGAAACATAATTTATATGGCAAAAGGAAAGAACTCAGATAGCAGGAAGAGGTAAGTGACAATGGAACTTTTGAACAAAGATCGATCAGCTTCTTTTGCAGGTTCGCATAATAGAACTTTTCAATAAAGAACAAAGATTGAACAAAGGTGTATACTTCTTTTGAGCTGGACAAAAGGACTCGCATTTAAGGAAAAATGAATGCAACTCTGTTTTTCCTCAATGTCGGAATGGATGGAAATGACAAATGAAATACCACAAAAATTGGTGGGCAGAAGCAGGCGGCTCGATGGTACAGTTTTGAAGAAAAAGGTTAAAAGAGTGTTGAGTAAAAAAAAATTGAGTTTTGTGTTAACGACGTCTAATTCAAATGACAGTTGGAGAGGACAGGATGGAAGAGATGAGTTTTAATATTTTAAAAAACGAAAAATAAGAAAAAGAAAATCATTTTAAATTTTATAATTCATTTTTATAAATTAAAACTGTTTTCAAAGTTTCGTCCTTTTTCATTCTCTTTTCACCTCCCTTCAAGACAGGCAACCTCTTATTTCACTGCTAAAAAAGTAACTATTTATCCATTTTATATTACCAACGTTCCGCCAACACCATTATTTATAATGTGGATGCGGCGTCGGTAAGTAGCAAGTAAATCATTACCTACAACATTGTTGAAGACTTGCAGACGTCTATATAATGACATCGGTGAGACGTAGGATAGACATCCTCTCTCTCCATAACCCCCCAATCAACGCACATCTTCCTCATTCGTAACTAATTTAGTAAAAGAAAAAAAAATCCACCTCCCCACATGTCCCACCCTTGGCAACGCTAGCATCCCCTCCCCTACAACTCCCCTTCGGTCATGCAAGGATCCACTCCTCCCATGGATCCTCCACCCGTAACCGTAAGCTTCCCCTCCCACCCCCCCCCCCCCCACAAGCCTCCATCCGCCTCTGTCACGCCTCCTCCTCGGTCAACCACACCAACCTTAGTACCACCCCATCAACCCTATTGCAAAGCGTCTACCTCACGTCACCCCTCCGTCCGTAAGCGCCAACCCCTACTGTAACGACTCAGAAATTTTGAACATTTGAAATAGAATATTTAATTGAATTTAAATATTTGAATGTTGATTTAACTTGAATTTCAAATGTAAATATGAAATTGGCAATTTAATTTGTAAATTTAATTGTTGCAATTAGGTAAAAATTTGAATCTTTAGTTTTGAGCTGATTTAAAAATAATATGAAGTCTTAGAAAATTCATATTGATAATACTGAAGATAACGGAAGCTTCAGAATTGAATTTGAAACAGTTTTGTTCAGTTTTGAATTTATATTGTTTAAATTGAATTTAAAAATAGCGTTCCGGGGCACAGTCTCGAAATTCGACGAAACCAGTTCCATTGGATCCGTAATATTGTATTATTATCGGATTTCAATTTTCGTAACATTTGGAGTTGTTGTGTGAGCGTACGATATATAAACGCGTTGGAATTTATATCGAAATTTAATTCAATAACTGGTTAAAAGGCACTGTAGCTAGATATTTTTCAAGCACGCTTCCTTTGCCTTCTCGAACACACTTCCTCGTTCTTTCAAAGTCGAGATGCTTCCTTCTCGTTCAAAAGAAAACAAAATCATTTCGTCCTCTTTCAAAAAAAAAACAATGGCCGAGAGCTCTCTCGTTCAAAGAAAACAAATAACAGTTCGAACCCTCTCTTGTTCAAAAGAAATAAAAATCGTGGCAAAGCAAATTCAAAACCTTCCCCTCTCAGTTATTCGAAACAAATCGTTCGCCAGTCACGGAGGGGATCGTGAATTGAACCGCGATGGAGTTGCGGCGTCGCCGTGGGGAAACGAGGCCAGGGAGGTATCGACGTGGTCAGGCGTGCCGCGTGAGTGGTGATGTCGGCATGAAGCTCGGGCTAGGGTTCGACGACTGCGAATTTTGATGTCGCGAGCGACTACGAGAACTAGGGCATCGCGATTTCAAGAGCGAGGCGGCGCTGCGCTTGGGGAAGGCTCGCGTGGTGGCTGTTTGCAACGGCGCTCGCATGGATAAGGGTCGGCATAGCGAGGCGTACTCGACAGCGGGTGGTAGTGTGAGGCGCACGTTCGAGCGTTGAAGGGGTGGTCACGTTCGACGAGGTCAGTAGTTTATCAAAGTCCGGGGCTTCTGTTAACAGTGAGGTATATTTACAAATTGTGTTTTCAATTTAATATTCACGTATGTATAAATATATATTTACAGTAAGATATAAAACAAATTAATATTTCACTTTAAGGAATATATATATATATATATATATATATATGTATACGTTTACAGTAAAGGGGTTCACTGTTATATTACTTACAGTCAATATATGTATATATAAGATTTTGAAAGTATAGGAATTTTTAAAACAATATAGAGTTTATAAAGACTAGATTTTTAAAAGAAAGGAATTGGTTTAAAACTAATTATTAGTTAAGTAAAATTTTAAAATGAAAGTTGATTATTCGATTAATCCGAATATTAATAAAACCTTATAATGTTTATACATGGTCAATATCTAAAAGAAATCAAGCGGGATTGGATTTGGATTGCAAATAAAAGCTAAGGTGAGATCTTCTCACTCAAAAGGAAAATTTGATTTTTGCAGTTATTGATTGATTGACTGTTTGGATGTGATATTAGATATAGTAGGATACATCTATATAAAGCAATATATATATATATATATATATATATTGGCATATGTATATATTGCAGTTGTGATTTCCCGCATTATATAGTGGATGAGACCCTATTGCGCCGCATAATAGTGGATGATATTTTTATAAATCCCATATACCGCGATATTCCACCTTGAAGTGGAATTGGTATTGTGATAACATCTGTGGATGCAGGGAAACAGGTTGGAGGGATCCAACTGGATTCCTCAAATTGTTTGAATATTATTTCATATGTGAATGATGTGATTTATTGATAATTTGTGGATGATTTATTGATAATTGAATTTGTTGAAGGCTAAAATTTAGCCGAATGTATTTTTGGTATCGTTGGATACCAGAAATGAATATAAATTGGATTTTGAAATTAAAGTGGAAAACTTTAAGTGAATTTATTTTTAAGAATTGAATTTATTGAAGAAGGAATTTTAAAGTATTAAAATTGATTTTCGAAATCTTACCGAATAAATTCCAAAATATGGGAAAAGATATTCATAAACGAGTTTTGAATAATATTGTTTTAAAAGTTGAAGAATTCATTTAAAAAATGGAATTTTGAATAATTTGGAAAGAACAAAGGAATTTATTTAAAAGTGATAAACTTTTAAGAAATCAATTTGAAATTGATTTGGTATTGGAAAATGAACCTTTGAGAAATCGATTTGGAAATTTATTTGGAGTTGAAAATAAATTTAGAAATCAAATTTGTAATTAATTTGGTAATGGAAAATAAATCATTGGAAAATTATTTGAAATTGATTTAGTGTTTGAAAAATGAATTTGGAAGTCGATTTGTAAATGGTTTGTTATTTGGAGATAAACTTAGAAATAGATTGCAATGTTTTGTTCTATTGAAATAAAACTTAGAAATCAATTTGTAATTGATTCGATATCGAAATAAAATTAGAAATCAATTTGGAATTTGATTTTGGGGTTAAAAGTGAATATTTGGGAATGTAAATTCAAATTGGAGTTTATGAAATGAAAGGGAAATTTGTTTAAAAATAAACGCTGATTTATTTTTAAAGTGTGAAAGTAAATTTACGGATTTGGAACGTAAATTTAAAATAAATCGATAAGGATTTATTTAATTGGTTTAAATGGACCATTTTGAAATGGAAGTATATTTTCCTTGAAAAAAACCGAGTATATTCCGAAGTAGCTTTTAAAATATAAATTAAAAGTTCTAAGTGGGTTTTTAAAAGATATATTTGGAAATATATTCCGTGTAAGGAAATTGATTTGAAATTTATTTTCAAAAGTTGAAAGGTGATAAGTAATTTGAAATTGATTTTCAAATATGAAGTGTGGGAAAGAAAAAAATATATATCTCGTGAAGATATTTTGAAATTAAATCATTTGGGAAAATTATTTGAATCTGATGATTGTTGTGAATATTGTTGATAGTTAAATCGCCGACTATCAATATTTGCCTTTGAAATGGCACTTGAATTTGTTTTTAAAAACAAACGCTTATTATTCGGTTTAGCCGGGAAAGGACCTTTGTGTCAGATAACCCATTCCGAATAATGATACGACGATATGGATCGTATTGAAGACTGGTGATGAAGACCGGGTATTTGTGAAAACGATAGGATGACCTATCGATTGTCTCTGTACCGTTAGCTACGATATTGAGATTTCCTTTGTGATGGAAAGTTTTATCGGGATTGTGAATATCCGGATTGCAAGGGCTTCTTCGGAAGTGCCTTCGGTTCTGTTCGAACCCGGAACAGACTTGTATGGTTACGTGTCTGACATTACATTTTGAGATATAGAGCTGATTTCTTTCAAATACATTTCTATTGGTGGCGGAGAATTTATTCTCTTAGCTTAACACCCTTCTCTGAGACGTACGAGCTCAGAGGTTATGTAGTTGAAATTTATCAGTGATATATTCCCAATTTGGTAATGTGGCATGCTGAGTGTTGCTGTAATGATGATCATTTATTGATCATTTATGATCAAAGCGTGGCTTTGTGGACGAGACTTCGTCAGGGCCTCACAACCCGGAAATGGTCGAAACAGGAATGTTGCAGCAAGGTTATGAGGGTCGCGCCCTTTAGGGTATGTCATTTCCTTCTGGAAAGGGGTGGTATCATGGTATGGAGCCTAGATACTTACTCATGTGGACACACCTTATTTATTATGTGTGATGTTGGTTACCGAGCGCTCGGATAAAGGTCCCAAAGGACCGGTGGATGGCATATTCGTGAGTTACCTAGTTACAGGGGTAACCCGGCCTTGCTGGTAGAGAGCAGTTTGTCTCTCGGGACGTCTAGCCAAAGGCAATCCCATGTGGCGGTAGGCAGTTCCTTAGCCTGACCATTTGTTGGAAAATCCAAAGAAACAATATGAACCCTTTACGATTGAAATTGTATAACCTGTCTCCTCAGGAGGCAGCTATAGCAGGCATAATATAATGGTACCTATGCTGGCTAAGATTAATATTTTACTTTCAAAATGTTTTCTACACTAGACATTAATAATAATAATCCAATGATTTGCGTAGTAAGCATCTTTGACTATCATAAGAAGAAATCTCCTCCCAGTCTGCGATTGCATTGTATGTGTGGTGGGAGGTCTTATGATAGTTTCATTTTCCAAAAGCATTGCGAATTAATTTTATTTTCTTTTCTTTGTGAAAATAACTGTTTTACGATCTCACACCAGTCACCATGACTGACTCGGAGTTTATTATTTCCTTCCTAAACTCTGGGTGCCCATAATTTTCCACACGGGCAGCCTAGAGTTATGTTATCAGGATATTCTGGATATTCTGGAGCTTTGGAAGCAAGCTGGATGGCGAGACGTACTCTCGTACTTGTTTATTATTTCCACTGTGTATTCTGTATGAGGACAGGTTTATATAACTATCCATTGTTGTATTGAGTTGTATATTGACTCTGATTGATGTATGTATAAACTGATATAGTTCTTTGTTTTAAAAAGACTAGTGATTATCTATTATATATTGTTCCGCTGTGAATGTGAGATTCTGTGGTGGTTTCTGTTTCTGTTTTTCTGTTCTCTTTTTCTTCTGTCTTCTTCTACCTCTTCTTTTTAACCCTAATGGTTCGATTTTCCGGCATTCGATTGCGCGGCATTTGATACAGTGGACGTATTAATGTCGATTTTCGGGCGACGAAAAATCGTATCGTTACAAGTGGTATCAGAGCATCCGGTTAAGCGACAACCCTGCTCTGTTGGGTGTTACTCATTATAGATAAAGTCAGTAGTACTCTAGAATGAGTTGAGTGTAATAATAGATATGAGCGCGTATATGTTAGTGAATAAAAAAATTTGTTTTGTATTGTGTTGACTTATCGGTTGATTGTTTATAGATTCTGGTCGGTGCAGTCTGGCCAACTGTAATCGATAGGGATTTCTAAACTCTTAAACAAGATAAACTGACACAGTATTGTTTTAAAATAGGGTAAATGAAATAATTTTGCCCAAAACTATTTTTGTATAGAAAAGAAATGATTTTCTATGAATTATCATAGTATATGGATGTTTGGTTGTTAGGAAGTAATAATATTGAAATATTATCATCGTTATATGAAAATTTAATGAGAAATAATGGTATAACCAAAGATTTGAAGATAAATTCATTTAACAAAAGGAATTTATAAATATGAATTGAAAGATGAGGAAATGAATTCATATACAAATGAATTTGTAAATGTAATTGTAAATGTGATTTATAAATTGAAATAGAATTCCAGAGATATTTGAAATAAAATTCATTAATCTAATGAAATGGTAAAGTGAATTTATAAATGAGTTCTCTAAATTAAAATAAAGTGCCAGAGTAATTGTTTAAAGGACTCTGGGATTTCTTTAAATTATTTTGGAATGTAAATAAGTTGATAACTTATAAAATATTTGAAATCTGATTGGAATGAGATTCAAAGTGAAAAGGAATGAATTTGTGAATGAACAAATGAGTTCACATTTGTAAATAAATAAATTGAAGAGATGAAATGAGATTTGATATGAATAAAGTTGAATAAAGATCCAAACTTGGAAAAAAAAAGATAAAGTGGATTGAATTCAGGTAAATTAACTTGATAAATTGTTAATTCATAAAGTAATGAATTGGAAGTTAGTTAAATTAAAGTTGAGTTGTGAACTAAATTTAAAATGGGTTGAATTTGCAAATAAATTCAAGTAAGCAGAAATTAATTGTAATTTCCTTGTTATTAATTAAAATGAATTCACAATGAATTGAATATGGAAGTTGAAATTTAAAATGAATAAGTGAATGAACTAATTGAATTAAATTAGTAGATGGAATAGATTTGATAAATGAAAATCAAATCAATAATTAAAATTGGAAATTGTTTACAAGAAAATGAACTTGAGTTTTGAAGTGAAATAGCTTAAGTAAATATTGAATAAATGCTCGACTTAAGAAAAGAAATTGTGAAATGGTTTCAAATGAAATAAACTGAATGTAAATATGAAATGCAAATTGAAATGAAGTGGAATTAAAATAAATTGAATTAGTATCAATTTAAAATTGGTTATAAATTAGTATGGATATGAATTCATTTTGCTTAAAATTGAATTGAAATTAAGGAATTGCATTGTAAACCATTGAATTGAATGTAAATTAGATGAAAGTGATTCAATTTGTATCGAAACCATATAGATTGCTTATGGAAATTGTTTTGAATGAATTGCTAATGAAATCTATATATTTGTTATTGAAAATGAATGAAATGTTAATAGATTTCCTATATTTGCCACTGACGTGTTTAAACTGAGTAAGTGCAGGGTTTTGGAAGCCGTTTAGCTGCATTTTGGTTGCGTTAATAAGCTAATAATAACTGCTTTGCTTAAAATGCTAATAAAGGTACGCCTACGCAATACAAAATAGGAAATATGAACTGTTTTTCTGCTTTTCCGACCGAGTGGGTCAATGTGTATTTATTTATATCTTTTGTCATATTGCAAAAGCTCCTCCGTACAAAGGAGACTCCGCCAAAAATTTTTGAAAATTTTGGGAGTTAGAAATTTTTTTGAATTTTTTGAAAATTTTCACTTAACGACAAGTGATTTCAAATTGAATTTGAGATAAAGGTAAATGAAACTCAATATTCAGAAATAGAAGATGAATCAAATTCAAGTAAAATTCGAAATGGAAATCTGAATGAAAAATTTGGAAATAAGAGTATTGAGATTTGAAATGAATTTAAATAGAATTGAAATTGTAAATTTAATTCAAATGGAATTGAAAATGCAAAGTTGAATGGAAATGAATATATAACTTTGTTAGTGAAGTGAAAATGAATATAAGAAGTATGTAATACTTATATTGCACTTAAGAAATGAATGAATGAAATTCTTAAGTAAATTGGTATTGGAAAATCCAATAAGTAAATTTGGATATTGTTGTTAAGTAAAGTATACAGGGATTGTAAAGGCTAAGGAAAATGGAATTGGATTTTTATTTTGAAGATAATTTAAATTGCTCGACCAAAAGGTATGTATTTAAATTTCAGTATGAAATTTGATGAGATTCTGATTTTGCCACTTGGCATTTTGTTTTCATTTGGAATTTGAGAGTCCGTAGGGACGTTTTGTAGTCGTACCGTGTTAGCCGCGCAAAGGAGACGCTGGCGAAATTTTTCGAAAATTTCGAGGGTTAGAAAATTTTTGAGAAAATTTTGAATTCAAAATTTTTTGAATTTGGATTTAAATTTGAATTGTTAAGAAAACCATATTATTTGGAACTTATGGTTGATGGTGGAAAGTTAGTTAAAGTGATAACGAATCTTTAATGAAAAGATTTGGGTTGAAAATTTAATAAAACCGTTTGGTTTTGGGAAAATAGTTAATGGGAATTGGAGCATTTTTCCTAACTTGTAATTTCGGGACGAAATTCTTTTAAGGGGGGAAGATTGTAACGACCCAGAAATTTTGAACATTTGAAATAGAACATTTAATTGAATTTAAATATTTGAATGTTGATTTAACTTGAATTTCAAATGTAAATATGAAATTGGCAATTTAATTTGTAAATTTAATTGTTGCAATTGGGTAAAAATTTGAATCTTCAGTTTTGAGCTGATTTAAAAATAATATGAAGTCTTAGAAAATTCATATTGATAATACTGAAGATAACGGAAGCTTCAGAATTGAATTTGAAACTGTTTTGTTCAGTTTTGAATTTATATTGTTTAAATTGAATTTAAAAATAGCGTTCCGGGGCACGGTCTCGGAATTCGACGAAACCAGTTCCATTGGATCCGTAATATTGTATTATTATCGGATTTCAATTTTCGTAACATTTGGAGTTGTTGTGTGAGCGTACGATATATAAACGCGTTGGAATTTATATCGAAATTTAATTCAATAACTGGTTAAAAGGCACTGTAGCTAGATATTTTTCAAGCACGCTTCCTTTGCCTTCTCGAACACACTTCCTCGTTCTTTCAAAGTCGAGATGCTTCCTTCTCGTTCAAAAGAAAACAAAATCATTTCGTCCTCTTTCAAAAAAAAAACAATGGCCGAGAGCTCTCTCGTTCAAAGAAAACAAATAACAGTTCGAACCCTCTCTTGTTCAAAAGAAATAAAAATCGTGGCAAAGCAAATTCAAAACCTTCCCCTCTCAGTTATTCGAAACAAATCGTTCGCCAGTCACGGAGGGGATCGTGAATTGAACCGCGATGGAGTTGCGGCGTCGCCGTGGGGAAACGAGGCCAGGGAGGTATCGACGTGGTCAGGCGTGCCGCGTGAGTGGTGATGTCGGCATGAAGCTCGGGCTAGGGTTCGATGACTGCGAATTTTGATGTCGCGAGCGACTACGAGAACTAGGGCATCGCGATTTCAAGAGCGAGGCGGCGCTGCGCTTGGGGAAGGCTCGCGTGGTGGCTGTTTGCAACGGCGCTCGCATGGATAAGGGTCGGCATAGCGAGGCGTACTCGACAGCGGGTGGTAGTGTGAGGCGCACGTTCGAGCGTTGAAGGGGTGGTCACGTTCGACGAGGTCAGTAGTTTATCAAAGTCCGGGGCTTCTGTTAACAGTGAGGTATATTTACAAATTGTGTTTTCAATTTAATATTCACGTATGTATAAATATATATTTACAGTAAGATATAAAACAAATTAATATTTCACTTTAAGGAATATATATATATATATGTATACGTTTACAGTAAAGGGGTTCACTGTTATATTACTTACAGTCAATATATGTATATATAAGATTTTGAAAGTATAGGAATTTTTAAAACAATATAAAGTTTATAAAGACTAGATTTTTAAAAGAAAGGAATTGGTTTAAAACTAATTATTAGTTAAGTAAAATTTTAAAATGAAAGTTGATTATTTGATTAATCCGAATATTAATAAAACCTTATAATGTTTATACAAGGTCAATATCTAAAAGAAATCAAGCGGGATTGGATTTGGATTGCAAATAAAAGCTAAGGTGAGATCTTCTCACTCAAAAGGAAAAATTGATTTTTGCAGTTATTGATGGATTGACTGTTTGGATGTGATATTAGATATAGTAGGATATATCTATATATAGCAATATATATATATATATATTGGCATATGTATATATTGCAGTTGTGATTTCCCGCATTATATAGCGGATGAGACCCTATTGCGCCGCATAATAGCGGATGATATTTTTATAAATCCCATATACCGCGATATTCCACCTTGAAGTGGAATTAGTATTGTGCTAACATCTGTGGATGCAGGGAAACAGGTTGGAGGGATCCAACTGGATTCCTCAAATTGTTTGAATATTATTTCATATGTGAATGATGTGATTTATTGATAATCTATGGATGATTTATTGATAATTGAATTTGTTGAAGGCTAAAATTTAGCAGAATGTATTTTTTGGTATCGTTGGATACCAGAAATGAATATAAATTGGATTTTGAAATTAAAGTGGAAAACTTTAAGTGAATTTATTTTTAAGAATTGAATTTATTGAAGAAGGAATTTTAAAGTATTAAAATTGATTTTCGAAATCTTACCGAATAAATTCCAAAATATGGGAAAAGATATTCATAAACGAGTTTTGAATAATATTGTTTTAAAAGTTGAAGAATTCATTTAAAAAATGGAATTTTGAATAATTTGGAAAGAACAAAGGAATTTATTTAAAAGTGATAAACTTTTAAGAAATCAATTTGAAATTGATTTGGTATTGGAAAATGAACCTTTGAGAAATCGATTTGGAAATTTATTTGGAGTTGAAAATAAATTTAGAAATCAAATTTGTAATTAATTTGGTAATGGAAAATAAATCATTGGAAAATTATTTGAAATTGATTTAGTGTTTGAAAAATGAATTTGGAAGTCGATTTGTAAATGGTTTGTTATTTGGAGATAAACTTAGAAATAGATTGCAATGTTTTGTTCTATTGAAATAAAACTTAGAAATCAATTTGTAATTGATTCGATATTGAAATAAAATTAGAAATCAATTTGGAATTTGATTTTGGGGTTAAAAGTGAATATTTGGGAATGTAAATTCAAATTGGAGTTTATGAAATGAAAGGGAAATTTGTTTAAAAATAAACGCTGATTTATTTTTAAAGTGTGAAAGTAAATTTACGGATTTGGAACGTAAATTTAAAATAAATCGATAAGGATTTATTTAATTGGTTTAAATGGACCATTTTGAAATGGAAGTATATTTTCCTTGAAAAAAACCGAGTAATATTCCGAAGTAGCTTTTAAAATATAAATTAAAAGTTCTAAGTGGGTTTTTAAAAGATATATTTGGAAATATATTCCATGTAAGGAAATTGATTTGAAATTTATTTTCAAAAGTTGAAAGGTGAAAAGTAATTTGAAATTGATTTTCAAATATGAAGTGTGGGAAAGAAAAATATATATATCTCGTGAAGATATTTTGAAATTAAATCATTTGGGAAAATTATTTGAATCTGATGATTGTTGTGAATATTGTTGATAGTTAAATCACCGACTATCAATATTTGCCTTTGAAATGGCACTTGAATTTGTTTTTAAAAACAAACGCTTATTATTCGGTTTAGCCGGGAAAGGACCTTTGTGTCAGATAACCCATTCCGAATAATGATACGACGATATGGATCGTATTGAAGACTGGTGATGAAGACCGGGTATTTGTGAAAACGATGGGATGACCTATCGATTGTCTCTACACCGTTAGCTACGGTATTGAGATTTCCTTTGTGATGGGAAGTTTTATCGGGATTGTGAATATCCGGATTGCAAGGGCTTCTTCGGAAGTGCCTTCGGTTCTGTTCGAACCTGGAACAGACTTGTATGGTTACGTGTCTGATATTACATTTTGAGATATAGAGCTGATTTCTTTCAAATACATTTCTGTTGGTGGCGGAGAATTTATTCTCTTAGCTTAACACCCTTCTCTGAGACGTACGAGCTCAGAGGTTATGTAGTTAAATGGTCGAAACAGGAATGTTGCGGCAAGGTTATGAGGGTCGCGCCCTTTAGGGTATGTCATTTCCTTCTGGAAAGGGGTTGTATTATGGTATGGAGCCCAGATACTTACTCATGTGGACACACCTTATTTATTATGTGTGATGTTGGTTATCGAGCGCTCGGATAAAGGTCCCAAAGGACCGAGGGATGGCATATTCGTGAGTTACCTAGTTACATGGGTAACCCGGCTTTGTTGGCAGAGAGCAGTTTGTCTCTCGGGACGTCCAGCCAGAGGCGATCCCATGTTGCGGTAGGCAGTTCCTTAGCCTGACCATTTGTTGGAAAATCCAAAGAAACAATACGAACCCTTTACGATTTAAATTGTATAACCTGTCTCCTCAGGAGGCAGCTATAGCAGGCATAATATAATGGTACCTATGCTGGCTAAGATTAATATTATACTTTCGAAATGTTTTCTACACTAGACATTAATAATAATAATCCAATGATTTGCGTAGTAAGCATCTTTGACTATCATAAGAAGAAATCTGCTCCAAGTCTGCGATTGCATTGTGTGTGTGGTGGGAGGTCTTATGATAGTTTCATTTTCCAAAAGCATTGCGAATTAATTTTATTTTCTTTTCTTTGTGAAAATAACTGTTTTACGATCTCACAACAGTCACCATGACTGACTCGGAGTTTATTGTTTCCTTCCTAAACTCTGGGTGCCTATAATTTTCCACACGGGCATCCTAGAGTTATGTTATCTGGATATTCTGGAGCTTTGGAAGCAAGCTGGATGGCAAGACGTACTCTCGCACTTGTTTATTATTTCCGCTGTGTATTCTGTATGAGGACAGGTTTATATAACTATCCATTGTTGTATTGAGTTGTATATTGACTCTGATTGATGTATATATAAACTGATATAGTTCTTTGTTTTAAAAAGACTAGTGATTATCTATTATATATTGTTCCGCTACGAATGTGAGATTCTGTGGTGGTTTCTGTTTCTGTTTTTCTGTTCTCTTTTTCTTCTGTCTTCTTCTACCTCTTCTTTTTAACCCTAATGGTTCGATTTTCCGGCATTCGATTGCGCGACATTTGATACAGTGGACGTATTAATGTCGATTTTCGGGCGACGAAAAATCGTATCGTTACACCTACCTCCCCCTGTCACTCCACCATTTGCAAGCGCCAGCCTCCACTAGCCCTAGCGCTAGCCTATTGCAAGCGTCATTCTCTCACAAGCACCCCTAGGCTATTGCAAGCACTAGCCCACAGTCGAAGGCACCCCTCAAGTAACCACTGCCAAAAGCACCCCGCTTCCGTCGGTATAATTAAATGCACTTATTCATTTGTTCAATGTTATGATTTGATATAGATTTGTTATTAAAAGTTCATTGGAAAATGGTAGCCGGTGTAGATTTTTTAGTATGATCATTCGTAAATAATTTGATCGTTATTTAAAATATTAATAATAAATTAATAATATTACTTAAATTTACAATGTTATTTAGTATATTAATAAACTTAATAATGTTATTTAAATTAATAATAAAATTAACAATGTTGTCTAGCTAAGTTATTAATAAAATTAATAGTGTTATTTAAAGTGATAATAAAATTAATAATGTTATTTGAATTAATTATACTAGCGTGTGATGTAAATTTTGTTTATGTGTAGACCATAGATTATGGATTATTCGAAAGATCGAAGTTGGATGTAAATAACAGGAAAAAAATAGAGGAATGATTCTATTACACTTTAGAAATGACATGGATGCATCATGAAAGTAGCATCAGCTTTTCTTTAAACGATAACACTTTTCTCCAAACCAATACTTGAAGGTGTTGTACTTGAAGGTTTAGATGATTCTTCACCATCTAATACAATGATAGTTTTTTTAAATGATAAACATCGTTTAATTTTTGTAGATTCTACCAAATGTTTTGACCATATTCATAATGTTGCAAAAAATGATAGTATGAATATGATCGAAACATTGATAGAATCTGCAAAAAAGAGCAACGTCCATCATCAGAAAAAACTATCATGGTAAAGAACCATCTAAACCTGTGAGACAAAAGATGTCAATTTCAATACAAAACAAAAATGGCTTAAAGCCAATCACATGTACATTGTATTTTTAAAAAGTTTAATGTTGTTATTTATTAATTATTTTATATGTTGATTGAGTTGGAGTAGTTGGGCTTGGCCTATAGTATTAATGCAAGTAGAAAATTACGGAGCCAACTGCTATTATTTTGTTCCAAAGGTAACCCATATGTGAACAAAAAAATAAAATGAAAATAAATTTACACATTTAATCATGTATGTGTGAGTTAACCTAGTGTATCCCAATATTTGAATCATTATGAAAAAATGTATATGAATTTAATACTACATTCAAATACATGAAACAAGGTCACTCAAATTTGTCCTTTACTAATTAATTTAGGGTTTACTTTATTTTCCATTTTGCGAATAAGAGATGAAAGGAATAGTATTAAAAGTGGCTAAGTAAGCGTGTAGTCAATAATAAGTTAAGTGAAGCGAGATAGTTCGCATTTAGCCTACCTAAGAAAACAATAACATTTTCCTTTTCCAATTTATCTATTAGTAAAGTATAAGCATATTTTCTTGTACTGAGACATGATTAGTTATGTTGATGTTGTTGCGTTACTGATTATATTAAGCCATATGCTAAGACTATACGATAATCCTATATAATAAGTGTGTCACGGTACATTCTCCATCAATGAGACCTACATTATTAATTTATTTTAAGAGAAAATATTTAGTTTATTAGAAAAAATATGTTCATTCGATAATTTTTCTCTCCATGTTTAGTTGTTATACAATTTATAAATTAATCATTAAGCACAGGACAAATGACTTAAGTTTTGAATAAATGGTAGATAAATTTAGATCTTAAATAAAAAATAAATTTGTCTTTTTATGAAAAATATTTTTCATCTACATTTTCATTTTATAAAATATTGTTTATTTGATCATTTTGTCTGCTTTTAGTTTTAAAGAAAATGATCGATAAATAAAAAAAAGTTAATAGTTATGCTTTGAATAAAAGATCACCGCATAATTTGGGATATCCTCTCAAGGTTCTTAATTTTATTTTTCTTGCTAGAATTGATCTGTTTGTTTGGTTAATTAATTGTTTGCTTTGACGTTTTGCAAGTTGGTTGAGCAACATGAGTTTGATATTAAGCCATGTAGCATGGTAGTATTAATACTAGAGGAGATTAGACATGC
The DNA here is from genome assembly GCA_030737815.1 of Allium fistulosum. Taxonomy (NCBI): domain Eukaryota; kingdom Viridiplantae; phylum Streptophyta; class Magnoliopsida; order Asparagales; family Amaryllidaceae; genus Allium; species Allium fistulosum. Next base: position 290,919,651 of record CM060905.1, read on the forward strand.
ATAGTAGTGTTGTTATAATTGGTGATGATGGTTAAGGTAGTGCTGGAGGAATACTATCAATAGAGATGGGGATCTCCTCTCTCCATGCCTGAAGGGAGACCATGAGTGCCTGGCTCGCCCTTCTCTTGACCTTGGCCTAGTCATTCCCCTATGGGACTGGGAGTGAAACGAGAGGACCCTATGCTCTTTTTTGATGGTATTAGAACCAGCAATAAAATACTTGAACCTCAAGTCTCGAGCTCTATTTTCCGTCCATAGGAAATCAAAAGCAGATGGTCGTTCTGTTGAAGGGGAATGACAATTCTTTATTTCTCTATGTATGAACAACTCAAGGTCAATTTTAATAATGTGTCTTGGCCCACACACAGCATGCCTCTTGTGGTGAACAAGAGCTTCCTCGATCGGGGTTTGAAGCACCAACCTATCTTGGATGGTATTAACAAGATTGTAAGCACTAGAGACCATAGGTTGGATACGGTTAGTTCAACCATTGGAAGGGTTGGAGGAACAAAATTTACAGTCGATTGAGCATCCGGCCTTATCCTTGGATTATTCACTTACTTCGCAGGATAGAGTTCCCTTGTTAGTTAACCTGTAAAAGTTCACTTTGCAACATGTTGTGCCTCAACCTAGGAATGGAACAAGCAGTGGTGGCAATAGTGTTATCGTTAGAGCCATGGTGATTAGAGTTAATACATTCATTGTCACCATTGGGATTTGGCAATAACTAGAATAGATTTTTTGCAATGAAGAAAAAGTGAAGAAAGGTAAGAGCTTTTATGGAAGGCCCGCCTTCTAACTCCAAAATATTAACTAAAAATTTAGCCATCCTTGAAATTAAGCTAATGGCATTTGTATTAGTAATGGTTACTTGCTAACACTAGGATTAAAAATGTAAAATGAGGAGTAAATGAGTAAATAAAGTAAATGCCATAAAATGTAGAGTGGTTCAATTAAGCTTGCTATAACGACCCGAAATTTCACTGCTTTGATTTGTGAATATTTAATTAATTTTAAGTATTCAATATATATCTTTTATAATGAAAATAAAAATCTTTTTAATAATAAATAATGATGGTGAAGTAGTTTTCAAAATTGGTTTACAAAAATATATAGTTCAATGAAAAACAAAAAATGTGACCGGAAACTGTTTTCCGAATTTTCGACGTTTTATCGTATAAAAGTTGTTCGAAATGTTGTGCACACTTTCGTACACACACACACTACGTATATAATATGGTTAAAGAGAATATATTAAGGTTAATAAACTTAATTAAGTTAAGATAATCATCGATGTGATACTTTGACAACTAAATATAAAAAAAATGAAAAGTGGTCACATCACAGGCAGATAAAAAGGACATGCAAGTGCATATAGCACATGGGAATGTTGGAGCATGTAGTGTTAGGAGGGGACAAGTGGGGAGACAAAAGTGAGGTGGCATGGTGAGGTGGTGCAATGTTATGGAGGGCATGGTACAAGGGTAGGTTAGTAATTTTACATATTCATTTTATAAAAAAAACATTTCTCTCATTTCTTTCTTCCAATTTCATTTCCCTTTTTTTTCCTAATTTTCCTCTTCTTTAAAGCTTCTAACAAACTTTAATGGCTTCTAAAATAAATTTTCATGTTTTAAGATTTTAAAAAATTAACCTTTAAATGTTTTAAAAACTTGTTTAAAGGTTCCTTCTTTTCCATTTAAATTTCTTCCATTTTACCCGAAATGGTTTCGGCCATAACTTCTTACAAAAACTCCAAAACAATATTTTAATTTTTTTTCAAACCATGTATATTTCCAGTGGCTACAACTTTATAGTTTACCACTTTTTCTTATTTCGAGCTTAGATCCTCCAAAAATTCATTTTTATGCAAGAGTGTTTTTGAACCTAGATTTTGATGTCCGACAATACCCCTCACTATTTTGGCAATAACTTCCTCAAAATTTAACTTTTTTGAGTAATTTTTTTAAAATGACAGAGGAAAGAATAATCTAAAACTTTTTTTACCACTTTTCCTAAATCCGAGAGGAAAGGGTCCAAAAGTCGAGTGCAAAATGACCCATTTTCATGAAGAATTTGTGATTTTCCAAGCTTTCCAAGCGCTAAAGTATTTCAAAACCTTTGGTGAGTAAACTATGAATTTTTGGGAAAGTTTTTACTTTTATGTTAGTTAATATATTATGTGATGTGATGGTTAGTATTGTATGTATGTATGTATGTATGTATATACTTGTTGCTTGGATATGTAAGGACATTAGACTTGAATGCGAAGTCAAAATGGTTAAAGTTAGATCTTGCTTATGTTTGTGGCATAATGTTTATCCTAGATGTGATGGTTGTTTATGGACTTGGGTATGCAATGTATAAGCTAAGAAGAAGTTGGTACCTTTGTAGGGTATTGGAGAATTTGGAATCTTGTGTAAGAAATTTATGGTTTTACTTTTTAAAAATCGAATATTTGGTTAGATTTAAACCTGTTTTCGTTTTTAATACTTATTTTTGTTTTTAGAAAGTTAGTGAGCTTTAAGGTAAATTGTTCAAAAGAAGGATAGAAACAAGATGAAGCTTATGGATATCCATAGCGATAGTCGCTATAGATGCAGTTCGCTTAAAATTTCGATTTTTGCAAAATTTGGTTTTTATACTTCAAAATTTTTTGTTGAATATTTTATTAACTAAATAAAAATATTTTTAAAAAGTTAATTAAGGATTTAATATTTAATTTTTAATTAATTAGGTTTTAGTAATTGATAATTAATTAAATGTTAACAAGGTTTATTAACTTTAATTAAATAAAGATTAGTTCTTAATTAATTATTTTTTAATGTTAAGATTTATTTTAATTAATTATTAATTAAGTTAATTAAGTATGGCTTAAGTAAATTATTTATATTTAGTTAATCACTAATTAAATATAGGATTAATTATTAATCAAGGGTTTAATTATTTGATTAAAGATTTAATTGATAATAAATTATTTATTAAAGGTTTAATTTATTGTTTAAGTTTAATTAAATATTATATAATTAATTAATTCATATTGATTAACATTTAATTATTAATGAAGGTTTAATTAATTATTTAATAATTAATAAAGGATTAATTTGGGTTTAATTAATAGTTAATTATTGTTTAACTATTTAATTAAATTAAGTTAGGATTCAGTTACAATTAATTATGATTTAAATAAGGATTTAACTTTTAATTATATATTATTAAAAGGGTTTAAAAGTTTTAAATCCTTTGGTTTTTCAAAAGTAAAATTGTTCAAAGGTAGTTCTTTTTCAAAGATGGATTTGAATATAAGTGATTCAAGTGTTGATGCATTAAGAAACCATATAGCTATGAATGAGTTATAATATAGATTGTTGGGTTGTGTGGACATGTATTAGCAGAATAAATCCCCGTTCTGCTATAAATTGACTGTTTGTTTGGTTGTGTGGACATGTATTAGCATAATAAATCCCCGTTCTACTATAAATTGTTTATTTTCTTGTTTGTTTGTGTGGACATGTGTTAGCAGAATAATTCATCGTTCTGCTATGAATTGTTTGGACATCTGTTTAGCAGGACAAATCACCACCCTGCTATTGTGTCATTTAGATATGTATAAGCGAGTTAGTTCTGATTGACATGTTATTCCCTGATTTGGATATGAGTGTATTTACATATATATTGGTCTATGTAAATAACTGCTAAGTGAATTGAAATGGAAACTGAATGGTAACTTAAATTAGTACCATTGGATTACTAAGCCTCTTTTAGAATTACTAAAGTTTGTTTTTGAATTAACTTTAATTCTTAAATTGATTTGGGTTTAAAGGTTATAATTGATTTTTATATTTTATTATTATTTTATAAAGTTATTTTTAAATAATATCTTGTTTTTAAAAAGGGGTTTATTAAATAAATGTTTTACCTAAAGGGATTTACAAATGATATCTTGAAAATGATATTTTATAAAGGAGATTCTATAAAGGAATTATGAAGGAAGATTTTTAAATAGTTGTAAAAATAGAAAGAGATTTTAAAAATCATTTTAGATATTTTGAAAGATGTTTTAAATCAAGTTTAAAAAATTGTAAAGAGGTTTGAAATGTGAAGTGAACTTATAAAAGAATTTTTGTAAAGAATAAGTGAATGGATTTTATAAAGTGAACGAGTTTTATAGTAAGCGATGTTTTAAAAGGGAATGGATTGGCCATCTAATATTGAATGTCAGAAGAGAGAATTTTCCAAATGTTTTTGGTAAATGTTTACATTGTTTTCCCAGTAAAAGGGATATAAGTGGTTTGGGAAAAGTCTTTTAGAAAAGATCCTTTGATAAATTTTTATAAAGTGATTTTATTAATTAAATATTAATTAATAAAGGCTTAGACGATCCCTTATGGAATTTAATCAATGTTTGATTGTTTGTTTATTTGATAGTTAAATAACCGACTATCAAATCTGGACCAAAACGTAACTTTCGAAATATCTAGGAGAAACAAGGAAATTATATGTTACAATTACCGTCGGTGGTGTTATACTGTACGTATAAATTCATTTCTTTCTTCTAGGATAAATGATAAGGAAATCCGTCTACTAACGGTTAGGAGGTGAACTCCGCTCTTATCTTTTATCTGCTTATTTCCTAATGAACCGGTGTTGAGTTTACCGGAAATTATCGAAAGTTATTTCGAAGAGACTGGGATCGGATCTGTTATCCGAAACCACTTTGATCCAAGTCAAGCGTTTCGAACTGAAGACTTCTTGAAGAATATAGAATCGAAGATGGAGCATTGAAGTGCAAGGGCTGCTTGTTACTAGTCCTGGGGGTGATTCCAAAAAGGATGTAGTAGAAGTAGTGCTTTCGGTTTGTCCTTATCCTGGACAACTTGTATGGATGAATGTTGGCACTGCATTACTGCTTGGAGGACAGTGTTAGCATTCCAATTGGGATTGCTATTTAAAACGGTAAAACATAGCTTCAAGCCTCATCAATCGGGAAATGACTAAAACAGGGCATGCGGCAGGGCTAAGTGGGTCGCTCCCATTAGGTTGTGTAATCATCTTTCTAGATTACCCTATATTTATGGATTTGGTTGTGCATGAGAGATCTCGATTAAGGTTGGAAAACCGGGATGATGACATATTCGGTACTACTAGTCAAGTGGTAGGCCGGTTCTGTGTAGCAGGGTACAAGATGTTCTTGTCATACCTAGGTGTATTGTTCTAGAGATGTACCCATCAGAGGTAGTTCCTTACCTGGTCATAGTATGGAATCCATTCTCTAATACGTTCCTACGGTTTTGATTATAAAACCTAGTATGCTGGAATTTAATTAATGTAACAATTTCAGTTAAGATTAGTAAGTACTTGTACTTTAGACATTATTACAATATCATTGGATTTTCTATAAAAGTATTTTAGTTATCGTAAGGTAAAAATCCGTCCGTGTTTATGTGTAGCGTGATCTTTACGAGATACCTTTGATTTTTAAACGATTTTGAAATGTAATAATCAAGTTGTTTGAGTTTACTCACCAGACCCATGTCTGAATCGGAGTTTTATTTTCTTTCCCTAAAATTCTTTGGTGCTCAAATTTTATGAGCAGCCAAGTAGTTCAAGTTTTTCCACGGATGCATTTTGGAGGAGCTCGGAGCAAGAGGCTTCATCGATAGCTAGTTATTATCTTGTTTCTGCTGTATACTATATACTTTATATCTTATGTATAAGGACAGACTGTTATAACTGTCCTAGGTTAGAAATTGTATTAGTGTAACTCTAATGTATTGTTTTTGAAATGACTTTGTAAAGAATTATGTTGATTAATATATTTTATTTCGTTGTGCTGTGAGATTCTGTGTTTGCTTTTAGTTTCTTCTATCTTCTTTCTTTTCCCCCAACAATCTATCTTTTCGGCACTTAGTTGTTCGGCATGCAATATAGTGGGTGTATTAGTGTCGATTCTAGGGTTCGAAAAGGCGAGTCGTTATAGTTGGTATCAATGCATAAGGTTAAGCGAGAACCTTGTCCTTGGTGGGGTAAACTCATTTGAGATTGAGTAAGTGAGACCCTAGAATGAGTATGAGTGTATTATATGAGAGCACGTATTTGTTAGTGATATAAAAATGTTTTATATTATGTTGTTCGATCGGTTGAGTGGTATATGAATTCTGGTCGATGCGTTTGGCCAATGCTATCTATAGAGATTCCTAAACACTTGAGCCAGACCAACTGACATAGTATTGTTTTGAAATTAGGGTAAATGAAATAATTTTACCCAGGATATATTTTATATATAAAGAATGATTTTCAAAAATAATATAGTATAGTATTTTTGAGATGTTGTTATTGGGAGATAATTATATTTTATTATTATCATATAGGTTTTGGTTAGTCATGCTCCTCTATTTTGAGCATTGACTGTTGTGTAAATGTTTAGGCAATTTCCTTTGAATAAGACGTGTCTTTTCAATAAAAAAGAATTAGGTTGAAAACTTGAGAACCTAAATCCCAATGCTTTGGAAAATTATTTCTCAATATTTTGAGAAATAATAATGGTATTTGAAAGCAATTTTGCTTGAAGTATGAAGTTTTGAGAATGAAATTTAAGTAAGAAGTGTTTTCTTTAGATTTGTTAGGGGGAATGAGTTGTGATTGTTTTGTGATGATCAAAATAATCTTCTAAGTGACGATCGGATGTTTGCCTAGGCGAACTTTGTCATGCACTTAGTAAATTATTCTCTTTATCATTTTACAATCGAAACGAATTCAACCCGAACGAATCCAAAGTAAGTTGGTGATAAATGTTTTGTTGGAAAATGTAAAGTATTGTTTCAAAAATGCGATTTTGAAATAAAAGAAATATTTTTTTAAAGTTAACTAGTTTGAGTGGCTCGAAAATAACTTAAAATTTAGGGAAGAGATGTGTTCGGATGGTAAACACTTCTTTTGAGTATTGCCCTTCTTGGTAAGGGAATGCATGATACTGTTTGGTAGTACCAGTTCCTTAGTATTCTTTTTAAGTTACTCGGGATATATTTATATATTTGTATAATTAAAATATAGAGTATCATTTCAAAAAGATTTTGAAATAAAAACCAGGTATTTGGATCTTGAGTTTTCTTAGGGAGATAAATTCAAAATGGAATAGTGGGATCAAATAGAGGTATTTACTCTTAGGCTATAATGGAGTATTATCCAAGTTGAAACTAAGAGTTGTTTATGAAATGTTTTCATAAATGGTGTAGTGAAATAGAATTGGTATTAGAGAGAACCAATATGGTAAGTGTGTAGGGTGGACGTAGATCAATTCTCCATTTCATAGAATTTGATCTAAGATTCAAGTATATGACTTTAAGGTATTTGCACCGTTTCGAAGAAGGATTTATTACTTGATTTTTGACGATGAGCATTTGATGAGGATTTTTGGTTTGGGACCAAAGTTTCTATCATAGTTACAACTATGTAAGGAGAACAGAGGTTTCAAAACAAGGAGCCTGATCGGAGTCCGCACTAGAGAATCGGGTAAGCGATACTAGTTCGGAAGTGAAGTTATGTATTCAGTTATGATCGAATCAGATTTTGCATGAGAATGATCTATGTACATCATATGGAATGATGTAGAGTGTTAAGTATTTCTGAATAGGTCATGAGGTGTAATTTTGGGGACGAAATTCTTTTAAAGGGGGAAGAATGTAACGACTCGGAATTTCACTACTTTGATTTGTGAATATTTAATTAATTTTAGGTATTCAATATATATGTTTTACAATGAAAATAAAAATCTTTATTTAATAATAAATAACGATGGTGAAATAGTTTTCAAAATTGGTTTACAAAAATATATAGTTCGATGAAAAACAGAAAATGTGACCGGAAACTGTTTTCCGAATTTTCGACGTTTCATCATATAAAAGTTGTTTGAAATATTGTGCACACTTTCGTATACACACGCACACATATAATAAGTATATAATATGGTTTAAGAGAATATATTAAGGTCAATAAACTTAATTAAGTTAAGATAATCATTGATGTGACACTTTGGCAAATAAATATTAAAAAAAAAAAGAAAAGTGGTCACATCACAGGCAGACAAAAAGGACATGCAAGTACATATAGAACATGTGAATGTTGGAGCATGTAGTGTTAGGAGGGGACAAGAGGGGAGGAAAAGGTGAGGTGGCATGGTGAGGGGGCGCAAAGTTATGGAGGGCATGGTACAAGGGTAGGTTAGTAATTTTACATATTCATTTTATATAAAAACATTTTTCTCATTTCTTTCTTCCATTTTCATTTCATTCCCCTTTTTTTCCTAAGTCTCCTCTTCTTTAAAGCTTCTAACAAACTTTAATGGCTTCTAAAATAACTTTTCATGTTTTAGGATTTCAAAAAATTAACTTTTAAATGTTTTAAAAACATGCTTAAAGGTTCCTTCTTTTCCATTTAAATTTTTTTCATTTTACTCGAATTGGTTTCGGCCATAACTTATTACAAAAAACTCCAAAACCAAATTTTTTTTTTCAAAAGATGTATATTTCCACTGGTTACAACTTTGTAGTTTACCAATTATTCTTATTTTGAGATTAGATGCTCCAAAAATTCATTTTATTGCAAGAGTGTTTTTGAACCTAGATTTTGATGTCTGAAAATACCCATCACTGTTTTGGCAATAAATTCTTCAAAATTTAACTTTTTTGAATAATTCTTTTTTTTAAATGATAGAGGAAAGAATAATATAAAACTTTACTGTTGACCACTTTTCCCAGAATCCAAGAGAAAAGGTCAAAAATCCGAGTGCAAAATGACCCATTTTCGAGAAGAATTTGTGGTTTTCAAAGCTTTCCAAGCGCTAATGTATTTCAAGTTTTCAAAACCTTTGGTGAGTAAACTATGAATTTTTGGGAAAGTTTTTACTTTTATGTTAGTTAATATATTGTGTGATGTGATGGTTAGTTTATCGTGTGATGGTTATACATACATACATACATACATATATATACTTGTTGCTTTGATATGTAAGGACATTAGACTTGAATGTGAAGTCTAAATGGTTAAAGATTAGATCTTGCTTATGTTTGTGGCATGATGTTTATCCTGGATGTGATGGTTGTGTATGGACTTGGGTATGCAATGTATAAGCTAAGAAGAAGTTGGTACCTTTGTAGGGTATTGGAAAATTTGGAATCTTGTGAAAGAAAGATATGGTTTTAGTTTTTAAAAATCGAATATTGATTAGATTTAAACTTATTTTAGTTTTTAATACTTATTTTTGTTTTTAGAAAGTTAGTGAGCTTTAAGGTAAAGTGTTCAAAAGAAGGATAGAAACAAGTTGAAGCTTACGGGTATCCATAGCGATAGTCGCTATGGATGTAGTTCGCTTAAAATTTCGATTTTTGTAAAGTTTGGTTTTTATACTTTAAATTATGTTGTTGAATATTTTATAAACTAAATAATAAAGTTTTAAAAATTTAATTAAGTATTTAATAATTAATTGTTAATTAATTAGGTTTTAGTAATTGACAATTAATTAAATGTTAACAAGGTTTATTAACTTTAATTAAATAAAGATTAGTTCTTAATTAAATATCTTTTAAAGTAAAGATTTATGTTAATTAATTATTAATTAAGTTAATTAAGTATGGGTTAAGTAAATTATTTATATTTAGTTTATCATTAATTAAATATAGGATTAATTATTAATCAAGGGTTTAATTATTTGATTAAAGATTTAATTTATAATAAATTATTTATTAAAGGTTTAATTTATTGTTTAAGTTTAATTAAATATTATATAATTAATTAATTGAGATTAGTTAACATTTAATTATCAATGAAGGTTTAATTAATTATTTAATAATTAATAAAGGAATAATTTGGGTCTAACTAATAGTTGATTATTGTTTAACTATTTAATCAAATTAAGTTAAGATTCAATTACAATTAATTATGATTTAAATAAGAATTTAACTTTTAATTATATATTTTTAAAAGGTTTAAAAGTTTTAAATCTTTTAGCTTTTCAAAAGTAAAATTGTTCAAAGGTGCTTATTTTTCAAAGATGGTTTTGAATACAAGTGATTCAAGTGTTGATACCATTAAGAAACCATATAACCGTGAATGAGTTATAATGTAGATTGTTGGGTTGTGTGGACATGTATTAGCAGAATAAATCTCCATTCTGCTTTAAATTGATTGTTTGTTTGTTTGGTTGTGTGGACATGTATTAGAAGAATAAATCCACGTTCTACTATAAATTGTTTATTTGCTTGTTTGTTTGTGTGGACATGTGTTAGCAAAATAAATCACCATTCTGCTATGAATTGGTTGAATTGTCTGGACATTTGTTTAGCAAGATAAATCACCACCCTGCTATTGTGTTATTTGGATATGTATATGCGAGTTAGTTCTGATTGACATGTTATTCCCTAATTTGGATATGAGTGTATTTACATATATGTTGATCTATGTAAATAACTACTAAGTGAATTGATATGGAAACTGAATGGTAACTTAAATTAGTTCCATTGGGATTGCTAAGCCTCTTTTCGAATTACTAATGTATGTTTTTGAATTAACTTTAATTCTTAAATCGATTTGGCTTTAAAGTTATATTGAATTTTATTATTACTATTTTATAAAGTTATTTTTAAATAATATCTTGCTTTTGAAAAGGGGTTTATTAAATAAATATTTTACCTAAAGGGATTTAAAAATGATATCTTGAAAATGATATTTTATAAAGGAGATTCTATAAAGGAATTATGAAGGAAGGTTTTTAAATAGTTGTAAAAATAGAAATATATTTTATAAATCATTTTAGATATTTTTGAAAGACGTTTTAAATCAAGTTTGAAAAATTGTAAAGAGGTTTGAAATGTGAAGTGAACTTATAAAAGAATTTTTGTAAGAATAAGTGAATGGGTTTTATAAAGTGAACGAATTTTATAGTAAGTGATGTTTTAAAAGGGAATGGTTTGGCCATTTAATATTGAATGTGAGAAGAGAGAATTTTCCAAATGTTTTTGGTAAATGTTTATATTGTTTTCCACGTAAAAGGGATGTAAGTGGTTTAGGAAAAGTGTTTTAGAAAAGATCCTTTGATAAAGATTTATAAAGTGATTTTATTAATTAAAGATTAATTAATAAAGGCTTAGAGGATCCTATATAGAATTTAATCAATGTTTTATTGTTTGTTTATTTGATAGTTACATAACCGACTATCAAATATGGACCAAAACATAACTTTGGAAATATCTAGGAGAAACACGGAAATTATATGGTATAGTTACCCTTGGCGGTTCTATACTATACGTATAAATTCGTTTTGTTCTTCTAGGATAAATGATAAGGAAATCCGTCTACTAGAAGTTAGGAGGTGAACTCCACTCTTATCTTTTATCTGCTTATTTCCTAAAGAACCGGGTTGAGTTTACCGAAAATTATCGAAAGTTGTTTCGAAGAGACCTGGATCAGATATGTTATCCAAAAACCACTTTGATCGTACATTTGTTTATACATTAGTAATGCCTGAAGCTTTCAAAATAAAACGTGACATTTATTTTTGTCTCTCCACCTTCATTTCCTAATTATTAAATAACATGCAGCTTATTTCTTTCATTTGTAGTGTATATTTGTGTTCTTTTTTTTGGCTAATTCTTATTTGGTTTGTTTTAGACTTATGGGCTCCTTAGTAAACCAAGAGTCCCTAGGAACCCAAAGAAACTTTGGATCCTTCCTTTTCCTACCCATTGACCTTCTATTTCCTATCTGACTAAAACCAAGTACGTACAAAAATTCCTCATTTGAGAAACTTTCTACGTACTCTTCTTTTTTCTTCTTCTTAATCAAATATACAGAAAACTCCAAACCCCAAAAATCCTAAATATCCAAATCAAATTCTATCCTTCCTCCTTTAAAACTCTAGCCTACCTCTCTCCTCTTGACGCCACCTACCTCCATCACCATCCACAACCCACGGGAGTAACTCATGGCCAAAGCCCCACCTTCTCTCTCCTCTTCTTTCTCCTTTTTCCCTTCTTTTTCCCTTCCCTTTTTCCCTCTTTCTTCTCCTTATTTCCATGGCTTCTATATTCCACTAAACTACTCCAAATCAAATTTTTTTTTAAAACTATATATAATTTCAATGGGAACAACTTTGTTGTTGAACCCTTCTTCCCATTTCGAATATATCTATATCAAAAAACTATATTTTTCAAGTCCTTTCTCGGGTCCAGTTTTGGCAGAAAATACCCCATATTGTATCAATCATATCTACTTCATAAATGAACCAAATTATATGATTCTTTTTTTTAAACCATTTATTTTTCCAGTGGCTTCAAATTTGTTTTATATTAGTTCTTCATTTCCATAATTTGCTATGCCAAAAACTCAAAAAAATTCAAAGTATTTTTGAACTCAGATTTTCAACTCAGAAAACACCTCTGTTTGTTTTGACCATAACTTCCTCAGGATAGAAGATTTTTGAGTAATAATTTTTTGAAAGTGGAGAGAAAAGAATTTGTAACAACTTTCTATTTAGTCACTTTTATAGATTCAGTAGTTTTTCTGGTCAGATTTGCTTTGCATTTGGATTTTGCTAGGAATCTCCATATTACCCCATTTTTATCATCACTTCGTAGCCACGCAAGGTGAGGAAACACTCACAACTACTAGATTTTCTTATTTTAGTTAAATTGAATTTATGATGTGATTAGAAATTGCTTGGTTGCTGTTTAGTATATTTTAAATTGTCACTCCAGTTAAATCTGACTTTTATTGAATTTAATTGCCATTTAATTTAATATTTAAATTTAAATTGCCAGTTAAATACCTGTTAATGATAACCAGTAAATTGTTGGTAGTTATTGGTTGATTTCAATAATGATTTTGCTGTATGTTCAATTGTTGATATTTGGGTGATTGGATGGATGTTATTGGTAATTTACATTTTGGATGATTGTATGTTATTTATGTCTATATCTCTGTATCCCTATGGTTTGAAATGATACATACCCGAACGATCTTATAGATTAGGGGAAAATCGTTATGGGTTGAAATGATAAACCCGAGCGGTTTTCATTGATTTGAAAATGTTGATTTTTGGTACTGGCTGAAATGACATATACCCATATAATTTCTTGAATTTGGATTTTATTTGGAATTGAATTATTTGAAGGGTTTAAGTTAATTCAAACTTCAGATTTGTTTTAATTAGATGATTAAGATTGATATTTCGAATTATTTGAAACCTTTTAAATAATTATATTCAAGTTGTACACTTGATAGGAGATGAAAATCCCATAACATTTATGAAACTATTGCACTAATATTTCTATTTTATTTATTATGATTTGACTTACATAAGATGTTTTAGTTCTGACTCGAGTGTTTTGTCTTTCCATTATGCTCGGGTCAGTCTGAGCTTTTCAGTTTATTGAAGACTATTTTCTGGAGGACGAAGACGAAGATTCAATATATTATTGCTATTTATTATTCCACTACATTCTGTGTTCCGCTGCATTATTTATTTATTTATGATGTATGTATAACTCTGATTTGAATTGTAAAAGTGTAATCAAATGTTATTTGTAAAATAGCTTAATGAACTGTTTATTTGATTATTATATTTTGTCGTTCCGCCGCGAGATTCTGTGTTTTCTTTTTTTTTCTTTTTTTTCTTTTTTACCCCATTAACAATCCTCCTTTTTGAATGGTTTGAGTCTAACATGTGTGGTTTATTGTCGATTTGAACCGTCCAAAAAGGTGGGTCGTTAAAGAATAGCTTTTAAAAGGAATGCTTTCGACTTTATTGAGTATCTGATCCTTTTGATCTACTTGAAGGCATAATTCAAATGGTTTTGACCAAGTGGATGTTTAAAGGTTTCGAAGGAGTAAACTTTGAATCGTTTCAAAAGGTTTCCACCTATTTTAAATTGAACCCAAAGGCTTTCAAAAGGTTTATTGTTTTATTGCTTTCAAAAGGGTTTTAAATGAAGGTTTTGAAGGGGTGGTTCCCTAGTGGTTTCAAAAGGTTTCGAAAGGAAGTTTTTCCAATGGTTTTGAAAGGTCTAAGAGGAAAGGTTTTCCTAATGTTATCGAAAGGCAGTTTTAAAGGAAAAGATGTCTAAGGTTTTAAACTCTTCAAAAGGTAGGTTTTTCAATTGTTTCGAAAGGTTTCTAAGAATGGTTTCGAAAGGAAGATTTTGGCATTTCGGCCTAAATTGAATAAAGGGTTTACTTGGTTTCGAAAGGGGTACTTTCAGTGGATTCAAAAGGGGTACTTTCAAAGGTTTAAATGTTTGTATCAACAAAGGTTTGAGTAAAATATATATGTATGTATATACATAACATGGCAAAGTGATTTTGAGTAAAGCCGAGAGTATATGTATTTTCCTTGTGTAAGTATGATTTAAAGATTTTAAATCATTTTGAAAAGGTTTTCAAGGAAAATTTAAGGGAATTTATCCCTAAGTAAAATGACTCAGATATTAGAATGCCACATGGGACTGGCATAGGGTCGCGCCCTATACATTAGCTTTAAGTCCCAGCTAATTTAGTCCAAAATTCCAGTGTGTAGGGCTTTGTCACGGGTAAAACTAAAATGATGGTTACACACAGAAAGGAATATTTTTTTTTGAAAAGCAATGGGCTAAGGGAGCCCTGCCCAACTATATTCATATATATCAGAAATGTACAAAAGGAGTTACAAGCAGATGCATACATTCATCAAGAAAAAGAATAAAAAAGAAATTTATTTCATACAAACTAAACCATCACTCAACAAAACCAGACTCATAATTCTCTGCAAAAAATCACCTCAGCCTTCCAACTCTCCTGCTAATCTTCTTATGCATTAGACTAAATAACACATTAGCATTCTCCATTTTCTGATCAAAAATCCTTTTATTTCGCTCATTCCAAATTTCATAAACAAAAGTTTTTAAGAAAGGAATATATTTGTATACACATAGATTATTGGTGAGCCCCCAAAACTGTTAGGATCAGGTGACTCTTGGGAGATGTTAAGTTAAGGACAGACCGTCCAGATGAGAAGTATTTAAAAATAGTTAAGGACAGACTGCCCAGAAAATAAGTGTCTAACATATGTTAGATTATTTTGTTTATATTGTTTGGTAGGCCCGAGTCAGCCAAAAGTTAGTAGTTAACCAAATAAAACTATAGTGTTGGGACAGATAGTCCATTTATTACCTAATATGTATGTTTACATAATAACACTTTACAGTTTTAACCAGTTTTGGTTGCAGGAAAAGTTTGCAAAAGATATGCTTTAAGAGGATATTAGTGAGGGGAACCCATTCCGCTAAGGGCGTAGTCTCACTTAATATGAAATAGCCGAGATGTATAGTTTTATTCACACCAGACTTTTTGTCTGACTCGAAGTTTATGTTTTACCCTTAAACTCTCGGGTGCCTAAAATTAATTTGAGTAGTTTGAGTGTTGTGGTTTTTTGTTTCAGGTACCTTATTAGACGAATAAAGCTTCCGGAGACGTGCATGAGGCATAATAGCTATATAGAGTTCTCTTCTATTTGATTTCGCTGTGTGGTTGTAATGGCAAAGTTGTTATATTGCATATATATACTTTGATCAACCAAGGGGGCATTTTCATATGTCGCTCTTGGCGTATTTATGTAATATTTATATTTGATCTTTTTTCGGGAAACGTTATGGGATTGTGTAATTTGAATATGGAACATGTGTTTTGAAATGTAATGAAAAATGATGGTTTGAAATCTATGATTTGTTTCATATTCATGTGCTTCTAATATTATGGATACCATTAACATTATTGTATTTGGTCATCGAAAGTTAATACTATAGATGACTGCATCATCTGTAGCATTTAGCTTCAGGCCTCTAAATAGGGGATGTTACAGGAATGCCAAAAGTAGATAGAATACCTTCCAGAACCTGCTTCCCCTTTGCAGCTGCAAAAGTGAAAGGTGCTGAAGCTAGTGCAAAAACTCAGTGTTGTTCCCCTTTCTGGAGCATTGGACGCTCCCTAAAAAAATGGCCTAGCTGATGGCATTTTTAGTAGCCTCTTGGTGTAAACTGTGCCTTGGTCGTCTATGGCTCTAACTTCGGTACCTTTGCAATCGGTGCCTTAAATAACGATGTGTTTGCCACTTGCTCTCCCTTAACTGTAACAACCCGTGATTGCGGTTACCAAATAATAAATTAAAATTGGGATTTTAATTTAATTGGAGCTATTAATGATTTTTTTATGTGACTAATTTGTTCAAAAGTTAGTTATTTTGAATAAATTAATATTTTGGGCCTAAGTGTAAAATGGAGAATTTAATGGAAATTAATTAGGGTAAATGGAAATTTATAATATTGAAAAATTTTATATGTGTAAAATAGTGCAATATTTGAATTGGGAATTTAATTTACAATTAAATTGCAAAACGGTGATTTTGGGCAATTTTGACTAAAATGTGTTTTGGAATAAATAGGGGTTAAATTGTAAGTTGGAAAATATTGTGATGTAAAATTTTATAACTATAGCTAAATTATTTTGGTAACATATTTTAAAATTTTATGGGTAAATAATGTGTAGTTTGTACTTAGAGAAATTAGCTAACTTGAGATATGGAACATATTCCAAGTCCTAATGGGTATTAGGCCCACTAACCCACTTCCATTAGCCTATAAACCATCTTTTACTCATTTGTTTCAGCCAACATCTCATTCCATAACCCCTTAAACCCTAGAGCAAAACACTAAATAATGGCCTCCAAACCTAGAGCAAAACTTCATTAATCTTCATCAAAGTCAAAGGGGTTTTAATCTAATCATTTGAAGGTAATAGCAATCACAAAACCCACCTCTAATCCATTGTTTAATTTCTGAAATTATTTTGTAATCCTCTTTTTTTTGTGCATTTAGATTGTAAAACTCTTTGTTCTTCTTTTCATTGCTTGGGAAAGAGGTAATATATGCTAGCTGAAATTATAATTAGTTTATTGCTGTTAGTAAATTAGGCATATCCCATTCATCTTAAATCGGATTTAAGATTTTCTTAATGTTCTGGAAAGCTTATTTTGTAGGCTATAACTTTTATGTTTTGAGCTTTGCCTAATTTTGTAGTTTGAATGGTCGAAATCACGTTTGTTTGTCGCTGACCTGACAACAAACTACAGGGTTGATAAAATAAAAACTTGAAATTGATTTGGCCATAAGTTACTCGTTTCTTATCCAAATCTAATAATTTTGGATGTTATGGAAAGATTAGATTTAGGGCTAAAACTTTAATGTTTTGAGTTTCATGAAATTTTGAAGTTAATTTGGTCAAAACTGTGCATTCTTACTACTGTCCCGAGAGCACAACGACAGTGATATAGAATTTAGATCTGAGAATTGTTTTAGTCATGGAATTTTCATCCCCGATCGGAATTTGACGTTCTTGGTCATTCCGGAAAGCTTAGAAACTAAGCTACAACTTTTATTTTATTAATCTTGTCAGAATTGGAAGTTTACTATGCCAAAATTGTGGTTTTTAATCTCTGGTCTGTTAGTGCGTAGCTACAAGCCTTAGTCTCTTTGCTCCCGTTGTTTTCAGCGCAGAACCCCGACTTTGCGACGCCATCCCGGGCTCGTCCTTTGTCGGATTTCATCATTTTTGGTCTCGTTAAAAAGATGAGGTCGATATCTTCAACCTTGCAAAGTTTGGCTTAGATCTAGGTGCATTAGTTACTTCGTTTCTATTGCCGAAGTAGCACCCAGAAACTGTTTTACAATAGTGATCATTTTCAGTTATCGTCGGACCAACTTTGAAACATTGTCATTTCTTCGTTTTAAGTCGGAACCGAACGATTCTTATTGTATATCAAATTAGGAGTACTTTACTACGCTCCTGTAAATTTTCATCTAGATCTGAGTTCATGTGACCCTTCGACCATGTCGTCGAAGTGGGACATTTGCACTGTTTTGACACAGTAGAGTTTTGTGATTTTTTGTACGACTTTGAGACGACGCCGTTTCTTCGTTTCAAGTCGGAATTGCCCGATTCTTTTTTCAGTTTGGAGCAGGGATGTTGGACTATATGCCTACCAATTTTCATGCCATTCGGATTCAGTTTTCTGGTCAGAATAATTTTCCGAACTTGGGTCCGCGTCAGTTTTGGACTATTTTCCAACAGTTAAGAATATTTTCAGTGATTTTCTGGTTTTATTGATTTCTTTGAGATTTGTCTCTGGATTTCATAAACGGGCCTTATAAAATGGTTTTAAAAGGATTTTTCACTCCGAAATGGCTTTCGAAATTATTATATAATATTATTTTAATTATTAAATTAATTACTCCATAATAGGAGAGTTTTCAAAGGCCGTTTTAAAGTGATTTCAAACCAATTATAAATCCGTTTTCCGTAATTATTTTCTATAATTAAATGCCACACTCACACTTTAGCACTTCGAGCGAAGTGGAAAGGTGCTTAAACGGTTGGGAAAAACTCCGGCCTATGAAACCGTGTGTATTTCCTTTCCGGTTAATCCCAGACCTATTCGATTGATCGTTTTGGCCTTTCGGCCTAGTTTACCGATGACATGAGGTGAACTTTTTACTACTTTGAGTGTGGAAGCTTACTATTGGTTAGTAAACCATTTAGTGCGAACGTGGGGTATGGGACTCATGTTAACACTTTACGGGTTCCTTGCTAAAAGTTCGTGACACATTCCTTTTATTACCTTTGGGATAGTGTCTTCGGACTGTCTCCCTTAGAGGTATCGTTTTGGCATCCTACTTAGATGGCCGTTATACATCTCTACTTAGATGTATCGTTTTTGGCATCTCTACATAGATGGCCGTTATACATCTCTACATAGATGTATCGTGTTTGGCATCTCTACTTAGATGGCATGTTATACATCTCTACTTAGATGTATCGTTTTTGACATCTCTACTTAGATGTTTATGTTTTGGCATTTGTGCTTACATTATGCCGATGATATGAGGCTTATTATACATCTCTACTTAGATGTTTTGTTTTGACATTTGTGACTATGTTATGCCGATGATATGAGGCTTATTATACATCTCTACTTAGATGTTTTGTTTTGACATTTGTGACTATGTTATGCCAATGATACAAGGCTTGCTATACATCTCTATTTAGATGTTTATTTCTTCTCTATGTGAGAGTTTGTGGTCTATAGTACTATGTTATATATCACCTCATTATCTATCATGTTTATCTCAGTTTATTAACTGATTGTTTCGCTAGCCTGACCCAATTGTTTTTCGCTCGGGTCAGACCGAGTTGTTTCAGGTTAGGTCTTTGGACTTAGCTTTCTGTGCTTCCGCTTGGACATTATCTGCTATGCTGATAGATAGCTCTTTATATTTTTCCACTATTTTGATACTTTGATTATTCAGTCTCTTATGTACATATCTTTGACTCACATGTGTGAGCGGTGGCTTTGTACCCACCTTTTTGATATTTGGATCTGTATTGACGATATATTGTACCTATGTTCTGTGACTGTTATGTGACTGTTCTGTGATGATGATGTTATCATTTAGTATTATGTTTGTTCTGAACCTATTTTCCTTAGCCATTGTAATTTCGTTATAAATATCTATTGGATATGTCGAACCATTGGAAAAAAAAAGCGATACCACATTTCGACGTATTCAGTAGATAGTTATAGCTTGATTACATATGGTCGCTTCCATTATACTCTATTCTCCATTCCAGCATACGGTATTACTCCGTAATACTCTTTGTTAGAATGGGTCTCGGAGTGGGGTGTTACATCTTGGTATCGGAGCCAAGGTTCAGAATTAAGCATAACAAACACAGAACAGACACGTAGTACAATACGTTATAATACGATCCAAATTGAACATATCCACCTTTAGATAAATAAGTTAGGAATATGTGTAGGAATCTATTATATTCCGTAATATTCCTTAATGAATTATCTATCTTTGAATCGTGCTTAACTAAATCTACCGATCATATGTTTAAAGAGTGTCCCAAGCCTCTTTTCTGCCGCTATTGTAATAAGGAGGGTCATCATTATTCCACTTGTCCTACTGCACCTCCTAGATCTGGCAAGCTTAATGCTGTCAAGGCTCCTAAATCTTCAGCTCAGCCTCGAGGTACGCATCCTTCCATTCTAGAAGGTTCTATTTTATTTCATGGTAGATCTTGTAGAGTTCTCTTTGATACGGGTGCCTCTCACTCATTCGTATCAAAGGAACTAGTTGATACTTTATCTTTGGATGTTACTTGTTTGGTTTCTTCACTAAGGATTGTGAATCCCATCGACGGATCCACGACCCTTAGCTTGCTTTGTGAGGATATGATATTGATCTGTGGATTTTCTTTCCGTGCGAATCTGCACGTTATGGAGTATTTGGGTTTTGACATGATTCTTGGCATGGATTGGCTCGCTCGGTACGACGCCAAAATCATTTGTTCGGAGCGGATATTATTTCTTCGTCATCCTGACTCGTCCGCTCCGTTAGCTATTGCTCTTCAGGATGTTGGGATTTCTGATATTACTTTATTTGCTCTTGATTCACGAGATGAGGATGTGGACATATCTCGTATTCCTGTTGTTCGGTATTTCCCCGATATATTCGAGCCAGTATCAGGCCTGCCGCCAAAGCGGGCCATTGAGTTCCGCATCGATCTCATTCCAGGCTCCCACCCAGTTGGGCGTCCTCCCACGAGGATGTCTACTAAAGAGAATGAGGAACTCAGGAAGCAGTTAGTAGAGCTTGAGGCGAAGCAGTTCATTCGGTCCAGTTCTTCGCCATGGGGTGCTGCTGTGGTCTTCGTTAAGAAGCCCGATGGCTCTCTTAGGCTTTGCATTGACTATCACAAGCTTAATGAGTTGACCATCAGAAATCGTTATCCATTGCCACGGATAGACGATATGTTTGATCAGTTGAGCGGTGCGAAGATCTTCTCCCAGCTCGACCTTGCCACCGGATTTCAACAGCTCCGAGTTGCGGAAGATAGCATTCCTCTTACCGCTTTCCGCACTCGTTATGGTTCTTTTGAGTGGTTGGTCATGCCATTCGGCTTGACGAACGCACCGGCTTTCTTCATCGATCTTATGAATCGAGTATTCCGGGAATACATCGATAGATTCGTTCTGGTTTTCATCGACGATATTCTTATTTATTCTAGATCCAAGGCAGTGCATGCTCATCATTTGCGGATCGTATTGGATACTCTACGTCAGCATCAGCTTAAGGCCAAGCTCTCCAAGTGCCATTTTTGGGAGAACAAGGTCAAGTTCTTGGGCCATATTGTATCATCTGAGGGTATTTCTGTCGATCCTACCAAGATCGAAGCTATTCAGAATTGGAAGCAGCCCGAGAACATTCATGAGATTCGCAGCTTCCTTGGTCTGGCGGGTTATTATCGTCGGTTCGTAAAGGACTTTTCCCGTGTTGTGCTTCCATTGACTACCTTTACTCATAAGGGCGTCCGTTATATCTGGTCAGACAAGTGTGAAGATTCTTTTCAGTGATTGAAAGAACTTCTCACTCATGCTCCTATTCTTGTGGTTCCCGAAGAAAACCATGATCTTGTTGTCTATATTGATGCATGCGGTAGCGGTCTTGGTGCCGTTCTCATGCAGAAGGATCGGGTAGTTGCTTATGCTTCTAGGCAACTACGTCCGAATGAGGTTCGCTATCCTACTCATGATCTTGAGTTAGCTGCCATTTTCTTTTCCTTGAAGATATGGCGCCATTATTTATAGGGCAAACGTTTCATTCTTTATACCGATTATAAGTCCTTGAAATATCTCTTCACTCAAAAGGATCTTAATATGAGGCAGCAGCGATGGCTTGAGTTCCTTGCCTCATATGACCTTGACATTCAGTATACCCCTGGCAAGGGTAATCGTGTAGCAGATGCGCTTAGTCGCAAGTATTCGGCTGTAGTTTCTATGATGATAGCCGAATGGGATATTCTTGAGACATTATCTATTTGTGATATTCATGATCGAGCTCCGCCTCTTGATTCTCCGATATTATTATTCGGTTTGGAAGCTTGACCTAGCTTATTAGATCGCATTGCACATGCTCAGCGGCAAGATCCGGATTTATTGCCTTTCATTCATCTTGTTGAGACTGGATCCAGTGATGAGATGTCATTGGATTACAGTATTGATTCTCATCAGTGCCTTCGCAAGAAGAACCGTGTTGTTGTGCCTTCTGATTCTGCACTTAGGCGTGACATTCTTGACGATTGTCATCGTACTAAGTATATAATTCATCCTGGTTCTAGCAAGATGTATGCCGACATGTGTCGCTTATATTATTAGGAAGGCCTGAAGCGTGATGTTGCAAGTTATGTGAGCAATTGCATGACTTGTCAACTTATCAAGGCCGAGCATCAGCGCCCTTCCGGTCTTCTTCAGCCATTAGAGATTCCATTATGGAAATGGGATCAGATTTCAATGGATTTTATTGACGGTCTACCTCGATCGAGGTCGGGCCGTACTTCTATTTGGGTCATCGTTGATCGATTGACCAAGTCTGCTCACTTTATTCCAATTAAGTCCACTCGGACTGCTCCTCTTTTGTCTAAGCTTTATGTGAAGGAAGTCGTTCGACTTCATGGTATCCCTAGTTCCATTGTTTGTGACCGTGACCCGTTATTCACTAGTCACTTTTGGAAGTGTCTTCAATCAGCTTTAGGTACAAAGCTGAGTTTTTCTACTGCTTATCATCCTCAGACTGATGGTCAGACTGAGAGAGTGAATCATGTCTTGGAAGATCTCCTTCGCTGTTGTATCCTTGATTTTGGAGGTAGTTGGGAAGACCACTTGCCACTTGTGGATTTCTCCTACAACAACAGTTTGCAGACGAGTATTGGCATGGCTCCTTTTGAAGCCTTATACGGAAGGCCATGTCGTTCTCCATCTTGTTGGTTAGAATCTGGCGAGAAGCTTATTCTTGGTCCAGATTCAGTTCAGGAATCTTCCGAGAAGATTATTCTTATTCGTCAGAGAATGAAAGAGGCGCAAAGCCGTCAGAAATCCTACGCGGACAACCATAGGAAGCCTCTTGAATTCTCGATTGGGGATCATGTATTTATTCGGGTGTCTCCTATGAAGGGGGTTGTGCGTTTCAGCTCCACTGGGAAATTGGCTCCTCGCTATGTCGGACCATTTCCTATTACGGAACGCATTGGCCCCGTAGCTTATCGTGTTGCTCTGCCTACTCATTTTTCCGGAATGCATGACGTGTTCCATGTTTCTCAGCTTCGCAAGTGTGTTTGCGATCCTGATTCTGTTATTGATCCACTTATTATACCGGATTTAGAGATTTCTCCTGATTTATCTATTGAGCAGCAACCTCTTCGTGTGCTTGATTCGGAGGTTAGACGCCTTCGAAACAAAGAGGTCCCGCTCGTGAAGATTCAATGGTCGTCTAATCCTAAGGACTGCACTTGGGAGACCAGAGAGTTTATCGAGCGTACTTATCCCGGTTTTCTATCTTCATCTGTTGTTGGTGAGTATTTTTACTTCACCTTCGTTTGATTTATTTTGAGGATTAGATGTTATAGATAACTTCCATGATAGGGAATTGCGGGGACGCAATTTTCTTAAAGGGGGGAGTCTGTAACAACCCGTGATTGCGGTTACCAAATAATAAATTAAAATTGGGATTTTAATTTAATTGGAGCTATTAATGATTTTTTTATGTGACTAATTTGTTCAAAAGTTAGTTATTTTGAATAAATTAATATTTTGGGCCTAAGTGTAAAATGGAGAATTTAATGGAAATTAATTAGGGTAAATGGAAATTTATAATATTGAAAAATTTTATATGTGTAAAATAGTGCAATATTTGAATTGGGAATTTAATTTACAATTAAATTGCAAAACGGTGATTTTGGGCAATTTTGACTAAAATATGTTTTGGAATAAATAGGGGTTAAATTGTAAGTTGGAAAATATTATGATGTAAAATTTTATAACTATAGCTAAATTATTTTGGTAACATATTTTAAAACTTTATGGGTAAATAATGTGTAGTTTGAACTTAGAGAAATTAGCTAACTTGAGATATGGAACATATTCCAAGTCCTAATGAGTATTAGGCCCACTAATCCACTTCCATTAGCCTATAAACCATCTTTTACTCATTTGTTTCAGCCAACATCTCATTCCATAACCCCTTAAACCCTAGAGAAAAACACTAAATAATGGCCTCCAAACCTAGAGCAAAACTTCATTAATCTTCATCAAAGTCAAAGGAGTTTTAATCTAATCATTTGAAGGTAATAGCAATCACAAAACCCACCTCTTATCCATTGTTTAATTTCTGAAATTATTTTGTAATCCTCTTTTTTTGTGCATTTAGATTGTAAAACTCTTTGATCTTCTTTTCATTGCTTGGGAAAGAGGTAATATATGCTAGCTGAAATTATAATTAGTTTATTTCTGTTAGTAAATTAGGCATATCTCATTCATCTTAAATCGGAATTAAGATTTTCTTGATGTTTTGGAATTATTCTGTAGGCTATAACTTTTATGTTTTGAGCTTTGCCTAGTTTTGTAGTTTGAATGGTCGAAATCACGTTTGTTTGTCGCTGACCTGACAACAAACTACAGGGTTGATAAAATAAAAACCTAAAATTGATTTGGCCATAAGTTACTCGTTTCTTATCCAAATCTAATAATTTTGGATGTTCTGGAAAGCTTAGATTTAGGGCTAAAACTTTAATGTTTTGAGTTTCATGAAATTTCGAAGTTAATTTGGTCAAAACTGTGCATTCTTACTACTGTCCCGAGAGCACAACGACAGTGATATAGAATTTAGATCTGTGAATTGTTTTAGTCATGGAATTTTCATCCCCGATCGGAATTTGACGTTCTTGGTCATTCCGGAAAGCTTAGAAACTAAGCTACAACTTTAATTTTATTCATCTTATCAGAATTGGAAGTTTGCTATGCCAAAATTGTGGTTTTTAATCTCTGGTCTGTTAGTGCATAGCTACAAGCCTTAGTCTCTTTGCTCCCGTTGTTTTCAGCGCAGAACCCCGACTTTGCGACGCCATCTCGGGCTTGTCCTTTGTAGGATTTCATCGTTTTTGGTCTCGTTAAAAAGATGAGGTCGAGATCTTCAACCTTGAAAAGTTTGGCTTAGATCTAGGTGCATTAGTTACTTCGTTTCTATTGCCGAAGTAGCACCCAGAAACTGTTTTACAATAGTGATCATTTTCAGTTATCGTCGGACCAACTTTGAAACATTGTCATTTCTTCGTTTTAAGTCGGAACCGAACGAGTCTTGTTGCATATCAAATTAGGAGTACTTTACTACGGTCCTGTAAATTTTCATCAAGATCTGAGTTCATGTGACCCTTCGACCATGTCGTCGAAGTGGGACATTTGCACTGTTTTGACACAGTAGAGTTTTATGAATTTTTGTACGACTTTGAGACGACGCCGTTTCTTCGTTTCAAGTCGGACTTGCCCGATTCTTTTTTCAGTTTGGAGCAGGGATGTTGGACTATATGCCTACCAATTTTCATGCCATTCGAATTCAATTTGCTAGTCCGAATAATTTTCCGAACTTGGGTTCGCGTCAGTTTTGGACTATTTTCCAACACTTAAGAATATTTCCAGTGATTTTCTGGTTTTATCGATTTCTTTGATATTTGTCTTTGGATTTCGTACACGGGCCTTATAAAAAGGTTTTAAAAGGATTTTTCACTCCGAAATGGCTTTCGAAATTATTATATAATATTATTTTAATTATTAAATTAATTACTCCATAATAGGAGAGTTTTCAAAGGCCGTTTTAAAGTGATTTCAAACCAATTATAAATCCGTTTTCCGTAATTATTTTCTATAATTAAATGCCACACTCACACTTTAGCACTTCGAGCAAAGTGGAAAGGTGCTTAAACGGTTGGGAAAAACTCCGGCCTATGAAACCGTGTGTATTTCCTTTCCGGCTAATCCCAGACCTATTCGATTGATCGTTTTGGCCTTTCGGCCTAGTTTACCGATGACATGAGGTGAACTTTTTACTGCTTTGAGTGTGGAAGCTTACTATTGGTTAGTAAACCGTTTAGTGCAAACGTGGGGTATGGCACTCATGTTAACACTTTACGGGTTCCTTGCTAAAAGTTCGTGACACATTCCTTTTATTACATTTTGGATAGTGTCTTCGGACTGTCTCCCTTAGAGGTATCGTTTTGGCATCGCTACTTAGATGGCCGTTATACATCTCAACTTAGATGTATCGTTTTTGGCATCTCTACATAGATGGCCGTTATACATCTCTACATAGATGTATCGTGTTTGGCATCTCTACTTAGATGGTCTGTTATACATCTCTACTTAGATGTATCGTTTTTGACATCTCTACTTAGATGTTTATGTTTTGGCATTTGTGCTTACATTATGCCGATGATATGAGGCTTATTATACATCTCTACTTAGATGTTTTATTTTGACATTTGTGACTATGTTATGCCGATGATATGAGGCTTATTATACATCTCTACTTAGATGTTTTGTTTTGACATTTGTGACTATGTTATGCCAATGATACAAGGCTTGCTATACATCTCTACTTAGATGTTAATTTCTTCTCTATGTGAGAGTTTGTGGTCTATAGTACTATGTTATATATCGCCTCATTATCTATCATGTTTATCTCAGTTTATTAACTGATTGTTTTGCTAGCCTGACCCGAGTGTTTTTCGCTCGGGTCAGACCGAGTTGTTTCAGGTTAGGTCTCTGGACTTAGCTTTCTATGCTTCCGCTTTGACATTATCTGCTATGCTGATAGATAGCTCTTTATATTTGTCCACTATTTTGATACTCTGATTATTCAGTCTCTTATGTACATATCTTTGACTCACATGTGTGAGCGGTGGCTTTGTACCCACCTTTTTGATATTTGGATCTGTATTGACGATATATTGTACCTATGTTCTGTGACTGTTATGTGACTGTTCTGTGATGATGATGTTATCATTTAGTATTATGTTTGTTCTGAACCTATTTTCCTTAGCCATTGTAATTTCGTTATAAATATCTATTGGATATGTCGAACCACTTGAAAAAAAAAAGCGATACCACATTTCGGTGTATTCAGTAGATAGTTATAGCTTGATTACATATGGTCGCTTCCATTATACTCTATTCTCCGTTCCAGCAGACGGTATTACTCCGTAATACTCTTTGTTAGAATGGGTCTCGGAGTGGGGCGTTACATTAACCGATGTAGAACTCCTAGCGAAATGCCCCTTCTTTTCACATTTGTGACAGGTTAAACCCGAAATATTCGTCGGAGGCTAAAACTTCCGCTTGTTTTCCCCAATTGGAGCAGAAATATATGGCTTTAGTGCTAAGCTCTCAAACCTCAATCCCATGTTCACCAGATTCACAAAAGATTCCATGATGTGATTAATCGTACTACCCTTGAATTCTGGACGCATCCCTGCGATGAACATCTCATTCCTCTTCAATGGCACGTCAACCAAATAAGGCTCGAACTAAGATAAGGTAGTGAATCGGTTACTATACTCCGCCATTGTCATGGCCCCTTGCTTCAAGTCGAGGAAGTTCCTAAACAACAAAGTCTTCCTGGCTTTTGGGACAAGCTTCATCTCGAATCCCTCCTTAAATTGGACCCAAGTAAAGTCGTTCTCTTGGACATCAATAGGGATAGAACTCCACCAATCCATGGGTGTGTTCGTCAAATGTAGTGATGCCAACCGACGCTTCATCGTGAAATTTAGCCTATATCCCCAAATATTCGATCACATAATTTGATCCAATTCCGGACTTCTATGATTGTCTCCGCTCTTACCTTATAGCCTCTTATAATCGCAATAGAACAAAGAAAATTCACTCAAGGCCCGACCGAGATGACTTCCTCTACAATATCTACCATTGGTTTCCCCGACTGGAGCAACATTCTTTGGTGCTTGATTTCCTTCATTAGTGATGGTATTACCCCGACCACCTCTACCTCTAACTCCTTAAGCATTGGCAGCTTTAGTACTCATGATTTGTACTACCTGAACATAACAGAATATATTTAGGACATGTAATGCTAGAGTTATTTCAAAGAAAGAGATTATTTCTAAGGAAAAGCTAAAAGGGGGGAACAGTTTTATAGAAAGTACAAATATGCTCTTGTATATATAATACACTCGACTCATTCTAGGGTGTCACTTAACCTATCTCTAATGAGCCATACCCAACCAAAGCCAAGGTATTTGCTTAACTTTATGCTCTAATACTAAATATAGCGACCCGACTTTTCGACCATTGAATGTCGATACTAAATACATCCATAGTATTCGTGTGCCGAGTACCGAAAAGACAGAAAGTTAGGGTAAAATAAAAAAATATAACAATAAAGGAAGAATACAACATCAGAATCTCATAGTAGAATAATAATATATAATATTAAAAGAACAATACTAAAGGTTACTCTGAATATAGGAATTTCAGGGTTACAAATCCTACGTACTATTATCAACCCAGACAGTTATAACTACTTATCCTGACAATGTTGATATATACATAGATAATATGCAACAAAAGAAATAGATAAATAATGGAAGCCTCCAGCTCATCTTCTGAACACTGAAGTGTGCAAGTTAAAACTTGCCATACTCAGCCTACTTGAAAGAGTACGTGAGGAATTTAGGGAAATAAAAACAAAGCTTTAGACATAAGTCTAGTATGAGAAAACCCGAGCTACATGCAACATGTAACAATAACTATTGAGATCGTATCGATTCCCGTATCAGTTTTCCCCTTAAAAGAAACCAACCATTCATTAAGTTTAATATAGTGATATAATAGATAATGTTTTGAGCATAGAATATAAATCATATCAAATAGCCGTGACGCTTACATTGGTAATACCCCAAAATATTCAGGTTACATTCGAAACTGCTAAGGTATGTTCACATAATGTATTTTTCCATGGGGATCTCTTCAGTTGACGCCGAATTCAATCTCCTACACAAGGGTCAAAAAGTACCTTTTGAGCATCATATATCTCTAGATAAAGTATACCGTTAAGGAAAACACAGCAAGTCCACAGTGCAGACATGAACATGAACAACATGAACCAAATATCACCAACTCTTACCGGCCAACAATCAATAAGTATCTCTAGAAAGGGAGTCAATAATATCACGACGAGGGTCGCTTAACCCTAAATTATGCATCCTACTCTATTTTCTATCATTTCCGATGTCGAGGTTATGTTTGGCATCTTTCACACAAGTCTTCATCACTCGAACAGAACACGTATCCCCAAATGGATTCCATTATCTCGAATAATTCACAAATTGCTACATGGATTCAAGCATCTTGAATAGATCTCGAAGCTCTATAAAGATTCTCTTTTGCAACTAATCCAAAAACAAAGAAGCTATATACTAGTTTTGAAGAGGTATTCGATAAGTAAAACACTTATCGATTCTGGTCTCTTCAAAACCAATCAATGAATTTATGGTTAACTTAATTCTGGTTCTTTCAAAAATAAGTGAAAGATAGTGACGTTTCGTGCCAATACTCCTCCCCGGGGGTTCTCATAAGTATGAAATCAAGAAGCCTTTCGATTACTTCTTAAGTTAATATTAGGTCAAGTTTGATAGTTGACTAATCGACCATCTAGTTAAAACGATTTCTTATAAAAATTAATGTTTGTAGACATAACACGTTTCCGACATTTTAACTTAACTACTCCTCATCCAAGAATGAAGCCGAGTAAGTTAGAGAACTAGTTGCATATCAAAGCCTTTCCTAGGCACTTCATTTTTCAATCTCACAAATAGACAAGTTTACTCATTGGCTTTTAGTGTTAAATATAGTATTAATGATTTCCATAAACAAGTAGAAATCAATAAGATTAACATGTTTTTGACATTCCAACTTAACTATTACTCGATCAAAAGGGAAGATTGTATGTTAAAGTTCTACTGCTTCATCCCTACTCGACATCAATCTTAACTCTCGCAAATTTGAGAAGTCTACCTTGCTCGGCTTTTAGTGCTAAGCATAGTCGATTACTTTTCAATAAGTAATCACATAATAAAACCATTTAGCCACTATGTAATTTTTACCCCTTTTTGAAAACATTTGTTTGTACGTTTAAAATACTTATAATAGGTTTTAGAACATTTATCTAAAATATTACCTTAAAACGATAAGTTTATAAAATCTTAAAAACTTGAAAAAACAAGTTTTCCTTATAAAAACATCTACTTTAAAAATTCATAAATAACAGTAAAAAATTTGTAAAGATCTAAAACTAATTTTAAAATACTCTAATAATTGTTATTAAACACTTGTTAAAATGATTGAAACAAAATACTTAAATTTAAATGTCTTTTCAAACCTTTTAAGTTCAAAAATCAAGCCTAAATAGGCAGTTTTGCACAAATGAAGTTTTTGTCATTTTAGAGATGTTACTTAACTTTTTACTATTCAAGCTTTTGAGCAACAAACATACATATAAAAAGTTGTAAATATGATGAGGAACCCAAAAGGATCTCTCTATAAAGTTCCATAATAATAGCCAAAAACAAGGCAGTTCTGAACTACATGTATAGCGACTATCACTATAAGTGCAGTTTCAAATTCGAATCCATCTATAACCTATATGTTTTGTTCTAAGGCCTTGCTATATAGTTTATAAGTCCATTCAAGTCTGTTCATGTTCTTTCAAGTTCATACATATGCCACTTGCTTTCAAAGCAAGAATCAAAGCCATTGTTTTAACATATGTCCAAATCAAATCAAACAACTTTAATAAAATCAAACACTGATATATATATGCAAAATATTTTCAATCAAAGTAATGAGTTAGCTCACAGTTTATCCAACAAACAACTAAGATCCAAGTACCCAAGTCCAATCCTAACCTAGCAACCTCCTTCCCTTCCTTTCCTTGTTTCACCTTGCTCTTGCCTTCTCCCCTCTCTTATTACTCACGACTTATAAGGATAGGGGGGGGATGTGCTTCACTTTTTCAACTTCTAACAAGGTAGGATGTTTTGTAATATGATAGTTAGTCTTCACTCCAAATTTGAGTTGATTCAGATATGACTTCCAACTATATTGCTTTTGGAATTATGAAGAAGAAGAAGACCTAGATTTCGCTCACTTTTGCTTTGTGAATTTGTGAATAATATGCAAGGGTGTGCCTCTCCTTATATAGGCACAAGATGGTGTTGCCTAACTTGCCTTCACCCCTTACCATGCCATGGAAGACTTGCCTTCCATCACATCTCCTTTATGCTAATTACACTTATACCCTTAACACGATATGTCTCTTATCCTAATGGAAGCTTCTATAATGTTCCATGCTTTATAAAGAGGTGTGTATGTTAATTAATTGCTAATGTGTTCATTTGATCATTGACAAGTGCAAAAGAGTTCGAACAAGTTATATCGATCGAAAAGTTGTTTATTGATAAACTAATTTTCGGTCACATTACGAAGAATATATTTTTGTAAACAATTTTCAGAAACAAATTACTTATCATTATTCATTCACTAAATTTTGTTTAACAAGGTTATGAAATCATATTTATAACACTTAATTATATTTCAAAACGTTTCGATATTCGAAGACGAAGTGTTAGAGTTTCCAGGTCACTACAACATATGCTACACAAAAGACCCATCCTTAATCCAGAGATAGGACATAGAATTTTTCAGAGCAATTTGAGATAAATAGTTATATTTTGTATGAATTATACTATGTGAATTATATATGAATTAACATTAATAATAATAATACCTTAATAAATATATTAAAGCATAGCATGTAAACGTATTATAGAAATGAATTATATGAATTAATATATAATAAATTATAATATATATATTTATTAAACATAGCATGTAAATCATATGTATTTGAGATGAAAATATTTGGAGAGAACAAATTGGTTTGGACTAAATTGCTAGAACCAAGTACATACCAAGAAAGTCTTATGTTTTACTATCAGTAAATAGTTATATTAAACCATAGCTTAGGTTGTATAGTTGACATAAGTTGATACCAGGATCCATTAGAGATAGAGTAAGTGGAACTTTCTAGTTTTGATTGAGAGTGTACGAGAGATCATACTTGTTATATATTTTTATTTTTGAAACTATATAGCAATATATATATAATATATAAGTTGCATTGCACGCACGAGTACCATTGATGCGGCTTTTCTTTATGGGTGATTGATCATTCTTATCACAGATTAAGAATGAGTTGGCATATAAGAAACACTGATAGAAACTCTGTCTTTGGATTGAGGAGGAAGGAGCAGGTTTAGGGGCTGCTAACCCCGACTTGTTGATGATCTTCAATACCATGATGAGGAACATTGTGACAACCCGCCTTCTTGACCTTATCAACACTAACACATCTATGAAATTCACATGTCGGACATCCAAGTGCCGAAAAGATAGATTGTTGGGGTGAAAGAAATGAAAAGGAAAAATAGAATCTCACATCATGAAAAGTAATATATAATATCAAAATGATCTTTACAAAGAAAACTTTACAATAATCAAAGTAAACCAACTTATCATCGGCCTGGATAGTTAAAACAGCCTGTCCTTACAAATGCCGATAAATACAAACAAGTAATGTAGCGGAAAAATAAAAGTATGAGAATACGTTTTAGAAGTATCCAGCTTGTCTCCTAAAACTCCAAGCGTCCAAAGCTAACTCTGGAAAATACTCGGGTATGACCCGAGTATTATAAGAAAATAACACCCAGATTAGTTGGGTAAACTAGCGTGAGAAACACAAACCATATGGATTTTTATATTTATAAAACCCTTTCAAAAAATAAAGGTATCTCATAAGACCACGTTGCATATAAATATGGATGATTTTTTACCTTAGGACATCTAAACCATTTCGAATAGAAAATCCAGTGATATTATAATAATGTCTAAGGTTTAAAATAAACATTGAATCATAATCAAAATGGTTACATCAATCATATTCAACGGCATATTTAGTATACAACTAAGTCTGTAAAAGGCACATATTGGAAAATGAATTCCATACAATGACAAAGCACTGGGGTACCACCTACCATAGTACACTCCTAGATAAAATGTACGTAGGGCCACACATGGACCCCTTACATGACAAAACCGGCCTATCCTTCCGGATAGTACCGAATATGACATCACCCTGGTTGCTTTACATTTTTTTCCTCAAGAGCTGTCATGCACATACCAAATCCATAAATAGTGATCTAGAAAGGTGATAACCATACTTTGATGGTAGCGAACCATATAGCCTTGCGGCATATCCCCTGTTCTAGTCATTCCAGGGTGTGAGACTTGTGAGGTAACGATTACCTTTTCCTTTTAGCAAATCTCAGTTAGAATGCTAACACTACCCTCTAGGTAATAATGCAATGCCATCATTCATCCATACAAGTTGTTCAGGATATAAATAGACTAAAGGCATTACTTCATCCCTTGAAATTCAAAGAACCCTGTCTTCAATTTCCATCATCTTCAAAATGTCTTCAATTCGAATGCTTATTCCAGTTTGAAGTGGTTTTTGGATAAATCATGCTTACCTTATCCTAGTCCCTTCAAACTAGCAATCAATAGATTTTTGGTTGACTTAATCTCAGTTCTTTCAGAGGTAAGCAGACTATATTAGAGTCCCAAGGGGATCTCTAATATACCCCTTAAAGCGAGAGAAATTTCACCGAAATGAGTTCTCCCAAGGGAGTATGAAGTCATGAAGCTTTCATATACTTCCTAAGTCAAAACTGGTCAAATTATTGATAGTGGACAAACCACTATCTGATCTAAGTATATAGTTTGCATATGGAAAATCAGACATCGTATACATATCACCAATTTTCGATTTCAACCCCGTGCTATCCCTCGATTAACCATGAAGTTGGATGAGTTAGCGAACTACCTTGCCTCGACGTACATTCTTAAATTCTCATAGACAGAAACGGGCTTCCATACCTCGAAATCTAGTGACAAGTATAAGACGAAGTACCTTCCATATACTTTATTTATCATGACCTATTTGTAGAAATTAACTCTCTTACACTTATCACGTTTCTGACATCTTGATTTCTCTATCCCTCGACTAGAATCAAAGTCAGGTAAGTCAGAGCACTGGTTGCTCCGGCCTTGCTTGAGTTAAAATACTGTAATTCTAGATCTCATAGATAAATGAAAATTTACTCATCGGCTTTTAGTGCTAAATATAAGATGACTTACTTTCCATAAACATGTCAACATTTTAACACTATTTATCATTTTCTGTGTGTTACTCAATGGCACGGACAAAGGAATCCCTTGCATAAAACAAAGTCTTTCAAAACAATTGGAAAACCAACTTCGTAAATTTATTTGTAGTCTTCGCTTTCAAGCTAGTACTTTTAATTGATAAGAAATGAAGTCGTTCAAGTTGGGGTATTATTACCTCTCAAACCTTGACTCGACAATTACTTCTAACTTTCAAAATAGAAACAAGTTCCCAAACCTCGAAGTCTAGAAATAAGATCCAAGAGTTTAGTATATACGTTACTAAAACATTTTCCAAAATTACTTATTTAAACCAAAGGTTGGTTTAAAAGGAAGCATCTTTCCTTTATAAAAGCAAACACTTTTTGATTGATAAATTACAAACCACTCTAAAAATTTCCCTTTATACAAGTAAATGCCTTATTTAATAATAACAAAGTGTTATAAATCAACCTCCTATCCAATTTTCCAAAACGATTTACTATAGTAGAAAATGTTATAGTCTATAATCTCTTTCCTTTTCTCGAAAACATTTATTACAATAATAGTGTTGAAATCCATGCTTCCTTCTTCTTTTAAATTACTTTTTAAAACTCTTTAAAACAAGTTCGAAACTTGTACTTAAAGCCTCCTTTTAAAGATTGTCATTTTTAATAGAACTTGACTTTGAAACAAATGAGTATAATTTAAACCTCTTGTTTAAATAACTAAATAAATTTTTAAAAATATATTTAAAACTTCAAACTTCCTTTTTAAAATACTTATAAAAGCATTTGAAAAGACTTTTCAAAATATCTAAAATAGGTAACTCTTTTTACTTTACTAGAATCAAAGATTTCCAAAAAGCAACTATCGCTATATGGACCGTAACATTTAAAACTTCGTTTTTGTAAATCAAATAACTTTTTAACCACAATTATCTATATATTTACACCACTTTATTACCTTTTCAAAAAGATTTGAAAAATAAATGTCGTCCGGAAACCATTTAAAAACTCTTTAGAAAAATATTAACAACCTTTCTTGTTACGCCAAGATGTGCAAGGTAAATAGGCCTTAGTTAGTAATAAGGCTTGTTCAACCTAGAGTTACTCAAAAGAAATATGCAAGTCCAGTGTGAAGTTTATTTGTTCAGTTTCATCTTTTGAGAATTGAGGTCATGTTAATGTCGTAAGTATTGATTCACAAAAGTTATATGCAGGTCATAAGGCAAACCATAGTCAAATGTCTTTATTCCCTTGTAATTTGTTATGCAAAGTTGATTGTACAAATCCTTATGTGCAAAAAGTCATCAAAATACAATAAGCTTTAAAATCCCCAATCCAATTTAGGGTTACAACTTTAAAAATGAAAGAACAGTGATCAGAATAATTTGCCGCTTTTTGAATGACCTTAGGGGTCTGTTTATAGTAGTTGCAACAAGCGATATAGCTGCCACATGTCCTTCAACATCATTGTTTTTCGACGTCCTTCATTGTGTTGTCGGCATGCGGCGACATTTTTCATATTGATGACTTAATCTATCCCTTTGTATATTAATGATTTAGGATATCATTTTAAGCACTGACGATACACGTCATCCTTCTTGAGATTGGTGATTTACAATATCCCTCTTTGTATTGTCAATATTTAACATCCCTCTATATTATTGATATCCCACATTCTTTCCGTTTCTGATAGAATTCAACATTTTTATTCATATTAGCGACTTCGACCTCTTTGACGGCACTGATGATATGTAGCGTTCTTGATAACAATAGATATTTCTATTATACCTTTAAAGTTCAGCATCCTTTGCCACTTATATGGCACAAGACCATTGACACTTGTTGATGCTTTATAATAGTTATAGTTGTAAAGGCCCGAAACCTACAGAGTTTTAATATATCCTCCTTGTGGTTATATATTTGATACCTTTCAATGATGCAATATCCTTCAATGATATGGTATCTCTTTTTATCTGCCTTCAAGTTCAATATTCTCTAAGGATTAAACATTCTTGGAAGCTTGCCATCCTTCCATAGGCGTTCAACATCTTCTTGAAGCGCTTAAAATGCGATATCCGCTACTAAAGGTTCCATTGTTTCGACATCTTGAATTTTGACATGTCTCCTACATATTTGGCATCTTTATTTGTAGTATCATTTGGGCCCCTAGTGTAGAAGAAATGTTGACTTTTCAAGTTAACACTTCGATATCGACGTTTTCTGCTTTGGTAACTTCATTGTTGCATGTTGCATTCCTTCTAAATCTTGCTCGTTCATTCAAATTTGAGATCAACGGTCCTCATTGCTCCTCTTTTTTTCTATAAATACTCGTCTTCTTCTTCTCTAACCATTTTACCTACAAACTAAACTTGAGACAGCAATTTTAGTTTCCAGTTTTACTTTAGCGATTTTCTTCAGCCCTTAAGCTCGATCTCAAGGTTCAATTTTTTTCTGATTGTATAGGTGAAATATTAAATAGGGGTCTTTGTGACGCAGCGGAATAATTCAAAACGATCTTCAATCGATGAAAGTAGCAGTCGATGGATTGATGAATGCTGAAATGCCCGAATTCGTTGATCCGAAGATGCCGAACTCTAGCTATCTCTGACTCGTTGATCCGAAGATACCGGGAAAGAGATCTACGATTCTTCGACGTTGATCTTGCGCACAAGATACCGTGAATCGGCTTCAACAAACGATGATCCGAGCGCACTCGAACGACGTTAGTGGAGATAGGAGATACACTCGACTACCAATTGAAATTGAAAGCAACAAGCTAACAAAAGAGAATTTTATTCAATATTCAACAACCCTTTTACAAATGAAAACACTCGCCTATTTATAGGCTACAACACACAAGCAGAAAAAAATATAACTCCTAAGTCGGCAGCCGACTTAACAACATTTCAGAAAACTTAAAAAAAAATTACAAGTACAATGGTCACACGACTTAAAGAAAAAAATGCACGACTTAATGCTAACTCGGTGACGACTTATGGATAACTCGGCAACGAATTTCGCGAACTAAAGATAACTCGGCAACAAGCTTGCGATCTACAGATAACTCGGCAATAAGCTTGCGATCTACAGATAACTCGGCGTCGACTTATGAAATTGCCGCGACTGGAGCTTCACGAGTTAGGGCAAACTCGGCAATCGACTCATGGGAAATATCTTGGTTCCGACTTATGGTATCTCATCGCCGACTTATGGGGTATCTCGGCTCCGACTTAGGCTTTAGGTCGTGTCGCGAACTAGGGTTTTGGGCGGCAGCGAGGTGGTGTCGTGAGTCGCGGTGATGGGTCGGAGACAACCTTAGGTCGTGGGTCGGCGATGATAGGTCGGAACTGGGGAATAGGTTTGAGGTGGGAGTTAGGTCGTAAGTCGGCGTGAAGGTGGAAGTTAGGTCGGAGGTAATTGGGTCGGAGGTGATAAGTTGTAGCTCGGCAATGGGAAGGGGTAGGTCGGCAGAGTTAGGTCGTCTACGACCTTGGGTAGGTCGGCCGCGACTCAGGAGGGTAAGTGCTTCATCATCCTCCCCTTGTTGGAAAGAATTCGTCCTCGAATTCACACCCTTGTCACCTTCGACAAATTCCTCCCCATAATATGGAACCAAATGTTTAACGTTGAAAACGTCTGCAGTGTGAATATGATCTGGCAACTTTAACTGATAAGCATTGTCATTGATTTTCTTCAAGATTTCTACTGGTCCAATCTTTCGTGCTTTCAACTTGTTGTAAGTCCCAACTGGAAAACGATCTTTCGTCAATACCGCGTAAACAAAATCACCCTCTTTGAAGACTACACTCCTTCGTTTCTTATCCGCCATTTGTTTGTACTTCTCATTTGTCTTTTCCAATCGTTCCTGAACGATTCTATGGCACTCCGTCAACCCTTCAACAAAATCAGCAGCTTTCTTAACTGTCTTCTTTGATTGTGGTATTACCGTTAAATCCAAAGGTCCCTTCGGTAAGCTCGAATAAACAATCTGGAATGGACTGAACCCCGTACTTCGATTCACAGCATGATTATGGGCAAATTCTGCCTGACATAACTTCACATCCCAACTCTTTAGATTATCTTGAACAAGACACCTCAACAAGTTTCCCAACGATCGATTAACCACCTCCGTTTGTCCATCAGTTTGCGGATGATAAGCACTACTAAACTTCAGCTTTGTTCCCACCATTTTCCACAAACTCAACCAAAAATGACTCAGAAAACGAGTATCTCTATCTGACACAATAGATTCTGGCAATCCATGAAGGCGATAGATCTCCTTGAAAAACAACTGAGCAACATGAACAGCATCTGTCGTTTTCTTACAAGCAATAAAGTGTGCCATTTTCGAGAATCTGTCCACCACCACATATATGGAATCGTTACCTCGTTGTGTCCTCGGTAATCCCAACACGAAGTCCATACTTACATCAACCCATGGTTTAATTGGTACAGGTAATGGCATATATAAACCAGCATTAGTCGCAGTTCCTTTCGAAACCTGACAAATATGACATCTCTCAACAAATCTTTCCACCTCTTTCCTCATTGACGGCCAAAAGTAGGATTGTGAAATCAACTGTAAGGTACGGTCTCTCCCAACATGTCCTTCTTCGTGTAACTCTTTGATAATCTTCATTCTCAGACTACCCTCCGGTATGCACAATTTATTTCCTTTAAAAAGAAAACCATCTACCATCAAAAACTCATCCGTCTTTCCCTCCTTAACTTTATCAACAAACTTCATGAAGTAAGGATCTTCAACAAATAATTCCGGCAACATTTCAAACCCCGCCACTTCAACTTTCAGCGTAGTCAACAAATGACTCCTCCTACTCAAAGCATCAGCCACACGATTTGTCACCCCTGACTTGTGTTTAACAACAAAAGTAAACTGTTGCAGATATGCAATCCACGATGCATGTCTCGCTGAAATCTTGTCTTGCCCTTGCAAATGCTTCAATGCTTCATGATCAGTATACAGAACGAACTCCTTCTGAAATAGATAGTGTCTCCAGTGTTTAATAGATTGTACAACAGCATAAAACTCCACATCATATGTACTGTATCGCATCTTCGCTCCGGACAACTTCTCACTGAAATATGCAATAGGACGCCCCTTCTGACTCAACACCCCTCCAATCCCAACCTTGGATGCATCAGTATGTAGTTCAAACACCAACTGAAAATCAGGTAGCACTAGAATTGGTGCAGATGTCAGCAATTCCTTGATTTTTCCAAAAGCAATCCCTGCTTCCTCTGACCATGAAAACTGTTTGCCTTTCATACAATCTGTAACAGGCGCCATCACACTACTAAAGTGTGGGATAAACCTTCGATAAAATGAAGCCAACCCATGAAAACTACGAACTTCCGTTATCGTCTTGGGCTGCGGCCAATTTCTGATCGCCTCAACTTTACTTTGGTCAACCTGTATTCCTTTCTCTGAAACAACATACCCCAGAAATAAAACACTATGCGTCATGAACACGCATTTCTTCGTTGCAGCATAGAATTGTTCTTGTCGCAATACCATCAGCACTTCTCTAAGATGATTCAAAT
Organism: Allium fistulosum; assembly: GCA_030737815.1. Classification (NCBI taxonomy): domain Eukaryota; kingdom Viridiplantae; phylum Streptophyta; class Magnoliopsida; order Asparagales; family Amaryllidaceae; genus Allium; species Allium fistulosum. The sequence continues at coordinate 290,959,470 of CM060905.1, forward strand.
GTTCCTCTGAACTCCCACTGTAAATAAGAATATCATCGAAATACACCACCACGAATTTCCCAATGAACGGTCGAAAAATCTGATTCATCACCCTCATGAACGTACTTGGTGCATTGGATAAACCAAATGGCATAACCAACCATTCGTATAGACCCTCCCTGGTTTTAAAAGCAGTTTTCCACTCATCTCCTGGTCTGATACGAATTTGATGATATCCACTCTTCAAATCAATCTTAGAAAAGATAGTAGCTCCGCTTATCTGATCCAACAAGTCATCCAACCTCGGCATTGGAAATCTATATCTCACAGTAATCTTATTCAATGCTCGACTGTCAGTGCACATCCTCCACGTCCCATCCTTCTTGGGTACCAATAAAGCTGGTACAGCACAAGGACTCAGACTCTCCTGCACACGCCCCTGCTCAAGCAATTCCTCTACCTGCCTCCGCAATTCTTCATGTTCCTTCGGACTCATTCGATAATGTGGTCTGTGTGGCAATACAGCACCGGGAACAAGATCTATCTGATGTTGTATATCCCTCAACGGTGGCAACTCCGTTGGTAACTCCTCTGGAAATACATCGTCAAATTCTTTCAGAACTGATTTAACTTCTTCTGGAATTTCAACCTCTTCACTGCTTTCTCGTCCAATCAACAAGAATACTTCCGGCTCTTCTTCAACTTCTTTAACAAACTCCTTCAAAGTCAATAGAGTTTTCAGCTCTTCGATTTCCTCCACTTTGTTTTCTTCCTGTTGGCGTTTCTTCGGAACCAGAGTAATCTTTGTACCTTCGAACATGAAACTGTAACTGTTGGTCCGTCCATCATGTTGTACTGCTCTATCAAACTGCCATGGTCTTCCCAGCAACAAATGACAAACGTCCATGTCTACTACGTCACACCAAACCTCATCCTTGTATTTCTTCCCAATTGAAAACTTCACACAAGCTCTACGTCCAACTTTCACTTCACCACCCTTCCTTAGCCAAGCTAACTTGTACGGTTTAGGATGTTTCTCAGTTTTCAACTCCAACTTCTTCACTGCTTCTGTAGAGATAATATTATCACAACTCCCAGCATCAATAACAAATTTACAAACTCTTCCCAGAATAGTGCATGTAGATTGAAAGATATTGTTCCTCAACCAACTACTTTCCTCCTCTAGCTTTGGTGTTAAACAACTTCTCCTCATCATCAATGCGTATCCGTCATCTCCCGACAGTAAATCTTCCTCCTCAACTGGTAAAGAATTAGAGCATTCAGCTTCTTCATCCTCATCCTCAACCTCAGCAATCATTGCTCTCTTCTTTGGCTTTGGACACTCATTGCTTTTATGACCCAACTCCTGACAGTTGTAACATTTGAAACCGTTGTTAACTTTTGCCTTCTCAACCTCCTTCACCACTGGTTTACTGATAGGTTTAGACACATTAGAACTTCCACCAACACCCTTCACTTGATTATTGGAATTCGTAAACACACCACCTCCTCGTCGTCCCTGCTTCTCCCAAGCCAACGCTTTCTGATGTGCTTCCGCCACAGATCTTGGATCGAACATATTAACCATATCCTGAATCTGCATTCTCAATCCCCCAATGAATCTCGATGTCAGCTGCTCTTCCGTCTCCATAATGTCATTCCTCGCAATAAGCTGGCAAAACTCATCCGCGTAATCATTAATAGTCTTTGTGCCCTGCCTCAAGTTCTGCAAACGTTGATACATCAGAGATTGATAATTGTAAGGTAAGAATGTTGCTTTCATCAATTTCTTCATCTTCTCCCAAGATTCAACTTTTGACTTCCCCATTCGTTCACGTGTAAGTTTAGTTTGCTGCCACCATGCCAAAGCTCTACCCCTCAACCTTGTAGCAACCAACTTCACTCTACGACGTTCTGGAACTTCTTTGAAATCAAAAATTTCTTCAACATTAGCCATCCAATCCAAAAACTCCTCAGCCTGCATACCACCTTTGAATTCTGGAATTTCTGTCTTCATCCCAGATTCCCACTTGTGATCGTATTCCGACTGATTCCTTCCTCGTCCACGTCCTCGTCCATGAACACTACCACCATCATACTCTTCTTCACCATCCGATGTATATCGATGTCGATCCTGACCACCAACATCTCTACCACCACCATTCCTTCCACCAACATTCCTACGATCTACATTCCTTTGATCACGATCATTCACATTTCTATCACGATCTCGATCCACGCTTCTATGATCACTATCAACACTTCTCTCCCGATTAGAATGTGGTGAAACTCTACTTCTTCCATGGCTCGATTCAGGTGAAACCCTTCTTTGATTTTGACTCATTTCAAGCATCATTCTCTCTAATCGACCAATCCCTTCCGTAAGCTTCTCATTGAAATTCTCGTTGATTCGTTGCTCCATTTCGTCGGCCTCTTCTCTTCCGTATAAAGCATTAATATTGCGATGACGTTGAACTCGTCTTGGCGGCATGATTGAATTCTTCACAAACACTTCAACAAATTCACACTTCACGATTCAAACACCTTTCGAACTTTGATCCAAAATGAAATGGATCGAAATTCCAACTTTGTTGCAAAAATATGATGAACACGATGAACACAACTTCAACACTTCAAATTCTCGGCTCCAAGACTCGATTTAGCTATGATTGGCTAAAACAAGCTCTGATACCAAACTGACGCAGCGGAATAATTCAAAACGATCTTCAATCGATGAAAGTAGCAGTCGATGGATTGATGAATGCTGAAATGCCCGAATTCGTTGATCCGAAGATGCCGAACTCTAGCTATCTCTGACTCGTTGATCCGAAGATACCGGGAAAGAGATCTACGATTCTTCGACGTTGATCTTGCGCACAAGTTACCGTGAATCGGCTTCAACAAACGATGATCCGAGCGCACTCGAACGACGTTAGTGGAGATAGGAGATACACTCGACTACCAATTGAAATTAAAAGCAACAAGCTAACAAAAGAGAATTTTATTCAATATTCAACAACCCTTTTACAAATGAAAACACTCGCCTATTTATAGGCTACAACACGCAAGCAGAAAAAAATATAACTCCTAAGTCGGCAGCCGACTTAACAACATTTCAGAAAACTTAAAAAAAAATTACAAGTACAATGGTCACACGACTTAAAGAAAAAAATGCACGACTTAATGCTAACTCGGTGACGACTTATGGATAACTCGGCAACGAATTTCGCGAACTAAAGATAACTCGGCAACAAGCTTGCGATCTACAGATAACTCGGCAATAAGCTTGCGATCTACAGATAACTCGGCGTCGACTTATGAAATTGCCGCGACTGGAGCTTCACGAGTTAGGGCAAACTCGGCAATCGACTCATGGGAAATATCTTGGTTCCGACTTATGGTATCTCGTCGCCGACTTATGGGGTATCTCGGCTCCGACTTAGGCTTTAGGTCGTGTCACGAACTAGGGTTTTGGGCGGCAACGAGGTGGTGTCGTGAGTCGCGGTGATGGGTCGGAGACAACCTTAGGTCGTGGGTCGGCGATGATAGGTCGGAACTGGGGAATAGGTTTGAGGTGGGAGTTAGGTCGTAAGTCGGCGTGAAGGTGGAAGTTAGGTCGGAGGTAATTGGGTCGGAGGTGATAAGTTGTAGCTCGGCAATGGGAAGGGGTAGGTCGGCAGAGTTAGGTCGTCTACGACCTTGGGTAGGTCGGCCGCGACTCAAGAGGGTAAGTGCTTCATCACTTTGATTTCGATTTTTAGATTAAGGTTTAATTGGCATTTTTATGAATTTTCTAGAATTTAATTGAAGCTTCATACTTAGTATTTTGAATTCGAATGTGGATGACAATTTTCTTTTGTCGATTAAAATTTGAAGACCACCATTACAAATTTGAAAATTTAAAGAAAGTTGCCTTTCTAGAGCTTCGATTATGATAAAATAAGTATCTTTTTAAATGTTGATATTCGATTAAGGATTTGACTGATTGTTAGAAACTTGAAACCTTCTTTAAAATTTGATAACTTTCCTAGTTTTTTGGATTGATTAATCTTTTAAAATTTGACAACTAATTTGAAATTTCAACTTCATTATCTCTTGAAAACCGACAACTAATCTGAAATTTGGTGTATCTTTAAGTCTTTATTTACAAGCTAAAATTTTGGCAATTAACTAGGGGTTCGGTATCTATTTAGGAATCCGACAACTTGGTTATGAGGGATGGTTCTATTATTTTTAAACCTGACAGCCCATAGTGAGTCGCTATTTCTAAATTCGATAACTATAGAAAGAGTTGATGTTCAAGCTACAAATTCGATATCCTGCTTAAGTTCGATAAAACATCATGTGTTCGAAATCTAGTTATTATATCGTAGACTTACAATCTGCTTATGCATGCGACATATTAGAAAATCAATAATAGATTAAAATGTTTCTATGTAAATTTAACCCTATTCAATCAACAACCTTATAAATTCGATATCGGGTTTCCAATTCGACAAATTTTATAATCTCTATAAGATGTTATTAGCACGACGCCTTAATTGAACCTTACCGATCTATTACAAACCCGACATTTGGCCACAAATTCAATAGTTGTTAACGAACTTCCCATTGTTTAAAAATTTTCAAATATGCTATACACACAACATCTTATTATAAGTTCGACATCTAGGAATGGATCACTTAATGGATTATTAACTTATTATAAGTCTTATAACTTGTCTTGGTTTCGACACCTTACCATTAAGAATTGAATAACTTTCAATTAACCAAGTACTAATCAGTTAAGCATTTAATTGTTTATCATGCATCTTTTAATAAAAGATATAATGCTTCCTTAATTTTGTGCGATATCATATGTAGATAAATGGATAGTAAGAATTCCGATAAAAGCTTCAAGCCTTCTCCCTCTTCAGAGAAGGGAGATTATAAGCAGGCTCAATCTTCATAACAACTCGGGATGAGGTGGATACCATCCATAAACAATTCAGAATTGTAAACATAAAGCCATGGTCACCGGTCCATCTGGTAGGATAGATAATTCTCTAGAGGGATTCTTTGCCTTCTCTACAATTAGCATCTGGCATTCAGGCTATCTTTCTTTTCCTAAATTTCTTATATGGTTCTTGGAAAATCTAGGTATTGCTTTAATTCAGCTAACTCCCAATTCATAAACTTATCAAAATTACTTGGAGATGCTTGGTAGGGATGCCAACCACCCTTCACTTGGTGCTGAATCCCTCCATTCATTGGAAAATCCTGTAAAAGTAAAAGGGCAATTAGAGGGTTCGATATACCGTCTCCTTCCTCAGTCGAAGAGCTTGGTTACTAACCTGATCAATAAAGCGAGGGATTGGGAGAATCAATTCTTTTATGTCAAATGTTACACCCCTCAAATCAAAGGGTCCTTTTTTATTCTTGGTAAGTTTTGTTACTTTCCGTTGTTTACATTATGTTCCACATTTTCTTAAGACAATCGTTCATTTTCAGCTTCTGCTTCTAAAGGGACCGATACTTCCACCACTAACACCATTAGTGCCTTGATTGAGGCTTCTAAGAATATAGGGAACAAGCTTACACTTTTGACTGAAGCCAACCTTCATAAGAACTCTTTAATTCTGGAAAGCCACAGGGTACTTGGAGATCCTCTTATGATTAAAGGAGATTCTCATGGAAAACCGACATTGGTTGTTAATGGTCGAAAGGCTTTTTCTTCTTCTTCCTCTACTCAACGTAATTCTTCTAGTAAGTTTATATAATAGTTAAACAAAGTCTCTTATGGCCGTATCTTATGAATCTTTCTTTAATTTAGGTTCATCTGCTATTTTTGTAGCTTCTAATTTTAAGAAATTTAAAACCCACAGCTCTACCTTGGACGATTCAACTAAGTCTGCTCTTGTTGGGAGTTCTATTTCTAAAGCTGTTGATGCTATAAAAAGGAAAGCGAGTGCTAAAGCCTCGACTGATACTTCAATTTCCCCTCCGAAGAAAAATACTAAGCTCGGGGAGGTCTATACTTCCGATGTTGTTGTTGGGAAATTGAATGTGGATGCTTCCTTGACCACTCAAGATCTTAGCATGATTAATTTAGGTACTCCAGATCAAGATGCACAAGGACACACAGAGAAGGTTCAAACTCCAAACCCTTTGCTAAACATCTTGCTTTTCACTTTAGCTTTGGGTTTTAGTGCTTGTTTGAGGAATTGTGTTTGTCTCCCTCCCCAATGATTCTCTTCCTTCAAAGACTCAAGCTCAACCTGCTTCTATGCACTTTGATAATATTATTCGTTTGGTTATTCAATCTCCAACCGTGGTTTCTCTGATGCCATTGCAGTCATTATCCTTTTCAGTGGATCAACTTTATGTTCTTTATCAACAACTTTTGATGGTTGTATCCTCTCGCATTTAGGTATTTTAGATTTTTAACTTGGTATATCCTCGCTTAACTTATGTCTATTGTATGTTTCAAGGTTCCAGGCACATGTTCTTTCTTCAACTGGCCTCTCAAGGGCCCTTTAATCAAATTGCTGAGCTCAAGAAGCGAGTTTCTTTGCTCACATCTCAAGTGACTGATGTTACGATGGAGAAGGATAATGTTGTCGTTGAGTAAAAAAACTTGCCTCCTCTTTTATTGTGGAAAAGAAAGCCAAACTGTTTGTTGAGGAAAGTATGAAGACTTTAGAGAAAGAAAAGGTCGATATGGTTTATAAGATAAATCTTTAGAAAGCAAGCCGAAAACCAAATATGCCACTCTGATTTATGCCAATAACATTGTAAAGGACGCCAAGAAGAAAGTAAGTTTCTTTCTTGATCAAGCTCTTACTAAGATCATCAAAAAGTGCAATGAAGATGCTCTCTTTGTAGCATGCAACGACAATATTGACAAACACCCTTATTTGGTTTTCTTTTTCTTCTAGACTTAAATGACAAGTTCAAGATAAAGTTTGAGCTTATATTAGAGAGAGCCAAGTGATCGCTTCAAGACGAATTCCCTAAAGAAGAAGCTGTCAATCCAAAGAAGTTGTTATCTTTTGATGACCCCCCTGCTCGAAGGAGGTGAAAATTCAGATGAAAGGGAGGATGATAATGAAGATAATGAAAATAATGGTGATAGTGATGATGATAATCAAGATGCAGTGGTAGTGGAAAGGGTCCAAAAGGACCAAGAGATGGGGGCAATGGATCAGATGGTCATGACTTGTTCACCCATGATGAGGATTTTCCTTACTTACCAATCTTCAGGGTGCTTCGTAGGAAAATATCCCTTTAAAAGATGCTGCTTTCCCCATTCAACAGCTAAAGGAAAGGGCTCAAGTCCCATTTCTCATGTTCCAATCACGTAGGTATGGAATTTATTATTTAAATGTTTAAAGTTATTTGTCGGCCCTTAGTTAATAAGTTTATTACTTTATTTAAGGAAAAATCCAAATACTTATATGAGACTCTATACGAAAAGAGCGAGAGGACGGTGCATCGATTGAATAAAGAACTTGAAAGGGTAATTGAGGAGCATAACAAATTATCTGATAAGTATATGCGCCTTTCTATTTACGCCACACGGTTAAGAAATTTTGAAGAAAAACGAGTAGCCCTATTATTGAAGAATTCTCACCTTCATCAAAAGAGTCATAGGAGAAAATGCTGAGCTAACTACTCTCTTCTGGATGCTAATTGATGATAAGGATACCTTAGTGAAGCTTTTGTACAAAGTTTACTCTAGAAAGTTCTTACTGTTTTTTCATTCTTAGGGGAAAATAGTGGGGGTTTGCTCAGGCATTTGCATAGTCGATATTTGGATGAACATGGAGCCAGTCCCCATCTTAGAGAATGCTGGAATCTTCCTAGGGTTGCGATCGTTCCTCTTTCCCAAAATACTCTTCCTCCCAAGAATGTAAAATTTAACAAGGAGAGATTCATTTTCGAATTTTACAAAGGACCAATATCATATGAACCCAAGTGTTTCTCTTTTAATGTGTGATTAAGTTAGCTTTATGAATTTCAGTGCTTTCATTTCTTATTTCTTTACAACTTAGCTTATTTCTCATAAATTGTACATATTAAGAAGTCACCGATTAGTCCTATTTCCGTGGAACTCTTAAGTAAATTTATCAAATTAAAGAGGGATTTTAATGAGAAATCGTTAATTCTCAAAACTTTTCGGCTAGTGAAATATTGTTTCCTTAGAGATCTCCAGGAAGTTTACACATGGATTTCACAACTTCACTTTGATTTCTTAGGTGATGAAAAGGATAGATTGCTTAGCGAGATATGAACCAATCACGCTAAACTATTATGTGGTGAAACCAGCCATCCAATCGGAAAATTGGACTACCATCAATTCCCAACAGTTAACACCCCTCCAGGGTTTAATGTTCCTTTGACTCTACCCTCTCTTTATCCCCAGGATCAATTAAAAAGACCCACATTGCTATCTTTAAGCTTTAAGAATATAAAACTGGTATCTCCTTATGGTTGTAAACATTCTTGTTGTTAATAAAGAATACATTTTCTTGTGTGTTAATTGCTTCTTTTATTTTCTTATTTTATTAGGAAAAACAACTAGCGCTTACACTTAGCAATCCAAATCTCCTTTCTTGATTGGACAGTATCACAGCGAAGATAAAATCAGTCATTAGGAGAAACGTTCTTTTCAAGATACTTCAACTTTTTTATTTTCTAATAACCCGGATGTGCAAAAATGGCATAAAAAGTTTTATCAATTGAAATCTACATTAAGTAGCAGGAAGGAGATGGTTTCAAACTTGAAGATAACACTAAAGAGAAAGATAGAGAAATTCTAAAGATGAAACGACCCGTAAGTGCGGTCGGTCAGTCTGAACTTTCAGTCTGAAAAATTGATGGTGGTGTAGAAATTACTCATCTCCATCAAAGGATTGTGGATCTTGAAGTAGACTTACCGAAAAGCGAAGTATTCTATTAATGCTTAGAACTTATTGCAAGCTGAGGAAAATCCAGTCTTCCTACTCTTACCTTGTTGATTGGTAAAGAAAAAATTTCTACTTTGTTGAACCTACCTTCGAGTCTAGATGATGGCAAGATCGTCAAATGGTGTCAAAGGGTTAGATATGAACGCGTTTAATTTTTTAACAAGCAATAGGATGAAAAAATTTCTTTATACCTTAATAATTATCATAGTTGGGTGGATAAGCTTGAACGTGAAAAATACACTCTTAAACTGGAGATTAAGAAATTAAAGAGTAAGGTCAAAACCTTAAAGGGAGCCAATAAAACATTTAAGCATGCATTAGAAGTTCAAATTGGCTTTATTGATGATGCAAACATTATTTTGAGGAAAGAGAAGAAGCTTAAACAACTTCTAGATAAGGTGATTCGTCACATTACTGATTCTCCTTTAGTTGTTACAAAATTGAAAAAGGAGGTGCAAAAACTTGACTCTAACGAAGCATTGCTGTAACGAAGCATTGGGTAGATTTTCCTTTTGGCTATCCCTTCTTGGTGCTTGTAATTCTTGTATATAATATGTAAAATAAACAAATTTGTATCTGAATGATTATTACCTTGAATGAACTTTATATTCTTCCTTTTGAATTTGTTGAATTGTCTGAGACACATAACTTGTTATCCCAAGCTGTAATTTGATGCAACATGATACGTAGCCTCTGATCGAGTATTGGTCTGTCTTCTTTAAAACCTAAAATTTTGAGGAATGAAGCTTCTAACAACTTTGTCTTCTGATTTTATCACTTATAACTTTGGAGCTTGACGCTTAAAGCTTTAGTCTCGAAGGAATATATATTTGGACACTCATTTGATAATTTCATCTGTATTGAAGACCATAAATCTTCTAGTAATAATATTACTTGGATAGAAAACTAGAAATCCATTCAACAATAATTTGAACGGAAGATCAGAAAATCGTCCGGTAATATCTTTGAAATAGAAGACTATGAAATCATCTGGAAACTATTTGAATATAAGACCATAATTTAGTCTGAGTAGAAGGCCAAAAATTCATCTGATAATAATCAAGAAAATTTTCCGATAACAAGGCCAGAAGTCCATCTGGTAAGAGGACTAGAAATCCAACTATTAGCGGGAAATCCTATTTAGAAATCTGATTATTAACTGAGATTCCCATTACTTGATAATTTGAATTCTAACATAGCAATCATGGATCGAAAGTTAATTCGATATTTTGAATAATGAAGTCTCGGGTTTGAGTAATAGTTTCTCAGATGTTGGTATCTGACATTAAAATTCTCAATTCTGCATGACAGATAGCTTTTGATCCTTCCTTAGAAGGTGGCTTTACCTTTTCCTTGGTGCAAAATTAAATATGTTTGGCTGCTCTTCCCTTAGAAGATTGCCTTTGCATTTGGCTAATCTTTCTCTAGAAGACTGCCTCAATCTTCTTTAGGATAGAGTTTGATTTGCATTTGCATTCGATTGATCATCTTCTAGAAGATGGCCTTTTACCACTCTTTGGGTAGTGATTTGGGCTTTGATTGATTTCCCTTGCCCCTTACTACTCTTCTTGGCAGTGATTTAGGCTTTCATTGAGCTCTATTGCCCCTTATAGCCTTCTTGGTGATGATTGAGCCACTTAATACCTTATAGGTAATGATTTAGGTTGGTTTGTGCTTTTGGTTGGCTATCTTAACCGGAACCAAAGTCTTATCCATCCTTCCTCTAGGAGGCGCTCCGGTCAAGCCTTATAGGCAGAACTGAAGGCTAGCTCGGTGCCTTGGCTAGGCCATCTTAGGCGGGACCAATGGCTTACTCTGTCTTTCCTCTAGGAGGTGCTTTAAACAGGCCTTATTGGCAGAATTGAAGGCTGGTCGATGCTTTGTCCAGGCCATCTTAGGCGGAACCAATTGCTTACTCCATCCTTCCTCTAGGAGGTGCTCTGGCTAGGCCATGTAGGTGGGACTGAAGGCTTGCGGTGCTTTAGCTAGGCATTATAGGTGGGACCAGACGCTTACTCCGTCCTCTCTCTAGGAGATGCTTTGACTAGGCCATCTTAGTTGAATGAAAGGCTTTATCCTTTATTTTGATAAATCCTCTTCAGGATGTTTTTCTTCTTATTGATTACTTGTCTTTGTAGACACATTTACCTTTTACTTGAATCTTGTTTGAAAATTCCTAAAGTCCTCCTTTCCTTGGGAAATTCTCAATCATTCCTTTTAGAGCTCGATATGATTGGTTTCTTGTCCATTGCTTTGTTGATATTGGCAATAAGCACCATCAAGATTCCTTTCATTTCTTGGTCGCCTCTACTTTGAAGGGTAATAGTTCAATCTTTTCTAGTTAGGAGATATCGTAAGAGGTGGCAAGAGAACGAATCCTAGAGGATCATGGATCTATAAGGTATCATGTTTTTTATTCCCCTTTAACATTCTTGTAGCATTGGATTGGCATTTCAGTATCATCCAAAAGTTTTCTCTTAAAAGATTCTTGGATTCTGATTGGTGGGAGAGGATGTTTAATTATTCTTTTCCACTTTTGGGTAAATTTGTCAAAATCTCTTGTTATCTCTTTTCCAAATATAGTTTCTTGGATTGGAATTGTATGGCCCTCCTTATCTTTAAAAATAAGCCATTCGTCATTCTGTTCTCCTTACTCGAAGCAGAATAATAGCTATGAATCGAAGTTGAGCTTATATATAATGGATTTATGCTCCACTTATCCGGATTGTAAGGAGCCACTTGTTTCTTTTCATCTATAACTTGCAGTGCCAATAATTTCAACACTTATTCCTCATGAAACCGAGGGTCCTAGGTGATTTGGTAAACTTGGCTAACCAAGGCTTAGAAGATCCTTGTTTAGAGATAGTCGTTATACAACTTGATGGGTTACGCAAGTATCAGAAAGTCCTTTAAGGAATATGCAGATTGGAGTAAACCCTCTATACCCAATGTACGCAGGCCAAAGGTGGTTCTGTATATGGATATGCAGGGAGTCGAAGGTTCAAGCCCTTCTTCTAGCGCTAAAATGTTAACAATTTTTCTTGTTAACCTAAGATATGCAAGGTAAATAGGTGTTGGTTAGTAATAGGTTTGTTCAACCTATTGTTAGTCCAAAAAAATATGCAAGTCCAATGTGAAGTATATTTGTTCATAGTTTCGGCCTTTGAAAAATGAGGTCACAATAATGTCCTAAATATCGATACAGAAAAGTTATATGCAAGTCATAAGGCAAATTATAGTCGAATGTCTTTATTCACTTGTAATGTGCTATGCAAAGCTGATTGTACAAATCCTTATATGCAAAAATTCATCAAAGTACAATAGGCTTTAAAATCCCCAATCCAATTTAGGTTATAACTTTAAAAATGTAAGAACAGTGGACAAAGGAATTCGCCCCTTCTGAATGATCTAGGGGGTCTTTCTATAGTAGTTGCAGCAAGCGGCATTGCTACCATATGTCCTTCGAAATCGTTGTTTTTCGGCATCCTTTATTGTGTTGTCAGCATGCGACAACATTCTTTATATTGATGGCATATGGCACCCCTTTGTATATTAATGATTTACAATATCGTTTTACGCACTGATGATTCACAGCATCCTTCTCTAGATTGGGGAATTACGATATCCCTCTTTGTATCGCCAATATTCAACATCTCTCTCTATATTTTTGATATTCGACATTCTTCATGGTTCTAACGGAATTCAACATATCTACTCATATTGGTGGCATTCAACGTCTTTGATGGCACTGATGATATGCGACGTTCTTGACAACTATGGGTGTTCAACATCTATTATACCTTTTAAAGTTCGGCATCCTTTGCCACTTATATAGATCAAGACCACTTGCCACTTGTTGTTGCTTTACAACAGTTATAGTTGTAAAGGTCGGGCACCTACAGAGATTCGATATTCCCTACTTGAGGTTATATATTTGATTCCTTTCAATGATGTGGTATCCTTCAATGATGTCGTTTCTCCTTTTATCTTCCTTAAAGTTCAATATTCTCTTTGCTATAGTTTTTCGGCATTTGTTGTCATCCGATACCACTTCAAGCTTGTTACATGCACGATGTCTTTAGGAACTATTTCGAGATATGACATTTCTTTCACTTTATATGCTTGACAACCTCCAATGTTGTTGAGGTTCGACATCTTCCCTTCTTTTATTCAAGTTTAATAGCCCTTGTAGTTCGGCATCCTTATAGATTCAATGCTTATATGTGATATGTCCTCTTTGTCAAAGTTTGATAACCCTCACATTTGTTAATCACTTGGGATTCAAGTTCTTGGAAGCTTACCATCCTTCCATAGGCATTCGACATCTTTTTGAAGCGCTTGAAGTGCAATATCCCTTGCTAAATGTTCCACTACATTCGACGTCTCGTATTCCGTCATGTCTCCTACATATTCGGCATCTTTATTTGTAGTAACAAAAACAAAGTGGTAAATCGCTTAAAAATGATCATGTGATTTCAACGTCGTAATAAAACCAACAATAAGTAAGTTAACTATCAACTACATTCACTTCATTACATCATACATAGCAAGTAATAATGTAAATTAAGATTAACATTTGTAAGGGATCCCATTAGATCCCTCCATAAATCTTGCAAAGTGTATTAGTTATGGCCTTTCCGCTATGAAACACTTCGTCACCTTTTTCCTTGCTTTTATCCCTACAACACAATGGTTATTTATGGCATCCTCTTTTAAGCGGGAATCAACTACAACAGAATATACACATCACAAATACATACATAATAACAGTACAGGCTAGCAATAAATTAGTACAGGCCTCAAGCCACCACCTCTTCCTCCCTTATGCTTATGCAAGGCCTTCCCCCTCTCTTGGTGCTCACGGCTTAGGCCAAAATAGGGAATGGACATAATAGTTTGTGACTTTGGTATGTAGAGAGTGCTAACTATATTATTCTAGCTTATCTAAGAAATTAGAGAGGACAAGGGGTAATTTTAAAATGATTTGGAGAAGATTTGAAGAAAGAAAAGAATGAAGAGGAGGAAATCATTAACGGAAGAAGTGATGAAGAAAGTAAGAAAATGGAAATGAAAACGAGAAAAGAAGGAGAGAGTGTTCTTTTTATAAAAATTGAAAATTGGTTAATTACTAAACCACCCTTTCTAAAAATAAGTTAATACTCTCCTTTAGAAATTACACAAGACACCACCCTCTCGTCATGATATAAACTAAGCCATCACATCCAGCTTTTTCAAATGTCCTTTTGTTATTATATTTTTATACTTTATTCTTTTCAAATGGAAAAGAATAGTCCACTTTACTTAATTCTTTAATTACCTTTTTCGATCTGTTTTTAACTAAACTACTTAACTAAAAAAAATTGTTTTGTTATTTGTATATATGTACACAAGTGTACACAGCATGTTCCAACAACAATTGTTCGATGAAAAGTCAAAAATCCGAAAAATATTTTTCGATCGCTTTTTCAATTTTTCATCGAACTATTTATTTTTATAAGCTAACTTCCAAAATAAGTTTACTATCATTACTTATTAATTAAAAGAGGGTTAATTGACCAATAAAAACCATTAATTGAATAGTTAAAATGAATTAAATATTCATAAATCAAAGCAGTAAAATCTAGGTCGTTACATCCTCCCCCTTAAAAGAATTTCGACCTCGAAATTCATCACAAGCAAACAACCAAGAAACAAGTCAGATCGATTCTTAACATTCTCGAAAATGTTAAATGACTAACAAACAAACTTAGAGTTTGTTCAGGCTTACAACCTTCTCATCATATAAGGATGGTCAACAATCTACTAAGCATACTTCATGCTTAACAGCCATAGGTTATTACTCAATTGATTTTTTACACTAACTTACGACAAATGGAAGAGACATATACCCAACTCCTCATAAAGCATAAAACATTTAAGGAAAATGTACTTAAGCCCATACGATGTATATAGATCATCCGTACATAATATCTGATTCGATCACTTACTTGAATACATAAGCCTTTATTCTGAATAAGTATCGCTTACCCGACTTCCCTAGTGCGAACTCCGATCAGGGTCCTTGATTAAAAAACTACGTTTTCTTTGCATAGCCATATACTATGATAGGAAACCTTGATACCATATTAAGTACCCTCACCAACTATTCGTCATCAATAATCGAGTGATAAATCCTTATTCAGACCGGTGTGATCACCTCAAAGTCACGTACTCGAATCTTGGATCATGAACCATGTGAAGAAACGATCTGCGTACAACTTACGTACTTATTCTTATTGGTTCTTGCTTATATCAATTTCTTTTTCTTCTAAAATCATTTATGAAAACATTTCATAAAAATGTAACTTAAGTTTTAATCTTGTATAATATCATACTATATCCTGAGATTATAAACAATTATTTGATGTTATCTTTTCTGAAATTCAAATGCATGCCCAAAACAAATCTATGTCTTAAAACCGAGTCGAACTCTTCAACCTCTTTACCTATCTGGTCTGGCAAGTAGCTAAGAATAGTAGGATGCTAGTACCTAAATCAATCCCAGAGTCTACTTTTCCTTTTCCTTAGACACTTATAAGGTATAGATATGTATTAGTCGACCCAATAATATCGAATATTTTTTCACAACTTTGATGTTAAAATAGAAGACATGTTTTTATAAAATAAATTTTATTAATATCTTCTTATTAAATTTAACCCTTTAAACCAAAACTTCATTTATCAACACACTCTTGTATTAAAATACCTTTTTAGTTTGAATCCATTTTCTTTAAGAGAAATTAAGAACTAAATACCTGACTTTTATTTCAAAACATTTTTGAAATGATACTATTTATTTTAATCCATAGAAAATATACATATATATCGAGTAACAACGAAACGATACCAAGGAATTGAGTCCTACCAAATAGTGTCATACACTCCCTTATAAAAAAGGTAATACTTTAGTGAAGTGCTTACCATCCGAACACATCTCTTGGCCATGTTTAATTATTTTCGAGCCACTCAAACTAATTAACATATAAATACTTCTTTTTCGAATCCTATTTTGAAACAATACTATATATTCCTCACATATATAAAAAATAGCTTGATCACTTTATTTACTAAAACTTGCTTTAGGTTCGTTCGGATTCGAATTTGTTTCAATCGCACAATGACAAAGGGAATAATTTACTAAATGCGCTATAATGTTCGCTTAAGCAAACATCTGATCGTTACTTAGAAGATTAATCAGATCACCACAAAACTAATCGAGATGATTCCCCAAACTATCCGAAGAAATTATACCTTACATAAAATTCTCTTTGAAATATTTATACTTATAAATATTTTCAGTTAATACTATTATCACTTTCTTACAAAAATCATTTGAAATCTTTTTCAAAGATACCAAATGTTAAATTATCATAAATCCTCATAAATCCTCTTTATTTTATATGACACATCTTATAAACCCAATTTATATAAAATTATCTTTATATAATAACTTCCTTTATAATAGTAACTCTTTTAACAAAGTAAACTTTTTAAACCTACATTATTAACGAATGCCTTATAGTCAAATAGTGAAATTGAATTCACAAGGTGTTCATATTTAATTTAATCAAATAAAATGCTCATAACTGACCAAGCATAAGTAAACGATCAACATACGATGATAAATAAATATCATCATTTCCTAACAAACAATCACAACAAAAATAACTATATCAATTTGAAAATTATTCTTTTCTTTATAGAATATAAAATTTTGGTAAAATTATTTCGTTTACCAATTTCAACACAATATAAATCATTTTTATGGCACTAAAAAATATACTCTCTCATTTAAATACACTCAAACTCATTTTAGGGTGTCTCTTACCTTATCTCTAATGAGTTTACTCCACCAGGGCTAAGGTTCTCGCTTAACCTTTGACTCTAATACCAAGTGTGACAACCTGCCTTCTCGTCCCTCAAAAGTCGACACTAATACATCCACGATACTCAAGCGTCAAACATTCAAGTGCCAACAAGACAGATTGTTAGGGTAAAAGAAAAGAAAAGACATAATATGATCTCACATCATGACAAGTAATATATAATATCCAAATGATCTTTACAAAGAAAACTTTACACCAATCTGAGTAAACTAACTTATCATTAGCCTAGACAGTTATAATAGCCTGTACTTACAAATGCTAATAAATACAAACAAGTAATGCGAAGGAAAAATAAAAGTACGGGAATACATCATGGAAATATCCAACTCGTCTCTTGAAGCTCCAAGCATCCAAAGTTAACTTTGGAAAATACTCATGTTTATGCTTTCAAGGATCAGCTAAATAAGTTTGTGCTTGTATTCATAGATAAGATTCATATCTACTCATGAAGAGAGGAAGAAAACTAGATGCATTTGAGGAAATTCATGGAGGTGTTGAGGAAACATGTATTGAAGGCAAAGTTCTCAAAGTGTCATTTTTGAAGGAGGGAAGTGAGATTCTTGGGTCATTTTGTCTTCAAGCTAGGCATAATAGTGGATCCTATATAGGTGGAAATAGTTCAGAATTGGGGTCCACCAAAGAACACCACATAAACGAGAATTTTCCTTGGATTGATGTGGTATTATAGATGCTTTATCAAGGACTTCTCTAAGGAAGTAGTATTGGTAACCAATTTAACAGAAATGAATCAGATTTCTATTTAGGATGTAAGGTACGAGCATGCATTTTGGAGTCTAAAAGAGAGGTTGACGAGTGCACCGGTGCTAGTCACCCCGCGTGTGTATGAGGAGTTGACAGTATATATAAACACTTGTGGTACTAGACCAGGTGCAATATTAATGCAGAGAGGACAGTTGTTGTGCATGCTAATTGACAGCTAAAGTCGCACGAGTGGTAGCATCCGACTGCTGATTTAGAGCTAGCAGCGTTAGTATTTGCTTTGAAGACTTGGAGGTACTATTTGCTTAGGGAGAGATTCAAATTATTCATGGACCATAAGTCATTGTAATACCTCTTCTCCTAGAAGTATCTCAAACTTCATTAGTAGCGATGGTTGGAATTCATGGTCTCCTATGAAGTTAACCTTTCTTATATGCCCAGTAAGGTAATTGCAGTTGCCAATGGTCTAAGTAGAAGACATGCCAATTTGGAACCGATGCTCCTAGAGTGAAAACAGATTGAGTTTATAGCGGGTTATGACATTAGACCTCAATGTTAGCTTGAGCTAGAGATGTGGGCTAGTTTGACTATTATAACTACTTTGGTAGAGAGGATTGACACAAGTCAGAAGCAAGATGCTGGACTAGCAAAGATCATAACAAAGATAGAGTGAGGAGTAGAGTCTGAGGGGATGGAGCGGTATGGACTCGACCGAGATGGTTGGCTCATAACGGTGGAAGATTGTTCATACCTAACTTTAATAGGTTAAGAGATGGGGTTCTATGAGAGTGACATAAATCAAGATTGACTATACATTCATGTGATAGTAAAATGCATAAGGATATGAAGCATAAATATTTTAGGAAGGGATGAAGAAGGATGTTGGGGCATTCACCTTGAAATATATTATCTGCCAATTGGTATAGGCAGAGCAGAAGCCAAGTGGTTTGTTGTAACCACTAGCAGTTCCCGAGATGGAATGGGAACAAGTGTCAATGGACTTCATATATGGATTATCGAGAACTGGAGGAGGGTATGACAATATTTAGATCATAATTAATACATCGACGAAGATTGCTAGATTTATACCACTTAAGTCTAATAGAACGACATCCAAGTTGGTTGAGTTTTATGTCAAGTGGATTGTGTGATCCACGTTGTGCCGAAGAGGATTATGAGTGGCCAAGACCCTTTATTCACTAGTGGCTTTGGAAAAGCTTGTAGAAAGCATTCAGGATAAAGCCCTGTCTCAGCACGGCTTATCATCCGCATATTGTTGGGCAAGCCGAGAAGGTGAATTGTATTATAGAGGATCTCTTGAGGACCAACATATTCAACTTTAGGGGCTTGTAGGACGATCACTTGCATTTGGTGGAGTTCACATACGACAGTACTTATTTGTCTAGTATTGGTATGGCACATTCGATGCATTATATGGTCGATCATGTGACGCTTTTTTATGTTGATGGGAAGCGAGTGAAAAGCTAATATAGGGGATAAATATGGTTAGAGGGACTTCGAAGAAGAGCGAGATCATTCGACAATGACTAAAGTTGCTTAAGATAAGCAAAAGAGCTACGCTGATAGAAGACATAGACTTTTAGAGTTCTCAATCGGTGATATGGTATTTGTGAAGAGGTCTCCACTGAAGAGTGTTGTTTAACTTGGCATGAAGGGGTAATTAGCACTGATATTTGTAGGTCCTTTTCCAACACTCGACATGATTGGTAAACCCAACATATAGAGTCAATTTAACCAAAAAGATGTTGAGTGTACATAATGTATTCCATGTTTCTCACTTGTGGAAGTTTGTTCATGGATCAAGCATGGTAGTAGAACCGAATCAGCTGGATGATAATTATTTTGAAATGAAAAGCTTTAAGAAGCTATAGGCCTATTTGTATCATCAAACATGATATGAGGCATCTTAGGAGAAAGGTGGTGAACTGGTAAAGGCCTAACAGAGTGAAAATGTGAATGGTTGCATATGGGAGACCAATGAGACCACAAGGACCACTTTTTTTAAAGCTCTTTACTTGGTAATATTTTTGGATATTACTTTCACTCTTGATATCATGTAGGATAGTATAATATCTCGCATGCTAGGATAACTATGGATTTTATTTGATTACTTATGATTACATGGTTGATGTTTAAATGATTGCTTATGGTTATTAGACATGTAAGGTAACTATATGTGACCTTTCATTTGTTTGATTTGGGGATTTCTAGATTGAAATTCTTGAAATGGGGGGAGGGGAGTATAACAACTCATATTTTACGTATCATAGGATCGTAAAATATTATTTAAAAATACATATTGGGTCATATTTTCCTATACTTTAAGAAATGTTAACTGGTGACATTTTCCACCTTAGAGCTTCTATTAGACGATTTTGACCTTAAAAATCTTGTAATGCCTCAAACTTTTGATAAATGTCGAATCAGGGTCTAAAACCACTTCCATTGAAAATAAATGATGGTTTTTCCTTTCCATAGAGGGATCATAATAGGTTTTAGGAGATATGAACATTTGGAATTCTGACTGACTTTAGATAGATTGGTGGGTAATTAGTACTGATTAGTGTAGTCCATTAGCTCAACTGGGGACTAAGGTTAATTGCAACGGCCATTAGCAATCACTGATCAATCTTCCTCATTCCTGTTTACCTCCTAACCTCTATTATTTGGATTATAATTAAATCCCATCATTTCTTCTAGTTAATTTGCATGGTTAAGTGATTAAGGTGAGATTAGAGGGGGGAAATTAAAGGTCTACTATTCTAACACATTAGGATTTGTGTAGCTTTCTGTTTCATCTTAGGTTTGCATTGGGAATTGCGTATTTCAGTATAAGGTGAGTGATTTTACTTATCTCGCTATTCCACATATGTTGATATGGTAAAAGTAAGATTTTAAGGTGATGGTTAAACATTCTATAACCTAGATTTAACTTTAATAACATCTTTAAATCGAGTCTAAAAAGATTGATTTGTATTTTGATTTGTTTTCCACTATATACCAATCACATTATCATTTTTTTACAATCGGATCTCGAAAGGCATATGTATTTAAATTATGTTTGGATTGATTTTATTTGATGTTTGAATTATATGTAATGTTTGAAAGAAATTGTTTGATGCGTTTATTATTTGTTTAATGTAGTTAGAAAATAGGTCATTTCATGCAAATTGATACAAAAATGTTCGAAGCATGATGCGGTTGAAGTATGTTGTGCCCTAAAGTCTAGAGAGACCCAAAAACAAGTCATATAGGATTTGGAGTTGATTATTTTGGAGAAAATCATGTCAGCATATGTGTCAAAACAAGTTGGTGGTGGATGAAAAATCATGTTGGCAACAACTTACTTTGACTAAAGAATGTGGCACTTGGCGAATGAGTGCTAAAGCCTCGGGCTAGCCAAAGATGAAAAGAGTTAAAGTTTGGGACTTATAAAATGCAGCTAAGGTAAAGTAGCAGTACAGAGTTAATTTGAGCCTAAGATGATATCGTGACTACTTCGGGATGAGATGAAGAAGACTTCGGGCATGTGATTTTGGTATAAAAGAGTTATCCAAAATTGGCTAAGTAAATCATATTGGCACCGACATGTCCAATCATATCAGTGTCGAAAATGATTAGAAGTTATCGGATCATGATCAAACTTCTTGGGAATGCAGTTGATGTCTTGGGAAGCATGCTAAGTGCGCTTTTTATCTCGTTTGATGCTCGATTGTGATGTTAAAGCATGAAGAAGGATGATGATTAGAAGCGAAGCAATGGACATAATACTTCAACATGGTAACTATGAAATTTTGATAGGATAAGTCTACAACATAGGATGGACGTATAAAGATGTTCCAATGATTACAACTTGGAAAAGATGGACTTGTATTTAGATGATGATATCTCAATGTTGATGGAGGTATATTTTTGATGATGACAGCTCGATGTTATGGAGTCATGTTGATGATCCATAGTAACAAGTTTGATGGATGGAACTTGTGGGCCAAACATGAGGAATTGTTCTACTTTGGATCTGAATGGGATTAGAGCAAATATATGTTTAAATATGGTGACACATGCAAAGGGATCATTGATACTCAAAGTGTTCTCTTATGCATGGTTATGTAAGGATTCTCACTTAGGTCGATAATGGACCTCGTAGTAAGGGAAGGACCCGTGTACCCTAGTTTGAGCAAGGGATCTAATTTCCTAGCCATTGAAGTGGCATGGTTCGAGCATCGGGAAACCAAGATTTTTCCATTAATCTCTAGTAAAGGAACAGTTGTATGAGTTATCATATATCCCAATCACATGAGTGGTTGTGAGAATTGTTTGATGGATTCTATGTTTGCTTATCACTCTAGGGATGTCACAGGACGTAGGTATTGTAAACTTGAATTCCTTGACACCGATATTATACTTAGACTTGTAGTAAACCCATATGACACTGATGATAATAGATTAGCATATGTTGTTAGGTACTAACTTTTGGATGAAGGGATAGGTCATGTATGGCTCTTCAAGGCCTATGTCTTATGTATTATGCCAACTATCATAGTATTTTAGGATTTTTTTTATCGCTAAGAACAGACTGTTGTCAGATTTGAGGTTCCATGCTTTGCTTCTTATTATCTCGAGTACTCTTAAATGAGTAGAATAGATAGCAAGTGAAGAAGACACATAGAGTTGAGCAGATGGACTGGTAAGAGGCGATGCTTTCCCACATTTATATTTTTGGGCTTATTATTGGTTATTCTACTATACAACACCATGGACTCTTGATAGTATTTCATTAATTTATTTAGAGATAGATATTTGAGTTTATTTATTAGACAAATAAATTCTATTTCTTCTTTGTAAAACTGTATTGAACCAGCGCTCCAATCTATGATAGTTCATTTAATTATATTTTTGTCTCGGCTGTTTTATATCTATGATAGGTTCTAAGATTTTTTTTATTTCCTTTACAACCCCTTACAATCGTCTTGCATCAGGCAGGGATCGCTATAGCGCATTATATAAATATATTGGGTGTCGAAGGTGTAGGGTAGTCGTCTTACGATGTCTTTGAAGAAATGGTAAAAAAGGTACAGATGGTCGATTCAATCTATAATTATAAGCAATGAACCTATGGTGTGTGAAGGAAAGGCTAAAAGCATTCATCCCTTGGGCAAGAGATATGCTAGAATTTCTTGGCACATTGGCATCAAAGCACTTTAAATGAAAATTGAAAAAGAATTTCGAAGTTAGGGATAGAAATCTTAAGTTGCACTGTAGTGGCTCTAGATCATATATAGATTATTATAGTGATCTGGTATATATTTACTTTTTTTAAATTTATTTAACAATTAAATAATTTAAAATATTCCTATGGTAATTTGCATAATTTAATTTTACTATATGAAGAATAATATAAGGTACCTACCTCTCGATAAGTTTACGTTAGGGCTAGCAAGATTGAGTCAGCAAAGGGGTCCATCACTAATAGTTGGATAGATAATGCTTTTATGGATTTTGCAGTAAGTTACCCATAGAAATTTAGTTAATTGATATATATATATATATATATATATATATTTATCAGCGTGTGTGTGTGTACATGTATAAAATTCTAATGAACATGTAAAATACAAAATAGGCAAAATACAAGTCTAGGATGGATGAGCTTCAAAGTAAAGATATGGTGATAAGAAAAGAAGTGTCAGAACATGTATTCAACGCACTCAACATAGCTATTTCCAAAATGGTGTATCGTAAGCCCAACTACGACAATATTTCAAAGGTAATTGCTTAAAACTTTAGTATCACTTTATACTAGTATTTGACACATTGAAAGTACTTATATGATAGAATATACTGAAAAGTGCTCGTATGATGGACTATATTCTGTGATAGATTATAAATTGTTCAACATTTGAACCAAGTAACTTCTAAGTGAATTTAAACATCAATACAAAGACGAAATGGATTAAGAACTTGAGGGATGTTTGGGATGATGGAATGAAGTGGCATAAGAAGTTTGGAATGTCTTTTATCACATGGATAATGGTTGATACCTACCACATTTATGGTCGGTATCGAGATGATTTCATTAAGGGGACCCACTTCTAAGCTTAGAGATTTAAGAGATATACAAGTTTGAAGAAGCAACCTCTTTGGTGACGAGCAAATATGCTCGGTACCACTATTTGAAATCTTTTTTAGCTCACCTAAGATTTCGCTAGAGATCTCTTTTTCAAACTTGAGCGAGACAAGTTTTAGCAAAACGAGACATTATATTTTGTTCATATCTTATGTGACGCTCATCTCGTGCAAGCTATTAAGATCTCAAGTGGAATTTGAGATAAATCTCAATAGATGGTCTCATTCGAAGACACTAAATTTTGTTTATATCTTTTTTGATACTCATCTCATCCACGATATTAAGATCTTAAGCGGAATTTGAGATAAATCCCAATAAAACTCATTCAAAGATGTTTTTCATTTACATATTATTTTAACTTCTTACTTGGGTCCAAAAGAAATTGCGCTCTATAATTTTTTTACTAGCTCTCTAATTTTATTTTTTAATGAGAGAAAAATCAGATGATGTGTTGTTTATTTTTTATTTTTAATATTCAAATGAGTAGAATCGATTTAATCAATACAAAATCAATCAAGTAATCACTCTTCTCTATGAAGAAAAATTAATATTATTGTTTTTTATGAATTATACATGTTAATAAGTTTATTTTATATATCAATTATCATAAAAATCTTTAAAAATGTCAATTGTGGACTCTTAACTTACTTCGAGATAGTTCGATATGGACTTTAAAATCTGAAATGTCAATCCGAGATGTACACCCGAGATACACTCATCTCACCCGAGATCTTGTCCGGTAGGAGATACTGCATGTAGAATTTCCAAAAAGAGACGTGACGAAATTCAAGATTTAAAACCTTCCTCTATACCAACTATATATTAATCGATACCAACATGATTTTTGTGCACAGAATCGATTAGTTCTTCCTTCCTACCCGCATGGATCTAAACTCTTACCTGGTCTTCCATGATCCAGCGACTATGGCGGATGATTTCAACTATAAATATGGGATTTAAAGCAACGTGAAAAGGACTTTTGACACTTTTTAACTTTTGGACTCATACTCATCACTCTCATCTCTCCATTCTAACTTTTTCCATGAAGTGTTATCAAACCTGAGATTACTTAGTTTTCTAGACTTGAAAACATTGTAAAATCTGTATTTATGACAAATCCATAAGCAATAAAACTAAGTGGATATGGCAGTGATTTGATGTGGAACCACTACAAAAATCCTAGAGTTCTTGCTGTTTTATTCTCATTTTTGATTATCTATTCTCATTTTTGTTAGATCTAGGGTGTTGCATCACTTTTTAACCTAACATTTTTTGTGCTTCCATCAAGAACATGAGAATTTTAACTAGGATCTAGATTAGATCTTTGGATTTACGAGCATCTAGAAGTTAAATCCAGAAGTTTACTATTGTAGATTTGAAGATACTTAGATTTGGGGAATAATCTTGTTCAGATCTGAAAGATATGGAACCTAAAAGAGCTTCCATGAGATGTGGAGCTATTTTTGGAGAAGATGAAGCTTCTTAGCACCATAAAGAGACTGCTTAGCCAACTCATGCTTTGCCAGGGCCTTCTTCCTCACACGAGATAGTGACTAAAGCCGGACTTGATAGGATGATGGCTAAAATGAACAAGAAGATGCTTGATACCCAAAAGGCCACCTTCAAAAAGATGGAGGAAAGTCTTGCTTTGCTATCCCAGTAGTCACAAAGGCATAGGAAGAACCATAAGGATTTGTCGTCTTCAAGTTCTAAGGAAGATAGTTTATCTTTTTCTGATCAAAACATGAGAGAAGGCAAGTAAAAGATAAAGAGATACACTACTGGAACATTAAAGAAGTAAGGTGGAGGAAGGGGAGTAGTTTTGGTAATGGATTACATGATCAGTACTGACCAAAATCAACTCACTACTAACCATATTGAAGGTGAGGGAAATGGACGACTGCTTGAAACATCAAATGTTTCTAATAGGAGGATGATTTGCAAGATACCGGTGATGAAAATGGGCAAGATACTAGTGCATAAACTGATAGTGTTCAAATGAACAACGCAAAGCCGATAAGAAACCATATATGATCTTGGAAAATGTCAACCCTAGAGTCACAGGGAACCTAGACGTAATGCGATAAACCGAGAGCGTTTGTCGGGTCAAACACTCGGGTCAGTACCTGAAAATAACCATCCAACTGCCCAAATTAGCAAAGAGTTCACAAGAGATATGATTAGGAGATTACTAAATGAAAATCAACACATAAGTAATGACGAATGAGGTTTAATGCCTAGTAGGACTCCATTCACTGATGAAATGCAGGAGAGCTATACCTAAAATTTTATGATACCAATGATGTTGTCTTATAATGGAATGACATGTCCAAGATAGCATCTCTTGATGTATGAATGACACATGGATGGTACCCGTGCTATTAATGCGGTGAGATGCAGGTGCTTCCCCATATTCTTAAATACGGTAGCTATGATGTGGTTCACTCGGCTCGTGCCAAGGTCCATATTTTATATTGACCATTTAGGATAGAAATTCATGGCGTAGTTCAGACTCCATGTTGCTTGACCAAAGGATGTGATACCCCTGTTAAACATCGATCAAAGTTCCAAAGGAACTTTGAAGGTTTTTTGAAGTAATTCAACATTGTGGTAACCGAACTAAGTAATCCGAAGGAAGATATTGTTTTGATGGAATTGATTTGGTGGTTTACCCTGATATGGACTTTGGTAGATAGCTTAACATAAATCAACCCTTATTATAGAAGAATTTTATCATAAGGCATCCTAGTTTCAGTGCTTGGAAGAGGCGGACTTGGCCATAGGACCAAATGGTGATAGACTATCGAGTGAGCTAGTGGAGAGCAACGTTGTTATTAATTAGACTGGTGAGAGCATCGAAAACTGTTGAATATGCAAGTATATGATTTTTGTTTGATGATAATAAACATATATATATATATATATATTCATTTAAATGTATTTGTTAATGTACTATTTCATTTTCACATAATTAAATAAATATTTGCGGAATAAAATAAATAATAACACTGAATTTAAATTCAAACAGATATTTTATTCAAACAAATATTTTATTACAATTTTGAATAGTACAAATTTGAGCTCTCACTATATATACACATTTTTCAATTACATTACAATTTCGATTACATCACAATTTTTAATTTACATTTGCACCTCACTACATATCACTCATTCACTCGTATTTTATCTTCGACTCTCCTCCAGGCTGAATCCAGCATTTGAGTTATCTGCAAAATAAACAACGAAGCATTAAAATTGAAAAAGAAATATTTTTGCAGTGTAAAATAAGATGTGTATTTTGAAAATATTATTTGCCTCAGTTATTTGGGTTGTTCGTCATCATATTTATTTTAAATTCATCTTACACGAACAACTTGTGACATGCATAGTGTATCATTGTACATGCCACAAGGCCGTGCACACCGATATACACTTGACAAAACTGCAGGGACAGGCGAGCACAAGGTCAAACCCAACCAAAAGCCAGATTCAACTCAAGTGCAATAAAAATAAAGTCACGACATGAGAACAAGGTCAGACCCGAGCTATAAGCTGGATTCAACTCAGGTGAAATTCCAAAAATCGAAACAAAGTTCAAGTGAACCATGAAATAGCATGCACATAAACAAGTCTGGTCACAACAAACAATGTATATACATATGAATATGTAACCACCAGAGTCCATCATGCAACAACAAATGAAAAATCGGAATATCAGTCTTCAAAATGGATAAACAGAGCTAAAACAGATAAGTGAAACAAAGGACTCAGTAAACCAGAGAATACATATGACAACTAGCACTTGAAGCAAATGGCAGTGCACATACCAGAACTGGAAACAAGTCAATGCAAACACACATGTACACGTATATAGGCAGTGCACATGTAACCAGAACCAAGTGCATAGGCACATACATATATACATACATGTATGTATGTATATACATGAACAAAACTGAAGTGCACTATACCAGCAAGCACTCGGGTTGACAGAAAAGTGTTTTAAAGTGGAAACCAATGCAAGTTACTGAACTCCAAGCAAGACAATGATCAAGAGACAATCAAACAAGTGCATTCAATCTCGAACAAAAATGAAGCAGTTCCAGGTTTTTACAAAACTCAACAGTTCAGCAAGGTATATATGCAAAGAACAGTTCAACAAGCTCAAATATACAAAGGGTGATGCCAGGAAATAGAACATGTGCATATATACACAAGTAATTCGAGATTCATAGTGGAGACAACCAAATAGCACATATGGTCAGAGAATGCAAGTTACTACAAGTACACAGTACCACACCTCAACATGATGATGGCAGCTCCTATGACCAAATGAACTCAAATACCAAAGGCTACAACTTCAAGCAAATTAACCAAAGTGCAGAGAAGTTCAAAAATTAGGTTGAACACAATCGTGCCTAGACAACAGATTACAGAACAGAATGCAATATCAAATTGCAACTGGAAACCCAAAACTGCAACCATACATAATTACCATAACATGAATTTCCAAGCTAAGTAGACAAGTGAAAAATGCACAACACATATATACATGTGTGAAACAGCATGTATACATATATGCAGTTATGAATAAGACCAACCAAATGGCACAGGACAATGAACAATGTAATGCAATCAACTGAAGTGAAGACCAACAGCAAATGCAACCAGATCAACACAGCAAGCAAGTATGAATCGAAACTGGTCAAAAGCCATGAGTCATCAAAGTATAGTTCGAACAAAATTATCATGAAACAACAGTCAAAATAAACAAAGTCAAAGTCGTGGTGGCCAAGGAATTGAACAAGTCGAAGCAAAAATATCATCACATAATCAAAGTGTCGAAGTCACAGAGGTAACAAAATTCTTACATTCACGATGCCGAAGTCATAACAAAAAGAACGAAATCATGTCAAAATCAGATGCAAGTCGTGGGATTCAAGCAACAAAAATATACGAATTGAAAAAGTCAGAAAACATCACAAGCATCCATGAAAAATCAAATGGCCGAGCTAAATTAACTGACAAATTAAAATGAATCAAAACGAATGAGATTATAGGATTTCAAATCCTATTTAACTCAATCATCATTGGCAGATTAAAAGTGTCGAGTTCAAGCAAGCTAACTAGTAAAGCAAAAAGCATAAATCACATACCATTTTAGTCGAACTCGGTTAAATTGGAGCGACCGAAACCATATCACAGCTAGAGAATCAATTGTCCAAGCCAAACAAAGAAGATAACCACTGCAATTGATCAGATACAAGTGGCACTTTCAATTACAGCAAAAGCCTTAATTTTTCTTCAAAGAAAAACGAAGGAGCGCAAAGAAAGCAGGCCGAAGAAATAACAAGGAAAACGGGGACAATATTTTACACTGCATTCTTAATTTTCTTTTGCCCCGGCTTATATTTGTTTTTGGGCTTTTATTTTAAAATTAGGTTTTTTGTTTTTAAAGTTTTTTCTAATTTGTATTTTTTCTTTTAAAATTTTGTAATTTCTAGTCGTGTGACTAAGGGACGAACTACGATGGTGTAGTTCAAGAATTCGCAACTCAGTGGCTGAGTTATGGCAGGGTTTTTGAGCGTAGAGTTAGGTTAGTCGATAGCGGGTGTCGCAAGTTTACGTGTGTAAGCGTCTGACTACTTAATTTCTAGTAGAAACCTTGGGGACAGCACGTAGGCAGAGTTTTGCCGAAGCTGGGTAAATCTGTGTTGTTCTATTTCTGTTTTTATTCTACAATTATCTGTGCTGCTATTATTCTACTAAATCTGTGTTTCAATTATTTTATATACTTCTGCATTAAATTTTTATAATTATTAGTATCAACATATTCACCCTCCTCTAGGGTGAAATCGATCCTACAAGCAGTATCAGAGCTAGGAACAGAAGTCAATTTTTATTTTAAAATTCCGATTTTTCAAAAACCAATTTTTTTAAAATTGAATTTTTATAATGGCTTCTTTTAATAATGCTTTTGCTGAAGGTCGGTCTAGTATTATTCCTCCTATTTTTGATGGAACGGATTTTTTAAATTAGAAATTAAAAATGGAATTTTATTTAAAATCTGTTAATTTTAAATGTTGGGATATTATTGAAAATGGGTGTGATATAATAGATTAGAAAAATACTTCGATTAATGCTCTTGCTATGCATATACTATATTCTCATATTAATCAAGATAATTTTAACTTTATCTCTCATTGTGAAAATGCACAGGAAATGTGGAATACTTTTGATTCAATATATGGTACAAAAGTCAACAACGATGAGAAATCCTCCACAATCGAATAAGTTAAAGAAACGTGCTTAACAGGATTGGCAAAAGGCAGCAGTGATGAAGCCGATGAGATAAGTGATTTTCCATTCAATTATTTAGTTCTCTTGTGCCAAAAATTAATTGAAAATAATAAAGCTCTTGAGTTGAAAAATAATAAGTTGGAAAGGGAACAAGCTAAACTTCATCAGAAAAATAATGATTTGGAAAATGAGATTAAAATATTAAGAAAAATAAAAGTTGTAACTGCAAAAGGTGTTTGGACCATGAAAAAGAATTAGCCCGTTTTCATGAAAACTTTCAAAAGATAGAAAACGAAATTTTAATGTGGGAGAAAAACAAAACTGAGTTGATTTGTAAAAAAAATATTTTGCAAAAAGAGTTGGATAGCTTTAAGAAGTCGGAAATTTCTAAATGTGCGATTTTTAAAGAGAAATTAAATGAGATCAACGAACATTTCAAAACCCTTGAAAAAGAAAACGTGATTTTGAGCAAATCTGAAATTATTCGATTAAATCACGAGTTTGAAAAGGAGATTGAAAAAATCAAGGATTTTGAAAAAATTGAATTTAAAAAACTCCATTCTTTTGAAACTGAAATGCTAGAAATTGAGAATAAAATTAGAGAGCTTCAAAATGAAAATATGCGATTAAAAATGAATAGTTTTGAAAAGAGAAATAGTAGCATTAGTTGTTGTTCGAAGCTAATAAATGAAAATAAACTTTTGAAATCCAAAGTTAATAAACTTGAGTTGGTTACTCGGAAATTTTTCACTAGAAATAAATCATTTAATATACTCTTAGAAAATCAACTCTCCGAGAATAAAAGGAATGCATTTGGATTTGCAAAAGTGTCAAAATATGAACAAACAACTAATAACACTGTTAAGGGGAAAAGTGTGAGACCCAAACACGAGAAAACCATTCCAATTTGGGTTCCAAAAGGCACGAATATAAAATCTCTCAAAGTCAAACAAATCTGGGTGCCGAAAGGAACATATATAAATAGTTTTGGGTCTACGCAAGCATATTTTTCAGAATCAGTTGCCACTAACAACCATGGACCTATAAAAACAAATAGGTCACAAAAATCTTTTCTTGTGTAGGTGTGGTGGCAGGCTAAGGAACAACAACAGTGTTATCTGGATTTTGGCTGTTCCAGGCACACAAAAAGGGCGACAAATCAAAGTTCCTTAGCCTAGTACAAAGGTGGCAGAATTACAATGGGCAACAACAAAATATTATCGGTAAAGGTAAAATAGGTAACGGTATATTCATCTTGAATGATTTATTAAATGTGAAAATCTGCACCATAATCTGAATTAAATTAGCCAGTTATGTGATAAGGAAATGAATGTTGATTTTGATTCCGACTTTTTTCAAAATTGTTGGCCAATTATATTTTTATGCTGAGAACACTATAAGTACATCTATAATCTATGGACTAGTTCATTTAGATTTGTCTGAACTAATGATGTTGCTTTATTGATTGCTGATTACTCATGATATGAGTGGATATATTTGCTTATTTTACTGCTTTTGGATCTGATACTATGTTCACTAATTGTTTATTTGCACGACTTCAATTCAATTTCATTTAAAAGCTGTTAAAAATGATTTTAAGATATTTTGTTGCACACTTCATGGTCTGGTATATGACATCAATCTAATGATACTCTTGAGTCAAAAGGATGTTCGGATGCAGATAACACTGGTAATCTAGTTGATAGAAAAATTACTAGTGAAACGTGATTTATGTTGAGACATTCGGTAGTTGCATCATTTTCAAAGAAAGTATCTGCATATTTTTCAAATGATTTTCAATTAGCAGACATTTTTCTTCTATAAAACCCCTTCTAGAAAATAGTTGAACTTGTTTCAGATTAGTCATTTTAGAAAATTTGATTTTATAATTATTTTTGGATTTGATTTTAAATGACTACATTAACTAATCTGACTCCCTACTGATTATCAAAAAAGATAAATAGTGAATGAAAAAGTGATGAGTGTTGATATTGATCATATATTATAACTTGAGATAGTATATTTAGTAAATTTATTTATAAATTTAAACAAGAGTTATAAAAACTTTTTATTGGTAAAAATTCCATGACCATTTCTATTTCTATCATATTTCTATCGACCATCACTCATCAAAATACAATATAGTATGTCAATATGTGGTATTTTAAATGGGAAATTATTCGCTTTCATTTTATTATATTTTTAGCAATAAAAACATCCAAAGTATTCACTCTCATTTAAAAGTCCTCACGGTTATGCATGGGTGAATTACTTGGAATTTTTTATTATGTGCTTTCATGCTCATTTAAATGTCCTCACGGTTATGCATGTATGGAACACATATCAAAATTGGTTATTAAATAGACAAGTTGATTCTAATCCCATTTAAAAGTCCTCACGGTTATGCATGGTTAGAAGATGCTTGAAATTCATTTTTTTATAAAAAATTGGGAATACAACTAATCTCATTTAAAAGTCCTAACGGTTATGCATGGTTAGTAGATATTCAAATCCCTGATATAAATATGCCACAAATAGACACAACTATATGGTTTTGTATACCGACATCATCCCTATCACTCTAAAGTGGAATATGCGTCAAACAGAGTATTTATGATTTTTGTTTGATTTTTTATTGAAATTTAATATTTATACTCGATTGGGTATTAATGTTGTATTAATGTCTATCACATTATCTCTAATTTTTCTAACACTATTACTCTTTTGCTGATAACAAAAGGGGGAGAGAAAAGTTAAGATTTTGACAAATAAAGGTCAAATATTTTACTTTGTATTTTCTACTTGCATCTAGGTTCATTTGCATATTTTTATTTATTTTCATGCATATATGAAAGAGGAGCTTTGTTGTAGAGAGGGAGAATTCAAATAGGGGGAGAAAATTGAATGATCAAATACATTTAACAAATTCAAAATCTTAAATATATGTTTGTTATCATCAAAATGGGGAGATTGTTGAATATGCAAGTATGTGATTTTTGGTTGATGATAATAAACACACACACACACACACACACATATATATATATATATATATTCATTTAAATGTATTTGTTAATGTACTATTTTATTTTCAGATAATTATATAAATATTTGTGGAATAAAATAAATAATAACACGGAATTTAAATTCAAACGGATATTTTATTCAAACAAATATTTTATTACAATTTTGAATAGTACAAATTTGAGCTCTCAGTATATATACACATTTTTCAATTACATTACAATTTCGATTACATCACAATTTTTAATTTACATTTGCACCTCACTACATATCACTCATTCACTCGTATTTTATCTTCGACTCTGCTCCAGGCTGAATCCAGCATCTGAGTTATCTGCAAAATAAACATTGAAGAAGTAAAATTGAAAAAGAAATATTTTTAAAGTGTAAAATAATATGTGTATTTTGAAAATATTATTTGCCTTAGTTATTTGGGTTGTTCGTCATCATATTTATTTTAAATTCATCTTACACGAACAGCTTGTGACATGCACAGTGTATCACTGTACATGCCACAAGGCCGTGCACACCGATATACACTTGACAAAACTGCAGGTACAGTTGAGCACAAGGTCAAACCCAACCAAAATCCAGGTTAAACTCAAGTGCAATAAAAATAAAGTCACGACATGAGCACAAGGTCAAACCCGAGCTATAAGCTGGATTCAACTCAGGTGAAATTCCAAAAATCAAAACAAAGTCCAAGTGAACCATGAAACAACATGCACATAAACAAGTCTGGCCACAACAAACAATGTATATACATATGAATATGTAACTACCAGAGTCCATCATGCAACAGCAAATGAAAAATCAGAATATCACCAGACTTCAAAATGGATAAACAGAGCTAAACCAGATAAGTGAAACAAAGGACTCAGTAAACCAGAGAATACATATGACAACTAGCACTTGAAGTAAATGGTAGTGCACATACCAGAACTGGAAACAAGTCAATGCAAACACACACGTACACATATATATGCAGTGCACATGTAACCAGAACCATGTGCATAGGCACACACACATATACATACATGTACGTATGTATATACATGAACAAAACTGAAGTGCACTATACCAACAAGCACTCGGGTTGACAGAAAAGAGTTTTAAAGTGGAAAGAAATGCAAGTTACTAAACTCCAAGCAAGACAGTGATCAAGATACAATCAGACAAGTGCATTCAATCTCGAACAAAAATGAAGCGGTTCCAGGTTTTTACAAAACTCAATAGTTCAATAAGGTATATATGCAAAGAACAGTTCAACAAGCTCAAATATACAAAGGGTGATGCTAGGAAATAGAACATGTGTATATATACACAAGTAATTCAAGATTCATAGTGCAGATAGCCAAATAGCACATATGGTCAGAGAATGCAAGTTACTACTAGCACACAATATCACACCTCAACATGAAGACAGCAGCTCCTATGACCAAATGAACTCAAATACCAAAGGCTACAACTTCAAGCAAATTAACCAGAGTGCAGAGAAGTTCAAAAATCAGGTTAAACACAGTTGTGCCTAGAAAACTGATTACAGAAGATACTGCAATATCAAAGTGCAACTGGAAACCCAAAACTGCAACCATACATAATTACCATAACATGAATGTCCAAGCTAGGTAGACAAGTGAAAAATGCACAACACATATATACATGTGTGAAATAGCATGTATACATATATGCAGTTATGAATAAGACCAACCAAATGGCACAGGACAGTGAACAATGTAATGCAATCAACTGAAGTGAAGGCCAACAACAAGTGCAACCAGATTAACACAGCAAGCAAGTATGAATCAAAACTGGTCAGAAGCCGTGAGTCATCAAAGTACATTTCGAACAAAATTATAATGAAATAGCAGTCAAAATAAACAAAGTCAAAGTCGTGGTGGCCAAGGAGTTGAACAAGTTGAAGCAAAAATATCATCACATAATCAAAGTGTCAAAGTCACAGAGGTAACAAAATTCATATATTCACGATGTCGAAGTCATAGCAAAAGGAATGGAATCGTGTCAAAATCAGACGCAAGTCGTGAGATTCAAGCAACAAAAATATACGAATTGAAAAAGTCAGAAAACATCACAAGCATCCATGCAAAATCAAATGGCCGAGCTAAATTAACTGACAAATTCAAATGAATCAATACAAACGAGATTATAGGATTTCGAATCTTATTTAACCCAATCATCATTGGCCGATTAAAAGTATCGAGTTCAAGCAAGCTAACCAGTAAAGCAAAAAGCATAAATCACATACCATTTTAGTCGAACTCGATCAAATTGGAGCGACCGAAACCATATCATAGCTAGAGAATCAATTGTCCAAGCCAAACAAAGAAGATAATCACTACAATTGATCAGATACAGCCGGCGCTTTCAATTACAGAAAAAGCCTTAATTTTTCTTCGAAGAAGAACGAACGAGCGCAAAGAAAGCAGGCCGAAGAAATAACAAAGAAAAAGGGGCCAATATTTTACACCGCATTCTTAATTTTCTTTGGGTCGGCTTATATTTTTTTTGGCTTTATTTTTAAATTAGGGTTTTTGCTTTTAAATTTGTTTTTAATTTGTATTTTTTCTTTTAAAATTTTGTAATTTCTAGTCGTGTGACTAGGGGACGAACTACGGTGGTGTAGTTCGAGAATTCGCAACTCAGTGGCTGAGTTGTGGCAGGGTTTTGAGCATAGAGTTAGGTTAGTCGATAGCGGGTGTCACGAGTTTACGTGTATAAGCATCTGACTACTTAATTCTAGTAGAAACCTTGGGGGCAGCACGTAGGCAGGGTTTTGCCGAAGCTGGGTAAATCTGTGTTATTCTATTTCTGTTTTTATTCTGCTATTATTTGTGCTCCTATTATTCTACTATATCTATGTTGCGATTATTTTATATACTTCCGCATTAAATTTTTATAATTATTAGTATCACCCTATTCACCCCCCCCCCCTCTCTAGGGTGAAATCGATCCTACAAAAACAATGCAGGTAATGTTAGGAATAATAATTAGAAAAGGAAAAACTAAGGCACTAGCGGTAAGAAGCGGGATACCAAGAAGCGTTCAGGGTATATTAGATCGGGAGATTACACCCCCTTGAATGATACTGTTGAGAACGTCTACCTTGGCATACAAGGTACAAAGAATTATAAGAAGCCACTTCGGAGGGAGGCAACCAAAGGTGAAAGACACCCGAGGAAGTATAATCGCTTTCACAAGACCCATGGGCATGATACCAATAATCGTGTATCGCTTGAGAGATGTATTTGATGATTTAATTCTGAAGAAGAAATTGAAAAAAATGTGAGGAATCTACAAGATGGAAGATAAAATAACAAACCCCAAAGGTAGTATGCCCAAAGGGATCAACTAGGGTCCAGTGAAGAAGGATCGGGGCACCTGAAAGCAGGATTATGGTAAACACCACATCTAGAGGACCCCGTTAAGCAGAGAATACCTGAAATGAAATGGAGACATATGGTAGTTCACTGAAACATGTAACCTAGGAGAGTTGTTTCACGATCGAAGATGAAGCTTCAGGGAAATAGCAAAGAACAATGAATGATGACCTTGTTTCTCATAACATAGATTCAGATGGGATCAAAGCCCTAACATTTGATTCCATGGTGATTACGACCATTGTAAGGTTGGTAGCAATGCATAGAGTTTAGATGGACTGTGGAAACTTGGTTAACATCTTGTTCAACAAAACCTTTGATCAGATGAAGATTGATCTGAAGGATCTGAAGCCATGTAAATCTCACATCCAAGGATTTACCAAAGAGGCTAAAAAATTGTCCATGGAATTGCGCGAGGGAGACCGCAAGATTATGTAGGTTTAGAATTTTGTGGTGGTCGATAAATTCTCGATCTCCAACGCCATTTTTGGCTGAATGACCCTTGATAATTTCAGGGTAACACCTGCTTCATGGTGTTTAATGATGAAATTCCCTATCGAGAATAGACTTGGAGCTATTGGAGGTGACTAGAGCACTGGTCGAGAATGCTATGTCGTTAAGATCGGAGAGGAGAAGTAATTTGAGAAAGGAAAGAATGCAGAGAAGGCTCTCTACATCAAGGCTGCTGATGCATAACAGCCACTGCCCAATCCCTAGATAAGGTCCCATAGCAAGTTTTACTAACCCATGGACCCGCGGAAAGAGCCAGAGGATGCGAGGGCAGCGTTGGGAGAGCTGACAATCAATATCCCGATCGATGATGATGATCCCAGTCAGGTTTTCAAGGTTGGATCTTAGCTCGACATGAAAATGAAAGAGAGTTGGTAGGGTATCTCTAGGAAAAACTGGTTGTATTTGCTTGGATGCATTCTGATATGTATGGAATTTCGCTAAGCGTAGCATGCAATGCACTGAATATAGACCGAAGATGCCCTCTTTTGAAGAAAAACAGACGCAGCCTGGGTCCAGAATGATCCATTGCACCGAAAGAAGAAGTGGGTAAGCTAAAGGCAGATGGCTTTATCTGTGATGCCTTGTACCTGAATGGGAATCAAACCTTGTGTTGGTCAAGAAGACAAATGAACATGGCATACATGCATCGATTATTCAAACGTAAATAAATCATACCCAAAAGACTGTTGCTTGCCACCGAAGATAGACTAACTTGTGGACTCAACGACATGACATGAACTACTATCCTTTATGGATGCATACTCTAGCTACTAACAAATAACATGCATGTTCTAGATCAGGAGCATAAGATTTTCATCATTGATTTGGGCCAATACTATTATCGACTAATGTCATTCAATTTGAAGAATGCTAGAGCTACTTATCAATTATTGGTAAATATGATAATGAAAGATCAAATTGGATAGATAATGGTGGTTTATGTGGATGATATACGTGTGAAGTCATAGCGGTCAATGAATCACATTGATGACCTCTCTAAAATATTTGATATGCTTCAAAAGTATGGGATGAATCTTAGTCCATTTAAGTGCTCTTTAAGAGTTGCATCAAGAAAATTATTGGGATTCATTATGAACTCAAGAGACATTAAAGCTAATCCGAAATAGATTAAAACAATGAAAGAGGTTACTCCCCCAAATACGAGGAGGGAATGCAGAGCTTGAACTAAAAGATCGCTGCACTGAGTCTACATATTTCGAAGCCAACATATAAATGTATACTGCTCTTTGATGCACCCAACAAAGATAAAGGAAAGTTTGTCTAGATGAAGGAATGCCAGGAAGATTTCCAGAATTTACTATGTCACATGGAGAAACCATCAATTTTGTCAAAAGCCTTTAGAAGGAGAAAATCTATTCGTTTACTTAACAGTATCTCCTCATGCACTAAGTGTAGCCTTGGCACTAAAGGAGCTCAAAATTCAAAAGCCTACATGTTATATTAGCAAGAGGTTGAATACAATAGAAAAGAATTATTTAAAGTTAGATAAGCTGGCATACTGCTTGTGGATTGCTTCAAGGAAGTTGCGACCTTACTTCTATGCTCACCCGATAAAAGTGCTTATGGATCAACTGCTAAGGCAAGTACTATGTCGACCCAAGACCTCAAGAAGATTATTGAAGTGGAATATCGAACCGAGTCAGTATGACATAACATACTATCCTAGAAGGGCAATATGAGGACATGCTCTAGCTGATTTCATTTCAAAATTTACCATTTAGGATGGAGAAGTGGAAGAAGATATAGTCTAACTATCTGAGTGGAAATTTCATGTAGATTGAGCTTCCAACGAACTATCGATCTTCAATATGGAAGATCTGCCATGGTTATAACTAAATTGCGGAATGCGGTCCATCAAACGACTATAGTTAGGTCGAGTGGAAGCATTGGAAGTGAAACACTATTCAAGAAAGGATTAATCTCCTCTATTATATGAGGTTGATAACATGGTCAACCAAAGTCAACTTAAAGTCAACGTCTTATGCTAGAGCGTTTGGTTAATAATAATAATTATTATTGAACATAGGACTTTGCGTTTGGACTATAGAGTTGAATATGAATGATATTGGAATTTTGACCATTACCAAATTCCATAATTCTAAAGTGATATAGTTTTGATGAAGTGAATTGGTGTAAATAATAGTCACAATTAGGTAACGCTTAAAAAAAGTAAAATTAAATTTTACCAAAACCAAGCAAGTGATAAATTTGGCCAAAATGTCACAACACCTGCTAGGTAACGTGCGAACGTTAATATTCGAATAGTTCGATATTAATCGCTGGCCAAATTTGCACCTAAAGAATCGCACAACCGAATCGATAAATACTCATTGACCACATGATTTAATTAGTTTATAATTGTTATAAATTAATTAAATTAACTAATAATTATGAAATATTAGTTATAAAATTTTATTTTTTGATTTGATGAACAAGTATTATTAAATGTATTTATAATAGTTATAAATATAATAATCGATATACAATATTGATACGCGTTTAAATTGGATTTAAATGCAAAATATTTTGTTTGGGCTTTAACAGGTTTCAAGCCCATATAGGAGGTTGGTTGGTTCAGCCATGGCAAGTCTATGAAGGGTGCGGCCATATGATGGAAATATAGGGGTTTGATTTGAAAGGACAAGATAAAGTGAATTGGTAAGAGATAAAGGAGGATTTAGATCCTAACTTGTCTTTAATCACTCCTCTATATAAGCATCTCAACACACACTTATTATAGGACTTTTGGAAGCCTACAAACCCCTCATTTTAGGCCGAACACATCATCAACTCTCCTCCATTCTTACAAGCTCAAATCAGATAAAATTAAATATTATCTAATAGTTGACGGTCAGCAATTTGGGAGATAGCGCCTTCAGAATTAGAATTCGATTTAGGAGTTCATTTCAATGCTTCAACGTGTGAGTTTTTGGATTGGTATAAGGAAATGATCTGATTTATGGTTATAATATATTGAATTATTATTTGTATATAATATTCTATTATATTAGTTAGGTGACGATTCTATTATATTAATATATTGTCACAATTAGATTGGTCGTATGTTTATATTCTTATATGCTCATTATTAAAAAATATTATCATACACCTACTTATATTATGCGTGGCTTAAAGTAATAAAACATTTATTATTGTTATTTAGTCAACTTAATATACATTATATATATATATATATATAAGCTTTATAATCAAATTCTATATCGATTATATACAAGATATGGTTTTATAATTTTATATGAATAATTTCATATATAAAATATTTTTGACAGAAATAAAATTAATTTTTATTATATAGTATTATTAAATATTATTTAAACCAATTAATTAATTATATATATATATATTATAAAATACGTTTAATATTTTTCAAAATTAAATTAGCAATAAAAAAATTTGGCACAAAAATAAAAATTTTAAAATTGTATATCTAATTTGAATATTTAAAAATCGACCGAAAATTAAAATTGTTTTTAAAATTGTTTTTAAATTATGAAATTGTATGATAAATATTAAAACAACAAAATATCACTTAGATGTTTTTACTAAAAACTCAATATTCAAAATTATGTTTTAAAATATTTTTTTACTTACTATCCATACGGGTATTTATTTTAAATATATATATATATATATTAAATAAAAATTTCTTCTTTATCGTGTGCATTATTAAGTGCATATATTTATAATCTATATATCTCATACATTTTAAAGGTATTAGAATTTATACATTTGTTATTATATTATTTACATATACATATATGAATATATATATAATATACATTTAAAAAAAAATTGTATTGCTTTTAGTTTAAAATAATTAATATAATATTTAAAATATTTTAAACATACGTATATAATTATATATATATATTTATTTAATGTTAAAATTGTATTATATATGCTTATAAAATTACTTAAAATAAAATATAGTTTATACACACACACATATATATATTTATTTGTAATATTTTGTATATATAAATTAAAGTATATAAACATACATTTGGACAATATATTTGTATACTAGATGAGCTAAAATGTCTGTTGTAGTGTAAATCCTAATACTTATACACGTGCTTATTACACCTTGCATAGATTTTTATGTCACACATGTACACGCACAAACACACAATATGTATGTATGTATGTATCGATGTATATGATACATGTATCACATAAAATATAATATTAATAACATAATATAAAACTATATTTTAAATTTAAATAAAATTATGATTTAATTTAAAAAAAATAGAAATGTTCAAAATAAATTAGATTTCATAGGCCCAATAAAGATCCAAAATGGTAAAAAGGTAAAATTCACCCATTTCTTCCACTGCGGGCTGGCCCAGTTCCAATAGGAGGTAGCAATGAATGACCTATAACTTGATAGACATAATGGTATAGGTTAGAAATGTCATCTGGTGAGAATTGGAGTTTCTATATAACCAAAGAGATGAGTGATATATCTTGGTCGGGTGGGGTATCCTTGGTTGGGGATGTGTTGATCTCACCCTCCTCGATAAAAGATTAAGTTCGTTGAAAGCTCTAAGGAGGGAGATGAAGAGTTTCAATAGTTGTTGTAGTATGGATGGGAGTCTCAACAAAGTGGCCTTGAAGGTGTCACCGTAGAAATTGCAATATTTATTGCGGGCTCTTTCGAAGTAAGAGTGGATGCATTTGCCTGATCTGATGCGTGGGGACCAGCGGGAGCCTCAACAGTTTCCTTCCCTGGAGCAATATCTTATGCTTCCAAGAAATCCTTCCCCTTTTATAGGGTTGCAAAATCCTTTTCATCTAGAAATATTTTCTTCATATAGTCTTCCATGACACCTTGGCCAGCTTCATTGGCCCTACGAAGGATCTCTTCCCAAGCATTGGCCAGCATGATTGTTTAGTTCTCTCTAAGCCTTTTTGTATTTTTCTGCTCGAAGACATTAGCAATGAACTAAAGGTGAGTGGCTTCTATTTCTTCCTTGGTTGTGTGGCTTCAGTTGGAGCTCCGTGATTTCATTTATGACACCAATGAGCTCATCGTGAGCTTGAACTTTTGAGTTCTTCTCGACTTTTAGGCTAGCCTTAAGATTCTCCACCTCAGCCTGAAGCGCCACAAGTTGTTTGTCCTTTGCTTTGATTTTTTCTTCATATTTAGTATTTAAAGCTTGACATTCTTCTGATGATCATTGATAAATACAATTGCTTGTATGTAAACCTCGGCTAGCTTGGTTATTCTTTGTTTGGAATCCTTGGCTGACTTTAATGCTTCGCCTTTTCCTTGGTAATGTTAGCAAATTCCATTTTATAACCTCCAATTATCTTGTCATAGTTAGCCCTCTTTCAATCGAAAGCACGAATAATTAGCTGGTTGGCCTTATTTACGATAGAGAGACCCTTAGCAAGCCTTTTCCATTCAAATGGCTAATCCGCGATCTTCTTGACTTTTTTGATGTCCTTGTTGACTTCTTATCAAGTAATGTCCTTGACAGTGCAGTCAAAAATCAACCCTTCTACATAATAATCAGAAAGAGCTGCCTGCACCTTAGTAGTGACAAATGTGGATTGGCTTACGGGGGTGGAGGTGGAGCAGCGTGACTAGAAGTTTCTTTTGATTTTTGAGAGATAGATACAGGGGTGGAAGGAGTTTGAGTTCATGAAGGTTGCTACAGAGAAGATTGAGAGTAAGAGCATAGCTGTTTGGGGTCAAGGTCGCTGATGTGCACGTTAATGTGCATATTTAAACCACCATATTTAATTTATTTAAAATTAAATAAATGATCATATCGGGCATTTTAACTTGTTTAAACCAAAATTCATATTATTTTCAAATCGCCACATATTCATCTTCATCCAAAGGCAAAATGGTCATTTTTGTGCATATATTAATTTGAGAAAATTTAATTGGAAATTTCTATATTATTTTATAGGAATTTGGCTTCATATACAAGTGGTTTTATGAAGATGTATGCATGCACAAGAGTGAAGATAAAGAAATGAAGATGGAAATAATTCAAAGACATGATAATGGAGGACCCCACCTACCCACCTATCTTAATGTACAAATTAGAGGCTAATGCACATGCTTATGGAATTAATGGCTTCATGTACACTTAAATGATGATTAGTAGAAGCTAATGATTACTTGGCCTCCACACTTTCTCAAGGGTATTTTGGGCATTCCCCAAAAATATGAATTAGGGTTTCATACATGTATAAAGACCCCTTATGTTTCATGTAACCTCTTCTTCTTTAGTCTCTCTTTAGTTTAGTTTAGGCTCACAAATAAACAAGCTCTTCTCTTTCTCTTTTCATGGCTACTTAGCCATTTTTTATATTCATGTAATTTTTTTTATGCAATTTAATATATGATCTTTTCCCTTTCTTGTTTTTTTCCTTTCATGTTGTAGTGTAGATTTACATTCATGCAAAGTAGATTAGTTTTAATTCTTGTTAATTAGCTTCTCTTTTCCATTAGCTTTCATTTTGCTTTCCTTTTGCTTTCATGTTGCTAGCTACATTTGTTAATCAAATGACAAATATGAGAGGCTAAACCCCTTCAATTTAGGGGTAATGAAGCTCTCTAATTATGTAGCTTCAACTATTTGTTAATTCATGCTCTCTTTTTGTGCTTAATGATGATGATAAAAATGGTTTACTAGTTGTTTTTGCTTTGAATTTGATAGCATATATTGTTGACACCAAATAGGCTATGCTTAAACAATCACTAACACTAATTGCCTCTTCATCAAAATATGATTATGGCAAAAGAAAGTGATTTGAAATTAAAATTTGATGGTCTATATTTCTAATCAATAGTTAATAGGTCATACTTAAAATAGATTTCATTTTCATTTTCATTGTCAAGTTTCATGAAAGTTAGTAAGTGATTTAAGGGGTGTGTTATAGTTTGGTGGCTTATGTTGGCTAATCAATAGCACAAATATGCCATACTTATGATAAGCACATCAATTAAAGCACTAATAACCATAAAAGAGAGATCATGATTTCATACGTGTTGAACTACATAATCTAAAGAGTGAATTTATTCTCTAAATTGTCATTTAACTTTTATATTTGCATCTCTTTTCTTTTAGTTAGTTAGCTAATTTTCTAATTCTGTAGCTTAACTTTCATTCCAAATTGGTATAATTTGATTGAATAGCATTTTTAAAATCATCAATTCCTTGCGGATCGACCCGTATTCGCCACGTACTACAAGTGTACGCCGTGCGCTTGCGGTTATAAATTTTATTTCGAAATTTTTCGATGGTTTTCTAATCTGATAGAAATTTCGCTGTTGAACAAGTTTTTGGCGTCGTTGCCGGGAATTGATTTTATTTTATTTTCTATTCTTCGAATTATTTTAGTTTGATTTTTGTTTGTTTTTGTGTTGTGTTAGTTAGCATTTAAAAAAAGTTTTTGTGTGTTTGTTTTGTGATTTGTTCTTTTATTTGATTTGTGTGTTATTGTTGCTTAATTCTATTTGCATTTCTATTAAAAAAACATCACAATTTCATTTCAAAAGCATACATTTTCATTGCATTTTGTTTA
The DNA here is from genome assembly GCA_030737815.1 of Allium fistulosum. Classification (NCBI taxonomy): domain Eukaryota; kingdom Viridiplantae; phylum Streptophyta; class Magnoliopsida; order Asparagales; family Amaryllidaceae; genus Allium; species Allium fistulosum. Next base: position 291,004,018 of record CM060905.1, read on the forward strand.
CATTTATTTAACTGTTGTACTCAACATTTCACTCATGTACATATACTAAAATTCTGATTCTCTGTTACAGTTTTCTGAAACAGGCATACAGCCTCTCAGAAGCACTTACTTCACTGTTGCCTCTCTTCACCTTGCCATTACTCCTCTTCACATCCATTAAACATCAACACCGAGTACCATCCATATCTTTGTGCACATCCAAAACAGTGCTGCAACCTACATTCCCCACTTTACACAATCAACTGATCCACCTCTGTTAACATCACAAACTCCACACTTTCCGCCCACTCCAAAACTCCTCTAAATCTTTCCACAGTCTACACAATCCCTTCAAACAGTACTGTCCAACCCCATACAACTCACTTCTCCCACACAAATAAGTAACAACAACTTACTGCTGTGATCATTTTACAACCCCTTGCATTCCCCTTCTCCATCCAAACCTCAACCAATTTCTGCTTATTCCATAACATACTTCTGTCAACCACAAACATCAGTTCACCCAGTTAATTTTGCACACGTTAAAGAGTGCATTCCCCTAACCTCTGCACACTTTAAACAGTGCAAAGTGCACATTTCCAACTACATCCTCTGCAATTCAAAACTCAACACCATCCATCTTCTGCAGTCAAACTGCACTTCAACTTGCAACTACCCATCAATCAGTCATCCACAACTCAAAACTCCTCGCATACATTTTCTAACATTGCAGCCCTTTCAACATTAACCACAAAGCCACCATCTCACATTCTCGCTGTCTACACTATTTCATCCATACCTCTGATCACTTTCACTTCCAAACACTCGCAGCACTACAACCATTTCCTTCAACAGCGCAGAAACACCTTCACATCTTCCACAAACAGGTGCCAACAGCCTGCTTTCCTACAACTTCTTCTGTCATCACTACTGTGCCTAACTCCTCAATTTTCTAACATACCTCCTCTGCCATTGTTCCATCAACAATCAACTACCCTTACAAAACACCCCTACCACAATATCCACTCCATTCCATTCAATCACCAATTCAAACCCCTCTACCATATAACCTCCTCATCATCACAGACCATCTGCAAGCACCATAACCCAAACTCAGTCCAATACTGCACATACATAGTGCACATTGCCTCCATCCCCTGTCAATATACAAGTGCCATCTCCAAACTTCATACATCATACAACATCTTCAACTCACCTCTGAACAAAAAAAAACTGCTTGCATCCCTCACTTCTGCACACTCAACCACTACCTTCTCCAGTACCTGACCTCAAACTACTACCTGACCTTCTTCATATCCTAACACATAGCCATATCACCCAATACAACATCAAACACCAAGCTTCCAAACCCCCATATCCTCTACATCACTGTCATTCACTCCAATCCCATCAGCTAACCACTGCCTTGCAATATAACCACTTGCACATATCTGCATCTATCTGCCCACTCCCCTGCTACTCAAAACCATACATCCCCTTAACAAATACTTCATCATCTCCATTGCTATTCAAAACCACCCACTTCTTGCTAACAAACTCACGAGTTCTCTTTAACACCCAATTCCTTGCAACTCGTCAACCATATCACTGCTGTCAACATTACCGTATCACAAATCATATCATATCATATCCACAGAAATTCTATCACCCACTGCCTTCACCAAAAAAACAAAAACAAAAAATACTACAATCACCTGCAATCGAATTGCATCACAATCCTCCCCCAACCCTTGAAACCCCATCGACTTCACAATCGATCATCATTATCAACCCCCTCACTTCCGCTCTACTTTCGCAACCCCAATCACCACTGTGAACAAACAACGACTTCCATCTCACCATTACCAACATTTACTGCCGAATCCACTTCCAATTCCATGCAGCACCTAAAATTCATCTGAATTATTCGACCTCGAATCACTACCCAAAACCATTAGCCTCGACCTGCAAATCGCTTCACCCGATCGATAAAACACCCAAAATCAAGTCGCTGACACCACGCACCACCACTGCTCACCAGAAAAGCAACCGTACACACATTCAACTCCCCCTTGACCAACCACTTCTCCTTGAATCACCAACTCGAATCACTTCATCACTAGCAATTCGCAAACCAAAGCTCCCATTCGAACTCGAGAATCGCTCCACCTCGACTTGCACCTTCCACCGCAAACAAAATCGACATTGTAATCGCGAATTTCCCTTTTTTCTTATATATTTAATTTTGCATTTGAAATTGTCTGAAGAGTGGCGTATATCCATTTGATTTCAGGAGAAAAGGAATTGGGGTGAATTGCTTTCTTTTCTTTTCTTTTTTAAATAAGTTGTGTGGTGGGCTTGTGTTTATGGGTATATGGGCTGACTTCACTTAGTCACTTAGTTGTTGTGTCTTTAATTTGCTTACGTAGTGGTTATGGGTTTGTAAGTTTAGTTGTTTCTTAAAAAAAAGTTTGTTTTTGATTTCAAAATTATCTTAGTTCCTTTCGAAAAAAAAGAAGTTGTTTTGCTTTCTTTTGTTTTATTTCTTAATAAAAAAACAAGTTGTTTCGTTTTAACTTTGTTTTTGTTTTTCCTTGATTAAAAAAAAACTTGGCAAGTTGTTAAAAAAAAGTATGTTTTGAATTTGTTTCGATTTAGTTTGTTCTAGTTTTTCATTTGTTTTAGTTTTTCTTTGGTACATATATATATGTGTATATATATATATATTGTAGATATCTTGTTTTTATTTCTCAGGTTGCAGGTGGTAGAAGAGCTTGCCAAAAAATAATAACTGCTTGCTTATTTATAATTTTCTTTTTATTTTCCTTGCATTGTATAAATCTATTGTTTATTTTGTTTTGCATTGTTGGTTGTATATTTGCATTTTTTTTTAAAACAAAAAAATTTCAAAAACCAAAAACAAAAACAAAAATCCATTGTAGTTGCATTTTTAATACACGTTTAATTTCTGCTTTGCATTTCATCTTAGAATTTGATTCATAATGAGGAACTTAATTGTATATTGACAATTTATCTTCTTTGAACAATTTAATTTCTTGGTGTCTAGGCTACGGCAGAGCAATAATCAGTTATAAATATTACGGTGATTCGTAAATATTATACTGAATTGTTTCTCTGAAGATACTTAAACCTTCGGCTGCATTGCTACGGTGATTCGTGGTGCACCGATAAATAATGTTCGTTACCTAGCCGAGAACTATCTTGTTGATTTAAGATAGAGTGTGATTATACAATTTTGGGTTAACTTAGGATAAATCATTTGTAATTAACCCTTGCATTCATTTAGTTGCATTAGTTCATTCATATTTAAAACAAATTCAAAATCCAAAACTAAAAAAATTGTAAATATTTCTTAACTTACTTTTTTTCCTTTTCCTTTGAAAATTTTCAAATCAAAATTCCAAAAAAAAAATTACTTAGTTTTTTTTAGAAAATCAAAAATCCAACAAAAAAAATTACTTAGTTTTTTTAAAAAAAATCAAAAACCTTTTCAAAAAAAAAAATTGAAAAACCAAAAAACAAAACAAAGATCAATTTCCCTTTTGAAAAATACATTTTATTTATAAATAATTTGCCTTAAAAAAACAAAAACATTCTTGAAAATGTCCGAGTTTCCCCACTCACTTGAATTTTACAATAGTTGTGAAAATCAATATAATCCATATGATTTCACTCCAAATTCGTATGGATATTTTAACAACAACTATGGTTTAAACGATTCAAATTTTGAAACACAATATATTCAAAACGTTGACCAACCATCGAATCCCGAAAATAGCATTTCATCTCTACTTGAAATCTCTACGCAACAAAATCAAATGATAAATGATTTGTGTAATTCATATTAGTGTAACAAATCGAGTCAAGGATTTCAAAATTTGAATTCAATTCAAAATTCAAACGATTTTGATTATAACCTATGCCAATTCAATTTCGAACTCCAAAATGAATTTCAAAATCATCGAAATGGAAACAACTTTTCAAACGACTTTAGCAATGGGAATAATCTTAACCACGTTACGATTGAAAATCTTTGTTCTCAACAATTTCAAAGAAAAAATCCTCATGTTAATAACTATAAATTGGATTTTGTTGAGCAAATGAACGTGATTTATGATGATCACACGGATTCGTTGTTTGAAACATATGTGAAACAACATGAAAAACAAAATCAAATTCCAACATGTGACGAGTCAAACGATAATCCATCTTTTACCCAAATCACTGATTTTCAAATAACAACTTTTGAAATTGAAAATAACGATCTTAATGAAGTTGTTGAGAACACGGTAATTGAGTTGGATTTCAATTCTTTCTAGGGTGTGGAACCAAATTTAAAATTCGACCTTCCTTTTCACGATTTCAAAATTTTAAATACCATAACTTTGGATTTTGAACTTGACATATGTAATGAAGTTGTTGATAATTCAATAAAGGAAGACGAATTCAATGAACATGAATTTTTTGGACTTTTCGATGATGAGTTGTTAAATTTCGATGGGGAAGATTTAAATCACCACTTTGATTTTGAAATCAATAATTCTGAAGAAATTTTCAATGAAGAGCTTGAATTTCAATTTGGTGAAAATAAACTTGAATTTCAATCAATTGTTTTATCGACTCCAAAAATCATCGAAAAGGAAACAACTCGTACGATTTTTAATAAAACGACATTCATTTTTCCAAATCAACATTCAACTTTGAAATATTTTACGGTTTGGTTTTCCGAGCTTAAGCTGTGTCTTGCACATTTGACGAAACAAATGAATCGGTCTTTGGAAGACCGTTTCATTTACTTTTTGATGATATACTTTCTGATCTCATGTAAATATCGTTAATTTTCATTTAAGTAAAGGTCATGTTTTTGTTTTTGTTTTTCTCCTTCCACTTAGGTTGATCGTGGGGACATAGTCAAAATCAAGTATGGGGGAGACTCATCATCATTTTCGATTTTTCATGATTTCTTTTTACTTTTTCTTTCCAAAATAAAAAAAATCTCAAATTTTTTTTTTAGCATTTTTGATTTATTTTTAAAGAAATACTATAGGATAAATATATGGTTTTGGTTTATTAAATTGAAATTTATTTGCCTTAACAAAAATAAAAATCAAGTTTGATTACAAATAACGATGATTTAACTAGTATATAGGAAGATTCATACGTGTTAATTATGAAATACATCCTAATTGAAAATCTTTGTTTTAAAGTGGTTAATTTAAAGTAAAGGATATAACATTTTTTTTGTCTTCTAAGTTAAATGGTGCTAAGATGATTTTGCAAAACTCTCTCTTTGAAAAGAAAAAAAAATACAAAAAATATTTCTTGTATATATGTATATATTTAATAAACACCTAGAGTCATGTGTTCACACTTGTGTGTTCACTCGCCATTGCTCTGTACCCTTCTCACGTAAGCCCGAAAGGCAGTGCACGATCGGTATATCTGGCCTCAGTTTATTCGAGGTAGGTGTGTGTATATAAAAATTCTTTTACTAATAACGCCTACAATCAATAAGTGTTCACACTTGTGTGTTCACTCGCCACGCTCTGTATTCCCCTCACATCGGTTCGCAAGGAAGTGCATGGGTAATATATCTGGCCTCAGTTTATCTGAGTTAGGCATATGTATATATTATTAATATCAATAAAAATTTCAAAAGAAAAAAATGGAGAGAGTAAGCAAATGAAATCCAAGCTCTATTTTTACTTATTTGATTTGATTTGTTATTGAAAAGAAATGAAAATACCACTTTGATAAACTTTGATAATTAACTAAGGATCCATTTCATAGTTACACTATGTTATTGACCGATACAACGAGTCAAACTATAGTCTATTTGTTATGATAACTTGATTTTTTGGAAATGTTGACGAGTAAATGACTTAAATCTCAACATAATGACCAAAACCTATATTTAACTTATTTGTGTTTATTTAAAAGTAAATCCTTCATTCGTAAATATTTTCAAAAACTTGCATTCACATCTTTGTAAATAAATCTTGCATTTTGTAAATATTTTCATCCTGCATTTGGATTTTCTGGGTAGTATCCGCTGAAAACCTCACAACACAACACTCGTCCTATTGGGGACACCCAGAGGTTTAACGGCTTGTTGCATATGCTCAATGCAATCGTGCTCCCTACGAAAATGGATTTATCTTAGTTTTAGTTTATTGGAGGACGAATAAAAAGATAAGTGTGAGGGTATTTAATGTGCACGTAAATGTGCATATTTTTACCACCATATTTAATCTATTTAAATTAAATAAATGATCATATCGGGCATTTTAACTTGTTTAAACCAAAATTCATATTATTTTCAAATCTTCACATATTCATCTTCATCCAAGGGCAAAATGGTCATTTTTGTGCATATATTAATTTGAGAAAATTTAATTGGAAATTTCTATATTATTTTATAGGAATTTGGCTTCATATACAAGTGATTTCATGAAGATGTATGCATGCACAAGAGTGAAGATAAAGAAATGAAGATGGAAATAATTCAAAGGCATGATAATGGAGGACCCCACTTACCCACCTACCTTAATGTATAAATTAGAGGCTAATGCACATGCTTATGGAATTAATGGCTTCATGTACACTTAAATGAAGATTAGTAGAAGCTAATGATTACTTGGCCTCCATACTTTCTTAATGGTATTTTGGGCATTTCCCAAAAATATGAATTAGGGTTTCATACATGTATAAAGACCCCTTATGTTTCATGTAACCTCTTCTTATTTAGTCTCTCTTTAGTTTAGTTTAGGCTCACAAATAAACAAGCTCTTCTCTTTCTCTTTTAAAAAGAAAAAGAAAATTACATGAAAATAAAAAATGGCTAAGTAGCCATGAAAAGAGAAAGAGAAGAGCTTGTTTATTTGTGAGCCTAAACTAAACTAAAGAGAGACTAAAGAAGAAGAGGTTACATGAAACATAAGGAGTCTTTATACATGTATGAAACCCTAATTCATATTTTTGGGGAATGCCCAAAATACCCTTGAGAAAGTGTGGAGGCCAAGTAATCATTAGCTTCTACTAATCATCATTTAAGTGTACATGAAGCCATTAATTCCATAAGCATGTGCATTAGCCCCTAATTTGTACATTAAGGTAAGTGGGTAGGTGGGGTCCTCCATTATCATGCCTTTGAATTATTTTCATCTTCATTTCTTTATGTTCACTCTTGTGCATGCATACATCTTCATGAAACCACTTGTATATGAAGCCAATTTCCTATAAAATAATATAGAAATTTCCAATTAAATTTTCTCAAATTAATATATGCACAAAAATGACCATTTTGCCCTTGGATGCAGATGAATATGTGACGATTTGAAAATAATATGAATTTTGGTTTAAACAAGTTAAAATGCCCGATATGATCATTTATTTAATTTAAATGGATTAAATATGGTGGTAAAAATATGCACATTTACGTGCACATTAAATACCCCCACACTTATCTTTTTATTCGTCCACCAATAAACTAAAACTAAGATAAATCCATTTTCGTAGAGAGCACGATTGCATTGAGCATATGCAACAAGCCGTTAAACCTCTGGGTGTCCCCAATAGGACGAGTGTTGTGTTGTGAGGTTTTCAACGGATACTACCCAGAAAATCCAAATGCAGGATGAAAATATTTACAAAATGCAAGATTTATTTACAAAGATGTGAATGCAAGTTTTTGAAAATATTTACGAATGAAGGATTTACTTTTAAATTAACACAAATAAGTTAAATATAGGTTTTGGTCATTATCTTGAGATTTAAGTCATTTACTCGTCAACATTTCCAAAAAATCAAGTTATCATAACAAATAGACTATAGTTTGACTCGTTGTATCGGTCAATAACACAGTGTAACTATGAAATGGATCCTTAGTTAATTATCAAAGTTTATCAAAGTGGTATTTTCATTTCTTTTCAATAACAAATCAAATGAAATAAGTAAAAATAGAGCTTGGATTTCATTTGCTTACTCTCTCCAATTTTTCTTTTGAAAATTTTATTGATATTAATAATACTTACATATGCCTAACTCAGATAAACTGAGGATAGATATATTACCCATGCACTGCCTTGCGGACCGATGTGAGGGGAATACAGAGCGTGGCGAGTGAACACACAAGTGTGAACACTTATTGACTGTAGGCATTATTAGTAAAAGAATTTTTATATACACACACCTAACTCAGATAAACTGAGGCTAGATATACCGATCGTGCACTGCCTTTCGGGCTTACGTGAGAAGGGTACAGAGCAATGGCGAGTGAACACACAAGTGTGAACACATGACTCTAGGTGTTTATTAAATATATACATATATACAAGAAATATTTTTTGTATTTTTTTTCTTTTCGAAGAGAGAGTTTTGCAAAATCATCTTAGCACCATTTAACTTAGAAGACAAAAAAATGTTATATCCTTTACTTTAAATTAACCACTTTAAAACAAAGATTTTCAATTAGGATGTATTTCATAATTAACACGTATGAATCTTCCTATATACTAGTTAAATCATCGTTATTTGTAATCAAACTTGATTTTTATTTTTGTTAAGACAAATAAATATCAAAAATTTCAATTTAATAAACCAAAACCATATATTTATCCTATAGTGTTTCTTTAAAAGTAAATCAAAATGCTAAAAAAAATTGTTTTTTGTTTTTGAGATTTTTTTTTAAATTTTGGAAAGAAAAAGTTAAAAGAAATCATGAAAAAACGAAAATGATGATGAGTCTCACGAACTCTTCCGTTCATTTGAGTGGTATAATTTTCTTGCAGTGTCAGGGCACTCTTATTCTTCATGGTTGTGCTGCCTATCCTCCTCATATTGGCTTTCCTTTTCTTCCCTTCTCCTTCTTTCATGGGTGGTCTCTTGATGGGTATTGGGACACCTAAGTTAAGGAATGTCACTAACCCATGTCAAAACAGAGATTGCCAAAACAGTCTCCGCCTATTATACATGAAAAGAAGAAGGAATATATCAGAACAAAGGAAATGGATTAAGAATGAGTGCACAATGCTTTTGCTCATGATCCTAGAGGTAAGTGAAGTGCTGGTGTGTCCTTAAGTAATCTATGAACCGTGTTCGAATAGGTTCTAGAGATAGAGTTCCATTACCCTCGGCGAGAATATCACTGTTTGCACAAAAAATGGGCAAACACCTCCAAGTCGTATGATTTAGTTGATTTTATGTTGTTTTTAGTGATCTGGGTGATTTATGCAAATATATGAAAAGCAGGGACTAAACTGTAAAAGACACACAGATTTATAGTGGTTCGGCCAGAATGTGCCTACGTCTACTTTATATGTTATTCTCCTTTTCTGTTCAGATTACAAGTACAAAGCTTTGATACAAGTATATGAAAGTTGTTTGAAAGTTCTATCCGTGCTTGAGCTCTCAAACTTCTCCACCATTGTTGTACCCCTACCCCTCTATTTATAGAGTGAGGCTGGGAGTAGGGTTCCTGGATGTATATAGCTGCTGGTGGGCCTGGGCTGATGCGATCTGGCCTGGCAACGTTGGCTCGGCAACGCCTTGGTTCGGTAGTGCTTCGGTCCGGTGGTAGATGGTTGGCTTGGTCCGGTAGTTGGTCCGGTTGTAGATGGTTGGTTCGGTGGGACCTTGGTCCGGTGGGAGATGGTTGGTTCGATGGGACCTTGGTCCGGTGGTAGATGGTTGGTTCGGTGGGACCTTGGTCCGGTGGTAGATGGGAGATGGTCCGGTTCGGCAGGTAGTGAAGCGAGTGTTGGTTCGGTGGGACCTTGGTCCGGTGGTAGATGGGAGATGGTCCGGTTCAGCAGGTAGTGAAGCGAGTGTTGGTTCGGCAATGCTCTCCTTACTCTGGTTCGGTGAAAACACGTCCAACATTTGCCCCCCAAAGTGCGGCATATGTCGGCATATGTCGCGCTTTGTTTATTCGGACACCCTTGTTTGGCCCGAGAACCAAATCGGTTGGTCCGGCTATCTTACTTTTTTCTATAAGTAGGGGCTCTATGCATCCATCATTCCTTACCGACTGAAAGAGCCGAACCAAATTCTTAAATACCGAATCAATTATTGTGCCGAATTAGACTTGTTTGCCGGATCAGGTGAGGCCTTCTTTCGCCGAATTACTATTCACTTTGAATTACCGAATGAGCTTGAGAATTCCAAGTACCGAATTAACTCAAAGACCTGTTTTACCGAGTGAACTCGGGGACCTTAAGTACCGAATGGATTCGAAGACATGTCTTACCGAATGAACTCGGGGACCTTAAGTACCGAATGAACTTGGGGATTTTAAGTACCGAATGAACTTGGGGATTTTAAGTACCGAATGCACTTGGGGACTTTAAGTACCGAATGTACTTGGGGACTTTAAGTACCGAATGAGTTTATGTTTTGAATTACAAGTGAAACTCCAGACAGCATACACTTGCTTGTTTATATCTCTACATCCCTTGTTCTAACAATGTGCTTTCACGTGTTTGCAGATAATGTCTCATAAAGTCGAAACTCGTTCTGATAAGAAGAAGTCTAAGGACCAAGGAGAGTCCTCCATAGTGCCCCCAGTTTAGGCAGCACCAGAACGACATGGACCAACCCTGAGATCGCTAGTAGACGGGTATGGTCCTCAAGAGCTCCTGAACTTACCGCCTGATTGTTTTCCCAACTTCCTCAAAGATGAGCAGCTTGATGTTATCTCTCGCTCTTTTGGGATCGACAGAACACACATGTTGTTGCCGGGGGAGGGAGTGATGTCGTATAACCCCCCTGAAGGATATTTTTCTTATAGCCGGTATCATTGCATGTGTGGTGCCATCCCACCTATTAATGCTTGGATAGTTAGCTTCATCACATATTTGAAGGTGGCTCCTTTCCAGCTTCAGCCCAACTCCTATGCCATCTTGGTGAGCCTGTTCGTCATCTTCCAGAGGAGATACGGGCGCCCTCCTTCCAATCGGGAAATCCGGTATCTGTACAACTTAAGAGGCTACAAGAAGGGGTCTCCGTATATTAGCTTGGAGTCGGCCGTGTCCTTCAAGCCAGTCCTGGATTTATACTCGAAGTTCAGCATGTTCAAGAAGGAATGGTTTTTCGTCAGAGATGACTCCGTTTCTTTCCGCCGCTTCACCTCTGGCTGTAAGTTGAACCTCATCTAAATTTTTTTGTTCTGATTGCAATACTCTTCCTTACGTGTTTTATTTCTTGCTAGCGACAGGTGGATTTGCGGTTGTAGAGAACGATTGTTTGGCTCGGATGGCTAAGGAAATAGAAGCCATTACGGGAAGGGATAGGTCGGCTTCTTATTTGATCAGGGACGCTACTCTTCTAAGGCACAACCTGATTCTGCCACATCAGTCTATGGTCAAGCAGAGAGACACGGCTGAGGAGAGGGCCACCAAGGCTAAAGGAGGGGCTACGGTGAAGAGCAGTAAAAGGACACCTTTCCCGAAACATCCGATTGCCGGGGGGAAGAAACTCAAGGAATCCGACGGTCCCTCCCCTAACACATGTCCAGACATCCCAGAGGAGGGAGACGTGGAGGAGAAAAAAGGTGAGGATGAAGGAGGTGAGGGGGAGAGCGGAAGCGATGGAGAAGGTGATGGTGTTGGGGCTTTGTCTTCTAAGCAGGCGGGTGTGATCCAGGAGTGGACAGATGATGATCTCCGTCTAGCTTTTGAAGGGTCGAAGGGAGGATCGGTTTTAGTGGAGAGGCCTAAGAAAGCTGACAAGGCCGAGATCGGTGCTGATTCTTCTAAGAGCGCTTCAGCTAAGGAAATTCCTGCGATTCAAGGTGAATTTTCTGCCGACTCCATTTATGATAAGGATTTAGAAATATTTTACGGCCCGCTCCCGTCCTGGAATCAGATTTAGGACTTATTGCAGTATCCCACGCCTCCCCAGGGTTTGTATAACAAATGCGTCCCTTTTTTTTCTTTTTTTTTACTTGATTTATTTCTTAAATTATAGCTCAATGTATGCTCGTAATACTTGGCTTTTATTACAGGAGCGGGTAAAGTGGCCAAGGTGTCAGATGTTCGACACCGTCTTGAACAGTACAAACTCCTCAAGGCTTCTACTAAACCAAAGCCTCCGACTAACTGTCCTGGAGATGTAGACGGCTACCGTCCCCTTCTTGGAGTTATTGAAGAGGATATTCAAAGGAAGAAGAGGAGTCGCTCCTTGTTTGAATCTTTACCTGGTCCTCTGCCCTCGACTCAGCCTCTTCAGGATGTCACGGAGGAGAATACTGAGCTTATTCCTTCCCCGCACCCGTCTGAAAATCCTACTGTTACCCCGATAGATCACCCTGGTTTGGCTCGTAATTCCTTCGCGGGTCATCCGGATCTAGATCCGGGTTCTCACGATATTTCCTTCGATGAGGTTACTGGTGAGCACCTTCTTCCTCGTAATCCTATGGTAAGGGTGCTTGATGAGGCTAAGTCCCTGGACCTTGATTTGCTTACCACTCGGGTCGCAACTTTGGGGGACGAAGCTAAGGCAAAAATCGACCGGGTTGCTGAGGAAGCCAGGAAGCTGATGGGTCATCATGCCCGACTGGCCAAGGCCGGAGAAGAAATCGGGAGTGCTAATATTCGACTGCGGTTAATAGTTTCCGACCAGGCCAAGCAGCTCGCTGATCAGGCCATCCAGATCTCCCAGCATGAGGTCGCCTCCATGCGACTAAAGAAAACCATGGAAGAGGCTAGCAGAGCAGAGCTACAGAAAATGGAAGCTACCTGTAAGGAACGGATTGACATGGCGATTACAACGGTGGATGAGGTTCGGAAAGCGGATCTCGAGCAGATACAGGAGTTGTCCGGGAAACTTGAAGCCGCAGAACTTGCTCAAACCAGGCTAAAGGAGGAGATGGATGCGATGAGGAAAACCTTCCAGGCTGACTGCGCGTGATACCGATCGTAGAGGGATGCTGCCATTGCAAAGTTGTTGGCTTCTGAGGACCGAGTAAGGGAGTTTGAGGAGAACGAGGGGATAATGGATGAGATGCTTTAGGATATATACTTTCGCACTTGGAAACAGGGCAACTTATCTTGGATGGATGATTATCCCCGAGTCATGGCCAGGATTTATCTCCGGGCTCTGGAGGAGGCTAGGTCCGATGCAGATAAGGAGGGTGGCGTGGCCATTAGAGTGGATGTGGTTACGGCTCAATTCACCAAGGAGGAGAAGGTGGCGGTGAAAGAAGGTATGCGGCTGCTTGCTGCTGAGGAGGTTGGTGTGCAGTTGGAGGATGATGATCAAGGAGCAGATGCTGGTAAGTCTCCCCTTTTAGCTTTTCGTAACTTGGTTGCTTATTATTAATGAATTCTTTCCTTGATCGGACAGGCGGGACCTCTGGAGCACCAAATATCTCTGGTTAACATGCTGAAAGTTCCCACTCCGTGGCTAAGGAGATTTCGGAGGGCCAGCAAGACAAGGGTGAAGCTCCGATGCAGCCGACTCCTTAACTTGACCTGGATATCATTTTGTTTACTTGACATCGCTGTCTACGTTAGTCTCAGAGCAGTAACGTAACTTTTAGGTTGTAATTATGTTACTTGTAATAAACGACTTTATTCTTGGCGTGTAATTTTTAACTTAAGCTGATTCTGTCGTGTTTGAACGCTTTCGTTATTTTTGATGTGTTGCATAAGAAGTATAGCTGTGCATATGCCTGTGATTCTATCGGGTTTGATGTCAAGTTCTTGCTTAAAACGTAATTTCATATCTTGCAATGTTAATGTGACATGTGAATAAATTATAGCTACGTATTTATACACGAAGAAGGAAGTACCGCCCTTCGTGTTTTAGTTGTAGATGGCAGCACTGAATGTCTTATGTGACCGAGTATGGAATGCAGCCGAGTGTCCAGTTGTGAGCTCCTATTCCCATTAGCGAGTGTCTCCTATTCTATGTCCTGTACTTTAGGGATCGTTATAGAGGATAGGAGGAAAGTTCTTTAAATAAAATTGACATATGAGAAACAGTAAAACTTCCAATCACGGAAGGCCTTCGATGTGCTTAAGTTCGTGGCAAACGGGTTTTGTAGTCACTTTCCCTAGCTGTGGGTCTTGGAGACATTTGTCACCCATCTTACGCCTCTGCGGGGAGTTTATCTTTTTTACCATAGCCGTACTTAAAGACACTCGAAGCCGAGATCGCGCACAGTAATTACCCGGGCCATTATGGCCCGTAATCCTGGGTATTATTCGATTTACCGTGGCCGGCTAGCGTGGGTGCCGATCGTCAACCGTGAACTACCCCTGGATGGCCACACCTTATGTTGGGGCTTAAAGTAGGCTCACGGTTGCCGGCGAGCCGAACGCCGTAATGAGCTGCCTCGGCTATAGTCGGCCTTCTCGGTGGCTTATAATCGGCTCATTACAGTTGGCTTTAAGGGCCGATCGCGAGCAATGAGTTAACTCGCAGCAGAGGGATGCTGGAGCAAAAGTGTCTCATTGGCGAGGGCATAGATTCGCATAGTACCTATTAGGTCTTGTCCAGGTGAGGTTGCGCCGTGATGTGTCTTGAATGGGAATGTCATTACATAGGATTTTGTTCAACAGAAAAGGATAAAGTTAACAAGCAGCCAAGATATAAAGGAACAAGTAAAAAAGAGACAAGTTTTTTAAAGTGGTTCGGCACGAAAATGCCAACATCCACTGATTCTCTTTGTTAATTCACTTCATATGGGCAGTACAAGTTAAGAAAAGTATCGACGAAGGTGTTGGATGTTCCATGCCCTCTGGAACACGTCCCCGTCCACTGTTGACAAAATATAAGCTCCATTGTGGAGATATTTATGAATTACATATGGTCCGTCCCAGATTGGATATAGCGCTCCGGGGTGCTGGAAGATTCGCTTGAGGACAAGATCTCCTTTTTGTAAGCTACGATGCTTGACTTTGGAGTTGTATTGCGTTGCCACTTTTCGCTTGTGAGTTGCTGCTTTGAGGGCTGCATAATTTCTTCTTTCCTCAATTAGATCCAAAGACATGTGGAGGAGCTCTTCGTTCTCTTCTGGGTTATAGTGGATCCTACGGTGGGAAGGCACTATAGTTTCAACTGGGAGCATAGCCTCCGATCCGTATGCCAAAGAGAAAGGAGTATGCCCCGTTGATGTTTTGAAAGATGTGCGATAGGCCCACAGTGCCGTAGGAAGTTCATCCACTCAAGCGCCTTTTGACTTTTCGAGTTTCTTTTTGATTAGAGTTTTGAGAATTTTGTTGACGGCTTCGACTTTCCATTTGCCTGGGGATAAGCTACGGATGAGAAGCTTTTGTGAATTCCGTGCTCTTGGCACCAGTTGGCGAACTCCTCGCTGTCAAACTGAAGTCCATTGTCCGATATGATTTTGAATGGGACTCCGTACCTACATAGAACATTTTTGATCAATAAGTTAATAACTTTTGCTGAAGATACTTTATTTAGGGGTTCCGCTTCCACCCATTTGGTGAAATAGTCGACTGCCACTATAGCATATTTGGCCCCGCCTCGGCCCATTGGCAGTTCGCCAATCAAGTCAATTCCCCATACTGCAAAGGGCCAAGGGCTGGTCATTTGAGTAATCTCAGTTGTTGGTAGCCGCGGAATCTTAGCAAACTTCTGACATCTGTCACATTTTCTGACTAAATCTTAGGCGTCCTTGCTTAAAGAAATATCCATATCGGAGTATCTTTTTTGCCAAAGTCTGCCCTCCAGTGCGATCTCCGCAGCTTCCTTGATGGATGTTGGATAAGATTTCCTTGGCTTCCCTCCCAGCGACACACCTTAAAAAGGGGTTAGAGAAGCCGCGCCGATAGAGGGTGCCCTCTTGTATTGTGTAGCAGGAAGCTTTCCTCAAGATTTTCTTGAATTCGTTACGCCCGTTGGGCAGTGTGCCACTTTGTAAGTAGTCTTGGATGGGAGTCATCCAAGTTGCTTCTTCGGTTGCAGCTATCAGATTCACTTGCTCAAAACTTGGGGTCAGTTGCTTTGAGATGGCTACTGCTCCGGAAATAGTGTCGTCTCTCATGCTAGCTTGCTTCGCCAATTCGTTGGCCTCTTGGTTCTCTTCTCAAGGGATGTGTTTGATTAAATAGTGATCCAATCGATTGAGAAGCAACTTGGTCTTCTTTAAATATGCTATGAGTCGTTCTTCTCGAGCCTGGAATTCTCCTAGTATTTGATTTACAATAAGTTGAGAATCGCTATGAAGACACAAAGAATTGGCTCCGATTTCTAAGGCAAGTTCTAATCCAGCTATCACTGCTTCATACCCTGCATCGTTGTTGGTGGCAGTGAATTCCAACCTTATAGCATAGTGTAGCTTATTTCCCCTGGGAGTGATTATTACCACACCTGCCCCCGAGCCTTGTTCGTTTGACGCACCATCCACAAAGAGATTCCACTTGATGTCTTCTGCTATTTCCGATTGCTCCTTACCTTCGTTGTTAGTGAATTCGGCAATGAAATCGGCCATGGCTTGTCCCTTGATAGCGGTGCGAGGATGGTAGGTGATATCATATTGACTTAGTTCAATGCACCATTTAAGTAGTCGCCTAGAAGTGTCGGGACGATGGAGTACCTGCCTTAGTGGTTGATCGGTCAGAACTCTGATGGAATGGGACTGGAAATAGTGACGCAGTTTCCGTGATGTGATTAGTAAACAGTACGCTAGTTTCTCAAGTTTAGGATATCTGGCTTCCGCCCTGGTAAACCTCTTGCTTACAAAGTATACTGGCCGCTGCGTGCGTTTGTCTTCTCTCACCAATGCGGCGCTTAGAGCATGAGATGACATAGCAAGGTATAGGTATAGCTCTTCGCCTTTGTTCGGAGTTGAGACTTGAGAGTACTGATGGTCTCTGGAGGTGTTTGATTAAGTTAAGGAAAGCTGTTAAGCATTCGTCAGTCCATTCGATTATATACAAGATATGGTTTTATAATTTTATATGAATAATTTCATATATAAAATATTTTTGACAGAAATAAAATTAATTTTTATTATATAGTATTATTAAATATTATTTAAACCAATTAATTAATTATATATATATATATTATAAAATACGTTTAATATTTTTCAAAATTAAATTAGCAATAAAAAAATTTGGCACAAAAATAAAAATTTTAAAATTGTATATCTAATTTGAATATTTAAAAATCGACCGAAAATTAAAATTGTTTTTAAAATTGTTTTTAAATTATGAAATTGTATGATAAATACTAAAACAACAAAATATCACTTAGATGTTTTTACTAAAAACTCAATATTCAAAATTATGTTTTAAAATATTTTTTTACTTACTATCCATACGGGTATTTATTTTAAATATATATATATATATATATATATATATTAAATAAAAATTTCTTCTTTATCGTGTGCATTATTAAGTGCATATATTTATAATCTATATATCTCATACATTTTAAAGGTATTAGAATTTATACATTTGTTATTATATTATTTACATATACATATATGAATATATATATAATATACATTTAAAAAAAATTGTATTGCTTTTAGTTTAAAATAATTAATATAATATTTAAAATATTTTAAACATACGTATATAATTATATATATATATATATAATGTTAAAATTGTATTATATATGCTTATAAAATTACTTAAAATAAAATATAGTTTATACACACACACATATATATTTATTTGTAATATTTTGTATATATAAATTAAAGTATATAAACATACATTTGGACAATATATTTGTATACTAGATGAGCTAAAATGTATGTTGTAGTGTAAATCCTAATACTTATACACGTGCTTATTACACCTTGCATAGATTTTTATGTCACACATGTACACGCACAAACACACAATATGTATGTATGTATGTATCGATGTATATGATACATGTATCACATAAAATATAATATTAATAACATAATATAAAACTATATTATAAATTTAAATAAAATTATGATTTAATTTAAAAAAATAGAAATGTTCAAAATAAATTAGATTTCATAGGCCCAATAAAGATCCAAAATGGTAAAAAGGTAAAATTCACCCATTTCTTCCACTGCGGGCTGGCCCAGTTCCAATAGGAGGTAGCAATGAATGACCTATAACTTGATAGACATAATGGTATAGGTTAGAAATGTCATCTGGTGAGAATTGGAGTTTCTATATAACCAGAGAGATGAGTGATATATCTTGGTCGGGTGGAGTATCCTTGGTTGGGGATGTGTTGATCTCACCCTCCTCGATAAAAGATTAAGTTCGTTGAAAGCTCTAAGGAGGGAGATGAAGAGTTTCAATAGTTGTTGTAGTATGGATGGGAGTCTCAACAAAGTGGCCTTGAAGGTGTCACCGTAGAAATTGCAATATTTATTGCGGGCTCTTTCGAAGTAAGAGTGGATGCATTTGCCTGATCTGATGCGTGGGGACCAGCGGGAGCCTCAACAGTTTCCTTCCCTGGAGCAATATCTTATGCTTCCAAGAAAGCCTTCCCCTTTTATAGGGTTGCAAAATCCTTTTCATCTAGAAATATTTTCTTCATATAGTCTTCCATGACACCTTGGCCAGCTTCATTGGCCCTACGAAGGATCTCTTCCCAAGCATTGGCCAGCATGATTGTGTAGTTCTCTCTAAGCCTTTTTGTATTTTTCTGCTCGAAGACATTAGCAATGAACTAAAGGTGAGTGGCTTCTATTTCTTCCTTGGTTGTGTGGCTTCAGTTGGAGCTCCGTGATTTCATTTATGACACCAATGAGCTCATCGTGAGCTTGAACTTTTGAGTTCTTCTCGACTTTTAGGCTAGCCTTAAGATTCTCCACCTCAGCCTGAAGCGCCACAAGTTGTTTGTCCTTTGCTTTGATTTTTTCTTCATATTTAGTATTTAAAGCTTGACATTCTTCTGATGATCATTGATAAATACAATTGCTTGTATGTAAACCTCGGCTAGCTTGGTTATTCTTTGTTTGGAATCCTTGGCTGACTTTAATGCTTCGCCTTTTCCTTGGTAATGTTAGCAAATTCCATTTTATAACCTCCAATTATCTTGTCATAGTTAGCCCTCTTTCAATCGAAAGCACGAATAATTAGCTGGTTGGCCTTATTTACGATAGAGAGACCCTTAGCAAGCCTTTTCCATTCAAATGGCTAATCCGCGATCTTCTTGACTTTTTTGATGTCCTTGTTGACTTCTTATCAAGTAATGTCCTTGACAGTGCAGTCAAAAATCAACCCTTCTACATAATAATCAGAAAGAGCTGCCTGCACCTTAGTAGTGACAGATGTGGATTGGCTTACGGGGGTGGAGGTGGAGCAGCGTGACTAGAAGTTTCTTTTGATTTTTGAGAGATAGATACAGGGGTGGAAGGAGTTTGAGTTCATGAAGGTTGCTACAGAGAAGATTGAGAGTAAGAGCATAGCTGTTTGGGGTCAAGGTCGCTGATGTGCACGTTAATGTGCATATTTAAACCACCATATTTAATTTATTTAAATTAAATAAATGATCATATCGGGCATTTTAACTTGTTTAAACCAAAATTCATATTATTTTCAAATCGCCACATATTCATCTTCATCCAAAGGCAAAATGGTCATTTTTGTGCATATATTAATTTGAGAAAATTTAATTGGAAATTTCTATATTATTTTATAGGAATTTGGCTTCATATACAAGTGGTTTTATGAAGATGTATGCATGCACAAGAGTGAAGATAAAGAAATGAAGATGGAAATAATTCAAAGACATGATAATGGAGGACCCCATCTACCCACCTATCTTAATGTACAAATTAGAGGCTAATGCACATGCTTATGGAATTAATGGCTTCATGTACACTTAAATGATGATTAGTAGAAGCTAATGATTACTTGGCCTCCACACTTTCTCAAGGGTATTTTGGGCATTCCCCAAAAATATGAATTAGGGTTTCATACATGTATAAAGACTCCTTATGTTTCATGTAACATCTTCTTCTTTAGTCTCTCTTTAGTTTAGTTTAGGCTCACAAATAAACAAGCTCTTCTCTTTCTCTTTTCATGGCTACTTAGCCATTTTTTATATTCATGTAATTTTTTTTATGCAATTTAATATATGATCTTTTCCCTTTCTTGTTTTTTTCCTTTCATGTTGTAGTGTAGATTTACATTCATGCAAAGTAGATTAGTTTTAATTCTTGTTAATTAGCTTCTCTTTTCCATTAGCTTTCATTTTGCTTTCCTTTTGCTTTCATGTTGCTAGCTACATTTGTTAATCAAATGACAAATATGAGAGGCTAAACCCCTTCAATTTAGGGGTAATGAAGCTCTCTAATTATGTAGCTTCAACTATTTGTTAATTCATGCTCTCTTTTTGTGCTTAATGATGATGATAAAAATGGTTTACTAGTTGTTTTTGCTTTGAATTTGATAGCATATATTGTTGACACCAAATAGGCTATGCTTAAACAATCACTAACACTAATTGCCTCTTCATCAAAATATGATTATGGCAAAAGAAAGTGATTTGAAATTAAAATTTGATGGTCTATATTTCTAATCAATAGTTAATAGGTCATACTTAAAATAGATTTCATTTTCATTTTCATTGTCAAGTTTCATGAAAGTTAGTAAGTGATTTAAGGGGTGTGTTATAGTTTGGTGGCTTATGTTGGCTAATCAATAGCACAAATATGCCATACTTATGATAAGCACATCAATTAAAGCACTAATAACCATAAAAGAGAGATCATGATTTCATACGTGTTGAACTACATAATCTAGAGAGTGAATTTATTCTCTAAATTGTCATTTAACTTTTATATTTGCATCTCTTTTCTTTTAGTTAGTTAGCTAATTTTCTAATTCTGTAGCTTAACTTTCATTCCAAATTGGTATAATTTGATTGAATAGCATTTTTAAAATCATCAATTCCTTGCGGATCGACCCGTATTCGCCACGTACTACAAGTGTACGCCGTGCGCTTGCGGTTATAAATTTTATTTCGAAATTTTTCGATGGTTTTCTAATCTGATAGAAATTTCGCTGTTGAACAAGTTTTTGGCGTCGTTGCCGGGAATTGATTTTATTTTATTTTCTATTCTTCGAATTATTTTAGTTTGATTTTTGTTTGTTTTTGTGTTGTGTTAGTTAGCATTTAAAAAAAGTTTTTGTGTGTTTGTTTTGTGATTTGTTCTTTTATTTGATTTGTGTGTTATTGTTGCTTAATTCTATTTGCATTTCTATTAAAAAAACATCACAATTTCATTTCAAAAGCATACATTTTCATTGCATTTTGTTTACATTTATTTAACTGTTGTACTCAACATTTCACTCATGTACATATACTAAAATTCTGATTCTCTGTTACAGTTTTCTGAAACAGGCATACAGCCTCTCAGAAGCACTTACTTCACTGTTGCCTCTCTTCACCTTGCCATTACTCCTCTTCACATCCATTAAACATCAACACCGAGTACCATCCATATCTTTGTGCACATCCAAAACAGTGCTGCAACCTACATTCCCCACTTTACACAATCAACTGATCCACCTCTGTTAACATCACAAACTCCACACTTTCCGCCCACTCCAAAACTCCTCTAAATCTTTCCACAGTCTACACAATCCCTTCAAACAGTACTGTCCAACCCCATACAACTCACTTCTCCCACACAAATAAGTAACAACAACTTACTGCTGTGATCATTTTACAACCCCTTGCATTCCCCTTCTCCATCCAAACCTCAACCAATTTCTGCTTATTCCATAACATACTTCTGTCAACCACAAACATCAGTTCACCCAGTTAATTTTGCACACGTTAAAGAGTGCATTCCCCTAACCTCTGCACACTTTAAACAGTGCAAAGTGCACATTTCCAACTACATCCTCTGCAATTCAAAACTCAACACCATCCATCTTCTGCAGTCAAACTGCACTTCAACTTGCAACTACCCATCAATCAGTCATCCACAACTCAAAACTCCTCGCATACATTTTCTAACATTGCAGCCCTTTCAACATTAACCACAAAGCCACCATCTCACATTCTCGCTGTCTACACTATTTCATCCATACCTCTGATCACTTTCACTTCCAAACACTCGCAGCACTACAACCATTTCCTTCAACAGCGCAGAAACACCTTCACATCTTCCACAAACAGGTGCCAACAGCCTGCTTTCCTACAACTTCTTCTGTCATCACTACTGTGCCTAACTCCTCAATTTTCTAACATACCTCCTCTGCCATTGTTCCATCAACAATCAACTACCCTTACAAAACACCCCTACCACAATATCCACTCCATTCCATTCAATCACCAATTCAAACCCCTCTACCATATAACCTCCTCATCATCACAGACCATCTGCAAGCACCATAACCCAAACTCAGTCCAATACTGCACATACATAGTGCACATTGCCTCCATCCCCTGTCAATATACAAGTGCCATCTCCAAACTTCATACATCATACAACATCTTCAACTCACCTCTGAACAAAAAAAAACTGCTTGCATCCCTCACTTCTGCACACTCAACCACTACCTTCTCCAGTACCTGACCTCAAACTACTACCTGACCTTCTTCATATCCTAACACATAGCCATATCACCCAATACAACATCAAACACCAAGCTTCCAAACCCCCATATCCTCTACATCACTGTCATTCACTCCAATCCCATCAGCTAACCACTGCCTTGCAATATAACCACTTGCACATATCTGCATCTATCTGCCCACTCCCCTGCTACTCAAAACCATACATCCCCTTAACAAATACTTCATCATCTCCATTGCTATTCAAAACCACCCACTTCTTGCTAACAAACTCACGAGTTCTCTTTAACACCCAATTCCTTGCAACTCGTCAACCATATCACTGCTGTCAACATTACCGTATCACAAATCATATCATATCATATCCACAGAAATTCTATCACCCACTGCCTTCACCAAAAAAACAAAAACAAAAAATACTACAATCACCTGCAATCGAATTGCATCACAATCCTCCCCCAACCCTTGAAACCCCATCGACTTCACAATCGATCATCATTATCAACCCCCTCACTTCCGCTCTACTTTCGCAACCCCAATCACCACTGTGAACAAACAACGACTTCCATCTCACCATTACCAACATTTACTGCCGAATCCACTTCCAATTCCATGCAGCACCTAAAATTCATCTGAATTATTCGACCTCGAATCACTACCCAAAACCATTAGCCTCGACCTGCAAATCGCTTCACCCGATCGATAAAACACCCAAAATCAAGTCGCTGACACCACGCACCACCACTGCTCACCAGAAAAGCAACCGTACACACATTCAACTCCCCCTTGACCAACCACTTCTCCTTGAATCACCAACTCGAATCACTTCATCACTAGCAATTCGCAAACCAAAGCTCCCATTCGAACTCGAGAATCGCTCCACCTCGACTTGCACCTTCCACCGCAAACAAAATCGACATTGTAATCGCGAATTTCCCTTTTTTCTTATATATTTAATTTTGCATTTGAAATTGTCTGAAGAGTGGCGTATATCCATTTGATTTCAGGAGAAAAGGAATTGGGGTGAATTGCTTTCTTTTCTTTTCTTTTTTAAATAAGTTGTGTGGTGGGCTTGTGTTTATGGGTATATGGGCTGACTTCACTTAGTCACTTAGTTGTTGTGTCTTTAATTTGCTTACGTAGTGGTTATGGGTTTGTAAGTTTAGTTGTTTCTTAAAAAAAAGTTTGTTTTTGATTTCAAAATTATCTTAGTTCCTTTCGAAAAAAAAGAAGTTGTTTTGCTTTCTTTTGTTTTATTTCTTAATAAAAAAACAAGTTGTTTCGTTTTAACTTTGTTTTTGTTTTTCCTTGATTAAAAAAAAACTTGGCAAGTTGTTAAAAAAAAGTATGTTTTGAATTTGTTTCGATTTAGTTTGTTCTAGTTTTTCATTTGTTTTAGTTTTTCTTTGGTACATATATATATGTGTATATATATATATTGTAGATATCTTGTTTTTATTTCTCAGGTTGCAGGTGGTAGAAGAGCTTGCCAAAAAATAATAACTGCTTGCTTATTTATAATTTTCTTTTTATTTTCCTTGCATTGTATAAATCTATTGTTTATTTTGTTTTGCATTGTTGGTTGTATATTTGCATTTTTTTTAAAACAAAAAAATTTCAAAAACCAAAAACAAAAACAAAAATCCATTGTAGTTGCATTTTTAATACACGTTTAATTTCTGCTTTGCATTTCATCTTAGAATTTGATTCATAATGAGGAACTTAATTGTATATTGACAATTTATCTTCTTTGAACAATTTAATTTCTTGGTGTCTAGGCTACGGCAGAGCAATAATCAGTTATAAATATTACGGTGATTCGTAAATATTATACTGAATTGTTTCTCTGAAGATACTTAAACCTTCGGCTGCATTGCTACGGTGATTCGTGGTGCACCGATAAATAATGTCCGTTACCTAGCCGAGAACTATCTTGTTGATTTAAGATAGAGTGTGATTATACAATTTTGGGTTAACTTAGGATAAATCATTTGTAATTAACCCTTGCATTCATTTAGTTGCATTAGTTCATTCATATTTAAAACAAATTCAAAATCCAAAACTAAAAAAATTGTAAATATTTATTAAATTAGTTTTTTTCCTTTTCCTTTGAAAATTTTCAAATCAAAATTCCAAAAAAAAAATTGCTTAGTTTTTTTTAGAAAATCAAAAATCCAACAAAAAAAATTACTTAGTTTTTTTAAAAAAATCAAAAACCTTTTCAAAAAAAAAATTGAAAAACCAAAAAACAAAACAAAGATCAATTTCCCTTTTGAAAAATACATTTTATTTATAAATAATTTGCCTTAAAAAAACAAAAACATTCTTGAAAATGTCCGAGTTTCCCCACTCACTTGAATTTTACAATAGTTGTGAAAATCAATATAATCCATATGATTTCACTCCAAATTCGTATGGATATTTTAACAACAACTATGGTTTAAACGATTCAAATTTTGAAACACAATATATTCAAAACGTTGACCAACCATCGAATCCCGAAAATAGCATTTCATCTCTACTTGAAATCTCTACACAACAAAATCAAATGATAAATGATTTGTGTAATTCATATTAGTGTAACAAATCGAGTCAAGGATTTCAAAATTTGAATTCAATTCAAAATTCAAACGATTTTGATTATAACCTATGCCAATTCAATTTCGAACTCCAAAATGAATTTCAAAATCATCGAAATGGAAACAACTTTTCAAACGACTTTAGCAATGGGAATAATCTTAACCACGTTACGATTGAAAATCTTTGTTCTCAACAATTTCAAAGAAAAAATCCTCATGTTAATAACTATAAATTGGATTTTGTTGAGCAAATGAACGTGATTTATGATGATCACACGGATTCGTTGTTTGAAACATATGTGAAACAACATGAAAAACAAAATCAAATTCCAACATGTGACGAGTCAAACGATAATCCATCTTTTACCCAAATCACTGATTTTCAAATAACAACTTTTGAAATTGAAAATAACGATCTTAATGAAGTTGTTGAGAACACGGTAATTGAGTTGGATTTCAATTCTTTCTAGGGTGTGGAACCAAATTTAAAATTCGACCTTCCTTTTCACGATTTCAAAAATTTAAATACCGTAACTTTGGATTTTGAACTTGACATATGTAATGAAGTTGTTGATAATTCAATAAAGGAAGACGAATTCAATGAACATGAATTTTTGGGACTTTTCGATGATGAGTTGTTAAATTTCGATGGGGAAGATTTAAATCACCACTTTGATTTTGAAATCAATAATTCTGAAGAATTTTTCAATGAAGAGCTTGAATTTCAATTTGGTGAAAATAAACTTGAATTTCAATCAATTGTTTTATCGACTCCAAAAATCATCGAAAAGGAAACAACTCGTACGATTTTTAATAAAACGACATTCATTTTTCCAAATCAACATTCAACTTTGAAATATTTTACGGTTTGGTTTTCCGAGCTTAAGCTGTGTCTTGCACATTTGACGAGACAAATGAATCGGTCTTTGGAAGACCGTTTCATTTACTTTTTGATGATATACTTTCTGATCTCATGTAAATATCGTTAATTTTCATTTAAGTAAAGGTCATGTTTTTGTTTTTGTTTTTCTCCTTCCACTTAGGTTGATCGTGGGGACACAGTCAAAATCAAGTATGGGGGAGACTCATCATCATTTTCGATTTTTCATGATTTCTTTTTACTTTTTCTTTCCAAAATAAAAAAAATCTCAAATTTTTTTTTTAGCATTTTTGATTTATTTTTAAAGAAATACTATAGGATAAATATATGGTTTTGGTTTATTAAATTGAAATTTATTTGCCTTAACAAAAATAAAAATCAAGTTTGATTACAAATAACGATGATTTAACTAGTATATAGGAAGATTCATACGTGTTAATTATGAAATACATCCTAATTGAAAATCTTTGTTTTAAAGTGGTTAATTTAAAGTAAAGGATATAACATTTTTTTTGTCTTCTAAGTTAAATGGTGCTAAGATGATTTTGCAAAACTCTCTCTTTGAAAAGAAAAAAAAATACAAAAAATATTTCTTGTATATATGTATATATTTAATAAACACCTAGAGTCATGTGTTCACACTTGTGTGTTCACTCGCCATTGCTCTGTACCCTTCTCACGTAAGCCCGAAAGGCAGTGCACGATCGGTATATCTGGCCTTAGTTTATTCGAGGTAGGTGTGTGTATATAAAAATTCTTTTACTAATAACGCCTACAATCAATAAGTGTTCACACTTGTGTGTTCACTCGCCACGCTCTGTATTCCCCTCACATCGGTTCGCAAGGAAGTGCATGAGTAATATATCTGGCCTCAGTTTATCTGAGTTAGGCATATGTATATATTATTAATATCAATAAAAATTTCAAAAGAAAAAAATGGAGAGAGTAAGCAAATGAAATCCAAGCTCTATTTTTACTTATTTGATTTGATTTGTTATTGAAAAGAAATGAAAATACCACTTTGATAAACTTTGATAATTAACTAAGGATCCATTTCATAGTTACACTATGTTATTGACCGATACAACGAGTCAAACTATAGTCTATTTGTTATGATAACTTGATTTTTTGGAAATGTTGACGAGTAAATGACTTAAATCTCAACATAATGACCAAAACCTATATTTAACTTATTTGTGTTTATTTAAAAGTAAATCCTTCATTCGTAAATATTTTCAAAAACTTGCATTCACATCTTTGTAAATAAATCTTGCATTTTGTAAATATTTTCATCCTGCATTTGGATTTTCTGGGTAGTATTCGCTGAAAACCTCACAACACAACACTCGTCCTATTGGGGACACCCAGAGGTTTAACGGCTTGTTGCATATGCTCAATGCAATCGTGCTCCCTACGAAAATGGATTTATCTTAGTTTTAGTTTATTGGAGGACGAATAAAAAGATAAGTGTGAGGGTATTTAATGTGCACGTAAATGTGCATATTTTTACCACCATATTTAATCTATTTAAATTAAATAAATGATCATATCGGGCATTTTAACTTGTTTAAACCAAAATTCATATTATTTTCAAATCTTCACATATTCATCTTCATCCAAGGGCAAAATGGTCATTTTTGTGCATATATTAATTTGAGAAAATTTAATTGGAAATTTCTATATTATTTTATAGGAATTTGGCTTCATATACAAGTGATTTCATGAAGATGTATGCATGCACAAGAGTGAAGATAAAGAAATGAAGATGGAAATAATTCAAAGGCATGATAATGGAGGACCCCACTTACCCACCCACCTTAATGTATAAATTAGAGGCTAATGCACATGCTTATGGAATTAATGGCTTCATGTACACTTAAATGAAGATTAGTAGAAGCTAATGATTACTTGGCCTCCATACTTTCTTAATGGTATTTTGGGCATTTCCCAAAAATATGAATTAGGGTTTCATACATGTATAAAGACCCCTTATGTTTCATGTAACCTCTTCTTATTTAGTCTCTCTTTAGTTTAGTTTAGGCTCACAAATAAACAAGCTCTTCTCTTTCTCTTTTAAAAAGAAAAAGAAAATTACATGAAAATAAAAAATGGCTAAGTAGCCATGAAAAGAGAAAGAGAAGAGCTTGTTTATTTGTGAGCCTAAACTAAACTAAAGAGAGACTAAAGAAGAAGAGGTTACATGAAACATAAGGAGTCTTTATACATGTATGAAACCCTAATTCATATTTTTGGGGAATGCCCAAAATACCCTTGAGAAAGTGTGGAGGCCAAGTAATCATTAGCTTCTACTAATCATCATTTAAGTGTACATGAAGCCATTAATTCCATAAGCATGTGCATTAGCCCCTAATTTGTACATTAAGGTAAGTAGGTAGGTGGGGTCCTCCATTATCATGCCTTTGAATTATTTCCATCTTCATTTCTTTATGTTCACTCTTGTGCATGCATACATCTTCATGAAACCACTTGTATATGAAGCCAATTTCCTATAAAATAATATAGAAATTTCCAATTAAATTTTCTCAAATTAATATATGCACAAAAATGACCATTTTGCCCTTGGATGCAGATGAATATGTGACGATTTGAAAATAATATGAATTTTGGTTTAAACAAGTTAAAATGCCCGATATGATCATTTATTTAATTTAAATGGATTAAATATGGTGGTAAAAATATGCACATTTACGTGCACATTAAATACCCCCACACTTATCTTTTTATTCGTCCACCAATAAACTAAAACTAAGATAAATCCATTTTCGTAGAGAGCACGATTGCATTGAGCATATGCAACAAGCCGTTAAACCTCTGGGTGTCCCCAATAGGACGAGTGTTGTGTTGTGAGGTTTTCAGCGGATACTACCCAGAAAATCCAAATGCAGGATGAAAATATTTACAAAATGCAAGATTTATTTACAAAGATGTGAATGCAAGTTTTTGAAAATATTTACGAATGAAGGATTTACTTTTAAATTAACACAAATAAGTTAAATATAGGTTTTGGTCATTATCTTGAGATTTAAGTCATTTACTCGTCAACATTTCCAAAAAATCAAGTTATCATAACAAATAGACTATAGTTTGACTCGTTGTATCGGTCAATAACACAGTGTAACTATGAAATGGATCCTTAGTTAATTATCAAAGTTTATCAAAGTGGTATTTTCATTTCTTTTCAATAACAAATCAAATCAAATAAGTAAAAATAGAGCTTGGATTTCATTTGCTTACTCTCTCCAATTTTTCTTTTGAAAATTTTATTGATATTAATAATACTTACATATGCCTAACTCAGATAAACTGAGGACAGATATATTACCCATGCACTGCCTTGCGGGCCGATGTGAGGGGAATACAGAGCGTGGCGAGTGAACACACAAGTGTGAACACTTATTGACTGTAGGCATTATTAGTAAAAGAATTTTTATATACACACACCTAACTCAGATAAACTGAGGCTAGATATACCGATCGTGCACTGCCTTTCGGGCTTACGTGAGAAGGGTACAGAGCAATGGCGAGTGAACACACAAGTGTGAACACATGACTCTAGGTGTTTATTAAATATATACATATATACAAGAAATATTTTTTGTATTTTTTTTCTTTTCGAAGAGAGAGTTTTGCAAAATCATCTTAGCACCATTTAACTTAGAAGACAAAAAAATGTTATATCCTTTACTTTAAATTAACCACTTTAAAACAAAGATTTTCAATTAGGATGTATTTCATAATTAACACGTATGAATCTTCCTATATACTAGTTAAATCATCGTTATTTGTAATCAAACTTGATTTTTATTTTTGTTAAGACAAATAAATATCAAAAATTTCAATTTAATAAACCAAAACCATATATTTATCCTATAGTGTTTCTTTAAAAGTAAATCAAAATGCTAAAAAAATTGTTTTTTGTTTTTGAGATTTTTTTTTAAAATTTTGGAAAGAAAAAGTTAAAAGAAATCATGAAAAAACGAAAATGATGATGAGTCTCACGAACTCTTTCGTTCATTTGAGTGGTATAATTTTCTTGCAGTGTCAGGGCACTCTTATTCTTCATGGTTGTGCTGCCTATCCTCCTCATATTGGCTTTCCTTTTCTTCCCTTCTCCTTCTTTCGTGGGTGGTCTCTTGATGGGTATTGGGACACCGAAGTTAAGGAATGTCACTAACCCATGTCAAAACAGAGATTGCCAAAACAGTCTCCGCCTATTATACATGAAAAGAAGAAGGAATATATCAGAACAAAGGAAATGGATTAAGAATGAGTGCACAATGCTTTTGCTCATGATCCTAGAGGTAAGTGAAGTGTTGGTGTGTCCTTAAGTAATCTATGAACCGTGTTCGAATAGGTTCTAGAGATAGAGTTCCATTACCCTCGGCGAGAATATCACTGTTTGCACAAAAAATTGGCAAACACCTCCAAGTCGTATGATTTAGTTGATTTTATGTTGTTTTTAGTGATCTGGGTGATTTATGCAAATATATGAAAAGCAGGGACTAAACTGTAAAAGACACACAGATTTATAGTGGTTCGGCCAGAATGTGCCTACGTCTACTTTATATGTTATTCTCCTTTTCTGTTCAGATTACAAGTACAAAGCTTTGATACAAGTATATGAAAGTTGTTTGAAAGTTCTATCCGTGCTTGAGCTCTCAAACTTCTCCACCATTGTTGTACCCCTACCCCTCTATTTATAGAGTGAGGCTGGGAGTAGGGTTCCTGGATGTATATAGCTGCTGGTGGGCCTGGGCTGATGCGATCTGGCCTGGCAACGTTGGCTCGGCAACGCCTTGGTTCGGTAGTGCTTCGGTCCGGTGGTAGATGGTTGGCTTGGTCCGGTAGTTGGTCCGGTTGTAGATGGTTGGTTCGGTGGGACCTTGGTCCGGTGGGAGATGGTTGGTTCGGTGGGACCTTGGTCCGGTGGTAGATGGTTGGTTCGGTGGGACCTTGGTCCGGTGGTAGATGGGAGATGGTCCGGTTCGGCAGGTAGTGAAGCGAGTGTTGGTTCGGTGGGACCTTGGTCCGGTGGTAGATGGGAGATGGTCCGGTTCAGCAGGTATTGAAGCGAGTGTTGGTTCGGCAAAGCTCTCCTTACTCTGGTTCGGTGAAAACACGTCCAACATTTGCCCCCCAAAGTGCGGCATATGTCGGCATATGTCGCGCTTTGTTTATTCGGACACCCTTGTTTGGCCCGAGAACCAAATCGGTTGGTCCGGCTATCTTACTTTTTTCTATAAGTAGGGGCTCTATGCATCCATCATTCCTTACCGACTGAAAGAGCCGAACCAAATTCTTAAATACCGAATCAATTATTGTGCCGAATTAGACTTGTTTGCCGGATCAGGTGAGGCCTTCTTTCGCCGAATTACTATTCACTTTGAATTACCGAATGAGCTTGAGAATTCCAAGTACCGAATTAACTCAAAGACCTGTTTTACCGAGTGAACTCGGGGACCTTAAGTACCGAATGGATTCGAAGACATGTCTTACCGAATGAACTCGGGGACCTTAAGTACCGAATGAACTTGGGGATTTTAAGTACCGAATGAACTTGGGGATTTTAAGTACCGAATGCACTTGGGGACTTTAAGTACCGAATGTACTTGGGGACTTTAAGTACCGAATGAGTTTATGTTTTGAATTACAAGTGAAACTCCAGACAGCATACACTTGCTTGTTTATATCTCTACATCCCTTGTTCTAACAATGTGCTTTCTCGTGTTTGCAGATAATGTCTCATAAAGTCGAAACTCGTTCTGATAAGAAGAAGTCTAAGGACCAAGGAGAGTCCTCCATAGTGCCCCCAGTTTAGGCAACACCAAAACGACATGGACCAACCCTGAGATCGCTAGTAGACGGGTATGGTCCTCAAGAGCTCCTGAACTTACCGCCTGATTGTTTTCCCAACTTCCTCAAAAATGAGCAGCTTGATGTTATCTCTCGCTCTTTTGGGATCGACAGAGCACACATGTTGTTGCCGGGGGAGGGAGTGATGTCGTATAACCCCCCTGAAGGATATTTTTCTTATAGCCGGTATCATTGCATGTGTGGTGCCATCCCACCTATTAATGCTTGGATAGTTAGCTTCATCACATATTTGAAGGTGGCTCCTTTCCAGCTTCAGCCCAACTCCTATGCCATCTTGGTGAGCCTGTTCGTCATCTTCCAGAGGAGATACGGGCGCCCTCCTTCCAACCGGGAAATCCGGTATCTGTACAACTTAAGAGGCTACAAGAAGGGGTCTCCGTATATTAGCTTGGAGTCGGCCGTGTCCTTCAAGCCAGTCCTGGATTTATACTCGAAGTTCAGCATGTTCAAGAAGGAATGGTTTTTCATCAGAGATGACTCCGTTTCTTTCCGCCGCTTCACCTCTGGCTGTAAGTTGAACCTCATCTAAATTTTTTTGTTCTGATTGCAATACTCTTCCTTACGTGTTTTATTTCTTGCCAGCGACAGGTGGATTTGCGGTTGTAGAGAACGATTGTTTGGCTCGGATGGCTAAGGAAATAGAAGCCATTACGGGAAGGGATAGGTCGGCTTCTTATTTGATCAGGGACGCTACTCTTCTGGGGCACAACCTGATTCTGCCACATCAGTCTATGGTCAAGCAGAGAGACACGGCTGAGGAGAGGGCCACCAAGGCTAAAGGAGGGGCTACGGTGAAGAGCAGTAAAAGGACACCTTTCCCGAAACATCCGATTGCCGGGGGGAAGAAACTCAAGGAATCCGACGGTCCCTCCCCTAGCACATGTCCAGACATCCCAGAGGAGGGAGACGTGGAGGAGAAAAATGGTGAGGATGAAGGAGGTGAGGGGGAGAGCGGAAGCGATGGAGATGGTGATGGTGTTGGGGCTTTGTCTTCTAAGCAGGCGGGTGTGATCCAGGAGTGGACAGATGATGATCTTCGTCTAGCTTTTGAAGGGTCGAAGGGAGGATCGGTTTTAGTGGAGAGGCCTAAGAAAGCTGACAAGGCCGAGATCGGTGCTGATTCTTCTAAGAGCGCTTCAGCTAAGGAAATTCCTGCGATTCAAGGTGAATTTTCTGCCGACTCCATTTATGATAAGGATTTAGAAATATTTTACGGCCCGCTCCCGTCCTGGAATCAGATTTAGGACTTATTGCAGTATCCCACGCCTCCCCAGGGTTTGTATAACAAATGCGTCCCTTTTTTTCTTTTCTTTTTTACTTGATTTATTTCTTAAATTATAGCTCAATGTATGCTCGTAATACTTGGCTTTTATTACAGGAGCGGGTAAAGTGGCCAAGGTGTCAGATGTTCGACACCGTCTTGAACAGTACAAACTCCTCAAGGCTTCTACTAAACCAAAGCCTCCGACTAACTGTCCTGGAGATGTAGACGGCTACCGTCCCCTTCTTGGAGTTATTGAAGAGGATATTCAAAGGAAGAAGAGGAGTCGCTCCTTGTTTGAATCTTTACCTGGTCCTCTGCCCTCGACTCAGCCTCTTCAGGATGTCACGGAGGAGAATACTGAGCTTATTCCTTCCCCGCACCCGTCTGAAAATCCTACTGTTACCCCGATAGATCACCCTGGTTTGGCTCGTAATTCGTTCGCGGGTCATCCGGATCTAGATCCGGGTTCTCACGATATTTCCTTCGATGAGGTTACTGGTGAGCACCTTCTTCCTCGTAATCCTATGGTAAGGGTGCTTGATGAGGCTAAGTCCCTGGACCTTGATTTGCTTACCACTCGGGTCGCAACTTTGGGGGACGAAGCTAAGGCAAAAATCGACCGGGTTGCTGAGGAAGCCAGGAAGCTGATGGGTCATCATGCCCGACTGGCCAAGGCCGGAGAAGAAATCGGGAGTGCTAATATTCGACTGCGGTTAATAGTTTCCGACCAGGCCAAGCAGCTCGCTGATCAGGCCATCCAGATCTCCCAGCATGAGGTCGCCTCCATGCGACTAAAGAAAACCATGGAAGAGGCTAGCAGAGCAGAGCTACAGAAAATGGAAGCTACCTGTAAGGAACGGATTGACATGGCGATTACAACGGTGGATGAGGTTCGGAAAGCGGATCTCGAGCAGATACAGGAGTTGTCCGGGAAACTTGAAGCCGCAGAACTTGCTCAAACCAGGCTAAAGGAGGAGATGGATGCGATGAGGAAAACCTTCCAGGCTGACTGCGCGTGATACCGATCGTAGAGGGATGCTGCCATTGCAAAGTTGTTGGCTTCTGAGGACCGAGTAAGGGAGTTTGAGGAGAACGAGGGGATAATGGATGAGATGCTTTAGGATATATACTTTCGCACTTGGAAACAGGGCAACTTATCTTGGATGGATGATTATCCCCGAGTCATGGCCAGGATTTATCTTCGGGCTCTGGAGGAGGCTAGGTCCGATGCAGATAAGGAGGGTGGCGTGGCCATTAGAGTGGATGTGGTTACGGCTCAATTCACCAAGGAGGAGAAGGTGGCGGTGAAAGAAGGTATGCGGCTGCTTGCTGCTGAGGAGGTTGGTGTGCAGTTGGAGGATGATGATCAAGGAGCAGATGCTGGTAAGTCTCCCCTTTTAGCTTTTCGTAACTTGGTTGCTTATTATTAATGAATTCTTTCCTTGATCGGACAGGCGGGACCTCTGGAGCACCAAATATCTCTGGTTAACATGCTGAAAGTTCCCACTCCGTGGCTAAGGAGATTTCGGAGGGCCAGCAGGACAAGGGTGAAGCTCCGATGCAGCCGACTCCTTAACTTGACCTGGATATCTTTTTGTTTACTTGACATCGCTGTCTACGTTAGTCTCAGAGCAGTAACGTAACTTTTAGGTTGTAATTATGTTACTTGTAATAAACGACTTTATTCTTGGCGTGTAATTTTTAACTTAAGCTGATTCTGTCATGTTTGAACGCTTTCGTTATTTTTGATGTGTTGCATAAGAAGTATAGCTGTGCATATGCCTGTGATTCTATCGGGTTTGATGTCAAGTTCTTGCTTAAAACGTAATTTCATATCTTGCAATGTTAATGTGACATGTGAATAAATTATAGCTACGTATTTATACACGAAGAAGGAAGTACCGCCCTTCGTGTTTTAGTTGTAGATGGCAGCACTGAATGTCTTGTGTGACCGAGTATGGAATGCAGTCGAGTGTCCAGTTGTGAGCTCCTATTCCCATTAGCGAGTGTCTCCTATTCTATGTCCTGTACTTTAGGGATCGTTATAGAGGATAGGAGGAAAGTTCTTTAAATAAAATTGACATATGAGAAACAGTAAAACTTCCAATCACAGAAGGCCTTCGATGTGCTTAAGTTCGTGGCAAACGGGTTTGGTAGTCACTTTCCCTAGCTGTGGGTCTTGGAGACATTTGTCACCCATCTTACGCCTCTGCGGGGAGTTTATCTTTTTTACCATAGCCGTACTTAAGACACTCGGAGCCGAGATCGCGCACAGTAATTACCCGGGCCATTATGGCCCGTAATCCTGGGTATTATTCGATTTACCGTGGCCGGCTAGCGTGGGTGCCGATCGTCAACCGTGAACTACCCCTGGATGGCCACACCTTATGTTGGGGCTTAAAGTAGGCTCACGGTTGCCGGCGAGCCGAACGCCGTAATGAGCTGCCTCGGCTATAGTCGGCCTTCTCGGTGGCTTATAATCGGCTCATTACAGTTGGCTTTAAGGGCCGATCGCGAGCAATGAGTTAACTCGCAGCAGAGGGATGCTGGAGCAAAAGTGTCTCATTGGCGAGGGCATAGATTCGCATAGTACCTATTAGGTCTTGTCCAGGTGAGGTTGCGCCGTGATGTGTCTTGAATGGGAATGTCATTACACAGGATTTTGTTCAACAGAAAAGGATAAAGTTAACAAGCAGCCAAGATATAAAGGAACAAGTTAAAAAGAGACAAGTTTTTTAAAGTGGTTCGGCACGAAAATGCCTACATCCACTGATTCTCTTTGTTAATTCACTTCATATGGGCAGTACAAGTTAAGAAAAGTATCGACGAAGGTGTTGGATGTTCCATGCCCTCTGGAACACGTCCCCGTCCACTGTTGACAAAATATAAGCTCCATTGTGGAGATATTTATGAATTACATATGGTCCGTCCCAGATTGGATCTAGCGCTCCGGGGTGCTGGAAGATTCGCTTGAGGACAAGATCTCCTTTTTGTAAGCTACGATGCTTGACTTTGGAGTTGTATTGCGTTGCCACTTTTCGCTTGTGAGCTGCTGCTTTGAGGGCTGCATAATTTCTTCTTTCCTCAATTAGATCCAAAGACATGTGGAGGAGCTCTTCGTTCTCTTCTGGGTTATAGTGGATCCTACGGTAGGAAGGCACTATAGTTTCAACTGGGAGCATAGCCTCCGATCCGTATGCCAAAGAGAAAGGAGTATGCCCCGTTGATGTTTTGAAAGATGTGCGATAGGCCCACAGTGCCGTAGGAAGTTCATCCACTCAAGCGCCTTTTGACTTTTCGAGTTTCTTTTTGATTAGAGTTTTGAGAATTTTGTTGACGGCTTCGACTTTCCATTTGCCTGGGGATAAGCTACGGATGAGAAGCTTTTGTGAATTCCGTGCTCTTGGCACCAGTTGGCGAACTCCTCGCTGTCAAACTGAAGTCCATTGTCCGATATGATTTTGAATGGGACTCCGTACCTACATAGAACATTTTTGATCAATAAGTTAATAACTTTTGCTGAAGATACTTTATTTAGGGGTTCCGCTTCCACCCATTTGGTGAAATAGTCGACTGCCACTATAGCATATTTGGCCCCGCCTCGGCCCATTGGCAGTTCGCCAATCAAGTCAATTCCCCATACTGCAAAGGGCCAAGGGCTGGTCATTTGAGTAATCTCAGTTGTTGGTAGCCGCGGAATCTTAGCAAACTTCTGACATCTGTCACATTTTCTGACTAAATCTTAGGCGTCCTTGCTTAAAGAAATATCCATATCGGAGTATCTTTTTTGCCAAAGTCTGCCCTCCAGTGCGATCTCCGCAGCTTCCTTGATGGATGTTGGATAAGATTTCCTTGGCTTCCCTCCCAGCGACACACCTTAAAAAGGGGTTAGAGAAGCCGCGCCGATAGAGGGTGCCCTCTTGTATTGTGTAGCAGGAAGCTTTCCTCAAGATTTTCTTGAATTCGTTACGCCCGTTGGGCAGTGTGCCACTTTGTAAGTAGTCTTGGATGGGAGTCATCCAAGTTGCTTCTTCGGTTGCAGCTATCAGATTCACTTGCTCAAAACTTGGGGTCAGTTGCTTTGAGATGGCTACTGCTCCGGAAATAGTGTCGTCTCTCATGCTAGCTTGCTTCGCCAATTCGTTGGCCTCTTGGTTCTCTTCTCAAGGCATGTGTTTGATTAAATAGTGATCCAATCGATTGAGAAGCAACTTGGTCTTCTTTAAATATGCTATGAGTCGTTCTTCTCGAGCCTGGAATTCTCCTAGTATTTGATTTACAATAAGTTGAGAATCGCTATGAAGACACAAAGAATTGGCTCCGATTTCTAAGGCAAGTTCTAATCCAGCTATCACTGCTTCATACCCTGCATCGTTGTTGGTGGCAGTGAATTCCAACCTTATAGCATAGTGTAGCTTATTTCCCCTGGGAGTGATTATTACCACACCTGCCCCCGAGCCTTGTTCGTTTGACGCACCATCCACAAAGAGATTCCACTTGATGTCTTCTGCTATTTCCGATTGCTCCTTACCTTCGTTGTTAGTGAATTCGGCAATGAAATCGGCCATGGCTTGTCCCTTGATAGCGGTGCGAGGATGGTAGGTGATATCATATTGACTTAGTTCAATGCACCATTTAAGTAGTTGCCTAGAAGTGTCGGGACGATGGAGTACCTGCCTTAGTGGTTGATCGGTCAGAACTCTGATGGAATGGGACTGGAAATAGTGACGCAGTTTCCGTGATGTGATTAGTAAACAGTACGCTAGTTTCTCAAGTTTAGGATATCTGGCTTCCACCCCGGTAAACCTCTTGCTTACAAAGTATACTGGCCGCTGCGTGCGTTTGTTTTCTCTCACCAATGCGGCGCTTAGAGCATGAGATGACATAGCAAGGTATAAGTATAGCTCTTCGCCTTTGTTCGGAGTTGAGAGTACTGGTGATCTCTGGAGGTGTTTGATTAAGTTAAGGAAAGCTGTTAAGCATTCGTCAGTCCATTCGAATTTTCCTCTCTCTTTCTTTAGAGCTTCGAAGAAGGGGATGCATTTGTCAGTCGCTTTAGAGATGAATCTGCTCAGGGCGGCCATCTTCTCATTTAGGCTTTGCATTTCCTTCCGGGTAGAAGGTATCCTGATATCTTTTAGAGCTCGGACTTGTTCAGGGTTTGCTTCAATTCCTCTGGCATGGACGATGAATCCTAGAAACTTTCCTGATGATACTCCGAAGGAGCACTTTAGAGGATTCAGCTTCATTCCATATTGGCGAAGTACTTGAAACATTTCATCCAGGTGGCTTACGTGATCGTCGGCTTCCCTTGACTTTACCAGCATGTCATCCACATAAACTTCCATAGTTTGTCCTATTAGCCCCGCAAACATCTTGTTGACGAGGCGCTGATAGGTGGCTCCTGCGTTTTTAAGTCCAAAAGGCATTACCTTGTAGCAGTACAATCCTCGGTCAATGATGAAACTAGTGTGGTCTTGATCGGGAGCATGCATAGGAATTTGGTTATATCCTGAGTATGCGTCCATAAAAGATAAGAGTTCATGCCCAGCTGTGCTGTCTACAAGCTGATCGATTCGGGGAAGTGGGAAGCAATCCTTCGGGAAGGCGTCATTTAAGTTGGAGAAGTCAATGCATGTTCGCCACTTCCCATTAGCCTTCTTTACCAGCACCGGGTTGGCGATCCACTCTGGGTAGATGGCTTCTCGTATGAAGTCATTGGCAAGTAGGTTCTTTACTTCTTCATCGAGGGCTTCTGATCGTTCTGCCCCCATACTTCTCTTTTTCTATTTTACTGGTGCCTTGGTAGGATCAATGTTTAGTACGTGGCATGCTATGTCAGGGGAGATTCCGGTCATGTCAGCATGTGACCATGCAAATACATCCAAGTTGTGGCGGAGAAAATCAATGAGTTGTTCCTTCAACTCTGCTTTTAGTTGGGACCTGACTTTCAATAGTCTACTCGAGTCATGTCTGTCTACAGATACAAATTCCATAGCCTCTGCAGGATCGGCGGTGGCCTCCTCCTCTTTGTCCTTGGGGTCTAATTCATTGAATGGGTCGCTGGTATACCGAAGAGGAGGGGCTTTCTTCAGTTGCTATGCTTCCAAACTTTTTGTGCAGAGGGCAATCTCTACACTCTTTCCTTTATCCTTCCTGTGGTTATTGCGAAGTTCAGTTACATAGCAATCTCGAGCAATGTCCTGGTCTCCCTCTACTTCCCCTACTCCATTGTCCGTTGGAAACTTCATCTTCAGGCACCATGGGCCAGGACAATTTGGAAGTCAGACAAGGTTGGCCTTCCTAAGAAGGCGTTGTAGGCCGAGTGGTTTTCTATCAGCACAAATGTCTGTTTCCGCACAACGGAGCGGGGATGACTTCCAATTTCAACAAAGAGGTCAAGTCGCCCGAGGGGCATCTTTGCATTTCCTGTGAAACCGTGTAGTGGTTTATTGCAGGGAAGAACATCCTTTAATGACAGCTTCATTTTTTCAAAGGCATGCTTGAATAGGATATTCACTGAGCTTCTAATGTCTACTAGAATTCGGAAAATCTCGGCTGGACCGAGCCGAGCAGAGATAACCATGGGATCCGTGTGAGGGTACTGCCTTCCCTCCAGGTCACGCCTACTGAATGTGATGTCTCCATTCTCTATCCGCTTCGGGTGGCGTTCTTCTATAATAGAATTGACGCATTCTTCATTGTTTCTAAGTGACTTTCCGTACCTTTCCATCTCTACCCAGCTTCCGTCGGCGATGTGTGGCCCTCCCGAGATGGTATGGACCACTATCTTCTCTTGACTGGAGCCGCTGGTGTTGCGATTTCCTCTGCCTATTTCTGGGGAGGGTAGCCTTGGGTTCTCATTGGCATGAACTGGAGTCCTGTTCTGGCCTTTTACATAGCGTTCTAGTCTTCTTCTTCTGATGTGTTCTTCAATTAAGTCCCGGAGATGATGGCATTCGTTGGTATTATGCCCATGGGATTCATGGAAGCGGCAGAATTTTCCAGACTTAATTGCGTTATCTGATTCCTTTTTGTGCGAGGGGCGTTTGTATTTAACTTCGTCTTGAGTGGCTAGGAAGATGTTTTCGATCGTTTCATTCAACGGGGTGTAAGCGTCAAATCTCGGTCCTGGCCGATATAGACGCTTTTCTCCCTTCTTGCCCCCAGCATTGTCTCTAGAATCATTTCTTCGAACGTCCTTTGCTACAGCGGGCGTGTTGCCGTGAGCTGCCTTATTTTGTTGCCCTGTCTGCCTTTCAGTGGCAGCGTCTTCAAGTCTCATATATTTCCCAGCTTCATGGAAGAAATCGGGTAAAGTAGCTGGTTTTTCTTTGGTCAATCTTCTAGCAAATTTAGTATCCGGATGCACACCACTACAGAGGGCCATTAAGATAAGCTTCTCATCGGCATCTTGGACTGCGGCTGCTGCGGCATTGAATCGGGTTAGATATTGCTGCACTTTCTCTCCAGGTTTATGTTTGATACTGGATAAGGAATAAGCGTCCTTGGTTTGCTCCACATGAATGCGGAATTGGCTGATGAATTTTTCTTTCAACATCTCCCATGAGCTGATGGATCCTTGGGGTAGATGGCAGAACCAGGAGGTAGCTAGATCTGCTAAGAATAGCGGAAAGCATTTGCACAGCACTCCTTCTGTTGCTCCCCTCATGAGCATATGCTGTGTGTATCTCTGTAAGTGTACAACGGGGTCAGAGGTTCCTTTGTAAGGTTCCATTGTTGGCATTTTCCATTCTCGGGGGGTGATGGCAATTTCGATATTGCGGGCGAAAGGGCTGGTTACCCTAGCGCCTATTCCTCGGTCTCTTTGATCCCGTTGGATGCGCTCTCTGAACAAGCGTGCCATCCTTTCATCAGAATTTGGAGCAGATAAAAATGAGTTCGGTTCTTCTCTGTGGGATTAATTCCGCCCAGATGACCTG
The DNA here is from genome assembly GCA_030737815.1 of Allium fistulosum. Lineage (NCBI taxonomy): Eukaryota > Viridiplantae > Streptophyta > Magnoliopsida > Asparagales > Amaryllidaceae > Allium > Allium fistulosum. The sequence continues at coordinate 291,045,085 of CM060905.1, forward strand.
TAGGGATGGTATCGTCTATTATTCCTAATATTTTCCAGTGGCTGTCTTTGGTCTTCTGGGAGCATGCTAGGGTCAGCTACAGTTGGCCCTTGCCTCGATCTTCCCCTACTGGGTTCTGATCTAAGCACTTCCTCGGGTCCAACTTCGTGCTGGACTCTAGCTCGGCCCTGTTCATTGGCGTTTCCGTGGTTAGGCAGCATGACAGGCTCTGCTATAGTTGACCTCTGCCTGGTACCTCCCCCGTTGGGTTCGGTTCCAAGCGTTTCCTCGGGTCGGCGTTCAGACTGAGTTCGGTCTCGGCTCCTACCACGGCCGCTTCTGTCCTTAGCTTCTTCGAAGAAGGAAGATCTTTGTTGCCTCTGAGATCCTCCAGACTGGGACTCACCCCATGATTCAGTGTTGCGGTTGGACTCTTCAGCATCCCTTAAGCGTGACATGAGTTGGTCCACCAAGGCTTCCTGTTGAGATGTGAAGCGGTTAGTCACTTCAGCCACAACCCGGTCTAGATCTGCCCTAGTAATCGCTACCGGCTGTCCCGTGGCAGGGGTTGTCGGATTTGCCTGAACTTCATTTGGTACTGCTGTTGGAATGGGATGATTTACTTGATCTGTGACCACTGGATCTGGAACACTGCTAGTTGCGATGTTCTTTCCTTTGTTAACATCTTTTTTCTGTCTGGGAGGCATGTTTTCCAAGCAATGAACGACGCTATTAGGAAGAAGGTTAAGTGGGAGAAGCTGAAGCTTCGAGCTTCCCTCTCTCAATGAAAGCACCAAAAATGTTTGCACAAAAAATGGGCAAACACCTCCAAGTCGTATGATTTAGTTGATTTTATGTTGTTTTTAGTGATCTGGGTGATTTATGCAAATATATGAAAAGCAGGGACTAAACTGTAAAAGACACACAGATTTATAGTGGTTTGGCCAGAATGTGCCTACGTCCACTTTATATGTTATTCTCCTTTTCTGTTCAGATTACAAGTACAAAGCTTTGATACAAGTATATGAAAGTTGTTTGAAAGTTCTATCCGTGCTTGAGCTCTCAAACTTCTCCACCATTGTTGTACCCCTACCCCTCTATTTATAGAGTGAGGCTGGGAGTAGGAGTCCTGGATGTATATAGCTGCTAGTGGGCCTAGGCTGATGCGATCTGGCCTGGCAACGTTGGCTCGACAACGCCTTGGTTCGGTAGTGCTTCGGTCCGGTGGTAGATGGTTGGCTTGGTCCAGTAGTTGGTCCGGTGGTAGATGGTTGGTTCGGTGGGACCTTGGTCCGGTGGGAGATGGTTGGTTCGGTGGGACCTTGGTCCGGTGGTAGATGGTTGGTTCGGTGGGACCTTGGTCCGGTGGTAGATGGGAGATGGTCCGGTTCGGCAGGTAGTGAAGCGAGTGTTGGTTCAGTGGGACCTTGGTCCGGTGGTAGATGGGAGAATGTCCGGTTCGGCAGGTAGTGAAGCGAGTGTTGGTTCGGCAATGCTCTCCTTACCCTGGTTCGGTGAAAACACGTCCAACAATCACCAGTAGGGAAGTTGAATTCCTGGGGGCTGGTATTGAAGATATCTCTAAATCTTATTCCCCAAGAACCAAAAGCCAAAAAGTTCCCAAGGTTGCCCAGGGAACCAAAGATGTTCTTAGAGGAACCTACAGGTGGAGTTGGTTTTCCGATTGGCTCAAGACTTGGACCAGGGGTAAGCTAAGATGACTTGATGACTAAGCAATTTGAATGGTTCAGTGCCATGACTTTGTGCCCTTGGGAGATGTTTCTCCATATGATTCATCCCTACCAAGGTCCTATTCCTCATCATCATCGTCCTCATCATCTCCTTTATCACCTTCTTCTCCCTTCATGTCCACCTCTTTATCTTCCTTTATCTCCCTCTTTTGTGGCATTCTGTTCTTCCCTTCTTTCTTCCTCACCTACATTTTCCTTGCCTTCTTGATCCTCATCTTCCTCTTGATCTTCGTTATTAGAATCGTGAGCCGGGATGAGGGACTAGTGTAGGCTCGAGATTTCTAAGTAGGAAGTTTATTTGGAATGATGCTCCTACCATTGTATAAAATATGATATTGGTGAAGTAGGGTATTCATCATAAAAGAAGAAGTAGTGCGGAATTTACAAGTAACTCCCTTCAAGAAATCCAAAGTCTAAACATTTCATCATTGACTTCTCATTTAGGAAGATCTACAAAGGATATAGAAAGGAAGTTAGGTACTTAGTAAATAACACTCGAGCATAGAAAGGACATTTGATGAGAAGACTCACTGCCAGTTAACCAATAGTGGTTGAAGCCTTAAGGGAAATGGACGAAAATATACTTGCTCTTGAAGTAACTGCACTTGTTGTGAATTGCCTCGTTGAACTTGCAATGGTTGAAGGCCTCAACTATTAAAAAAGAAGGGGAATTTTGTCTCTTCTTGAAAATCAAGAGGTAGGTGAGCTCTTTTAATGTTCGAGGACGATTTAATTGCATCATGAAAAGGACATATAGAGAATTCAGTAAGGCATATCCATTACAGTGCACATATGTGGGAGCTAGCCCAATTTTTTGAAGAAATATTTGATGAAGTCATAATTGGTGGCATGGCTTTAGATAGGCACTTATACTTACATGCTGTATAGCCTGAAGGCAGAAGATGAGCCAATTGGTCGAGTGTTGGAAGGAGAACCTCATCCTCATGAATCTTGTGTTTGAGATAGATTGAATGGAGTGACTCTGCTATCAAATTAGATGGTGTTTGGTCTTGAAGATCATTTAAGACCATTAGAACGGGTTGTTCATCCAGTAGAGGAACTAGACATCGAGGATATTTAGTTGGAAGGACCTGTAGTTGAAGTTATCGGGTTATATAATGCTTCCCTCTTGACGAAGTGATTGTAGAAGCTTGAGTTATAAAAGAGCCCACCTCTAGAGGGGTAGAAGGGCCAGTGTTGATCTTGAAATGGGTATATCGTCTGGTTATTTTGAATTGAAAATCTTAATAGCAAACACGGTCGAGTATGTTTTACTTTTATAAATTTAATCGAAACATGTGTAGTCGATGTATAAAATCCAACGAATGTCGAAGTGTGTTGACCAATCATATTATGCACATTGACTATGTCAGTGTGAAGCGATAGTTTATGCAATGTTTTTCTTGTGTTAAAAGCATGGTGTACGCAAACACTCTGGATTGATAGCTGGCCCTTGCTGGTATACAAGCACTGTTGCACGATGGAACTATGTGTCAGATTTTGCACATTATTGTAGAGCATATGATAATGGAACTATTATTTAAAGCGACACGGAGTCTTCTTTGTATCAATACACGATTGTGAAATTCAAGTTGAAGTGTTAGGATGTATGTTTTATTTGAATGCCAAAGTGCATTCGATGTGACCATTCCTCAGAACCATCTCACTGAAATTGAGCCACCGATCCCTATTCAACTAAATGTTGATGAGAATAGTCACACTACCATTGTTTGTGAAGGAATTTCACAAATATAAAACCAAAGCCAGCCATACAAAGAACTCGGAGCAAAGGCTTTAGAGACTTGGAGCCAATACCAAGCATGAAGAATGAATACCCAAGGTTGCTTGGTGCCAATCTCATGAAATCCAAGCTTTACCAAAAACCTTTGCCCTAACTTGGTCTTGCAATGCAAAATGCTAACTTATGGAAAACTATGGGTCAATAATAGCCATAGCATCAATCACGACATGATGGTGGTAATCACGAACTAATGATGATGAAAACAACATGGCAGCTCCAAAGCTCTAGGCCATAACCCAATCTAAGAATCGAGAGCTGGATGAAGATTGTTAGCATGAGGTGTTCGACACCGACTTGAACTCTACCGCGATGAAATTAGTTGTGGTAGTGTTATGGCTACAGCGGTGATTGAAATGATGGAAACATTGGTGGTGAAGATCAAAAAGTAGCGATGGTTGGAAAAAGGATTTTTAAAGGAAAGTGTATGCTTGAAAATGAGTTCAAAGTGGAGTAAATATTCTAAGTCCTAGAATTTATAGGCATAATCCAGAATCATGTCGGTATCGACATAATTTGATCGATACTGAAATGTTTGGTCACCATATAAAAAAAGAGAAAAAAAGGAAAAGAAAAGGGCACTTACCTGATCAAGACATGACGTGACTTCCAGAGATTTAAGAGCTCCAACTCTACAGTAGAAAAGGAATAGTGTGCCAACTATTTTAAGTGATGAACGAATGTTCTTGGAATAGATACAACACTTCAAAGATGATGATTAGTTGACTAGCGGCTCTTGTGCCGCTGAGACTATTTCGCTTATCTTGATCCAAAGCATGCTTTTTTCACAAAAGCATACTTTAGGGAAGGGGAAGTGTTATCTAGCTAGCATTTGAACCAAGCAAATTTTGAGTGAATTTGGTTTTCAAATCGGGGACGAAATGGATCAAGAACTTGGTGGATGCTTAGGATAATGGAATAAAGTGGCATGAGAAGTTTAGAATGTTTAGTAGCACATAAATTATGGTCAGTACTGACCATAATTATGGCTGGTACCAAGATGATTTCAATAGGGGGACCCACTTTGGAGCTTGGAGATTTGAGATTGTGTATAAAGTCGACTTATTCCTCCTTCCTACTTGCATGGATCCGAATTTTTACATGGTCTTCCATGATCTAACGATTACATTTGACGATTTTGACTATATATATGGGAGTTAAAGCAAAGTGAAAAGGACTTTTGACACTTTTGACCTTTTGGGCTTATGCTCATCACTCTCTTCTCTCTACTCCAAACCTTTAACACGTAGTGCTATCAAAACTGATATTACCTGGTTTTTTAGACTTGAATACTTTGTAAAGTCGTTATAATTATGGAAGATCCATAAATAATAAAGAAAGTGGGCAAAGGTAGTGATTTGAGCCCGAAACATTATAAAAATCCTTGTGCGCGCTGTTTTATTCTCATTTTTGAGTAGTTATTCTTGTTTGTGTTAGATCTACGGTGTTGTGTCACTTTTTGACGTAATAAGATGTATTTAAATGAAATGTGTTAGTGCAGAATTTCGTCTACACCAACACCTCGAGGTCCGAAGGTCTAGCTCCGGACGTTGGTTTTATTATAGGTGCCGGATATAAGAACATCGAGATGAAATGTTGTATTGCTAAAACTACTGCACATTGAACTGCTGAATTAGGACGAGGAATGGGAAGGAAGTAAAGTGCTAAAAGTAAATAACATTGAGACTTTATAATGGTTCAGGCTGAAAGTCCTTACATCCACCGTCCTTTCCTTATTTAGTCAATTAATGAGTTTTTGGTTAGAGTTGTAATATAGGAAAGTACTATCTAGTTTTTGTTTGTTATGTGCTAAAAGATTTCTTGTGCCTTGTGATTGCCACCTATTTATAGCCAGCATGTCATGATGCCATTGGTTGAGCACCTTCTTTTTGGATTGATGATATGGCTGACTATGAGCGGTCTTGATTCGAATGTGTGCCATCACCTAGTTGAGTGTGACTTGACGCAGACTATTGACGTTGTAAAGAACCGGATTTTCGACCCTCAAAAAACGACACTAACACATCTACGGTATTCACATGCCAAACAACAAGTGCCTGAAAAACGGATTGTTAGGGGTAAAGATGGAGAAAGAAGAAAACTATACAACACAGAATCTCATAATGAAATGAATAATCTATAATATACAACGAATCTTTACACAAAGAAAAACTGTAATATATATATACATCAATTAGAGCACACTAATCTATTTTAGCCTGGATAGTTATAACAACCCGTCCTTACAATTGTTGATAAATACAACCAACAGACAACACAGCGGAACAGAAAGAAATACGTAGATACGTCTTGGGTCTCCAGCTTGTCTAACGAGTATGCTCGGTTTGACCCGAGCATTGAAAAGGAAGAATGCCCAAATCAGTCTAGTAAACCAGCGTGAGAAAAACACACCCAAATGGAATTTAATGTTTATAAAAAATCTTTCATATAAAGGTATCATATAAGACCACGCCGCACATAAATACGGATGGGTTTTTACATGATGATAACCAAAACATTTTTCATAGAAAATCCATTGATATTATAATAATGTCTAGGGGTCAAAGTAATATATAAATATAGTTGAAATGCTTGCATCTCACATTTCAACATAGTAGGGCACAACTAAGTCTGTACGATGCCTATTGGAGAATGGATTCCATACAATGAATGAGCTATTGGGGTACCGCCCATCATGGTGCATATCTAGATAAAATAACACCGAAAATCTTTGTGGGATCCCATGCCAACACAGAACCGACCTACCTCTTGATAAGCAGTACCGAATATGATCACCCCTTGGTCAATGGGCCCTGAAGCATAAAATGAGAGATAATATTGACTCTAAATAGGGATGATCATACCCTGATGGGAGCGACCCTCTTAGCCCTGCTACACTCACCTATTTTAGTCATTCTCGGTCGATGAGGCTTGAGGCTGCGTTTTACCTTTTATATAGCACTTCCCACTTGGAATGCTAACACTGCCCAGGCAACAATGCAATGCTCCATCTTCTACTATATCCATTTTAGAATCACCCTCAGGATTAGTGACAAGTAGCCCTTGCACTTCAAAGAGCTCCATCTTCAATTACGTCGTCTTTAAGATGTCTTCACTTCAAATCGCTTGAGTTGGACTGAATTACTTTTCGGATAACATATCTGATCCCGGTCTCTTTGAAACAACATTCGACAGTTTCCAGTAAGCTCAACCTGGGTTCTTTAGGAAATAAACAATCAAAGATACGAGCGGAGATCACCTCCTAACCGTTAGTGGATGGATTTCCTTATCGTTTGTCCTTGGAGAATGAAATGAGATTTATACGCACTGTACAGGATCATCGGAGATGGCTGTGCCATATAACTCATGTGTTTCTCCAAGATATTTCCAAAGTTATGTTTTGGGTCCATATTTGATAGTTGATTATTTAACTATCTACAAACACACATCCAAATCATGATTTAATTCCGTAGGGAAAACCAACATTGGTTAAGCATATAAACAACCACTAACCTCTTTGATTAATCTTTTCATTAATTAAAATCACTTTGTAAATTATTTGTATAAAAATACCTTTACAAAGATATACCCACAAATCCCTATATTTTCAATAATTGGAAAAATATCTATATACTTATCTCAACAGTATAAGCATATTCACAAACTCTACACATAACTAAGAAAATGTACCCATATACTTATCTCAATGGTATAATTATATTTACAAACTGAGAAATATTTTCTTTTTATTCAATTCTAAAATCTTTTATAAACTCCTCATAAATCTCTAAAACCATTTATAAACCATTTTATAAATCTATAAAAATCATTTATAATCTCTTTTATAAATTTCAATCACTTATAAATTCTTTTTATACATTTCTAACTATCTTGTACAAACTCATTGTAAATCCATAAAACCATTTATAAAACTCCTTTTATAAATCTATAAACCCCTTTATAAAATCCCATTATAAATATCTAAGAACAATTATGAACTCTTTTATAAATCTATAAAACCCATTTATAAAACTATATTATAAATCTTTGAAACAATTTATAAAACTCTATTTATAAATCTCGAAAACATTCATTAATAAATAATAACCATTTACTTCAAAACACTACTGTATAATAATAATTATAATAATAAACATTATAAATAAATAATAATAATTAACTTTAAAACATCCTAAAAATAATAATTAATAATTTCAAACATTATTAATAAAATAATAATAAATAAATCTTCAACATTATTATAAATAATAATAATTAATTTCCAAAACATTGTTAATAAGTCATTATTGTTAATTCAGATCATATTAGTTATTTAAATAATTAGCTTTTCAAAATATTAAAATATTGATAAATAACTTTAAAACAATATTAAATATAAATAAATAATCCTTTAAACCATTTCTAAATGACTTAGAAAAGACAAATAATAAGGATGTAGTAAAATAGAAATTAAATCCTTTAAAATAAAATATTTCTGAAACCCAACTTTAGATTTAAAATAATTTCCTATCTCAAAAACCAACTCCAACTCAAATGGCAATTTATAGTACTTTTAAAATACTAATTTGAGGCTAATAGCTACCCAACGTTTAACTAACATCGATATTGATTTTCTATCACTACAGGGTTTAAGTTTTGAACATATAATAATATCACTACCAATGGAGTCAACCAATCAAGTTTGATATTCAATGATTCATATAACAGGAATATTATTGAAAATAATTCAACAATGGATTAGACATTACAATTATAAGATTCAAGAATTTAAATTATTTTAACTCACTAATTACATCATTAGTTAAACTAATTACCATCTAATCTCCTTCTTCTCCATGTTAATACTAATTACCGTCTAATCTCCTTCTTCTCCATGTTAATCCCTCCCTGTACATGAACCAGAGATACCCAAAACGTGCACACCTTCAATCGACAATTTCCCTATCAATCCTTGATGAAATCACCTCAAACCAATTCCAACGAACTCCATTTTCGACGAGCTTCATGACCATCAACTTAAACCCTCGCTCGAAGCCACATTAGTAAAACCCAACACCCCTACTCCCCTCAGTCCATATGAAAGTCGGACATCACAACAAGAGGTTGGACCTCCCCTAACTCGCTACCTAGGTGCTATTACACTTCCCGATCCCAAATCCAAACTTAAGTTTGCAAATCGATGAGTAAATTTCCAAACCCCCTAAGCCCTAGTTCCATCTCTGAGTACAGCCTCTAACTCGAGCTCCACCAATGGACGGCACAACCATGATTAATCATACCAAGGTGAAGCCATTGCCTTTATGAAGCCGACAGATTGAGTTCGTGATTTTTAAATGGAGGAATTCATTTATTTTGATTTTTGAAGTTGGAGCTTCAATTTTTGCTCATTGGGAGGAGATATAAACAGGGATAGAGGTTATGGGTAGGACACGATGGGATGTGGGCACTAGACGTGGGGTATGGTGTGAATAGTGAAGGGTACACATTATTATATTTTATTTTCAAAAATACCAAATCTTAGGCACTCAAAATTTCGAACTCCAATTGAAGTGTGCCGACTGGCGTTTTATACTAAATACCCCTATTCTGAACTAAATGGAACTCATATCGGGGCCTAATGCCATCATATGCAGAAGGTAGCTTTTAAAATCAGATTATATTAATTTAAATTCCTTTAATTAATTCCCATGCGTTTTGAGCTTGCTTAACCAAACGATACATTCGATTGCCATGAAATTCTTTAACATATAATAATTCACTATTACAAATCCAATGAAACTGGTTTCGTCCAAATCTGGGACAGTATCCCGAATGCTAATTTCACATGATAATTAAAATAAATTATTATTAAAACCAAATAAATCACTTTTAAATCTAAATTTAAAAGTTTATCATTCCATTCTTATTCAAACTAGATTTTAATAAGATTCCCAAATCATTTTTATTCATATTAAATCCAAGGTTAAATTATTGAAATATTCCAATCATTTAAATCCACTATTCAATTAAATCCCTATATTTGAAATTTAAGCTGTTTGGCTTATAAACTAACATTTCAATATTTAAAATAAAATTAAATATTAAAAAATAAGATGTCTAAAATTCTGGATCGTTACATTCTTCCCTCCTCAAAAGAATTTCGTCCCCGAATTTTCCAATGTAAGAAAAATGTCCCAAACCCATTAGCTTTTCAATACCAATTAGTTAAAACTTGTTATAAGTTTCCTAAGTCTTTAGATTTTTTGGAAAATTTCGACGAAGTCTCCTTTGCACGGCTAGATCAAAACAACTACACATCATCACTACAGACCCAATCCAAACGAAAAAAACAAAAGTCAAGTGGCTGATCATAAAATCATCAAACCAAACAACAATATAAACATGTACTTATTTGTCGGGCAACCAAATTCTACTCATGAAACCAAAGGCATCAAACTAACTTTTGCTTCTATATACCAGCATCTTATTTACAAGTAATATCTAACCATATAATTTCTAACCATATCATTTTGCATTTTCCAATGTCAAACATTTAATTATGATAAAGCCCGTAAGATGTACATATACCATCCGTACATGATATATCTTCTAATCACTCGCTCGATCACACAATTTCACTTTCGAACTAGTACCATCTCATTGACTTGTCTAGTGCGGACTCTGATCCCATTCCTTGATTAGAAGATGCCATTCTCCTTGCATAACCATATACTATGATAGAGAACTTTAGGATCAACCAAAAATCTGTATCTAGTGTTCGCCGTTAAGAATCAGGTGAAAAATCCTAACTCAGACTGGTGTTAATCGCCTCGAAATCCTGCACTTGAATCTGGATCAAACAGTCATGCGAATAAAATGATCTACGTACAACTTATGTATTTATTCCAATTGGTTTCTAACTACACCAATTTTCTTCTTATTCACCTTCAATTATTACTTAGTATATTTCCTTTTAATACTAATTTCACTTATGAATCATTTCATAAATCCTTACTTAAGTTCATCTATCTTCTATAACTACAGATTATGGTTATATAATCCCTTAGAACTTAATTTTATGTTCATTTCACGCTTTTCTACATCCTAAGAATATATATGCACTATTCAAATTTTTTCTTAACCAGAATATTTAACAATTTAAGATTTTTTTTAAGTTACTATTTTCCTCAAATTTATAAGTTGGTAAATTTTTTTTAATGTTTTCTCAAAACACTTAGCTCAATTTCTATATCTAATTTAGAAGTCCCGACTGTCCAAAATTGTCGAAAATTCCATTTCATTTGCAATAAATGAAAATTAACAAACAACATATCATATGAGATACAAAATCAATCTACTCTATTGCATAGGCTACCTGCATACATTTCATTTTCAGAATTTAAACACCTGTATTTATTTCAACTCTGCTTTGAAATAATATATAATATATATCTCCTTTTGTATCATAAATCATATTTTTGGGATGTAAGTCAAAACTTGTTTTACCAAAACAAATCCCATATGGTAGCAATTCCTCTCTTGGAAACCCAAAAATGAACTTCGATGATGCTGCAGTCATCATCGAAATTATTTTCCAGCAATCGAAGTGAGTTCAGTGCTTTTTATCTCCTTTTAACACTTATTTTCAATATTTCTATCTAAAAATATTTCAAAATAATACTAATTTTATTTTTCCCAAAACCTTTGAAACATAATTTCCAACCTTGAAGATCTATTTCCAAAAACATCAGGAACTTTAGTTCTCAGATCTTCAACTTAAATCTTTTTAATTTAGAAACCATCTTATACATTCTATTTATACAATTTCACATTTTTATATATCATTTCATAAATGTTAAGTTATAACAAACAACCATTATTAAAAATCAAATTTTAACCCAACATTATCTTCAAATGCCTTATAGTCAAATTGTGAAACTGAATTCCCAAGATGTACGTTTTTAATGTTCCCACAATCACTAATCTACCCAACCCATGTAGTAAAAAGGATAAAACTGCTCCTAACTTAGCACAATAGTCAATACCCATAAACTGGTCAGGTACGACTACCCAATCAACAAACAATAGTTAATGCTCCTAACTGGGTGAGTAGGAAAAATCAAGTCATAAATGATAATAATGGAATATTATCATTCCCTAACAACCAAGCATAACATATATAATTATAATAATTTCTGAAAATGATTCCTTTATATATAAATATAATTTTGGTAAAATTATTTCATTTACCTACTTTCAAAACAATACTGGGTTGGTTTGCCTTATTTAAATATTTAGGAATCCCTATCAATAATATTAGTTGCTCATATTGACCAGAATCCACACTCAACAGATAAATCAACACAATATAAAACATATTTATATCACTAACAAATACGCACTCATATATATACACACATACACACACTCAAACTCATTCTAGGGTGCTACTGACCCTATCTCTAATGAGTAATCCCTACCAAAACCTAGGTGTTCGCTCAACCTAAGCTCGATACCAACGGTAACAAACCGGATTTTAACCCTCGAAAATCGAACCTAATACATCCATGGTATTCACATGCCGAACAACCAAGTGCCGGAAAAATGGATTGTCATGGGTGAAGAAGAAGAAAGAAGAAAACTAAACCACACATAGAATCTCATAGCAGAACAAATAATCTATAATATACAACAAATCTTTACATAAAGAAAAACTGTAATATACATACATTAATTTGAGCACACTAATCTATGTCAGCTTGGTCAGTTATAACAACCTGTTCTTACAAGCTGATAAATACAACCAACAGACAATACAGCGGAACAACAAGAAATACGTAGATACCTCTTAGGCCTCCAGTTTATCTCCTGAGCTTAATACATCGAAAGCAGTCTATAAATATGTTCAGTCTGACCCAAGCATTGAAAGGGAAGAACGCCCAGATCAGTCTGGTAAACCAGCATGAGAAAAACACACACAAATGGAATTTAATGTTTATAAAAATCCTTTCATATAAAGGTATCTCGTAAGACCACACCGCACATAAACACGGATGTGTTTTTTTACCTTACGATAACCAAATCATTTTCTATAGAAAATCCATTAATATTATAATAATGTCTAGGGGTCAATGTAAAATAAGAATGTTAACTGGGTTTTTACCCAAGCAGGAATCTAGATGAGTTATAACATCTAAGCCAAGCCAAAACAACTCAAGACTCAACCAGAAAGTCCATAGGAATAGGACAAGAGGGACTCAAGAAGAATTACCCAAAAATCCACAAAGGGGATGGATCGCTAGCGATCCATAATGAAGCTTCATGGGTTGTCAAATTCCTCTTACACCATGATCTACTACCTCTTATAAATATACTTACCAAGTTTCATAGCATTATAAGTAGTGTAGTTTAAGAAGTAAAGACTCATCTGATTCAAGCTGTTTTGACCAAAGCAGCTAGCTTGAACTGGACCTACAGAACTCATACGGAATTGGATTGACATGTAATTTGGAGAGTACACTTTGAAGACATAAAAGAAGGCTCACGGAAAAAATGAGCATGTTTGGAGAAGGTATGATGGATCGTTGGTGATCCATCTTGATAGATGGCTAGCGACCCATGTAACTTGGTCCCCATTACTTGAAATTTATAGTGTAGGTGCCACACACTCTCTAGAGTGTATCTACAAAGTTTTGTCGGATTTTGTTAAGTTTTGAGTGAGACATGGATGATTCTTCTGGACCAGATGACCTATGAAGACGGATGAACAAACAAACTTCAAACGACTTGATATTTTGACAAGGCACTCAAATAGAAGATAAGAAGACAACCAAATGGAGATCACTCAAAAATAGCCTAAGTACATGGATCGCTGGCGGTCTATATGATTATGTCGGATTGCTATGAAATATTCGGAAAGGATAAAGCAAAAATATTCCAAGTCATTGGATCACTTGTGATCCATCACCTATGGATCGCTAGAGATCCATCAGGTTAGCTCGGGTCATCTTCAAACTCTCTGAAAATCCTTCGTGACATCATGTGTAAGCTTCTGGCAAAGCAGGACTAGCCCAATAGATCCCTAACCAATATAAATACAATCCTACTTACAACATAAAGAGGATCTTCTAGACTGGCTACTGGAACTCTGCAAAGATTATTCTTCACTCTTCTCCTCCCACACAATAGTCATTTAAGGGTTCACTGTGATTCTCCAGTGAACTCTTGTACTTGTGACTTGATCTAACTTAGAATATTCAATCATATTGTAATCCAATTAAACTTATAACAACAGTCAGTTAATAGAAAGTTATAAAGTGGAAGTAGCCTTCATTAACAGCCGAATCACTATAAAAATCTTCTTTTCTTTTTTACTATTTCTGCTCTTTTTACATTTATTCTCTATATTACTACTTTGTAAGAACAGGGCTAGTGCTTGCACACTCAACTCAGGGTGGTGATCCTTTTTTTGGGTTAACAATGAGTATAACTGAAATGCTTGCATCTCACATTTCAACATAGTAGGGCACAACTAAGTCCATACTACGCTGATTGGAGAATGGATTCCATACAATGACTGGGCTATTAGGGTACCGCCCGTCACAGTGCATCTCTAGATAAAATAACACCAAGGACCTCGCTGGGATCCCCTACCAACATAGAACCGGCCTACCACTTGAATTGTAGTACCGAATATGATCACCCCTTGGTTAATAGGCCCCGGGGCATACAAATGAGAGATAATATCGACTTTAGATAGGGTTGATCATACCCTGATGGGAGCAACCCACTTAGCCCTGCTACATCTCCCCTGTTTTAGTCATTCCCCGTTAATGAGGCTTGATGTTATGTTTTACCTTTTATATAGCCCTTCCCACTTGGAATGCTAACACTACCCTACAGGCAACAATGCAATGCCAGCATTCATCCATACAAGTAGTCCAGGAGATGGAAAAAATGAAGGCACTACTTTTACTACATCCATTTTGGAACCACCCTCAAAATTAGTAGCAAGCAACCCTTGCACTTCAAACAGCTCCATCTTCAATTCCATCATCTTTAAGATGTCTTCACTTCGAAACGCTTAAGTTGGATCGAAGTGGTTTTTGGATAACATATCCACTCCCGGTCTCTTCGAAGCAACATTCGATAGTTTTCGATAAACTTAACCCCGGTTCTTTAGGAAATAAAGAGTCAAAGATAAGAGCGGAGATCACCTCCTAACCGTTAGTGGATAGATTTCCTTATCGTTTGTCATAGGAGAACGAAACGAGATTTATACGCATAGTACAACATCATCGGAGATGACTCACGTGTTTCTTCTAGATATTTCCAAAGTTATATTTTGGGTCAATATTTGATAGTCGGTTATTTAACTATCAACACACACATCCAAATAAGGGATTTAATTCCATAGGGAAAACCAATATTGGTGAAGCATATAAGCAACCACTAACCTCTTTAATTAATCTTTTCATTAATTAAAATCACTTTGTAAATTACTTGTGTAAAAATACCTTTACAAATATATACCCACAAATCCCTATATTTCAATACTTGGAAAAATATCTATATACTTATCTCAATGGTATAAGTATATTCACAAACACCACACTTCACAATTTATAAAATGTACTCATATACTTATCTCAATGTGTATAAGTATATTTACAAACCGAGAAAGATTTTCTTTTTTTTCAATTCTAAAACCATTTATGAACTCCATATAGATATTTAAAACCATTATAAATAAATTTATAAATCTCTGAAAATCATTTAAAATCTCTTTTATAAATTTCGATCACTTATAAATTCTTTTAATACATTTCTAAAAATCCTTTATAAACTCATTATAAATCCATAGAACTATTTATAAAACTCCTTTTATAAATCTATAAACCCATTTATAAATTGCCTTTATAAATATCTAAGCACAATTATTAACTCTTTTATAAATCTATAAAAACCATTTATAAAACTATTTTATAAATCTTTAAAACCATTTATAAAAATCTATTTATAAATCTCAAAAACATTTATTAAAAAATAATAATCATTTACTTCAAAACACTACTATATAATAATAATTATTAATAATAAACATTATAAATAAATAATAATTACTAACTTTAAAACATCTTAAAAATAATAATTCGTTAAAAACATTAATGATAGAATAATAATAAATAAATCTTCAACATTATTACAAATAAGAATAACTAATTGCAGACCATATTAATTATTTAAATATTTAGCTTCTAGAAATGTTAAAATATTGATAAATAGCTTTAAAACAATATTAAATATAAATAAACAATCCTTTAAACCATTTCTAAATGACTTAGAAAAGACAGATAATATGGTTAGAGTAAAATAGAAATTAAATCCTTTAAAACAAAATTGAAACCCAATTTCATATTTAAAATCATTTCCTGTCTCAAAAACTAACTCTAACTCAAATGGCAACTAATTTGAGGCCAATAGCTACCCAAAGTTTAACCAATATCGAAATTGAATTTCTATCACTACAAGGTTTAATTTTTGAACATATAACAATGTCATTACCAATAGTGTCAAGCGTTTGATATTCAATGATTCGTATAAAAGGAATATTATTGAAAACAATTTAACAATAGTGAGGAATCCCGTTGGATCCCTCCAACCTATCCCCCTGCATCACAACTCATATATCTGTGTGTGTGTGTGTATCAACACATATATATAAATAAATTTCAATATTGGTGAGGAATCCTGTTGGATCCCTCCAAATTCTCCCCTTGCAATTGATTTCATATATTGACAGCTTTCAAAAGCGACAATACATCAAAACCAAATAATCAACATATAAAAATCCAACATCCAATCAAAATTTTTTATTAACATTTATAACATTGCTAGTTTACCAAAAGGGTGAGTTTAACTCACCGAAATTTCCAGTTATCGCCGAGGAGTTCTGGTTTTCGTCTAAACCGAACAGCGTCCGATTTAGAGTGAAATTAAACTAGCTCCAATTGTCTCCAAACCAATTCCATATCGTAGTATTCATCGATACGAACCTAACGCGACAGACCACGTTCGATTTGGACCTCATATGGATTAAATATTCCAATTATAATTTTCAAGAATTTAAAAATATTTTAACTTACTATTACATCATTAATTAAACTAATTACCATCTTAATCTCCTTCTTCTCCACGTTAATCCCTCCCTGTACATGAACCAGAGATACCCAAAATATGCACACCTTCAATCATCAATTTCCCCATCAATCCTCGATGTAATCAACTCAAACCAATTTCGACGAGCTTCGCGACCATCACCTTAAACCCCCACTTGAAGCCCCATAGTTAAACCCAACACCCCTACTCCCCTCAGTCCATGCGTAAGTCAGACAGCGCAATAAGAGGCACCTCCCCTAACTCGCCACCTAGGTACTATTACACTTCCCGAACCCAAATCCAAACTTAAATTTGCAAATCAATGAGTAAATTTCCAAACCCCCTAAGCCCTAGCTCCATCTCAAAGCCTAGCCTCTAATTCGAGCTCCACCAATGGATGACTTACTAATGATTAATTATACCAAGGTGAAGCTCTTGCCTTTATGAAGCCAACAGATCGAGTTTCAAGATTTTTAAATCGAGGAATTCATTTATTTTAAGTTTTGAAGTTGGAGCTTTAGTTTTGTTCACTGGGAGGAGATATAAATGAGGATGGAGTGTATGGATAGGACACGATGGGGTATAGGCAGTAGATGTGGCGTATGGTGTGAATAATGAAGGGTACAGATTATTACATTTTATTTTCAAAAATACCAAATCTTAGGCACTCAAAATTTCAAACTCCAGTCAAAGTGTGCCGATTGGCATTCTATACTAAGTACCCTTATTCTGAACTAAATGGAACTGGTATCGGGGCCTAATTCCATCATATGCAGAAGTTAGCTTTTAAAATCGAATTATATTAATTTAAATTCATTTAATTAATTCTCACGCATTTCGAGCTCGCATGACCAAAGGATACACTAGATCGCCACGAAATTTGTTAACATGTAATAATTTACTATTACTGATCCAATGAAACTGGTATCGTCCAAATCCGAGACAATGTCCCGAAATGCTAATTTCACACGTTAATTAAACAAATTATTATTAGAACCAAATAAATCACTTTTAAATCTAAATTTAAAAGTTTATTACCATTCTTATTCAAACTGGATTTAAATAAAATTCCCAAATCATTTTTATTCATATTAAATCCAAGGTTAAATTATTTAAATATTCCAATCATTTAAATCCACTATTCAACTAAATCCTATATTTGAAATTTAAGTTGTTTGGCTTATAAACTAAAATCCCGATATTTAAAATAAATTAAATATTCTAAAATCAGATGTCTAATATTCTGGGTCGTTACAGACGTGATGCTTTATATATAGCTTTTGGATATCTTTCAGTCATTTTGACCGTTGGTCTCGGGTTGGGCTATCTAAGTCGTTAATTATTGTTGTTTGTTGAGTTATTTTAGGCATCAACAAATGATGTTCTCGGTCAGGTTTCTTGCCTCGGCTGAATTATGATCTTGGCCTTAGTTGACACATTGGTTCATGCTCTCAGATGGCACTTTTTCGTTAGAAATCGAAAGATATGGCTTGGAATTACAAGCCAAAGTGCTTTCCTTTCGAATATTAGTAATTTGTACTTCGTAGAAATTATAGTGTAACACAAGCCTCCAAAGTTCACCTCATATGATCAATATGGGGTGCACTTTGGAAAGAGTAGTGTCGTTTTAAGTTTAATCCTTGGCATGTTTATTCTGTTCCATTACGAAGTTAATTTTGAGCTTTCGGGAACATTGCTCCATTTATGCAACTCATAAAGATCTAATCATATTGACAGGGTTTTGAAAACAATTTAAAATCAATGCCAGAGGCGATGTCTTGGCTGGTTAGCAGTTTTGAAAACTGAAGGGGTGAAATTTTAACTTGGACCATGAGGTAAAAAACTTTTGAAATCATATTTTCCACTTGAAGCTATCCAGACTAGATGATAAGTGAAATTTCTTGGATGATGAAAGGTGAAATCTAAATCGGGACCATAAGGTCAAAACTTTTGAAAATCCACGCTTTCCATTTGAAGTTTCTTAGACTAAATAGTAGGAGAAACCGTATTAGTATCGAAAGGTAAATGTAATTTGGGGCCATGAGGCCAAAATGCTTGAAAGTGTGCTTATATTTGATCCTGTTTTGGCTAAGTGGTAAACTAAACTATTTTGGTTTCATACCAAAAGGTAAAATCTAACTTAAGACTGAGGGGTTGAAATTTCTGAAAACATTGTTGGTCACTATGTACACTAAGTGACAAGTGAAACTTTTTCGATACCGAAAGGAAATATAACTTGAGACTGTAGGGTCGGATTTTTGAAAGAGGTTGCTTGTCACTTGAAGCCATCTAGGGTAAGTGGTAAGTGAAACTGTTATGGTGCCGAAAGGAAAAATCTAATTCGGAACCGTGAGGTCAAAACTTTTGAAAATGATGCTTGTCACTTGAAGCCATCTAGGCTAAGTGGTAAGTGAAACTATTACAGTGCCAAAAGGGAAAATCTAACTTTAGACTATAAGGTCAAAACTTTGAAAATGATGCCTGTCACTTGAAGCCATCTAGGCTAAGTGGTAAGCGAAACCATTATGGTGTCGAAAGGCAAAATCTAATTTGGGATCGTGAGGTCAAAACTTTTGAAATCAATGCCTGTCACTTCAAGCCATCTAGGCTAAGTGGTAAGAGAAACTATTACGGTGCCGAAAGGAAAAATCTAATTTGGGACCGTGAGGTCAAAACTTTTGAAAACGATGCTTGTCACTTGAATCCATTTAGGTTAAATGTAAGCGAAACTGTTACGGTGCCAAAAGAAAAAAATCTAACATGGGATCGTGTGGTCGGAACTTTGAAAACGATGTTTGTCACTTGAAGCCATCTAGGCTAAGTGGCAAGCGATTTATGGTGCTGAAAGGCAAAATTTAACTTGTTACCCCGAGGCAGGCTTTTAAATCTCCCCGAGATGGCCGAGATGAAAAATCCGAGATATCAGCCAAAATCCGAGATTTGGCAGCCTATTTAGTTATAAGTGTTTTAAATATCGCCCGAGATAGCCGAGATATTTTCTCGAGATATTGGCCAAAATCCGAGATTTAAAACACTGCCCCGAGGTCAAAATTTGAAAATGATGCTTGCCACTTGAAGCCATCTGGGCTAAGTGGTAAGCAAAACTGTTACGTTGCTGAAAGGTAAAATCTAATTTGGGGCCGTGAGGTAAAAACTTTTGAAATGATGTATATTACTTGAAGCTATCTAGGATAAGTGGTAAGTGAAATTGTTATGGTGCTAAACGGTAAAATATAATTTAGGACCGTGAGGTTAAAACTTTGAAAATGGTGCTTGTTTCTTGAAGCTATTTAGGCTAAGTGGTAAGCGAAACTGTTACGATGTCGAAAGACAAAATCTAACTTTAGACTGTGGGGTCACAACTTTGAAAATGATGCTTGTCACTTGAAGCCATCTAGGCTAAGTGGTACGAGAAATTGTTATGGTGCTGAAAGGAAAAATCTAATTTGGGACCATGAGGTCAAAACTTTTGAAAACAATACTTGTCACTTGAACCCATCTAGGCTAAGTGGTAAGCGAAACTGTTACGGTTCCAAAAGGCAAAATCTAATTTGGGACCGTGAGGTCAAAACTATGAAAATGATGCTTGCCACTTAAACTCGTCTAGGCTAAGTGGTAAGTGAAACTGTTATGGTGCCAAAAGGAAAAATTTATTTTGGGATCATGAGGTCAAAACTTATAAAATGCTTCTCAGTTGAAGCCATCTAAGCTAAGTGGTAAGTGAAACTGTTATGGTGCCGAAAGGCAAAATCTAATTTTGGACCGTGAGGTCAAAACTTTGTTTATAGTACGAATTCATAAGTGATATTCGGGACTATACCTTTGAAAGGATGGGTTCTGCTTTTTCATTTGATGTTGGTACAGATGTTGGCAGATTATTGGTCTTCTTCAAAAAGAGTTTCTCTTTTCTTGTGCAATGATGACTTGGCGTTTGATGGGGCGGCCTTTTGATATTTTTTGTCAAACTAAATCTATGGTGGAAAAATTCTCTTTCTTTAAATATGTCGTTCCTTTTAATATAAACACCCCTCCTCCTTTTCTTTTCTCATTTTACTTGTTCTAATTGCAAAACTGCCACTAACTTTCTCAAGCTTTCTTTGATTCTTCTTTCGATACCTGTTCACAAGCAAGGAAGTCCTTTTCAACTTTTTTTTTCTTACTGTGATTACTGATATAGCCGTTGATATTTTTCCTTTTATTGCTTATCGAAGAACAACAATCGACTTCAATTTGCTTAATCTTTATCCTGGAAATAATATCGATTTTTCTTTTTGCAAGTAAACATTTTTCTTCCTTTTTCTTAAGTTGGAAATGGACACTTCTGTTGCAGACCAACAAGTTCTTAATGAAATTTTTTCCCCCTACATAATTATTGGAATCGAGATGCTTGCTCCCTGGGCCGGGTTGCATTTCAGAGATCCTCCCAAAAGGTATTTTGTATGGTCTATAGAGCATTTGGAACACGGGATCTTCTTGCCCCTTACTCCTTTATTTATTGATGTCTTAGAGTTTTATAATCTCAACCCTTTTCAAATTCTAGCAACCTCTTACTCAACTCTATCCGCTATGGCGATCATATATTCTAAAAAGGGTTACCGAAACATAACTACCGTCGAGATCAATTATATGTTCAATCTCTGGAGTCTAAGACTTTCGGGGAATTTCCTACATGTTTCCTCAAGTTCTTAAGGAAGTCCCCTTTAGAGGATCCCTTAACAAAATAACAACACGCTAGTGGTTTATAGTAAAAGCTTCCTCTACCAAATCAACGCTTCTTTTAATAATGCCGGTACATCATTGTATACTCCTCTCTTTTCTCAGCCTTGTCTATATTCTGAACCGTGTCCTTTTATTTTATTGGAACTTAATTAGCGTGACCCGAAAAGATTAGTGCTTCGGCACTTGTTAACCAGTTTAAAATTAAGTATAAAGAAGTTATGAAGATTCCATTCCTTTGGTGATACCGGCACTTATTTTTGACCAAGGACAAGCTAAACGCCATGGGTCCATTACCCCTTTCTGCTAATTTTGTTGGATTCAAACCTTCTAGGAAGTACGCTGAAGCTTCTACTTTAATCGTTGGTAGTGTAGATGAAGCCGGAACTGATCATGGGGAAGGTGAGGCTGAGGGTTTCTCTATTTAATCATTAGATTGCTTGCTTAATATTCTTAATGATAATGTTTAGTCTCAATCTTGATTTAAACCTTATCTTCATTATAGGGCTTTCTAAGAAAATGGCTCCCAAGATAAGGGAAAAGCGATCAAGAAAAGGGCCAGGTTGCTATCTTCCAACAAAGAGGCTCTTGACTTGAAGAAACAAAAAGTCTCTAAACCTTCCTAGGTCGAAGTCTCTAAAAAAGTTCTGGATCTGCTTTCTGAGAAGAACAAGCAAGCCATAGAGATTACCAGGGCTTCTTTTGAAGATGGTCTTTCTTCTGCCATCATTGAAGCATATGCTAGGCTTCCCACCTCTGTTCGTGGGGTCCGAAAGACAATCGAATATGGTCTCCAAGAGCGTATCAAGGTAAAATGGGAGTTCTTTTAAAGGTTCATAATTTTAATATTTGTCCTTGCTTTATTTATCTCTTTCTAAACAGAGCCAGAATTCTCTGTCCTTTAACATAGGTGGTTGAAGATTGAGAAAACAGTAGCTGCTGCCAAAGCAACAAAAAAGGAGTTTGCGGAGTTTAGGGCTAAGTTTTAAGAGGCGACTACTCAAGTTGAGGAATCGGGTAGGACTGTGGAAGAGAAGGATCGTAGGATCGAGACCTGTGAGAAAGCCCTGAAGGAAAATGACAAGATGCTGAAGAAAGCCAAGGCCAAGGTGATTGACAAAGAACGTTACATCGCTGGAGAAGGGCATAAGAGGGAAGCTACTAAATGAGCCTTTCAAGTTTTATTTGATGCCTACGCTCACTATGGAGATCAGAACATGTCTTTCTCTCTCTTATCTCGAAAACAATGCCACCATAGTTGAGGCTAATTTTGCTAAGAAATATGAGGAACGCTAGGGAGAGAAGGATACAAAGCCCTTTGAAGCCGAGATCCTGATAGGGGAGGAGGATGTCGAAAGCTCAATAAGGGAGGAAGAAGAAACTGCTGCTGACGAGGAGGTACAAGAAGATGCCCCTGATAACACTTTTAATGGAGGAGACATGTTGTAACTTGTCTTTGTAATAACCTTTGTAACTCTCATCTTTTATAATTTCTCTTCTCTTTTTTTTAACGAAACCCTTCTGATGACTTGAGTATATTTGAATTCTCAATCAATCTTGATGTGATTATTATATGTTATCTCAAATTTAGGTAACATGATATGGAATTCTTCCTTACTTTCCATCTTTTATCTATGCTAATCTTAAGCTGACATTTCTTAGGAAGTATCCTGCCTAAATTTTTCAAGTATCCAGTGAGATTATGCTTCTCTTTACCAATCTTATAAGGACAAGGTAGTCGAGTTTCAAAAGTTGAAAGTAATCCTTATAGTTTTTGAGGTTAAGAATAGTTTTCTTGAATCGAAACTAGGTCTAAAAGCTAAGACCTAGATTATCTGAGAGAAGAGTAAGCCTCAAACCAATATCAGGTTTCGGGAGATGATGTGGAAATTCCTTTTAAACGAAGAGAGGAAAGGAGGTTGATGATGATAGTGCTAATTGGTTCCTTTGATACCATGGATATCCAGATTGTTTTAAGGGGTCCTGATTTATCATCTCGGATTGCCTAGTTTGGGGAGGATCTCTCTTTTTTCCTTTATGCCTTACTTATTGATGTTTTTGATTTTATAATACAATCTTTGTACTATTTCTTTAGGTTTTTTTGACCCATCCTTGTAACATTTTCTTGAATAAACTATGCGTATATAATCTCTATCCCCTTCAACTTTATTTCTTAAGCTGTCGCTTTGCTTGAGTGAGCTTCCTCTTCTTCTTTTTTACTTTCCTTCTGTAGGGTACCTTTTTCCCCAGGCATGTTTCCACTAAGATAAGGTTTTAGATCCAACCATCTTTTATGGTTGGGTTCTTGTCCTGAGCCAACCTAATAATACAATCAAGAGTTTCATCTTATTCTAGTTCTATGTTCACCCTTCTTTTCAGTTTACCAAGAATCTACCTAATGTCTTAACTTAGGAACTTCTCTCAACATTCTATCCATATCAGAAATTTACTCATCCTTTCAACCTAATCGAGAATTTACCCAACATTCTAATCAAATTGGGAATCTACCCAATTCTAATCTATATGGGAATATAGCCGTTTCTAATCTATATGGGAGTCTACCCATTTCTAATCTATATGGAAATATACCAGTTTCTAATCTATATGGGAATTTACCTATTTCTAATTTATACGAGAGTCTACCCATTTCTAATCTATACGAGAATCTACCTGTTTTCTATTCTAGTTGGGAATCTACCCAATTCTAATTTATATGGGAATCTACGCATTTCTCTATTCTAATTGGGAATCTACCCAACTCTAAATTGGGAATCTATCCAATGCATGGTTACACTGACCATGCCTCACTATTAGCATGTGTTCTACTTTTCGATGCCATTTTAAACCTAGGTGATATGGCTTCACTCTTTATGGTGCATCACTATAGGGGTGCTCTTATGGCGTGGTCTACCAACTTCTAGTTAGGTATAAAATCTTTAGTCACTTTTGGCTAGCATCGGCCATCTACAACCACTTTTCGACTGGCATCTACCATCCACAATCACTTTTGGCTGGTATCGACCATTTAAAATATGTTTTTAAGTTGATGGTGATGTTGATTATTACTTAGTAAAGAGAAACATATTTTTAAAAAGGAGTAGTTTTGGAATATTTTTTTAGGAAGGTCCCTGAAATCACATAATTTATAAATTACCTTATTTGCCAAAGTGTTTGAAGGAAAAAATTAAACTCGATGAATATATATATATATATATATTAAAAGTGGTAGTTTAAAAAACGTTTTGTAAAAATCTTTTTGAATTCACATTATTACCTAGTTTGGTAGAAAGTTTTTAATTTAAGATTGAGAAAAGTGACTGGATTTAGTAAAGTGAAAACCTTCCATTAATCTTGTCAGATTAGCAGGAGGGCTTAACTAAAACCGGGTAAAGCTAAACCCTACATTGACCTCATCTCTCAATGATAGAGTTTTAATTTCTAAATTCTAGGCATAAATATAATACGTAAAACTTCTTAAGAAGAGAGAACATACCGAAAGAGATACCATGAATGTTGAGATATGGTGCACTTCTTATAGAAAGACTTTGTGAATTAGATTGTACTAAAGAATAGTTTGATCGGAAACGGATGGCCAACACTTGTCGTTAAATTTTCAATACTTTTGAGACCATAATGTGCTCCTTAGAGTTCAAACATTTTGTAGGAGAGGATATAACTAAAGGATCAGGGTAGTTGGACTGGTATCTTTCACTTGATCGTGGAATTTTTTAAAGGGATTCTTCATGCGTTTCCATCTTTTGAAGAAAAGTTCCATATGCATTCATTTGAAAGAGTCACACAAACTTTTCCTGGAGTCATGGAAACATAACAAGGTAAAATAAAGTTCCAAAATTAGATATTTAGCCTAATATTTAATAAACTCGGTCAACTTCCCTTTCTTTATAAATTCCTCGACTACGAAAGAGAGCTTTCGACACTTATCTTTTTTGTGTCCATTTACTCGATGATAGATACAGTAGTTCTTTCCTTTTGGATCTTCTATGGAGGAAGGGGGATAGTTAGGATAACGGATCTCTCCATAGGGCCTCAGAAAGATTCAAGTGAGGAGGGTAAGGACTTGATTGAATTTTAATTTCTTTCGAGTCTCACCACCTTGAGTGTCCAAGGTCCTCTTATTAGAGGGGTCCAAACTTTCATATTTTAGCAAATCAGTGGAAAGATCTTTAACTTCATCATGCAAGGCTTTAATGATTTTCCAAAGTTGGGCAGATTCACGGAGGGAGTCCTGAAGATGTCCCAAAGCTGCCTGATATGAGAAGTTTGGAGTTCATATATAGGATCATATTCTTGACCATTTTCCTTCTTCGAAATGAGGGCGACCAACCTTTCATTGTTGTCTTCGTCGATGAGCTGAATGTGAAGGTTGAGGGGTAGTTCTGAAATGACTCTTTTGTTTTTGGGACTAGACATAACAGGTTGGAAGTATCTGTTGGATCTCTAAAAGAAAAAGAAATGTGGAGGTTTAGGCCCTCCTTCTAGCGCCAAAAATGTTACTGCAGAATTTTTTCTACACTAACACCCTGAGGTCCGAAGGTCTAGCTTCGGACGTTGGTTTGATTATAGGTCCCATATAGAAGAACACCGAGACAAGATGTTGTATTGCTGGAACTACTATACATTGAACTACTGAATTAGGACAAGGAATGGGAAGGAAGTAAAGTGCTAAAACTAAACACCGAGACTTTTATAGTGGTTTGGGCCGAAAGTCCCTACATCCACTGTCTTTTCCTTATTTATTCACTCTTTATATAACCGAGAGGTTTATTACATTGAATCTAAGCGTTTCCGCCATTAATGAGTTTTTTATTAGAGCTCTAATATAGGAAAGTGCTATCTAGTTTTAGTTTATTATATGCCAGAAAATCTCTTTAGATTGATGATCTGGCTGACCATAAGCAGTCTTGATTCGAATGCGTGTCATCATCTGGTTGAGTGTGACTTGATGCAAACTATTGACATAATGCTTTTATATATAGCTTTTGAATAACTTTCATTCATATTGACCGTTGGTCTCATCTTGGGTTATCTATGTCGTAGATTGTTGTTGTTTGTTAAGTAGTTTTAGGCATTAACAACCGATGCTCTCGGGCAGGTTTCTTACCTCAGCTAAATAATGATCTTGGCCTTAGTTGACACATTGGTTCATGCTCTCGGATTGCATATTTTCATTAAAAATCGTAAGATAGGTATCGTAATTACAAGCTAAGGAGCTTTCCTTTTAAATTATAGTAATTTGTACTTTTTAGAAATTATAGTGTACCAAAATGAAAACTGTTATCCCGTTTTATGACCAAGCCATATTCTGACGAATTAGATTAGTTAAACTGAAAACTATCCAGCAAAACATCCAAAGCGACAATAGCCAAGCTCAAGCGTCGGTGGTGACCAAGAAGAGAAGTTACAAACTTGCTTTGAACCTTCAAGGATAGCTTACATAATTTCTTAATTTAAATGCAAGATCAAAAACCTCAAGGGGTAAGAGAAGTTATGGATCGGTATCGATTCGTACCTAAATCTTACCCAAATCCTCCACCTGCCTCATGACATGTCAAGTTGAAGCAATTATGAGTTAGTCAATGCTATGTGGGACAGATTGCAAGCCCGTCACGATTCAAACGAATGATAGATAAATCAAGTGCTTCTGCCCAACTTCCGAATCAGGAAATTCACTGAAGTTCAAGTCCATATCAATGCAATTAAAACATCAAAGACAAAGATACAAGCCAACCAAGCTTCTACAAGAAGAAATCAAGACCCAAAGAGAAAAATCATGGATCGGTGCCGATCTCTTTTCGTGGTTCGTTGTCGATCCTTGAGTATTGCTGAATTGGCCATAATCTCTTTGGTTCAACTCCTCTAGAACGTGAACATGGGCAAGAACGTAGATGAGTGAATTCCGATGACCTACAGCTGTAAATAGAGGATGAGGTATATTGTTTGAGGGATATTTTTAGCTTGTTAACAATTTTCTACCTTTTCCTTGTAATTCCAAGGATCATCACCAATCCATAAGAACATCTTTGTAAAAAGCAATCAAAAAACTCAACAAAGTTAAAGTGGACGTAGGCCTTTGATTAGCCGAACCATTATAATTGTCATATGTTCTTATTTTTCAATTTATTTTGTTTATTTTATTCGCTACTTTTAATCTCTGGGTGTTTTTGCATATTTTTGGCATAAACATTTTGGTACTTTCACTGAGAATGTATGTTCTTACGATATTTGGATCTATTTTCAATTGTTGGATTGCTCTAATCCACGAGGTGGATCCGTTAATTTTGTTGCTGTAATACGTGATTACTCAGATTTCCATAGAATCTGTCATAGGATACATTGAAGTTATGACCCCACAAAGAGAGAAATTGACCTCCTCCAGGCCTGCCAATGATGTTGAGAACGCGAACTCTCAACGTACTGAAGATGTCTCTCAACTTAATACCGTTGAAGTTCAGAATCCCTCAGGCATGATAATGAGGATTGAGATGGACCGGACGATGAAGGAGATGAACGATAAGGTGCATGAGAGTCAAGATGAGTTGAGGATGCAAATGAAGGAAAGTCTTGACTTATTGAATTACTTAACCCATAGACGCAGAAGAAGTAGGAAGGAATTATCGCCTTCTGATTCGAAAAAGGATAGTTCATCATCATTCGATGGAAAGCATAGGGAAGGAAAGCAAAAAATGTAATGAAAGGAAACCAATACATCAAGAGATAGGTCAAAGAGTGATCAAAATGATGGTATATGGGTCGATGCCGATTCACAATCAAGGAGCGGCACCAAATCCCGCACTCTCAACTTAGGCGATGAAGGAGCTATTGATTTGGATGGTGATGTTAGCGTGATGTTGGTCATGTATCTGATAGCCAGATGTTGAAGTCTAGACCGCTGCTGTTGGTCCACCATGTGGAAACCATAATAACAGTACAACTGAACAAATGGTTCTGTTGGAGTCTGGAGAACCCAGGTATCATGAAACTAACTGAGACTGTTTGCAGAACCAAACACTCAGGGAAGGTCATGGTTATTGTCGGCCAATGGATCAAATAGAACCAGAATACTTAGAGAAGATGGTAAAGAAGTTATTGAATGAAATGTAGCATAGAGCAATAATGAATGGGGCTCTTCTCCCAGTAGGAACCCATTCACCAAAGAGATATTGCACGAAGAGTGCCCCGTAGAGGTTCACAATGCCGATAATGTCATTCTATAGTGGAATGACGGATCTAAGGCAACACTATTGAAGTACGAATTCCACATGGACATGGCTAGGGCAAAGGATGCTATCAGTTGTCGTTGTTTTCTAATTTACCTTAAAGGTGTGGTAATAATGTGGTTCACTCGGCTTTCATCAAGATTGATATCGTCTTTCGATCAATTGGCCAAAAAGTTTGTTGAGCAGTTCCATCACTACCCATCCGAAAGACATGATGTCATTGTCAAACCTCATTCAAGGAGTGGGAGAGTCCCTGATGTATTTTTGGAGCAGGTTCAATATGACGGTGATGAAAGTGAGCAATGAAAAGGAAGATATTATGCCAATGGCACTCATCAAAGGAGTGCATCCAGACACGGATTTTGAAAGATGGTTGAAGGTGAAACCCCTACCAAGTATGGATGAGTTTTATAGGAAGGCGATGTAGTTCTTGCATTTGGAAGAGACAAATGCATCGGTTGGAAGAGATGGTAGATGGCAGTCGAGTGAAGTTATTCAAAGTAATGTTGCGGTAAAACTAGAGGAAGTTCCTGCAATGTAGATGTAAATGTTGAGAACAAAGCAAGTGCACAGAAAAAGGATAACCAAGGGAGTGAAGATAGGAAATTAAACCCTAAGAAGCATTCCAAGTTTCTGAATATGAGAACTATACACCACTTAATAACACGGTTGAAAATATATACCCTGCAACACTAGGTACAGAACAATACAAGAAGCTACCTCTGAATTAATTGATGGAGAAAGAGAAGAGGTTTGGTAGTACTATCATTTTTATGAGACCTACGCTCATAACAAAAATAAGTGCAGGCATTTGAGTGATGTGATAGTGGATTTAATTAGAAAGAAGAACCTGCAAAAGTATGTCAAAGCCCCATAGGATTCTGAGCAACGAAGTGCTCCTCCCCAAGGAAAATAATTCCAATGGGGCCAAGCTGGGCCTAGTGATGACGAGCCTAGGTAGCTTGGAAAAAGATTGGTTATTAACACAATTTCTGGTTGACGTCATCCGACTACGAAGAGCTGGAATGAGATAGGGAAGGATTCAAGTTCTTTGTTAAAGCATGTCGTCGGTGAGGGTTGTTTTGCTGTTAAAGAAAGAGCTCTGGTAATGCAACTCAAAACCATGACTGACGATATTGTGTTTAGAAGCAGGGATGCCGATGGGATCGAAGGACCTACGCTGGATCACTTGTCGATATTAATCATGATTGGGACGACAACTGTGAGGAAGCTATTGGTTGATCGTGGTAGTTCGGTAAACATTTTGTTTAAAAAAGCTTACGATCAAATGCTTATAGATGGCTAAGATCTAAAGCCATGTAAATCCTAGATTCAGGGATTTAATGGAGAGGCAATAGAGCCTATAGGTTGTGTGGATTTACAAGTGGTTCTAGGTGAAGATGATCACAAGAGAGTGCGGGTTGTGACCATCATGGTGATGGACATTTTTCTGCCTATAACACTTTCTTGAGTCGACAGACCATAGCTAGCTTTTGGGTGGCCCTTTCCCTAAGGTGTTTAACGATGAAATTTCCTATATAGAATGGGGTAGGATTCATTTAAGGAGACTAAGTATCAGATGTGGGTGCTACATTATGGAACTAAAGGAAGCAAAGCGGTGTGATAGGGGAAAGGATGTAGAAAGGACTCTCTACATCAAATCATTGGACGCATAGCAACCACCGCCTAAGCCTTGGCTTGGTCGGCATAACCGATTTCACAAAGCTATGGATCCGATAAAAGAGCCATAGGATGCAAGAGTGGATCCCGTCGAGTTGACGATCAACATCTCAGTCAGTTAGGATGATCCTATTCGGGTCCTAAAGATCGGATCTCAACTCAGCATGAGAATGATGAAAGAATTGATAGGTTTTACCCAGGCAAACCTAGATGTGTTTACCTCGATGCATTTTGACATGTGTGGAATATCACTGCAGATAGTGTGCCATGCATTAAATGTGAACTCCAAATGTGTTCCTATGATGCAGCCTGGTTCTGGAGCGATCCACTGTGAAAAAAGAGGAAGTTGACAAGCTAAAAGACAATGACTTCATCCGCGATGCCCAATAACCTTTACCCAGAATGGGTATAAAATCTAGTCCTGGTCAAAAAGTGCAATGGGAAACAGAGGACGTGCATCGACTATTAAGATCTAAATAAGGCATGTCTGAAGGACAGTTTCCCACTGCCAAAGATTGATCAATTGGTAGATTCAACCGCCATACACGAGTTGCCATCGTTTATGGATGCCTACTCAGGTTGCAACTAGATCCCAATGCATATCCCGGATTAGGAACATACCAGCTTCATAAACGATCTAGAATTATATCGTTACCTTGTCAGGCCATTCAGTTTGAAAAAATGCAGGGGAAACTTACCGAAGGCTGGTAAATTCAATGGTCAAAAGGAAAATATGGCATCCAATGAAGGTTTGCATGGACAATATGCTTATGAAGTCATGGCGATCGATAAACCATGTAGAAGAACTGGTAGAGATGTCTGGTGTGCTTTGAAAGTATGGGATGAAGTTCAACCCATTGAAGCGCTCGTTAGCAGTCGGGTTTGGAAAATTATTAGGATTCATAATAAATTTGAGAGGAAAAGAAGGCAATCTACAAAAAATCAAAGCTTTTAGGAACATTTAGGCACCAAAGTCTATGAGAGAGGTTCAGAGTTTGAACTGAAAAGTGGCTGCCTTGAGTTGATTTATCTCAAGGGCTACGGAAAAATGTATACCTTTCTTCGATGTTCTTAAAAACTTCGCCTGAACATAGGAGTGCAAGGATGCTTTTCAAGCCTTGGTGGATCACTTGGACAGGCCTCCCATCTTGTCAAAACCTCTGGAAGAAGAGGATTGGTTTATTTATCTAGTAGTATCGGTGCATGCTTTAAGTGCTGCACTCATATGTGAAGAGTCCAGGATCTAGAGGCTATGTATTACATCGGCAAATGGTTAACAGGGGCATAGTGGAACTATCCGAAGATGGAGGAGTTAGCTTATTGCCTGTCGATTGCTTCAAGGAAGATTTTTCCGTATTTCTAGGCTCATCCAATAAAAGTGCTGACCGATCAAACTCTAGGATAGGTTTTGCATTGACCTGAGACTTCTGGAATGCTATTAAAATGGAACATCGATCTGAATCAAAACAACCTAACATATCATCCCCAAAGAGCGATTCAAGGACAGGCTTTGGCAGACTTCAATGTCGAATACACTACTCGTGATGATATTGTAGAGAACAATGAGGAACGGTTGTTAAGTGGAAATTGTATACTGATGGAGCATCCAATGGACATTCCTCGAGGGCCAGAATCATTTTGGTGACCCTTAAGGAATGATCAATCTGCTATGCTCTGAAACTTGATTTTCCTGCAAAAAATAACGAAGCTGAGTATGAAGCCTTAATTGTGGGACTCAAGGTTGCAAAGGAATTGGGAGTCAAAACTTTGCACATTTATTGCGACTCCCAACTGGTGGTGTGCCAAGTGAGGAAGGAATTTCGAGCCAAAGGAGCGGGGCTATTTCCTTATTTAACCAAAGCCTTGGATTTGCCAAGTGATATTGAATATTATACGATAAAGCATATCCCCAGAGAAGAAAACGGAAAAGTTGATTCATCGGCCAAACTGGCTAGTTCAGGGGATGCACAACTCAAGGGTTGGTTCCAGTGGAAGTGTTATAAGCTCCAAACATTGATCAGATGGATGTCAATTGGATCTTGGAGGTTGAATGTGAGAAGGAGTCATGGATGACTCCAATCAAGAATTATCAACTTAGAGGAACCCTTCCAGATGGGAGGAACGAGCGATAATAGTTCCTTTGCAAAGCTTCACGATCCATCACGCAAGAAGGAGTGTTGTATGGGAATGGATTCTCTGGTCCCTTATTGCGATGTGTTGCTAATGACAAAGCAAAAAAGGATCATAGCAGATGTTCATGAATGGGTTTATGGAGAACAAACCGAGGGCTAGATGTTAGCTAAAAATTCTGTACTATGGACACTTTTGGCCAGCAATCAATAGGGACATGGCATATTACACCAGGAGGTGCGATAGGTGCCAAAGTTTCATGAAGATTCCTAGAGCCCCACCGACAGTAATCATAAAGATGGTCAATCCCTGGCCATCTGCAGTTTGGAAGATTGACATTATTTGTGTGTTACCAATGTCTAAGGATGGTGTGAAGTATGCATTATCGCCGTTGATTACTTCACCAAATGTGGAACCATTGGCCTCTATCATGACAAAGAAAGTGATCAGCTTTGTATTAAAAAATATAATCTATCGATTTGGGATCCCGATAACAATCATCTCTAACAATGGGACCTAATTCGATAGTGTTGAATTTAAAACCTTTTGGAACAAGGATCGCGTCGAGAAAATATTTGCAGCGGTGGCATACCCATAAGAAAATGGATAGGATGAAACTATAAACAAGATAATCAAGTCCATTATGAAGAAATGATTGGAGAAGGCTAAGGATAAGTGGGTTGATGAATTACCATTGGCTCTCTGGGACTACCGAATAACCCATAAGTCTGCAATAGGTTGCACTCCATTTGTGTTGGCCTACGGATCGAAGGCCATGATTTCAATCAAATTGGAAACACCTTCTCTTCGAGCGACTCATTATGACCCTAGGATGAACTAGAGGCTCTTGCAGGAGTCACTCAACCTGATTGATGAGAAACGTGATGAAGCTGAGTTGTGAATGGCTGCTCATCGAAATTGAGTATCTCGGCTTATAACATTGAGATCAAAATCGTGCTTTTGAGATTGGTGACCATGTCCTTAAACAGATCTTCCCTGGTCCTGTGAATATAGCCACAAGTTGGGAAGGTCCGTATGCAATTGAACATAAGCTTGGAGATGGAACATTCAACCTTGCAACTGTTGATGGAATTTCACTCTCGCGGGAGTGGAATAGCGAACATTTATGCTGCTATTTCACTTAATTGGGTTTAATGTAGAAAGACAAAATCTGTCATTTTATGTGAATACAAAGAAATCTAGCCTTCGGAATCAATGAATATGTGTTCTCATTAGCCTAATTACATGGTGTTAATAATGGAAAAATTATATAAATCTGCATGTTAGTACTGCAGGTACGCAGGTGCTCGTAGATAGGTACCATTCGAAGCTAAACATTCCATGGTCAAACCTGGGGAACAAGACTATTCTCGGTGTCCGGAGATAGACACCAACCAACTCGTCTTGTCCATGGCTTGGATACAGGAGTACAAAAATTTGAAGGTGGAATGACATGTTACGCCTTAACAAAACTCTAGCCTAAAATTTGGCGAAGTGTGAATTCCTTGCCCGAAGGATGAGAAAGCAAAAGATCGATACCCGAAGTAGGAAAAATCTTAAACAAAAGTTCATTTGGAGTTAGGCAAGATCTTAAACAAAAATCCATAAAATGGATGCTTCAGGTGATCGATCGTGATCAATGCCTGGAGTTAGGCAAGGACGGATAAAAACATCAATGAAACGGATGTTCAAATAACCATCTCAAGTGACCAAACCTGATCAAGGCCCGGAGGTTGGCATAACTGAGCAAGGGTTCCCGAAGATAGGCATCCGGGCCATTATTTCTCGATTGTAGAAATAATATAATCTTAATCACTATTATTGATCGGATGGAACTCGATTGAAGAATAACGAGATAAGCTATTGACTTAGCTAATTGATAATAGAGAAATGACACACAAACGAGCAAAAATTATACACGCATTTCTCAATGCTTAGAAAAATTGACATAAGGCTTGGAAAAAAGAACGAGTCTACTTTTATTAACAAACAACTTAAACAAAAAGTGATGACTGCATTCGCAAAACTTTAGCCCATGTACATGAGATTTGAATAAAACAAAATGCGATAGAGACAACAGAAAACGTAGCTAAGTTTTCTTCCTCTTCTTTGAATCCTTCCTTCCGCAGAAGAAGCGAACTGGGCTCTCCATGCTTCTTTTTACCTGAACCACCCTTTAGGAGGTCACTTTCCGAAAACACAGGAGGCACATTCTAAACACCTCCAGAATTAGAGGTAGTGAATGGCCTATGCAGTTAAAGCGCTTAGCAGTTCCATAGCGGTAGAGGTACAAAAAGTTATAGCGGGGATAAAGCAATGATATATCGGAAAATAGCGGAGGTGCAAAAAGCTTTGTTATATAAAAAACCAAATATTTGAAGTTAATTTATTGTCGTTCTTACATCATTTGTATTGGAAAACAAAGTATTATTTAATCTTGTATAACAAAACCGAAGAATATATTAATTTATGCAGACTAGATTTTCTTACTACAATAGATTTCTGGCTTAAATTGAGCATCTATGCCTTAAATTAGGTCTTTACCCTAAACTTCGTTAAATTTCTATACAAGTGAACTAGTCAAATCAACCATTGTATATTATTGTTGCTAAAGCGGGTGCGAAAAAACGTTGATTTAGTGGGTGTACCTGAAAATAGTAGGGCTTAAAGTAGATCTACTGTTTAATAGCACTAAATTGAAATAGCGTAGCAGTCGAAGAGTGTTATGTGCTAAACCGGATATTTTAGGAAGCTTTAGCGAGGCTTTAGCTGTATAGTGACTGGGACAAATTAGTCCAACCTGACAAGGAGATCGACATGGGAAGAGGTATCTCAACATCTTTTTTTATTGATCTCCTTGGACATCAGGACTTGATTTCGGAGCATCTCTTCCATGGTAGGACCCGAGGATGATCAAAAGTCATGGTTATAGTGACATCTTCCTCTACTTGTGCCCTGTGAAGGTCACTCGCCAATCCTCCTCCAAGGCATGAATCATCCCAGAGCCAGAGCCAGAACCAGAAGTCTTGTCGGTTGGAACATCTGGGGTTATTTGAGAGGCTGACAATGACAATTGATCCAGTAGTTGTAGCTTGTGTCCCATTATAAATTTTTCTTTGGGCAAAGCGATAATTGAAGGCTGCCCTAGAATTGGAAAAATGCAAAAATAGAGATTTGTGACATCAAGCGGTGTCATGTGAGCTCTCTTAAATATTAGCAAGGTCAAAGTTATACCTCCAAGTGGTGTAAGCTCAACATGGGCTGGGGTGCCACCGAAACTTCTTTCTATTATAGGAGATAAAATAGTTGAATTTTGAAATTGAGGCTCATCGAGATTATATTAAGAATCTGATGGAGGCAGCGTGGAAGCCGATGCCCCAAAAATAACGTTCATTGCAAAGTTATGAGGGGAAGACCCGAAGCTCTCACCTTGGTCCATTTGGCCCTGATAAGTAATTCGGGGTGCAAGATATGTTCACCAGTCTTGAGTGCTTCCAGGTCCTCTTCATCTAGAAGGTCAAGCTTTAGTAGTGCTACATCGACCTCAACTTCCTTAGAATGCTCTCGCTCCTGGTGCATAATTTCCTCCAATGCTAAGGCCAAAGCTTCGGATACCCTTCCTCAAACACTTCGAACTTTTGAACTTTGTGACATTTTCATTATAACAAATTATTATGGGCTCAAGCTCATCCTTGACTCATTTCTCTATTACTTTGATTTGCTTCTTAACATCCTTTGCTTAGGCTTCTACATCGTCCTTGCTTGACGAGCATCTAATAACTCCTCACAATAACCTTGGGCCTGGGTAAGGGCTTCATCTTTTTCCTTCTTTTCGCTTTCAAATGGCTTTTTCAACCCATCTGCTTCCTTCTTAAGTTGCTCATTCTTTAGCGACAGAGTGTGGATCTGGTGATGAGAAGCCTCAACTTGCATTTAGTGGTTTTAATCTTCAACTCAGCTAGCTTGTTCAGGTCTTCCACTTGCTTCTTAGCTCTAGCTAATGATGCGCTGAGCTCTTCAACTTCCTTTTCAAAGTGAGAAAGGATGTGGTTATCTTGTTCTTGCATTTGCTTCACCCAATCAAGCTCTACCTTCCTTCTATAGGCACCGTCGGAGATGTTCTTGGCCAATTTCCTCTATTTGAAATATTGATCGTATACATCATCCACATAGGCCATGACATTTGACCTGATCCATAGAGGGATGTCTTTCAGCTGAGGAAAAAATATGATGTCATCAAAAAAGGTTTTTTGGAAACATGCACTTCATAGCCTTTAGCTCAGGGTTTGAGATAATTTTTTTTATGTAGTAGTGGTAGCCAGCAGGAACGGCCTCTTGTCAGCTCTCAAGTGAAAATCTTTCGAAGCAACCAACCAAGACGACTGCTTAGAGCGTCGTGGAATATGAGAAAAAATGCTAATTGTGTCAATGGAGGAGCTGAAACCGAGGCGATCCATATCTCGATGGAATGTATAGGATCGGGTTTCTTAGAGTATGGATCCATACTATATGGCATGGGTAAATGAGTCCTACATTGCGGAGATGACTCATGAGATCTATGACTTCTTTCACGACCCTTACAATCCCGTCCTGAACACCTACTTGAGTCAGAATCAAATACGAGCCATGGGTATGGCCAGATGATCCATGTCTTTTATACTTACTCCCGTGGCTTTGAATGGTATCATACATACTCCTACGCTCCATTGAATCTGTACATAAAATGCAAACAAGTTAGCGCTAGTAAGATAAAAATATGATACAAAAAGAGCATGGTGAAATCCCATGTAAGTGTGGGTGTTCCTAGTGCCCTCCACAGACCATGGACTTAATGTTTGCTAATAAGGGTGACTTCCCCTGCGTGAGTAGCAGGTACTTCATTAGTCGACGGATAGGGGATCTAATATCCCCGATTCTACTATTGCCTAAGCCAAAAGAACCAAATTCATCTAGGATCGGTTTGAAAGATCCATAGATATCCCTAAAAGGTCAAATGGGAGTCTCCTTAGTAGTGGTGGAAGGTGAAGGTTATATGGATGTTTGAGATGAGGTGATCTTTATCTTCAGTCGATGAGCTATGAGAAATGCTTGTTCATCATGACCTCCATCACTAGAAGACTCACCGCCAATATTGGCAACATAATTGTCTCCGCCATTACTTCCTCCTTCCTTAGCATGTTTACTTCTCTCTTCTCCGCAGTCTCTAACCCTTTGACCTGCTTCGGGATTAATAATAGGTCTCGAAACTAGTGGCACCTCACGGCCTTCATTACCACCTGTGGCCATGTTGTGTTCTTACGAGGAGTCATCTTCATCGTCGTCGTTGTCGTCAACTTCTGGAATGTGGCTGACACTACGGTTTCTTCTAACAAGTGGTAAGCACGTAAATTATCATTCATAAGGAGTATTCTCATTTCTCTGTTCAAGCGGATTTCTATGGAGGTAAGCAAGAGTACTTGCCATGGCTGTACCACAAGGCCTTCTTGAATTATCTACGAAGGTAAAGAAAGATGATTTGAATAACTGAAGCTGTAACATCCACATCAGAAAAGAAGGATAAAAATAAGACTTACGTTCGGATAGCCACCTCGAAAAGAAATCGGGTGGGCATCCTATAAAAAAGAATTCATCTTTAAAATAGCTAAACTTGTTCCAAAGCCCCGTCACAATTCGACAACTCCTAAAGGGCTCTAAGTATGTAAGTGAAGGAGATCCCTTCCGGTGTTTGAAACTATACAGATAGCGAATTTCACGAGCACTGAGCTCACAGCCCAAATAACGAACAAAGATTACATACAATCTTTTCAAGAAGGCATAGATATTTTGATGTAATTGGGCCAGAGAAAGCTTCATATACTACAAAATCGAGCAGATAAAGTGATTAAATGGTAGGACGTAGGCAGCCATATACATGAACTGGTTACAAGCAGCATATCACACTAGCGGAAGATGAGCTCGCTGATGGCATGAAGGAACTAGAACATCTACGAATGGAATGCCATGCCCCTCACATATTCTTTGAAGTGATGACTTGTCAATCTTCGATGTTGGAGAATCCATGGGATCATCTAAAATAATAGCATCACCCATATCAATATCCGGAGCAACCCTTATGTAGGCCCCTCGGATTGCACAGAAGGAACCATCTAAAGAGGTTGTTCTACTTGATGAGTAGTTGAATGGGGTCTAGATTGTGTAGGATTATGTCTTTCTGCAGGCAACATAGTAGAGTTGGATTCTGTATTTGATTCAGTGTATACCAATGTTGAGGGGCCTGTGGCCATAGCGAAGTGGCACGAGGAGCCTACAATCCATAACTATTATACCAAAAATTCTCAATAGTAAA
This sequence comes from Allium fistulosum, assembly GCA_030737815.1. Lineage (NCBI taxonomy): Eukaryota > Viridiplantae > Streptophyta > Magnoliopsida > Asparagales > Amaryllidaceae > Allium > Allium fistulosum. The sequence continues at coordinate 291,083,881 of CM060905.1, forward strand.
AACAATGGTTATCATCCTAAGGAAAGTTCCAACGCTCCGTATCTGTATGTATTGCAAGATTTATGATGCTTAGGTATTTAAAGAACAAATGGGATGAGCCCGCTCAAAAGAATAATACCATAGGCTGAATTGGAATGGTCCATTAGTAGATCCAAAGCCCAAAGCACCAATATATAGCAAAAGGAATCAGCGGTTGGGATGACCAACAAGACAAAATGCGGCTCAGATGCAGGAGGCCATTTAGGCAGGAAGAAAATTCAATACACACCTCTTAAGCAACAACACTAGATGCTCAAAACAAACTCCAATTGTAGCCGCACATCAAACAACCTCAGTAACCCAAGGACAGGATTCTCCATCAATATTGCAACAGCTTGCTGGCTATAAATAGACGACAATCCCAAGGCATAAAGGCATCTTTTTTGCGCATAAAGAACTTACACAATCACATAGTACTTTCCTATATTATAGCTCTATTCAAAAACTCATTAATGGCTAAAACGTCAAGATTCAATGTAATAGGCCTCTCGGCTAAACAAAAGTAACTAAATAAGGAAAGAATAGTGGACGTAGGGAATTTTGGCTTGAACCACTATAAAGTCTCTGTGTTATTTTCTTTCTGCGCTTTATCCTCTTCTCGTTCACCATCACAACTTTACAGCTTAACCTTTCGTTACTCTAACTTAATTACTCCAAGTTTTGGTAACTTCATACCCGGGACCTATAACTCAAGCAACTTTTGGACTTATATCTTCGAACCACGGGGTGTTGGTGTAGATGAAATTCTACATTAACATTTTTGGCGCTAGAAGGAAGGGTTAAACCTCTATTATTTATTCCCTCTCGGAAAATCCAATAACATCATCCCTCCAACCATAACTAACTTTGAGAAGCTAACTCCGGAGTCATCCCGCAACCTTCGTAGTTGGCTCATTGAAGATGACAACAATGAGAGAAAGATTACCTTTATCTCGGAGAAAGAGAATGGCGAAGAATATGATCTTGTTTATGAACTTCAAGCTCTCCAAATCAAACAACTTTCGGAGTATCTTTAGGAATCTCTCTAAGGGTTTGCTTAACTCTGAGAGACGATCAAGGCTATGGAAAAAAATTAAAGATACGAGTATTGTGATAATGATAAATAAAGGTTCCTCTCTCCCTGCTAAAAGAGCCCTCTCGGTCACCTCCACTCTTCGACCATGGAAGAAGACCCAACGAGACCAAGTCTTCACTCCTCTTAATCAGAGCCTGTCTCGGATCTTTCTGAAAACACATGGAGAGCTCTGTTATCCAAACTATCCCCCACTCATCATAGAAGATCCGGAATGGAAGAATTACTATGTTTACCATCAAGCAAATGGGCTTGTAACAGATGAGTTTAAAAGACTTTCTTAAGCCATATAAAACTTTATACAAAAAGGGAGATTAATTGAGTTTATTAAATAATTACTTAAATATCTCATCTTTATAAATGTTTAACTTTGTTTGTATGTTTCAAGGGAAATTAATGTAGACTCATTCAACCGAATACACACACACACACACGTCCCCTTTTGAAGATAAAGAATGCTATATGGCCTTTATATTTAAAGAAATCTCTTGTCTTACCAAAGGCGCTCCTTTTAGGTTTAGGTCTTTCTTCTCTCGGTAAGTACAATCTAATGTCAGTACCCATAACAATTTATCTAGTACGTCCACTTTTTTTAGTTATTTTCAATTGTTGTGTTTTCATTTAGAGTAAGGGTCGAAACTCTTTTATTGATCTAACAAGGTCAATAAAGAGTTTCACTTTTTTCTTAAAAAATGTTAATCTTATCGATTATTCTCTTCTTCGAACTTAAATAAAATATGTTTCCTACCTAATAATAAAGCCTATTAACTACGCAATTTCGAAAGTTTTTTTATTAAGTAATTTGAAAGTACTTCTACTTCTCTTTTACCAAGTTATAATTAGCTAAGTATAAATAGTAACTTAAAATAGTTTTAGATGGTCGACACTAACCAAAAGTGATTGTAGATGGCCGACACCAGCCAAACGTGATTATAGATGGTCAACGCCAGCCAAAAGTGATTATAGATGGTCAACGCCAGCCAATAGTGGTTGTAGATTGGGACCTAATGGTAAGTTGGTAGACCTTGCCATAAGAATACCCCCACAATGATGTGCAACAGTGTAAGGCTAGTATCACCTGGGTTTAAAAAGACATCGAAGAGTAGAATGGATCCTGATAGTGAGTCATGGTCAGTGGAATCATGCACTAGGTAGATCCCCAGTTAGATTGGAATATTGGGTAGATTTCCAATAATAGTGAGCTATGGTCAAGTAGCACCATGCATTGGGTAGATTCCCAATAATAGAGAGCCATGGTCTAGTAGCACCATGCATTGGGTAGATTTCCAATTAGATTAGAATGCTGGGTAGATTCCTAACTAGATTAGCATGTTGGATAAGTTCCCGATTATATTAGAATATTGGGTAGATTCCCAATTAGATTAGAGTATTGGGTAGATTCCTAATAACAGTAAGCCATAGTCAAGTGGTATCATGCATTAGGTAGATTCCTAATTAGATTAGATTATTGGGTAGGTTCCCAATAATAGTGAGCCATGGTCTAGTAGTACCATGTATTAGGTAGATTCCCAATTAGATTAGAATATTGGGTTGATTCCTAATTAGATTAGAATGTTCAGTAAATTCCCAATTAGATTAGAATGTTTGGTAGATTCCCGATTAGATTAGAGTGTCTAGTAGATTCTAATGATAGTGAGCCATGGACGAGAGGTGCCATGCATTGGGTAGATTCCCAACCATAGTGAGCCATGATCGAGAAGTATCATGCATAAGTTTAGAATTAGAAAGAATTCCTAATAAGATTGGAATTTTAGGAGAAAAATTCCTAAATATGAATGAGCATTGGGTATGAATCCCCAATCCGAGCCGTAAGGATAGACATCGAAAACCTCAGTATGGCAAGACACGAAGGGGCAAGAAGAATTCAGAATGTAATTAGAAAGGACAAGCAAAGAGACTCGAGTTGAAAAAATTAGTTAACCAAAAAGACAAAAGGAGGCCTCACTATAATAGACAGATTAAATGGTTATTAGTACAACTTGAATATAATATACAAGAAGGAAAGAGGAAGGGACAATGTCTCATAAGCCATCATACATGTTTTTGACCTTTGTTTCGGCTTCCTTAACAGCCTTTTTCAAGCGAGATTTAAAGTGCTCCTCCATCTTGTCATATGTCTTAAATACCCATTCCATCTTAAACTGCTTGAACGAGATTCTTCGAGCATCCTTAATACTAATAAAAATGTCTGATGGGCTAAGGGAGAACTCCTCTCGAGTTGAGGAGGCCTAGAAGGGACAATAGTGGTTCTATGTGAAAAAGAAAGTCCCATACCAACATGACCTCTACCTCTGCCCCTTCCACGAGCTGGAGGGGCAACAACCGTAACTTTGTTAGTTCATGTATTTTCAGTTTCATGTTCTTGTATTTGATTGCTGAAAGTTCTCGGTGAGCTTCATCCAATTATTGTTGAAGAATTGACGTTGACTTCCGTAAACTAGAAACGACAAATTCTGATGCCTGACCAGTAACCGGCACTGCCTCCGAAATAGTAAACATTTTCTTGGATAACTCTTCAAGAGTTTACTTTAAAGATTCGTCGTATTTCAAGACAGCATGAATATTGGTGCCAAGAACAGGGCTACACTTTGTTAGTTCAATTATTTTATCATCGAGACTCCCTTATAAGGAAACGAAGTCTCTGCCTAGTTTTAAGTAGTTGGGACATGTTTGTTCCTAAAAGAAATTCAAATTAAAACAAGAAAAGGAAAATCATCGTAAAGGCAATTCCATTTCATTCTATTAAATATTAGTACAGATAAAAATGAGGATACAAAATTTATGGTCCCCCTAAGATGAGCAAATATTTCCTTAGTAACCAAAATAATCCTAAGGCCTCTACTCCTGGTATTAGCAAGGGACCCTGAGGGCTAGCCGTATTAGAGAAAGAAATGTCTTGCCCTAAACCGCCCTTTGGTATAGAACGTTCTGAAGTAGAAGAATCTTCTAGAGATAGATTAAGCTTAGCTTCCGAAACATATTAGGGAACATATTCTGGAACATGTTCACTTTCGAGACTCTTCCCTTTAGTAATAGCTAAGGGAGATGGAGTTACACTTTGGTAAATAGGTAAAACGTCCGGAGTTATAGTTAGGCTTGGATCATAGAATCTCCTGAGGAAAGATAGCCTTTTATTCTTCAACAAAGGGTCACTCAAATGTAGTTTAAAGAGTTGGGAAAATTCTTGAAAGACCACATCTTGGTCATCTAGAGCTCACTTAAATTTACCCCTAAGATCCAAGACTTGATTAGTTAATCTGGTGCCTCTAAGCCTAAGGTATTTAATTGATGTGGCACAAGTTTGATCTTATGTTTCCTATACCTCCTTGATCTTATTGGATAAACTTACATTCCTTAGTCTATTGGATGTTATTTAGGATTTAAGGGCACGTATGGTTGCTAACAACTTTGAGTTTCTGGTTTGACTCCTCTTCCATAATACCTCATATTGAGAAGTGAAACCCGACTTTCTCTGTTTAAACATGGGCAAATAAATAAGTACTTCAGAATAGACATGATGAAGTCAATAAGGAGATAGTTCACCAAAAAACAAAACATCAAATAAGTGTACTACCAAAGCCAATAACTACCAAAGACAAACACACAAAAAGGAAATGTACCAAAAATATTACAAACAGAAAGATCAAACATTTTCAGCAGTAGATTTCTAGGAATCTTAATGATGACTTACCTTTTCTTAATCAACGTTCTCATCCAATGAGGCCGAGGATCCAATACCCGCAAAGGCTCGAGCTTTTTCATACTTTTGGGAAAATCCTCTTCAATCCTTTTGCCACTAGGATTAAAGCCTATAGGGAGAGTTATGCCTTTGTCTCAGTTGAATTCGTAGATATTGTAGAGGATCTTGAAGGCTTTAGCAGAAGCAACCTTATCGGCCTCTTTCTTAGTAACCAAGCCCGAGACCCCTTTCTTAGCTTCTACGGACTCTTCTTTATGCTTGGCCTTTTAATCTTTTAAGGCCTTCTTAAATTCTACAATTTTGGTCTTAGAAGCTTTCACCTCCTTAAGCCTCTTCTCCCTTTCATCCAGGGCTTCCTTTTCGGCCTTCTCCTTATATTCAGGAAACTACTTCTCATTGGACTTAGCCTTGTCCTTGTATTCATCCAATTGTCTCACAGTAGCATCAGCCTTCACCAACTATCCCTTCAGCTTTTGGAACCCTCGGTGGAGAACCAAGAAGTCAGCTAGGAACTGGTAAAAGAAGGTCATTACAAAACTAGGGAGATAAATATTTCATAAGACAGAAGATGTCTTTTCCTAAGGTGGCACTCCATCCCCATGCTCATCATCCTCCCAAAGCTATCGATGTCATTTGCTAACTCCACTTGGGAGTTCCCTACAACTTTCGGTAGCTGATCATCAATAGCGGAATGGATCACATCAATCACTTGGTCCACTTGGTCCTTGTACAAAAAGTCCGAGCAAGGGCATCCGAGGCGGGTATGGCTTTGGTCGAAAGTATATTCTTTTTATATCTTTTTGCAGACAGGTCCTTTAGAAATTGTTTTGGTTGAGTGGAAGTAGAGGAAGATGATTTGTTCAATAGCAGTTCACCTATCTCGAATTTGTCTTCGGAGGCCACTGCCACATAAAAAGAGGAAGCAAGTTAGATAAACTAACTTATATTTAATGAAAGTTATATCCTAGAACACATGCTATAAGATATTTAGAACCGAGGTCTACCATTGGAAGTGGCATCCTATCTTTTGGTCTCAGTTTTTAAGGATCAAAATGAGTGGATTCCTGGAGATTACACAAATCATTCAGGTCTAGAGGTACGGTTTTGGTTGAAGAGGGATCACATCCAAGAAACCTAGTCAAGAATGATAGCAACCCGCAAGCCTTGAGATTAACCTCGGTAAGAACAACGTGTCTAAGCCTTTCCCTGTTTGGAATTTTCATGACCTCTACATACATAGCATCGAAAAGATCCTTAAGGGTTAGGGCCTTGTCCCTCCCAAGTTTAGCTAAAGAGGTAAAAGAGAAAAAGATATTAGGGGACAATGTGATAAAAAATTAAAAGCAATAACATTCTAAACAGGAAAAAATCAAAAACTTACAAGTCTATAGTATTTCAGTAACAATTTGGGGATTATTTACCTTCACGAAAAACCGATGAGTGGTTGTCACCTTGCTAAGTGGCTTCATTAGGGGCATCTTTTTCCAAAAACGAAGGAAACACAAGGGAACTGCAGAACTGCCAAACGACCTATGAAGATTATAGAAGTAATGAATCTCGGAAGTAGTCATGTTGTGGTACCCTTCTTCAAATATAGATTGCTAAAGCTGACAAGGTGCTATACGAGACTACCCCAAATTGAATTGGGCTAATTCCATATAATTTTGGGATAATAACAAATAAAGGAGCAAGGGGAGTGATATCTCGTTTGCCAAATAATCCAAGGTCCTAGTAAAGAACCCTTCAGGAGGTTCACCCCAGTCATCTGCTAGACTTGGAGCCTTGACTTCAACTCCTTCAATCCCATAACCCTCCATCCAATTCTCCAGCTCTTCTTAATTAGTTATAGGTTTTTCCATCGAAAGGTCTAAGAAGGGACCAATGTTAAACTAGTTACTCAATAGAAATTGCAAAACTGCCACCGAAAAGGTTTAAAGTCTTATGGTCTCAAAAGGAATGGGCTTAAAAAATAGGTTCTACAGCCCAAACTCAAAGTTCTGAATTCTTTCAGAAAAACCATCTTATCAATAAAGTGATTATCAACCCCAAATTGGTGAAAGGTTTGGTTGGGGGAGAAAATCTCAGTTTAGCAGATAATAAATATTATGGATTAGCTAATCGGAGAATACCTCAAACCGAAATCGATCGTAGATACCACGACGGTGATCAAAATCGAAATTTTCAGAAATTCGGAAAAAGGAAATGCTCACAAATAATAGCAGTAAAAGATACTAATTAAATCATAGGAAGGATTGAAGACTTATTGATTTCCAGTTGAAGATTTTCAATAATCTATAAAGGTCTCTGAGCTTTAATGGTGAACGCGGCTATTGGAAATATGAGTGAAGAAAAATAAGAAAAGGAAAAGGCTTAATAAAAGCTTCAGGACCAATGATAAAGATTACCTAGCACATTGGAGCTTAGCCGTAGATTACATGTGGAAAAATAAAAAATGAGAATCATCCTAGAGTAGAGAAACAGAATGCACTTTTCAGAGAGGCCAATGAAATTGTGACAGTTGGCAAAGGCATTTAATGCAAAAGCAGGACCCGTCCTTTCAAGATCAAACCTCGACTTTCCGTTAGATCTCAGAAGACAAGTGTCTCTTAGACCTTTTGGTATCAAGTTAGATTTGGCCTTTCGACACCAAAATAGTTTCGTTTGTTACTTAGTCTAGATGGCTTCAAGTGTCAGGCATAATTTTCAAAAGTTTAGATCTCACGGTTTCAAGTTAAATTTTGCCTCTTGGCACCTAAAACAGTTTCGCTTGTCACATAATCTAGATGGCTTCCAGTGTTAAGCATGAATTTGAAAAGTTTAGAACTCACTGTCTCAAGTTAAAATTTGCCTCTCGGCACCCAAAAAGTTTTGCTTGTTACTTAGTCTAGATGGCTTCAAGTGTCAAGCATGATTTTCAAAAGTTTAGACCTCATGTTCTCAAGTTAGATTTTGCTCATCGACACCGAAATAGTTTCGCTTGTCACTTATTCTAGATGGCTTCAAGCGTTAAGCATGATTTACAAATGTTTAGACCTCATGGTCTCAAGTTAGATTTTTCCTATCGGTACCAAAGCAGCTTCGCTTACGACTTAGTTCAGGCGACTTCTAGTGGAAAACACGATTTTCAAAAGTGTTGACCCTACGGCCCCGATTTAGATTTCACCTTTCGGCGTTCAAACATTTTTCACTCATCATCTAGCCTAAATGGCTTCTTATAACCAATAAGATTTTGAAAGTTTTTGAGTTCTTGGTCCAAGATAAATCTCCACCCTTTGGTTTTCAAAACCTTTAAATACTCATCACTTGACCTGGTATTCCTCTCAAAACTAAGTGCTATAACTTCTTCCATACATATAGTGTAGATAACCTCAAAAGATAATCAAGGAAAATAAACCAAACCTACACACTTCAAAATTCACTCCATATTTCACATATGAAGTAAACTTTGAGGGGCATGTGTTATACCAAAAAATTCTCAATAATAAAAACAATGGTTATCTTCCTAAGGAAAGTCCAACGCACTATATCCATATGTGTTGCAAGAGTTATGATGCTTAGTTATTTAAAGAATGAACGGGTTGAGCCTATCTTGAAAGAATAATACCACAGGCTGAAAAGGAATTGCCTATTAATGGAACCGGAGCCCAAAGCACCAATCTATAGCAAATGGAATTAACAGTGGAGATAACCAATGAGACAAAATGCAGCTGGGATGCAGAAGGTCGTTTAGGCAGGAAGACAAGTCATCAATCCACACCTCTTAAGCAACAATGCTAGATGCTCAAGACAAACTCCAATTGTAGACACACATCAACCAACCTCAACAATCCAAGGAGAGGATTCTTCACCAATGGCGCTACAAATTACTGCCTATAAATAGGCAGCAATCTCAAGGCACAAGGGATTTATTTTGCGCATAAAGAACTTACACAATCATATAGTACTTTCCTATATTAGAGCTCTATTCAAAAAACTCATTAATGGCGAAAACGTTGAGATTCAATGTAATAAGCCTCTCGACTAAAATGAGTAACTAAATAAGAAAAGGATAGCGAACGTAGGGATTTTGGCTTGAATCACTGTAAAAGTCTCAGTATTATTTACTTTTGACACTTTATCCTCTTCTCGTTTACCATCACAACTTTACAGTTCAACCTTCCCTAACTCTAACTTAATTACACTAAGTTTTGATAACCTCATACATGGGACCTGTAACTCAAGAAACTTTCGGAGTTATATCTTCGAACCCCGAGGTGTTGGTGTAGACAAAATTCTACACTAACAAACTATCAAAACTTCACACATAAGTGATATCAGTCATATTAAAAGCTATAATCTTCAAGATGGAAATAGAGCCTTGTATAGTACTATACCAAATCCGACAGATATAAACATGTGTCGAACAATCAGGTCTTATACATTGACGGGGTAGCAATAGTGTGCAATTAAAATCATGTAGTGTGTGTAGTGTAGTGCATGCATTTAACATCATATAGTTCGGAATTGATAGTCGATAAAGAAATGGGCAGATAGATCGTTTAGAAGCCAATCATATTCGGAGCGATCGTGATCAAAAATCGTCCCAGCGAATCGTGAATCGTCGGTTATGGGTCGATAAAGCTCATGATGGAATTCCATTTAAGTATTTGCAATCATTGATTGTTAGATCTATTTCGCAACAAGCATTGGCGATACATCGAAAAACTCGAGTTCGATGTGGGTAAAACACAAAATAACTCAGTCAAGGCTTGTAAAGCTCATGGTTGGGGTCGTATCCGAAGAAAAATCATGTTTTCTAGAGCAAAACACCAAGTTATCCAAAGGATTCATAGCTAAAGTTCAAGCTCCACTGGAAAATCACCAACCTAAAAGGGGTGCAAATGAAATTTCATTGAGCTTCGAGCACGGTCAGGATTTTAATCAATAACGAATCGTCATCAATCAATGCCACCTACCTAAGGCCTTACGATTAGGTTAAGTATGATGGGGAGAATCTTGAATTAATGGAGGGTTCGATGTTATAAGGGTTCGACCTCCGATGGAAATGGCGGTCGTAGGGGATGATGGTGGCAGTTTAAAGTAATGAGATGATTTTCGAAGCCCAACAATGGCAGCCAAAGAAGATGAAAGCTCAAAATAGAAGATAGTGGCAAAGTGAAAATTTTATAGTTATGGGCTCGCTACTATATAAGGGTTGATCCAAAATTTTATGCGTTTAAATTGCCTAATTTTAAGTCCATGGATCGGTACCCAAACTCTATATATATATATATATATATATGAACGACCTACATATGTGTGTCCATATGTATGTATGCACTAGGCAACAGAAAGTCCAAGGGAACAAAGTCAAACCTATAGAATCCGAAGAAGGAAATTGTTAAAAGCTTTTTGAACTTGGAATGATGAGCTTGAAGAACATGCTACAGCTTTTATACCCAGGGAAGTTATAGTTCTAAACCACTCGAAGCGCTGCAACAATTGATAAAAGATGACACACTTCATAAAAGTAGTTTAAGAGAAAGGTAGCATCTATTCGAAGCAAGAGCTTGAAAGCAATAGCATGGAAACTTCAGTTTGTTTATTCCAAAGCATATCTTGTTAAAATAAGATATACTATAGGGGCCGAATCAGATTGGTTAAACTGAAAACTATCAAGTAGAAAACCCAGAGCGATAATGGCCAAGCTTAGGAATTAAGGGAGACCAAGAAGAGAAGTCACAAACTTGCTTTGAACCTTCAAGGATGGCTCACACAATTTCTTAATCCAAGATCAAAAACCCTCAAGGGGTAAGTGGACTTATGAATCGGTAACGACCTATAACATGGATCAGTATTGATCCCTAAATCTTACCAAATCCTCCACCTGCATCATGACATGTCAAGTTGAAGCAATTACGATTTAGTTAATTCTATGTGGAATGGATTATAAGCCCATCGTGACTCAAACGAATGATAGATAAATCAAGTCTTCTGCCCAACCTTCGAACCAAGAAATTCACTCAAGTTCAACCCCATATCAATGCAATCAAAATGTCAAAGATAAAGATACAAAACAATCAAACTTCCACAAAAGGAAATTAAAGCGAACTCATGGATCGATAGTGATTGCTATTCATGGTTCGGTACCAATCCCTCAACATTGCTGAGTTTGCCACGATCTCTCTAGATAAACTCCTCCAAAACATGGGGAACATAGGAAAGAATGTGGATGAGTGAATTTCGAAAGACCTATAGCTATAAATTAAGTATGGAGGCATCGATAGAGGGATCTTTTTAGCTTGTTAATGAATTTGTGCATTTTCCTTGTAATTCCAGGGATTATCATCGATTCATAAAAATAGCTTTGTAAAAAGCAATCAGAAAACTCAACAAAGTTTAAGTGGACGTAGGCTTTTGATTAATCAAACCACTATAATTGCCATGTGTTTTTGTTTAACTCATTTTCCAATTTGTTTTCTTTATTTTATTCTCTCTTTTAATCTCTGAGTGTTTGTGCCTATTTTTGGCGTAAATAAAAACCAAAATTTAGCAACTGGCAAAATGAGCGACAAAATTGCTTAATTAATCAAACAAATGCTGTTAAACAGAAATTATAATTTCTAAAAATTATCTCCTAATTCAAATATAAATTATTATTTGATTTGCTCATCATTATTCTCTATTGTCCATTGTTAAAGTTCAGAACAAAGAAAAGAACACTCATTAGATATTGTTTATAATCATAACCCTAAACAATAAGATTTTTGAATAATTTGCAACAGCTTAAATTAATAGTTTATTAAAGTATTGATTTTTCCAATATTATAAAAAGGTTGGCTATATATAATAACTTATTTATTGTACAATTCCAAGAGAAAATGAGATAGGTTTATGAGGCATCAATTTTAATACAAAATCTTTTTATGATCAACATTTAAAAAATTAAATTAACAGAAATAAGCACAGGAATTTATGTGTGTTCAAATCATTTGTATGAAAAATATATATATTCTTGATTAAACTAAAATATCTGTTTCACAAATATCAATATTGCTATGGTGTTAAATTGTTTCTAAAGTGCATATACGCTTACTAAATTCTAGTTTTCAATTCAAATATCCATACCACCATTAGAAAAAAAATTAATTTTTCATAAGAATAAAATATCATTATGTAAGTCTAATGAAATGCTTTCTGTCTATGTTTAAGTAATATAATGTTGTATTAGAAAATGACATCAAATTAAATGTAGAGATCAATAGAAAGATGTGCCTCATTAATTGTCGAAGATACAAAAAAGGAAAAATTAAATCAAAGGTCAATTCATTAGAGAATAAATACGGAAGTTATAAGAATATGTTGTTTTGACACTTCCTAGATGTTGATGATATTGATATAGGAGAGGATGTAGCAGATGAGTAAGTATTTATGTTCGTATTGTATATTGATATGCACCATATTATAAAGGTTGGAATGTATTATTGGCATTGCTCTTTTTGGATATTATTGTATTTGGATGATGTTGCACTTGGATAATGTAGTATTTGGATGGTCCTAGATTTGGATATGTGTTTGTTTGTGACTTTTGTTATTGTTTTGTTAATGAATTTAGTAGTCGTATTTATTTATGATATTGGTTTGGTATATTAGTATATTATTGTGTTAATGGATGATAATTTAATTGAAATATTAAGGGATTATGTGGATGTGCGATTAGGGTAAGAAACATAGATGAAATGCTACAAAATCCTTCTGGAATGGCATCGATATGGCATCGATAAATTCAAATTTGACGTCTTTTGAATGTAATCAGCTTGGCATTAGCATAGTGTCGCCCTATCATCGGCAAAAAATTTATATGGCATCGATATAGTGCCCAATTGTTTGTGAGTTGCCACCACAATGTCGTCCAATTAGTGTCGGTAAGATGGCCTCGGTATGGCATTAGCATGGTTACATTAATAAAGTGCCAAATGAATGTCATCGAATTTTTTTCATAATTCGATTTATTAATATCGTACACACCATTAGCATGACATTGGTAATGGGTTTACCAATGTTGTGCCGACTCCATATTTGCATTGGTAAACCTAATTTTGTATTAGTGTCCCTTTTTGACTGGAGTGATATAAGAATTTGGAATAGGCTTTCGCAACATGTTTATCCTTTATTAGTTTTTGCGCAAAAAAATCCAAACAAAAGTCAACTTATCTAATTTCCAAATGCTTATCTATACTGGTTAAATCCCTTAATTTTCTACCTATAGCGTTCAGTGCATAATGTTGTGCCATAGTTGCTTCATCTTATAGCATAACAGTTGTTAAATGTTACATTTATATCTAATATGCCCAAAAATAAATGTTATAGCGTGCATGGGAAATATATGGCATAGGTGATATGGACATTGTCAAATATATGCATGTGTAGAAATTTGCATTCATATATACCATGTACAGACACACATACACATATATATGTATGTATGTATGTATGTATGTATGTATATGCGTGTGTACATATGTATATACGTTTATGTGTTAATTACTATATTAGAGTTATATGATATTATAAACACATACATACTATATTTTCTAAATTTATGTTTCATGAAATAACAAGTATAATCTTATAAAATTACCATATGTAATTTGAAATATAATAATAATGAATTACCATAAATAAACACGACTACATATTCATTAACCAAACAACAATCAATATCACAAACAAACACCTTTCCTATTCTCTTTCTTAAAACTTCCATTTAAATTTCTATTTAATTTTCAATCAAGCCAACCCTTCCTTTCTCCTTAGCATGGCCGGCGTTTCCTTACCTTACATGGAATAAAATTTCTACAAGCCTGCTAAAGTAAGTTCTCTATTTAAATTCCATTTAAATGTATACCAATATCATAGGAGCGCATATATAACCTTTATATATGCATCCTGATAATTACTAACAACATTCAAAACATCAAGTAAATTAATAATTAATATTAATTAGTTTAATTAATTTATAACATTTTATAAAATAATTAAATTATATGGTTTTTCAGGGAATTCACAAGTACAGTTCTAAGACTCAAATGTGTGAATTCAATAAGCAATTATTATCGAATAATTCAAATATTAAAGTTCACACATCACCATAGCTAGTGATGTGACAGATTGAATAAAAGCATCACTTATAGATCTTTTCTTTGATAAAATCATATTTCACATTATAAGCGGTGCCTTTTCGTAACAATATTTGCACACATTCCATCATCAAAACTATAACACTTTAGGATGTATAAAATTAGGTTTTGGTCAAAAATTCAAATATTATCCACATTTAGTCAATCAAAACGATGCCCTTGGTTCAATAATAATGTATATTATTAACCGTTCTACCCTGGCCACAGATTTTGACATTTGAGTTGATTGCATTTGACCATGTACTAACCTTATACACTCTATTGTATAGTGTTTCACTTCCAACTTTTTGATTTAGACCCAACTATAGTCCCTCGATGTTTTCCATGTCATGATTTAACTATAATTAGTGTGGAGTGTCCACATTAAAGCTTAATAGAATTCTCAAGTCGAGAGAACTATGTGATATCGGCACTCTAAAATTTCCTGTTTGAACTTAGTTGTTACTAAACAACAGGAAGCTCTTAGACGAGCCCATGTTATCCAATATGTATGAGTATGTAACCCTTTGGTGCCCCCAACAGCGATGAGTGATACATTACTAACATTTGGAGAGAGTTACGTTTTCTGGTCTTAACTGCTGTATCGATATCCTTTCCCGAAACAACTTGACCGAGAATATTTAGAATGATATGCTATTCTATATTGTTAATATTTTTTCATGATTACAACAATTTGTAATTATTATCACATAACATAGAATTTAATGATTTTATAATTGATGCACTTTAAATTAATTACTTAACTAATTATATCCTAGTAAGTATATAATAGAAATTAAATACCTTTAATACGTACAAAATCAATTATAAAGTTAGAAAATTTATAAAAAACTACATACTATTACATAGTAAATAACATAGCCCAACTCTATTAGTATTGACTTTTAGTGGCTCTTATGACTTACATGGCATCACATGATGCACATATCTATTATGTTGACTGTGAGAGAACGGAGACGTGCATAAGGCAGGCTTATACTACCATTGGTGGTGGTACCCTCATCTAGGCTATTGGTTGAACTAGTAGTGAGTGTAGGCATATTCTATTGTGTCATCTATATATCATATAGTAAGATGTACCATGACCTTAATCGCATAGTTGACTCTATTGCATTTTGTTAATATTACTCTTTGAATGCATGTTGGGTGGTTTATGGTATGTTTACGTATGTTATAAGATATTGTTATGCTAGTATTTTTGTAGTATATATGAATTGAACTTATTTCACTCGCTTAGACATATGATGACCCCTCCACATTGTTTTTGTACCTGTTATCGATAGGTCGACAGAATATAGAGCCGAGCTGATATAAGTGATGTTGAAGTTGCAAATGACGAAGACATTTCCATGTACATATTATATGTACATTATCATCTAAAATTATAATGTGTTAGTGTGGAATTTATTGATAATTGGTATTGTATGAATCTATGATTATGAATATAAATTATTAAAGTGAATATATGTTTATTTGATATTATATATTTGTATAATAACCCTACTTTCTACGCCATAAAATAAGTAAATATTGATTAAATGGAAATACGCAAATCTGATTTTTGATAATTATTTGGAAATAAATTTTCACTTAATTGAAGTACATCTAATAAAATATTTTGTTTTAATATACTGAATAAATTAATAAATTCTTTTTAGATAATATATTAAAAGTTAATAAAATGTTTTAATGAATAATTAGATAGAAATAAAAAAGTAGTAAAATCAATGAAATTGTAAGGTTATCGAAATATAATTTGTGAAGTGTAAATTAATTTAAGTTAGATTGAAATTTAATTACAAATAAATTAAAAAGTTCTTTTAAAAGAAAATTTAAAGAAAAGAAAAAAAGTAAAGAAAGCTAGCCCAAAGTCATCCATGCCTAAGCCCACAAAAATACCACCCTCACTTTTCTTTATCTAATTCATGCATGTATCCCCTCCATCCCAACCCTAGAACCCAACATCAGAATTCACGACTAATTTGGAAAAAAAGAAGAAGAAAAATGGAATCGCACGGAGGCTCTGGGCTCGGCGATGTGGACTAGTGGAGAGGGCAGGTAATTGATGGCAGTGCGATGGTCGATGGTGGCTATAGCTATGGGGTTCGGCAATATGGATAGCGAAGTGGAGGAGCGACCATCGATGGAAGGAAGTGTGCTCATATTTAAGGGCAGTGGCGAATGTGAAGTAGGCTTTGGTGGTAGGGTCTCGATGTTGATGTCGTAGGCAATGGCATGCAATTGAACGTATGGTGACATAGTGTGTGAAGTTTGGAGTGGTAAAGCTGATGAGGAAGAAGGCATGCTAGTTTGGTTGTTATTAGGCATAGGCAGCAGCTAAAGTTGTAGGTCATTAGTGTGCATGTAGTCGAGGTGGAAGGTTATCATCTTCGATGAGTTTTCATAATCACATTTATATTAATATCGATATCTATATCTCATTGCTTGTTACATTACCCTTCTTCTTAAGTAAATTTCTTGGTTGAAATGTTTGGTTAGGATATTGGATTAATTGTGTGATATTAGATATGATTTTGGATTTGATGTTAAGATTGTGTATGTTGGATCGTTAAAATGCAAAGGAGACTCTATCTGATTGCATTTGACTTGCGTGATTTATTTATATGTTGTGTGCATTATATCAAGGTCGGGAATTTGATGTAATTCGACTTTGGCCTCGGGATAAAATATATTTTGATGATTAGTTGAAAGTTTAGTTTAATTTCTCTCAATGTGTTATATTTTTGGATTTATTGGTTTTCTTATTTCAAGTTTTTTTTAAAAGATTTGGAAAATTAATTATGGGGTTTTAAATTTTAATTGAAGTATTTTATAGATAAATAAAAGTGGCTGGAAAATATAATTTATCGAAATTTTTTTTAGATATAAAAGTTCTTTGAAATCGAAAAAAGAGAATTTTCTACAATATTAGAACATATTGAATTTTGTAAGTAAAAATTGAAAGGTTTTAATAATATTTTCGAAAAAGAAATTTCTTTAGTAAAGTGAAAATTTAATAAAAAGGATCCAAGAATATTTTTGAAAGGTGATTTTGAGTACATAAGCTTATTTTGCTGATAAACCAATTATGAAATATTTTCGTAAGGATTCAAGAATATCTTAAAAGGAGGATTTTAAGTTTTCGATCTATTTTGAAAATAAGCCAAATTGTGAAACATTTAAATGGATTTTAAGAGTTTTGAAATGTAAATCGCTTTTCGTATATGTTTTGATTTAAAATGATTATATTGATGTTTGTTTTATTTTATGTCTATATGATGAGGAGGTTGAATAAACGGATTAGTAGTATTAGGTGGTATGTGACGTTCGATAATATATTTTCAGTTATTCTATTGACTCGTATTATAGAATAATAGTCAATTCGATGAGTGTAGTTTACTAGCTTTTAGTAAATGTTCGAGTAAAACTAAGTGGTATGGGATGCTCTAGTAATACTTGTTCAGTTATTATTAGAGAGTAGACGTCATTTATATTCTGGTGATAGGTAAGGAACTTTGTGATAACATCTAGAGGTGACTCCTTAGAGCTTAATAGTAGAGAGTTCTATTACTCTCCATAGGCTACAAGTTGGAATTATACTAGAATGATTAGATTCATACTCTTAGGATTAACTAGCCGAGTAATATTATTATTTACTCTTAGGGCTAGTAGTCGAGGAATTATTATGTTTTGACGCCCTTATTTGGACATATGGAGTCGAGAGTACTTAATATTACTCTCATTAGGACTCATTTCATCGAGAGTATTTTGTTTCATCCTCTAAGAACGAACTGGTCGAGTATCATTATCCACTTTTAGGGCTAGTAGTTGAAGATTTATTATATAGGGATGTTCTCATCAGGCGTGTAGTCATCTATTCAAGACTACTAGAGTCAAGAGTATATGATATCGCTCTCATTAGGACTCATCAAGTTGAAAATATCAGTTATCACTCTCATTAGGACTTACCGAGTCGAGAGCATTTGTTGGGAATCTACGTTATATACTTTACGCCAATATGAGGAGCACATGAACTAACCTACCAGATAGGCTACTAATTCATCCTAGTGGTCCTGTTTGCAGGGGCGCACCTCAGATTCGTGATGTCACTTTGTTGAGTTTGTAGGCTGAGAATAAATTCTCTCATAGAGCCATTGTCCTGACGTCACTTAAGGACCAATAGTCCATTACAAAGGGCATGTGGGAATCTTGACCAATTTACAGCGTGGTCTTGCACCGTGTTCATGACATGCAGATGGATATTGGTGTCACAATCTAGGAGTAACTATGGGACTGTAGGAAAAGGACTGCGGTCATTAGCGTTTCCTGGAGCAATGTTGCGGTGCATCAGTCTCCCATCTGGATTACCTAGGTGGATCCATTATTTACGAGATATTTGATATTATCACCTCATTAGAGACATGATCGTATGACATTGGAGACTGGCTATGCGTTAGTTTATCATTCATGATAGCCTAACCCGAGACAGCTGCATGTTGTCTATCTGTGACATCAGAGACTAGTTTTGTGCTTGTCTATCATTCTCCCGCAAGAGCGTATGGCTGAGAGATCTCTTTTTATATGATTTGTTGTTTCTATTTCCTATGACCATTTAATCAAGAGTATCACCTCACTAAGGACTTTAGGTCGACATAAATGGTTTTTTTACAATGAGTAGTTGATTGATTTTGATGTTTATTGAGTTGAATATTCTTGATATCTTTGAGGGCCTAACTGTCAAAATTTATCGCTTCCATTAGGACCGTAGATCGAGATAATTATTTTGGGTATTACTTCCAATATTTTGTATGAGTTTACTTTGTTTGGTATTTTTCTTTCTTTCTATCTTTTAGGACTAATGTCGGAAGTATTTACTTCTATCAAGATTGTAAGTCAAGATGGTATTCTTGAATATTGATTTTTGTAATTTGGATGGATTTTGTTCTATTTGGGTTCCATCTTTCTTGATTTACCTTCTATGGCTTAGCTGTTGGAAGTTATTACTTCCATTAGGGCTATAAGTTGGGATTTGTAAGCCTTATTAGTGATGTTTAGGTTATTTATTTAGGATTCTGAATTTCATAGTTTTTCTCTTAGGGCTTAATTTTCGGAGTCTTCACATCCATTAGGACCATAAGTCAAAATTGATTTGTTATGGATCCTAATGCGTTGTATGAATTATGATTCATATTTTTATTGTGATTTTAACTGACATGTGATGTGTTCTTCCATAATGTTTGTGGCTTTGATAAGAGTGATTGTCATCACCCAATTTATAGATGTCGTGATTCTTACTTGCTTTTATATATATTCCATAGGTGATTTTTGAGATGTGAGGCATGGTATATTATTATTACTATTATTATTATTATTATTATGTTATGTTGGATTACGTGATGTCGTGTACATGTTATTCTTTTTATTAACTTGCTTATTGTTATGTACTCACCTTAGATTTAGATATAGTCTAACATGTTTATTATTTATATAGTACTCGGGTCAATTCAAGAGTTTTCATGTATAGGGACATTATCCATTTTGAATGATTGGGCTTTATAGGGGACACTATATATATATATATATATATATATATATATATTATATCGTGTTTTGAGAATTTGACTATGCATTCTTTTCTTTGGATGTCTCCTTGTATTTGTTTGTATTGAGATGGTTATTAGTTGAATATATTGCACTTGACTTGGTGTATATTGTTGTAGTGAGGCAAACATTACAGTTGTTATATATTATATTTTCTGCTATGACCTATGACTATGTGTTCATTTGTATATGCTTTATATTGTTCTGTCTTGGTAAACCTATGCGTATATTGATTTCTACCAATATCAGGTACATATATTATTGATATATTTTGAGGTGAGATACGCACAATGTTAACCTAAGGGAATATTTTTGTGTGATCGCTCCTAACAAGCCTCATTCTCCGTATAACCAGACATGATTACCTAGTAATTCTCTTTGGCAGTGTGGACATATAGGTGGGGCATCATAGTTTGGTATTAGTGCGAGTTCAAAACAATATAGAATATTCATGACACAAGCCTTAGCCTTAGAGTGACTTAAATTACATGTTCCCTATGAATGTGTGGTAGTTACCTATATAAAAAGACGATAGTAGTAGTATACGATGATTACTGGGTTAATCATCTGGGGAAATACTTTTTATTTTCCTATTATATATATGCCCTTATCTTTACCTCTTTTGTGTGTATTTTTAAGCAAAATGGAATTTTTTGAGGGAGGTAGTGATGTAAGGAATAGTTAGCATGACTAATAGTGTCGGCATTGATGATGGTGAATAAAAATCTTTGTGGCTTGAATATAAATGAGATTGTAGTACTTTGGCTTGGGAAGCTATAAAGGTCCCTAATCCGAAGCTTGCATTATAAGTACCGCATAATTCTATATTGTGATGTGGTGAGTTTGAGTAAAGAATCCAGTAGTGATTTGAGCTATGCAGTGGAAATTAATTGATAGCTTTCTACGGAAGGCATTTGTTTACTTGTTTGAAAATGTATGAATAATTGTCTAATGCTTGTTTGATTTTATGTATGGGTGATGTGTAATGATTTTCATTGTTGTTGATGGTTGGTGAATTGGATATATATATACAAAATTTAAAAAATAAATATTTTTATTGAAATAAGAAGATGGTTGGGAAAAATATGAATTTGATTTTATAGTGTGATTGAAAATATTCTAGTAGTTTATTTTTATGTTAATTTGTCCATCAAGTGCTTTAAGAATACTGATCAATGCGTCTAGCACAACCAATATTATCGGTAACGATTCCTAAACACTAGGACGAAGCACTCCAACACAATGATCTAAAAAGAATAATAAAGTAGCTTGAAAAATATATTTGTATTTATTCAACGTATTTAGTAATTTAATTTGCAAGGAAGAAAGGTATTTGGTTTTATAAATAGAAAAATGGTTTGGAATTAATGGAGATTAAGTTTGAATTATTTTCCAGTTTAAAACAGTATAAGTTATATCTTGTTTGATTTTAAAATTTGTTGAACATAAATTTATGAGATAAATATTTTTATGGATTTTGAAGTACAAATGCTTTAATGAAATGAAGTTTATTTATTTTTAAAATAATTTGAATTTGAAAAGTTTAGTTGGGTTTGAGTATGTATTTGAACACAGTGAAGTGGAAAAAATAAGATAATATGGATTTTGGCATTTCGCAACAAAAACATTTAAAGAGAAGTCTATAGATTTTCGAGTTTGTGAAATATTAACAAAAAATTCTTTATGAAAAATGTTAAATGAATTTTTAGTTTTGAGGTCTTGGTAAATTAAATTTGAAGTTAGTTGTTAAAAAGGTATTGATTTAAATAAATGAATTGTTTTGAACAATGTGTAGAATTATGAGTTAAAAACTCTCATTTTTAAACCTTAAATCTTAAACTATCGATCCGTTTTTGATGATTTTAAATTCATTGACAACTATGCTAGTAGAGAGCAATTTTTTCATGAATGCCATGCAAAATTTTAATCATCGCACATCATTCATTAAGCAATCATTAGCAATTATAACTACTTACTAACATTTCTACAATCAATTCAGATGGCTTAATTAATACTATCTAATGATACACACACACAATTAGTCTTTAATCAATCATAACATCACACATGGTTATTTAAAGAACAACTATTTCATTTATAAGCTTACTAAATTCTTCAAAAATAGAAATCAAGGTCTCTAATAAATAATGAATTGATATAATCATGTTTACAACCTAAACATAAGCCTAAATCATCACATGGCATTCCCTAAATCACTTCATACAACTTCAGTGATTATTAATAAATGAATTTATGAAGTATAACGAGTAAATAGAGTTAGAGAATCATTCCACTCACTATCTCTTCGCTAAATCAAGCTCCAAATCACCAAAAATCCAAATTTTGCTCTCTCGAGATTTGAGATGTCGGTCCAAACTCAACTTCAAGGAAATCTACTGATTGGTTTTGTGAGGAATATGAAGAGAAAAAATTATGGTGATTTTGTCGGAATTTATTTAAGCTTTGATTTGAAGATCTAGGGCTTGGCTTAAGGGAAAGACTAGGAAAGCATAGACAAGAGGAAGAAAAGTAACATGTAATATGTTATCCATATATTTTCCGAATGTCAAATATGCTTAAGATGTCATCAAGAGAAAAGGAAATAACTAAGTCCATGGGAAAGATATGGAAACATTCCAAAAAGAGGGTATCAAACCTATAAGTACACGTCAATATGATGAACCAATAATTATATGATGATATATTAATTTTCTAAGGTAGGGAGCCTCTAATATTACTCCATCAACAAGGATGTATTGAGCATATAATATAAAAGAGGTAGTGTCAAGGCTCAATAACCATAAGAGTTGTCGAGCATACAAAGCAGAGGAGGTATTGAGCCTCAACAAAAATAAAGGTTGTCGAGCATCAAAAGCAGAAGATAATGTCAAATCTTTACGACAATTAGGACGAACATCCAAATAGAGACAGAGAGGACATAACAAGCCTCTAAGGGATATCGAACCATAATAATGGTAAGTATTATCAAGCATCCATAAGTGAAAGGTGAAGTCAAACATTAACAATGAAGAAAAGTATCGAGAGCCTAACAACAAGAAGGTGTCGAGTTTCTGAAAGGTAATGGAGATATCGAACCACTACAACACAAAATGTTGTAAAGTATAAGACAAAGGAAGAGTGCTACACCCCCGAATGATGTTGAGCATCTAATCACAAAAGGAGGATATCAAATCTCTATGGAAAACAAGCCTTAGATATAGTAACTGTCATTGAGAATTTACAATAATAACTATTCTAAAGCATCTTTAAGCAGCAAGTGATATCGATCTTCTACAAGAATGATAGGCTTTAACACTAGCAAGAAATTTCAAGCTTTTACAGGTAGCAAGGGAGGTCGAACCTTAAAAGATGTGAAAGATATCAAATATCTACAATTGTATAGATTGTCGATTATCTACCGTCATGAAGGTTATCGAGTAACTACCATGCAACAGGATGCCGAGTGTCAACAATCATGAAGGGTGTCTAATATTTATTATGCAAGGAAATGACGAGTATTTAGCTGGGTGGACATGTGTCAACCATCCTGCCTGCTACTACCTCCATAAATAGACCCCCGCGACCACTTAGAAGGGGATGAATCATTTTCTTTCTCTTTTTCTCAATTACAAGTTGTAAACTCTAAATCGATTTGGGGATTCCTGGAGTTGATAGTAACTCTTGAACTTTTTGCAAATAAGGAATTGGATATTTAAGTTTGCATAGCCTACTTCCTTTGAATGTGCAAACTAGACCAATATTGAATAATGGATATGCATATGACTTATTTTTGGACTTGGACTTTAATTTGGACTTGCACGTTATTGATTTGAACAAGGCCACATAAGCCCTTGTCTAAATAAAAGTTTTCCTTGCATAATGGCTATTATGCCCATTGAGTTATGAACAAAGGGTAGTGATATACGTGAGTTGCCTATTTTGCCCATTAACGAATAAGTAATGGACTATCAAACATTTATGCAACTCGAATATTTTACCCTTGGATATATGACTTGAACTTTTGAATAACTTCATGACTATATTTAAGCCCATGGGCATTATTGAGACCATTTCGAATAATATTACCTTGTATAATATCTCGGTTGTTGAGCCAATTTTTGGTTCAATATTTTTGGCGCTAAAAGGAGGGATCAAACCTCTGTCTCGTTATTTATTTGCTTTGAAACTAGTTAAGTGAAACTTTTGTTTTAGGAAAATGGCGAGGAACAAAAAGTCAATGTTTCGAATGAAGAAGTTGTATAGCGGACAACCTTGGAGGATAATGTTACTCTGAACTTCAATTTGGAGAACAAGAGATTGGAGAACCTTTAATCCCAACAAAGCCCACAGGAAGCGAAGCTAAAATTAAAGATTTAACATAAATTACAGTTATGAAAGATCTTTTTGAGAAAGTTATCACTCAGAATTCTTCCAAAACAAGGTTTACCGAAGAAGGAGAAGTTGTTGGATCTATAAGGAGAAACTTAGGCACCTCAATTGCCAAAGTAAGATCAGGGCAAGAGTATCATGGGCTCATAAAGACAGAGAGAAGCCCTAAATGAAGAGTTAGCAAGGTATTCTCGAAAATTGCAAACGAAATAAGACAACAAGAGTAAGATGAATCATCGAAAGTAAAACCAAGAAAAGCTAGCAGAAAGATCTTCGGAGAAATCAAGTAGCTTGATCTCATATAAAGAATATAAGCCCTACAGAGGGGGCTATTATCATAAAAGAAACCTACTTAAAGGACGTGGTCAACAAAGTGGTGAAGGATATGCTTGACCTTAAGGGAAAATGAATCCTTGACCCAAGGGTTAACAATAATTTTCAAGGGGCTTCTTTCACAGAGAGGATAATGTACGTTAAAACTCGTCCCACATCACAATTCGTTTATTGAAGTATGACGAAACCACTGATCCAGATGGCCATATGTTGGCTTTTAAAAGCAGAATGATTTGCATAACACCACTAGAGAAGTTTGTTGCAGGCTTTTCCCTATAAATTTTCATGGAGCAACTGCCAAGTGGCATAAAGACTATCGAGAGAAGACCATCTATTCTTAGAATCAGTTTCTTATGAATTTTCAATGTAGTTTTGCATATGCAAAGGTCCTACCATAGATTCCAGTGTGCTAGCTAATGCAAACAAAGACCAGGGCAATTACTTGGTGAGTATCTAAGGAGATTGAATATAGAATCGCTGAAAGTAGAAAATATGACCGATAAGGAGAAGCCGATGGCAGTACATTCGGGGATAATTGAGCAGACTCCTTTCTGGAAAAAGCTCTATATTCATGGGTGTAGGATCTATAGGAATTCCATTTCCAAGATGATAAATTCATCCACATGGACGAAACGTATCATGATAGAAGGAAGTTTCTACCGAAGAAAGAAGAAGAGATTTTGATCGCCCGAATAAAACGCCAAAATGGGATGAACATAGAAGAGGAAGATGTGAGGAGATCCCCAAATCCAATTTTGTAGACTTGAGCAAACCCATCTCCTATATTTCTGCTATGGCCAAAGATAGTAGAGATTTCTCCACTTCTTATAATGCAAGAAACCATCGTGAGCCTAAGAAAGGGAAAGATTATTATGCCTCTCACAAAGTTAATGGGCATAAGACTGATGAATGTCATGTCCTGTAGGGTATAATTCAGAATATGATCGGATCATGATCACTTAAGGAGTTTGTTAAGGAAACTCAAAAGTCTTCCTGTCCCGAAGAGAATAATTAGAGGCCTTTAAACAACACCCCTAATTTTGTTGAAAATGATTCCAAACACGACTGTATTCCACATAGATGTCATTCATGGAGGCCCTCATATTGTTGGGAGTAGAAAAGGGGCTAAGAGCAAGTATATAAGGGAAGCAAAGGATGGAATCTTCTCCGTCCAAGAGGAACCACAATTAAAGAGTCACAAATTCCAACTTTAAATGCCTAACTTGACAATAACTCAACAAGGACTAAGGGGAGTCCATCATCCATATAATGAAACGCTGATCATAATTACTCAAATTGGACTCTCTATGGCGACAAAATTTTTGGTAGACACTGAAAGAGCGGTAAATGTGATTTTTAAACATGCATTTGTCTAGATGAATATTTTGGAAGGGAAATTGGAACCAAGCCTTGAGATCATCTTTGGGTTCAATAATAAAGATTGACTCCAGTAGGGTAGATAAAGCTCTGTATACAAGTGGGAATTCCACCATACTGCAGAACATCTGAAACACTTTTTCATAATCATGGACCGACCCTCCTATTATAATTCTTTCTTTGGGAGGCCTGCTCTAGAAGAAGTGGATGCATTCGTCTCACTTAAACATCCAATGATGAAATTCTTAACAAAAAATGGTTGGGGAACCAGAAGGGGGAGCAGTTTTGCTCCCAAGAAATATATTTCGCTACGCTTGAGCAATTTAATAAAGATGGCACTTCTTGTTATGACTTGAAGAAAAGTAAGTTGAACCAAATTAAAACTGAGAAACCCTTGAATGGTAGTTTTTCAAGCCTACTATTCAAGTCAAATAAACAACCAAATGTAGGTGAGAAGCCTATGAACGTGCTGAAAAGATTCACCTTCTCCAAGAGAAAAAGAAAGCAAAACGACATAAAAAAATTGACTAATGAAATAGAGGGTGAGGAAATTATTGCTAAATTAGATTGCAGAAATGAGCAAGAGAGAATGAAATTTGCCAAAGAACTAGAAGAGGTAAACCTAAATTTGCTTGACCCAACCAAAAAAGTAAAAATTGGAAAAGAACAAGGTGACAATCTCAAAAGAGAGCTTATCCAATTCCTCCAATCTAGCAAAGCCGTGTTTGCCTGGACTCACCCACACATGGTCGGGATAGATCTAGTGATTATGAGCCACGCTCTAAACATAGATCCAAAAAAATTTCTCGTTAAAAGGTAGTTTGATAAAATTTAAGCTAATGCACTAAAGGAAGGAGTGAAAAGATTACTTGAGAATGGGTTCATTAGAGAAATGCTCTACCCCAAATGGTTGACTAATCATGTACTTGTTAAAAATTCCAATGGAGAATGGAGAACATGCATCGATTATACCGATCTGAATAAGGCATGCCTCAAAAATTGCTATCCTTTTCCTAGAATAGATCAATTAGTTGACGTCACAAGTGGATATAAGCTATTATCTTTTATGGATGCATACTCAGGATATAATCAAATCTCTATGTTCAAACCAGATGAAGAAAACACAGGTTTTATAACAGATTGGGGAACTTATTACTACAAAGTTATACCTTTTGGTTTTAAGAATGCAGGGGCAACATATCAAAGGTTAGTAAATTGAATGTTTAAGGAACAAATTGGATGAAACATGGAAGTGTACGTAGATGATATGCTAGTTAAGTCCCAATAGAAAATCAACCACTTGCGAGATCTTAACAAAATGTTCGGGGTACTAAAGAAGTTCAAAATGAAGCTGAATCTGCAAAAATGCTCTTTTGGAATACAATTGGGAAATTTCTAAGATATATCATCAGTGCTCGAGGAATTGAGGCTAATCTCGACCAAAGAAAGGCGATTAAGGACATGGCATAGCCAAAAATAAGTAAAGATATAATGAGCCTAAATGGAAGCGTGGCAGCTTTGAATAGATTTATTTCTAAAGCCACTGATAATTGCATCCCTTTCGTTGTCGTAATTAAGAAAAAGAAGAACTTTGAGTGGGGAGAAGATTACAAAAGGCCTTCGAGGAATTATAAGACCGTCTTGAAAAACCTCTGATCTTATCTAGTCCCATAGAAGGAGAAAATCTGTACCTTTACATGGCAATGTTCAAACATGTGGTAAGTTTGATTCTAGTATGATAAGAAAATAAGGCTCAACTTCCATTGTACTACACTAGTAAAAGGCTTAAAGGGGAAGAATCTAAATATCTAGTTTAGAGAAGTTGGCATACTGTCTAATTCTTGCAACTTGAAAACTAAGAGCCTACTTTCAAGCGCACCCAATCAAGGTCTTAACTAATTTTCCACTTAAGCTAATCTTATATAAGCCTAAAATGTCAGGAAGGCTAGTAAAATAGAGAATAAAGCCGAGTTAGTATGAGATTGAGCTCCAATCCAGAGTGGCAATCAGAGGAAAAGCTCTGGCTGATTTCGTTAATGAATGTACATGATTTGTTGAAGAACAATCAAGAAAGGAGAAAGATCTGAAACCTAAATGGAAAATGTTCTTTGATGCAGCCTCAAATGGGCAAAGGGCTGGTGCGGGATATGTAATCATTACCCCTTATGGACACCGATTGCATTATGCAATGAAGTTAAATTTTCCTACTACCAATAACATGGCTGAATATGAATTAATGATAGCACGACTAACCTAGCTCTTAAGTTAAAATCCCAATGATTGAAATTTTTAGTGTTTCTCAATTAATGGTTAATTGTTTGAACCACATTTATCAAATGAAGGATGCAAGATTGATCCTTTATGTCAAGAAGATATTGAAACCGTTAGCCCAGTTTGAGGATTTTTTGATACACCAAGTACCCATAGGAAGGAATTTTCAAGCCGAATCTTTAGCCAAATTTATCTAGCTCACGAGGCGCCCCAAAAACCCGAATTGTGCCAGTAGGCTTCCAACAAAATCCTAGTGTTAAGGAAAAAGACCTCGAACCAAAAAATGAGACCATGGTATTAGCTAGATCTTAAGTTGTTATACACATGGAAAAAGAAAATGAACCAAGAAGCAGTAATGATGAAAACCAAGAAGTAACTATTCATACGAAATAAATAATAAATATGGGAATAATTGGATGACACCCATTATTGAATACTTGGTGGAAGGGAAATTACCAAGGGATAAAAGAGAAGCTAGAAGGATAAGGCATCAACCTCCAAATTTTACTATGGTAGATGGGACATTTTATAAAAATTGATATTCGCTTCCTTACTTAAGGTGTGTTAGTCCAAAAAATGGTTCCAAACTGTTAAGGGAAGCCCATGAAGGGTTCTACGGGGATCATTCTAATGTCATGAAGTTGACCAAAAATGTCGTGAGACAAAGATTTTATTGGTCGCAATGGATAACGATGCTGTGAGTTATGTAAAGAGATGCGAAAAATGTTACAGGTTTTCAAAAATCCTACATATACCGCCAAATGAGTTAACCTCGTTCTCAAGTCCTTGGCCCTTTGACGTGTGGGGAATAGGCTTAATCGGACCATTGCATATATCAAAAGGCAAAGCCAAGTTTGTAGTAGTAGCCATCGACTACTTAATCAAATGGGTGGAGGTAGAACCATTGCCAAATATAACTTCAGGGAAAGTGCTAAAGTTTGCGATCAAGAACATAGTCACCCGGTTTGGAATACCAAATAAGATAATCTTTGACAATGGGACCCAATTTTAAACTGAAAAATTCACAAGGTTCTATGATAAGAATGGGATGATCAAAAGTTTTTCATCAGTAGCCTATCCTAAGGCTAATAAAGCTGTTAAAGCTGCCAACAAAACCATTAAGACTATCCTCAAGAAATAGTAAGATAAAGCGAAAGAAAATTTGGTTGAAGAACTACCACTGGTGCTTTGGGCATATCGAACTTCAACCAAGACTGCAGTAGGAATACTCCATTTTCTTTGACATATAGATGTGAGTAATGCTTCCAATCAAAGTTAAGACACCATCCCATCGAAGGATTGCATATGCTTTTGACCCCAATCAAGAGCTAAGAAAAAAATCCATAGATTTGATCAATGAACTAAGAGATGAGGCGACCATATGAATGACCAAATATCAACAAAGGATATCAAGATACTATAACTCCAAATTCAAAGGGAGATCATTTCAAAATGGAGACACAATGCTCCAAAAAGTTATGAAAAACACAAAAAATCTAGCAGATGGACCACTTGGACCAAACTAGGAAGGACCACTACAACAAAAAAGACTTTTCACAGCGTTTGAAAAACACTGTTAAAAGTTTTCACAGCGTTTTTAAAAACGCTGTATAACGACATGCGGTCGTTGACCCTAAATTTTTAACTGCAAAATATAAACGCTGTCAAAAACCCACTTTCTACAGCGTTTTTTAAACGCTGTTAATAATTTTTCTACTGCAAGGTATAAACGCTGTTAATAGTTTTCTACTGCAAGGTATAAACGCTGTCGTAGGGATATGCATTTTTTTTCCCAATGAATTGACAGCAATGTATAAACGCTGTCGTAGGGATATGCATTTTTTTCCAATGAATTGACAGCAATGTATAAACGCTGTCGTAGGGATATGCATTTTTTTCCAATGAATTGACAACAATGTATAAACGCTGTCGTAGGGATATGCATTTTTTTCCAAAGAATTGACAGCAATGTTGTGCCATTGCAATATTCACACATATCATTAATATAAACTACATTTAATTATATTTTAATCTGTTAATGTACATAACATAAACAAATCAAACTAAAAATTGTAAAATAAAAGCATAACTATTAATCACTTCCATAAAATAAGTTGAACACAATATCCATGAACAAAGTTTACATAAACCCGTAAAGAGAGATAAAATTTATAAACCAACTGCATACAAAATTAGACAAATGCACAATATCTAGAAAGCAAGTTTGCATCTAATATTATCGACAAAACGTGCATAAAAGTAGTTCAAATACATGCTGAAAATGAAAAGTGGCAGTACGAAGATAGTTAGACATTGGTTTACTGAATTGTTGCCAACAGGGCAGTCTGAACTTGGCAAGATTCCTCCTTCCGTCTTTTTTTCTTGACTTTTTGTTGTTGAGCTATCACTAACCATGGCTTTGTCAACATCCTGTGAGTAGTAATTACAGTAAGCTTTAGACGTATAACTGTTAGTTAAATATAAAGAGTACAATTTCCAGTTGAAAAAAATGCGTTTTTCAATAAACATGTAACTGGAAGTTCTATGCATTTGTTTTCTGTGCTATTGGTTTTGCTCTATCAAAGAAAAAAATTATAGTCATCTAATAAAAGTCTTGTTTCTATAGTCTTACTGCATTCAACATTTTATCATGTGTCAACCAATTCAATACATTAGCCCAGTTGGTCCATTAGCCCAGTTGGTTTTATCTAATTTCAATCTAATGTGCACAAAATCTATTCATTTTTTCTTCTTACATAGAAAAAATATGTATGCCAATATCCTATAAATGGACTGAAGTTAGATAA
The DNA here is from genome assembly GCA_030737815.1 of Allium fistulosum. Taxonomy (NCBI): domain Eukaryota; kingdom Viridiplantae; phylum Streptophyta; class Magnoliopsida; order Asparagales; family Amaryllidaceae; genus Allium; species Allium fistulosum. The sequence continues at coordinate 291,114,670 of CM060905.1, forward strand.
AAAAATCCACTGAATTGCATTAAAAATTTGGTTGTGCCCATAATTAGTATTGTCCCTTGGCCAAATTGATACTATCAATAGCAACACCCTCAAAAAATTGTAGCACACAGTCAGTAGATTCAGTACCTTATGTGAGTAATGTCGCAGCAAATCACTAGACCTGTATAACAATATATAATTTACAATATGAGATTTCCATTCTCCTTTGCTCCGCTCATCCCTATCAGGAGAATGAGGCTGATTGCGCACACGGCAAAATACGTGAACAAGGACAACAACATCAAGTGCAGCATACTCTATCTGCAAGTAATCATAGTACGCTAACAAAACAAAATTTAGTCCATTGTGATCAAATTTGTGGTTAAATCCCTTTTTTTATTCTATAGGGAAAGAACTATTGTATATTTTTTTTCTCAACTTACCTTATTTGCACTAAGAGGTCGCTGCTCCCAATTGTTGTTCCTTCCTGTTTTGTTCAAACCAGCTCCTAATATTTTCTTCATAGTCAATAAACATAAAACGCATGAGATCAGTTATTGCATCAATATAGTCTAATCAACAAAAGGATAGGAAAATAAAATAGTAGAATGAAATAATGTATCAAGATAAATGTGCTTTGAATTATACCTCAGCAAGCCCTGATAGCCCACCACTTTGCTCGTTGAAAAGTTTATGGATACCAAGAACCATTCCATAGTACTGAAAATACTCCAAGTTGCTATAGGAATGGGATAATTGACAAAGATCACATTGCAAGTTGTAGCAGTTTTAGAAATATTACTTCTGGAAGAATACAATTCTCAGAGTATATAATTTGAGTAAAAATATCATAATGAACAGTTTTTTCGTAAAATATTCCTTATGTGACTTTTCTTTTAATCTTGCACTAAAATGCTATTAACGCGCCTTAACTTGACACACCCTTAAAATGCAATGAAGTCTAATTTGATCAGTGAAGGAATTTAGGCAGATTTGCCATAAAGTGTGACCAAATCGATGTGCTAAAGAATATAACTGATATTACTTGCAAACTCAAAGAAATGTTTTATTTGTAGGCACAGAATTTTCTCACCTTATCATAAACAGCCCAGTTGATTTCATAAGAAAAAAGCTCCTGCTTGGTCTTTGGTATCATGCCAATTAATTGCTTTGCATCTAATAACTTCTTATTTTCTGGCTTTGGCTTATCTTCCCGATCCCTATCATAGCTCTTATCATGACCTTTTTCCTTGTTAACTGTGAAGATGACAGTAAATTTTATATCACATGCATATTCATCCAATCTTGTTTGATCAACTATGAACTTAATTTTTATAAAGTCAATTGTTACTATTTTTAAAATGACATAAATAAATAGTCCATTTGACTGAATCTGTAGTCTTTTTGGATATACTATTTTAGGAACCCAGGATGAGAAAACCATAATTAAATAACAAATCATATAGAGTCAAAGCAATTTGTGACTAAGTTTCTGGTCAACACACCCACATATACTAAACCTTCAGAAGAAAAAATGGTCTAAATTAATGTTATAACAATTAGTGTTTGTTTATTTATGCACAGATATGATTTAGAGCTGCATATGGTTCATCAGAGCGTAGACAACAAGACCGCGGTTATTGGTATCATGTACAAAATCGGTCGCAGTGACCCATTGCTAAGAATGGTTATCTTCATACATAACACATTTACATATACCAAGTGTCCTATATCAGTTTGTATTCTAATATTGTCATGTTGAAATAAAATCATAAAAGTTGGAGGGTAATATCAAAAAACTAGAGGATATCAAGAATGGTGAAGAGAAGTTAGGGATGATTAACCCAAGAGAAGTAAAGTGGGGAAGCAGAATGTATTACAGATACTTGGGATCACTCACAGCTCCTCCCTGCACTGAAGGTGTCATGTGGCATATTATCAAAAAGGTTCACCTTTTGTTTGTTGAACCATAAACTATGATAGTATGCAATCTTAACTTTATATGATTCAGAGTTTTGGTAAATTAAACTATGTTGTATAATTTTGTGTCTAACATAGGTAACTTCCAAGATGTAAAAAATATAACAATATATATAATACTGGTATTGGAGGATTAATTCTAATACCAAGTAAATTATAAAACAGGTGAGGACTGTGTCAAGAGAGCAGTTGCAACTACTGAGAGATGCCGTGCATGATGTGAGTATCTGAGTATTTGCTTTGTTGCTTCAGAATTTAGATACTTCAAGTGCCAATATTAAAACTTACCGTTAAACATAGTAGCATAATAATCACCTATTTCTGTTGTATGACAGCGTGAGAATCATTCAAATAGAAAAGTCACAAGACTACTACTCCTTCCTCAACTATTTCTAGGAAAGTGAATCATGCTGATTTTCACCTTCCTAATATGGTTCATGTATCAGATAATTAAACAATACTTTGTTACGTGGTGGAATGCATGTGAATAATGTGTCGATTCTAAAGGTGGTACTGGATCACATCAATCTTCCTTGGGATTTTCCATCCTCATCACAATGTGCCAACTGGAAAAAGAACATGGATAATCATCTTTCATTGCTGTACATAAAGGCCAGATACATTGACTTACAAACTAGTCTTGAAAAAGATAACAAGTCCCAACCTCGAGCATGTTCTAATAATCAAAGAATTGTTGACATATGTTGAATAAAATCATCTTTTTTTATTCAAATCAGTGAAGATGAATGCAGCTACCTATCAATCTTCATTTCAGTGGCTTGTTTCACGTTCTCAAGAAAAACTTCCACCGCCTCGCAGTCGATATTAAGGTTCTTTTTCCCCTGATAATGTACCACTAGTAGTTTAAAATCAAAGCTAATTTTAAATGGATTGAGTATTATTAATGGATAAAATGAGCGGTTCGGAGTTGAAAACTGAAAATACAAGAGAACAATACATGGGAACCAACTTATCCAACTAAATAAAAATGGAAGGTCGTTTCCAGTACCGAGAGGAACAGTGGCAATTGGAGGAGGATGATATAGCTTAAGATCGGAAACAACTCCTAAAAGCCAGCTTGCAGTACCATGACTTAGCATGATTACTTGGTTAATGTAGTACTGTAATTTTGTTTTTGGATTAACATGGTTAAAGGTGTAACTAAGCAACACAGTAAGGGTATGTGGCTATGGACGGTGCTTACACTACAGGTTAAGGCAATGAAACAAACAGGTGTGACAAATACTTGATTAAAAATATATTATTATAGCATAATTCAAGTTTGGATGAACTGTGGCCTGTGGACAGTCTCAGGCCTGCATAACCGCTTGCAAAATACCAAACAACCGATTGTATGACTCTTTATTTTTTTAAACTTTTACATGAAAGTTTTGTACTGTCTCCAACCCGTTGTACTTAAAAAACCAATAGAATTTGTGCAAACTTGTTGCTAGCTATATGTTTCAAATTACAGACAAATGATTCAAGATTTAGAAGATTTATAAAACCAACATAATATTTATAAACTTGTTGCTGGCTATATGTTACCCAGGTTCTAAGCCTTCTAAAGCACATAATGTATACAGATTTACCACATCAATAGATTTATATACTTAACTTACCTTAAATAAGCATGTCAATAAATACCATGATTGAGTTGACCATGAAAAGCATGGAGAAGCTGAAGATGCCTCATGAATTTGCCAATGCTGGAAGTCTATGTAAAATCTTCCGTGCTGCAAAGCAATTTGAGTGGTTATATAACTATATTACATTGGATCTATTAACTCAAAAAAAAGTCCCAGTCAATTACTTAAAGTATCTCTGAATCGTATCCATTTCACCGCCTCCTGATAGGTTAAGGTGAAGGAATGCTCTCAATAAAAACCATAACTATAATGTACTACCCAAATTAATTAACAGGATAAGAAGACATTATGTGCTAGCTAAAAAATAATTGGTCGATTAATAATTTTATCTGTTTACCTTTTCAGCATTTGATGTATACTACTGCTGAACTTCATCAAGCAAAACAAGCTAGCTATCTAGCTTAAGTTTTTGCCAAGAAGCCACTAAACTGTAAATAAGGTGTACTATGTCTGTACTATGTTTGAAACTCACATTATGTCTGTACATTCGCTAATCAGTTATATCGTTCTTTCTCTATATACACTTCATAAAGATATACACTATTATCAGTGAAAATGTATGATTCATTTTTTTTTCACAACAACGTGTCTTTAAAGATTTCATGATATTCCCAGAGACATTTAGCAACTAAGATAGATTTATACCCATAATAGTTAATACCTTGTATATTACATTCTTCAAAGCAATCACTAATCAGTTGTATGTATGTATTATATAGTGTTTGATAAAATAATAATAATTTGTTAACCCTTTCTTTAGACAAGTAGAAGTAAGTAACAGTAATAAAACAGATGAAATTATCACTAACAATGCCAGCTTTGAGCTATATAAATAAGTTTGATAGCCTTTGATCATTATGTTGTTGCAGTAAAGTAGTTAATTAAATAACCATTGAATTAACTCGTGTTGTGTATATATTTGTATCTTTTCTGTAAGAGACGGTATATTCATCAAAATACATATATTTTATAGATGTATGAATATCTTATGTGTTTGAAATTGCAACTAAATCAGAATACATGTTACTTAGCTTGGTTATGTATAGAAATAGACTTCATAGAATCACTATGCTAGATCCTAAATTACTCCAAGATCCACTTAGTTAAAATAAACTCATCAAAATTAATAGCAATAAATGGTAAATCCAATAATAAATCCAATAGATCCAAAGCTTTGTAGTTTCGAAATTATTACAATTATAAAAAAATAGTCATACCTGAGCGCCTTGTAAGCAAAAGGCATACTCTCTACTATAGTTTTCCTCTCATCTCCAGTCTTGAATTCTTCCAAATATTGATGATAATAACCTTCATCTTCAAATAGAACGCTTTGGAATCACTAGCACTCGCCGCAAGAACCAAACTATTGTACTATTTGTTCTGCTAACTCCATTCAGCAAATGTACTTTGGAAGACTATACAAGTTGAATTACTTGACCTTAAGTGGCTTTTTTCTCCTTTGCAGGACCAGGTGCAATCACTCCAGACATAATTAATGTAAACTACTATACTGAAAATTATCAGTACCGATCATGAATATAAATTCAACCAATATCACTAACCAGTTTTTGAACTACACAACTTCAACAGCGACGTTCTTCCTGACAGTGACAAGCTCACATCGACAGCCACCACATCAGATCTTGGCTTCGACTTTAGGCACTTTTGATAGGATTTTAGGAGAACACGTGAATCATCAGCAGCCTACACCCCAGATGCAGCATCTCAGGTAAGCATTTCAAGCAGCATGACTAACTCGAAGAAACGGCAACTACATCTACTCGTTGACAACCGTAGCAACGTGATATCTAGGTCTCAACAGTGCATCTCTCGATTTCAGGTAGTGGATCATCGATCATGGCAGTAAGCACAGAGCTTCTCTTAGCACTTCAGATCAGAACGAAGATGAATTCAAGGTGTTAGGGCTAGAGCAAACTAGATTTTGCAGGCGAAACTAGAGTACGAACTAAATTTCATGGGAGATTTCACATATATTTGGGGTTTTAATTAGGTTTAAAATAATTTTGGGGAAGATTGGCAGTCGATTGTTTTCTTGCTTTACGCGGGAGAGAAGAAATTATGGCGGCCAGGTAACCGCGTAATGAAACGAATCTAAAAATAAAGCGGGTCACTTTAAACAGCATTTCAGATTCCAAAATTTACTTTACAAAATACTTTTATCAGCATTCACAATGAAAACGCTGTCCGTTATTGCAGTGAAAAGCGCATTTTCTTGTAGTGGACCCCTTGTTATCCATGAAGTAATCCCATCAGGAACTTTATAACACTCCACCTCTAGACCCACACTGACAAAGGATATTACTAAGTAATAGCGTCTAGTAGTGTGAAGGATATTACTAAGTAATAACATGTGCTAGTGCAAAGAATAAGGCTGGTTAGGAGTGACTATCCATGAATTTTGCTTTGAGTGAGTATTAACATGTCAAATTAAGTGTTGTTGTTTTTCTTTTCAAAGTGGATTCAACATACCCAATCCAAGCTCAAAACAAAATTACGATGCCTTAGTAGTATTCAAAATAACATAGATAACACAGAATATAGAATCATAGAATAATAGAGTACACGACAGAATATACGTAGGGTGCAAAGCTGAAGTGACTAAAAGCTTATACATGAGATGGTTACAAGATTGTGATCATAAGTGCTCCACTCAATATACGTATAAGGCAACTAAAATAACAAATATGTACATAAAAGAAGCCTTTATCTTGACATGTAAAATAGCTAATACATGAGTCTTCTCAAATGACACTAATGAACATCTAACTATCTCCTACATGATCCAACTTTAGAAATCATCAAATAGAAGCACGTGAAACATCTTGGATGATCCGAGTTTTATAAAATAACAATCGGGTCGGTCTGGTTTTAATTCAAATCAATGTGAGATAGAGATGATGATATAATAGATCTCAATAGATACACATAATCATATAGTGTTAAGCCCAAAGGTATACGATGTATTGTAAAATTCATTCACCAAAGCACTATTAAAATGTAGCTTATAAAAATAAGCAATTCCCAAAGAAGTTTTAGTGAAAACTTGAATCTTATAAAATCCAGAAATCAAATAGGTAGAAATCTATAAACCAAAAGACACGCCAAAGAACGTGCCAGCCAAAAAATGAGCTTGATAACCCACCAAATACTCCTAAGAATAGATAACCTAAAGAGGAGCCTGAGAACCCGCTAACATACCTAAGAACATGTATACAGGATATACCTAAGAATATACCTAACTCGCCCGAAAATGAGCTACTAAATGATAGGCCTGAGAACCCACCATACCCACCTGAGAACGGGTAACCAGAAGACGGGCCTAAGAACTCGTTGAGAAAATTGTTATCTACTTCCAAATTAACTATTCAAGTACCGACAATGCATACCATACCACACGAGTTTACTTGAACATTTACTACAAGTTAGTAAACTCCACTCGTGTGTAAAGAGGGGTTCAATCGAACAAGTTCAAGAATTAACCGATGAAGTAAACGTAAGCGTTCCATGTCACTAATTTTACTTGGTCATTTAATTAAATTTCTCATTCAACCGAGGATATGCATGTTTAAAAGAAATAGTTTTGTTTTAAAACTCATTTTGAAATGTTAGCTTAAATACATAAATAATAACTAATAGGAAAATGTACTTTTATTTGAATATGTACATATATATAGATATAAAATTTCACTTTTCAAATAATTTGAGACTATGAATATTGTATATATATACATGTACTTTCTAAAAATTATTTTTATTTATATCTATGTATATGAAGAACAATTTTTTTTAAATAATTTCTTTGCAAATCACTTTGAAAACCATTGCAGGAAATTTGTGCGTTTGATACTCTATCCACAGAGCAAGTATTTACGGAAATAAAACATCAAAAGAGAATTTAGAAATCCCAAAAATAGGAATACAAAATCATCAGAAATCAAGCTTCAAAGTGATACAAGGAGCATTGCAAATCAACAGAGCAAAGTGCAAGCAGAAGAAAGCTGGATAGGGAGGAGTGGCGTGGCCGGGACATGCTTCAAGGACCATGACCGGTCAACTAGTCTAAGCGCACCGGTCGACCGATGCTGCTTCCTGGAACACGCATCAGGTAGTGCTCGATCCTCCTCCTTGGCTCGATGTTCTAGTTTGTTTTCCAACGACTTGAGTTTGCATTTAATCACTACTGATTCAATTACATGCATATCTAATAACAATATATACCAATAATTCACCGGTGGAGATGATGATTATGGGTTACGGTAAACAAAATAGAGCAAAAGAAGGTTACAAAGCACAAAACAGAGATCAATAACAAGGAATTATTCAACCATTTATCATCCATTTAACAACAACAACATGCAAGAAAATAAAAACTAGATTTGTGAGGGATACTCACCTATTTACTCTAGAATTAGTTATTTGAGCACTAAAATACCGTCTATTACTTCTTAGCAGCAGTTTCTAAAAATTGACTCAAAGATAGCCAAAGAAAACACCAATTTAAAACTATGGAGAAACTGAAATTGAGATTCATATAAGATGTATCAAGGATTAGAGACGATTACCTGAAATTACTACAAAAATCTGTTATTCCAGATCACAAATAAAATGATTTGGGGAATTTTCAGTTTAAGGTTTGAGTGAAGAAAAAATGAGGAGATTCTATAATTTAATTTGCTGAAGTGAGGAAATAAAATAAACGTACAGGTTTCACTCTCTTTTTCCATCTAATACCCATGTTAACAATTATGAATTTGGGCCTAGATTTGGCTTTTCGATGTAGTAAAAGGAATGAGGTTTTCATTTCTAATTTTAAAGTAATGGTTCATGTGGACAATGGTTACCAAAATCATAGATTAACTTTATTTTCTAACAAAGCAACACAAATTTATTCATGTCGCTTTTCTACACTTGAAGGGGTTTAAAATTACAAACTCAAATTCTTAACAAAAAAATTGTTCTTATTATTTCCAATTAATTAGAAATAAATAGCCATCTAAGTTATAAAAACTTCATTTTGACAAGAAACCTTGATTCTATTAATTTCAATAAATTTCATTGAATTCATTGCAATGTTTTAATTATAATGAAATATGTTATTAAATTTTGCTTTAAATAAATATGGTTTCATACACCATTGTTTCCTATTATATTATATTTAAAAATAATAATTAACTATTCATTTCTACTTGATTTACTTTCCAAAATTACTCGTTTATTTCAATTAAGAGATAACCCAATTCAATTTTCCCATTACAAATCTTTTTAGATTTATTTTCCATTTAGTTTATTTCGTAACTTTCTTTTAGTATTAAATAAAAGAACTAAACCACATACATATAATATTTCTTTTTAAATTTACCAAGTAGTAATATTCCACTTGAAAATCCTACATATCGATTCTTTAATTGGAAAAAGAAATAAATAAGAATCCCTAAAATTCTTGTTATAAACAATCCTTATTGTTTAAATTATATTTTTGGTTTAATTCCAAGTATATCTCAAACTATGGTTGTTACATACTTCTTCCCTTATGAAAATTGCGTCCCCATAATTTCACTATAAAGAAAATTATGTAATATACATATTTTATTATCCGTGGTATACTCCTTAAATATGCAACCCATTCACGCATGCTTTATAAAATCTTTTAATTACCTCCAAACCTCTAACTCACTAATCACTATTTAATATGTGGATGAATAAAGTCTTATAAATATATTTTCCTTCAAATCAACTTTTATCTTGACAATCTTAATATTATAAACTCAATCCAAGGAATTTAATTTTAACCTTACTTCTTGAAAAATCCAAGTTCTAAAAATTCAACTATTTTTGGCGGCAAACCAATCGTAAAAGCTCCAAGATAATCCTTATCCTCAAGTTAAACTCAAAATTTTCTTTTATTTGAAATCACACCTTTTTAATAAGATTTCAAACTTCTTTCAAAATTTTAAAAATTTCATCTTACAACTTTCTTACCAAAACTCCTCTTTTAAATTTTGCAATTTACAAAGACTATCGTTAGTTTTCATCTTTAAGATTCTTTCAATGTAAAATTCAATACCAAATTATACATTTCAAAATTTTATTTTCCAAAGTCTTCTTCTTTCTCCATTTTTAAATAAAACTTTACTAACATAAAAGATTCTTCTAATTGCTACAAACTAATTTAAAAAATTACTTTCGCTTCAAATATTTTCTGATTTTCAAATCTAGAAAATCAGCTTAAACAAATATTTTACACTTCTCATAACAAATCAATGCCTTATACAATTTTGAGATAATAAACATTTTGAGGTGTACCAACCACTTAACTCTTTTAATATTCTCCAAATAAGAATGTAAAATAATTTTAAGATTTCATTTGTATGAATAACATCGCTTTACAATTTGAATTATTTTAACATAAAATTTATTTCTTAAAGAATTCTTTTTCTATAAAGGTGAAAGTCAAGAAAATTCGATCATTGCTTACATTCAAGTTAAGTTTCTCTGTTTGAAATTTTAACAAATGGAAAAGGTCAACTTCTAATAAGAAGTTGCATATTTGTGAAACAAAAGGGATTTTCTTTCCTTTATTTTTCCCAAAACTCAAAAATGCTTTTAAATTACAATTATCCAACTTCGGATAAATCTTTCTCCCAATATTAAATTTTACAATTAATATAATATCCTCTTATTGTGTTTATTTATACCAAATCTTATTTAAATTTATCTATTATTTTATTATCCATAAACCATATCTAATATATATATATATATATATATATATATATATAATTTCTCGGAAGCTTATACACAAGTTTTTTCAACCCATTTATTTTAGAATCCCTTATCTTTTCAAAATAAGACATCTCAAAACACATTCAAGCAACACTACATAAATTATGGTTCTCGATCATTTGAGAACCTTCTACCAAAATATTAATTGCTTATAAAATTTTCAAATTGAAAATTTTAATTCATCATTTCCCCAATTCTTTTTATTCATGAAATTATATATCTCAATCCTACATTTTCTTCCCAATTTATTATTTCATATTTGCCTTTTCCTTTTAAGTTCATTTTGTCAACTCCTATAAATTATATTTCTTCCTTAATTCATATATTATTTTTTCAAAAATCTCTTGACACTTTTACTGCATTTTTTATTCCATATTGAACTACATATTTTGCCTTTAATTCTTCTCTTCAGAAATCTAATGGTTACAAAATGCAAGTTCCCTCAATAGACCAAATTTATAAAGTTTTAAATTTTCTTATATATATATATGCTTATTTCTTACTCCACAAATAATAATTAAATTATTTTCTCATAAATTCTATTTCTTTGAAATGATTTCAAACATTCTTACATTACATAAAATAAATAACATTACTATTTATGAATACCATATCTCATTAAAGAATTAAAATGGTTCGCTGATTTAATTTAATTATACAAAGCTAGAACTATAGAGTTCACCCTTTTTAGGAGAGAAGACAATTTCTAGGGCTGAAGATGTTACTTTATTTCCAATTTATTATAAATTTTCCCTCCACCAAAGTTCCATGTATGTCTCATTTCCTTTAAGGTTTTTCTTTTATTATGGGACTTTCTTTTCAACTAATCTTTTGAAACTTAAATCTACCCAATTAAATCTTTTACTAGCAAGGTAATTGTAATGCCAAATAAATTACTTCTGTTTTAAACCATTCACCACCCTTATTCATCAAAATTTTAATTCCAATCAATCATTAAAATTTCACATTTAAGACTTCATATGTATTGGTTTTGATAAGTTTCTTTTTTCGATCGTTAAGTTTTTAACTCTCAGCAATTTACTATTAATATAGGCATTTATTAAAATATTCTTTTTGACCAATCTTATTAAGCTCCATCCTAACTTACCTTAGTAATGAAAAAAATTATTTTTTCACATTCTCAAATTTACAAGAGTATTTCTTTATTGTATGCTTTCCAAAATATTATTTACAAAATTCACCTCTTAGCTTTTATAACATATTACTTCTCATTCCAATCTTCCATAATTTTGGATTTGTATATAAAGTTTTAATGTTCGTTTAAATCACTTCATAACATACACAATCAATCAAAACACCAAATGTAATTCATTTTAGATTATATTTTATAAATGAACATTCTTCTAACTTACGTCTAATATTATAATAAGGCTATTACGCAAATCGTTATTAGCGAAATAATTTATCAATTGTCTGTAATGTTGATATTGCGATCAATAATGCCTTGCCGTTTAACCTTAACTGTCGCTAATACTCGATGGCTGTAATTGTTATCTAAAATGCGAGCATATGTAAGGCATCTTTCATAGTTCACTTTATGATTTCTCTCAACCATCAATGTTTTATAAATTATATCTACTTATTACTATTTTTAAAATAGATATTGTTATTACCCAATTTACTTCCAAAACATCTTACTAGAGGATATTCTATAATCTGCCATTAGTAGTATTTAGTCTAAAATCAATATTTTAGTATGATTATAAAACTATTTTTGAACACCTTTTTTAATCATAACTGTGTGTATGTATATATATAGCTAACAATATATTTTTTCTATTCATAATACTCCATAGAAATTCATAAGTTTTACAAAACATTACATCTCAAAGTACTGCATCGAATTATCAAGTTTAAGTGTTTAGGAATCCATATCGAGAACGTTGACCAGACATCCCGACCAAAATCCTTAAAGCACCTTACGGACAATTTAACACAAATTATATTTTTCAAGAGTTTCCCTAATATGGTGTGTGTTTATATATATATAGGAATTCTTCAGAAATCTTACTTTCATAAAATTTTATTTTCTAGTGTTAAACACAATCGAACACTCAGTTCATCCATGCATCCACCAAGCAATCACCCAAATTTTAGATTTCATCTTAGTTTCAGTTAAACAAACATATAAATAATGAGTTTTTTTAATAAGATCAAACTTCCAATTATGCCTTACGGTGGCTACACCATCGAAGATGCCACAAGGTCCTATTGTTAATTCTGGGTAGGTTTTAAACTCTCAAATGATAACTCCTACTTAATATCAGTCTTTAATCATCACTGCAATTTTCTTTTGTTTTTTCCTTTTAAACAATCAAGCATTCAACAACCAACCAAACAGGTATATAGGGCAACTAATTAATGTGCTTAGCGAAAAGCTGTTCTCCTCCTCCGTTGCGCAACTCTGACTACTAAGGACCAGGACAAACAATTCAATTTGAAACCACCTAAGGTCTAAGCCACACATTGGGTTCAAATCTAGGATCATTTCAAGATACTAATTTACAGTGTACGGAAGAAATCACACAAATGAATCTCATAATTTCCCTTAATATCCATTCATATTTTTATATTAAATAGGAAATGGACAATAAATTCTACTTTCTACACTCAGGGACGAGCTCTAAGACTTACCTAGGTTAGGATTCTCGTTTGTAATATCATATATTGTTCTAAACCTTTGCTCTAATATCAAGCTGTAATGCCCCACATCTAGACACATACTAACAAATGATATTACTAAGTAACACCATCTGCTAGTGCAAAGAATAAGGCTGGTTAGGAGCGACCATCCGTGAATTTTGCTTTGAGTGAGTATTGACACGTCAAATTAAGTGTTTTTTCTTTTCAAAGTGGATTCGACGTGCCTAATCCAAGCCCAAAAAAATTATGATGACTTACTAGTATTCAAAACAACACAGATAACACATAACATAGACTCATAGAATAACAAAGTACATAACAGAATATACACATGGTACAAAGCCGAAGCGGCTAAAAGCTTATACATGAGATGGTCTACAAGATAGTTGTCATAAGTGATCCACTAAATATACATACAAGACAACTCAAATAACATATGTACAGAAAAGAAGTCTCTATATTGACATGTAAAATAGCTACTACACGAGTCTTCTCAAAATGACACTAATGAACATCTAACTATCTCCTACATGATCCAACTTTAGAAATCATCAAATGAAGCACCTGAAACATCTCTATCTGACTCGAGTATTATATAATACTAAACGGCTTGGTCTAGTTTAAATTCAAATCAATGTGAGATAGAGATGATGACATAATAGATCTCAATGGAAAAACATAATCATATGGTGTCAAGCCCATAAGTATACAATTGTAAAATTCATTCACCAAAGCACTATTAAAATGTAGCTTATAAAAATAAGCAATTCCCAATTTAAATTTTTGGTGAAAACTCAAATCTCATAAAACCTAGAAATCAAATAGGTAGAAATCCAAAAATCAAAAGACACACCTGGGAATGTGCCGACCTAAAGATAAGCCTGAGAACCCACCAAATCCGCTTGAGAATGGATAATCTAAATATGAGCCTGAGAACCTGCCCACATACCTAAGAACATGTAAATAGGATATGTCTAAGAACATGACTAATTCTCCTGAGAACGAGCTACAATATGTTGGGCCTGAGAATCCACCATGCCTGCTTGAGAATGGGTAACCCAAAGACGAGCCTGAGAACTCCCCAAGAAAAGTGTTATCTACTTCCGAATAGTAATTATTCGTGCATCCCATACCACATAGGTTTACTCGAACATTTACTACAAGTCAGTAAACTCCACTCATGTGTAAAGATGGGTTCAATCGAACAAGTCAAAGAATTAACCGATGAAGTAAACCCAAGCGTTCCATACCACTTATTTTGCTTGACTGTTTAATTCAATTTCTCATTCAGCTGAGGACATGCGTTTTTATAGAAAAATAGTTTTGTTTTAAAACTCATTTTGAAATGTTAGTTTAAATATATCAACAATAACTGGTAGGAAAATGTAGTTTAAATTGAATATATATACATATAAAATCTTACTTTTCAAATAGTTTGAAACTATGAATATTATATACGTATACATATTCTTTCTAAAAATCATTTTTATTTATATTCATGTATATAGAGGACAAATTGTTTCTAAAATAATTTATTTGCAAACCACTTTGAAAACCAGTGCAGGAAATTGGTGTGTTTGATACTGTATCCATAGAGCAAGTATCTATGGAAATAAAACATCAAAAAAGAATTTAGAAATCCCAGAAATAGGAATAGAAAATCATCAGAAATCAAGCTTACAAGGAGCAGTGCAAATCAATAGAACTAAGTGCAAGCAGAAGAAAGCGGGATAGGGAGGCGTGGCATGGCCTAGACAAGCTTCCAGGACTGTGACCGGTCGACTGGTCTAAGAGCACCGATCAACTGGTGCCACTGCCTGAAGCATGGTCCAGGCAGTACCCGATCCTCCGTCTTTGCTCGATGGTTCCAGTTTGTTTTCTGACGACTTGAGTTTGCCTTTAATCAACACTGATTCAATTGCATGCGTATCAAACAACAATATATATCAATAATTCACTAAAGCAGATGATGATTATAGGTTACAGTAAACAAAATAGAGAAATAGCAGGATGCATAGCACAAAAATAGAGATCAACAACTAGAAATTATTCAACCATTTATCAACCATTCAACAACGGCAACATGCAAGAGAATCAAAACTAGATTTGTGAGGGATACTCACTATTTAATTTGGAATTGGTTGTTTGAGCACTAAAATACCGTTTATTACTTCTCAATAGCAGTTTCTAAAAATTGACTCAAAGATAGCCAAAGAAAACCCAAATTTAAAACTATGGAGAAACTAAAATTGAGATTCCTATAATATGTATCAAAGATTAAAGATAATTATCTGAAATTACTAGCTTCAAAAATCTATTAATCTAGCTCACAAAAAAATTGATTTCGGGAATTTTCACTTTAGGGTTTGATTGAAGAAATAGATGAAGAGGTTCTGTACTTTAATTTACCGAAGTGAGATAATAAAATAAACGTACACGTTTCACTCTCTTTTCCTATCTATTACCCTTGTTAATAATCATCAATTTGGGCCTAGATTTGGATTTTCGATGTAATAAAAGGAATGAGGTTTCCATTTCCAATTTCAAAAGTAATGGTTCATGTGGGCTAAGGTTACAAAAATCATAGATTGACTTCATTTTCTATCAAAGCAACACAAATTCATTCACCTCATTTTACTTACAATTAGATGGGTTTAAATTTCCAAATTCAAATTCTTAACAAAAGAAAATTTTCTTATTATTTCCAATTAATTAGAAATAAATAGCCATTTAAGTTATAAAAACCCCATTTTGATGAAAAACAACGATTCCATTAATTTTAATAAATTCCATTGAATCCATTGCAATGTTTTAATGGTAATGAAATATGCTATTAAATTTTGCTTGTAAATAAAAATGGTTTCATACACCATTGTTTCCTATTGTACTATATTTTAAAATAATAATTAACCATTCATTTCTACTTGATTTACTTTCTAAAATTACTATTTTATTTCAATTAAAATATAACTCAATTCAATTTTCCCATAAATCTTTTTAGATTTATTTTCCATTTAATTTATGTCTTAACGTTCTTTTAGTATTAAATAAAAGAAATAAACCACATACATATAATATTTATTTTTAAATTTACCAAGTAGTAATATTCCACTAAAAAATCCTACATATCGGTTCTCTTTTCTAATTTAATCCAAACTCGCTTTAATTGGAAAAAGAAATAAACAAGGATCACCAAAATTCTTGTTATAAACAATCCTTATTATTTAAATTATATTTTTGGTATAATCCTAGGTATATCACAAATCAGGGTTGTTACGAATATATCGACTAAACTGACCCGATGGTAATATATAGCATGAATTTGGATGTCGAGCATCTAAGGCCTTATTTTCTTACAATAGAAAATTAAAGAAATGGAGACAAGTGTATTTAAAAAATCGATAACGATAGAGAGAAAGGTACTCATAATATAAAGGAAAAGCCTGTGATCTCACCTCAAGGGCCTGGTCAAAGCATTATAAGCCTTTAGTACCGCCTATAAGGTCTGACTACAGCACCTCCTAGAGGGAGGTCAGAATAAGCCTCCGGTCTTGCCTATAAGGCCTAGCCAGAGCACCACAAGCCTTGGGTCATGCTTATGTGGCCTGACTGGAGCACCTCCTAGTTGGACGACAGAGTAAGCCTTCGGTCCCACCTAAGATGGCCTAGCCAGAGTACCGATCAGCCTTCAGTTTCGCCTGTAAGGCCTGACCAAAGCATCTCCTGGAGGGAGGATGAGTAAGACTTTGATTCTGCCTAAGATGGCTAACCAAACGCACCGACCAGCCAAAATCCTTACCTAAAAGGTAAGATGGGGAAAAATAAATCAATCAAAATCTAAATCCTTACCTAAAAGGTAAGAAGGGGCAATAGAAATCTGTCAAGCAAGTCTAATCCCATCTTAAAGATAGGCCAATGCAATCTTCCAGAGAAAGAGCAATCAAGCACGATCAATCTTGCACTAAGGCAAAGTTAAAGCAACTTTTAAAAGAATGGTTAGGCCGCTAGTGCAATGAAATTTAAAGGCAAAGGTCACGAAGGAAATTCTAAAATTTTCTTACCAGGGAGTAAATTATAATTTGAGCCTGAGGCTTTATTCTTTGAAGCAAATTTAGCTCTCAATCTTTTATCTCTGGATTGAAATCTAAATTCTCCATCAAATAACGGGAATCTCCATTATTGCTCATATTTCTTCTCTTCTGTTAACTAGAATTAGAATTTTACCATTAAAATAGAAATTTTTGGTCTTCCTATTAGATGGATTTTTGGTCTTCTTATCAGTTGGATATCTGGTTTTCATACCCAATGAATTTATGATTTTCTAACCATATGGATTTCTGGTCTTCTTATTAGATGGATTTATAGTTTTCTTATCAAATGGACTTCTGGAATTCTTATCGGTTAAGTTTCTGGTCTTTCACTAGATGAATTTCTGGATTTCTTATCAGATAGGATTCTAATTAAAGATCACATTTCCCTCAAAATGAAGTTTGTGGTATCCTTGCTCTAATCGCCAAATCCCCAATCTCAAGGCATGAATTGATACTCGTCTTTATGTGGCAATGAGTTTTCTTTGTATTTTTGGTTTCCTTGTTATTAGAAGATTAACTATGGTAATCCAAGATCACCGTTCCTAGAATGGTAATTGGTGTTACTCCTTAGGCCAAAGTATTTCCAATCCTTCCTATTTGATTGATTCATTTTTGGTGTTGAACTTAGTTTTACACTAAAGTGTAAAAAGCTTCTTTATACAAGAGGGGGACAAATTTTTCGACTGTCAAACATGCTTAAGAAGTCATCAAGAGTAAAGGAAATCACTGAATCCATGGGAAAGATACGCCAACGTTCCAAAAAGCGGGCATCAAGTCTATAAGTGTAGGGCAATATGACAAACCAATAACTCTATGATGATATAATAAGTTTTTAAGGTAGCGAGCCTTTAATTTTACTCCATCAACAAGGAGGCATCGAGCATCTAATATAAAGGAGGTGGAGTTGAGACTGAACAACTAAAAAGGTTGTTGACTGTCAAAAGAAGAAGATGATGTCAAATCTTTATGACAATTAGGATGTCAAGCATCCAAATAGAGAGAGATGAGATACTGAGCCTCTAAGGGATATCGAACCACAACAATGGTAAGTATTATTAAGCATCCACAAGTGAAAGGTGATGTTGAACATGAACAATGCAGAAAGGTATCGAGTGCCTAACAACAAGAAGGTGTCTAGTTTCTTAAAGGCAATGGAGATATCGAACCACTACAACACAGAATGCTGTAAAGTATAAAACATAGGAAAGATGCCACACCATTGAAAGGTGTCGAGCATCTAGCCACAAGGGAAAAATATCGAGTCTCTATGGAAAACAAGCTTTAAATGCAGTAACTATTGTCGAGCCTTTACAACAGTAACTATTGTAAAGCATCTTTAAGTAGCAAATGACTTCTACAAGAATGATAGGCTTCAACACTAGTAAGGAATTTCAAGCTTTTACAAGCAGCAAGGGACGTCAAACCTAAAAAGACGTGAAGGATATCAAGTATCTACAATTGTACAGATTGTCGAGTATCCACCATCATGAAAGTTATTGAGTAACTACCATGTTGCGGGATATCGATAAACGAATATCTACTATACAAGGAGATGATGAGTACATAGTTGGATGGACACGTATTAGCCAATCTGGGCTGTTGCTACCTTTATAAATAGACCCCCACGCCCACTTAGAAGGGGATGAATCATTTTCTTTCACTTTTTTTTCAATTACAAGTTGTAAACCCTAAATCGGTTTGAGGATTTCTAGAGGTTATTGTAACTCTTGAACATTTTGCAAATAAGGACTTGGATATTTAACTTTGCATAGCCTATTTCCCTTGAATGTGCAAACATGACTATTATTGAATAATGGGTATGCATATGACTTACTTTTGGACTTGGAAATGAATTTGGACTTGCAGATTATTGATTTGAACAAGGCCACTTAAGCCCTTGTCTATATTAAAGTTTACCTTGCATAACAACTATTATTTCCATTGACATATGAACAAAGGGTTGTGATATACGTGAATTGCCTATTTTTCCCATTAATGAACAAGTAATGGACTATCGCACATTAATGCAACTTGCCTATTTTACCTTGGACATATGATTCGGACTTCTAAACAACTTCATGACTATATTAAAGCCCATGGGCATTATTGGGACCATTTCGAATAACATTACCTTGTACAACATCTCGAGTATTGAGCCAATTTTTGGTTCAACGGAATGAAAATTAATAAACAGAGTTAGCCAACTTATAGGCCACTAATGGGCCATAGCCCATATTCATCTCATTCACATGAAATCATTGCTCGCTCTAAAAACTTATTGACTTCAAACATAGCCCAGCTTATACCCATTC
Source organism: Allium fistulosum (assembly GCA_030737815.1). Taxonomy (NCBI): domain Eukaryota; kingdom Viridiplantae; phylum Streptophyta; class Magnoliopsida; order Asparagales; family Amaryllidaceae; genus Allium; species Allium fistulosum. The sequence goes on from CM060905.1 coordinate 291,134,149, forward strand.
TTCTCATGTTGGAATTGTGGTCTCAATGACGGGGGCTTCAAGTCTCAACTCATTGATCTCCAAAAGTAAAGTATAATGAACGTTCCGTTAATTAACGATTTAATATTTAAACTAGCTATTTAAATATTCAATCATTAAAAATGTGAGTTATTACATTCCCCCTCCCTTTTAAATGAGATTCGATCCCTGAAATTCCTATGAGTACAACAAAGTAATATGCTTGACCAAAATCCCCTAGTATTGATTTCGTAAAATTTCAACAATACCTCCTTTAGACGACTAGCGTTATGGAAACTTCCACTTAATATGCATTACGCATTTAGGAAACACGTGATAACATACATTATCACATATTTCCTAAAGTAATACCTCTTTTAAGAAAGATTATTACCATTTAAATGCAAACCAAAACAAGCAAGCATCTAAATAGTTATGCCTTTTCCCTTAAGCACCTAAATGTACTATACAAAGAGGATTATGTACCAACTCAACAACAACACAAAATTAAAACATTTATAATTTAACATGGTAATCAATACTACCACAATCATACATGACTACCAACTGGAGAGTTATTTAAAATAAGTTAGCATCCAAATATACCATAGACTCCTAGTCACATCAAAATGCAATAGACTCGTATAGACCTCGCCTGGATCCATACAATATGCATAGGTGATATGCGACCTATTTTAGATAGCTATCCTTATCTCTCCCTAAATATGCTATAATAGGTAACTACAATTAGCATACATGCATCAAAATACACAAAAAAATCAACAACAACTAACATACAAAATACCAAACACACAAAATAAACAACTACTATTAACACACAAATAAGCAAATACACAAAAAATAATTTATACCAATACAAACGGTAACCAACAATAGTCATTACATGCGTTAAGCTATAAACTCTCATCGGTCTATTCAACATCCAAGGTGAATAAAATGCATAAGTGGCACAACTCCTTTCATGGATACAATACATGAAAGATTACTACACTTTCTTCTACAAAAAGTAAAACTTATATGATATGTTGGATTATCAATCCTCTAAACTATCGAATAAATATAGCAATCTAAGTCTTAACTTTCCTTTTCTTCTAAGCAAAACTTATTCTCCCAAGAACAGAAGTTTACTAATTAAATCATCATTAAATAATGATCTACAAATGCTTGGGCTTGGTCAGGTTCAAACTCACCTCAACTGCACAATGCTAATAAGGATAATATACTAAGTGTACTACGATACTGACCTAGGAAAGTATCGTATCGCCACTTATAAAATTATCTGAATCGTCACAAAAATAATCAAGAAATCCTTCTCCGAACTATTGAAAGCTATCTTAACTGTACTATACACTTAATTTCACAATGAATATAGATCATCCAAAATAATATATGATTTCTCATCCAATCCTTTGTTCGCTCATGCAATTTTTTTGTTAAGCTAGGGTCAACCACCTTACTCTTCTCATGTGAATTTCGATCTAGTTCCTTGGTCTGACCACTGAAATTTCCTCACACAACTAGAGTCGTGCATTAAAAATCTCTAAGTCACTTTAAGTATCCGACTCAAATGCTTGCCCTTTAGAATCGAGTGAAAACCCCCTTAACAAACTAGTGCGTATTAGCTAACAACCCTATGCTCGAACTAGGAATTTGGAACTGGTACATGAATGGACTAATCCCAAGGAAACACCAACAACACATAGGATTAATCCCATCACTTAAGGTTAAATAACACAAGGACAAACACTCCTTACATGAAAGCCTCCATGCAAAAAGTCTATAAGTCATTCGCTAAGTCTTTGCTCTTTACTGGGCATCTACCGAATCCTACTTGGATGCAACTCTAAGTCATACATCACCGACCAACTCCACTCTACTCAAAAGGCTGCCAATCAAGTTCGAATGGCAGTACTCTCGGTCACTACACCTTAGCTTACCAACTAAGGTTACTCATACAAGGTTAAATATTACAAAAGAATTTACCTACTATAAAAGGTGTCGAGTTTAGCCTACTTACCATGTAACTAGTAATAGTTGAATATACGGCTCAAGTATCCTAAAGAACATAAGCAAGTATCTTAAATATAAAGCATACCTCACTACTTGAGCTTCTTTCCTTTCTCCTAAGCAGTACCTGGTAATGCCTATAAGGCATATGCCATTGCCCCTTTCCCAACCCTCTAAAGTGTAGGATAATCCTTCTTCAATTGACCAAACTGATCGCAATTAAAGCACTTAGCTTTGCCTTACCTGCATGGCATTCAGTTGTGAAATTCCCCTTTATGTCGCAAGAATGGCACACTATATCAGATCTTTTTTTTGAATAAGCTTGATATTTCATTGTATCTTGGCATTTGCACTTTGTTTGGAACTTAGGTTTGCTTTCCACCTTCGCAATCTCCATTGGTGCCTCACAGGTGCTCTCAGCCAGAAAAGCCATCTCTACAATACTCTCAGAAGTGGCCTCTACTAGGATAGAACTAAGCAATGAATCTCTAACTGATGCATTAAGACCCTTGGCAAACCTTTTTTCCTTCTTAAAAGAAGTATTTATCATCTTAGTTCCAAATTTGGTCAAAAGGCTAAATTGGCTAAAAGACACCCCATGGACAAGCCACCCTACTGCAAATGGATGAAATGCCCAAGCTGCATGCACTTTTCGCTTTGAGAAATAAACCGAGACTCAAAGCGACATCTGAAATCAATCCAAGTTATGGGTTTCTCATCAACCTCCTCTACCACTATGTCCCACAAAGCCAAAGCCTCCACCTCAAGATGCTAAGAAGAAATCCTCCTTATAAGAACTTCCCTAAGCCTATGTTGGCAAAATCTCTCTCACATGTATGTATCCAACCCTGTGTCTCGGCAACAGTCTCAGAACCCAAATATGGCTTCCTACCAAGGGTTAGGAAATCCTGGCATAACTTCAGAAAGTCTAAAGCTGGTGTAGCAAGAAATACTGGTGCCCTAGGGGCTACACCACCTCTACACTACCGTAGGTACTGGAATGTTCGCGGGCGGTAGAACATCTGTGTGGCAGCCAAATAGTCTCTGAACCAATCAGGCATCTCTATCTGCCAATTTGCAGTCGCTCGTGTACCCTGTCTACTCATACGGATAGCTTAAAACAAAGATACAATGGCAAGTTGTGATAGGAATATATTGAAGTTCAGAAGACAAGTGGTGTATGTAGTATTACATAGTATAAAATGACAGATAAGCTCTCTTAACATATCTCATTCTACCATGTGGCTTAACTTAAATTGGTCTACTTGGTCCTGAGTGTTGAGCCTAAGCTCTCTTACCAACTATAGCAATCAACCCTTTGTAATACACTGAATCAACATTGAATGACAACGTTTAACTCTCGAATACCATAAAAGACAGTTTGTTACAGTAAAATTAAAAAAATATCATAACCAAGGCATATCGATAGAATCTCACGGTAGAATTATAACATATAATATAGTGAATATAATAGGATAAACTATACATAAGAGACCACACTAGCGAAAGAAATTGATAAGTAAATACCAATATAAAATGTCAAAATAGATCAACTCCATGCATATAGAGCTTTAAATATAATAACCGACACAACAAGTCTCGTATATAAGTAACATGTCCACCATGTACAACTACAATAACTAGTACACATATCATAAACATCGACATTGCCTCCAAATGCTCTAGCTGTTCTCTAAGCACATCCCCAAAAGCATCTAACTCCAAAACTGCTCCATCGAGTACCTAAGAGTGGCCATGGCATAAATAGACAAAGAAAAAATGCGGGTCGAACTTAAAGTCTAGTGTGAGAGGAACTATCTAAAAATAATGTATATCAAAATTACATGCATATAAGATATAAAACTACTAAGATACAGCCTGTCCTCTCTACGAACGTAGCTCAGGGGTAATTTGGACTATCCATAAACAAGTAAAGTAAACTCATCCTAAAGAATGGAGAATCATACCTCAGACTGCTCTTTTCCTGTAACCAAAAAGTCAGCATATCTTTGTAATACCCATACTAGAAAGTCCAAACGCCTATAAGAAAATTGTCACAATACTTACCGCGTAACTATAAGTATGAATAATCGATTAATACGTACTCAGATATCTATCTTATACGATAAATCTAAATAACCGATATCTGATGTCGTCTTGTATGAAATGAAATATCAATAGAGCAATCACATATAACAATTCTAATTATAATTCATGAATTGTCTTGATTATCGTATATCTTAAATACACATATACGTATATTACCCATATACATATACATGCATGTATATTCAAATAAGTATTTCTTAATCGGTTTATAAAACCTTATAACTCTTTTATAAATTATTCCATTCACTTGTAAAATATCATTTCTTCCCTTAAATAACATTTATAAATACTAATTAAGCTTCACTAAGCCTCTACTCACTTTAGTAAGAAGTGTAGAGCTCAAAACTTAATTAGTTTACTAACTTCTTCAAAGTCATCATTGAGGTCTTTATCAATTAATGTGCTAATATAACTGTTTACTACATAAACATAAGTTTTAACCATCACACATCATTTATTAAGCAAGCACTAGCAATTATAACTACTTACTACCTTTTCTACGATCAATTCAAATTATTAAATAAATACTATCTAATGATATACACACATATAATTAGCCTCCAATCAATCATAACATCACACTTCATTATTTAATTAACCCCTAATCCATTTCTAAGCCTACTAACTTCTTCAAAAATAGTAATTAAGGTCTTTAATAAATAATGAGTTGATATAATCATGTATACAATCTAAACATAAGCCTAAATTATCACATGGCGTTCTCTAAATCCCTTCATACAACTTCATAATTACTAATAAATAAATCTATGAAGTATAAGAAGTAAATAGAGTTAGAGAATCATCTCACTCACCTTTTATTCACCAAACCAAGCTCCAAATTACCAAAAACCTAACTTTTTCTCTTTTGAAGTTTGAGATGTCGATCCAAACTCGATATCCTAAAGGCTTGATATTCGGTTGAGTGTTTGTCAATGTGCATGGTTTCAAGCAGATCACAAAAAATCTCATTTATGAGAAGTAAAACATATTTTCCTTTACTTAACTAGTACCGAGGATTACAAACTTTTCTACCCTAAAGACTGCTTTAAATTAGTATCTTATAGTGATGCTGATTTTGAAAGCTGCAAAATAGACAGGCAAAGTACCGATAGTAGTTGGCACTTTATCGACCAATCATTAGTATCTTGGTTTGGTAAGAAACATAATTTTGTATCATATTTTTGAGAAAGATGATTGTGCAGTGCGAAACTACACACTCGTTTAGATAATATTATAGCTAATATAAAATTCCAGCCAATTGGCTTGCGGTTGCCAAAATAGAGAGTCTTGCTAAGTAATAATAAAATTATTACAAAACAACACAGGTAATCTAAGCAAAAGAACCAAAAGTAAGATAGAGTAGAAGGATAATACAACACAACCCCACCAAAACCAAACAAATATCAGTTGCAAACAAACAAACCAAACTGAGCAACAAGGGATTAACATCAGGGGCAGCAGGATAGACTTCCCCGTGGACGATCAGTATCATGATAGGCAGAAGGACCGGCCCTCCCACCATAAGGAATCATCGAGCTACCCATAGACTCAATATCGAAGTTGGTTGGAGCAATACACAGACCCTCAGTGGAGATGAAGGTCCCCTACCTGTCCAAGAGAAGTATAAATGAGCAATCTTATAGAAAATACTAGGTTTGGAGTACAAAGAATTCTTGAAGCAACGCGAATTTCTCTCATGTCAGATGACCCAGCTGAAGGCTGATAAGAAGCAATCGAGGTCTGGAGGGGAAGCAGCATATTACCAGTGACCATAAAAGGAGGATAACGTGGGGGTGTATCCAAGAAGGTGCACACTCGAGGTCGCCCAGACATAGTAGGAGAAATCATAGTCGAAAAAAAGATAAGGGACATTTTACATGGCAACGGAACAAAGGACACAAGTAGAGTCGATGAGGATACCCTTGCGAGTGAGTCTGTCTTTTGTATTGATTTTATTCTGAACAAGGAGCCACATAAGGAATCGGGCATGAGGAGGGATTTTACATTTCCAAAGCCTAGGGAAAGAAAACAATCTTTTTGAGTTGGTGAGAGAATGGTAACACGACGAAACTGAGAAAACTATCTTAAAGATGAGGACAAAATAAAGCAATCAAGGGAGGATGAAAGAGAGATAGACTAAAGAATATGAATAATGAGTAAAAGACAGACTAAAGGAGTACCGGAGATAGCAAAATTGGAGGAGAAGCAGTGGATACTCGAATTGATGGCTTCAAAGACTGAGGGGGATTTGTTGGAGACAACAACGAATAGCTCAGGGAAGGAGTGAGACAATGGGGAGTCTTGGAACCAAGAGTCATGGAAGAGGGAGCAGGATTTTTCATTCCCAAGATGGACCTAAAAGAAGCGCTTAACCTAAGGGATAGATAAAAGGATGCCAGACTAGAAAGGAGAGGGATGGTCTGATGGAGCTGAGTGAAGGATACGGAAGGGATTAGTGTCATAGTGCTTAGCGAGGATCCAATCTTCCAAAGGGGGTTATCGTAGGAGAGGCAACAAAAAATCCACTTGGTGAGGAGAGCCAGGTTAAAGAAGAATACCAAGACCACCTTGAGCAACATCTTTGCAAACAATGGACCAACCAACTAAGTTCTTAGCTCGAGAACCATGCCAGAGGAAGGACCGGTGGAGCTTGTCAATAGCATCAATGACCCTTTTAGGGATACATCAGAAGGAAATCTAGGAGGTAGGAATGGCCAATATAATAGATTTAATCAACACCAAACGGCCTACCATGGTAAGAGATTATGCTTTCTATGTAGATAAGCAAGAGGAAATTTTGGATATGAGCAGGAGCTAATCAGAGCGGATCAATTTTGTAAGGCGGATAGGGATCCCTGGGTACAGGATAGGGAATTGATCGATACCACAGTTCAGAGTATTGACCACAAAAGGTCCCAGGGGGTTAGCCCCCTAGCTTGGTAACTTCTCTCTTGGAGAAGTTAATGGAGAGGCCCGAGATTAGTTCAAAGACTTACAAAAGAACCTTAAGACAATGGGTATGATCAGGAGCCAGGGAGGAGAACATAATGGTGTCGTCTACGAATTGAATATTGGAGATCAAAATGTTTGAATTATGGAGGCCAATCCTCGAGAGCAGATTATGAGAAATAGCCAGATGATTCATGCGGTTAAATAAATCAGCGCCAGTACAAAAAGCAAAGGAGATAGGGGGCCACCTTATCTCAAGTCATGAGCAGATTTGATGAGATCACCACTCATCCCATTCACTGAAATGGAAGACATACTTAAAGAAATAATATTACGAATTCAAGCTACCCAAAGAGCAGAAAACCCATAGTGACATATTAGGTCGAGAATAAATTTCCAACTAACAGAATCAAAAGCCTCAGAAAAATCAAGTTTCATGATCACACCTAAAGTAGAAGTGGAAGGCAATGAGAGACGACCTCTTGAGTTGAGGCCACACAATCGAGGATGTTACAACCCATAATGAAAGCTGGTTGCTCCTCCCTCACCAGCATGGAAATAGAACTTTGTATTTGTGCCGCTAACACTTTAGTTATGAGCTTGAAGGTGGTAATCAGGAGACTTATAGGACAAAAATCAGATAAGTGATTGGCACCAGTCTTCTTAGGGAGAAGAATAATGGAGGCATAATTAACTCTGGCAATGGAGGAAGGATTAGAGTAGAATTCCAAAAATAAGGCAAGGATATCAGCACGAATAATAGGCCAGAAGCACTTGAAAAATAAGGGATCGAAGCTATCAGGACTAGGGGATTTGTCATACTCCATCTCATGGAGGGCAACCAAGATTTTAAATTAAGAGAAAGAACCATTAAGCTAGATGGGGGAAGGGTTGAGGAACAACACTTCCGAACAATAGGAGGAGAGGGGAAGGGGCACGACCTAGAAGCTGGTCGAAGTGTGAGGTAAATAGCATGTTGAGGTCGGTTTGGTCTTGAAAGGATTGGCCCTCGTGATGAATTTCAAAAATAAGATTCGATCTCTTTCTACCATTCGAGAATCTATGGAATACACAGTATTACGGTCTCTGTCAGTCAACCACTTAGCTTTCAATCATTGCTTCCCACTAATTTCTTCTTGCTTAAGGAGTCTGTCCAACTCGGTTTCAAAGGAACGGAGGAAGGTAGCTTCAGAAGTAGAGAGGGGAGAGATTCCTCTTAGATGTTGAGGTCAAGAATGGCATCTTAATGGAAGAGATTCTGGATCTGAGATGCCCCAAATGGATTTGGACCAGGGACAGATGAGCTTGTAGAGAGACCAAAGCTTGGAAACCGCCATGGAAAAAGCAGACTACTGAGATGGGACGCCTATCCAAGCCGTCTTGATAAAGTCCTCATACCTAGATTTAGGGGGCATCTAGAGTCAGAGTCTAGAAGAATAAGGCAGTGGTCAGACTGGATAGTAGTGAAGCTATGAACATAGGAGAGTGGATGGGCATCTTCCTAGGAAGGATTGAAAAGGAATCAATCAATCTTGACAAGAGTGGGAGAAGGGCGTCGCCTTCTCCAAATGAATTGACGATTAGATGTAGGAAGGTCAAGAAGAGCATAGGAATTGATGAAGTCATTAAAAGCCAAAGAATCAAAGCCGTGTGTCCCATCCGAATCACGCTTAGAGTCATCACGAGTAATATTGAAATCACTCCCTAGGACCCAAGGGCCAAAAGAGAAACAAGCTACTTCAGAACAATTAGTCCATAGAGTGAGTCTGTCTAGACTATTATGAGGGCCATATATATTGGAAAAGAAATAAATAACTCAGGAAGGGATGTATTTCAAAGCTACATAAAGAACATAAGGGTGCTTAATAATTTGAGAAAGAGACCAAAGGGATTCATTCCAGGTGGTCAAGATACCGCCTCTGGAGCCACAAGCATTAATGAAAGCCCAACCCGAGAGGCCAGGGCCCCAAGGTGATGAAGCAAAGAAAGGGGAGGGTCAACTAATTTATATTCTTGAATGAATAGGATATCAAGATGCAAAGGGGATAAAATATGACGGATAAGGCCATATTTATTGGGGTCCCCTAAGCCTCTAACATTCCAGGATAAAATCTTCATGAGGAAAAAGACAAATGCTCCTTTTTCAATGAATGCATCACCAAATAATGCTCAGGTAATAAGTCAATTCCCACGTAGCATAAAATTATTTTTTTAATTAGAGTTAGCAGAAGTAAAAATAGCAGGTTGAAAAACACTACTAGAGGCGGGAGGCATGGGTCCAGTCTGGCAGGGTAACAGACGAGCACTACGTCTGGCAAACGTGGAAGAGAAGGCGGGGTTGGGTTGCAGCGGAGAAGGCTCAAGTGTAGACTAGATAGGGTTGGAGGCCTTTAGATTGAAATCAGCAGAGAGATCCTGGATAGGGAGGTCAGGTAACGAGGAGGAAGGGATAATATGGAAATGATAGGCAGTCAGATCAACATCTTCAAATGGATCCTATTTGGGTTCAGGGGACGCTGGCTAAGGATCCTAACCTCTCGAACCAACAACTTTAAAGGACAAATCATACATCAGAGGGGGTTCTGAGCCTTGGGCGGGGCTATGATGACGGCAGCAGCCAAATCTTCTTCAACATTCATTGCATCAAATTTGGATTAAGGTTGAGGGGAGTCATGAGATGAAGAGAGGAGGTAAAGAGGCTCGTAGATATTTTTCTGATCACTAGAAAAATCATCCCTAAGCAGAAGGTCAAATGGGTCTAGAGCTGGATGAACATAAGCACAGTGTTCCACTGAGAGCTTGCAGTCAATATTGTTCGCTGTAGTAATGTAAGTACACGGGAGGGTAACTGCTTAGTCAAGACTCATCTGGGCAAACAAAAATAGCTGATCCACCTGAGCCCACTGAAAGTTATCAAAAACAAAAAAGAGTCCAAGAGGGCGAAGTAACGCAGAGAGGACATTGTTCGAGGAGCGAACGTTCTTAAGGACACCCTTGATGCAGACCTAAGAAGGTGGGTCTCTCAAGTTCTCAGGGACATTGTCAGTGGGATTTTTTAAGACCTAGGACAATGTTCACAATTTTTTAAAATCTAGTTTTAATAGAATTGATATCCAACTTGATGAGAAAAACTTGAGAGGTTTTATAAAATCGTACTAATGGATTATATGTAGATGATTTGAAATTTGAGGACGATATAATATTGTATAAAAAATTTCATCGAAACAAAGAAGATTGGAGTAATAATGAAATTTTAAAACATAAAGTCAATTAGTTTTTAGGATTGTTCAAAACAATCTAATTCTAAAAACTTGTAGTTTTGATGAGGAAAACTTGAGAGATTTTACAAAATCGTGCTAATCATTATACGTAGTGATCTGAAATTTCAGGAAAATAGAATATTGTATGAAACTTTTCATCGAAACAAATAAGATTGGAGTAATAAGGGAATTTTAAAACGTAAAGTCAATTAGTTCTTAGGATTGTTCAAAAAAATATAATTCTAAAAACTCATAGTTTTGACAATGATTGCCTTATATATCGTCAATACACCTATGCTATATTGGGAGGACTTGGAGTAAATTAGGCTCATTTGATCCTTTCTAATATGATTAGAAACCATTTCGGAAAATCTAAGTCTTACAATCTGTATGGTAGCCTATATACTCTTGTATTTAAACATTTTGGAATAAATTTGAAGAGTGAACAAATTAAAACAAATACTTTTAGAATGGTCTTTGAAGAGGATTTTTTAAAAGAATGCAAATTACACCAACATTTTAACCATATCTTCCATACACCAAAGTCGTCCTCCATATACCTATTAGACATGATGGTATTAAAGAAGAGGATGATAATTCAAATTAGATTTTACCTCCCTTCCTGAAAGTGATGAAGAATACGAAGAGGAAGTTTTGAAAAATTAAGAAGAAATATTAGAAGAAAAAAATCACAACTGAATTAGCTAAATAAAGGAAAAGAGTTATGCTTCGTAAAGAGATTTCTATTAACACTTTATGGTATTTCACGACCCATGGAGAGCTCAAGTTGATAGGATAGTGCCTCTGGATTTATCTTCTTAGATGATAGCATATATATTCCAGAATCTTCAATTCATGATCCCATCCTTTGTTATAAAGGAAGTCAATCTGTATATACTACTAGACGTACTAGACCATAGGTGCTTAGAGGATCCAAACTGCATGCTTAGATTACCTCCAAGACCAATCCAACCCTACCTTTAGAATATGGTGGAAGGGCTCCTTCTATCGATCAGTAAGCAGCAACATCTATCATGTCAGACTATTTATTTCATTTCAAGTCATGTAATTTCATTTCACTATACATTTTCAAACAATTTTGTTTCTTTTCATTTGTAGTGTTGTGACTTTCTATGCTTATTGTAATGTTTGTACTATTGCATCTATGACATGTTATCTGATACATGTACTATTTTTGCCTGCTACATCCCTACTTCAACATTTATTTATTTTTTTGTTGATGAAAAAAGGGGAGCAATATTATATTCAGGAGTATTCTAATATTTTTAGCGAGTACTTTAAGATAAATCATAGTCTATAAGTATTCATCATCATTAAAAAAAGGAAAAAATGTTAGAACCTATGTTTTGATGATGTCAACAAAATATTGTACATTTACTATAATTTACACATAAAATCTCATGAAAAACTTGAAGAAGATAGGTATATAAAGAAGCGGACAAGGCGCTTCAACATTCAAAAGATTTAGATGAAATCATCAAGATAGCGTAGAGCTGGAGCTGACATTCAAAGACATACAAAAGTGCATGTTTTATGTTGATTCGGTTTTTGTATCATTAGAGTTATAAATTGTTAAAACCACTCATATGATCTTCAACTCTTTTAAAATTTTACAACATACCCAGAAAACATGTTTCAAAACTTTGATATTTTTTCATAATTTTTGGAGAGAAAGAGGATGAAGAAACCAGAGAAAGAAAGAGAATATACATAGCAGGACTGTATACATCGATGCACCAACCAGTACACTAGTCCCATCGACCGACCGATAGATTACCCACTAGAGCACCAGCAGATGACCATTTTGACATATTCCTGATGCGAAATTCTTTTCTTCCTACTGTGTCTCTTCATCAAACCATTGCCAATGGTTACTCCTCTGCACAACAACTTTCTAAAGCATCACAACCCATATCTGTAGCCTTTCACTACCTATATAAAGCCTTCAGATCAAGGCTAAAGAGCTCACCCTTGATTTATTTATTCTATTATGTGCTATTGTAATCAACTGATTATCTGAACATTCATTTCCACAATTTAAATCTATTCTCCTTAATCTTGTTCATTCCATTCTCAATCAAATAGAGTGGTTATAGGACTTTTGTATCTAGTGACAAAATCTATGTGAAAGGAAAGTTGGTTGTCACAATTCGAAACATTCCGCTTGAAGTTAGTGTAGCCTTGTTCATCAGATAGAGTAAATTTTTACAAGAGGGAGTCTTCATGCATATTTGTAAAAATTTCCTTCGGGTAAAGTGAGTGTTTTTCATTAGTGAGATGCCAAAATGGAAGCTTTAGGACCAAATATAGGATAGATGGCCCGAACAAGTATTAAATCCTATGTAATTGCTTACTTTATTTAATTACTTTTTCTAAGCTCTAATTTTACTCTGTAATTTCTATAAATAGTTGTTAACACGATTACTTGTCAACACCCCAAGGTTGTACTAGGAATGAAGATTATTCTTTAGGCAAATTGAGTGGGAAGGAAGGGATGTATCCTTTTTGAATTTCCTTTTGAAAAGGCTTTAGTAGACAAAAGTTACCCAGATTGACCTTTCGACTCGGTCGAAAGGGTTAGTTTCTGGGCTTAATGACCTTTCGACCCTGTTGAGTCGGTGTGGATTCTCCTTCAAAAGCATTCCTTTTGTTTCGATTAAGATATCCTGAATAAGGTTTGCCTCGGTTGGTTTTGACTTGATCAGATATCTTATGCAGTTGAATGGCTTGGACTTTAGGTTAAGAATCAGAAGTTGGGGTTTCGACCTTGTCAAAAGCAGTGAGCTTAACTTTCTTAGGTTTGAATTAGTAATCTCAAGCTACAGTATTTTGGAGACGGGCTTCGACCTTGTCGGAAGCCGAATCCTTAGGCTCCTTGTATTAGTTGAAGGTTTAAGTAAGTTGGGACTTGGTTTCGACTTTGTCGAAAGCAATGGCTCAGGGGGAAGATAGCATGAGGTTGGTAATTAAGTTATTTGAATCTGCAGGGTTTCGACTGTGTTGACAATAGCCTTTCAATGCAGGTGAAACCTAAAACACAAGAGTGAACCCAACAAAAGCTTTAATATAACAATAAAGTAATCTAAAATATTGAGGACTTTCCTCTAAAAAGCTAAAGAAAACTTTATTTCTCCAAATCCCCAAATCAATTTTGTAATTAGGGTTACAACACTTTTCATTAAGAAAATACAACTTTAGAGTGGAAAGAATCAGGTCCCCCAAACCTGACCCCTTGGGTCTTATTTATAGATGCAGGTCAGCACCTTTCGACCCTGATGCTTTCGACTTGGTCGAAAGATGGCTGCCGAATGTCTCAAGCATGTTGCCGCCTTTGTCAAAAGGTATGGTTGCGCTTCTCTTCTTTGTATAAGTGCTTCCGACTCTATCAATAGGCATTGTTCAATGGTTTTGATGATATTGGTTACGCCTGAGCACTTGTTTCTGATCTAATGCGGAACCCTTCTAGATCACATTGGCTTCGACCGGTTCGAAAGGCTTACTATAGCTTTTGAATGGGTTGTTCAGGATAATGCTTGCTTTCACATGGTTTAAAAAAAGGCGAAACCTTTGATTTCGAAAAATTTGGCGCATATGCAAAGGGTTGCTCTTTATTGTCTTCGAAAGGTGCTGCTTTGACTCATTCGAAAGGTCTTCATGGATATGGTTTTAATTAGTTGAAAGGTTGTTACTAAAGGCAAAAGGATGCTTTCGACTCCTTCAGCTCCTTCGAAAGGTAGAACCTTCTGGATCTTGATTGTAGAAACCTTCCGACACCTTCGAAAGGTCCTGAAGCTTCCAAACTTCGATGGTAGCATCCCTTCGACTCCTTTGAAAGGTACAGCTGGAATTCTTCTCTTGCTTTTTTTTGTTCTCTGCTTTAAATGGCTTCAACTAAGTCGAAAGGTGGATTTTTGGAGTAACATTTGCCTTCCCCCTTGTGAAGGGATGCACTTGACTTTCCAAGTCAACTTTGCCGAAACCTAGAACCTTCCCGCCTCTTGGCCTTCCTGCATGGATTTGGGCCGTCCAATTAAATTTGATCTAGCGGCTGATGGTTCTTGGCGACTTTTCTTATAAAGTACGCTCTTCTTCTTCCCTTTTCACTTTCCTGCAAACAAAAATCCAAGTACGAGTACAAGAATTCCAAAAATTCTAAAATTTTCTTTCTGTTTTCAGAAATCAAAGTAGACACCGAATCTAATTAGCAGGTTTAGATTCATCTCTGTTTTGCTGATTTTTCTTCTCTGTTATTCATGTTTTAGTTGAATTTTGATTTCCTAGATCTTAAAATTAAGATTTCAATTTTAAACTGTTCAAACTTTAACTTTCTAAAAACATGTTCGACTTGATTTTCTGAGACTGTTTGATTCGATTTATTTTATTTTTTATTTATTTTTTTCAAGAAAATTTTGCGATAAAGTTTCCTAAACCGATAAGGTTTGTTTTTCGTTTTGGATTTACTTTAGTGTTTTAGGAATTCTGCTATTTTTGAAAGAATTTGAATTCTCGTTTAAATTTTGAAATTGAAAGTGGTTGATGTTGAAATTCATTTTCTTAGCGGGTTCGATTTATTTAACAAATTTTTGAAACCTTAGATTTGCAATCGTGTTTGGGAAAGATAGAAGTATTTGTTTTCTTCGCCTGGAAGTTTCAAGTGTACGGATGAAAAATTGGCGCTACAAAATGACCTTTCTACCCCTTCGAAAAGGATTGAGGCAGTAACATTGGTTTTACTTCCTTAGCCCCTTTCGATGGGGTCGAAAGGTATTGTAGCGTGAATTTAACCAACATTGTCAAAAGGCAATGTAGTTAGGTAGAGTGTAGTTGTGACGACCCGGAATTTTGGATATTTGAAATTGGAATATTTAATTGATTTTAAATATTTAAAAGTTAATTTTTGACTTGAATTTCAAATACCACTATTTATTTGGCAATTAAATTATTGAATTTATAATTGAAAGTTGGGTAAAATATTGAATCTTCAGTTTTAAGCCTGTTAAAAATAGTTTGAAGGCTTGGAAAATTTACATTGACAATACTGAAGGTGATAGAACTTTTAAAATTGAATTTAAATGTGTTTTGTTCAGTTGTAAAAATATATTGGTTAAATTGATATTCAAAAATAGCCTTCTGAGACATAGTCTCGGAATTCGACGAAACGAGTTCCATTGGATCCGTAATATTGTATTATTATCGGATTTCAACTTTCGTAGTGCTTGGAGTTATCATGTGATCGTATGGTAGGTAAATGCGCTGAAAAATATATCGAAATTCAATATTATAAATAGGTCCAAAAAACTATCTTCTCCATACGATCGAATTAGGACTCGAAACCTTTTCCATTGCGTTCGGAATAGGGATATAACATTTTAAACGCCTAGTGGCAGGCCTTGATAGGAGATCAAAATTTTTAGTTGCCAATACGGGATACTTTGATTTATAAAATAATATATATATCTGGTCAAAATTAATTCAAGCTGTCTTTCATCCTTTCAAGCCGTAATTTATTTTCCTCACGCAAGGAATCAAATCACGTCCCCTTTGCCTTTAGAAGCACGCCTTCCTTCTACTTTATATCACGTCTCTCCCCTTCGTTTCCTTTCATTTCAAATCCTTTTTCTCCATTTCAAAACAACAACAGTTCAGACTTCAGAATCGAAAAAGAAAAAAATGGCCGAACAATTTTTTTTTCAATTTAAAATCGCAAGCCCTTCTCTCCTCATTTCCAAATTCAAATTCGAGCTCGGTGAGATGAAAGAAAACAAAATCGTTCTCGTTCCAAATCGAATATGGGCAACGTGTTTGGGTGGGCAGTTAGGTCGAGGCCGAGAACGAGATGAGGTGGAGGCACGTGCGTGCCCGCGCGAAGGAGGGGGAAGGCCGGAAATCACTGGGTCCCGTGATCGGGGATGGCGTGCATTGGAATTTGGTGGCCGCGAGGTCGATTTGGGGTTTCGATTCGTGGTGAGGGCTCGGCGAAGGGTTGTGGCATCGAATCGAGGCAGCAACGTTGCGTACGTCTTCTCAAGCCTGTTGTTTGCGTGAGGATGAAGGCCTCGAGTAGTAGCGGTGAGGTATACGATTTTAGTTTTCGAATTTGTGTTAATATATATATATATATTCATATATGTATATATATATATATGGATCAAACTGTTTTCACATTTATGTTAATATATGATTTCAGTTTTCAGATTTTAAGTTGCGAGAAAAAAAAAGAGTAAATTTTAAATACTTCTTAAGTTTAATTTCGAAATGGATTTTTGGTTTTATTTCACTACTTGAAAATTAACAGTGAGGTATTATTGTCATTTTTGTTTAAATTATATATATTCAGAGAAAATAAGGTAAATAAAAATATTGAAATGTTTAAAGTTTATGAGAAATTAGATTTTCTAAACCCATATAGACTATTTTTGTATGCAATTTGAAAATGGAAGAAAATAAAATACAATTTACTAGATTATTTTAAATAATTTAGTCTGGTGATTTATTTGTTTTATTAACTTATTTAACTATTTTACTTACTAAATGACTTTTAAAGGAAACTACTAGTTTAAAAATTTAAATTATTAGATTAAAATAAATTTATTCAACGTAAATTAAGTGTTCGATTAGTTCGAATATTAATAAATCATCCAATGTTTATACAAGGTCGGAAAACCGTGAAATCGAGTCAAGATTGATGTGATTGCAAACGGAAATCAAAGGTTAGATTTTCTCACTCATTTGGATTCCATAGTTTAATTTAAATGTTAAATTTAAATTATTGGATGTGTTTGAATGAATTAAATAATTTATCTGCTGGATGATATTATATATATAGTAGTATATATATATATATTGGAGTGATTGATATTCCCGCATTATATAGCGGGTGAGACACTATGTGCCGCATAATAGTGGATGATATTATATTAAACCCATATACTGTGATATTCCACCTCGAAGTGGAATCGGTATTGTGTTAACATCTGTGGATGCAGGGAAACAGGTTGGAGGGATCCAACTGGATTCCTCAAAAATTTATTTAGAATGTTTAATATTCTCTGTTATGGTTATTTATTACCCTGTGATGAATTATATTGATAGTTGTAATATTGGATGCTATGGTTTGATTGAATACATTCGGTATACTGAGTTATCAAATATATAGAATTAGATTTTCGAAAAAGGAAAATATAATAGAGAATTTAAATAAATTAAAGAATGAATTGGGAAAGGATAAGGTGATTTTTAAATTCTGGTAAATAAATCCCGAGTATGGAAAAGAAAGTTTGAATAAAGGGGGAAATAATGAATTTTAAAACTTGAGCATTATTATTTTAAAGAAATAAAGAATTTATTTTAAAATTCAAGGGTTAAATTTATTTAAAAGGATAAGAAAGGAATTTGGGAAATCCGAATTGGTATTCTCAGTTAAAAGAGATTTTTAAATCATAATAAAGAAATGAAATTTAAAGTTAATGGATTTTGAAATAAATAGAGTAAGTAAAGAAATTTATTTAAAAGTAAAGTAAATTGGAAATCAATTTGGGAATTGATTTAAGTGTTTAAATCGAGATTTTTAAAAGAGAAGTGGGACTTTGGATTTATAAACTGAGTTTATAAAAGTGAAGGAATATATCAGTGGATATTTTGAGGAATAAATTCACGGTGGGAATTTATTAAAGGAATGGGTAAATTTGATTAAAAATAAATAGTGATTTATTTTTAAAGATGTGAAAGAGAAGTATATTTGCCTGGATAGCCAAGTACGTTTTCAAAGCAAATTCTTAAGTATAAGTTAAAGTTTCAAAGTTGTTTTAAAAGTATGTTTTGGAAAAATCTATTATTTTTAAATGTTTAAATTTTAAAGTAAGTATCTTTCAAAATTTATTTTAGTAGTAATTATTTAAAGGTGACTTGAAATTTTGTTTAAAGGGATAAAAATTTAGTATTATATTCTATAAAGTAGCTTCATTTTAAATATTCTTAAAGTATATATTTTTGAATAAGAATTAAAGTAGTTTTTATCTCAAATGTCTTAAGGGATATTTTATAATAAAGAGTTTAAATTATTTTAAAAATCTAAAGTTTTGTACTTGGTGTTCCAGTGGTAATAAATATTTGGTAATTTATTCCATAAGAGGAGTGTGGTTTGAAAACTATTTTCAAAAGGGTTTGAAAGTGGAAATATATCTTGTGAAGATATTTGTGAGGTAAATAAATAATTTGGGAGAAATTATTTATGTTTGATGGTTGTTTGTGAATGTGAATTGATAGTTAAATAACCAACTATCAATATTGGCCAATGCGCTGATCGTTTCGAAGAGACCGGGATCGGGATTTATTTTCCGAAAATCACTTTGATTCGGTTTGTACGTTTTGTGGAAAACGAGTTTGGAATCGAAGATGGATCAGTGAAGTGCAAGGGCTAGTCGCTACTAATCCTGAGGGTGATTCCAAAATGGATGTAGTAGGAATAGTGCCTTCGGTTCCGTTCGAACCCGAGACGGACTTGTATGGACGAATGCTTTCGGAACATCGTCAGGTGGGCGATGGGCATTCTAAGGGATATGTTCTATAAGGGTAACGCTTAGCCTCCAGCCTCATCAACCGGGAATGACTGAAAATCAGGGGTTATGCAGCAAGGCTATGTGGGTAGCGCCCATTAGGGTGAGATCATCCCTGTCTAGATGTCCCTTTTTATTTCGGCTGTGTGGCGGTTGGTCGTGCCAACCGTGGGGTGATCTTATTCGGAATTACCCTTAGGTAGTTCCGGTCTTGGGTTGCAGGGGATCGGGCGTGGTCCTCGGTACGCTGATCTAGACTAAGTACTGTGACAGGTGGTACCCCAGTGCCTAGTCATTGTATGGAATCCAATCTCCAATAAGCGCATGTACAGTTTTGATTATGCCCAACTATTACTGAAATGTGAGATGCAAGCATTTTAGCTAGATTCTATTTTACTTTCAATAGACACTATTATAATATCAGACGGATTTGATAAAAAGTGTTTTGGTTATCGTAAGGTAAAAACCCGACATATTTATTTGTGGCGTGGTCTTACGAGATGCTTTGATTTCAAAGGGTTTGGAAAAATTTAATAATCCAATTGAGTGTGTTTTCTCACGCTGGTTTTCCAGACTGACTCGTGTGTTATTTTAGTATAATGCTCGGGTCAGACCGAGTATTATAGATACAGGATAGGATGCTGTGAAGCTCAGGAGAAGAGTTGGATGGCGAGACGTATCATTCGTACTTGATGTATATTCTAGTGTGTTGTGTGTACTGTGTATTCAGTTTTGTGAGGACATGTAATGATTATTGTACAGTTGTGTGTTAGATGTTGTTGAAATCTGATGTTGTATTCTAAAGATGTAAAGTATAAAACATATATAGTTTTCTTTTGTGTAAAGATCGGGTATTATCTATTATATTTTATTCCGCTGCGATGTGAGATTCTGATGTTGTGTTGTTTTCTCTTCTTCTACCTCTTTCTTCTTTAACCCAAATGGTTCGTATTTTCGTTCACTGTGAGTCGATGTTTGAGAATAGTGTCGATTTTAAGGGGTACGGAACTACGGGTCATTTCAGTTGGTATCAGAGCTGAAAGGTTAAGCGAGAACCTTGGCTCAAGTGGGATTACTCATTGAAATAGAGTCTGTAGTACTCTAGAAATGAGTTGAGTGTATTAATAGATATGAGCGCGTATTTGTTAGTGAATATAAAATGGTTTTATATTGTGTTGATTGATTTATTGAGTGGCATATAAACCTTCATCGGCACAGTCTGGACAACTGTATCGAAGGGGTTTCTAAACACTTGAATATGACAATTCGACACAATATTGTTTTCGAAGCGGGTAAATGAAATAATTTTACCCAAAAATATATATTTTGATATAAAAGAATATTGTCTGGAATTGTTATATAACTTGGATGTTTGGATGATAGTATTTTAAACAAATAAGATTATTAAATTGGAATGATTTGTATAACCAACGGAAATTTGTATAAGCATAAATTATACAAATGGATTATAGTTAAAATTTGATTTAATCAAATTGGTAAATTTAAAATCCCGGAGATTTTGGAAGTGTTTTTTTAAAGTGTTTGAAGATAAATAATAGCATTATTATTTTGGGAGGTATTTCTGGAAAGAAATTGTTTCAAATAAGTTTTGGGAAGGGATATAGCATTGAGTTCACTTCAGTCGCTGGAAAATAATTCTGAGGATGACGGTCGCATCATCAGTATTCATTTTCGAGTTTCTAAGTAACGGATTGCTGCCAAATTGATTTGTTCAGAAAAATTAGTTTTGTTTTTGAAATTTCAAAGGAAATTTGTCGGGAATAAAGCTAGGATTGGTTTGTTTAAAAATCTGAGAAGTGTGATTTTGAGATATTGGTGATTTCGAAATGATTTGAAAAAATAGCCAGGTGTTTAAAATCCTGAAATCCTTATTTAAATAATTTAAAGATCATCAGGAGATAAGTTATAAACTTTTAAATGGTGAATGATTTTGATGAGGAATTTGGGGATTGGATTTTGGAATTGAAATCAAAGGCGAAAGTAAAAATGAAAATTTAACTTGGATTAAGATTAAACTTTGAAATAAAATTGACGCTTTGAATGTGATTGGAATGGGAAAATAGGAATTAAATTTGGATCGAGATTAATTGAATTAAAATGGAACAAAATCCAGTTGTATTTGAATTAAGTTGAAATCAAATTGAAATGAATTGAGATGTAAATGATATTGAGAGAAAATAAGTCCTTACTTAATTTAAATACAAGTGAATTGGTGGATTAAAGAGAATAGTATGATTTAACTGAAGTTAAGTTAAATAAAATTGAATTGAAATAGAATTCAGTTGAATTATAGATAATATTGAGTGAAATTAAATTCTTACTTTAATAAGTAAAAGTAAGTTGGATAAGAATTGTATTCGGATGAATTGAAAATAGCCCATAAAGATTAAAAGCATTGAAATAAAAATATATACTTGGCTAAGTAAAAATATATAATCCTGAATTAAAAGTAGAATGTGGATGGGATTGATTGTAAATGGATGGAAGTGTGAATATAAATAAGTGTGACTTATAAATTTAAGAAAAAGTGAAAGGAAACCCAAAATAGAATTGTTTGATATTTTGGTGAATGAAATAAAAAAATCCAATCTTGAATTATAAAATAGGAATTCAAGTAAAGTAACAAAGTTATTTTTGAAGATAAAAATCAAATATTGAATTGAAAGTGGGAGTGAACTAATTTGGAATAAATTAGTTGATTGAATATGTTAATGAGATTTAAATTGGTTAAATAGAAGTTGAATTCTGAGCTAATAGAATTGGAATTGAAATTAAAAGTGAATGGTAGAAGTAGAATTTGAGTTATAAATAATATTCAACGAGTATTGAAGTGAATTAAATGTGAATTGAAGTCGTGCCGAATAAAATGGAATTGGATTAAAATAGAAATGATGGGAGTTGCAAATAAATCCAATTCAAGTGTAAAGAGTTAAATATGGACTTGGATATTATTTAACAAATTGAGAATGGGATTAGAATTAAAATGGATAAAGTGAATGGGGTAATTGAATTTGGTGAGAATCAAATTAAATTGGAAATGAACTTAGGTAATGAAGTTGGAATCAATTGGAAGTAAATAAAATTGATTTTTGAATCAATTGAAATGAACATGAGTTCGTTTCGTTTGAAAATGAATTGTATGCAAGCAAGTGAGTTGCAAATCACTTAAATTGAATAGAAGGGTTTGAGAATTGATTGAAAATAATTGAAATAAGTGTCGAAACATTACATATGTGCTTATGGAAGTATATAACATGCAATGTTTATAGAATCCATGTTTTAGCTATGTAAATATAAGTGAAATGCATGTGTTTAGCTATTGAAAGTTAGTGAAATATTAACAAATTGCATATATTTCGCACTTACATGTTTTAATTGAGTAAGTACAGGTACCGGGAGGCCGTTTAGTGGGATTGTGATTGCGCATATAACTAAATAAATAAGCCGCTTGCTTAAAAATGCTAAATAGAGGTACGCCTACGCAATAAAAATAGGAAATATGAACTGTTTTTGTTTTTTCGACCATGTGGGTCGATGTATATATATTTATATCACTTGTCAAACTGCAAAAGCTCCTTCGTACAAAGGAGACTTTGCCAAAAAAATTCGAAAATTTTAGGAGTTAGAAAATTTTAGAAAAAAAATTTCACTAACGACAAATGATTTCAAATTGGAATTTGAGATTAAGGTAAATAGGATTCAATATCTAAATGAAGTAAATTGAATTCATATGGAATTGGAGATCCAGTTTAAAAATAAGTGATATAAAGACTAAAGTGGTAGATTAATAATGTAAAAGTATATAAAATGCCTATATTAGACTTTAGAAATGAATGGTGGAATTCTTAAGTAAATTTGGTATTGGGAATGCACTAAGTGAATTTGGACATTGTTGTTAAGTAAAGTAAACAGGGATTATAAAGGCTATAGGAAAATGGAATTGGATTTTGATTTCGAAGATAAATTTGAATTTGCTCGACAATAAGGTATGTATTTAAAATTTCTGTATGAAATTTGATTGGGTTTTTGATCTAGCCACTTGGCGTTTTGATTTCTTTTGAAATTTGGGAGCCGTAGAGGCATCTTGTAGTTGTACCGGTCTAGCCGCGCAAAGGAGACGCTGGCAAAAAATTTCAAAAATTTAAGGAGTTAGAAAAATTTTGAGAAATTTTTTTTTTGATAATTCAAAATTGGTTTGGAATTAAAAATTTGAACTGTTAAGTAAGTAATGTTGTTGGGACTTGTGGATAAGGTTGAAAGGTTAATAAAGGAATATTGTGTCTTTGATAAAAAGATTGTTTTGGGGAATCATTGAAAACTGTTTGGTTTCGAGAGGTGAGTGAACGGGTTATGGACCATTCTTCTTAACCAGTAATTTCAGGGACGAAATTCTTTTAAGGGGGAGGAATGTGACAACCCGGAATTTTGGATATTTGAAATTGGAATATTTAATTGATTTTAAATATTTAAAAGTTAATTTTTGACTTCAATTTCAAATACCACTATTTATTTGGCAATTAAATTATTGAATTTAATAATTGAAAGTTGGGTAAAATATTGAATCTTCAGTTTTAAGCCTGTTAAAAATAATTTGAAGGCTTGGAAAATTTACATTGACAATACTGAAGGTGATAGAACTTTTAAAATTGAATTTAAATGTGTTTTGTGCAGTTGTAAAAATATATTGGTTAAATTAATATTCAAAAATAGCCTTCCGAGACACAGTCTCGGAATTCGACGAAACCAGTTCCATTGGATCCGTATTATTGTATTATTATCGGATTTCAATTTTCGTAGTACTTGGAGTTATCGTGTGATCGTACGGTAGGTAAACGCGTTGAAAAATATATCGAAATTCAATATTATAACTGGGTCCAAAACGCTATCTTCTCCATACGATCGAATTAGGACTCGAAACCTTTTCCATTGCGTTCGGAATAGGGATATAACATTTTAAACGCCTAGCGGCAGGCCTTGATAGGAGATCAAAATTTTTAGTTTCCAATACGGGATACTTTGATTTATAAAATAATATATATATCTGGTCAAAATTAATTCAAGCTGTCTTTCATCCTTTCAAGCCGTAATTTATTTTCATCACGCAAGGAATCAAATCACGTCCCCTTTGCCTTCAGAAGCACGCCTTCCTTCTACTTTATATCACGTCTCTCTCCTTCGTTTCCTTTCATTTCAAATCCTTTTCCTCCATTTAAAAACAACAACAGTTCAGACTTCAGAATCGAAAAAGAAAAAAATGGCCGAACAAAATTTTTTCAATTTAAAATCGCAAGCCCTTCTCTCCTCATTTCCAAATTCAAATTCGAGCTCGGTGAGATGAACGAAAACAAAATCGTTCTCGTTCTAAATCGAATATGGGCAACATGTTTGGGTGGGGAGTTAGGTCGAGGCCGAGAACGAGATGAGGTGGAGGCACGTGCGTGCCCGCGCGAAGGGGGGGAAGGCCGGAAATCACTGGGTCGCGTGATCGGGGGTGGCGTGCACTGGAATTTGGTGGCCGCAAGGTCGATTTGGGGTTTCGATTCATGGTGAGGGCTCGGCGAAGGGTTGTGGCATCGAATCGAGGCAGCAGCGTTGCGTACGTCTTCTCAAGCCTGGTGTTTGCGTGAGGATGAAGGTCTCAAGCAGTAGCGGTGAGGTATACGATTTTAGTTTTTGAATTTGTGTTAATATACATATATTCATATATGTGTAGATATATATATATATATGGATTAAACTGTTTTCGAATTTATGTTAATATATGATTTCAGTTTTGAGATTTTAAGTTGAGAGAAGAAAAAAAGAGAGTAAATTTTAAATACTTCTTAAGTTTAATTTTGAAATGGATTTTTGGTTTTATTTCACTACTTGAAAATTAACGGTGAGGTATTATTGTCATTTTTGTTTAAATTATATATATTTAGAGAAAATAAGGTAAATAAAAATATAGAAATGTTTAAAGTTTATGAGAAATTAGATTTTCTAAACCCATATAGACTATTTTTGTATGCAATTTGAAAATGGAAGAAAATAAATAAAATACAATTTACTAGGTTATTTTAAATAATTTAGTCTGGTGATTTATTTGTTTTATTAACCTATTTAACTATTTTACTTACTAAAGGACTTTTAAAGGGAACTATTAGTTTAAAATTTTAAATTATTAGATTAAAATAAATTTATTAAATGGAAATTAAGTGTTCGATTAGTTCGAATATTAATAAATCATCTAATGTTTACACAAAGTCGGAAAACCGTGAAATCGAGTCAAGATTGATGGGGATTGCAAACGGAAATCAAAGGTGAGATTTTCTCACTCATTTGGATTCCATAGTTTAATTTAAATGTTAAATTTAAATTATTGGATGTGTTTGAATGAATTAAATAATTTATCTGCTGGATGATATTATATATATATATATAGTAGTATATATATTGGAGTGATTGATATTCCCGCATTACATAGCGGATTAAACCCATATACCGCGATATTCCACCTTGAAGTGGAATCGGTATTTTGCTAACATCTATGGATGCAGGGAAACAGGTTGGAGGGATCCAACTGGATTCCTCAAAAATTTATTTAGAATGTTTAATATTCTCTGTTATGGTTATTTATTACCCTGTGATGAATTATATTCATAATTGGAATATTGGATACTATGGTTTGATTGCACACATTCGATATACTGAGTTATCAAATATACAGAATTGGATTTTTGAAAAAAGAAAATATAATAGAGAATTTAAATAAATTAAAGAATGAATTGGGAAAGGATAAGGTGATTTTTAAATTATGGTAAATAAATCCCGAGTATGGAAAAGAAAGTTTGAATAAAGGGGGAAATAATGAATTTGAAAACTCGAGCATTATTATTTTAAAGAAATAAAGAATTTATTTTAAAATTCAAGGGTTAAATTTATTTAAAAGGATAAGAAAGGAATTTTGGAAATCTGAATTGGTATTCTCAATTAAAAGAGATTTTTAAATCATAATAAAGAAATGAAATTTAAAGTTAATGGATTTTGTAATAAATGGAGTAAGTAAAGAATTTTATTTAAAAGTAAAGTAAATTGGAAATCAATTTGGGAATTGATTTAAGTGTTTAAACCGGGATTTTTAAAAGAGAAGTGTGACTTTGGACTTATAAATTGGGTTTATAAAAGTGAAGGAATATATCAGTGGATATTTTGAGGAATAAATTCACGGTGGGAATTTATTAAAGGAATGGGTAAATTTGATTAAAAATAAATAGTGATTTATTTTTAAAGATGTGAAAGAGAAGTATATTTCCCTGGATAGCCAAGTACGTTTTCAAAGCAAATTCTTAAGTATAAGTTAAAGTTTCAAAGTTGTTTTAAAAGTATGTTTTGGAAAAATCTATTATTTTTAAATGTTTAAATTTTAAAGTAAGTATCTTTCAAAATTTATTTTAGTAGTAATTATTTAAAGGTGACTTGAAATTTTGTTTAAAGGGATAAAAATTTAGTATTATATTCTATAAAGTAGCTTCATTTTAAATATTCTTAAAGTATATATTTTTGAATAAGAATTAAAGTAGTTTTTATCTCAAATGTCTTAAGGGATATTTTATAATAAAGAGTTTAAATTATTTTAAAAATCTAAAGTTTTGTACTTGGTGTTCCAGTGGTAATAAATATTTGGTAATTTATTCCATAAGAGGATTGTGGTTTGAAAACTATTTTCAAAAGGGTTTGAAAGTGGAAATATATCTTGTGAAGATATTTGTGAGGTAAATAAATAATTTGGGAGAAATTATTTATGTTTGATGGTTGTTTGTGAATGTGAAT
Organism: Allium fistulosum; assembly: GCA_030737815.1. NCBI lineage: Eukaryota > Viridiplantae > Streptophyta > Magnoliopsida > Asparagales > Amaryllidaceae > Allium > Allium fistulosum. The sequence goes on from CM060905.1 coordinate 291,160,901, forward strand.
TGATAGTTAAATAACCAACTATCAATATTGGCCAATGCGCTGATCGTTTCGAAGAGACCAGGATCGGGATTTATTTTCCGAAAATCACTTTGATTCGGTTTGTACGTTTTGTGGAAAACGAGTTTGGAATCGAAGATGGAGCAGTGAAGTGCAAGGGCTAGTCGCTACTAATCCTGAGGGTGATTCCAAAATGGATGTAGTAGGAATAGTGCCTTCGGTTCCTTTCGAACCCGGGACGGACTTGTATGGACGAATGCTTTCGGAACATCGTCAGGTGGGCGATGGGCAATCTAAGGGATATGTTCTATAAGGGTAACGCTTAGCCTCCAGCCTCATCAACCGGGAATGACTGAAAATCAGGGGTTATGCAGCAAGGCTATGTGGGTAGCGCCCATTAGGGTGAGATCATCCCTGTCTAGATGTCCCTTTTTATTTCGGCTGTGTGGCGGTTGGTCGCGCCAACCGTGGGGTGATCTTATTCGGAATTACCCTTAGGTAGTTCCGGTCTTGGGTTGCAGGGGATCGGGCGTGGTCCTCGGTACGCTGATCTAGACTAAGTACTATGACAGGTGGTACCCCAATGCCTAGTCATTGTATGGAATCCAATCTCCAATAAGCGCCTGTACGGTTTTGATTGTGCCCAACTATTGCTGAAACGTGAGATGCAAGCATTTTAGCTAGATTCTATTTTACTTTCAATAGACACTATTATAATATCAGACGGATTTGATAAAAAGTGTTTTGGTTATCGTAAGGTAAAAACCCGACATATTTATTTGTGGGGTGGTCTTACGAGATGCTTTGATTTCAAAGGGTTTGGAAAAATTTAATAATCCAATTGAGTGTGTTTTCTCACGCTGGTTTTCCAGACTGACTCGGGTGTTATTTTATTATAATGCTCGGGTCAGACCGAGTATTATAGATACAGGATAGGATGTTGTGAAGCTCAAAAGACAAGTTGGATGGCGAGACGTATCACTCGTACTTGATGTATATTCTAGTGTGTTGTGTGTACTATGTGTTTGCACCAAAAATGGCACAAACCCCAAGTGTAGTGAAAGCACCAGCGTGTGAATACGAATCGATAGTATTCACACACAAATCACAGATCTAAGCAAGTAACAATCAGCAATCAAGAAATAATGAACAGTGACACACAATTTATAGTGGTTCGGCTATCTCCGGCCTACGTCCACTTCAAGGTTTTTATGATTTTATTGCTCGATGCTTGAAGATTACAATTTCGTATGTTGTATTACAACCGATTTGCTGAACTAAATCTGAATCTAAGGCAGCAATGGTGATCTGGAGTAAATCTGGCAGAATCTGGGCGCTCTTTAGCTCTCAAAATTGTCCGACCCCTTTTCTGAATGACCAGGGGCTCTATTTATAGGTGTAGGAGGCTGATATTTCGCCTAAATTGAAGGGAGACCAGTTCTGGTACGTCAGGGGGCCCACATGGCCGAAATCTGGAGATCCGGGCCCACTTTGGGATCGATTCGACCCTTGGTTCGAATCGATCAAGAAATTGTCCAATCAAGCTGAAATTTGGTGCGGACATTCTTCAACATGTGCTCAAGCTTCTGTGAAAATTTCATAGCATTTGGACGTGTAGATCTCAAGTTATGATCGATTCAAGGTTGCATTTCTGGTTGACTAGCCTGGTTCGAATCGATCTAGTTCGAATCGATTCGTTCGAATCGATCCAGCGCGTGCTTTTGTGATGACGTGGAGCACCTTCTTCGTATCGATCCGACTTCTATGCCGAGTTGACTGGGTCGACTCCGTGGTTTCAGCTGTTATAACTTGGTGGATTCGATGTAATGGATTCGAAGGTATGACTTCATCGAATCGATTGGATGAACGTTCCCTTCGAATCGATCAAGGTAGGTTTCAGTTAATCGATACGAAGGCTTCTTGCTTAAATGGACTCGAAGATGCTCGCGGGATGGAGTCGAAGCTCTTTAACTTTATGGACTCGAAGAGTTTCTCATTAACGGATTCGAAGGTGGGAATGTGAGGGTAGACTTGCACTATCAGAGTCGAACTAATGCTTGCTCAATGGAGTCGAAGCAAGGCGTATTCCGATGGGTTCGAGGCAAGGCTCGTCGTGATCGATTCGAGGCAAAGGCTTGATCGATGGATTCGAAGTAAGCTGACTTCTCATGGATTCGAGGCAACGTATGTTTGATGGATTCGACCTTATACCACCTTATCCATCTTCTTTTGGCGATATCTTGAGCATACGAACTCGGATTGACTCGAAACTTGGAACGTTGTTTCATCTGGCCTTGCTTGACATGTCTCATCAATTGCAGCCCGATCCGGACTCGGACAAAATTCATCGATATCCATGGTGAACCTGTGATGCGCAACCGATGTTCATGACTAATAATCATTGATTTCCAGTTTAATCTTTGGGTATCTCGACTTTGCCAAAAGTTGGGATAACACTGTGTATTCAGTTTTGTAAGGACATGAAGTGATTATTGTACAGTTGTGTGTTAGATGTTGTTGAAATCTGATGTTGTATTCTAAAGATGTAAAGTATAAAACAGATATAGTTTTCTTTTGTGTAAAGATCGGGTATTATCTATTATATTTTATTCCGCTGCGATGTGAGATTCTGATGTTGTGTTGTTTTCTCTTCTTCTACCTCTTTCTTCTTTAACCCAAATGGTTCATATTTTCGTTCACTGTGAGTCGATGTTTGAGAATAGTGTCGATTTTAAGGGGTACGGAACTACGGGTCATTTCAGTTGGTATCAGAGCTGAAAGGTTAAGCGAGAACCTTGGCTTAAGTGGGATTACTCATTGAAATAGAGTCTGTAGTACTCTAGAAATGAGTTGAGTGTATTAATAGATATGAGCGCGTATTTGTTAGTGAATATAAAATGGTTTTATATTGTGTTGATTGATTTATTGAGTGGCATATAAACCTTCATCGGCACAGTCTGGACAACTGTATCGAAGGGGTTTCTAAACACTTGAATATGACAATTCGACACAATATTGTTTTCGAAGCGGGTAAATGAAATAATTTCACCCAAAAATATATATTTTGATATAAAAGAATATTGTCTGGAATTGTTATATAACTTGGATGTTTGGATGATAGTATTTTAAACAAATAAGATTATTAAATTGGAATGATTTGTATAACCAACGGAAATTTGTATAAGCATAAATTATACAAATGGATTATAGTTAAAATTTGATTTAATCAAATTGGTAAATTTAAAATCCCAGAGATTTTGGAAGTGTTTTTTTAAAGTGTTTGAAGATAAATAATAGCATTATTATTTTGGGAGGTATTTCTGGAAAGAAATTGTTTCAAATAAGTTTTGGGAAGGGATATAGCATTGAGTTCACTTCAGTCGCTGGAAAATAATTCTGAGGATGACGGTCGCATCATCAGTATTCATTTTCGAGTTTCTAAGTAACGGATTGCTGCCAAATTGATTTGTTTAGAAAAATTAGTTTTGTTTTTGAAATTTCAAAGGAAATTTGTCGGGAATAAAGCTAGGATTGGTTTGTTTAAAAATCTGAGAAGTGTGATTTTGAGATATTGGTGATTTCGAAATGGTTTGAAAAAATAGCCGAGTGTTTAAAATCCTGAAATCCTTATTTAAATAATTTAAAGATCATCAGGAGATAAGTTATAAACTTTTAAATGGTGAATGATTTTGATGAGGAATTTGGGGATTGGATTTTGGAATTGAAATCAAAGGCGAAAGTAAAAATGAAAATTTAACTTGGATTAAGATTAAACTTTGAAATAAAATTGACGCTTTGAATGTGATTGGAATGGGAAAATAGGAATTAAATTTGGATCGAGATTAATTGAATTAAAATGGAACAAAATCCAGTTGTATTTGAATTAAGTTGAAATCAAATTGAAATGAATTGAGATGTAAATGATATTGAGAGAAAATAAGTCCTTACTTAATTTAAATACAAGTGAATTGGTGGATTAAAGAGAATAGTATGATTTAACTGAAGTTAAGTTAAATAAAATTGAATTGAAATAGAATTCAGTTGAATTATAGATAATATTGAGTGAAATTAAATTCTTACTTTAATAAGTAAAAGTAAGTTGGATAAGAATTGTATTGGGATGAATTGAAAATAGCCCATAAAGATTAAAAGCATTGAAATAAAAATATATACTTGGCTAAGTAAAAATATATAATCCTGAATTAAAAGTAGAATGTGGATGGGATTGATTGTAAATGGATGGAAGTGTGAATATAAATAAGTGTGACTTATAAATTTAAGAAAAAGTGAAAGGAAACCCAAAATAGAATTGTTTGATATTTTGGTGAATGAAATAAAAAAATCCAATCTTGAATTATAAAATAGGAATTCAAGTAAAGTAACAAAGTTATTTTTGAAGATAAAAATCAAATATTGAATTGAAAGTGGGAGTGAACTAATTTGGAATAAATTAGTTGATTGAATATGTTAATGAGATTTAAATTGGTTAAATAGAAGTTGAATTCTGAGCTAATAGAATTGGAATTGAAATTAAAAGTGAATGGTAGAAGTAGAATTTGAGTTATAAATAATATTCAACGAGTATTGAAGTGAATTAAATGTGAATTGAAGTCGTGCCGAATAAAATGGAATTGGATTAAAATAGAAATGATGGGAGTTGCAAATAAATCCAATTCAAGTGTAAAGAGTTAAATATGGACTTGGATATTATTTAACAAATTGAGAATGGGATTAGAATTAAAATGGATAAAGTGAATGGGGTAATTGAATTTGGTGAGAATCAAATTAAATTGGAAATGAACTTAGGTAATGAAGTTGGAATCAATTGGAAGTAAATAAAATTGATTTTTGAATCAATTGAAATGAACATGAGTTCGTTTCGTTTGAAAATGAATTGTATGCAAGCAAGTGAGTTGCAAATCACTTAAATTGAATAGAAGGGTTTGAGAATTGATTGAAAATAATTGAAATAAGTGTCGAAACATTACATATGTCCTTATGGAAGTATATAACATGCAATGTTTATAGAATCCATGTTTTAGCTATGTAAATATAAGTGAAATGCATGTGTTTAGCTATTGAAAGTTAGTGAAATATTAACAAATTGCATATATTTCGCACTTACATGTTTTAATTGAGTAAGTACAGGTACCGGGAGGCCGTTTAGTGGGATTGTGATTGCGCATATAACTAAATAAATAAGCCGCTTGCTTAAAAATGCTAAATAGAGGTACGCCTACGCAATAAAAATAGGAAATATGAACTGTTTTTGTTTTTTCGACCATGTGGGTCGATGTATATATATTTATATCACTTGTCAAACTGCAAAAGCTCCTTCGTACAAAGGAGACTTTGCCAAAAAAATTCGAAAATTTTAGGAGTTAGAAAATTTTAGAAAAAAAATTTCACTAACGACAAATGATTTCAAATTGGAATTTGAGATTAAGGTAAATAGGATTCAATATCTAAATGAAGTAAATTGAATTCATATGGAATTGGAGATCCAGTTTAAAAATAAGTGATATAAAGACTAAAGTGGTAGATTAATAATGTAAAAGTATATAAAATGCCTATATTAGACTTTAGAAATGAATGGTGGAATTCTTAAGTAAATTTGGTATTGGGAATGCACTAAGTGAATTTGGACATTGTTGTTAAGTAAAGTAAACAGGGATTATAAAGGCTATAGGAAAATGGAATTGGATTTTGATTTCGAAGATAAATTTGAATTTGCTCGACAATAAGGTATGTATTTAAAATTTCTGTATGAAATTTGATTGGGTTTTTGATCTAGCCACTTGGCGTTTTGATTTCTTTTGAAATTTGGGAGCCGTAGAGGCATCTTGTAGTTGTACCGGTCTAGCCGCGCAAAGGAGACGCTGGCAAAAAATTTCAAAAATTTAAGGAGTTAGAAAAATTTTGAGAAATTTTTTTTTTGATAATTCAAAATTGGTTTGGAATTAAAAATTTGAACTGTTAAGTAAGTAATGTTGTTGGGACTTGTGGATAAGGTTGAAAGGTTAATAAAGGAATATTGTGTCTTTGATAAAAAGATTGTTTTGGGGAATCATTGAAAACTGTTTGGTTTCGAGAGGTGAGTGAACGGGTTATGGACCATTCTTCTTAACCAGTAATTTCAGGGACGAAATTCTTTTAAGGGGGAGGAATGTGACAACCCGGAATTTTGGATATTTGAAATTGGAATATTTAATTGATTTTAAATATTTAAAAGTTAATTTTTGACTTCAATTTCAAATACCACTATTTATTTGGCAATTAAATTATTGAATTTAATAATTGAAAGTTGGGTAAAATATTGAATCTTCAGTTTTAAGCCTGTTAAAAATAATTTTAAGGCTTGGAAAATTTACATTGACAATACTGAAGGTGATAGAACTTTTAAAATTGAATTTAAATGTGTTTTGTGCAGTTGTAAAAATATATTGGTTAAATTAATATTCAAAAATAGCCTTCCGAGACACAGTCTCGGAATTCGACGAAACCAGTTCCATTGGATCCGTATTATTGTATTATTATCGGATTTCAATTTTCGTAGTACTTGGAGTTATCGTGTGATCGTACGGTAGGTAAACGCGTTGAAAAATATATCGAAATTCAATATTATAACTGGGTCCAAAACGCTATCTTCTCCATACGATCGAATTAGGACTCGAAACCTTTTCCATTGCGTTCGGAATAGGGATATAACATTTTAAACGCCTAGCGGCAGGCCTTGATAGGAGATCAAAATTTTTAGTTGCCAATACGGGATACTTTGATTTATAAAATAATATATATATCTGGTCAAAATTAATTCAAGCTGTCTTTCATCCTTTCAAGCCGTAATTTATTTTCATCACGCAAGGAATCAAATCACGTCCCCTTTGCCTTCAGAAGCACGCCTTCCTTCTACTTTATATCACGTCTCTCTCCTTCGTTTCCTTTCATTTCAAATCCTTTTCCTCCATTTAAAAACAACAACAGTTCAGACTTCAGAATCGAAAAAGAAAAAAATGGCCGAACAAAATTTTTTCAATTTAAAATCGCAAGCCCTTCTCTCCTCATTTCCAAATTCAAATTCGAGCTCGGTGAGATGAACGAAAACAAAATCGTTCTCGTTCTAAATCGAATATGGGCAACATGTTTGGGTGGGGAGTTAGGTCGAGGCCGAGAACGAGATGAGGTGGAGGCACGTGCGTGCCCGCGCGAAGGGGGGGAAGGCCGGAAATCACTGGGTCGCGTGATCGGGGGTGGCGTGCACTGGAATTTGGTGGCCGCAAGGTCGATTTGGGGTTTCGATTCGTGGTGAGGGCTCGGCGAAGGGTTGTGGCATCGAATCGAGGCAGCAGCGTTGCGTACGTCTTCTCAAGCCTGGTGTTTGCGTGAGGATGAAGGCCTCAAGCAGTAGCGGTGAGGTATACGATTTTAGTTTTCGAATTTGTGTTAATATACATATATTCATATATGTATAGATATAGATATATATATATGGATTAAACTGTTTTCAGATTTATGTTAATATATGATTTCTGTTTTCAGATTTTAAGTTGCAAGAAGAAAAAAAGAGAGTAAATTTTAAATACTTCTTAAGTTTAATTTTGAAATGGATTTTTGGTTTTATTTCACTACTTGAAAATTAATGGTGAGGTATTATTGTCATTTTTGTTTAAATTATATATATTTAGAGAAAATAAGGTAAATAAAAATATAGAAATGTTTAAAGTTTATGAGAAATTAGATTTTCTAAACCGATAAAGACTATTTTTGTATGCAATTTGAAAATGGAAGCAAATAAAATAAAATACAATTTACTAGATTATTTTAAATAATTTAGTCTGGTGATTTATTTGTTTTATTAACCTATTTAACTATTTTACTTACTAAAGGACTTTTAAAGGAAACTATTAGTTTAAAATTTTAAATTATTAGATTAAAATAAATTTATTAAATGGAAATTAAGTGTTCGATTAGTTCGAATATTAATAAATCATCTAATGTTTACACAAGGTCGGAAAACCGTGAAATCGAGTCAAGATTGATGGGGATTGCAAACGGAAATCATAGGTGAGATTTTCTCACTCATTTGGATTCCATAGTTTAATTTAAATGTTAAATTTAAATTATTGGATGTGTTTGAATGAATTAAATAATTTATCTGCTGGATTATATTATATATATATAGTAGTATACATATTGGAGTGATTGATATTCCCGCATTACATAGCGGATTAAACCCATATACCGCGATATTCCACCTTGAAGTGGAATCGGTATTTTGCTAACATCTATGGATGCAGGGAAACAGGTTGGAGGGATCCAATTGGATTCCTCAAAAATTTATTTAGAATGTTTAATATTCTCTGTTATGGTTATTTATTACCCTGTGATGAATTATATTCATAATTGGAATATTGGATGCTATGGTTTGATTGCACACATTCGGTATACTGAGTTATCAAATATACAGAATTGGATTTTTGAAAAAAGAAAATATAATAGAGAATTTAAATAAATTAAAGAATGAATTGGGAAAGGATAAGGTGATTTTTAAATTATGGTAAATAAATCCCGAGTATGGAAAAGAAAGTTTGAATAAAGGGGGAAATAATGAATTTGAAAACTCGAGCATTATTATTTTAAAGAAATAAAGAATTTATTTTAAAATTCAAGGGTTAAATTTATTTAAAAGGATAAGAAAGGAATTTTTGAAATCCGAATTGGTATTCTCAGTTAAAAGAGATTTTTAAATCATAATAAAGAAATGAAATTTAAAGTTAATGGATTTTGTAATAAATGGAGTAAGTAAAGAATTTTATTTAAAAGTAAAGTAAATTGGAAATCAATTTGGGAATTGATTTAAGTGTTTAAACCGGGATTTTTAAAAGAGAAGTGTGACTTTGGACTTATAAACTGGGTTTATAAAAGTGAAGGAATATATCAGTGGATATTTTGAGGAATAAATTCACGGTGGGAATTTATTAAAGGAATGGGTAAATTTGATTAAAAATAAATAGTGATTTATTTTTAAAGATGTGAAAGAGAAGTATATTTCCCTGGATAGCCAAGTACGTTTTCAAAGCAAATTCTTAAGTATAAGTTAAAGTTTCAAAGTTGTTTTAAAAGTATGTTTTGGAAAAATCTATTATTTTTAAATGTTTAAATTTTAAAGTAAGTATCTTTCAAATTATTTTAGTAGTAATTATTTAAAGGTGACTTGAAATTTTGTTTAAAGGGATAAAAATTTTGCTTTATATTCTATAAAGTAGCTTCATTTTAAATATTCTTAAAGTATATATTTTTGAATAAGAATTAAAGTAGTTTTTAACTCAAATGTCTTAAGGGATATTTTATAATAAAGAGTTTAAATTATTTTAAAAATCTAAAGTGTTGTACTTGGTGTTTCCAGTGGTAATAAATATTTGGGAATTTATTCCATAAGAGGAGTGTGGTTTGAAAATTGTTTTCGAAAGGGTTTGAAAGTGGAAATATATCTTGCGAAGATATTTGTGAGGTAAATAAATAATTTGGGAGAAATTATTTATGTTTGATGGTTGTTTGTGATTGTTAATTGATAGTTAAATAACCAACTATCAATATTGGCCAATGCGCTGATCGTTTCGAAGAGACCGGGACCGGGATTTATTTTTCGAAAACCACTTCGATTCGGTTTGTACGTTTCGTGGAAAACGAGTTTGGAATCGAAGATGGAGCAGTGAAGTGCAAGGGCTAGTCGCTACTAATCCTGAGGGTGATTCCAAAATGGATGTAATAGGAATAGTGCCTTCGGTTCCGTTCGAACCCAGGACGGACTTGTATGGACGAATGCTTTCAGAACATCGTCCGGTGGGCGATGGGCTTTCTAAGGGATATGTTCTATAAAGGTAACGCTTAACCTCCAGCCTCTTCAACCGGGAATGACTGAAAATTAGGGGTTATGCAGCAAGGCTATGTGGGTAGCGCCCATTAGGGTGAGATCATCCCTCTCTAGATGTCCCTTCTTATTTCGGTTGTGTGGCGGTTGGTCGCGCCAACCATGGGGTGATCTTATTCGGAATTACCCTTAGGTAGTTCCGGTCTTGTATTGCAGGGGATCGAGCGTGGTCCTCGGTACGCTGATCTAGACCAGGTACTGTGACAGGTGGTACCCCAGTGCCTAGTCATTGTATGGAATCCAATCACCAATAAGTGCCTGTACGCTTTTGATTGTGCCCAACTATTGCTGAAACGTGAGATGCAAGCATTTCAGCTAGGTTCTATTTTACTTTCAATAGACACTATTATAATATTAGACGGATTTGATAAAAAGTGTTTTGGCTATCGTAAGGTAAAAACCCGACATATTTATTTGTGGCGTGGTCTTGCGAGATGCTTTGATTTCAAAGGGTTTGGAAAACTTTAATAATCCAATTGAGTGTGTTTTCTCACGCTGGTTTTCCAGACTGACTCGGGTGTTATTTTATTATAATGCTCAGGTCAGACCGAGTATTATAGATACAGGATAGGATGCTGTGAAGCTCAGGAGACGAGTTAGATGGCGAGACGTATCACTCGTACTTGATGTATATTCTGCTGTGTTGTGTGTACTGTGTATTCAGTTTTGTGAGGACATGTAGTGATTATTATACAGTTGTGTGTTAGATGTTGTTGAACTCTGATGTTGTATTCTAAAGATGTAAAGTATAAAACAGATATAGTTTTCTTTTGTGTAAAGATCGGGTATTATCTATAATATTTTATTCCGCTGCGATGTGAGATTTTGATGTTGTGTTGTTTTCTCTTCTTCTACCTCTTTCTTCTTTAACCCAAAAGGTTCGTATTTCCGTTCACTTTTAGTCGATGTTGGAGAATAGTGTCGATTTTAAGGGGTAAGGAACTGCGGGTCATTTCAGTTGGTATCAAAGCTGAAAGGTTAAGCGAGAACCTTGGCTCTAGTGGGATTACTCATTGAAATAGTGTCTGTAGTACTCTAGAAATGAGTTGAGTGTATTAATAGATATGAGCGGGTATTTGTTAGTGAATATAAAATGGTTTTATATTGTGTTGATTGATTTATTGAGTGGCATATGAACCTTCGTCGGCACAGTCTGGACAACTGTATCGAAGGGGTTTCTAATAACTTTAAGAAGTGCCCTGATTTAAGTTTCCCCTTGCTCGACTCTACCTTGGTTGATATAGTAATGGGCAAGATTAATCAAATAAAGCAGGGGATTGAAGTTGTAAAGGAGGAGGAAATCAACGCCTCCAAGATTCTTTCCTTTGACGTCCCCTCTTTTGAGGTTGAATCAGACTCTGAGGATGAGGGTGACAAAAATGATGTTGTCGGGGAAGAAGGCGACAATAATGATGGCGACGATGATAATGACGACGATGACAACGACGACCATAATGATGATGCCGATGGTGGTCCAGACTTAGGTGGAGATGGTGGTGATCATACCGAAGCCTTCGATAAAAATGGAGACAACAACACAAAGGCTTTCGAAAAAGAACCATCTCCTCCTTCAACTACCCCGCCTGAATCTGTTGGGCCTTCTGCACCCCAAGAGGATGAGCCTGCTCCTGTTAATGTCGAAGAGCCTAAAGGGAAAGAACAGGATTCCCATACTTTTGTCATAATATCACAGGTCTATGATTCTCTATTTAAATATCTTTCACTTTGAAGGTTATAATAGTGTAAATCATTCATTTTAGATAAGGAAGAAGTCCACCCTCCCTTATAAAATGAAACTTAAGAGAAAACAAGCTGAAATAAACAAGTTATATAAGGAGTTAGACAAGCAAATACGGGAGCATAATGGACTTTCTGATAAGTATCATAGACTCGATAGAAGTGCCTCGGTGCGAGCGTCTTTTAAACATCAGAAGGCTACCCCCTTATTAAAGAGAGCGTGCCTCCGATACGACGCTCTCTTGAAAGAAAACCAGGAGTTAGTCACTCTATTTTGGATGTTGATTGAAGAGAGGGACATTCTAATCAACTTTTTATGTAAGGCTTATTGTCGACATTCAATAATTGATTTTTCATGCTTAGGTAAATTTAGTGGGGGTCTACTTAGACGTTTTCATAAGAGATACTTGGATGAATTCGGATCTGACCCGCACCCTGGAGCTTGTTGGAACTTACCACGGGTCAGACTGATTCCTCAAGATCTCCCCCCTGAAATGCTTAAGCATTATAAGAACAAATGTGTATCTGAGTTATTTTCTAAGTCTGTTTTGTATGAACCGGATGAATAGTTGTAAATATGTAACATTGTATTAATTTATAAATATTTGTTTCGGTTTTTCCTTTTATGCTTAGCTTCACTTTATCGTATTATTTCAAAGTGACTGTTCACTAGGTCAAATTTTTTTCTAGAGACCATTTAAGCCAATATGTGAAACTGAGAAGATTTTATCTTGAAAAGCCATCAATTTTAAAGTCTTTGAAATTAGCGAGATATTGTTTTCTTAGAGATTTACAAAAACTCTACTTGGAATATCCTCGCCTTCGTTTTGACTTCCTTGGTGATGGGAAAGAGGCATTTCGTAAAGAGATTGGAACATTTCATACAAAATTAATTTGCAGTCACGATAGTCCTCTAGCTGGAAAATGGGCCTATAGCAAATGCCCACCAGTCATTACTCCAAAAGGAGTCACTATTACTTTTGATTAAATAGTCATGCTTTCCGCTAACTCATTAGTTAAAGTTAGAAAAGTAGTTTCTCAGCTTTAGATGTAAACCAATTGTTTATTGTATCTTTCAACTTTGCCATTATTTGAGTTGTAATCTGTTATCATAATAATAAAGAGATTTCTCATCTCGATTTTAACTCTATTTTGTTTCTTTTTGTTTAAATAGGAGCTACAATTATCTACAGTTTCTCTCCCTTTTTATCTATCATCATGCATTGCTACTCTTAAAGAGAAACTGTTCAAATCAAGTGGAAGGAGTGAGCTTAGCGATGATATTTTACTGGAATGCTTCGGTGGAAATGTCGAAGCTTTGAAATGGCATAAAAGATATTTTCTTTAGAAAACCATCTCTAGTAATCAGAAGGATCGGATTGACTATCTTGAGACCGATACCAAAAACAAAGATGAAACGATTCTATCACTGAAGCGACAGATAAAGTCTAACCCTTCAATCGACTTCGATCATAGGATGTCAGAGCTTATTCAATAAACTAGTGATTTGGAGTTGAAATTGAAGGATAGTCAGGCGCAGTGTGAATCGTTGGAATTCATTATGGGAGACAACAAATCGAGCATTGCTTTACCGACTCCTCGTACTACTCCTTCGGTTTCCAAACCCACAAGGTCAAATTCTCTTGCTATTCAAAGATTTCCCTCAATGATTAACCCTCCCTCGGGCTTAGAAGAGAATGTCGTGGGTAACTGGTGTAGGAGAGTTAAGTTTGAAATTGCTATGTATTTTATGAGCAACAAATAGTGAAATATTCTCAGAATAAATGAGTATGCCGCTAAGGTTCAGAAGCTCGAACATGGTAAATACTTCCTCCAGAAGCGCGCTACAGAGTTAGAAAGGTATAATAAGACCCTTAGGGGTGCAAACAGAGCTTTCAACCACGCTTTGAAGACAAATATCGACACCATCGATAATGCGGATATGGAAAGGAGGAAGGAAAAGAAGCTCAAAGAAGTTCTCTGCGCCGTAATTCGTCACATAATTGATCCCTCAGTTGCCGAGAATCTTAATAAAGCTACTCAGGATTTATGATTTATTTGTACCTTTGGAATGCATATACTTATCTTGTATATATGTGAATAACTCCATAGTTTTGTAAATTATTTCATGACATATGTAAACCATATAATTTTGTAAATATTACCTGATTTGTAATCTTTTTCTGTAATGTCAAATCTGAAATGCTTTTTGATAGCTCATTCATTACTTTCGTGTTTGCTGAATCTTTCATTTCTCTTTGTTCTGCTGATTTCCCTAAAAAGTATAAAGCAAACAATATTTCTAATTGTTAACTCGAAATTGACATACCAGTCTATGTATATCATTTGCTTAAATTAGCAAATCATCTTGTTAATTGCATGAAAAGTAGTTTATATTAAACTTCTAAATCCCAACTTTAACCGTGATGAGGAATACTCGAGAATTTAACTTCGACCATTTGGCTGGAATATCTGAAATTTGTTGATAGGAAATTCTGCCCTACCACAAGGGTATAGATATTAGATATTAATTTTTCAAGAGATAGTTAATAAGGATTGAATCCGGAAATCATTGTCTAAATATTTGTAATAGAATCCCGGAGACCCATTCACGGCCCTTGGTGAAATTTGAAAACTTAGAAATCCGAGACCCAGATTCGAGTATTAACAGTGACTTATAATAATGACCTTGAGAGTATTCTTTGACCCAAATTTGGGCATTTGTAATGGATAAATAGAAATTTGTTCTTGAAATTTTACACTCAGATTAGGGCTCAAATAAATAATAGTCTCGATACCCAGATTCAGTTATACAAAGATATTCAGTGATCGATAAAGGCCCGAAACCCAGATTTGGGTATTAATAAATGAAATTCTGAAATTAATGTCCCGAAACCTAGATTCAGGTATTAATAGATGATGTTTAGAAATGAAAGTCCCGTAACCCTGATTCGGGTATTAATGAAATTTAGATATGAGAGACCCAAAATCTAGATTCAGGTATTAATAAGTAGAGCTCTATACTACTCCTTCTATGTGTGATCCCTTCAGGTCTTGTATAGAAGTAATTTGATTAGTTGTCTCTTGAGCTTGGACATCTTAGTCCATAATTGGAAATGCCTTTTTTCGAGCTTGAACATCTTAGTTTATAATTTGATGAGCCTCTTCTCGGGCTTAGACATCTTATTCCTTTGCTGAATGTGCCTCCTCTTTGGCTTGGATGTCTCAGTCCATAATATAATGAGCCTCTTCTTGGGCTTGGACATCTTAGTCCATTGTTTGATGGGCCTCTTCTTGGGCCTAGATGTCTTAGTCCATTATTGTCCAATGCTCTTGGTTAGCTAATCTTAGAGGCTGGAAACAAGGACTTACCGGACCTCCCTCCAAGAGGCGCCCTGCCCTGGCCCTTTTATGGCTAGATAGGGGCTTGTTCGGTGCTTTACCTTAGCCATCTTATGGCATGGATAAAGGCTTACTCCGTCTTCCCTTCAGGAGGTGCCTTACCCTGGCCATAGCGTGGCGCGGATAAGGGCTTGTTCGGTGCTTTAACCTGGCCATCTTAACGCGACTAAAGGCTTACTCCGCCCTCCCTCTAGGAGGTGCCTTGACCTGACCTAAGGCGCGGCCAAGGGCTTGTTCGGTGCTTTAACCTAGCCATCTTATGGCGCGGCTAAAGGCTTACCCACCCTCCCTCAAGGAGGTGCTCTGCCTTGGCCAACTCGGCGCGGACAAAGGCTTTTCTACCATCTTAGTAGACTACCATCTTAGATAGTTTCCAAATATAAGGAGCATTTCACTCCCAACCATGTAGATTTTCTTTTTAAGAAAAGTAGCTCTTTATTGATTTCGTCTCAAGTTCTCTTTACAAATTCATGGATATTTCCTTATCGGAAGAAATTTATGATCATCCCCTCCAGGGCTCTATAATGAATTTTTTTATGGTTATTCATCATATGGTAGTAGCAATAGGATCCTCCCAGATTCCTTTCATGTTTTGGCTTTTTCTTTTGTGATGACCAATTGTTAAGCTCATCCTTAGTTATCAAGTAGACATTCTCTAGGGATGTTGTTAAATTGCATTCTTTGGGAAGTCTAGATTTGAAGCCTAATTCTTGAGGATGGCTTTTTGACTTTTTGTTCCTTGGCCTTATTGTTTCATGCTCTTCGATTGCTTTTCTTTTTGCCACCCTTTGAGTTTTTTGAGTTGGAAGTGTTCTTGCTATAGTTGGTTGCAATTTATGTGCAAAGGCATTGTAATCATCCATTATCTCTTTCTCAAAGATGGTGCCTTTGGAATAGTATTGGATGATTCTTCTCATTTGATTGAATACATTGGCACTTCCACTTGTTTTCTTTTCTAATGCAAAGATAGGGGTGGGGCCAACACGAAAGGGGTTTATGCTCCATTTCTCAAGATTGTATGATTCCACTTTTTTCTGTTTTATAATTCTAAGAGCTTCTAACATTAACCTTTGCTCTTTTTATTGGTTGGAATCCTTGATGACTATTGGGGAGAATCTTTTCATGGGTGGTTCAGACGATCCTTGTTTAGATCTCTTAATTCTCCTGGCCATGATTAAACCAAAGTTAATGAACTTGAGATAAGGTTAAGTGGGGTCAAAGAATAGTAATGTTGGGGGTTTAACTAAGTCGGAGGTTCGAGCCCTCCTTCTAGCGCCAAAAATGTTAATAAGATTTCTTATTAACAATAGTCATATTATTACTAGTAGATCCACACACACATTCATTTTCAAAAGTGTCAGCAATGGAGGAGTAGACCACAAAGATTGATCATTGTAATGATAATGGAGGAGTTGACCACGAAGACTGATCATTGTAATGACAATGGAGGGTGTTAGCACACTCCTCTCTATGATACGAATCATATGGTAGTGGTAATGCATCTTTTAGTGGAATATGGTGATTTTTACTACAAGGAGAACACTAACATCATGGTGGTTGATTGACAATGTTTGTGACGCCCCACCTCTATACTCACACTAGCCAAGGACACTACGGGGTAATGCCGTCGACTAGCACCAAGAATAAGGCTGTTGAGGAGCGACCATCTGTGTAATTGCTTTGTGCGAGTACCGATATGTCAGATAATATGACATGCATTCCATTTCAAGAGGAAATCTGACATATCCAATACAAACTCAAAGCTACTACACAGTGGCTATGTGGCCATCGGAAACAAATATAAAATAAGCATAACACAAATCAGTCATAGATATTCATATCACTAAGGCGGAAACAGATATGAATATAACACATAGAAGTGAACATCAAAGTAGTGGTCATACAAGATCCACTACATCACAAAAGAATAGGTACAAGTACTAGACAAAAGAATAAGTATACATCAAGGAGTCTCTATCTCGAATGTATAAAAACAAAAACTACTAAGCTAAAGTAGTTAGCCAAAAGTCAGAAGCTAGTCTCTGCTAAGAAGTCACGTGGAAGTACCCGAAACACCTCGGTTTGACCCGAGTATTATTTAAGAAGAAAAATAATAAACGGATCAGTCTAGCTATAAATATCATACAAGATGCGATAGGATAAGAGATATGGCAAAAATATATGATAACAATAATGTCATACTAGGACAAGTATATATTTGATAACAATGAAAATCATATAATATCTCAAATCTCCTCAAATATCCAAAAATAATATCATATTCTTTAGCTCATTCACCAAACCTCAAATGTTGACAAAACATATCAATGCAAATCGCAAAAATTGGTGAAACACAAATTCTAGAAATCAATAGTTAGAAATCCAGAAAACACAAAGGGGGAGGCCTATCACAAACGGGAGCATGAAAACTCACCAACACGTGTATCACAAACGGAATGCTATTCCATGGTCGCTAACCCATCAAATTTGAGCCGAAGCTCCACAAATGACTCGAAGACCATGGGTCTCTACCCCACAAATTTTGAGCAGAGGCTCCACAAACGGGGTTTAGTCCCCCATGCAGACAAAGAGACACCGCACATCGCTAGTCTAAATCACAAAATGATCATCATTGATCGATAAGTGTAAATTACACTAAGCTAGTAAATAAATGAGTTTAGCTTCATGTCCCATAACCACTAGCTTAACTTAAATATTTACGAACAGATTGTAGATTTCCACTCATAAATTGTCACGAGATTTCAATCGAACAAGTCCAAGAGTTAACCGACGAAGTAAAAGCAAGCATTTCATACCACTTGTTTTGCTAAGTCGTTTAATTAGATTTCTCATACGAATGAGGTAAAGGTTTGTATATAGATTGGAAAATGGTTTGAAACAAGTTTTGTATTAAAAATAGTGTTTGCACAAAAAATGGACAAACACCTCAAAGTTGTATGATTTAGTAGATCTTATGTTGTTCTTAATGATTTGGGTGACTTATGCAAATATATGAAAAGCAGGGGCTAAACTGTAAAAAGACACACAGATTTATAGTGGTTCGGCCAGAACGTGCCTACGTCCACTTTATATGTTATTTCTCCTTTAGATCTCAGATTACAAGTACAAAGCTTTGGTACAAGTATCTAAAAGCGTTTGAAAGTTCCTTCCGTGCTTAAGCTCTCAAACTTCTCCCGCATTGTTGTACCCCTGCCCCTATATTTATAGAGTGAGGTTGGGGGCAGGGGTCTTGGATGTATATAGCTGCTGGTGGGCCTGGGCTGAAGCAATTTGGCCTGGCAGCGTTCCGGTTCGGCGAAGCTTTGGTTCGGCCGTGCTTGGAGAAGGTTGGGATTTGGTAGGGATGTGGTCCGGTGATAGGTTGGTTCGGCATAGGGGTGTGAAGCAGTTGGTTCGGCGTTGTTTGGTTCGGTAGTTGTTGGCGAGGCCCCGGTCCGGTAGGAGATGGAAAATGTGTTGGTTCGGCAGGCAGGGAAGTGCTCTTGGTTCGGCAGGGCTGGTCTTGAATAGCCGAATGAACGTGTACTCTGGGTGCCGAATGAACTTGTACTCTGGTTGCCGAATGAACCTTACTCTGGTTGTCGAATGAACCTTACTCTGGTCGTGGAGGAAACGCACCCAACACTAATATTCCAGTTTTGACCAAAAATGGGATAACACTTTGCCCCCCAAAACATGACTTGCGGTAGGAAGACGTGTTTTGTAATGCCATGAGCTGGATGTTCGTATCCTCAACAACCTGTAAAGAGCTTGATAGTTTTATATGGCCCCAAATGACGACCGTTTGGGATCGAGCTACTTGGGATGAAGCACGGCCGTTCATGGTCAAGCGCCTAACTTCAAATGACGACCGTTCGTGATCGAGTCATTTGAGGTGAAGTGCGACCGTTCGC
Source organism: Allium fistulosum (assembly GCA_030737815.1). Taxonomy (NCBI): domain Eukaryota; kingdom Viridiplantae; phylum Streptophyta; class Magnoliopsida; order Asparagales; family Amaryllidaceae; genus Allium; species Allium fistulosum. The sequence continues at coordinate 291,179,882 of CM060905.1, forward strand.
GGTCAAGCGTCTAAATCCATGCGACGATCGTTCGAGATCGAGTCATTTGTGGTGGAATGTGATCGTTCATGGTCAAGCGCTTTACTTCAAATGACGACCGTTCGGGGTCGAGTCATTCGAGGTAAAGTGCGACCGAGCCCGGTCAGAAGGCGTACCTCGAATGGCGACCATTCGTGATCAAGCCACTTGGGGTGAAATGTGACCGTTCGCGGTCAAGCGCCTTACTTCGAATGACGATCGTTCGAGATCGAGCCATTCGTGGTAAGGTGCGACTGTTGGCGGTCAGGGGGTGGACCTCAAATGGCGACCGTTCGCGATCGAGCCACTTGTGGCGAGATGAGTTGTGCCGTTCGAGGCGAGTTTGTGACTGTTCGAAGTCGGGTGCCGTTCGAGGCGAGTTGTGACTGTTCGAGGTCGGGTGCCGTTCGCGGCGAATTGTGACCGTTCGCGGTCGGGGTGCCGTTCGAGGCGAGTTGATGTGTGCCCGGGGGGGACTTAATACCATCCAAACCAGATTCACGTTCGGGTGAGTTTCTGGATTGTCTGTTGTGGCGGTTTATCACTATCTCAGAGCATGCCTAGGGATCGTTCGCGATCCCGTACATGTGTAAGTAGTTTAGCCATTTTAGAATTATCAAAACCAAATATCCATTCAACTGATGAAATTTAAAATAGAAATGTTCAGCAAAGTCAAATCCAAATTTAAGAAATAAAGAACAAAAACAAAGTAGTGACGTCGGAGTGCAAACGCCTATATCGATGTGGTTTATAGTTGTATCAGAGCATGCCTGAGGATCGTTCGTGGTCCTGCACATGTGTAAACAACTTAACCGTATCAGTGTGGAGTTTGCTGCTCGTTCGTCGTTATCTCGATCAACGGATAATAAGATGACATCTCGATCCTGAGCCGTCTTCAGTTGGTGCGGGCGGTGGTCGTTCTTGTCCCACCGTTGTGGCCCTCCTTCTCACATATTGTGATAGCAAACCATTCCGAATATGCCCCTCCACCTCATCTTTCAGATGCCTGCAATCGTTGGTATGATGACCATTCAGGTCGTGGAACAAGCAATATCCGTCTGATTTCCTTTCGTTAATAGTCGGATCCCTTCGCATTGGCCTACGGTAGGGAACCTGCTCTCTTGTATCTTGATAGATTCGCTCCAAACTCTCATTCAGCTCGGAGTAAGTGGTGAATCGCGACTCTTTCCGTGGCCGCTTTGACCTGTCATCATTATCCTCAGCCTTTCTCTTTCCTTTACCAGTCTCCGCACCCCTTCCAGGTGGGTTTCCGCTCTTGATTGCGTAAACGTCAACTTCTTCCTCTCTTTCTGCACTAGCATCTTCCAAACGCAGAAACTTTTCAGCCTCATGATAGAACTCTCCCAGATTCATAGGCGGATCTTTAGTTAACGAATTCTTGAACTCCGTACTATCAGCTATTCCAGATACAGCCGCCATCATGACCATAGATGGATCTGGTCGATCCACTGATGCTGCTGCCGCATTAAATCGTGTTAGAAAACTCCTCAAAGTCTCTCCAGTTTTCTGCTTCAAGGTTGCCAAAGTCATCACATTCTTGGGTCTTGCAATATGAACCCTGAATTGCCTCATGAATCTCTCAGTTAAATCTGCCCACGTTCCTATGGAGCCGCTTTCCAGTTGTCTGAACCACAACGCCGCAATATCTGCCAAGTACAATGGAAAGCACCGGGCCATAACCTCCTCTGATGCCCCCAGCACTTCCATATGCCTTATATATTTTGTCAGATGAACCGTGGGGTCTGTCCTTCCATTATACATATCCAATGATGGTAGCTTAAAATCTGGTGGGTTCCTAGCTCGCCTGATTGTTGTGGTAAAAGGACTCCTATTCACATCCTCCAGGTCTCTATTCACTAGTCCGCCTCTCATAGCTCTTCTAACCATCTCAGCTAATCTGTCATTGTCTCCAAGCTGAAGTCCTCGTTCACTGCCTTCGACCTGCCCCCTGAGTCCGTGGGAGCTTTCAGGTGTATGCCCCCCTGGCGGAGCGTTCATTCTTCTATTGTTACCAGATTGTTCGGATGCCCCCGTCTCTCTTCTCGGGATTGGGTCAACATGTTCTGCATGTGTGCCCCTAGCTCTGGTGCTACGCCAGATGGTCCTGCTCCGTTCTGAACTCCAGTTGCGCCTTGGTTCCGTGCTCCAAGTTGCCCAATCTGTTGAAGCAAGTTCTGGATCATCCCTTCTTGTCTTCTCATCATGGCCTCCATCTCATCCCTGGTGATGAAGACTGAAGCTTGGTTTGCTCCTGAGGAAGCCTCTTGACTCCCTTCCTGTTGACTTTGCTCTGGCCTCGGCCTTCTGCTTGATTGTCTTGCCATGATTCTCCCAATCTGAATCTTTAGACTTTCAAATTCAGCTTCCAAGCGGTAGAATCCTTGAGTTCAATTCTCAGTGAAAGCACCAAAAATGTTTGCACAAAAAATGGACAAACACCTCAAAGTTGTATGATTTAGTAGATCTTATGTTGTTCTTAATGATTTGGGTGACTTATGCAAATATATGAAAAGCAGGGGCTAAACTGTAAAAAGACACACAGATTTATAGTGGTTCGGCCAGAACGTGCCTACGTCCACTTTATATGTTATTTCTCCTTTAGATCTCAGATTACAAGTACAAAGCTTTGGTACAAGTATCTAAAAGCGTTTGAAAGTTCCTTCCGTGCTTGAGCTCTCAAACTTCTCCCGCATTGTTGTACCCCTGCCCCTATATTTATAGAGTGAGGTTGGGGGCAGGGGTCTTGGATGTATATAGCTGCTGGTGGGCCTGGGCTGAAGCAATTTGGCCTGGCAGCGTTCCGGTTCGGCGAAGCTTTGGTTCGGCCGTGCTTGGAGAAGGTTGGGATTTGGTAGGGATGTGGTCCGGTGATAGGTTGGTTCGGCATAGGGGTGTGAAGCAGTTGGTTCGGCGTTGTTTGGTTCGGTAGTTGTTGGCGAGGCCCCGGTCCGGTAGGAGATGGAAAATGTGTTGGTTCGGCAGGCAGGGAAGTGCTCTTGGTTCGGCAGGGCTGGTCTTGAATAGCCGAATGAACGTGTACTCTGGGTGCCGAATGAACTTGTACTCTGGTTGCCGAATGAACCTTACTCTGGTTGCCGAATGAACCTTACTCTGGTCGTGGAGGAAACGCACCCAACACTAATATTCCAGTTTTGACCAAAAATGGGATAACAAATAGTGTTGAAATCGTTTTTGTGAAAGAGTTTGAGTATTTACTACTAGTATAAAAACCTTTGTATTTTAAAGTGACAAATCACAAAAATGATTGTAAAAACAATCTATCACCAAAAATCCACATTCGAAGATGTGAAATAAAACCATGAAAATCGATATCAAATCCATCAAATGGATATTCCCAAAAATCCATATAAAAGTCATCAAAGTCGATAATAAATGACAACTATCCGGAACAACAAAAACCGATAAAAATTGGAAATCCACTCAAAAACAGGCAAAATAGGCAAAATTCCACAAATCCAGATGTCTGGTTGGTTTAGCCAGACATCTGACCTGGGGTTTTGGAAGTTCATATTATTATTTTTTCTTCTGGTGCCCTAACCAGACGTCTGGGTTCTTCAACCAGACGTCTAGTTGCCTGTACTAGGCAACAATTTGCCTAGGCCATTGATGGCCAAATCAATTCGGAAGCGATCAGATGAGCGACAAAGGCTAGGGATTTATGCCAAGCGACAACCCAGCCCTATAGGCTTTTCGATACACCCCAATAACATGTCCAAACATCTATAGTAGGATTTTAATAAATTTTGACTTCAAAACCAAAAATTGGAAAATTCACCAAATAAATTCAAATCAAAAGCAATTGGACATGAAATAGTTGTTAGGAATTCATACCTAACAACAATGAAAGCAATAGACATAGATGTGAGTTCAAGAACTCGCCTTTAAACTCAAAACAAAGGAATGAGAAGCTCTAAGACAAGGAAAGATCAATTCCTCTTTAACTACACCTCAAAGATCTTCAATCTATTATTACATGCAAAGATTTCCTAAGTTAGGTTATAGGAAATTCTGAAAATTGAAGAGAGATTGAGATGGAGAAGATGAAGAGGATGCTTACCTAAGCTTCTCTTTGATTTATAACTTGAATTTGAATTCCTAAGAAAAACTAGGGCTTAGGAATTTTAATTTCCTCTTCCCACCATTCTTCCTAGGGCTTGAGTGTTAGGAAATTATGAGTGGAATGAATGAGTGAAGAGGAGTGGAGTGGGAGCTATTAGATAGGAGGTTTGGGTTCTCTTATTGGGTTAGTGGGCTAGAACACAACCCAAAGCCCAAATGAAAATACCAAAATCCTAATCAACTCCAAACATATCGATGTTTATACTTAAACAAGTTATAAACGTCATTTTAAACTCAATGGAAGTGGTCTCGAGTCCGGATTCGACTGTTTACAAAAAGTCACATTTTGGACTTTAATTCAATTGACGATGCTATATTTAAATAAAACATTTAAATATTTAATCGTAAAATATACGGGTTGTTACAGACTCCCCTCCTTAAAGAAATTGCGTCCTCGTAATACTTAAGAAGAAAATAAAGGGTAACAACCACTTTAAGGCATAACAACACTAAAGAAAATTTTGAAGTGAGAAGTCCACCTTAAGGAGCACGAGAGAGTAAGTCCGGATGTGTTCGCTCGATGAATTCCCTAGATTCCCAAGAACAATACTTAGAATTTGAGGACCATTGAACTTTCACAAGCGGAACATCTTTATTACGAAGGCATTTAACCTCCGTAGCAATGATACGAATAGGATGTTGCTCATAAGTCAAATTTGGTGAAACTTCAATTTCTTCAATAACACCGGGCTCAAGAATAGAATCGGAACCTCTAAGGCATTTCCGTAGTTGAGAAACGTGGAATACGCCATGAATAGCAGAAAATTGAGCCGGTAATAAAAGACGATAATCCACGGAACCAATGCGTTCGGTGATGGGAAATGGGCCAATATATCGAGGTGCTAATTTTCCCTATCGATTGAAACGCACAACACCCTTCATAGGTGAAACACAAATGAATACCAAATCTCCCATAGAAAATTCTAAATTCCTTCTTCGGTTATCGGCACAGGATTTTTTTCTACTTTGAGCTTCTTTCATCTTATGACGAATAAGGTCAATCTTTTCTGTGGCATCACGAATAAAATCTGGACCTAAAACTAGCTTCTCACCGGCTTCAAGCCAACACGAAGGAGATCGGCATGGCCTTCCGTAGAGCGCCTCGAAAGGTGCCATACCAATACTAGATTGAAAGCTATTATTATAAGAAAACTCAACAAGAGAAATATGATCTTCCCGACTTCCACCAAAATCAAGAACACATGCACGAAGGAGATCTTCAAGAGTTTGATTCACACGCTCGGTTTGTCCATCGGACTGAGGATGATAAGCGGTGCTAAAATTAAGCTTTGTTCCCAAAGCTTTTTGAAGACCCTTCCAAAATCCACTAGTAAATAATGGATCAGGATCACTAACAATAGAAGTAGGAACTCCATGCAATTTAACAATTTCTTTAACATAGAGTTTGGCCAAAAGAGGTACGGTCCGATTGGACCGAACGGGAATAAAATTGGCGGATTTTGTAAGTCTATATACAATCACCCATAAACTATCATGATCCGAACGGGAATGGGGAAGACCGTCAATAAAGTCCATGGATATTTGATCCCACTTCCAAACTGGAATGTCCAAAGGTTGCAATAACCCACCAGGCCTTTGATGCTCGGCCTTTACGAGTTGGAAAATCATGCAACACTTAATAAAATTAGCAATATCAGATTTCATTCCATCCCAATAATAAAGTCGTTTCATGTCCGCATACATTTTACTATTACCGGGATGAATGGTAAATTTAGAACGATGAGAATCTTCTAAAATTTCTTTACGGAGATCACTAATATTTGGCACAATAAGTCTACCAAATTTTCGAATGCCTCTACGAGCATCGATTTCAAAGTCTTTCAAACCATCAATATTTCTATCCCTACAACTTTGGCTAAGATGAGCCAATTCGAGATCATGCTTTTGAGCTTCAAGAATGCGGTCTAAAACAGATTGATAAGCCTCAAGGCAAACTAAAACAAGAGATGAACATGAATCAGATTCACGATCTCGAATCTCACAAGTGAACAAAGTCTCGAGATCATTCCATTCGGATATCATCATGGAAACAACCGCTTGTTGCTTACGACTAAGGGCATCGGCAACAAGATTTCCCTTTCCGGGAGTATAAAGAATATCAAGATCATAAAATGCAAGGAATTTGAGCCAACGTTGTTAACGCAAATTAAGTTCCTTTTGAGAAAATAAATACTTCAAAGATTTGTGATCGGTGTAGAGAACAAATTTCTCTTCCAAAAGATAATGACGCCAAATTCTAAGGGTGAAAACAATGGTCACGAGCTCTAAATCATGAGTGGCATATCTAGTCTCCGTAGGCTTTAATTGCCTAGAAGCATAAGTGCTAACACGTTTCCTTTGCATGAGAACGGCTCCCAAACCAATACGACTAGCATCGGTATAAACAATCAAGTCTTGGTTCCCTTCGGCAATTACAAGAATAGGAGCTTCGAAAAGGAGTTCTTTTAATTTATGAAAAGCAGTTTCACATTTGTTTGACCAAATGTACTTAACTCCCTTCTTTATCAAAATAGTAAGAGGTACAGAAATTTTAGAAAAGTCTTTTATGAACCGACGGTAATAGCCCGCCAATCCAAGGAAACTACGGATTTCCGTAACACTCTTCGGTCTCTTCCAATTTTGAATCGCTTCAATCTTTGAAGGATCCATGGAAATTCTGGATTCAGAAATAGTATGTCCTAAAAATTTCACACGAGATTGCCAAAAATGGCACTTAGAAAACTTTGCTTTCAATTGATTGCTCCTAAGAGTTTCCAACACAATCCAAAGATGTTTTTCATGCTCTCATCAGTTTTAGAATAAACAAGAATACCATCGATAAAGATGAGAACAAATCGATCGAGGAAGTCTTTGAAAATTTGGTTCATAAGGTCAATGAAATAAGCTGGAGCATTCGTTAAACCAAATGGCATAACAAGCCATTCATAAGATCCATAACGAGTAGGGAACGATGTCTAAGGAATGCTATCCTCTGCAATACGAAGCTAATGAAAATCGGTTGCTAAGTCTAACTTTGAAAAGACTCTAGCATGGCAAAGTCGATCGAATAGATCATCAATTCGAGGTAAGGGATATTTATTCTTGATGGTGAGATCATTAAGCTTGCGATAGTCAACGCAAAGCCTAAGTGTACCATCAGATTTCTTCACAAAGATAGCTGAAGCTCCCTATGGAGAGGAACTAGAACGAATAAACTGTTTTGCTTCCAATTCGGATAATTGTTTACGCATCTCCTCATTTTCCTTATTAGACATACGATAAGGAGGACGAGTGATAGGTAGAGCTCCAGGAATTAGATTAATTCTGAACTCAATTGCTCGCTTAGGTAGTAATCCTAAAACAGGCTCGAAGATGTCGGGAAATTCACAAACAACGTGAATAAGGGAAATGACATCTTCCTCATCATCATTATCATCATCATGTGGATTTAGAGAATATAAGGATGCCACCGAATTGGAATCTGAATCTTTACGAACAATAGAAATCTGCTTAACGGATTGGGGATGTCGAAGATGGATAGTCCTCTCGGGACATAAGATGTGGGCTTCATAACGGTTAAGCCAATCCATTCCCAAAATCATTCTGAAACCTAAGTAACGCATAACATTAAAATCGGCATGGAAAGCATAATCACATAAAATAATTTCAACATCCTTACAAAATAAACTGAGTGTTGCGGATCCACCAACCGTATTCGCAATTCTTAATGAAGTCATCAAGCCCTTAACGTTTAAAGAAAAAGTATCAACAAGTTCTTTTGACATAAAAGAGTGAGATGCACCCATATCAAAAAGAACTCAAATAGGATGATCACGAAACATAATAATGCCATAAAGGACAGAATGAGAAATACCTTGACCAAGAGAAGTGTTACTAGGGGCTTGCACAACATTCATCTTTCCCTCTTTCTTACTTTGAAGTTTGGGACACGAAGATTTAGAATGACCCAAACTTTTGCAATAGCGACAAGTAAGGGGCTTTGGACACTTATTTGCATAGTGGTCCTTAGAACCACAATTGTAGCATTCTCCACGACTAGAGGTAGGAGTCTTTGCTATCGAAGTTGCTTGCTTCCCTTTCTTGTTGGGATTAGGGCCTTTGAACTTACTGTCGAGTTGCCTCTTTTTGTTGTTATTGAAGTTCTGTTTGGCACCCCCAACATCACCATCACTTTCATTATCGGCCTCTTCAAGTCGAAGAGTGATATCTACAAGCGGATCGAAAGGCACTTCTAGTTTCAAAAGTAAAGCCTTTTTGAGCTTCTTATTCAACCCATAGATAAAGCTCTAATTTTTATTCAATGGGGTATTAATATACTCGACCCCATATTTGGAGGGGGATTCAAAAGATGCGACATAATCTATCATAGAAAATTCACTTTGAACAAGGTCAATAAAGTTTCGAGCTAAAGCTACTTTTTCAGCTTTCGGCACAAACTTTAACTCGAACCTTTCCCGGAATTGCTCCCAAGTAAGATCCGTTTCAACAATTTCCGAAACCAAAAGCTAATACCAATCTAATGCTCTCTCCTGGAGCATGCTAGAAACCACTTGGACTTAATGTAAATCCACAAGATTCATGCGAAAAAATATGCGATCGCATGTTCTAAGCCAAGCTTGGACTTCTATAATGCTTTCAGAACCCTTGAATGGCCTTCCACCCAAATTGGTATAATCACTGCACAAGCGTGCAAACCCGGATTTAGGATGAGTAGGCTCGGGAATGGGTCCGGCAGCTTCGGCATTCTTTACAAGATCCAAAAGCTGTTGGGCAGACATGAATACGCCATCCTGAGGAGTAGCACTGGATTGACTGGCGCTAGGACGGCCAGGTCTAACCATTTCTATTCTTTAAGAAAGAAAGAAAGAAGAGGAAAAAGGTTATTCTCAGAATGAATTCAAGTAAACTAGATTGATAAACAAGGCATCATAAAAGGAAATATGATAGAACGGGTCCTAAGACTCGAATTAAATCCTAAGGCATGATTCCCAAGAGAGACTTAGGACAATGATCCTTGTCATAATATCCTATATTGTTTCGAAGTTTGGCTTTGATACCAAGCTGTGACGCCCCACCTCTATTCTCACACTAGTCGACGGCATTACCCCGTAGTGTCCTTGGCTAGTGTGAGTATAGAGGTGGGGCATCACAATGTTGGAAGCCGGGTAGGCTATAGGGGGTACTAATGGATTCATTTTTGAGTGCTGAACATTTTGGCGATGGATGCATGGCTGCTTGAGGTCAGAATCGACAATGGTTAGCATAAGTAGTTTGCATTAGTGGCTTGTGTGGGTGGAACGTATGAAAGAGAATAATGGAAAAGATATGATAACCCGTAGAAAATATAAATCGTGGTCAGATGTATATTTTTAAGATATCTGATATAATAAATTATCGTTTAACCCTTTAAATTTGAATATGCTATAACTTCTTTGTTCGAGATCCATTTAATACGTGGTTTGCATCACTAGGATCATTATGAAATATATAATATTTTGGTATAAATTGTTTATGCAATCAAACAAGTATAGAATTATTAAATAAAATAGGAATAAGAATATAAATATAATCCTTAATTGATATGTTAACACCTTTTAATGATATGATTAGTGACCATTAATGCTATAATGATGATTGGACTGCCTAAATTTTTTTTGAAATAATTTGAAGGAAAATATGCATTGATTTTAATTTAGTAAAATTATGTCTATATAATATATATATGAGTGGAATTGATCTTATATATGTAATAGAAGTCTGCCTATCTGTGCGGCTACCTGCATCCATGAATACTTCTACGATAGAATTTCCCATTTTCATGGATACTGCGGCCACATATTTTTGATAGAAGTCTGCCCATCGGTGTGGCTACCACCATTATAGATATTAACAGATAATCCGTTAAATGAATATTCAATATTTGTTGGTTGAAATATTTATTTGACCATTTCTATATTAGATAAGAAAATATCATTTTGGATAATGAAAATCTATAAGCTACTCTTATTGGAATATATGTACACAACATTTGTACACATTGCCAGTTTATATTGTGTAAGTTTGACAGCTTTAATAATGTATATACTTGACAGTTTTATAGTGTAAAACTGGTAGTAAAGAGTTAAGTACAAATCTCCAGTTAAGTACAAATTGCCCAAAAAAATCAATCGACAATGGAGGAGGGAAGTTTTCTATTTGCTCTGCTTGGTTTGACTGGCAAGGAGGATACCCATCTCAAGTTTTTGCACAAGCTCATGCATGAAGGGAATTGGGAGACCCCGGTAATAATAACATCCTCACCAACTTGACTCCTTTGATTCTCATTGTTCCTTCTTCCAAAAAGCGTCTATCATGCACTCGTCAATGCTCGGGATCTCCTTAATCGGAATGCTAGGAATTGTTGTCGAAGTCGTGACAGTTACGGACTCCATCATGGATTTTGTTGCCCTGGTTGAGAGTCCTTGGGAGGGACCGAAGCAATTGTAGGCTGACCTATAGCTAAAAAATACAAAGTGTCAGATTAGTGACGTTGATCGGCGATAAATCAACTCTCTGGAAAACGGGAGGAGTCAATGAGATACCTTCTTCAGTCTGAACTTCCACTGAACTGGAGTGTTGCCGGGAGTTCCATCAAGAATAGGGAGAGAACGGTGGATTTTTGGAGCTATGGCTTCTCTGGGTCATAACCAGCGTCGGTAGAGGAATCAACGGTGGAACTAGGAGTAGCTTGAGTCCCAGGAGTTTGACCAGCTGTAGTATCATGATGCGCAACATCGGAACCTTCGCCTAATTCTTTTTAAGCAGTTGCATCAAGTGCCGGATGAATAAGATGTTGGTTATCATGAAGGATTTTAGGCTCATTTCCCTTCAAATATCTTTTTCTATTTGCTCTATATCAATATTATTAATTTTAAGAAATTCTTTATCCTCCTCGACAACCTGTTCCCAGGTATGGGCGAGCATTAAAGGGTAGTCCTCTCTGAACCACTCAAATTACGAAACTTGAACACATTAGTGTTGTATTAAGTGATCGGTGGCTCAAACCTCTACATCATTCTCTCTTCTACCCGTTGTTCCACGGCTTCAACTTCTCATTTAATCGCGGCTCTTCTCTTTTAACAAGGACGACGATGTCCTTAGCTTCCTCGAGCGCATCATTCCTCTCTATTCTGAGTAATTTTCTGGGTTGCATCTTGTTATTTCCTTGTTTTCATTTATATTTATTTATATTTTATTAAAATCATTATATATAGGCTAAGCTTTGCCAAACCACTATAAAAGATCATGTCTTGTTATTTCCTCGTTTTCATTTATATTTCTTCATATTTTATTCTCTTATATTACTTCTGGTGTTTGTGCCATATTTTGTTCAAATGCGCGCACGCGCATACACATATATATTCTTAATTATTATTACCAACTTTGTTAAAGGAAAAGGAAACTGTTTGTTATGAATAGCCAATGAGTTCCAAATTTTCAATTTCTCTTTGATACATATAATTCTTATATCGAAGAAACATTTGTTAAATCTATATAACACTTTATGTTACATGTTCCCTAATATAACAGAGTTATGCATCCAAAATGTTGTTAATAAAAGGAACAATAAAAAGAATTAATTGATTACATACTAAATATATAATTGATTAACATTAAAGAGAACATATGTAATTAATTTTCCCATTAATTTGAATTAATATTTATAGTTTGAATTCAATTTGATTAAAATTAAAAGCAATTAATTTCATTTATTTATATTGCTTGGTAATTATGTATGATATGACCTTTCGACTTGAAATAATTTATTAAAACCATTATGAATAATCGTATCTCTAGTTTATAGTTATTGCGTGGTAATTTTGTATGATATGACCTTCCTACTTAACATAATTTATTAAAACCATTGTGAATAATTATATCTCTAATTTGTTGTTATGAGTTATCTGTAAATAATTTAAAACTCTAAATATTTCAAAGTATTGTACCATAAAAACAAATTTCATGAAAATATCGTAGATAATTACCTATTATTGCATATGATTACCAAGACTTTGATGATAACCATGAATGTATGTTGCCTATGGACATTTTATAGTCCATTAAATAATACGGTAGAAAAATATTAGAATCCTAGATTAATTAAGAAGGACAATGTTAGATTTTGTAAAAAAAGATTAATTTTACAATAATTTAGAGTGCATAAAGTATTTCAGAAATGAATAATAATCAAAAAATGTATTTAAAATTAAATTCTAACAAAATTTTAAAATTATCTAATGAAGGAAGAACAAAAGTGTTGCTTATACATCTATGTTTTTCCCACAAATAGAGTATGGAATTTTTTATTTGAATATTATTTTACTTCAAAGATAATGTTTTGTTTCCAACTTGATTTTCTTATATACTTATGCGTGAGAATGAAACAAAGATTGTTATCCCGCCTTATGGTCAGGCCGGGATACCACGGATTGAGCTAAAATGGATGGATTGAAAATCGATGACAGTTGAAACTATGGATGATAGTTGTGTTAGTCCATGAGTTGATAGTTTTGATGACAACAACCTTAGAATAAGATTATAAAATATAAATACTAACATTATAGTTTAGATATATATGTATATGCATGATTTAACCATGCAGGTACCAAGAATGAAGACTGTACAGTATAGAGATTCAAGATATCAAGATTGAAGGCTCATGAGTATCAAGAATATCAAGATTATCAAGAGTTCAAGATTTCAAGATAAGTATTGAGTCTAGAATTATGTTAAAACTTCACAATAGCACTGAAATCTTCATTCCGTATTTTCATTTGGGATGGAACCCATTTCTACCTTTTTAGTGGCTTACAAACCCACGACAAGTAGCTTACAAACCTACGACAAGTGGCTTACAAACCCATGAACATCCTGGTTTTGTACAAGTTCTTGAGTCTTGATGTGATGAGATATTCTGCAGGAAGAAGCTTGCAAAACTACTTCAAAATGATTTTCAAAACTGCTTTTCAAAATGTTTTAGCCTTAAAAAATATCTTTTCAAATGATTTTCAAAAAGATGTTTTAGCCTTAAAAAATATTCTTTGATTTTGTTCTTAAATAAATTCTTGTTTTAAACTATCTTTTAATATATTTAAATTTTACTTAGATTTAAATATAAAACTATAGTAAAATTATATATATATTATTCTCTATATTTATCTATGTATTTTATCTATAGTCAAGTATATTAATAAAGTTTAAAATAGTTTTAATATAAGATAAAGGTTATTTTCAAAGAAAAACAAAACATCAAAATTTCCTTTGGGACGTCGACATGCCCTAGTACCCTATGTCGACATAGTGTCAGTTAGGACCAAAAATTTGAATTTTAAAAGAAGTGTCTATTCGCCATAACCTTTCATGAATAGACATGGCTGTTGTTCTTCTATAAATATGGGTTGGTTTCAACGAATTTTATATCAGATTTTATGGTTTTTCACTTCTCTTCTTCTTCCACATTTTCTTATTCAAAATCCTATCATCACTCTGCCGAAATCAACATTGAATCTAACTAGATCATCTCTGGTTTGATTCTCTATCACTATCTCAACAAGATCCCGGTGCTATTCAGAGTTATAGGCTTCTTTGTAATCTATCTAGCGAGAAAAGGTGTGATTGTAGCCTTGGAAATCAATTGGGTGAACCTGTTGTCCCGGAAATCAAGTATCTCTACCCAGAGGATTGTGATTCTGAAGGATGTACCTTGTAGCCTTGAAACTGAGGGTGTAATTGTACAATTGCTTTTGAAAGGAAATCCGTACTTAGTTGTGCGGGACTGGATGTAGGGTAACTCCGAACCAGTATAAAATCCGGTGTGTTCTTTCCTTTACTTCATTTACTTTATTTCTGCATCTTTGTTTGATTCTGTGATTATATCTGTGTCTGAATATTGCATATATTTGTGTACAAATCAACAATAACTCAAAAAGATTTAGTAATTTCTTATAAACACTATTCACCCCCCCCCCCATCTAGTGTTCATTCTAGCCTTAAGATCCATATTCCGCATTCCTCACATTTGGTATTAGAGCAAGGTTTTCAAAAGTTTCGTAATCTAAATTTTGAAAAGTTTTCTAAATGGCTACCAACACTGGTACTGTTTCTAACACTAGTTCATTTGTAGAAGGTCAGTCTACTGTCAGACCACCACTTTTTAATGGCAGTAACTATGCATATTGGGCATGTAGGATGAAAATATATTTACAATCTGTAGGATTAGACACTTGGAATATCACACAGAATGAATATTCTGAACCCACAACTGACTTTGCACAGTGGACCACTGAGCAAAAGGCTGTTGCACAAAATAATTCTAAAGCAATGAATATTCTGTTTTGTTCACTTGACAGGAATGAATTTAATAGAGTGTCAGTTTGTAAGTTTGCATATGAAATCTGGAAAAATTTGCAAGTTACACATGAAGGAACAAGCAAAGTTAAACAGACCAAAATTTCCATGCTCACAAATCAGTTTCAGTTATTTAAAATGAATTCTAATGAGTCTATTTCTGATATGTATAGTCGATTTCAGGATATTGTACATTCTCTCATATCCTTGGGAAAAGTGTTTTCCGAAGAAGATCAAGTCAGGAAAATTTTAAAAATCTCTCACTCCAGAATGGGATCAAAAGACACTTGCAATCGAAGAAGCAAATGACATCAGTACTTTAAAGATAGAAAAATTAATTGGAAATATAATGTCGTTTGAAGTCCAAATGATCGGGAGAAGAGAAAGCAAAGCATCTGAAAAGAAATCAATGGCATTCAATGCATTGACCGATGAATCAGACTCAAATAGTGATAATGATGAAGAGATAACTCTTATGACCAGAAATTCTTGAAATACAGAAAGATGAATAATTTCAAGAGAAACAACTAAAAGAATCCGGGAAATCAAAATGCAGTGACAAATAATGTCAAATGTTTCAACTGTGACGAACCAGGCCATATCAAAAGAGACTGTCTGTATCCACAAAGGCAGAATCCTCCTATAAACAATGAATCAGTAAAGAAACGGAAGCGTGCATTTACTACTACTCTAGATGACTCAGACATGTCCTCAAGCGATGATGATCAGAAGACAGATAACTCAAATTTTTGTTTCACGGTAGTTCACGACTTCAACAAATTCAAGGAAACGGACTCAGAAAAAGGTACACATTTACAATACAATTGATTGAAATTGCATGCTTAGAATTAGATGATTGATTGCTTGATTGATTGTTTTTTGAATTGGTGTGTTGATTGAATTTTAAATTTATTTTCTATTATTTTATTATAATTTATTATTATTATTATTATTATTTATATATATATATATTTTATGGAATATAATATAATCATAATATTATTCCAGATATATATATATTTAGTCATAAATATATATATATATATATATATATATATTAGAGTAGTTAGGAAAATTAAATCATAGAATATCTCAGGCACATGTCGACATGGTCCCTACCATGATGTCGACATGGGTACAAATTTTGATATTAAAAATTTGAATTCAAATGCTTGAATTTCCCTCCACCTTTTCATTTCATTCAATACTATGAAAAGGCATCTTTTGACTAGAGAACATGTCTTTCAAAAATCTATTTATTCACTATCTTTTATCACAACTTTTCACTTTCATTTTCAAATTCAAACTCTCTCTTCAAAAACTCCAAGCTCTCTACTCTCTACTTTAATGGCTTCTTCAAGCAACCCCTCCACCATGAGACTTTCCAGAAACTTGAAAGACCAACTCCTCAATAATCCGGAGGCAATAAAAGCATACATTAATTATGCTAACTATGGAAAAGTCCATCCCGGAAAGTTTGCTATTTTTCAAGATTTTTCTTCTTATGAAATTGATACTCTTTTTGCAAACAATCAAATTCTTAGTCTTGTTGATTCTTCTCAAAATGATTTTGTTTGTTACCCAAATCTTGTTAAAATTTTCTATGCAAATCTCAATCGATAATTTTATGAAGGAAATGATAATGAAATTTGGAGTAGTGTCAAAGGCACTAAAATTGTTTTTGAATTGTGATCTTTTGGGTACCATTCTCAATTGAAAAAGCACGGGAATGGATCTTTCTAGTTTTCAAATCAATGAACATGATCGTGAGACAATTCATCGTATTTTTTAAGGAGATGAAAACTTTGAATTTAAAAATTGAAACTTTCGTCCTAAGGCAAGAATTGTCAATCTTCTTTTACAACATACTTTGACCCCAAGATCGGGAAATTTTAACAATCCTACTTCAAAAGTGTGCAAAGCACTTTTTTCTATCTTCGGAAATTATGATATTAATTGGGCGCAAGTTATTTTGGATGAACTTCGTCCTAAAAATTTTGAAATGGGAGAAAACACTTTATATCATGGAATTTACCTTACTCAGATTTTCAACTATTTTGGAGTAAATTTCAAAGGAGAAGAATTTATTTCAAGAAAAGTTTTTAATATCTCAAACATTTCTCTCATGAAAATCCCATATGTTTTTCAACCTTATGAGACTCTTGCCGAAAAGGAAGAGCATTTGGCTCATGAAGAAATGGAAGAGGAGGAAGAGGAGGAAGAAGAAGGGGATGAAATGGAAATAGAAGAAGAAGAAGAAGAAGGTGAAACATCCCTAGAAAGTATTGAATATCCCTCCAATCCTACCAACAAAACCCTTCTCAAAAACCAAAAGATAATTGTTAAGAATCAACGGATTCTTAAACGATCCGTTAGTAAGAAGTTGGACAAAATGTCATCCAAGTTGACCAAATTTTTCTCCAAAGTCAGCAAGAAACTTGGATTATCTTCATCATCCTCTAACTAGTTGTATCTTTTCATTTCATGATGTATTACTCTAGTTTGCTTTAGTTTGACTGTTTATGTAGTTCTTTATGGTTAATCATTGTATTATTTTATTATGCAATGAAATAGATTTCCTTTTCTGTTATCTAGCTTATCTTATCTCATGAATAAATGTTAGTATATTATATAAATATATATATATACACAATTATTCACAAAATCAAAAAGTCATCAAAATTCACTGGACCATGTCGACATGTACTGGTCAGAAATGACATTTCATTTCAAATTTGAAATTTGAATAACTACCCTATGTCTATTCATTTCAAACGAATTCCTACACCTATAAATACCTATTTCTTCCAGAATTCTTCACTCAATATTATTTTCTATCTTCATTCTTCTCACAAATTTAAAAATGGCAAATCCTATTCACAATTTAACCGAGAATCTTGAAGAGACTCTTAATTCGTTCAAGAATATTCTTTCGTTTATTCTTCGTAACCAACGACACTTAGAGTTGAGTCAAATGCAGATGATCAAGGAGCAAGAAAGGCATTTCGATGCAATGCGATGGATGATTTCTTCACTGCACAAGGATGATAACGAAGCACATCCTCCTGTCTCTCTCACAAATGACAATGAAAATTGGGATGCCATCAAAGCAGACCCTATTTTCGGAGAATAAGGATGGGTGGAAGTTCCTCGAAACGTTTGATGTTGGTTTGTTTGCTTTGTTTGATTTGATTGCTTTGATTGAAATTGTGTGTTTTGATTGGTTTGATTGACACTTGGTGTGCATTGATGAATGCATAAATATACATTAATATATTAATTGAATGTCATGTCTATAAGTATAGTTATTTCTTAATCTATCTATTATATACTCTATTATATAGTTTAATGCAGGTACTTAAGTACAAGAATGAGGGGGAGTTATATAGTTTGGAGTTAGTTTGTTTTTGTTGATGACAAAGGGGGAGAAATATAAAATAGGAGTGTTAGGCATAGATTAAGGGGGAGTTATCAGTTTTAGGGGGAGTTATTAGGATAGAAGTAATATTTTATAAACAACGGTTGTCATCATCAAAAAGGGGGAGATTGTTAGTCCATGAGTTGATGGTGTTGATGACAACAACCTTATAATAAGATTATAAAATATAAATACTAACATTATAGTTTAGATATATATGTATATGCAGAATTTAACCATGCAGGTACCAAGAATGAAGACTGTACAGTATAGAGATTCAAGATATCAAGATTGAAGACTCATGAGTATCTAGAATATCAAGATTATCAAGAGTTCAAGATAAGTATTGAGTCTAGAATTATGTTAAAACTTCACAATAGCACTGAAATCTTCATTCCGTATTTTCATTTGGGATGGAACCCATTTCTACATTTTTAGTGGCTTACAAACCCACGACAAGTAGCTTACAAACCTACGACAAGTGGCTTACAAACCCACGAACATCCTGGTTTTGTACAAGTTCTCGAGTCCTGATGTGATGAGATATTCTACAGGAAGAAGCTTGCAAAACTACTTCAAAATGATTTTCAAAACTGCTTTTCAAAATGTTTTAGCCTTAAAAATTATCTTTTCAAATGATTTTCAAAAAGATGTTTTAGCCTTAAAAAATATTCTTTGATTTTGTTCTTAAATAAATTCTTGTTTTAAACTTCATTTGTTTTAAACTATCTTTTAATATATTTAATTTTAATATTTACTTAGATTTAAATATAAAACTATAGTAAAATTTTATATATATTATTCTCTATATTTATCGGTGTATTTTATCTATAGTCAAGTATATTAATAAAGTTTAAAATAGTTTTAATATAAGATAAAGGTTATTTTCAAAGAAAAGCAAAATATCAAAATTTCCTTTGGGATGTCGACATGCCCTAGTACCCCATGTCAACATAGTGTCAGTTAGGACCAAAAATTCAAAAGAAGTGTCTATTCGCCATAACCTTTCATGAATAGACATGGCTGTTGTTCTTCAATAAATAGGGGTTGGTTTCAACGAATTTTATATCAGATTTTCTGGTTTTTCACTTCTCTTCTTCTTCCACATTTTCTTATTCAAAATCCTATCATCACTCTGCCGAAATCAACATTGAATCTAACTAGATCATCTCTGGTTTGATTCTCTATCACTATCTCAATAAGATCCCAGTGCTATTCAGAGTTATAGGCTTCTTTGTAATCTATCTAGCGAGGAAAGGTGTGATTGTAGCCTTGGAAATCAATCAAGCGAGAAAAGGTGTGATTGTAGCCTTGGAAATCAATTGGGTGAACTTGTTTCCCCGGAAATAAAGTATCTCTACCCAGAGGATTGTGATTCTGGAGGGTGTACCTCGTAGCCTTAAAACCGAGGGTGTAATTGTACAATTGCTTTTGAAAGGAAATCCGTACTTAGTTGTGCAGGACTGGATGTAGGGTAACTCCGAACCAGTATAAAATCCGGTGTGTTCATTCCTTTACTGCATTTACTTTATTTCTGCATCTGTGTTTGATTCTGTGATTATATCTGTGTCTGAATATTGCATACATTTGTGTACAAATCAACAATAACTCGAAAAGATTTAGTAATTTCTTATAAACACTATTCACCCCCCTCTAGTGTTCATTCTAGCCTTAAGATCCATATTCCGCATTCCTCACAAGTTGAATGGAGTCGAACCCTGGAAAATTTGCTACTTGCTTGGAGTTAGCACATGGTTTGCTTGGAGTCGTGGAAATTTGAAGTACTGGATTGTGCTTGGAGTCGGATGCATGTTTGCTTGGATAAAAATGATCGGCACCGATCGTTTTCCGTCTTGGAGTCAGAATCACGTTTGCTTGGATAAATTTTTGAGTTTACCCGAGTCTAACACTAGGCCACAATTTTCAGCACCTACTTCGAGTCAAAAAGGTGATTACTTTGGGTCTCACTTCGGATCAACCCTGAAGTGGGTTTTTTGACGACCAATTTGGCGATTTTCGACGATGATCCATTTTTAGCTCAAAATCTACAAAGACAATCGACATGAAATTTGAAGCACACCATGAGGGACCTACATCATCGATCGTTAGGCCCCACGATGAAGTTGGATTGATCAGTCATGATCCGTATGGATCGATCCATAAAAAAATTCAAATCAATGATGATCGATTAATATCTCACAAATGCAAAGTCGGAATGACATGAAACTTTGGGAATAGTAAAATATTATGTAATGGAACCTACTATATCGATCGCACATCATTTGGAGAAACTTCATTTCAGCCAGAACGATCCTAAATCCACGGAAAACGCGATATCTCACAAATGGTAAGTCAGAATCGAATGAAATTTGGAGAGCAAGTAGCTAAGATCATGATCGACCCACCAGAATGATCGCACCCCAAAAGAAGAAAATGTGGAATGATCTTTCGTATTTCCATATTTCAACTCAACTCCAGGGAAAAAGCAATATCTCACAAACCGTAAGTCGGAATAGCACGAAATTTGAAGAGCAAGTAGCTAATATCATGGAGGACCCACAAAAATGATTCCACACCCATTGGAGCTAATATGAATGGTCAGCACCGATTGTTTCAATGGTTTGCGATCGATCTGAAATTTGGTGGATCAGGTCATACGACTCTGGAGGTTCTTCTGGCGAAATTTCAGCCCGATCCATGCACGTCTTCATTTATAAATACAACGGACTTAGCTCATTACAAGAGATTTTTTTCTTCCAATTGGATTTTTGGCTCTCCTTCATCGCTTCTTATCTCTTCCTCTAATATTTTCTAAGGCAAAAACATCTGTAACTGTAACAAAACAATATAAATAAAAAATCATAGGAGTAGACGTAGGCCGAAGTTTGCGAAACACTATAAAACTTGCATGTCCATTTACTTTTCTGCAATTTATTCTATGATCTATGAACTTGTATTTCTCTGTTTAGATCTAAATATTGGATTTTGGTGCTTTCACTTACAACAGGATGTTTGTGCCCATTTTTGGCGCAAACAAAGATCAACTTAACCTCTATTTGATTATATAGAAAAAATTAAGGTTTTTTTGTATATATGTATTAATAAACAAATAACTCCATATAAAATAAGTGAAAGAACTCTAATTCCTAGTCTTGCTAATAAAAAGCAAAATATTGAAAGGGATTTTGATATAAAATGTGAGAAAGAAAAAATAGTTCAATTTCACATGTAGTGGACTTTATAGAACTATAGAAGCTTATTTGGTTGTTATACATTTGAAATGTTAGTAATAAAAGAATAAAAACAATAATTGACTACTATTAATTTTGTAATCAATTAGCATTAAAACACTAGATGTGTAATTGATTCTCTCCTTAGATTGGATCATAGTTAATCTTGAAATTACTTTGGAATCAAATTGATGTAAATGAAAAGCAAGTAATTCCTTTCATTTATTGCATGGAAGAAATATTTGATATGATCCATCCTATAAAATAGTTTGCATATAACCAACGTGAATAAATATATCTCTAATTTTTAGCTATTGATAAAAATTACCGAACTACATAAAATTCAAAACATCTCATTCTTGCATAAGATCACCAAGACTTTAATGATAACCATGAATGTGTTTGCATATGAATGATTCATAATCTATTAAATAACACAATACAAAAACATTAAAAGCCTATATTGACTAAGAAGAATGATGTTTGGATTTAAAAAAAGAAGTTCAGATTGGCTAAAACTACTCAAAACATTTGAAGTAAATAAGTCTTCAAAACGCATGCGTATTTAACACTACACTTTTAACAATATTTATAATTATGTACTAGAAGCAGAGCAGAACTTTTGATTATACATTTTTACTAGTATGTCAAACCATCATCCCAAATAATTTTTATCACTTGTTAAATAGATCTAAGATCCCATTAACTCGTTCTACATCCACACTTTTTTTCTCTCTTCCAAATCAAGTCTAAATCATATATTAAGGGTAGATTAGCAAGGGGATTCATTAGTGATCTTCAAATCCACATTCTTGGGGGAAGAAAATTTTGATTTTGGTTGTTCATTTTTTGATTTGTCTTGATTTACGCGTAAATCTCCACTTTTGGGTGTTTGGTGAGTGATTTTTCATCTCTCATCTTATTATATATGTATATATATGTTTTAACATATTATGGATTTTATTACTTATACCCTTGGCCACTATCCCCCATTGGTTGGGTACCTCCATGGTGCATTATACCAGTATATCAGGTACTAGAGGTATATGGTGGTCGTCACATTTGGTATCAGAGCCTATGGTGCGTAGACGACTTAAGTTGATACTTGGATCCATTAGAGATAAGGAAGGAGCTATCGCCTTAGAATGGATCGAGTGATATTTGAGAGAGCGTATTTGTTATATTTTAGTTTTCCAAACTATATTGGAGTGCATATATAGTATATATGTTGCATTGCATTCATGGACACCACTTATTCCTTTTAAGGAGACTGGTCATTCTTATTACAGCTTGTAAGAATGAGCCAACTAACGTGTAATATTGTTACGAACTCCTATTCTGGAGTCGACAAGCGGGTTAAGGGCTGCTAACCCTGACTTGAAGAACATGTTTGCTATGATGGTGCAGAATATAGTTTAAAATGCCCAAGTTTCTCCTATTGCGGCTGTTAATAGTGGTGCTCCAGTGCAAGCGCTGAGGGCCGACTTTGCAAAACTGAACAAAGACTACTCTACTCAGGGAGGCAACTGCTCCTCGGAATAGAATGGGCCATCGAAGTACACGATTGGTTAGACACTTACGAATGCATCTATGAGGATATGGAGTTAGAGGATGCGATGAAGAGGAAGCTGGCCTCTAGATAGCTTCAGGGAAGAGCTATGGTGTGGTGGAATGCCATTAAGTTTACTACTCTTGAGGATCAAATTACGTAGGAGCAATTTAAGGCGAGGTTTGAAGAGAATTATATACTAGCTGCTCAGAAATTGGTGCTCTTTCGAAAGTTTGCTGACTTGAGATAGGGATATATCTATGTCGGAGTACGTGGTCATGTTCGACATGCGATCGAAGTATTCGCTCAAGAAGAATGAGAAGTTTATCAAGGGCTGGGATGATTACCTTGGAGAAAAGTTAGTAGGACATATTGATGAGTCGTTTGAGAGGTTGGTGGAGAAAGCTCTTCGACATGGGAATTTGTATCCTAAGCCCAAGTTTGTTGTTGCTCCTAAGGATGAGCCAAAGCCGCAAGTGGGCAAGGGAGGCAAGAAGAAGTGGAACAACAAAAATAATAAGAGGAAGCAGTTCCAGATCAAGGTGGCCAAAAGGAGACCAAGTGGGAGCCTACTTGCTATAATTGTGGAGAGAAGAACCATCTTGTCAAAGACTGTAAGGCGGAAGGGAAAAAGTGCTACAACTGCAACAAGCTAGGTCATATCAAGAAGGATTGTCTAGAACCACCAAGAAATAAGAAGGATGCATCTGCTTATGCTCTGAAAGCTATTCCAGCTTTGTCGTGTGCTCCATCAGCAAAGGAGAAGGAGAAGAGCATTGTTATACATGGTATGCTTTCTGTCTCTGATACATCTGTACGTGTTTCATTCAATACCGGAGTTCCATATTCCTTCATATCTATTTATTTTGTGACAACCCGCACCCCAATGGGTCTAAATTTTCCCAAAATTGAATATCCAAGTCCATTAAAATAAGGATCATTGGTTTGGTATCCTGTATATAAATAAATACATATCAGAGCACTACCGATATAAACTTACGACGGAATAGTAAAGTATAATAAAACATATAGTTACTGACCAAAATTGTCACTTCCAATGTCTAGTGTTCTTGTCAGTGCTGAGCATGCATAAGGAAATCCATCCTTCCCCTATTTCCGCCTTGCACCATTACCTATCCCTTTAAAGTTATCATGTGGGTTATAATGAGAAGGTTTTAGAACAATGTTCTGCTGACCGGTAAATTACGCACTTTGTACATAACACTAGTTTATGCCGATTGTCTTCCATCACATGTTGTGTCTTTTAATTTACTTAGTTGCCTCGACTCCTCTTATGCATACGTACGCTAATTCTACCCTAGGTAAATAATAATTACATACATGTATATATAAGTACCACAATCACCCTTTGGACCAAGATACAATCCCCACTAGAATCCATAACCTAGCACCTCGTTAGGATCCATTATCAATGCAATATCACGTTCTCGACATTGTGCATACTAAGAAACTCCCGTAGTGCCTAATAACAGCGTTATAATAGTTTGGTCATATTCTATCTCGCCCTAGGGATTTACCTAGCTGCTTCATATTATGGACTCAGCTCCATGGACCATTGAGGACTTGGCTCCTCGGAGTACCCCAATCATTTGAAAGACCTCGTTAAGGGTTATCTTGTAGAATATGCTAGTATATGATTTTTGTTTGATGATAATAAACATATATATATTCGTTTAAATGTATTTGTTGTTGTAATGTATTTGTTGTTGTACTATTTTATTTTTCACATAATTAAATAAATATTTGTTGAATAAAATAAGTAACTCGGAATTCATATTCAAACAAATATTTTATTACAAATTCGAATAGTACAAATTTGAGCCCTCACTACATATATACATTTTCAACTACATTACAATCTTGATTGCAACACAAAGTTTAATTTACATATCACTCCTCTCTACATATTCACTCAACTCTCATATTTTTAACTTCAACTTTGTTCCAGCTTGAATCCAGCATCTGAGCTATCTACAAAATAAACACTAACGCAGTAAAATTGAAAAAGAAAATATTTTGCAATGCAAACTAAAGTATGTGTTTGAAAATGTTATTTGCCTCAGTAATTTGGGTTGTTCGTCATCATATGATTTTGAATCCATTCATACACGAACAATTTGTGACATGCACAGTGTATCACTGTACATGCCACAAGGCCGTGCACACCGATATACACTTGATAAAATTACAGGGACAGGTGAGCACAAGGTCAAACCCGAGCCATTAGCTCGATTCAACTTAAGTGCATATAACTCTCGATCAAAACAAAGTCACAAAGTCATAAAGTTTCAAATGCACCATACATATATGCATACACATATCATGGTCAGATCAAATCAGATCAGCAAAATGTGCAACAGAGGCAAATACACAAAACAGAACACACATGTATACAAAGATGACAACGAGAATGACTCCAACGAAAACAAGACTAGTTCCACATATGAAACCAAACAAGGTGCACCAACAACAATTCACACCAAAATGAACAAAGGCAAAGGCATGTACACAAATACACAAGCATGGATGGTCGAGCCACATAAACCACCATACATATGTGTGTGTGTGTGTGTGTATATATATATACATATGTATACACACATGTATACATATTTATATGCAGTGCACAACAACTAAACATGAAGACCACTAGGGATGCAACACAACTCAGACCAAATCATATCAGAGTATGTAGAACCAAACCCAGTACAAACTCAAGTGAAACAAAGTCAGAAAAGGTCATCAAGCAATGGGTCATCAAGGCAACCTAGTTCAAATAAATGCAAATGAAAATGTACACAATCACACATGCAACCAGAACAGTGCACCAGACTAACAAGGATATGGATGCATGTGTGAACACATATATGTGTAGTGACAACCAGGTGAAGATACCAAACAAATGCACACAAGACTACCAACCCAGTTCAATGAAATACGAAGATCACTCAGTGCAACATGATACCAGACTCACAACAACCAAGCGAAGACTCTAAGAGGAACAAGTGCAGGCATACAACAATCAAACATGAGTACATGAAGCTTCAAACAAAACCAGACATGTACAAGTTCAAGGAACTGGACATAGCACACACATATATACAAACATGTATGTATATATGTATATAGTTATGAAGACCAACAAAACTCAAATCCATATGATCAGTCTACATGGAAACACTAGAAGAAAATGAACACAAATGACTCAGCATGCTCACATATGCAAAGTAGGGAGAACAGGCCTAGAATACAAGACCACATGACACTGCAGCTACCAATTGAATACAATATATCAACATGAACCAGAGTTCATGTATATCAGTTCAAGTGTGAAGAGATGAACATGAAAACAAGATCAAAACAGGATGCAATGCTCATGAAGACACAATGCAACAGAAGTAACAACAGAGCATCAAGCAGAACAAGGCATCACAACATACATATATACATGCGTGAACACACACACATATATATGCAGTGGAAACCAGACTTCACTCCAAGCAAACAGTGAATGGTGATATACAAATGTTATAACATGAAGCAGCTTACAGTCTTACAAAACAGTGCAAGTAGCAGTTCGAACAAGTCAGAGTAGTGTCAAATACAAATTTAAATGCCAAGGTCAAAAATTCGAAATTAATGAAGTAGTAGTGTGTAAAAGAAAATCAAGCCGTGGGTCAAACATTTTCAAATAGAGGTATATATAGAAAAATCAAAACAGTAGCGGGTTAAACCAGTACGAGCAGTGAAGTCAATCAGGGTAAAAATAATTGAACTAGTCGAAGTCAGGTTTATCTCAAAAATTCACATCGCCAAAGTCATAGCAGAAAACTACGGTCATAATATGTAAATGCCGAAGTAATGGGAACCGAACCAAACGCAAGCCGTGGTAACCAAGCAAAGCATATCAGAAAAATATTTGAAGTGAACTAGTCAAAATAAATCACAAGTATTCAAGAAAAATCAAACGACCAAGCAAGAATTATGAAGAATTCAAACATATTTATAGGAACGAAAATATAGGGTGTTTAATCCCTATATAACATGGTTACATCATCAGCAAATGATCATTCGACTCAAGACAAAATCAGAGAGCATACTTAGAACAATCCAGAACTCGAATCGAAGTCGAGTATAATCAAAATCGAAAAGGGGAAATATCGCGTACCATTTTCTTATCATTCAGTCGAACTCGACAATTTGAGCAGCTAAAGGCAAACGAAGTAGCAATCGATTGACAAAGCAATCCAAATCAAACGCATACTTCAATCGAAGCAAAAGATCAAGCGGTGGCTTCAACATAGCAAAACTCTAGCTTTTGAAAGAGGAACGAAGAATGAATCGGCCATAGGATTACACCAGAAATAAAAAGAGGAAGTCTTCTTTTAATAACAATTGGGCCAGTTTTAATTTACATTTGGGCTTGAGTATTAAAATAGGGTTTTGTTTAGTATTTCAATTCTGTAATTTTCCTTTTAAATTGTGTAACAATTCTAGTCGTGTGACTAGGTTACGATCTACGGTGGTGTAGTTTGAGAATTCGCAACTCAGTGGTTGAGTTATGGCAGGGTTTTGAGTGTAGAGTTAGGTTAGTCGATAGCGGGTGTCGTAAGTTTACGTGTGTAAGCATCTGACTACTTAATTTCTAGTAGAAACCTTAGGGGCAGCACGTAGACACGGTTTTGCCGAAGCTGGGTAAATCTGTGTTGTTCTATTTCTGCTTTTATTATTCTGCTATTATCTATGCTTCAATTATTTTATTTATTTCCGCATTAATTTTTATTATTATTAGTATCACCCTATTTACCCCCCTCCCCCCTTTTTATGGTGAAATCGATCCTACAATTGGTATCAAAGTAGGTTAACATTAAGGATGTCTAACCCTAGTTGCAAATCAAGCGAGAGTTAGTCCAGTATTATTCCCTCTATTTTTGATGGAACAGGTTTTTTAAATTGGAAATTAAAAATGGAAATTTATTTAAAGTCTGTTAATTCTGAATGTTGGGATATTATTAAAAATGGGTATGATATAGTAGACAAGAAAAATACTTCGATTAATGCTCTTGCTATGCATATACTATATTCTCATATTAATCGAGATAATTTTAACTATATCTCTCATTGTGAAAGTGCGCAGGAAATCTAGAATTATTTTGATGCAATATATGCTGCAAAAGTCAATAATGGTAAGAAATCCCCCACAATCGACTCAATTGAAGAAACATGCTTGACAGGATTTGCAAAAGACAGCAATAATGAAGATTCAATGGCCGATGAGATAAGTGATCTTTCATTTCATGATTTAGTTCTCATGTGCCGAAAATTAGTTGAAAATAATGAATCTCTTGAGATGAAAAATAATGTTGAAAAGGGAACAATCTAAACAACGTCAGAAAAATAATGATTTGGAAAATGAGCTTAAGAATATTAAGAAAAATAAAAATTCTAATTGCAAAAGGTTTTTGAACTATGAAAAAGAATTTTCCTGTTTTCATGAAAAAATTCAAAAGTTAGAAAACGAAATTTTAATGCGGGAGAAAAACAAAACTGAGTTGATTTGTAAAAATAACATTTTGCAAAAAGAGTTGGATAGTTTTAAGAAGTCGAAAAGTTCTGAATGTGCGATTTTTGAAAAGAAATTAAATGAGGTCAATGAAAATTTCAAAACCCTTGAAAAAGAAAACGTGATTTTGAGCAAATCTGAAATTATTCGATTAAATCACGAGTTTGAAAAGGAGATTGAAAAAATCAAGAATTTTGAAAATTTTGAATTTAAAAAACTCCAACTCTTTGAAACTGAGATGCTAGAAATTGAGACTAAAATTAGAGAGCTTTGAAATGAAAATATGGGCTTGAAAATGAAGAATTTTGAAAAGAGAGATAGTACCATTAGTTGTTGTTCGAAGCTAATAAATGAAAATAAACTTTTAAAATCCAAAGTTAATAAACTTGAATTGGTTACTTGGAAATTTTTCACTAGAGAAAAATCATTTAATATGCTCTTAGAAAATCAACTCTTCGAGAATAAAAGGAAAGGATTTGGATTTGCAAAAGTGTCAAAATATGAACAAACGACTAATAACACTATTAAGGGGAAAAGTGTGATACCCAAATATATAAAGTGTGGAAATATTGGACATGGCAAGAATAATTGTCAAAATATATACAAACACAAAACCGTTAAACAAATATGGATTCTAAAAGGTACGAATATAAATGGTTTGAAATTTAAACAAATTTGGATTCCCAAAGTTACAATTGTAGATGCTAACGGTTTATTGTATAAACAAATTTGGGTACCAAAAATTTCAGTACATAATAATAGTGGTCCTACATCCTTAGTTAGACCACTTGCCTTCTCCAAAATTTAGACACATAAGTGGGCTAAGGAACAAATTTGATGGAGATAGATTTCAAGTTGTTCTAGGTGATTGATAAACTAAAATTTAATGTTTCTTAGCCTATAAAGATTAGATGGAGATCATCGCATTTTGGATATCATTGCATCAAAGGAAACTGAGGTATGATCTCTCAACTCAATTTTGTTCACATATTGTTAATTATGTTTTGATCGACATTGTTGAAGTATTTCTGCCATATCTTGAACATCTCAACTTTAATTTATTCTTGAAGTTCTAGAAAGCTAACCGATAATGCTACAATTTTTCTGATTTTAGTGATTCACTTTGGAATGTCATGAAAAACTGTTTTGATGAATTTTTTGAATGTGTGTTTTTTCTCAATATAGATTACTTTACTCGTACTTGATAAAAATGGACATGCTGAAAATTTCAAGTGTTGAGGAGTACATGTTTTTCTTATATACTACTGTATTTCACTATGAATACCTCAAATACAAGTAGAATCTGATGTCATCTCACACTAAAATCATTTTTTTTATTATTGATTTTCAACTTGAAGTCATTTTCACAAAACCCCCCTTACAGAAAATTAATTTTCACTTATGTTAATTTTTGAAACTTGGGTTTTCATCATGATAAAAATACTCTAGTTTATTTCCGTAAGAAATTTACTCTAGAAAAGATAATCATTGACTAATCGAATCTTTTGGAACTTATCAAAATTATTATAGTGCTTGAAAAGTGATGGATAGTGATTAAAATATATTTCATAACAAGAGGAAGTATAATTTTATAATTTCATGAAAATTAAATAAATTTTATATTATTTTTAGATTAGTACTTATTCCATGATCATTTCTATCACTTCCACCTTTCTGCCAATCCATACATCATAATATGGTGTGCAGAATTTGGTATTTTAAAATAAGGAAATATTTTTTTTGTAAAATAATTATATCCTAAAGTATTCACTCTCATTTAAAAGTCCTCACGGTTATGCATGGTTGAATTACTTGAATTTCTATATATGGGCTTCCATTCTCATTTAAAAGTCCTCGCGGTTATGCATGGGTGAATTACTTGAATTTCTATATATGGGCTTCCATTCTCATTTAAAAGTCCTCGCCGTTATGCATGGATGGGACGCATATAAGAAAGGGATGAATATCAAGTATATTCTAATCTCATTTAAAAGTCCTCACGGTTATGCATGGTTAGAAAACACTTGACATTTTTTTTAAAAAAAAGGGGGTAACTATTAACCTCATTTAAAAGTCCTAACGGTTATGCATGGTTAGTAAGTGCTTCACATTTTATTTTGTATAATATTTGAAAAGAGAAAATGCCATAATTATTCCATTATTGAAAATATCAAACTCTTGTCACTATATAAAATCTTCCATAATCCCACTATTTCTCTAAAGTGGAGTTTGTTTCTAATTAATAAAATATTATGATTTTTGTTTGATTAATTGGAATTTGAAAATAATATTTCACACTTGATTTGATTTATATTTTTAATCAAAATCGTAGCTATTTCAATTACTATTATTATTTTTGATGATAACAAAAGGGGGAGAGAGGTTCAGATTTTGATTTTTGAGCAATATTCTTACTAATATTCGAGAGTGTTTTTATTCAAAGTTATTTTTAATTAATTTTTCAATTTTAACTACATGCATCTATGTAGGGGGAGCTTTGTTGTAGGGGGGGCATTCTAGGGAGAGCTAATAGAGTTCATTAAAACCAAATACATTTAATAGAGTCAAAATCTTAATATATGTTTGTTATCATCAAAAGGGGGAGATTGTAGAATATGCTAGTATAAGATTTTTGTTTGATGATAATAAACATATATATATAAATATATATATATATTAATTTAAATGTATTTGTTGTTGTACTATTTTATTTTTTAGATAATTAAATAAATATTTGTTGAATAAAATAAGTAACTCAGAATTCATATTCAAACAAATATTTTATTACAAATTCGAATAGTACAAATTTGAGCCCTCACTACATATATACATTTTCAACTACATTACAATCTTGATTGCAACACAAAGTTTAATTTACAAATCACTCCTCTCTACATATTCACTCAACTCTCGTATTTTTAACTTCAACTTTGTTCCAGCTTGAATCCAGCATCTGAGCTATCTGAAAAAAATAAACACTAACACGGTAAAATTGAAAAATAAAATATTTTGCAGTGCAAATTAAAGTGTGTGTTTTTAAAATGTTATTTGCCTCGGTTATTTGGGTTGTTAGTCATCATATTCTTTTGAATCCATTCGTACACGAACAACTTGTGGCATACACAGTGTATCATTGTACATGCCACAAGGTCGTGTACACTGATATACACTTGATAAAATTGCAGGGACAGGTGAGCACAAGGTCAAACCCAGGCCATTAGCTAGATTAAATTCAAGTGCATATAACCCTCGATCAAAACAAAGTCACAAAGTTTCAAATGCACCATACATATATGCATACACATATCATGGTCAGATCAAATCAGATCAGCAAAATGTGCAACAGAGGCAAATACACAAAACAGAACATACATGTATACAAAGATGACAACCAGAATGATTCCAACCAAAACAAGACTAGTTCCACATATGAAACCAAACAAGGTGCACCAACAACAATTCACACCAGAATGAACAAAGGCAAAGGCATGTACACAAATACAAAAGCATGGATGGTCGAGCCACATAAACCACCATACATATGTGTGTGTATATATATACATATGTATACACACATGTATACATATTTATATATAGTGCACAACAACTAAACATGAAGACCACCAGGGATGCAACACAACTCAGACCAAATCAGATCAGAGTATGTGGAACCAAACCCAGTGCAAACTCAAGTGAAATAAAGTCAGAAAAGGTCATCAAGCAATGGGTCATCAAGGCAACCCGGTTCAAATAAATGCAAATGAAAATGTACACAATCACACAGGCAACCGGAACAGTGCACCGGACTAACAAGGATATGGATGCATGTGTGAACACATATATGTGTAGTGACAACCAGGTGAAGATACCAAACAAGTGTACACAAGACTACCAACCTAGTTCAATGAAATACGAAGATCACTCAGTGCAACATGATACTAGACTCACAACAACCAAATGAAGACTCCAAGAGGAACAAGTGCAGGCATACAACAATCAAACATGAGTACATGAAGCTTCAAACAAAACCGGACATGTACAAGTTCAAGGAACTGGACAGAGCACACACATATATATACATACATGTATGTATATATGTATATAGTTATGAAGACCAACAAAACTCAAATGCATATGACCAGTCTACATGAAAACACTAGAAGAAAATGAACACAAATGACTCAACATGCTTACATATGCAAAGTAGGGAGAACAGGCCTAGACTACAAGACCACATAACACTGCAACTACCAATTGAATACAACATATCAACATGAACAAGAGTTCACGTATATCAGTTCGGGTATGAAGAGATGAACATGAAAACAAGATCAAAATAGGATGCAATGCTCATGAAGACACAATGCAACAGAGGTAACAACAGAGCATCAAGCAGAACAAGGCATCACGACACACATATATACATGCGTGAACACACATATATTTATGCAGTGGAAACCAGACTTCACTCCAAGCAAACAGTGAATGGTGATATACAAATGTTATAACATGAAGCAGCTTAGAGGCTTACAAAATAGTACAAGTAGCAGTTCGAACAAGTCAGAGTAGTGTCAAATACAAATTTAAATGCCAAGGTAAAAAATTCGAAATGAATAAAGAAGCAGTGTTTAAAAGAAAATCAAGCCGTGGGTCAAACATTTTCAAATAGAGGTATATACAGAAAAATCAAAACAGTAGCAAGTTGAAATAGTACGAGCAGTGAAGTCAATCAGGGTAAAAATAATTGAACAAGTCGAAGTCAGGTTTATCTCAAAAATTCACATCGCCAAAGTCATAGCAGAAAAC
This sequence comes from Allium fistulosum, assembly GCA_030737815.1. Taxonomy (NCBI): domain Eukaryota; kingdom Viridiplantae; phylum Streptophyta; class Magnoliopsida; order Asparagales; family Amaryllidaceae; genus Allium; species Allium fistulosum. The sequence goes on from CM060905.1 coordinate 291,213,055, forward strand.
TACGGTCACAATATTCAAATGTCGAAGTTATGGGAACCGAACCAAACTCAAGCCGTGGTAACCAAGCAAAGCATATCAGAAAAATATTCGAAGTGAACCAGTCAAAATAAATCATAAGTATTCAAGCAAAATCGAACGGCCAAGCAAGAATTATGAAGAATTCAAACATATTTATACGAACGAAAATATAGGGTGTTTAATCCTTATATAACCCGGTTACATCATCATCAAATGATCATTCGAGTTCAAGACAAAATCAGAGAGCATACTTAGACCAATCTAGATCTCGAATCGAAGTCGAGTATAATCAAAATCAAAAAGGGGAAATATTACGTACCATTTTCTTATCATTCAGTCGAACTCGACAATTTGAGCAGCGGAAGGCAAACGAAGTAGAAATCGATTGACAAAGCAATCCAAAGCAAACGCATACTTCAATCGAAGCAAAGATCAAGCGACGGCTTCAACACAACAAAACCCTAGCTTTTGAAAGTGGAACAAAGAAGGAATCGGCCATAGGATTACACCAAAAATAGAAAGAGGAAGTCTTCTTTTAATAACAATTGGGCCGGTTTTAATTTACGTTTAGGCTTGAGTATTAAAATAGGGTTTTGTTTAGTATTTTAATTCTATTTTAAATTGTGTAACAATTCTAGTCGTGTGACTAGGTTACGATCTATGGTGGTGTAGTTCGAGAATTCGCAACTCAGTGGCTGAGTTGTGGCAAGGTTTTGAGCATAGAGTTAGGTTAGTCGATAGCGGGTGTCGTAAGTTTACGTGTGTAAGCGTCTAACTACTTAATTTCTAGTAGAAACCTTGGGGGTAGCACGTAGGCAGGGTTTTGCCGAAGCTGGGTAAATCTGTGTTGTTCTATTTCTGCTTTTATTATTCTAATATTATCTGTGCTGCAATTATTTTATATATTTCCGCATTAATTTTTATTATTATTAGTATCACCCTATTCACTCCCCTTCCCCTCTAGGGTGAAATCGATCCTACATATCTAGCCTTGCCTCCTAACAAACAAACTAGCAAACAACTGTGGCGGTGCATGAACTAAATGTGATCTACAGTAGTAGGAGGTCTATCCCATTTTGGTGTCCTTATCTTTCCACTGTCCACTCAGGACCGATGATGTTCTCAATCTACGTATAACTCCTACTCCATAATGTAGTACCAAACACAGCGACATAGCATCGAGCCTTTCTTACCGTCCCATTTAGGTTGCGTAATACAATCAAGGAAATTCCCCCTAAAAGATTGAAGCAGAATATACTTGGGTATTCCTTCACCTATACACGAATGTATATAATTCCATGGGTGATACGGTTGGATATGTCCCACATCAGTATAATGTATACACAACTGCTGGTAGCCCCTTGTGGTAGGTAGACTTCTATTGTGTAACACTATTGACCTCGCATTCCAAACCATTTTAATGACTATGTCATCTTTATCTAAGCTAGCTTTAGATAATTTTAATAATTTACACCCATCATAAACATATACTTGAGGCTACATTTATCTTTGTGTGTGTATACGTACATACATACATATATAAGTACATACATACATAAACACACACACACAGATATATATATATATATATATATATGAATACTTATTTCATTATTATGCCTCCAATGTTCAGCTACTCATACTCAGTTATTTTTATTTGACTGACTCCTTGTTTCATTAATCTTGGTTTAATATCATTTACCACTTTCCTTGAATTTAAAAGATTTAAGTATCTTTTACTATTTACTTTCTTCTTTTATTATTGAATCTTTATTTCTATCCTTTTTAATCCTTACCATTCTTCCTTGTTTAGTGGACTTCTTATACCCATATATTTTATATACTTCTTATCTTTATTCATTTTATTACTTGCCTACCTTTTTATCATTTACTATTTGATTTCTATCTTGATGTGATGATCACCAAATACCACCGGCACCAACAGTATATAAATAGTGAACTATCCGAGCCTAGCTGATATATGATGATCATTGAGGTTGAAATAAACCAATATAGCATGTCACCTCTCATATCTTAGAGCACATAGACAAAATATAATATCACATATAAAACAGAAGAGACAGTAATAACTATATGAATAGATGATCATCAAAACACTAGATCCATGGTGTTATACATCAAATATAGTAGAGTTTATACAACATAAGTAAATTCAAATAAACTGTCACAACAAATAGAAATAACCAAGCACCGTCATAGGCTCCACAGCGTTGCTTAACGGAAAAGCATAGAAATCCATATATGTATATAATACGAGATAGCTCCATCCAACTCGTCCTCCGAACAGCTACTGCATCACCTAGACATGTTATCTAGAATACTCATTTAAGAGTACCCAAGATAATAAGAAGAAAAGCATAAAATCTTAGGTCAGACAATAGTCTGGTGTGAGCGGTAAATGAGTCTCAAAATACTTTATGGGAAAACATGGTATGGAACAAGAGTACACGAACCATACCTGACCTGTCCCTGCAACCAAAGTATTAGCATATAACACTATAATATGCCACTCTACAATATCATAAAGATATGTCACAGACCAAATAAAGGATGTCAGTCTTCCAAGTATTCCTATCTCTAATACTACTTCCCCTGATACCTATGAGTGATAGCCTACTAAAGAAAACAACCAAAGTATCCATAGCATCCATCAACAATCCTAACTATTACTCATTGTGCTCTGAATATATGATAACTCATATGGCCAACAAGCCAGGGACTAATGGAAATTCTGGTTCTCTGTGGTACTCTCATACCTTGTACCCAAAGCTAGATATGTGTCTCACAGCCTAAAGTTGGACTTTGGACCAGCAGCTATAGGTCCCTCAATTGACCCAAGGGCGTCCCTCCTTAGAATACCCCTACTTCGAGTATAACTGAAAACTCTTCGAGCATCAATGATTCCTTAGCACATATACCCAAGCCCACCTTTGCTCTATTTGGATATTGAGCACTTCTTGCTTAATCCAGTTTCTATTATTCGCAAGGAACCCTCCCACATTCTCCGATCATACGGCTCCCTCCTTTACCAGCCACCATCTTCAGAACCTACTCCTAACACGAGCCAACATCCGAAGATCATAGCTTTTCATCATGCAATTATATTATAATATAACCTGATACAAACGAGCTAACACCTCTAACACGTACATAGCATTATCTTCATGTCTTGAAAGTTTCACATCCATCCCATACAACGTGATAACTCGGTACTGACTCATTGAGATAACTCAATACCGAGTTATGCATTTAGCTTATTATTGGCTACCATCTCTTTTCTTGCCTCTAGTACTCTTCCCTAGGTGCCTTAGACCCTGGCCCATCCCTCTTTGATAACCCGACCCCAATCTAAAGCTCTTTCTTCTTGTTCTAAAGATAACTCGGGGGTACACTCAGCCCTTAGCCAAATCTCTTGCATCTTTGATATAGAAAAATTCATCTAGCCATGCTCTATCCATCCATGCTGACCACTGACTTATAGCCTTCTTCCCCATAACACGGTACCGAATTATACGCATAACTCAGTGCTGAGTTATGTACTTAGCTCCATTTGAGTTACAACTCATCATGTGTCTTACCACTATACTCCAGAGCACATCTACCAAGTTCGTCCAATTCCGACCAATTTAGCTTCTGATTCGCTCAATTCTCTGACCTATCTTTTTATGCATGCACAACACTAACAAACAACATCAAATCATATCATCCAAACATAGAATAACAAGCAATTTCATCCAATCAAACTTGCAATCCATCAAAATAAGATAAATAAGGCAATTTCGAACATAGACCTACATAGCATGAATATATGAACATAAATCAAGGTGATTTCTAATCAATCTAAATCACATGCATGGATTAACATGTCACTAAAGTTAGAAAACGTTTTTATGGACAAAATAAATTTAAAACATGTTAAATCCTATAATTCTATCATATAGATATGTGTAGTATAGTGAGAAGGCATAAACCACTCACCAATTACCAAATTCAACCAATTTTTATGTAGATCCAATCTGGATAGCAAAGAAAAGCGCTCTAAATCAAGCAATTTGATGATCTCTAACTTATAATTGAGGATCTAATCTCTAATCCGCAATCTAGTTTGATTTAGAGAGCAATTTGGGTGATTTTAAATGAAATTAGGACGGATCTAGGGCTAATTAGGGCTTAGACCTGATTTAGAATGAGAGGGAAAAGTTTTAATTTGACTCTTCAGCCCTTTATTTATAGTGTTCTCTAACTAGACTAACGGGCTCACTAATAGGCATAATTAATTACACATTAATCCTAACCAACGGCTTTAAAAACTTAAAATAAACATAAATTTCTAACCGTAAGTCCGTTTTTCTATATTGACCACTCTATGGAATGAGAAACCATCATCCTAAAGCAATGAAACTAGTTTGAGACCCTAATTCAACTCCTATCAAAAGTTATAGCTCAAACAAGGTTTTTTTTCCAAGGTCAAAATGGTCATATAGAAATTCAGAAAAAATCTTAGGTGTGTAAAATGTCCCTAAGAGTCATATCCCAAAATTATAGAATCATATGACCTCATACGAATAAAATAAAAATATATTAAAATACGGGTCGTTACATTCTCACCTTTTTAGGAATTTCGCCCCCAAAATCCCCAAACAATCTAAAGTATAAGCAAGCATGGCATCCCGCATGCCTAGCAATCATAAGCAACCGTCACACATATTAAACAAGCAGACATGCAATTAATAGTATATGTGACCTATCTTAGCAGGCGGAATGCTAACCTATCAAATATAATATACAATGCTAAAAGTAGATACGATAAACAGTGGATCTTAAGATTCGAAGAGCTCTGGACATGTAGTCCTCATGCTGTCCTTCATCTCCTATGTACAATTTTCATCACTTCCACTCCATTATACCTTCAATAGCTTCACTGTCTTTCTCCTAAGATGTTTTGTATCGTACCCAACAATACGAAGCGGCCTACGAGGTATAGAAACTTCTGGTTCTATCTCAACATCTTTTAGCAGATCTAGTGTGATCATCATGCCTGAGTCATGCACAAACTTCCGTAGATAAGAGACATGAAAAACACTGTGACATGCTAGCCATCTTCTTAGGTAAGTCGACCCTATATGCTAGCTTCTCGATTCTCTCGACAATCGAAAAAGGACACAAGAATCTCAGTGCCAAATTCCACTTTCTACCAAATCAAACTACATTCTTTAGAGGAGAAACCTTTACAAAACCATATCTTCGACAGAAAACCCCAAATCTCTTTGTCTTTTATCCACGTAGCTTTTCTATCAATCCCGAGCAGCTTTCATTCGTTGTCGAATGACCTCAATCTTCTTTGATGTGTCTCTAATCATATCTGGTCCAAGGATCGATTTCTCGCTTATTTCCCACCAACATGAAGGAACATTACATAGTCAGCCATATAATGCCTTATATGGAGCCATACCAATACTCGATTGATAATTGTTGTTGTATGCAAACTCCACCAAATGCAAATGATCATCCCATGATTCACTAAAGTCTATAATGCATGCTCGCAAGAGATATTCCAATATATATGATTTACTCTTTTGGTTTGCCCATCCGTTTGCAGGTGATAAGTTGTACTAAAATGCAGCTATATCCCTAACGTCTTTTGTAAGCTCTTCCAAAACACACTAGTGAAAAATGGGTTTCGGTCGCTCCCAATGCTCTTCGGCACACCGTGAAATCATACTATCCACTTTACATACAACTCTGACAGCTTGGATGTCGTCTAATTTGACTTGATGGTATAGAACTTACACTTTGAGTCAACCGATCAACTATGACCCAAATGTCGTCGTACCTTGCTCTAGTCCTCGGCAGTCCATCAATAAAATTCATCGATACTTTCTCCCATTTCCATTCAGGAATCTATAATAGTTGCAACAATCCACTAGGTTTATTCTGCTCTGCCTTTACCAATTGGCAGTTCATACACTTGGAGATGAATGCTCCAACATCCCTCTTCATACCTTCCTAGTAGGAAGTTCATTTCATATCTTGGTACATCTTGTTACCACCAGGATAAATGGTAATCTAGAATAATGACACTCTCTTAGCACTTCATCTCTTAATCCATCAACATTGGGAACAAACAACCTCCCATCTTTACAAAGCCAACCTTCTCGATCGAGTTCGTATTGCTTTATTTCTTCATATTCTACTCATTCCTCTATCTTTGCTATGATCTCCACTAGCCTAGCATCTCGCTTCTGACTAGTACCTATTCTTTCAATCAGAGTAGATCCAATCAGTAAGCTCGCCAACATTTCGAGGTACTAGCTTATAATAATGTCTGAAATCAAATCCAAAAATATATTCCATTTGCTTCTATTCCAAGAACATTGCTCCCAACCCAGCATGTCTTTTACTCAATGCATCGGCGACCGCAGTCCCTTTTCTTGGAATGTAAGAAATACTGAAATCATAAGAGATCAAGAACTCCAACCACCATTGCTGTTGAAGATTAAGATCCTTTTGAGAGAAAAGGTACTTCAAGGATTTGTGGTCGGTAAACAGCTCAAATCTTTCTCCTAAAAAATAGTGCCTCCATATCTTCAAAGTAAAAACAATTCCCAACAATTCCAAATCATGAGTCGAACAATTCCTTTCGTGCAGTTTCAGCTTTCGATTAGTGTAGGCAACAACCTTCTGTTTTCTACTTTAACAACGCACCCAATCCTGTACCACAAGCATCAGTGTACACTATCAGCTCTTCATTTCCTCATGGAATGGTTGATATTGGTGCACTCAGCAACCTCTCTTTCAGACTCACAAATGCATGCTCACACTTTGCATTCCATATAAAAATCTGATTCTTATTCGTCAAATTAGTCAACGATGCCGCTACCTTCAAGAAGTCCTTTATGAAGCGTCTATAGTTCCCGCTATTCATAGGAAACTTCTCACATCCATAGCACTCTTGTGCTGATTCCAATCATGGACCACTGCCACCATCGTAGGATCCACTGCTATACCCAGTCCTGAAATGACATGACCGAAGAATATCACTTCTTCTCTCTTGAATTGGCAGTTAAAGAACTTCACTCTTAACTTATGCTTCCTCAATATCTTTAGCATAATCCTCAAGTGCATCTTGTGCTACTCTTCAAGTTTAGAGTAGATCAGAATATCATCCACAAACACTAGCACAAACATATTCAACTGGTCTTTGAAAACTCAATTCATGAGATCCATAAAGTATACCAGAGCGTTGGTTAACCTAAATGGCATCACCAACCACTAATAAAATCCCGACGACATACAAAACACATTAATAAGCACACTCTCCTTCACTACTCTAAGCTGGTGAAATCTCATTGCCAAATCCATTTGAGAGAATACTTTCACGCCGTGCAGTTGATCGAACAAGTCATTAATGCATTGAAGTGGATACTTGTTCTCCTTTGTCGCTTTATTCAGCTCACGATAACCTACATGCAACCTCAAAGAGCCATCTGCATTCCTTGCGAATACTACAGGTGCACCCCACTCAGATATTCTCCTTCGAATGAAACCTTTCCTCAATAAGTCATTTACTTACACCTCTAATTCCTTCTACTCTTTGGGTGCCATATGTCTCAAAGGCATAACTATTAGTTTGGTTTCCTTCACCAAGCCTATCCGAAACTCGATCTCTTTATGCGGTGGCAATCCAGTCACTTTATCGAAGACAACCGGATACTCTCTAGTGATAGGTACTAATGACAATCCCTCATATGTAATCTCAAGCAAATATAGAAAGCTAACTATCACCCCATCCTCTGGTAGGCAGCTAATCACAACAGTTTGCCCATCCACATCTCTGATTGTCACCAACAGCTTCTCGCAAGCCACTATGGCCGGATACTTCCTAAGCCAGTCCATACCCAAGATAATCCCGAACGCAACAAAGTTCAAATCAAAACAATTACAAACAAAAAAACATCCATGACTCGGTAAAACTAGCCATGACAGACCATGCAAAGACTAGTAGAGCCTCCAACATGTTTCATCACGATTAGGGGTCGGTCTACTATCTCATGTTCCAATCCAAGTCTATCTACTATGTCACTACAGATGAATGAATGAGAAGCACTAGTATAAACAAAACTCAAATAGGAACATCACTAATAGAAAGCACATCTTCGATGACGACTCTCTTCCCCTTCTCGTTCGTCGAGGGAGCACTCAATGAAGTCAAGACTGCGCCCAAGTCATACGCTTTCACTATCTACTTATCCTTCACCGGTTCTGGACAATTCTTCTTCAAATGCCCAAGCTTGTCACGGTTGTGACATTTCCTCTTCTTACTCACCTTGCAATCTTGAACTAAATTATCATTTTTGTTGCATCCAAAGCAAGTAGGTTCACATTTACCCTTCTTCTTACCACCCTTTCCTAAGGACTACTTTATCTTTCTGTTCCACTTCTTCTTGCCTTCGTCGCCTTGCTGCAGCTTTCGCTCCTCCTTCTCAACAGAAATAGTAGTAGAAGCCTTAGCCCTAGGGAATAAACTTTCATGACGAACTCCCTTCTCTACCAGCCTCTCAAAAGGCTCCTTAATACAGTCTACTAGATTTCTCCAAGATAGTCATCTAACCAAATGACGAACTTCTCATTCTTCCTCAATGGAATATCGATGAACGAAATCCCATACTTAGATAAAGCATCAAATTCTGTTATAAATTCAGAAATAGTCATCTCTCCCTGCTTGAGATCAGCAAATTTTCTAAACAAAACCGACTTTTGAGCACCTGGGATAAATTTATCCTCAAACCTCGTCTTAAACTGATCCCAAGAAAGCTGGTCTTCTGGAATAGCAATAGTGATAGCATTCCAGCAATTCATAGTTCGGCGCTGAAGCTATCTCGAAGCTAATTTTATCCAACCAATTTTACACTTTCATGGCTGACTCCATCCCACCGAAGAACTTCCCTCCAAGAGTAGAATAATCTTTGTTCAACTTGGCGAAATTAGCCCTAGGCACTTGCATGGGTGCACCTCCACCTATCACCACTCCAAAAAGCATTCCTCATTGTATTAGCCATCATAGCATTGAACATGCCTTGGACATCAGGCGTAGCAGCTCCTGATCCCGCTCATTCCTCTACTCCTGAAGCAGAATCCCTCACAGCATTCCTTGTATGTCGGCTCATTCTTATTTGTAACAAGAATGATCAGTCTCTCATAAATAAAACTGTGTCCATAGTTCTCATGTGCATGCAACTAATACTATATAATATATTACTATACAGTTTTGAAAACTGAACTTATAACAAGTATGCACTCTCTCGTATATATAGTCTCGATCCAGTCTAAGGCGGTAACACCTTCCCTATCTCTACTAATCGTGGTATCAACTCTAGTTAATCGTGTAACTGAAGCTCTGATACCAAATATGACAACACCCTATACCATCGGTACCAATAGTATATAAATAGTGCTTTATTCGTGCCCGACCTATATAAGACGATCATCAGGGTTGAAATAAACCGATATAGCGTATAACTTGTCATATCCCACAGCGCATGGACAAAATACAATATCACAGATGTAACAGAAGAGAGTAATAACTATGCGAACAAATCATCATTAGATAATAGATCCCTAGAGCTATACATCAAATGTAGTAGATTTTATACAATAGAAGTAACCTCAAATAAATTGTCTCAACAAATAGAAATAACCAAGCATTGTCACGGGCTACACAGCATTGCTCAGCGGAATACCATATAAATCAATATATGTATATAATATGAGATAGCTCCATCCAGCTTGATGTAGCAGCGGAATTACAAAACGATGATTCTGTGAAAGTAGCGATCGATGGAATGAAGAATACCGAATGGCCCAAATTCGTTGATCCGAAGATGTCGAATTCTAGCTATCCCAAACACATTGATAGCGAACTATACCGTGTTTAAAGATCTGCGATTCTTCGTACGTTGATCTAGCGCACTAGATACCGTGAATCGGCTTCAGCAATCGTTGAATCAAGCGCACTCGATTAACCGAAAGTGGAGATAGGAGATTACACTCAAGACTCAACTACCAATTTGGTGAAAGCACAAAGCTAACAAAACAAAAGTTTTTATTCAAATCAACTAAACTATTACAAATGGAACCACCGGCCTATTTATAGAAGTTACAACTCACAACACAAAACTGTACAACACTTAGGTCGGCACCGACTTAACACACCCAGCGACTTACGACTTAGCATGGACGACCTAAAAAACAGACGACCTACAACAACAAATAGTTACAACTCAGCGACATATGAACAAACACATTACAACACATAGGTCGGGCGCGTCATACGACCTAAAATACAAATGACTTAACATATTTACAACACAGTACATAGGTTGGCAGCGACCCAAGCCCGTAGCGACCTAACACAGTTCGGTAACCTCTTCAGCGACCTAAGGAAAACAGCTTCGTCTTCATGCGACCTAACTTAGGTCGTAACCCGGTACGGCGACTTATCTCTTGAGCGACCCAAAGAAAGCGGCCCGTGTACATTAGGTCGTTCACGACCTATAGAAGCGCACAAGTTAGGTCGTTCTCGTTCTTCTTCAGCGACCTTGGAGTCAGCTTGTTCACGACCTAAGCTTTCTTCATGTTGCCCTGCATATTTAGGTCGTAACTCTTTATCCCGCGTCCCGTTAGGTCGTTTGCGAGTTTTACTAAGTCGTTGGAGCGACTTAAGGGAATAGTTAGGTCGGTCACGACCTAGGACATCATTTTGTATCCCTTCCTCGTTAGCTTCTTTGTTAGCTTCTATGTTCTTAGGTCGTAGACGACCTATCATTTCCGAACGACTTACGAGTTTGTTAGGTCGGTCATGACCTAGTACTTGTCCTGCATCATCCTCCCCTGGTTGAGAGAAATTTGTCCTCGAATTTGCACTTTCCTCCTCCGCAACACACTCATCCCCATGATACAGAACTAAGTATTTGACGTTAAACACATCAGAAGTATGAACATTATCCGGCAATTCCAATTGATACGCGTTCTCATTGATTTTCTTCAAAAATTTTACTGGACCAATCTTCCGTGCTTTCAATTTATTGTATGTTCCCACCGGAAAATGATCCTTTGTTAACACTGCATAAACCAAATCACCTTCATTAAATTCAACACTCCTTCGCTTCAGATCTACAGATCGTTTGTACTTCTCATTCGCCTTTTCCAATCGTTCTTGAACGATTCTATGACACTCTGTTAATCCTTCAACAAAATCAGCAGCTCGCTTGATTGTCTTCTTTGGTTGTGGTATGACCGTTAAATCCAACGGCCCCTTTGGCAAACTAGAATATACAATCTGGAATGGGCTGAATCCAGTACTCCGGTTCACTACATGGTTATGAGCAAATTCTGCTTGACATAACTTCATATCCCAACTCCTCAGATTGTCTTGCACAAGACATCTCAACAAATTCCCCAATGTTCTGTTCACAACCTCGGTCTGTCCATCTGTCTGCAGATGATAAGCGCTACTAAAGTTCAACTTCGTTCCCACCATCTTCCACAAACTTAGCCAGAAATGGCTTAGAAATCTAGTATCCCTGTCTGAAACAATCGATTCAGGTAGCCCATGCAATCGATACACCTCCTTAAAGAATAACTGAGCGATTCGGACGGCATCAGCTGTCTTCTTACAAGCGATGAAATGTGCCATTTTAGAAAACCTGTCCACCACAACGAATATAGAATCATTTCCCCTTTGAGTTCTAGGCAAACCCAAAAAACAATCCATACTGATATCAACCCATGGTCTAATCGGCACGGGTAACGGCATATACAATCCCGCATTCGTCGCTATACCCTTGGAAACTTGGCAAATATGGCATCTCTCCACAAACTTTCCAACTTCCCGCTTCATCGAAGGCCAAAAATAAGATTGAGAAATCAATTGTAAGGTACGATCTCGGCCCACATGACCTTCCTCATGCAACTCCTTTACAATCTTCATACGTAAGCTGCACTCCGGTATACATAATCGATTTCCCTTAAAAAGAAAACCATCCACCAATACAAACTCATCCGTCTTCCCCTCCTTGACTTCATCTACATACTTCGCAAAGTAAGGATCATCAACAAATAGTTTTGGTAATACATCAAACCCGGTCACTTCAACTTTCATTGTAGTCAGCAAATGATTCCTTCGACTCAATGCATCCGCCACTCTATTCGTAACTCCCGATTTATGCTTCACCACAAATGTAAATTGTTGTAAGTATGCAATCCACGAAGCATGCCTTGCCGCAATCTTGTCCTGTCCCTGCATATGCTTCAATGCCTCATGATCAGTATATAACACAAATTCTTTATGAAACAAATAATGTCTCCAATGTTTGATAGCTTGCACGATAGCATAAAATTCCATATCATATGTACTATATCTCATTTTTGCTCCCGATAGCTTCTCACTGACACTACACCATACTGCACATTTTGCCACACCCAAATGCGGAAAAATTGCCACGGTCTTAAGCCGTGGCAATTTTACCATGGTCTTGAGCCGTGGTAAAATAAATTACCATGGTTATTGACCGTGGCAATTTTGGAACGGTCCTAGACCGTTCCAAAGTTATCAAAAATATTTCACCCCTTGCCGTGTATACTTCTCAACAACTCTCGCACCCTTCTCAAAAAAAGAACGCCCCTTCCAAAATTAGCCCCTTCTCAAAATCCGGATCTACGCCCTAACTCTCATCCATTTTCTCCCAAATCGATCCTTGTCGATGCTCCTTAAATCGCCCCGAACAAACATGAATCTCTCTGCTCTCACTCAAGCCATGTAAATCCAAGTTTGCGCTCAAATTATTCTTCTTGGTTTCGAGGTATTCATATGAAAATAGAGATAGTTGATTTGTTAGATTTTTCTGGTTTTTATTTGATGTCTGAGATTAATGCTTTGCAAGGTTGCAGATTTGGAAACGAATTTGTTGAAATAGAAATTGTTCTTCTTTTTTATATTTGGTGTCTGATACGAATTCATTGAATTTGATTTGGGGTGAATTTTGATGAACTGGGTTTATATTTTATTTCATCTGGGTGTTGATTATCTGTTGAGGTATGCTCATAATTTACCTCTCTTTTGATTCATATTTTGTTGTCTGTCTACTCTGAATTTTTTTGAGTAGATGAAACAGAAACTTATTAGTATCTATTGTTTGAATACTATTTACGGAAAAAATTGTGGGGTAAATCATGTACCTAAAATTTAGTCCATGTAGCAGTACTAAAAAATTGAGTTTTAGTATGTATGAACATGTGTATGTGAGTGGTATCTTAGTGGAATAGAATACTACCTATCATCATATATATTTGTATATGCTAAAAAGCTTTATTTGTATATGCTAAATATCTTATTACGGATATTTGATAAATAACTTGATAGTTTGTAGCTTTCTTAATAACTTTCTTATTCTTTTTTCTCAAGGTTTGAGCTTGGAGTCAAAAACTAAGTACATTCTAGGAGAATTAGTTTTGCTGCAATGAAGTTTATGAAGCTTGGATCAAAGCCTGATTTATTTCAGACAAATAGAAAGGATGCGAGGTAAGGTTATTATTCATTGTTAATTTGCTACAATTAAATTCAGATTAACATCAACTTGTTAAGATAAATGTTGAATTTATTCTATGAATATTTGCATACTTGTACTTGCATGAAAATTTTGGTTTGTATTATAGTTTGCATGGAGACGATTGTTAATTTAATGGATGGTTATCGTTATTAATCAAAATGCATAGATGTACATATTTTTTTCCATTTATGATTATACTATATATGTATATGTATGTGTGTGCATGCGTGCGTGCGTATGTGTATATATGTATGTGTGTATGTATGTATGTATATTCACTTCATTTATTTCCATAATTCCAAATTAAACCATGTAAATTAACGTTACATAAACTTTAAATTAAAATTAAAATCAACTACGTTCAAATTTAAATTCAAAATTTAAATTAAATTAACATTAACTAAACTTGAAATTATAATTAATCAAACTTTAAATTAAAATTAAAATTAAAATTATCTTAGCTTTAAATTCAAATTCAAATTAACTAAAATTAAAATCAAAATTAAATTAACATCGACTAAACTTTAAATTAAAATTAACTAAACTAGGCTATGGCAAAACAGAGTGCATGGACAAAGTGTGTAGGATAAGGAACAGGTGTAAGAAAGCATGCTACTGGGCTGCGAACGCTTTGTCAATTGTGTAGGCTCAAGTGTGCAGGCCAGACTACACATTTTTAGCCAGGTAAGGAGAACTTGTTTGCAGGCTGGATAATAGAGATGCAGGCAGTACTATGCTAATGAAGTTTGCTGAATGGTGCTCCATGCTAAATAATATGCAGGTTGGACAGGGAAGTAAGGCAAGATAAAGATGAAATGGATTTAGTAAGGACGTGTGCTGTCATATATTGAGAAGATTGTATAGAAACAAAACAAAAGCTCCAACAGACGCTAAGGGGGGACGTAGAGAAGTTGCAACCGGCAAGTAGCAGCGCGACAGGCGACCCTTATGAGCAAGGTTGACTTCAGAGTTGTTGCTGAAGCAGAGTACCCTTGATGTAGAACTGCCCATGATCCATATGAGAAGAAACAAGCAAGAGCTGAAGTGTTGAAATGTAAGCTGAAACAAACATGAATTGCTGAAGTGCAGAGGTGATGAAGTGCTGAAGTCAGGAGTTTCAGTGGAGCATGGTATTATATCAAGACTATTGAGTTATCCCTGCTGAGTGACTGTGCTAGATGCTATTAGGCAGAAGCAAGCGATCTGCAATAGCCTGGTTGCAGCAGCTGTAGCATGTTAGTGGAAGACGAGGTGTTTGTGCAAGTCTATTGCGTGCAAGAGGATCTGTGCAAAGCTTTTGCTTTTGCTTTGGTATATCTATCTCATTTGATTGTTTACTTTATTGGTACATACACATTAATTCTAGTAGAATGTCTACAAAGGCTCTTACTCAACCGAAGCTATACTATTTTATCAATACTCCTAATAGTATAGTGGCACTTGCAAATGGTCATACCCTGGCAGTTTTCTACTCAATTTACTTTCAATCTGAAAGCATCACTGATGCCTGGTACAATGTTTACTGTTCAAAATATTTGAACAAAATATATTATAACTCAGTATGAAACCATTTGGGTTAAGAGTCCGGAACCCTTACTGTCGGCCACGGCCAGCCCATTTGTTATGGTCAAACACAAATGTGAAGATTTGTTCAGCAGAGTTGAGAATGATCACTTGCGCACTAGTAGATAACCAAAATTGAACTCACATATAAAACGCTATTTGCCACCAACTTGTAAATTCTGAAATTGTACTATTTCCTTTTTAACTAGCGATTATAATTTACAACATAGTTGTATGCAGTTCTTATGTTATACAGGTCTTCAATAGCTGTCTTGAATACAATGAAGCTACTAAAATAACAGTAAGTTCTACTAGGTTAAAAACATTTTCCATAATATATTGTGGATTAGATGTGAACTATATGAACTCGCAACAAACTCAAACAAAAAATTATCTTTGTTTGAGTAAACCAACGAACTATATTCTGCATATTTTCTGTTTATTTTGCAGCTAGGGATTTTTCTTAATGAGAGAAGCATCTGAAATATCTTTAATTTGCGTCTGCATGTGGGCTACTGAGTTCAATTTGTTGCCTTCACTAAGAACTGCAATTTTTTTACTATGATGAAGTATATGCTTGGCGAATTCAGGAATAATTTCTTTTCTGTTGTTTAGTGTTTACATGAACAATAGATGTTGTTTACTTGTTTTTCTATGAACTGATGGTTTCACTATGAAGTTGTATTATGAACTGAAAGTTGTAAGTTTGTAATCAAGCACTTGTAGTAGTTGTATTATAAATTGGTTTGTCATCTAATATTGGTTTTGTATTCACGTTATTTATTCCATGTACTATATATATTCCATGTACTATCATGAAATTGCATTTAGGAATGAATTTGAGCTTTGGTTAAACTGGTATAAGCTAAGGCATCTTTTAATTTCGTTATAGGGCCGTGGCAAATTAGTATTTCGCCACGGCTCAAAGCCGTGGAAAAAGTTTATTTTGCCACGGTCCTTAGCCGTGGCTAAATATTAGTTTGCCACGGCTCAGAGCCATGGCGAAATACTAATTTGCCACGGCTCTAAGCCGTGGCGAAATACTAATTTGCCACGGCCCTGAGCCGTGGCGAAATATTTGCCACTGCCAATTTCGCCACGGCTCAAAACCGTGGCAAAATGATTTAGCCACGGCTCATAGCAGTGGCGAAATCGCTTTTCTGGTGTAGTGTGAAATATGCAATAGGACGTCCCTTCTGACTTAACACCCCTCCAATTCCAACCTTTGATGCATCAGTATGTAATTCAAACAATAACTGAAAATCCGGCAACACTAGAATTGGTGATGTCGTCAAAAGTTCCTTGATTCTCTCAAAAGCAAATCCTGCTTCCTCCGACCATGAAAATTGCTTCCCTCATACAATCAGTAACTGGTTCCATCACGCTACTGAAGTGTGGAATGAACCTTCGGTAAAATGACGCCAAACCATGAAAACTTCTAACTTCTGTTATCGTCATAGGTTGTGGCCAATTTCTGATTGCTTCAATTTTATTCTGATCCACTTGTATACCTCCTCTCGATATGACATACCCCAAAAATAAAACACTATGCGTCATGAACACGCATTTCTTCGTTGCAGCATAAAATTGTTCTTGTCGCAGTACCATCAACACTTCTCTCAGATGTTGCAAATGTTCTTCTGGACTTCCACTATATATCAGTATATCATCAAAATACACCACCACAAACTTCCCAATAAAAGGTCTAAAGATTTGATTCATCACCCGCATGAATGTACTCGGTGCATTCGAAAGACCAAATGGCATAACCAGCCATTCGTACAACCCCTCACGTGTCTTGAACGCTGTTTTCCATTCATCCCCTGGTCTGATTCGAATTTGATGATAACCACTTTTCAAATCAATCTTCGAAAAGATAGTAGCTCCACTAAGCGGATCCAACAAGTCATCCAATCTAGGCATAGGAAATCTATATCTCACAGTAATCTTAATCAACGCCCGACTATCGGTGCACATTCTCCACGTCCCATCTTTCTTCGGTACTAACAATGCTCGCACAGCACATGGACTTAGACTTTCCTGCACACGCCCCTGTTCAAGTAATTCTTCCACTTGCCTTCTCAATTCCTCATGTTCTTTTGGACTCATTCTGTAGTGTGGTCTATGTGGCAACACAGCTCCTGGAACAAGATCAATTTGATGTTGAATGTCTCTCAATGGTGGTAACTCCGTTGGTAGCTCTTCAGGAAATATATCGTCAAACTCTCCCAGCACTGGCTTTACTTCTTCAGGAATCTCAACCACTTCATGACTCTCACGTCCAATCAACAAGAATACTTCAGGCTCATCTTCTACCTCCTTAACAAACTCCTTCAAAGATAGCAACGTTTTAAGCTCTTCAATCTCCTCCAACTTGCTTTCTTCTTGTTGTCGCTTCTTAGGAATTAAAGTAATCTTTGTACCCTCAAACATGAAACTGTAACTGTTAGTACGTCCATCATGTTGCACAGCTCTATCATACTGCCACGGTCTCCCCAACAACAGATGGCATACATCCATGTCAACAACATCACACCAAATCTCATCCTTGTATTTCTTCCCAATTGAAAAATTAACACAAGCCCTTCGTCCAACTTTCACCTCCCCACCTTTCCTCAACCAAGCTAACTTGTAAGGTTTTGGATGCTTCTCTGTCTTCAATGATAACTTCTTCACGGCTTCTGTAGAGATAATATTATCACAACTTCCTGCATCAATAACAAACATGCAAACCCTTCCCAAGATAGTACATGTTGATTGAAAGATGTTACTCCTCAACCAGCTAGTTTCCTCCTCCTATTTTGGTGTTAAACATGACCTCTTCATCATCAATGAATACCCTTCATCTCCCGACACATTCTCTTCCTCCTCATCATGTAGTGAATTAGAACAGTCAGCCTCTACCTCATCTTCCTCTGCCTCAGCAATCATAGTTCTCTTCTTCGGTTTTGGACATTCGCTGCTCTTGTGACCCACTTCTTGACAATTATAGCATTTGAAATTAGTGTTGACCCTTGGTTTAGCCACTTCCTGAACAACGGGCTTATTCGTTGCCGTAGGAACATTAGAACTACTACCCGCTCCTTTGTTCTGTCCTGTAAAACTTGGAAACACACCTCCCCCACGTCTTCCTTGTTTCTCCCAAGCCAACGCCTTTTGATGTGCTTCTGCCACAGTTCTAGGGTCGAACATGTTCACCATATCCTGGATCTGTGTTCTAAGTCCCCCAACAAACCTCGCGGTCAATTGTTCTTCTCTCTCCATGATATCATTTCGAGCAATTAATTGGTAGAACTCATCAGCATAATCAGCAACCGTCTTCGTTCCTTGCCTCAAATTATGTAATCTCTGATACATTAGTGATTGGTAATTATAGGGCAAGAATGTAGCCTTCATCAATTTCTTCATCTTTTTCCAAGCAACAATCTTTGACTTTCCCATTCGTTCTCTAGTAAGTTTGGTTTGCTGCCACCATGCCATAGCTCTCCCCCTCAACCTAGTAGCAACCAACTTCACTTTACGATCCTCCGGAACCTCCTTGAAGTCAAATATTTCCTCAACATTAGACAACCAGTCCAAAAATTCTTCAGCTTGCATACTTCCCTTGAATTCTGGTATTTCAGTTTTCATTCCTGATTCCCATTTGTGATTGTATTCCGAATGATTTCTTCCTTGACCTCGTCCTTGTCCATGAACACTACCACAATCAAACTCCTCCTCGAAATCTGATGTATAGCGATGTCGATCCTGACCACCAACATCTCTACTACCATCCCGTCTTCCACCAACATCCCTTCTATCTACATTCCTCCGATCACAATCATTCACATTCCTATCACGATTTCGATTGTCAACATTTCTATAACGATCTCGACTCACACTTCTATGATCATTATCAGCACTTCTCTCCCGATTGGAATGTGGTGAAACTCTACTTCCCCCATGGTTAGATTCAGGTGAAACCCTTCTCCGATTCTGATTCATCTCCAACATCATCTTCTCTAATCGACCAATCCCTTCATTAAGCTTCTCACTAAAATTTTCATTAATTCTTTGCTCCATCTCATCAGCTTCTTTTCTTCTATACAAAGTATCAATATTTTGATGGCGATTAGCTCTTCTCGGTGGCATGATTTGAAATGTCACAAATACTTCAATTCTCGGCTTTGATCGTTCAAAATGATACCAAATGATGTATGAACTTCAACTTCAAATTCTCGGCTCTAACGAATCAAAATGATACACGGCTTCAATAGCTTAGCTCGGCCGAAGCTCTTCAACACTTCAAAATTCAAACACAATTCGAACTTAGATCCAAAATGCTATGGATCAAAAACTCCCAAGTTGTTGCAATTTAATGATGAACACGATGAACACCAAACTCTTCAAAAATGCAAATCCGATCTCCAATACGTCAAACAAAGACGAACACTTCAACTTGATCACGGCCTAGCTCAAGATCGTACAAAACAACACTTCAAACTTCAAATTCTCGACTCCAAGACTCGATTTAGCTATGATTGGCTAAAACAAGCTCTGATACCAAATGATGCAGCAGTGGAATTACAAAACGATGATTCTGTGAAAGTAGCGATCGATGGAATGAAGAATACCGAATGGCCCAAATTCGTTGATCCAAAGATGCCGAATTCTAGCTATCCCAAACACGTTGATAGCGCACTATGCCGTGTTTAAAGATCTGCGATTCTTCGTACGTTGATCTAGCGCACTAGATACCGTGAATCGGCTTCAGCAATCGTTGAATCGAGCGCACTCGATTAACCGAAAGTGGAGATAGGAGATTACACTCAAGACTCAACTACCAATTTGGTGAAAGCACAAAGCTAACAAAACAAAAGTTTTTATTCAAATCAACTAAACTATTACAAATGGCACCACCGGCCTATTTATAGAAGTTACAATTCACAACACAAAACTGTATAACATTAGGTCGGCACCGACTTAACACACCCAACGACTTACGACTTAGCATGGACGACCTAAAAAACAGACGACCTACAACAACAAATAGTTACAACTCAGCGACATATGAACAAACACATTACAACACATAGGTCGGCCGCGTCATACGACCTAAAATACAAATGACTTAACATATTTACAACACAGTACATAGGTTGGCAGCGACCCAAGCCCGTAGAGACCTAACACAGTTCGGTAACCTCTTCAGCGACCTAAGGAAAACAGCTTCGTCTTCATGCGACCTAACTTAGGTCGTAACCCGGTACGGCGACTAATCTCTTGAGCAGCCCAAAGAAAGCGGCCCGTGTACATTAGGTCGTTCACGACCTATAGAAGCGCACAAGTTAGGTCGTTCTCGTTCTTCTTCAGCGACCTTGGAGTTAGCTCGTTCACGACCTAAGCTTTCTTCATGTTGCCCTGCATATTTAGGTCGTAACTCTTTATCCCGCGTCTCGTTAAGTCGTTTGCGAGTTTTACTAAGTCGTTGGAGCGACTTAAGGGAATAGTTAGGTCGGTCACGACCTAGGACATCATTTTGTATCCCTTCCTCGTTAGCTTCTTTGTTAGCTTCTATGTTCTTAGGTCGTAGACGACCTATCATTTCCGAACGACTTACGAGTTTGTTAGGTCGGTCACGACCTAGTACTTGTCATGCATCACAGCTCGTCCTCCAAACAGGGACTGTGTCACCTAGACCTGTTATCTAGCCTACTCATTTAAGAGTACTCAAGATAATAAGAAGCAAAACATAAAATCTTGGGTCAGACAACATGCTAATAATATGTAGGAAAATATGGTAAGGGATAAGAGTACACGAACCATACCTTACCTATCCCTACAATCAAAGAGTTAGCATACAACACTATAATATGCTACTCCATAATATCATAAAGATATGCCATAAACCAAATAAAGGATATCAGTCTTCCAAGTATTCCTATCTCCAGTACCTCTTCCCCTGATACCTATGAGTGATAGCCTACTAAAGAAAACAACCAAAGCACACATAGCATCCATCAATAATCCTACTATCACTCCTTGTGCTCTGAATATATAATAACTCGTATGACCCCAAACCAGGGACTAATGGAAATCCCGATTCTCTGTTGTACTCTCGTATCGGGCAGCCGAAAGCTGGATACATGTCTTGTAGCCCAAAAGCTAGACACTAGACCTAAAGCTACAGGTCCAAGGTGTACAGGTCCCTCAATTGTCCCATGGGCGTCCTCACTTATAATACCCATGCTTCGAGTACAACTAAAAACTCTCCGAGCATTAATGATTCCATAGCACATATACCCAAGCCCACCTTTGCTCCATTTGGATACCGATCCCATTTTGCTCAATCCAGTTTCCATTATTCACAAGGAACTCTTCCACATTTCCCAATCATACGGCTCCTACCTTTACGAGCTGTCATCTTTGGAACCTACTCCCAACACGAGCCAACATCCGAAGACTATTGCTTTTCATCATGCTGTTATATCATCATCCAACCTAGTACGAACAAGCTAACACCTCCAGCACGATCTACAGAGCATCCTCTTCCTGCCATGAAATTTTCACATCCATCCCATACAGCATGATGACTTAATACCGATTCATCGAGAATTCGGTACCAAGTTATGCACTTGGCCAATTATTGGCTACCATCTCTTTCCTTACCTCTAGTACTCTTCCCTATGTGCCTTAGACCCTGATTCATCCCTCTTTGATAACTCGGCCCCAATCCAAAGCTCCTTATTTTAGTGCTAGAGATAACTCGGTGGTGCACTCAACTCTTAGCCAAATCTCTTGCATCTTTGATATAGAATACCTTATCTAGCCATGCTTTATCCATCCATTCTGACCATCGACTTATAGCCTACTTCCCCATAACTCGGTACCGAGTTATGGGCATAACTCGATGTCGAGTTATGTAATCAACTCCATTTAAGTTGTGACTCATCAAGTGTCTTCCCACCATACTTCAGAGCACATCTACCAAGTTTCATCCAATTCCGACCAACTTACCTTTTGATTTGCTCAATTCTATGACCTATCTTTCTATGCATGCATAACACTAACAAACAATATCATTATCCAAACATAGAATAACAAGTAGTTTCATCCAATCAAACTTGCAATCCATTAAAATAAGATAAACAAGGCAATTTCTAACATAGATCTATGTGTATCATAAATATATGAACATAAATCAAGGTTATTTCTAATCAATCTATATCATATGCATGGATTAACATGTCATTAAAGTTAGAAAAGAATTTTATTGCCAAGATAAATTTAAAACATGTTAAATCCTATAATTCTACCATATAAACATGTATAGTATAGTGAGAAAGCATAAACCATTCACCAATTACCAAATTCAACCAATTTGTGTATATATCTAATCTGGAAATCAAAGAAAAGCACTCCAAATCAAGCAATTTGATGATCCCTAGCTTCTAATTGAGGATCCAATCTCTAATCCACAATCTAGTTTGATTTTTAGAGCAAATTAGGTAATTTTGGATGGAATTAGGATGATTCTAGGGCTAATTAGGGATTAGACTTGATTTAGAGTGAGAGGGAAAAGTTGTAATTTGACTCTTCAACCCTTTATTTATAGTGTTCTCTAATTAGACTAATAGGTTCACTACTGGGCTTAATTAATCACGCATTAATCCTGGCCAACAACTTTAAAATCTTAAAACAGATATAACTTTCTAGTTGTAAGTCCATTTTTCTATTATGACCACTCTACGGAATGCGAAATCATCGTCCTGAAACAATGGAACCTATTTGAGACAACTCCTATCAAACGTTACAACCCAAACAATATATTTAGGGTTAGAATGGCCACATAGAAATTTGAAAAAAAAATTGCAGGTGTGTAAAATGTCCCTAAGATTGATATTCCAGAATTATAGAATCATGTGACCTCATATGAATATAATAAAAATATCTTACGACCCTCTTATACATAAAATATAGATCGTTACACTTTTCCTTATTGCATCTGTGTGTGTGTGTTATAATTTCATAATTTAACTATTATTATTGTCACAACTAAAATTCATTAATTCATACTTAAGGATTTGTACATTTTAATGCATTGGAATTACATCTTCCTTAAAAGGAAAGGTTAACGTTGTAAATCTCTATATCTTATTCAGAAAGGGAATTTTTGTTGCATTTAAAATTACAAGGATTTATATTTTTTTTAGCTATTGAAATAGATATTATAAAATACAGTAAATATCTCTATTTTATACATCTCTTTCTTTCAGAGTATTTCTTATTATTTCAAATGATACGCTTTTATTTATGAAGTTGAACTTGATAATCTATAGAAATTTACATTGCAACACTCTACATTCCAATGGACTAAAGTACTATTTAAACCTCCATAGTTTATTATGATAACTCTAATTTACATTTTTCTTGCATAAGTCATTTAAATCTACAAATCATGAATTACCACATAATTTATCAATTTCAATGACTACTACCACCCAATACATTCCAAATTCACATACAAGGAATAATAAAATTAAATTATCAATTATAGAATATATAGGTAGGGTTTATAAATTCATTGCACATATATAGTTTTAGCCTACAACTTCAAGTTTACATTTAGGCATAAATGAATAGATTTACAACGATATAAATCCAATATTATATAAAAGTATATAATTTCTCACTCGCCTTTTTAGCTTCCAAATCTTCAGATCTAATCTCCGTTATTCCACTTTGACCCTCCTTATTTTACCTAATAGAATACATATACCACAAGCATACATATATCTATTAGAAATCCAGATCTGAGAAGAGATTAAATTCGGATATGGATTTATAATTTACCTTGGCTTTGATGATTTGATTCAACCCTATTCTTCTTCTCAATTATCCTCTGCTACCCTCCACTTGTATATGCATATATAAACTATAATTTTATTTAGAATTTATAATTTAGAATTTGTGGAGGAGAGAAAATGGAAATATCGTTGTCGCTTCAAAAAATATAAGAAGAGAAGCGAGGGGTTAGGCCCGTATTTATAGGAGTTCGAATCAATGCCAGCCATTATATTATATTGTTTTAAATCCAGGCCATTTAGCCACATCAAATTTTATAATCGACGTGCCAACCGATTAACCGGCCCAAGTTAAGGGTCAATTGGTCATTATATTTTTACTAATTATTGTTCGCTATTTAATTACGTTGTTAATTTCCTCTAATACTATATTCTCTCTGTTTTTAACCGATTTACACTAACATTAATTATTCTTACAGGTTAAATAACGCTAAATATCAGTTAATTCTAACTGACGGTAATTAATGTTAGTTAATTATTTTGGTTCCTTAATTACATATATAATAATTTCCAATTCAAAAACTTCAAACATTAATAACTTTTTCATTTGGACTCTGAACAAAAAACTTCATATATGAAAATTAATCAAAAAATCACCATGAATCCAACTGTGCAAGTTTAGTAGTCAAATTCTAACTTCTGTAAAATTCTATTTTTCGGCTTTATCATTTATTGTAATTTCTTTTTAATTAAAATTCGTTAAAATTACAAGGTGTTACAGATTTGTTAGTTTGGTTGGGATTAGAACCCGAGATAGTTAACCACAAACCCTATTGGGGGATCGACTAGCCTTTATACGGATTGTCGAGACTTAGCTTTATCGATTCATAGATGTTTGTTTGCTTGTGATTGTTTTGTTTTGGGCTTTGTGGAGTTTGGTATTATTCTAGGGATGTATTGGCTGTAGAAGCACGGAGTGGTGGTGGATTATGAGAAGCCATTGGTGACAATAGGGATGGATGATGAGCATAGGTTGGAGATAGGCCGCCTACTTGATGATGAGGTGATGGTCAGCTTTCTATACGTGCTTGAGATCCCGCATGAAAAGTTGCCATCTATTCCTATTGCGAGGGAGTATCCAGACATATTATCGGAAGTGATAAGATTACTATCACATAAGGAGATTGAGTTTTGTATATGTTAAGGATGCTAGACTGATTGTTATGCTAATTAAGCATGTTACCCCGGAAGAGCAGACAAAACTAGAGATGCAACTAAATGACCTATTGCAACGAGGGTTCATTCGATGGAGTATATCTGAGTGGCAAGCACTTGTAGTGTTTTCCACTAAGGTAGATGGATCTTTGAGGTTGTGTGTAGATTACCCTAAACTGAATAAGGTAACGAAGGAGAACAAGTATCCAATCCCACGTATTGATGACTTGTTCCATCAGCTATATGGTGCTAGGATGTTCTCTCGGTTGGAGTATGCGATGGGGTTTTGTCAACTGAGGGTGGAAAATGAGAGTGTGCCGACCACAGCATTTCGTACACCATATAGATTCTATGAGTGGTTGTTTATTTCATTCGGGCTGACCAACGCACCGGCATACTTTATTGATGTTATGAACCATGTTTTCAAGGATTAACTAAACATGTTTGTACCTGTGCTCATGGATGATGTCCTTATTTATTTGAAGACAGAGGAAGAACACAGGGAACATTTGAGGATTGTGCTTACAGTATTAAGGAAGGATCGATTAAAGGTGAAGTTTTCAAAGTGCCATTTCTAGAGGAGGGAAGTGAGATTTTTGGATCACTTTGTCTTGAGCAAGGTATTGTTATACATCCTATGAAAGTGATTGCAGCACAGGACTAGGATTGACATAAGACCGCTATAGACGTGAGAAGTTTCCTCGGCTTCGCGGGTTACTATAGACATTTTATCAAGGACTTCTCTAAGGTAGCAGCGTCGTCACCAACTTGATAAAGAAAAATCATACTTTTATTTGGAATATGAGGTGCGAGCGCATATTCGTGAGTTTGATGGAGAGGTTAAAGAGTGCACTGGTGTTAGTCATTCCAAGCGGGAATGAGGAGCTGATAGTACACACAGATGCATGTGGTATTGGACTAGGTGCAGTGATAATGCAGAAGGGAAAGGTTGTCAACTACATTAGTTGACAGCTGAAACCATACAAGAAGAAGTATCCAACTCACGATTTGGAGTTAGCAGCGATAGTATTTGCTTTGAAGATATGGAGGCATTATTTGCTTGTAGAGAGGTTTGAGTTGTATTTAAACCAAAAGCGGTTGAAGTAATTATTCTCCCAGAAGGGTCTTAACCTTCATCAACAATGATGGTTAGATTTTCTAGCCTCCTATGACTTTGACATTTCCTATATGGCTGAAAAGGGAAATGTAGTTGCTGATGCTATGAGTAGGAAACATGTTGTAACAATCCTCCCTTCGTAATACCCTAAAATCAACACCAAATGAAATTGTTTAACTTTCGAGTACCTTAAAAGACAGATTGTTGGGAAAGTAAAATTTAAAACAAACATTATACCAAGGCATATTGATAGAATCTCATAGCGGAATGATAATATATAATATAACGGATATACATGGACAGAACAGGATTATGATATATATCAAAGATTGATAAATGGATATCAATACAGAAAGTCATAAACATTTGATATAATAGGTCTCGTATATAAATAACATCTGTCGTGTACTATTACAATATCAAGTATATATATAAAGTATCAACCTTGACTCCACAGAATGCCTCGACTGCCTTGAAATCGTATCCCTAAAAGCACCTGACTCCCAAACTACTCAACTAAGTACTCAAGAGTTGTCATGACATAAGCAGACAAAGATAAAATGCAGGTCGGATATAAAGCCTGGTGTGAGGGGAACTATCTCAAAATACTGTATGTTAAAACTATATACAAATAAACAAGAACTATTAAGGCACAGTCGGTCCTCTCCATAATCGTGGCTTTGAGGCAATCCAGATTGTCTGTAAATAAGTAAAGTAAACTTATCCAAAAGATAGAAAATCATACATAACCTACTCTTCTCGTATAATCAACGAGTCGGCACAACTAATGAAATGTGACTGAGACATAACAATCATACTATGATTAAGGTAACCCACCATCCAAAAGTAGGTTATAAGTCTATCGCGTAGTAAAAATTATAGCAAATGCAGCAACAACAACAACAACAGTCAACTAATAACACATAGCATAACAAATGGAAGGTAACTAAGAAATACAAGTCAATACCCATCATTACTAATGGGTGGAGTCAACCATGGACATTTATCGTGATCCAAAGATAAATAGGGTTGGTATACTAATGTACCAAGAACTCTAATATGGTTAGATGATTCAAAATAAATAGAGCCATTACACTAACGTACCAGACCTCTAACGTGATTAAATGATTCAAAATAAATAGAGCTAACACACTAACATACCCAGACCTCTAACATGATCAAATGATTCAAAATAAATAAAGCTAGTACACTAATGTACCTATACCTCTAACCCGATCAAATGGCTCCCTTTGAGAGCTCAAGATATATAGAGTCAATATTTGAATATACCATAGACCCTTAGCCACAAGTCTCATGTAGATCTCACTGTACCCCTTATAACAAATATAAATTATAATCTACCATATATACTCAAAACCAAGCCCCAATAGTAAATAGAATCACCGTACCCCTATAATGAGCATAAGTTTTATATGATATATTCTAAATATGTAGGACCTTTGCAGATCCCACCGTACCCCTATAATGAGCATAAGTGTTCTAGGATCCCGTAATAGAAGATTTTCATCATCCTCCTCTAGGACATCGAGGATTTCAAATAACAAATGTGCGCCTCTCATAGAAAAGAGAACGAAGGTCATGTCTCATGTAATATTCTATCGAGGCCACAAAGGAGCACCGATGCCGTATACATATGTACACATCAAATATAACATCACATAATTGAATACGCCTATCATCAACGAAGACCGATATCTCGTTATCATCTCACATCCACATGTGGATCTCGTGCTATTCCTTACATCCCACTTTCCCGAGTAGCCCGAAGCCTCTCCGAAGCCATGCCAAGGTACCATGAAGAACCATACCCCTGATGGGAGAAAATCCCCGAAGCTTTGCCCTTACCTAAGATCCTTGCCCAATTCAACACACCTTCAATCGACTAGGAATCTTACCAGTCGATTGGTCTCATTCGATCGGTGGAACCCACTAGTTGACTGAGA
Organism: Allium fistulosum; assembly: GCA_030737815.1. NCBI lineage: Eukaryota > Viridiplantae > Streptophyta > Magnoliopsida > Asparagales > Amaryllidaceae > Allium > Allium fistulosum. The sequence goes on from CM060905.1 coordinate 291,241,343, forward strand.
TTGGTAATTCTTGGGTAGTAAGCCTAGGACAGCGAGCCAAGTCGACCATCGGTCGTCAATTCAAACTTCGTCTTCTCCGTTGCTTCACTCGATGAGTCGTCTAGCTCCCGTAGTATGTCTTCGCTATAATGAAGTTCATTAGATGACGTTTTGGGTATGGTTTCTTAAGTATTCTAAAATTGATTTCAATACCAAAATCCACTCTTTGTACATGTAAAGTTCTATGGTCGAATATAATGACCCGGCCTTCTCTAGCATGCCAAAACGAACTTAATTAATAACTCGCCTCATGCGATGCTCACACTAGCATCGATACACCCGCTCGTGCATGCATATGCACACATGTATTCGCAAACACGTAAAACCTCACAAATCATGTTTTGAGCTTTGCTAGAGCGATCTTTCGACCTGGTACTCTCTTATGCAACTTAGTGCACGCGTTGGTCGCTATGGCTACATAAGATTGCTCACAACTAGATTATTTACATAAATATTTCCGTACGCATACACTATTTTTTACACAATTAAGCAAACGTTATCGGCAATTCTAACTACAATACCAGAATTGTATAGATTGTTATATAACTTCAAATACATATATATGCATACCCGCTCGTGCACATATACATACATGTATATTCTATTAAGTAATTAAATTATTGCTTAAATATAGTCTTACTTTTATTTACTAAAATGTTTTAAATAAAAGTCCAATTTCTTTTCAATTATTTTATAAAATCACTTCATTATTTTATAAAATACATCATTAGCTTATAAATCATTTTTAAGCCCTCTAACTTATTTCTCAAAGTCGTATTCTTATTTTCGATTGGTAATAAAAATATATAATAACATTTCTATCACTGATATAACGATGAGTCTAACTAATTTATACATGCTATAAATCAATATCATCGTTGTTTAGCTCTATTCACTATGAATAGAACACAATATAAATATATGGGATTTTAATCAATTATCTAAATATCTAATCAAATAAATTAAATCAAATGGGGAAATAGTTCTACATATATTTATTTTCTACCTCTACTAGGTAATATTTTTCAATTTATAAAATTCAGGGATCTGTACTAAAATATAAATTCGAAGTTATAATTCCGCTCACCTAAACCGTAATTTCTCAAGTGTCTAAATCTAGTCCAAGCTTATACCATATCGTAGGTAATCCCCATATGAGTGCAATGGCGAACACCGCATCTCGATTGGACCTCGTATGTATTAAATATGGATTTTATAAGAATTTGAATTAAACTATTAATTAATTAACTTAAATAACTAACAATTTACCTTAATTATCATCCTCCTTCTTCCAAATACAATCCCCTATACATGCATAAGGATACCTAACCATAGTCGTGCACATCTCCCCCTCTAACTCGAGCAATACTCCACAAAACGACGCACGAATACTTCCATTCATCTTCTCATCACGCGAGCTCCACAATGGACCTGACTGCATCTCCTTCGACCAACACTAGTAAATCATTACCTAGGCCTTCCATCTTCAATACGTGGATGTCAGGATCATCGTAGTGCATCGGAACTCTGACTATGGGTGATCCGGGTGTCTCGACAAGAGAAACACTATGGCGATCATTGTTTCGCCTAACTCTACCTCAATCGTCGCCGAACCCCAACCCTAGTCTGTGTCAAATATGTCGACCCAATCACAGTCATGCTACAACCCCTTAAATCTATGTAGATTTAAAGCACTCCTCTATACGACTTCAATCGATCCGGCCTCGTGATTTATTATTAATGAAAACTCCCGACTTTGATTTTTGAAGGGTGGCCATTTTTATTTCTCTTATAGGAAAGGAGAGTAAAGAAGAAAAGTATGGTAATGATGTGTCTGCTATATATATTATAATATGATAATTTATTTTATTTCTCAAACAAATCGCCATATGCTTTAGCTTGTATGATCACACAACACATCGGATCACCACGAAACTCGTCGGTGTACATCACCTTATTTTTTCGGTCCTAATGATATAAATTTCGTTGTTATCCAAGACAGCACTCCAGGGTGATAATTTCATGTCTTTCGAGGTCGTTTTGGCCATTGGATCACCCAATTCCAAATATAGCAATACGTATACTCAGTTTGATTTGAAACGTCGATCCGAACTCAACGGACGTGGTCTCGAGTCCTAATTTGACTATATGAGAAAAGAAATATTTTGGCTCTTCAATTCAATAACGATTCAATATCCAAATTAATTATTTAAATATATTATCATGAAATATATGGGTTGTTACACGTGCCAGCTTAGGGGATGCTCCTAGAGTGGAAGCAGTTAAAGTTTGTCACTGTCTATGATTTTAAATCTCGTGGTGAGCTAGGATCGGAAGTATTGGCTAGCTTGGCAATTAGACTTGCGTTGACTAAGCGGACCAGTGTTAGTTAGAGGTGAGATGTTAGATTAGCAGAGATCATGGCGAAGATAGAGAAAGGAGTAAAGTTTGAAAAGATGAAGCAGTATGGGCTCGACCGTGATGGTTGACTCCGTAAGGATGGAAAATTGTTTATTCCTAATGTCGATGGGTTGAGGGATAAGGTGCTATGTGAGTGCCATCATTCAAGATTGACTATACATCCCGACGGAAACAAAATTTACCGTGATATGAGGTAAACATTTTATTGGAAAGGTATGAAGAAGGATGTGGGACATTCATCTTGAAATTAATGCGTAAACTGTTAGTTGGTAAAGGCAGAGCAGAAGAAGCCGAGTGGGTTGGTACAACCTCTCGAGATCCCTAAGTGGTAATGGGAACAAGTTTCGATGGACTTTATTAATGGATTGTTGAGCACCAGAGGAGGGTATGATAGCATTTGGGTCATAGTTGATAGATTGATGAAGAGTGCTTGATTCATACCCATCAAGTCTAGTAGGACAACGTCCAAATTGATCGAAGTGGGTTGTGCGATTCCATGGTGTACCAAAGAGCATTATGAGCGACTAGGACCCTTTGTTCACTAGTGAGTTTTGGAATGCAAGAGGCGTTGGGATGGAACTACATCTTAGTATAGATTATCCCCTACAAATTGATGGGTAGACTGAGATGGTCAATCGTACCTTGGAGGATCTCTTATGAGCTTGCACTCTTGATTTCGATGGCTTGTGGGACAATCATTAGTACTTAGTAAAGTTCACATACAACAACAGTTATCAGTCCAGCATCGGTATGGCACCATTCGAGGCATTATATGGCCAATCGTGCAATGCTCCTTCATGTTGGTGGGAAGCGGGTGTGAAACTGATACTTGGCCTAGCTATGATTTGAGAGACTTCGACGAAGATAAAGATCGTTCAACAACGCATGAAAGCTACTCAGGATAGGCAAAAGAGCTACGCTGATAGGAGAAGACTTGATTTAGAGTTCTTCATCGACGATTTGGTGTTTTTCAAGATCTCTTTGCTGAAGAATGTTATTCAATTCGGTATTAAATGGAAGTTCGCATCGAGATCCGTTGGTCCTTTTTTGATACTTAAGAGGATTGGAAACTTGGCTTATAGAGTTGACTTACATTAAAAGTGGGTGAATGTGGAACGAGCATGCACAACGTGTTCCACGTCTCTCACCCATGGAAGTTTGTGTATGGCTAAGGCGTGATAGTTGAACTAGATCAGCTTAATGATATCGAGATTGAACCAAAAGCTTTGAGACCACATAGGTCAATTTGTATCATTGGATATGATATGAAGTAGCTTAGGAGGAAGACGGTAGAGTTAGTGAAGGTTCTGTGGAGTAAGAGCGAAGAGGATTGTACTATGGAGATCGAGGAGAACATGAGGACCACTTATCTAAGCTCTTTACTTGGTAAGACTGCTATATATCGCATTTACTTTCACTTTCGATATCAATAGGGTAGCTTAGTATCCTACATGGTAGGGTAGGCTTACATATCATTTCCTACTCCGTGTGCATGTTTGATATGTTTACTCACAAATGTTAGGCATGGGGATAGTTATGCTTGATTTTATCTTATTTGTGTTAGCGATTTTGGGGGAAAATTACTAAGGGGGAGAGTGTGACAACCCATATTTTACGTATCGAAGAATCATAAAATATTATTTTTAAATTCACATGAGGTCGTGTGACTCTATAACATTGGGAAATGCCTAATAGTGACAATTCCTATCTTTAGAAATTTTATTGGATGATTTTACACCTAAAAACTTGTAACGGCTATAAATTTTGATAAAAAGTCAAGTCAACATTAGAGACTACTTCCACTGGAAAGATATGATGGTTTCCCTTTCCGTAGAATGGTTAAAATAGCGATTTGGACTTTCAGCGAGGAGATATGACTGTTTGAAGATGGACGGTTTTGGAGTAGCTTAGTGGGTAATTAGTGAGGGTTGGGGGCATGCCCACTAACTAATTTTGGGTTTGGAGGCTATAATAGGCTGAACCATCATCCCTAAATCATTTTTACCACTTCTCAAATAGATCTAAGCTCCCATTAACTCATTCTACATTCAAAACCTTCTTTTTCTCCTCCAAATCAAGTCTAAATCATTGATTAAGATTACATTAGCAAGGTGATTCATTAGAGATCTTTAATTTACTTTTTTTTATAGAAGAAAAATTAGATTTTTACTGTTCGTTTTTTGGAATTGCCTCAATTTACGTGCAAATCTCTACTTTTTGGGTGTTTGATGAGTGATTTATCATCTCTCACCTTATTATATATGTATATATAGGTTTTAACATGTTTTTAATCAATTTATGAAGTTGAAATTATGTTTTATTGCTATTTTAAAATCCTATCTATAGTAAAATGTGAATAAATGGATTTTTGATGTTTCAGACATGTTATTTGGATATGTGTTTGCATTAATTTAAGTTAGGCTATGTTATAAACCCTTATATGATAATTTTGTGTGGTTTACATGTTTGAATGTTGTTTGGTGCATGTACGGTGTTTTTTCGTATGCTTGCATTGTTGAAATTGCTCTTTAGAACGCACTAACGGTAGGAACCGGGAAACTGGACTTTGATGGATAGGCTCGAGGAAGTTAGAGTTGTATTGATGCATATGGATGACATATAGGTCAAAGAACGGAGAACAACGATGAAATCGACACGAAATTGGAGTTTGAAGATACTACAACATTTCTGTTCGGTAGCATTTGTTCAGTGGTGGGTGCTTGGAGTCGCCCTTGGGGCCAGTATAAGGTCTTCTTAGGGTCAGCTTAGTGTCTGGTGTGCTACGTTCATTGATCGAACAATATTTACTACTCGGTGGATTTTAGGAGCTGCTTGGTGTCGAGCTTGATGGTTTTGTGAGGCGGCTTGGTTTGTTGTCGAGCAAGATTTTATGTTTGGTGCTTGGTGTCCGATAATGGTATGCTCCGTGTTTTTGGTGGGGTGACTTTGTTCCAGCTTGAGCAAGATTATTTGTTCAGTGCTTGGTGTCCGATGATGGTCTACTTAGTGTTTTTGGTGGAGTGACTTGGTTCAGGCTCAATCAAGATTTTCTATTCGGTGCTTGGTGTCCGGTAATGGTCCACTCAGTGATTTTTGGGGTAGCTAATTTCGGTACCCGAGAAAGTTTTGTTGTTTGGTGGTTTTGGGGTTGCTTGGAGTCAGAGGAGGGCTCTTTCGAGTTTTTCAGTGCTTTTTCAAGTCCGACCTAGGGTATACTCAGACAGAAACTTAAAATTTTGGAATTTTGGTCGTGGCATGGCAAAACTTTAGGATTTCTTTGGGACTTGTTCCGAAGATCTGGTGGGTGATGTGGAGTGAAGTAGACGACTCTAAATGACTCGAGGTGACCTTGGATTTCATGTGGCGACTTGTGAAGCGATAGCGTAACACTTCGATACTACGATGGCGACGACTTTGACATTTTGGTACGATGGTTTTACGACTTACAATGGATGTCTAAAGGCATTTCGAATATGATGACTTAACGATGGGAGTCATGATGGTCATCCACAAAGATAAGTTCAACGATGAGGGCTTGTGAGTAGGATTTGAAATTATGTCCTACTATGGACATAGCTATGATGGAATAGCGATCGAGTTCCACTATGGAGATAAGTACAAAGGGATAATATTTGATAACTCAAAGGTTTCTAGTGTGCACATAAAGAAGGGGTATGTAGGTAGCTCCCACCAAGATTTATGATCGTGTTTAGATCTTGCAATAGTAGATTACCTTGGGCTTTTACGATTGTAAGCCTGGTTTCTAGCCTTACTTAATTGCATGGATTCGAGCATCAATAAAGCCAGGATTTTGATTGAATACCTGGTTTGTGATTGTGCCATACAAGTTATCATATATCCAATGCACAAGGGTGATGGTGAGAATTGTTTGATGGATGCTATGTTTTCTATGATTGTTTACCACTCTAGGCTGCCACATGATGTAGGTATCTTTAACTATATACCTAGACATTGTACATTTACTGTGATTGTAATCACTTATATGGAAATGATAGTAGATTAGCATATATTGACTTTTATATGCTAACTCTTTAGATGTAGGGACATGTCAGGTATGGTGATTTTTATAGTATTTTTGAGATGATATATCGCTCATACCAGACTATTGTCTAACCCAAGGTTTTATGCTTTGCTTCTTATTACTTTGAATACTTTAAAATGAATAAATTAGGGATAAAAGGTTTGGATTTCACATGGATCTATATAGAGTACGAGAGGAGGCTACGCTTTCGTATATCATACTAGGAGCTTACTGTCACTTATATTCCCTTGTGTAGTACCGTGGAGCTATACCAGTACTTGTATTACTTTAGAAATAGTTTTGGAGATTTGGGATGTATAGACTATATTATTTTAGTTTTGTTATAATCTATGAACCAATTGCATTCTAGTATTCTTATTTATGGTTCATTTGATTATATCACTGTCTCTCATGTTTTACATCTATGTTAGTATACTATATTTTTGTGCACTATGAGATGTTCCACAGGTTTTGTGTTTTAGATTTTGTTACTTTATATACTTGGCTACCATCCTACATCAATCAGGTACCTCCATGGTGCATTATACAGGCATATTGGATACCGGAGGTGCAAGGTGGTCATCATAAAAATGAACTGTCTGAATGTTAAGCATCAAATTAAATTGTAAAGAATGAAATAAAACAATACTTATTAAATTTACCAAAATCCATGGGTTTAAGGAACCATAACTAAACAATAACCTCCACAAAATGTTAATAATTCAAGGAGAAAGGTAGAAATGTAAATTGGCAAATGTTACTTGACATAATAATGATAACTTCATAGTGAACAATATATTTTTTTTGTAAAAATAGTAATCTCTACAACATGTGATGAAGTATGCATCACCAGGCAGCGGTTTGCAAGTTAAGAGTGATTTTCATAATGAATTGGAATTCAAATTGGAAATTAAGGCACATTGAGGCTTAGAGATCTGGAATTGAATAGTTAATAATCAACTAAGGGATAACGTGTTGGGTTCGAAGAAATGTAATTAGACGATAGAGAAAATGGGGAAGGATGTTTTGAGATAGGACTAAGAAATAAATATCTTAATGAAGATATTGAAATACTTAATAGGCTTCAGTTAGCTAGACAAAATTGAAAATCTACTAATGTAAACTAATTTAGGATTGGTAAGAGAGTTTAAATATACGAGGGATTACACTATAATTTTACAGCAAATCAATGAGAATAGAGTGTTCTAAATGAAAATGAATGTAAAGCAAGAATACAAATAGTCCAATATTCAATTTCTTAGATTATAGAATAGATTTGAGAACTAAGAATTATTTACTTTTATACAATCATTGTGAAAATTTATCCTAACAATTAAGTATTATTACTCATCTTCTCATATAGATTTCTAGTAAATATGATTTATATATATTTGGGGAAAATGTGATTTTGGAAAATTCATGGAATACATGTTGGAAATCTTTTGGAAAACTATTTTGTGCAAGTTTTAAACTTTCAATATTTGGGAAAATTAGTTTGGAATGATGTGGAAATTTGTTTAAAGATATTTTCAAAAAAATATAAGTGGAGCAACTGTGGTAGAACAACTTATACTTAAATAGGTAGATTGGATCTATCAAACCTAAGCAAGGGAAATTAGTATATTACATGATATTTACCTACATGCTTGAATAACTTGATTATGCATTTTAATTTAACTACATCGTTATAGTTTCAGTTAAGAAGAGCATTTGTCAAGAGTTTTCTAGCCCTTGCTATTGAGATTTTATTATGTTGGCCATATGCTACATATGTGCTCTTTTGGATTTATATTATTGTGTGTATGTGTTAACTTTATGGTGTAGGAGAAGAGTAGAAAATTATGACATCATGAGTTTCCTAACTCATTTTATTGTTATTTAATTTGCATTGATTATATGTTCTATTTTATCATGCTCCTTATTATTATAATAATATATTATATGTGCTAACTCTTTGGTTTAGGAGAAGAGAATGTCCCAGGTATGATTTCTAAACTCTCCCTTGGGTTGCTAAAAGGTAGGAAAAGAACCAGGTGGACTTAATCCCGTAGTGAGTACATAGGCAGTAATATTGATTATGACACGGTCTATCTAATATCCTGTGTTTATGTGTTTATTTGTATAGTGAGATTGAAAGATAGTTGATATTGGTTCTGCATTGGAAAGGATAAGTTAGAAACACCACTGTGTGTATAACTTATAATTTTACGTGACATAATTAAAACACGTTTGTTTAGTCAATAACGATATACTACTCTGATAGATGTTATTTTCTTAACTAAGTGTATCCCATCACATCTTAACCAAACATTTTATAAGTTATATTATATCTCACAGTTATTATTACAGCCTTATTATTCATAGTCTTAGAATAGACTCAAACAGATGGATTAGGCTTCAAAATGATGAAGGAATGGCATTGGAGACTTGGAGGCAAGCTTGGAATGGTGATGGAAAAAACTTGAGGAAGTTTGGAGTTGAGCATTAAGGAAAAAAGATTGGTACTGACATAAAAGAAGTCGATACCGATAATTTTTCATGCGCATTTATGGCTTCTAGAGTGATGGTAAATGGATAGTTGGCTAAAGTGATCGTCTTGAGGTCCATTTCTAAAGAAATAGTTGAACAACTCTAAAAAGCTCAACATAAAAGGATAAGTACTAAACACATCAGAACTACTCGACAACAACCTGATTTCTAAGGCAAAAGTGTTTGGAACTTGATGAACCAAAGCGAGGAGATGGAATAGAGGATGATTGGATGATTTGCAATTCGCATATCAGATCAATACTGATCTGATCGATATCGGTGCAATTTTATTGCATGGAGACCTCGTTACCCCCTCATACTTTCTCGAATCTGGAGTTTGACCTCGTCTTTCATAATCTAGCGACTTCGGTGGGTGATTTTTCTATAAATAGAAGGCATATGACAACTTGGAAAGGATGTTTGGCTTGGCTTTTGCCCTTTTAGGCTTCCTTTTCTATCTTTTTCTTACCCAATCCTTGTAAATCCAAGATCTACTAGATTGTGATCGAATTTGAGTCGTAATCTTTATATTTCGAAAGGAAAACATAAGATAATAAAAAATTGGGAAAAATGAGTGATTCTCTATTTAGAAGAGGAGAGCACTCATGTAATTTTATTCTACACTAAAAAAATGTTAATGTCAACATGCCTGATAAGTACTGATACCCATCTCGCACAATATGGATTAAAATAAAAGACCCCCACTCCTAAGAAACTAAGGTCTATAAGGAAATAAAATAATAAAAACACTATAGTCCAATGAAAATGATAAGTAATAAGTCCTCGAACCAGCCAAATCTATCCTAATCACGAGCATGTCTGAAGCTCCAAAAAAGACTGTACAAAAAGTATAAGATCGATACACGAATATGTATATAAATATATTTATATACATATATATATGCAAGAATATAATAACCTGATAAAAAACAAGCAATAATATGAGTAAGCTAGGTTATAAGTAGTAGACAGTACGACGTTTACAAGGGATGAAAGAGTAAATACAACACATAATATAGTGATATGTAACATACAAGATTATGAAATGAATACTAAACTTCTAAAACACAATATTTAAAAATCCAACCAATTTCCTATATAATATGGCATTTGTTTCATTAGCACACATATCACTTAAAAAGGTAATTAAGGGACTGTTATTATATCGACTTTTAGTTATTACATCCTCCTTTATTAAATTAATACATGTTTTTACCTTTAATATAATCTTTAAAATCAATATTGTTATCTTTATTATAACTAGGGTTAGAATTCCAACTAAAATAAAATAGAGCAATTGTATGTATTAAAATATCCATTGAAGTGTTTATATTACTAAAATCTCTTTGATTCCTTTCAAATCATATATACCAACTTATAATAGTAAAGATAGTATCAATCGCTGATCTATTAAATCTAGAATAACAAAATCCAAGCCTATTCCAAAAATATTTGCAATTAACGTCATTATTAGTTATATTAAAATAAAAAATATTAAAATAATTTATAAGAATATAATTAGTGATGAGAGACTCAAAATATAAATGTAAAATAGTTTCCATTTCCACATTGCAGAAAAAACATTTATTATCAACAGCAATTTTTTTCTTTTTTAAAGGTTTAATAGTATTTAATTTCTTATGTACAATTAACCACATACGTACTTTAGCTTTAGGAGGAGAGTTGCTTTTCTAAGTAAATCTAAAAATATTCGATTTAGTTTTTGAAAAATTAAGAAATTTATAAAACGAGTACGTTGTATGAACTTTAGTATTATCCCAACACCATATATTTTAAGGTCGTTCTCATTATCAATATTATATAATCCTAGTTTAGCGCAAAGTAGCAAACTTAACAAATGTAGTCCCAGTTAAGGTACGATTAAAACTAAATATCCATGGAAAATTTAAATTCGATCTATATATTTCAGAAATCAACACATTTTCAAAATTACAAATTTCATAAAGTTCTTTAAATTCTTTTTAGAAGGAATGACTGATATCCAACTATCATGCCAAAATGAGGTGTTATTCTCCGAATGTAACACACTTTTAATTCCTAATTTATAGGTATCATAACTTTTTATTATCAATTTCCAAAAATGTGAAAATTTATTAATATTATTAGTAGAAAAATGATGTAAATTAAACATGCCATTATACCATTGATTCAATATTTTTTGCTTCCAAATTAAATTTTCATTATTATCATTAAATTTCCATATTCATTTTCCTAATAAAAATGTATTTGAATTATGTAAAATTAAAATACCTTGCCCTCACTTCGCTTTGGATTTATATATTGTTTCCCATTTAACACAACACTTTGAACTATTATTAGGATTATCACCACTTCATAAAAAATCTCTCCTTTTTCATCTATCTTATCAACAACCCATTCTGGAAAATGATAAAATGAAATCCAGTATATAGGTAATGCTAATATAACAGAGTTTATAAGGACCATCATACCCGCTCTCGGTAAAAATTTCTAATTATATAATCTATTATTAATTTTATCTGTTATTATTAACCAGTCATCATGTTTGAGTTTATATGGCCTTAATAAAAAATATAATTAGTCTATGGGAAATTCCATAATTTTATAGTTTAATGTACAAGCAACTTGATTCTCTAAATTATCTGTATCATTTAATACTAGCATAGAACTTCTATCAAAATCAACCTTTAATCCAGATAGTAACTCAAAACTATACAGTATAAACTTAAGCGTTATACCATGTCTACGTAAATAAGATGTAAAAAGTATGGTATCATCAGCAACTTGAAGAATGGAAAGACCATTACTCATAATCTCATTTCCAACCTTATTTAAAATCTCATTCCTAGTAGCTACTTTAATAATATTAGTGAAGACGTCGGTAGTTAAGTTAAATAATAAAGGTGACAATGGATCACCTTGCCTAAGACCATGTTTCGATTGTATTTTATTACCTAATATATCATTAACCATAATACCTAAATTTCCAATTTTAAGCAAAGACATAACCCAACCCACCCATTATACACTGAAACTTCTAGCCAATAATAGGTCCTTGAGAAAATCTCAATCAACCGAGTCAAAAGCTTTTGCGAAATCAAGTTTTAAAAGCGCAAAAGTGATATAGTTTTTACAACGGTAATTTATAAATTCTTGAACAGCCGCAATTCCATATGTAATATTTATACCCTTTATAAAAGCAGTTTGAGTATTATCAATTAGTCCATTCATTTTAGTATTTAATCTATTAGCAAAAACCTTTGAAATGATTTTAAAAGAATAGATTAATAATGAAATAGGTTTGAGATCTTTCAACACAGTTTTTCCCACTTTCTTGCAAAGAAAGATTACATTAGGAAAATTAAACCTCTCTAATTGCAATGTACCATCATACAATTCATTAAACATTTTAATTATGTCAAATTTTAAAACATTCCAAAAAATTTCATAAAATAAAATAGGAAAACCATCTGGACCAGATGATTTATCACTAGGCTTGTCTTTAATAGCCTTCAAAATATCCTCCTTCATAAATTGGTTATCCAATGCATTTAAATTATCCTATTGTCATTAGGATATAAATCATCCCATTTGGCCTTGATCTATATTCGACCTTAATTCCAAATATTTCTTTATAATAATTAATAAAAGCACCATTTAATTCTTATGTAAAAATTTCAACATTGTTAATTAAATTAGAACTAATGGTATTACAATGTTTTCTACCATTAGTTACTTTATAAAAAAAATTGGTGTTCTTATCACCCTTGTCCATCTTTCGGATCCTAGATCTTTGTTTCCATATCATTGTTTCTTGAGTCAGAATTTTATTTAATTCCTCTTTTAAATTAGAAAGCACATTTTTTTGAAATATTTAAATTTCTATATTCTTCAACTTTATTCAACTTTAAATTTTCATTTAATAATTTTTCCTTTTTAATTTGAATGTTACCTAAAACATCTTTACTTCATTTCTTGAGAAAAGTTCTTAAATCTCTAAGTTTGCTAACAAATATTTTAACAGTGCTGCCTGAAAATTTATAATTATAACTTCTCATAAAAAACCATTTATTAGTAATTAGATCTGTAAAATTATTTTCAAACAACCACATCTTTTCAAATCTAAAATTTTTATTACTAGTATTTTGGTTATTACAAATAAAATAATTAAACAATGATCCGCGTAAATACTCGAAAGACCAACAACCTTACAAACAGGATATCTATCTTCCACTTCATCACTAATAAAAAATCATTCCAAAAGTGTCATTGAAGGGTCTTCTCTATTATTAGACCAAGTGATCCGTCTATTATTTAAATGTATTTCAATTAGGTTGTAATCTACAATGAATTTATCAAACTCCTCCATAGCAAAAAAAACTCTTTTCTCTAGGAGATCTTTCTCCTAAAAATCTGGTGACATTAAAGTCCCCACCCATCACTCAAGGACCTCACGCAAGTGATCTAAACCATAGACATTCGCTCCAAAGGATTGTACATTCTAATTTGGAATTAGGACCATAAACATTAATGACATTTAGAAATAAGCCATCGCTAAAACCAGTGGAAATTAGATGCATTGAATGTGTATTAACAATATATTGTAAGATTTAACACGGTTTCCTTTCCAACCCACCATTAATCCCCCAAAACTATCCCTAGTTGGGAGATGACCCAAGATATAAACCCCCTAGACTCCTATAAAATCGATAACCAGGTAATTCTATTTTTGTTTCTTTTAATAGTGCAATATCAATACTATTATCTTTAAAAAATGATCTAATTTTATTACATTTACCTAAGTCATGTAAACCACTAACATTCCAACCGATATACTTCATGGTCCAACTTATCTCTAATTCCCTACTCCTAATATAATCAATATCAACCTAAACATCATCAAATATAAAACCTGAGTTCTGAGCTAGATAGGGCATGTCACTGGTAGGTAAGCTATTCAAAGCACAAAGACTATAAGTGCTGCCTAAAATAAAATCAATACCAGAGTTAGAGACCTCAAATACTCTAGTGGTAGCTCTAAGGATATAAGCACTCCTTCTCACCGATCTATCTAGAAGATCTCGAAACCAGTTCAAACTCTTTATTTGAACCGCTAGCAACATCCACATGATTTCTTACTTGCCTTAAATCCTTAGTAAGCTTCATGTCCCTGCTATACCCTTCCTGCATCTGCATATTTCTTTTCTTCATTATATTATTAGCTAAGCAAACGCATATTTTATATTTGCCATGTAGTCCCTCCTTGATTCTTTCTCCTTAGACACGGTAGAGAATTGCCATACCCAGCCCTTACCACACATGAATACTTAGCCATATCAAAACACTTCTTTTCCCAAGACCAGCAATTTGACTCAAGTACGTTATCGCCGCTCTTTTTATTGCTAGTATGCATGGCTTTGTCACAACCCACATTAGCTATATATTTTTGATGCCGATATATAATATTCTGCCATTCCATGTACTGGACAGAAGTGATATTGTGCATGTCAAAGTTTATGTCATGCACACTCATCCATATTTTAAAACTAAAAACAATCTTATTATCCTGCAAACCATTGTAAATCAGCTTGTCTTGAACAAAACTACAGAAGAGAGTGCTACCTTACCATTTACGTTATCATGCTTCAAGCAATTATATACCTTGTCCATAGCAAACAATTCACCATCCCCAAGTACACCAATCAAATCAATTAAGGCCACTCCATTTCCAGACTGCAAAATGGTTTCAGATTCAACATTGATACCTAGTATGGGTTTCGTAAGTGATACGTGCATATCAATGGTGTCGGTGTGCACGTTATTACTTCCATCACATTATAGCAATAATCTTGGTCATGACTGTCATTACCTAAATTAACTATATTTTCTATTCGATCGGCAACTTTACCTTTACCACCTAAAACAAAATCCCCAACACAACTTAAAGCATCAAAACTTCCTTCTAAAACACAGTCTTTGGTACAACACAAAGCTTCAAATATGTTCAAGACATCAACCATAAAACTAGAACTTTTTGATCTTTTAGTTGGATACGTAGTGTCGGTAATGAATCCTTCTTTAACACTGCCATCACCTTCAGTATCCAATTCAAAAGCAGTAAATTTTTGTCTCCCTTCATTACTATAACAGTGTCATTTTCTTGCTTCATACACTAGGATTCTAACATCTTCACAATATGATCAAAAAGAAAAGAATCTGAATTCGAACCCGCTAACGAGTTTTTCTCCATTATATCCGCCAAGAAATCATTATCTAAGCCTCTCAAAATATTTAATTCATGCCCAGTATTCGAATAAATATTAACTCTTTCTTCCATGTTGTCTTTACCAATAGCACCCTCAAATGAGTTACCAAATTTCTTCTGAAGTTTTTTTCAATGTTAACTGAATTGATATGATCAAAATGTAAAAAGCATTTTCTCTAATAATTTGATTCCATTATTTCTTTTTATCCATAAGTGATCAAGAAGATGTTTAAGTTTCATACATTTCAATACAAAGAAAAAACCATGGTTAGTAACACTTAACTCTTCCACAACTGAATGATTCTTGAATGCCTTGCAAGCAACATTCCTTTTATGACCAAAATTTCCACACCTGAAACATCGTATGAGCTCACGACAATCCCTAGCGGAGTGCTCTTCACCTCCACATCTAAAATGGTAGAAATTTCCCCTTTTGCGATCAATCCAATTTTTTGTAATCGTCTTCTGATTGGAAAATTGTAGAGACAATTCTAAATTATCCTTAACAATTTGTGTGTAATAATGGTATTGTTGATTGCAATATTGATGATCGGCTAATCTCGAAAAGGAAGAAAAAGTAGAACACGGATCTCGAAAATTGACCGCCATTTTTTCTACAACCTTTTCTCTTTTAATCGTTTTTTATTTCACGATTTTTGATTTAAGAGAACTCATTGTATAAGATAATTAAATTAAAGTGGACACAAGTCGGAGAATTTGCCGAACCACTATAAAAGTTGTGTTCTTATCTTTGTTTATTTTGATTGATTTAGATTTTTGGTGCTTCCATTTGATATTGAGGTGTTTTGTCAATTTTTTATGTAACAATTATACCAGAAAGAAACAGGTAGTTGAGTCATTTGTGATGGTTAATGCTTCAAACGTGGGTCGAATATCAGGGTGTTGCAATTTATATACTTGGCATGGGTCCGATTTCCTGAAGATCAAGTTACATTTCATTGTATATTATCGACTACAAAGATATAGCTTATTTCGATTGTGGTAGCGACAACAGAATGATTGTATTTGTTGCAGATTTTGGAGGATTTTTCAATGATGTTGAAGATAGTGGAGTTGTTCTCAGATAGTTAGAGCGTCATTCATCTTGTTGAAAATCAAGCTTACAGCTCACGAATAAAGCATTGATGTTAGATATTTCCTTATTATGTTTGGAAGGAGAGTAGTAATATAAAGTTCTTGGATGTACATACTAAGGATAATCCAGTTGATGAAGTCGGTTCGGAAGGATAAGTTTGAACATTGCTCAAACATGATTAGTGTGGTGGATAAGCCTAACCCTAGGCATAGGCTACCTAGGCAGCCGCCTAGGCTCCACGATTCCTAAGGGCCTCAAACGTTCAATTATTTGTATGTAGACAGTATGTTATTTATCAAATTTTGAAGGCAAATGCAACATAATGGTAAAGTAGGTGATGCTTGCTTAAGGCCCCAGTTCAAATCTAGCCTTTGAGGCTTTAATTTTTTTTTGTAAATTTTCCCCTTTAGTTTTTTCGCTACTGGCATTGGATCAAAAAGTTTTGGCTAAGGCCTCAAACTGTTTAGGACTTGGTGCGAACTACTTAATGCCATGAATTTGATCTAATAACCAATATTTGCCGATTGAGTGAAAATAGAAAACTTTGTTAATTAATTTTGATTCTTAGGGTAAACCTTTATTCCTAAATGTATATAAATGAAGGCACTAGTTCTTCTTTATCGAATGATAAAAAAGATCTTTCGCTATCTCTTTCTTCTGTCAACTGTAATTTACAGATTAAATTTAGGTAAATCTTGAGTTTTTCCGCAATTTCGTAATAATTGTGATCTCCCTCTTTTGATATCTTGTACTTCATTATTCTTCGTGATTTATTACAAATTAGATATTTATAACAAAACTTTGAACAAAATACAATGGATAGACAATGTGGGCATGTGGGGTCACTTGTCAGATCAGTGTGCTGTAAAAATCTTTTGCTGAAAAATGCTGGATTTAATTAGAAACTCTAGCAAAAAGAAAATAAATAGTAAGTACATGTTAAGTACATGAAATTGCACAGATGAAAACCCAAAAAAGCAAACAACAATGGACAAGCTTAACGATGCAACAAAAGCACACAAACTATTGGACATTCTTTTCTTCCGAGGAACAAGTAACATTCATGACGATCGATGTTACTTGTTAATCCTGGCTAATCTCATCAAGAAGTACAACGAGCGCTGCTATAAACACATAGTCCACGTGCGGATTCACTGTAACACAAAAGGTGTCTTTCTCCTGGACTCCGCTTCCACTTGCAGACTCTTTCGCCATCTAAAACAGAGGAAATTCTAGATAGATAAATAAAACTAAATGCATACATAATTTGCATATATACATAGAAGTCTAACTATGTTTGTGTCACTCTGTAAGTCAGTCTTTTTTCTAAAATAATTTTCATTAAACAAAAAAATATTACCTTGGCCACTACTTTTGAGGAATCACCAAGATATATCACACTAGAACCATTGAAGTAGTCCCCTTTGATCTTAAAATTGCATGCGCTTTCATTCATATTTGCAGCTAAAAACACATCTACATGTGTTTTATCTTTGACCACGGAGGACTTTTTAACATGAAATAAGTGGTCTTTTGTAAGCTCGCTTTCTTCCCTGAACACTTGCCATTCCTTATTCCCAGTTGATACCTTGATTAAAGGGTCGAACAATAAATAATAAAACAAAGTCAGCAGCAATAAGTGAACATTGTGTAACAAGTTCAGGGAAATAATATATATAATAGGGGCTTTCTTTCAATGCATTGAATGACTTATATAATATAACGTAGGATTAACAGAAAATTTTACCTTCTCTTGCATGGTTAGGAGTGACTTCTTGTCAGCATCTCTCAAAACACAACGATCCAAACCGTGAACTTTAGATCTCTTCACCTTGAACTCAAGGTTGTTGTTAATCTTAAAATGTTTCACTCTAGGCTTCCCGTTCAAGAACAAGCCTATTTTGCCTTTAATCACCATCAGCTCTGTAGATTTTTCCAAACAGAACTGTTTTCCCAGAACGTTAACGTTTGAACTCTTCGACATTGCAATTGAGTTTTAGTTTAGTTTGATTAAGAGAGCAACTTTCAGTTTGTTGGAGTATATAAGACAATGTTCGACTGCGTGTGTATATATACACGCATAGTAGTGATGACAGATTACTACTAGTGATTGTTTAAGATTATAGTACTACTCATTGCAGGTAACCAGGGAGCATGTGGAATAAATTATTTACTGCAAGTGAATCAATACTATGATGACACGTTCAATGAATTCAATATGGTCGGAAAAGATAAGGAAAGGTGGTAGTTGGACGGTGATCTATTATGAACATGGCTGAACATGATTTGTATTAATATCCCATGTTACTTGGTTCTTATTTTTCAAATCTCTAATATTACTTTAAATTTACAGTGAAAAAATTTAGAATAGTTTAAAACAATAAACTGCATACACCTCTTCTTAGCACAAGAGTAAGTTTGAGCTATCTCAGTAAATACATGAAAATTTTACACTTTAAGTCACTTTGTAAAACCAATTGAATATTTAAACTTGTTTTAAAATTAGCATAAAATTAACAAAAGACCATCAGTGGTTGTTCATACTATCAGGAAAAACGGCAGAAAACCGTCGGCGACCGTCGGAAGCCGTCAGAAAATGCCGTAGGAAAATAAGGCGTCGGGGTGCTGTGTTTCCGACGGCTTCCGACACATCTCGTCGTTCGTATTTCCGACGGCTTCCGACACTTGTCGGAAACCGTCGGAAGCCGTTAGTAAAATATAATCTGAAAGCTGTCGGAAGCCGTCGAAAATCTGCTGTAGTTATTTTTATATTTCTGCTGCAATATAGCCTTCCATCCACATTTCCCATACAAACACTATTCTGCAAAATCCAATATATAATATTCCAATCAAATATCAAAAACCAAACTATACACAATTCACCAAACAAAAAAAATACATAAAATTAAGTCAAAACACATAATCATCACCCAACATCCCAACATCCACATAATTATACAACAAAACAGCTAAGTGTATTATAACATAGTACATAAATCAACAAATACCTCCACCATCTACCAAATCATACAAAACAAAAAAAAACATACCGACCAAAGCAATCAATCAATCTCCTCCAGAACCAGAGCCAGCAGAGGAAGGGAAGCGGCCACTATACTGCTGCATGTACTCGGCGATACGCTGGTCTAGCAACTGTGTGGTCTCTATGGCCTGCCGAGGGTCTACAGCTGCGTCACTCTAGCCCGCAAATCTTCGATCTCTGCTAGATCGATCTGAGCTCTAGTCTGTCTACCCCGTCTCTGACTGCTGGCATGTAATAAATATTTAATTTAGCTGTGTGATCTCTGTAAGTGTATGTGCAGGTATGTGAATGATTAGCAGTGTGATAATGTTATTTAATTTAGTTTATGCATGTTTATGTAAGTGTATGTGCAGGTATGTGAATAATTAGCAGTGTGATAATGTTATTTAATTTAGTTTATGCATGTATAATGTATACATTTGAAAATATGTTCTTTTGGCCGTTTTTAAATTGTGATTCAACCATTTGTTAACAAAAATAATAGTAGGTTAAATTACGAGATATCACTGCTTTTGATCTCTTTAACAGTAAATGTGACAAATTTATGCATGTGTACAGCATATATCAGGCAAACTAAATTAAATAACATGTCTTTTTCGTTGTTATTTTTTTGAAATGACATTCAAGTAACGAATTAATATATGTTGGTAATGCATAATGCTTTCATAACGAAGTGACTCAAAACCAATGTACTGAATTTGAAAACTTATATGATACCCAATATATTATTTACTTACCACTTGATTGCCAAATCCGTATCGTCTGCCATGCTACGATGGATCCATAACTGACTCAAAAATAGCATCCTCCTCATCCGTCGTCAGCTGATCCCGACCCGTATCAGCAAGGAGTTTCTGGCGCATAATTACTAATACTGCATAAAATGAAATATGCTTACATGGCTCTTGCTGGATTTATCGTCCTGCCATGTATACGAAACTGTCCCGTCCGGATTTACATGCTCGACAGCATGCGTACGAGTAAACAGGTCCATATAGCCCACGGGACCATGCGCCTCAACTTCCTAAAATTGATTTTTACATACAATTATTGTACATTTAAAATTATATATATAGCACAAACTATTTATAATTTGCATTCAGTAAATTTACCAACTCCTCCCGATACTGCTGAAATGACTTCGACCCTCCGCGATGAGTGACAGGATTTTTATTTCTATTTGCAGAGTTTCTTTCCGACTCTGCCTGTACATTCAAAATTTGATACATTATTTATCGATCATGTATTTTTTTTATATTTACTACCAGTCAAATAATTTTTAAAAAAAAAATAGTATACTTGCCTTCGCCTCGTCAGTTTCTCAGTATCCCAACCATGCTTGTCATACGCTCTCCCCCATCCAACGTGGTTTCTTACCTGATTTCTTGATTTCGGATATCGAGTCCCTATAGTTTTTACGCATCTTCTTCATCCAATATTCTCGTGCCAACTGCATATCGTCTGTTTGAATGTCCATCTCAGCCTGTGTTTCACGATAAAAAGCAAAAAGAATATTAAACTGTAAACGATAAACAGTAAAAAAACGACAAAAACGAATTAAAAATGGAAAACAGAAAAATATACTTACTAGGACATCCTGCCAAATACACTCTACTATGTGGGGAGGGATGTTATCCCACTTCGGCCAACACGCACTCATCCTACTCCGGTAAGAAGCTCTAGAAACATCCAACACAACCTTCGAGGGCAGTAGGTCGAAACCCCTGTTTTTAAATATGATACGGATAAGTACGTACGTATATCAAAAAAAATAAGATGCTGAATAAAATTTAATTCTTACCCCTCTGCTCTAGGTACTAAAGAAACTACAAGACGCTGTGATGCTTGCGATGAACCACTGCTATCGCCTCCTGAAGATCGGGAAGAGCTCCTACCTCTAGATGACATTACGATAAACCTGTGACGTATATACACATCATTTCAAAAGATAATAATAACATGATAATGAAATATATTTCATACGTAAATGACATCAACGGTATAAATTGCTAAATTAATGACTGAAATGGAAATAGAAATGGAAGTGTGTTATACTTGATTCATAATGGGTCTCATGTTCCGACGATAAGCAGATTACATTGCATTTTTAATAAAAATTGCTAAATAAATGACAAATGGAAATGACATAAAACATGTAAACAATGGTAAACGTACAGATTTGGTTTCATAGTTACATCAATTTCATAATACATCAAGAATTCAACATAGTTACATCAATTGCAAAAAAATCAGATTCGGATTTTTATCAACCATCGTCGTCTTCTGATTCAGATTCAGTCTCGTTTTCTACGATATTTTCCTCTGAGCAGTCAAACGCTTCTACCAAAACATTTGATTCATCGATCAAAGGACCAAAATCTGTATGATCGTCTGTAATTATTATTTCTTTATTTTCCTCAAGATCTGCCTGATAAGCTTGTTCGTTTGGAATATTCTTCCCATCGAATGTAAATCTGGCCTTTGTTTTAAAAACTACAGACCAATCTGCTTTATCTCTTTTTAGAGACGGATAAAGAGCATAATAAACTCGCAATGCTTGTTTGGCTAGTACAAAAGGATTGTACTTGTGATAGTGCGATGTATGCTTTATTTCGATAAGATTATAATCCTTATGCACATTAATTCCAGAACCTGGAACATTGCTAAACCAATTGCATCTAAATAGAAACACCTCCTCTGCGGGTCGTGAGAAATATGTCAGTTGCAAAATTTGTGTTAGAACGCCATAAAAATCATTTATGTGATTTTCTGGATCGTCACTACCTTTAACAAATACACCTGTATTATTCGTTAATTTTTCTACACCGTATTCTTTGGTGTTAAATTTATATCCATTGACGAAATATATTGGATATGTCTTGACCACTCTTTTTGGTCCCATCGCAAGATGTTTCAACCCTTCGTTAACAACACAATTTCTCGGCTCATAAACGTAATTCGAAAACCAACCGGAATTTTTTTAATGAGATCTCTGTTCGGATGTTCACTTTCATAAACACTGTATATATAAACAAATTATTACATTAGGTTATACACGCGCATGCATTATAGAAAAGAATAAAACCCAAATTATTATTTCAAATTACCTAACAAATGGTGCAACCTCGGCACAATTTAGAAGAATATAAGCGTGTTCTACATGAAGATCTCTATCGTCTAGCCATATTTCTACACATTTTCCAAAAGGCCGACCATGTTGTCTAAAAATAGATAACATTGCTTGAGAGGACTCTTGTTCGTCGCCTTCGTCGTTACGAGGAACACTTTCAAATGATATATTCACATGGTCATTGAAATAGTGAGAGAAAAAGAACGAAGCTTCTTCTTCGATGTAAGATTTACATATCGAACCTTGAACTCGTGCTTTTTGCCTCACTTTTTTCTTCAGATGATTTAGATATCTATGCAAAATTAATTTACATTAACTTCATCTTTCAAATGCAATTAAATTACGTGATAACATATTACATACCTCTCAAATGGATACATCCATCCATATTGGACAGGACCTCAAAGTCGTGCTTCAGATGGGAGATGAATAGGTAAATGTTCCATTACATTAAAAAACCTAGCAGAAATATTTTCTCTAATTTGCAGAGCAATATAGGAATATCTACTTCAAGTTTACGTAAACGTTGCACTTTTAAAGTAGTCGAACAAAGCTCTTTGTAAAACATACTAAGCTCCGTTACTACCTTCCAAACTTTTAACGGCAGTAGTTCTTTGAACATAACGGAAAATAATTTTTCCATCATTATGTGACAGTCGTGGCTTTTCATTCCGCTCAATCTACCGTTTTAAAGTCAACACATCTACGAAGATTTGATGATATCTCATCAGGAAATCTTAACCCTTCCACCCATTTTAACACAACTTTAACTTGATTATTATTTAATTCGTAACATGCTTTGGGTTTTTTACTGTCATTTGGTTTCATATGAAGCTCAGGACGTTTGCATAATTCTTCTATATCGCGTCTTGATTTCAAATCATCCTTCGTCTTCCCTTTCACATTCAAAATTGTGTTAAAAACATTATCAAATATATTTTTCTCATTGTACATCACGTCTATATTATGACAAAGCAGAAAATGTTTCCAATATGACAACTCCCAAAAAATAGTTTGTTTGCACCAGTTATGAACAATCGATTCGCCTTCAATTTCTATTTGAACTCCAGTTTCATATATCTTTGGATAGTCCCTAACAAGTTCATATATGTCTTCGCTTGACCATATTGTCGATGGTTGTCTGGTTTCTACTCTATTAGCTAAAAAGTTTTTCTTGTCTCCTCTGAAGGGATGATTTACATGGAGAAAATATCGATGACAGTCAAACCATGAAATTTTCTTACCATGAGGTAAAGAAAACGCTCGTGTTTCATCCATGCAATATGGACATGCTAGACGACCGGAAGTACTCCATCCTGAAAGCATTACATAGGCAGGAAAATCACTTATAGTCTACAGCAAAGAAGCAAACATACGAAAAAATTTCTTCTTGGACACATCGTATGTTTCTACTCCTTCGTTCCATAGTATTTTTAACTCATCAATCAACGGTTGTAAATATACATCGATTCCTTGTGTCGGATCGTCGGAGCCAGGAACGACAACAGTAAGAAACATATATTGCGTTTTCATATACATCCATGGAGGTAAATTATACGGTGTGACGATAATGGGCCAGGATGAATATTTAGAACCAAATTGAGAAAATGGCGAAAAACCATTCGTACATAATCCTAATCTAACATTTTGACTCTCCGCTGCAAAATTTGGATACGTTTTATCGAAATGCTTCCATGCTTCTCCATCGGTCGGATGTGTCAACGTACCCTCTTCCTCCGTTCTCACACTATGCCATCTCATATTAGATGCAGTTACAGAAGATGCATATAATCTTTGAAGCCTTAGAGTGATGGGTAAGTAATGCATACGCTTGTATGGAACTTCCTTCCCCTTCTTTTTTCTTGGTTTGTATCTCTCCTGATTACAAATTTTACAATTTCTAAGGTTTGCGTCTTCTTTCCAAAACAACATGCAGCCTTTTAAACATGTATCTATTTTATGATAAGGTAAACCAAAAGCCGACATAAGTTTTTTAACTTCATAGTGATTTTCACACATTAGATTATCGGGCGGCATATGTCTTTTTGGAGCTTGTACAACAACCGTAAACCCAGCTTCAGTGATGTTGTATTTTGACTTCATCGCAATGTATTCTGCGATTACTGACAGCTGAGTGCCGCTTTTACAACCATCCTAAATAAGTTTCTTAGCAGCATCTAGTAAATCATAATTTTTTTTGCTTCAATATATGGTTCTTTAACATTTCCATCATCGTCGTCAACTTCAACCATAGGAAACATTAATCGTGCTGCATCTTCGACCATATTTTCTATATGGGTCATCGTAACTACTTCGTTAACGACACTTTCAGACTCTACAGAAGTATTTGCTACAACTTCTCCATGCCGATCCCAAACATAATACTCGGCTACGAAACCGTTTTGGCACAAATGAACTTTCACAATATCTGGTAACAAATACTTCAAACGTCTACACCTATTACACGGACAACGAAGTTCTGGATCGTTTCCATTATTACTTAAAGCGAATTCAACAAATACGTTTATACCATTATAAAAACCTTCTTTTATTGAGCGTCTCAGTCCTTTTCTTTGGTACATCCATCTCCTCCAATCAACAAAATAATCAATCATTTTTCCTATTTGAGAAAATGAGTCACAAGTTCAAATTTTAATATTTATTTTCAAGAATACAAATTCAAAAAAGATTATTGTCATGGTCGTATAATATTTGAATTTAAAGAACTATTTCACAAATTAAAAAATATTTTCAAATATGACACATTTTATTTTTTAATGTATTGATACAAATTTTTGTACAAAAAGATATTTTTTCCATGGTCAGGTATCCTACTTCCCATTACAAACACAGTAAGCATTTACATTTCGTATATTACTTCGTCTCAAACGATTCAACAAAATTTCGGCAGCATTTCCCTTTTGCTCCCTGCATTGTACACAAATGCGTGTACGTAGAAAACAAAAAAGAAAAGTTAGGCCGAAATTTTATGAACCGTTTGAGACGAAGTAGTATACAAAATGTAAATGCTTACTGTGTTCATAACTTGTCCAATACAGAGACAAATCCAACAAACATTGTACCAGATGAATATAAATGGTCGTTTTTTGAAAAAAACGACTATTTATATAACGATCATGTACAACACTCGTCAGATGGGGCCAAAAACTCTATAAGGGACATTAGTTAATTAAATGTGTGCATTTTACGAAAAAATACAGTTTTACTAATTGTTCACATTTACAAAATATATTTTAATTTAACACATTTATTCGACGTATTACATCAACTTAAGACTGGTTTAACATTTTTGTCATTTTTCAATACACACAATTATAATTTAGACACATGCATTTTTTTGTTGCATAAGTCAATACGTGCACAATATAATACTCCTAGCTCGTGCATTCATTTGATCATATTCCAACTAACACAATACAATGATAGCAGCGCTACACACATATACAATCGTAGAATCAAGGCATACACAATGATTTACATATACACGAACAACCACAAATTATACATGTTTTTCACAATTTCACGATAAAAGATGAAATAGGTATACCATGGAATGCTAGAAACTATTATAACACTATTGGGAACAATTTCAATCACCAATTAGCCCTAATTTATCAACTTATGCAAATCTAGAAATAGGGTAAAAACTGAATTTTCCCGAAAATAAGAGATTATACCTGAGCTAGAAAGCAAGAGAGGTTGAATTCGTAGCCGGGGAGGATGCAAAAATACGAAATTAGTGACTGGAGGCTAGGGGAGTGAATTTGGGAATTTGTAATTAGGTTTTGGGTATTATGAAATGAGGAAAAAGAGGCTCGGCTGGAGCCTGTATTACGTGATTTTCCGAAGGCTTCCGATGGCCGCCGACGGACCGTCGGAAGCTGTCGGAAAATGGCCGTCGGAAGCCGTCGCCCCTCCGGTCGCTATTTAACCTTTTTCTAGTAGTGCAAGCACATAAGGACATTGAATAATTATTTTATTTCCAACGATCAAAAAATTTAGAAACATAAATAGAAATTTTGTTTTAACGTAAAATTTTTTTAACCTCGCTAATTATAAAAATGTGAAAAAGAAACAAATATAATGATAATAAATAACATTGAGCACTTAATATCCATTAAATGAATATAATATAAACTGTCAACTTAATAAATCAATAAACACGTATCTTTCATTGAACTAACGTGCACATAATATAAACTTTAATTTTATCAAAAACCTGAATAGATAAGTTTCGAATATGGATGTCTTTATATGCACATTCGTATCTGTTTCTCGGGATATCAGATATTTATCCACTTTTTGGATATGGATGCAGACGGATTTTAGATTTTTTGAGTATTCATTAACTCTTAAATAAAGATCTAAAAGGATTGATCGCCAACCACCAAAATATATCCACTTGATTGCCCTAAGTATCGAACCTTATGCCATACTCATTGAAGAGTTTACAAACAATGGCCTGACAACTTGTCCTTGATCTTTAATTGTGACATTGGCTTGTTGCATCATATTCATCCATTGGTGAAACATGACATCTATTATTCTTTCCGATGCAAATATGGCAAATTGCTTGACAAACTGAAGAAAAAAGAGAAATTACTTAATATTTTCATTCGATCAATTAATTATCGGTTAGGTACCAAAAGAAATGGAAAGAATGGAACAAGGAAAGAAGGAAACAATGAAAATTAATGGTTCATTCAATCAATTAATCAAGAGGAAGAATAGAAAGGAAGTTATGATCAAATAGTGCATCTTAAATAAATGGATTTATTAATCAACCAATTAAAGGAAAT
This sequence comes from Allium fistulosum, assembly GCA_030737815.1. Lineage (NCBI taxonomy): Eukaryota > Viridiplantae > Streptophyta > Magnoliopsida > Asparagales > Amaryllidaceae > Allium > Allium fistulosum. The sequence continues at coordinate 291,268,728 of CM060905.1, forward strand.
ATAATTACCACACAATGAGAGGTGGTAATGAATTAATGTGTTGATTGGTCATTTTGAGTCTCCTTTAGGAACTTAATGCTTCTTAAATAAAATTTGTATCTTATTCCAACAAAATATAAACTTGGACCTATGAATAAAAGAGGTATGCGTGTAAATTAGTCAGGTAAGAAAAATCATTTATCTCCAACGGAATATATTTATGCCCAAGTAATACTTCAATTCAAATGAAGTTTTATCTCTTCTCTTGTACAATCCACAAAATTATATTTTCTACCTCTATAGTTTCTCTTGTATTGCAGGATTTAATCCACCACCTTAAAATCTTTTGTATTCACTTTTGTAACTCACATTTATTTAATCAATAAAGGAAAAGTTAGATCCAAATTTATGGGTTTCCGTATATAATCATATCTATTCTTATTTATTCATTATCAGTACTGGATATATTTGTCATTAAATTGGTGATAATTGTATAATTATTCATTCCACAAGGTTAGGTTTTGGTCTACAAAATCATTACAGCTGGTATAAGAGTAAGAGAATCATTCAAGATTGATAGGTGACAATTGGATTTAATGATTTGAATAGTTATAGGTGAATAGATATAACGAAAAAGGCAATTTTGGGACATGGTGGTTGAAGATGGAGGAGGTATTGAAAAAGGATTACACGGTGTTTGGTTTAAAAACGAACTTTGGGTTTTCTGTTTTCAAATATGTATGTCAAATATGAGAAGGACGAAGTGATGACGGAGGCAATGGAAGGAAAATGGAGGGATGACGGAGGCAATGGAAGGAAATTGGAAAGATGAATTGTTTCTTGTACTTCTATTAGTTTTTAAAATATGGAAAATTAAAAAAGTTGTTTTCTATTTTGTATGTTAATTTAGTTTTCTAAATTGGTCGTTTCCGACAATATAAATGTATCATGTGTATTTTTGTATGGACAAAAACCCAAAACTAAAAATGGCAAACCAAACACAGCCTTAGCTTTTAAGGTATTTTTTGATCTTGCTAAACTTAAATATCTTAGCCCAAAATAATTGGATGATATGAAGAATAAATCTTAAAACAATTCGATTATGTCATTTCGATGATTTCCTTGGGCAGTTTGCTCATGTCACCTGAGAAAGTTAGGATATGCCCTAAAGATGAGTAATTTGTTACATATATCTAACTCTATAACCAATCTTATTCGTAATAAAGGTGTTTTATTTCTATTATATACTATGTTATATACATGATATAATTACTTAAGAAATTAATCTAAAGTGTATTAAAGAGAAAATCTTTCAATGATATGTTATAGGATAATAATTACAATGATTTGTAATCATGAAAAAATTATCACAATATCAAACAACATATTATTTTAAATATTCCCGGTCATTATGTTTTGAAAAAAATATTGTTTATATCAAAAGTGGGACAAACACCCAATCGAATAATAGGTGAAATTAGAGAATTAAGAAATTAAAATGAAATAAGGTCACACAAGATTTTTAGTGGTTGGACCAAAATCAATAGCATACGTCCATTATCAACTTTGTTAATGATTATAACTTTCTTTTACAAGGACGACCTTACAACTCAGTTTTCTATAACTAGTACTAGGATTCAAAAGAGTTTTTGGGTACAATCAGATAATAATAAAAGAGGATCCTATTTCTTTTACACCTCCTCCTCTAATTATAGACGAAAACCATCACAAAAGTCACCAAAATAAGCTCCCTACATCCTCCACGTCTGGTAGGGGTGGACGGGGTCGGTTAACCAATTCAATCTGTTAAAATTTTCGGTTAATCGTTAAAAATAGAGCGGTTCGGTTAACCTGTTTCGATTATTTTTTGTTTCGGTTTACCGACGGAACCGGTTAAAATTAACTGCGGTTAACCGGTTTATTTAACCGATTAATCGATTAACTTAATCGGTTACCCGTTTATATTAATCGATTAGCCATTTAAATAAACTGGCTAACCGACCAAACAACATCATATATTCCTTCAAAAAGTAAAAACAACAAGGATCACACCACATACATCATAGACACACTGAGCTAATTACAACTGCAGTTCGATAACAGTTCATGGTACATTCGGTTCATTTTTCACTTCAGTTTTTGAGTTCATTTCTGTAGTTCAGTTCTCACTCTCAGTTCATACATTACATTACAATACAGGCGTCAATTACAGTGATTACATTACGTTAGTAATTCAGTCCAAAGTCCAAAAAGATAATAGGACTACATTAATACGACAACTACAAAGTCAACTCCAACTCTGCAGTCTCCAACTTCAGTCTCCACTTTTCATTCTCTAAGTTTGTCCAAACAAAAAAAAAATAGTTTCTCAATACAAGTGTAAATTGTGAATCTGCTGTGAGGGAACAACCTACTTAGTGAGACAATCCTAACTGAAGCAATATAAATATAACTCAATTCTCACTCTCGGTTGCATATATACATGTTCATATAACTTCAGTTGCATGTATACATGGAAACATATGCCCACGGGTTAATTGTTTGGAAACCCGTCTATCATAGTAAAATTCATTGTTTGGTTATTTTTTATTATTGACAAATGGGTGGATAAGTTTTAGAAATATCATGCTCTTTTTGAAAAAAAAAATAGATTATACAAGGAAAATTAGGCAAATTATAACTTTAATTACTGGTGAAGGTTGATGTAATGCCCCATCGTGATGCCTAGATTAGCAAAGAACATTACAAGTAATGTCATCTGCTAATTCGGAGAATACGGCTTGTTAAGGACGATCGAATGTGAATATATCTTTATACTAATACTGACATATCATTTATACCTTTTCACTTAATATCTGAACTAAATTTGACGTGTACAATATTAATACGAAGTAATAGACACATCGATTTCTCAGAATCAGAACAATATATCATATAAATAACAGTCACAGATCACAGTGGAATAAATCTCAACTTATACATACAAATTATTAAGTTTACAAAATGAAATACTAAACTCGATTGTTATACAAATTTAACAATTCTCTAATCTCAATTATACATTTATATACAAGGTCCAAATTCCTAAATGGGATAAACTAAAAGTCCAAATGTTTATCTCCTTGCTAGCATAACCATTCAAAGGTCAACCTGTCTTGTAACCTGAAAAGACTCGGCCTGACCCAAGCAAAATAACACCTGGGTCAGACTATCTCTAAATATCCAATAGGATGAGAACAAGATATAGCACAAGAACAAACAACATATAAGTAAATACAGATGTTCAGGATTGAATTCACAGAACAAAACACAATATCTCTAAGCACGCAAATATTAGTGATTAACTCAGTACAGGGTTATAAGTTTACGTCACAGACACGAACTAGTCACTAAACATAAAATAACAGAATTAACTTAACATCCATCACAAGACACTAGAACATATATTTATTTCACGAACACATGACACAAGAATATATGTTTATTTCACAAACACAAGACACAAGTATATATACTTATTTCACGAACACAGAACAGTCACAGAATCCAAATATCCAGAATCCAAGAGATCTTAATCCAAACCGATCGTAATGATCGTCCAAAACAATCGCAATGATTGTACTCATAACCCATGGAAAACAAACAAACAAATTGGTATCACTCGAACCGATCCGATACCAAGGATCGTACTCAGACCAGGAACACAGAATCACAGAATGATCTCAAGGATAGTCCATACCGATCAAGGTGATCGTAGAAACCATGACTTGATAATTCCACATTTATTTAATATTATTAAATTATTATGTTTGAAAAGAAATCCAGGAATAAACTTCTTAAGGATCTAGCAGCCACTTGCTGCATACCAAAAGAGAGTAAACTCTAAAGTGCCAAATACTGTCACCTTCAGTAATCACTAGAATTTAACCAATACGTCCCATACCGTATGGTGAAATTCAAGTATTTACTAAAAGCTAGTAAATATCACTTATTACGGATACCATTGGAAAACCTGAACTACATTCTCTTAAAGATCTAGCAACCACTTGTCGCACAACAGAAGAGAATACAACTCTAAAGTGTTAAGTACTTTCCCAATTCAATCACAAGAACTTAACCCAAGCATCCCATACTACCCGGTTAAATTCATGTATTCGCTAATGAGTTAATAAATTCCACTCAAACATTCTATTCAATGAGTTATACCATAATCAATAAAGCGTTATTCGAAAGCATTTAAACCAATCGATAACACTATATCGATTATTAGTACTCCCCACATTATAAAACTAAGATTCTCAAAACGTTTATTTAATTTGTCACCTATCAAAATATTCCATTCTTCCAAACTGTTCCAAAAGTATTTATTTTACAAAATAAGATTTTTCATATTCCAAAATCACATTGATTCCTTAAATTCCATAAGGATATAAGGTTATGCACCATATTCCAAAAGCTACTTATAAAGTATTCATTTATTCGTGAATCCATAATTTCATTTTCAAAACAAATTTAGTATTCTAATAATTAGTCAAAACCTCGTACAATTGTATTTCCAAAATTTGAAATTTCAAATCCATAAAATCATTTATAAAGGTAATTAAACTACTTTAGAAAACATGTTTGATATTTAGAACTTAAATAAACTCTCTTTGCGAAATTATTTGTATACCAAACAAAGCATTAATATACATTCGCCAAAAAGATAGATTTAAAATTCATAAATTTTCAAAGCTTTGAATCAAAAATGATACAAAGTCCATAAAGCACAAGAAATTCAGTATTACATATCACAAGATTGTAACGACCAATGGTTTCATAAAATTTGATTTTCATATCATCTCTAAACAAAATTTATAACTTAACAAACCAATGAAAAAATATATATCAAAACGACCACGATAGAACATTCAAAGCACATTTAAACAACATCACAAACATAGCAACACATCATAGGCCACACTAGATTTTCAGTTTTGAAACACCATTTCGACCTCTTTTTTCTAAGAATTTTCAAAAATATATAACATGAAACTTGTTTCTTAAAGTCTTAGATTTTCACCAAAAAAAGTTTTGCACCATTTGGATTTACCGTTAAAAAGTTATGGTGATATTAGTTTTAGGTTTCAACTCAAAAAATCGACAGAGCAGAGCATGTGTATCAGTTTTAAACCCAATTTCGGCCCTATATTCGTAGAATTTGCAGAAACTTACAACATGAAAGTTGTAGCACAAAGTTTAAGTTTTTCAGAACTTTAAATATTATCAAAATCCGATAAGAAATTAGAAGTTATGCTTAAATTACTAACAATGTTTAGCACAGAAATTTGACAGGGCAGAGACTATTACTGTGTTAAAAACCCGATTTTTGACCAAAAAAACTTCAGAATATGAGAAAGTAATTAAAACAAAAGTTCTTTCTTAGGAAATTATCTTTCCACTGCAAAAAAAATCAACACAATTAGATTTATCAATAAAAAGTTATGGTCATTTTACTGTCACATATCAACTCAAGAAAGTAGAAATGGCTGTGCTATAACATCAGTTTCAAACTTAATTTAGACCCTTTTAAACATAGAATTTCGAAAAATGATCAAAATATAACTTATAGCTTATTTAAATATATTTCTACCACAGAAAGAATGAACCAATTTGGATCATTTTACACAAAGATATTGTTGTTTTACTACAGCAATGCTTACACTTAATTTTCAACAAACAATCAAATGATCATCCAAATTCAAGCAACCAATTTACAACCAAATTTAAAGCAATTCAATCAATAAATCATTCATTTCAATTCAAACAACAATGAATAATTATACGTATGGATTAGAGATAGTAAGTGTGAGTTTTAAATAACTCGCCTTAGATTCCAATTGGCGAAGAACAAGGTCTAAATTGATCCTATTGCAATCCCTCTTCTAATTCAAGCTTCTAAACTTCCTCTAAGCACCTAGAACCATCAATTACCATCTCCATACAAGGATTTCAGAAATTAGAATGTGAATAAAACTGAAAATAAATTGGAGAATCGGATAGAGGAGAGAAAGAGCATGCTTACTCAAGTCTCCTTTTGATTTTAGGATTTTTTCTATGAATTGATCCTAATTTTCTAAGACCTAGGTTTTTAGAAAAAGCAAAGAAGAGGTGGATTGAATACGTTGTTATCTTTTTGCTGGTAGGAATGAGATGGAATAGATAATAAATGGGGAAATAAGAATAAGGTAGAAGACTAATGGGCTTTAATTCAATTAAGGCCCAAAACAATGTTAAAATAAATAAATTCATTATTTTAGCTTAATCAACACTTAACTAATCAAATAAAATCCGAAACAAAATTAAAAGCTAAATTTCTAATTATTTAAGCACTCAAAGAATATTTTATTTCATATTGATTTTGAAATCCAATAATCAATTTAAACTATATTTCGACTAAATCGAAATTCACAAATTAAATCATTCATTCAATTTAGATTAAATTTCATAAATAAATTATAAAATTTTAGATTTGAATTAACCAACACTAATTAAGTGCAATTAATTAGTTCATTAACAACTGGGTTGTTACAGTCTCTCCTCCTTGAGAAAATTGCATCCTCGCAATTTCCTTAATGAAATATATCCATAATATAAATTTTCTCTTAAGCAATTATTTGTTAGCTGGTTTCTAATTTCATTTCCAAAATCTCCCAATTAATATCAATCCAAATTATAACACTAAACTAAAAAAAAATTAGTTATCAAAATTTCCAAAAAAATTCTCAAAAATTTTCTATCGCCTCAAATTTACAAAAAATTTCACCAGCGTCTCCTTTGCGCGGCTATCGTTTCACAAAATTTACAACATGAATGTTGTAGCACAAAGTTAAAGCTTTACAGAACTTTAAATATTATCAAATTCCGATAAGAAATTAGAAAGTTATGCTTAAATTACTAACAATGTTTAGCACATAAATTTGATAGGGCAGAGACTATTACTCTGTTAAAAACCCGATTTTTGACCAAAAAAACTTCGAAATATGAGAAAGTTATTAAAACAAAAGTTCCTTTTTAGGAAATTATCTTTCCATTGCAAAAATAATCAACACAATTGGATTTATCAATAAAAAGTTATGGTCATTTTACTGTCAGATATCAACTCAGGAAATTAGAAATGGCTGTGCTATAACATCTGTTTCAAACTTAATTTAGACCCTTTTAAACATAGAATTTCGAAAAATGATCAAAATATAACTTATAGCTTATTTAAATATATTTCTGCCACAAAAAAAATGAACCAATTTGGATCATTCTACACAAAGATATTACTGTTTTACTACAGCAATGCTTACACTTAATTTTCAACAAACAATCAAATGATCATCCAAATTCAAGCAACCAATTTACAACCAAATTTAAGGCAATTCAATCAACAAATCATTCATTTCAATTCAAACAACAACGAATAATTATACGTATGGATTAGAGATAGTAAGTGTGAGTTTTAAATAACTCACCTTAGATTCCAATTGGCGAAGAACAAGGTCTAAATTGATCCTATTGCAATCCCTCTTCTAATTCAAGCTTCTAAACTTCCTCTAAGCACCTAGAACCATCAATTACCATCTTCATTCAAGGATTTCAGAATTAGAATGTGAATAAAACTGAAAATAAATTGGAGAATCGGATAGAGGAGAGAAAGAGCATGCTTACCCAAGTCTCCTTTTGATTTTAGGATTTTTTCTATGAATTGATCCTAATTTTCTAAGACCTAGGTTTTTAGAAGAAGCAAAGAAGAGGTGGATTGAATACGTTATTATCTTTTTGCTGGTAGGAATGAGATGGAATAGATAATAAAAGGGGAAATAAGAATAAGGTAGAAGACTAATGGGCTTTAATTCAATTAAGGCCCAAAACAAAGTTAAAATAAATAAATTCATTCTTTTAGCTTAATCAACACTTAACTAATCAAATAAAATCCTAAACAAAATTAAAAGCTAAATTTCTAATTATTTAACCACTCAAAGAATATTTTATTTCATATTGATTTTGAAATCCAATAATCAATTTAAACTATATTTCGACTAAATCTAAATTCACAAATTAAATCATTCATTCAATTTAGATTAAATTTCATAAATAAATTATAAAATTTTAGATTTGAATTAATCAACAATAATTAATTGCAATTAATTAGGTCATTAACAACTGGGTTGTTACAATTGATATACTAATTTCAGAACCCAAGAGCATGTTTTGCTTCTTCCATTCAACTCATAAGACCAAGTAACTTTTTATTGGGATATGCCTAAAATTGATGTATGGTATATATATTCCTAAAATCGTATATAACAGTTCCTAAAATTGATATGGGGGAGGGGGTGCATGTAAGTATGGTTTAAAATTGATATATGGTATATAACCATTTCTAAAATTGCATGTGTGTGTGTGTGTGCGCGCACGTGCGCCCACACACATGTGCACATGCGAGTTCATATAACTGATTATTGATGATATATAAATTTATTACGTATATATAAAAATTGATGAATTCAAAGGGTAATATGAATCTGATTATTGATGATCATATGTGTCAAAATTATGTATGCATGCCTGAACCACCTAAGCTAGGAACAATTTCTATACCACCATAAATTATGGAATTACAACCAAATTAGCAAGCACATGTGGACTTACCAGGAAAGAAATACCTAAATACAATCTGCCTGTAGGAAAATATGATGCAAAACCATAATTTTATGTCGATGGTAATATGATTGCCAATGATCAATACAGTTTACAATGCAGATATAAGTAAAATGACTTGATTTAAGTACTTTGAACTGATATATTTTCTTTTACTTTTTTGTGTATTTCATTAAAATATAATTTTAGTATTTTAGATAATATATACTAAATGTTAAATATACTTTATTTTAGTTGCATCTATTTGGAAATTTACCTTTAATTAAACCAATAACCAAATAACTGCTAAGATTTTGCATCACTGGGTAGTTATCAACTATTGTTCATTTTCTACCATCGATTTTTCAATATGCATGCAATGTAAAGTTGTTAACAAGCCCAGTTTGACCTTGTAAAAGAAACACCTACACAATCTAATTCATATTAGTAGGTCTTACTCTTACAATAAACCCATAGGCTATAAAATTCTAGTCTTGTTTAAAAGTCTTCAAAACAACCAAGCCAAACATCCTAATAGTTATAATGATCTTGCTTTAAAATTTGATAAAGGAAAATAACTACAGAGAAACCAAATGCTTAAAGAAGGTGTTGAATTTTATATTAAGATAATTGTGTAGGTTATTCATGGATATTTTGTAAGTATTTTTTTCAAACCAACCACTCTAATTTGCTTAAATAGATGATCAACTGTTACAAGATAATAGGAATTTCAAGGATAAGAATTCATAATAATTAGTCGGTTTGCATCTAAACAACATGAATGGAGAATCCAGTAAACAATAAAGAGCAACAGCTTATGTAAAAACGAGAATGAGAATCATACCCATAAATAGTTTCGGTTGTTGAGCATTAGCCCTAACACCAGCATCACAACATTGCCTCTCTGGTTTTCTATGTTAATCGATCTAAAACTGGAAGGTTTTGGGAGCGACGAAATTTGTAGATCTAAGTTTTTCCGGCAACAAGAAAAATGCTGAAAGTGGCGGACATGAACAAAAAATTTTGGGTTATGGGATATTGGGTGGGCCGGGTTCTTATTAATGCCCTATTAGGTAAATGAGGAAATTTATTTTCGGTTAATGGTTAACCGAAAATTTTGATATGGTTAACCGAACCGACTTTGGTCGGTTAACCGAATGTTCGTTAACCGATTTTGTCGGTTAATACAGTTCGGTTAAGATCGGTTGAGTCAGTTAAATCAGTTAATTCGGTTAAATGTCCACCCCTAACATCTTGCATGAAGCTTTAGATACGAGATCATGGCTAAATCTCGAGATAAAATAACTTAGTACCGAGTCGTGGCATGACTCGGTGCCGAGTTATACAACCTTTTTTTGGTGCTTTATTTGCTTTGGCTTCCATCCCTAGGCCAAGCTGTAATTCCATTTTTTGCATCTCATCGCTTGACTTATATGAAAAGTATATAAGCACCTTCCTGTAGTAAGTGAGGTTCGATACGAACTCTCGAGACCTCGTTTGAATTCTAGCACTAAACTTCCATCTTTGACATCTAGTCTATTTCATGGATAGTCAGTGGTTCTGATTCACCGAGATATTGATTGAGTTCTAAAGCGGGGATAACATATGCACTCCAAAGTATGCCTTGCGCTAATAAGGCATGTTTTGGATCAAGACAGGCCATCGACTCCGATCTTTGATTTGAAAAAATGGCCTCCTCCTCTTAATTGTCTTTGTAAAGCAATGCATCCCTTCTGCATCTAGTGACGACCCTACCGTTATATCCATTTTATTAAAGAAAATTATAAATAATATCGTCTAATAATACGGAGAATGCGGCTTGTTAAGGGCGATGAAATATGAATATATCTGTAAAACTAACATTGACACATCAACTTACTATTTTTACTGAATATCTAGAATTAAATTTTGACGTATACAGTCTCATTCTACAGGATAAGCACATCGGTTTCTTAAAACCAGAACAGTACATCGTATGAAATAATAATAATCGCATATCAAAGTGGAGTAATATACGTCATATACAATACATACTATAAGTCTACAAAATATACAACTAGGCTCACATAATACACATCCAAAATAAGTCATTATCTCAAATAATACATCCCATAATACAACATGTGAATATCCTACAGAAGATAAACTAAAGTGTCAAAATGCCAATCATTTGCTAGCACACCTACCCAAAAGCCTGAGCGCCCTAAAACCTGAAAAGCCTCGACCTGACCCGAGTATATAAAATAAACGGGTTAGACTATCTCTAAATATACAAAAAGGTGAGGACATGATATAACATAAGGTATAAGACATGATACCATGCACTAGTCACTGAAATGTTTAACTCGGAATTTATCACAAGGCATAGGAATATATGTATAGATTAAGAAACACAGAATAGGCACTAACACAGAATTCCAGAACAAAGAACAATATATCTAATACAGAGAAACCAAACCCATACCGATCATCCTGATCGTCCATACCAATCTTAATGATTGTCCATACTTGGCAAACAAAAAATCAAATTGGTATCTTTTGTATCGATCTGATACTGAGGATCGTCCATACCATGGAAATAGAATCACAACTGATCTTAAGGATCATCCAAACCGATTAAAATGATCGTAGCAACCATGGCTCGAATTCTCTAGATTATTCATTATTATTATATATTTACCTTTATTTATTTATAACTCATACCGATTAAGATGGTCGTCAAGACATCCATGAATATACCTCTTGAGGATCTATCGGCCCCCGTCCAAACATCAAAAGGAAATATACTCTAAAGTGCCAAATACTATCACTTTCAATAATTAATAGAACTTAACCAAGACGTCCCATACCACCTGATGAAATTCAAGTATTTACTAGAAGCTTGTAAATCTCACTCGTTACGGATACCACTGAAAAACCCAAACTATATTCTCTTAAGGATCTATCAGCCCTCGGTCAAACAGCAAAAGAGAATACAACCCTAAATTGTTAAATACTTCCTAAAAGCAATCACAAGAACTTAACCAAGGCATCCCATACTACCCGTGAAATTCTATTATTCGCTAATGTGCTAGTAAGTATCACTCAAACATTTTATTCAATGAGTTGTACAATATTAAGCATTACTTGAAAGCATTTAAACTAGTCAAAACATTAAATCGATTATTAATACTCCTCATATTATAGAACTAAGGTTCTCAAACATTTTATTTTAAAGTTCCAAAAGTCACACGAAGATGTCCAAAATCGCATGAAATCTAAGAATTATTTTAAGATTTATTAAATAATAGGAAATCGTATCATTAGAGAATTTGTAAATTAGTATTGAAAACAATATTTGTATATATAGACAAATTTCATAAAAACTTCATTCACAACTTTAAAATGATCAGTTTCCTTTATAAAGTTTTCCAACAATAATTGTATAAAACTTCTTTACAATCACTTGAAAATTTAAAGTATTCATGTATATATATATATATATATCTAGAACAATCTTATCCAAATTACACATATTCTTTATACACACCACACACACACGTAATAGAAAATACTTTATTTCCAACAGGGATTTTTCTTTGTAAATAGCTTTACAATTGTATATATATTTGTATTGTATGTTTAGTATTTAACCACAGAACAAGAACCCAATATAACAAGATCATCTAAGGGGATTCAACAACTCGGAAATGCAACCCAAAATCATCACAAAACAAAATTCACAGCAATGATAAGAGAACAAAATAATCAAGAAGCAAACCGAACTCTACGAGGCAACGAATGGGGTTGGCTATCACCTAGAACTCACGTTCTAGGTGATGACCGGTCGACCAGTGGGTAGCCTGGAACGTGTGTACTAGGTGATAATTTCCCCCACCGTTGACTCATTCCTCTTCGGTGACTCCTCTGACAACTTTTGGTCCTATACTTGAAGTTTATATCCGTAGTTATCACTTGCATGCATCCAATTAACCCTCCAGTTTATCTAAGAAATGGATTTGAGTTTACCGTCAAGTTTCCTACAAGGTTTCAAAACATCGTTTATAGTAAGATAACAGATAGTGAATTCATTCAAAATCAAACAAATAAATCACCATTACAGTAATTCAACCATAAAAGCACTTCGAGATAGGTCTTGTAAGTTTAACTCACCTTATAGCTAAGAGAAGGAGTGGTTTACTACTTCTAGACCTCTGCCCAACTCTTTACAGTTGTTGTTCCTATTAATCTCAGAAATGGACCCAAAACACACAATTCAGTTACTAATCAAAAATGAAATAAAAGAGCAACAAGATGAATCAATGGTTATTTGTAGATTACCTAAATTTATTAGCTTTAGAAACTAGCGATTTCACTTCCTATTTGGTTGATTTGGGGAAAAACTAGGGTTTCTTTGAGAAAGAGGGTGAGAAACTGTTTACCGTAAGTTGTTTTGGCTACTAACAGAAATGAGAAAGAAATGAAAAGAGAAGGAGTATACGTACTCTTTATTTTCAACTATAGCCTCACTTTAGTTAACTAAACAAAACATTAGATTTTAAGCATTGAGTTAATTATAGCCCATGAAAGAACTAAATACTTAATTTCATTCTAAAATAGAACCAATGTTTAAACTATAATTTGATTTCACTAATTTACAACATTTTATAAAATCATAGTTAGCCTACTTATGGCATTTCCACTTCAAATAATGGAATAAATTTACAGTCTTTTTATACTAACAATAAACCAATATTTTTAATTTTAATATAATACTAAGCTAAAAGCCAATAAGTTGTAAATCCTCCATTTAAACAAGTAATAAAAATACTATAAAATTAATATATTCATTTTAGATTCATTACATTGATTTTACAAGTAATAAAATAAGCCATTAAGTTATACTTAAATAAAATGGTTCTCAGCTCCTTATTTCATTAATTAAATTTTATTTTATTTTATAAAATAAAAGACTTAATCACAAAGAAATTATTTCCATTATTTTTAAAATTATCAAATACACATTTTTGTTAGCAAATCATTCACATGAACTCTATTTTAATTGACACTAAATCCCTAAATCTCTTAATTATTTAATTATCAATTAATTAAATCATTCTAAATTCAGGTAATCTAAACCAAGGTTGTTATAGACTCCTTCCCTTAAGAAAATTGTGTCCCCGCAATTTCCTTAATAAAGGGATTATATAATAAAATTTTCTAATTGATCTTTATACTTTTATTCCCAATTACAACTCATATTAAAAAAATTTGTTATAATACTTTAATTTAAAGTATCTCATATTTATTAAATTTTCCCAATATTCCATTTTTATTTATAAAAGAACCAAAAAGTTCCATCATATTCTTATTAAACTCTTAAGGATAGATATAATACGTTATCCTTTTATTTTTAAGGAGCTCCTAAAATTTCCCAATAATTCAATAAATTATGAATTAAATTTGTCTCATTGCATAAATAATATTAAGCCATTCATTATTGTGATTTACTTCATTACTTACAAAGTTGATTGCATATGCTATCAACAGTGCCTTACCAAGTTTCTCCGCATCACACAATTATTCATGGCTAAAAATTATTTCAATTTATTTTAGACTCAAAATATTTTCTAAAACAATTATTTTTGGATTCTCATGTTAAAATGTCTCAATTGATGTTTAGGAACTTCTATCAATAACATTGCGTCCCGCATATCGATCAAAATCCTTAAATATTTACTGGACAAGTCAACACAATAATCGATTACAAGTTTTCATTAGTTATCTTTATTTTATCATTAATAGCATCCATGCATCCAATTTGAATAAATATAACTAAGCAATAAATTCCAAACAATCAATCAACCAAAAGCAAACAACTTATTCCTAAAACTAATTCTAATGCAACCTAGCAAAAGAATGAACACTATTTTAGATTATAACTATGCCTTACTAAGCCGATCTACCAGCAGTCTCTACGGCCTTCCCTTTCCCTTCTTTGCTTTCCTTATATGGGCAAGCTGTTATCATGTGCCCCTCCTTGCAATAAAAACAAACATCGGATGGAGAAGAAACTCTGGGCTTCCTACACTCACTTGAATAGTGAGCCTTGTTTCCACAGTAGAAGCATGCTACCTGACTCCTATGCAGGGTTGTAGAACCGAACTCAGCCTGCCTCTTCTTCTTACTCTTAGCTTCAGAATTTCCTTACTCAACTGGTTGCTTTCTTTTCTGGTTAAACTCTTGCTTTTGCTTCTTAGGAGTTTCCTTCTCCTCACTATCCTTCTCCGCCTCCTCGAGACGAAGTGCTGAATCTACTAAAGTTTTGAAAGATATATCCAACTGAAGTAATAGTGCTTTCTTCAATGACTTACTTAATCCATAAATAAATATCTGATTTTCTTCCTTGGTGTACTAATGAAATCCAATCCATACTTAGACAATGCCTCGAATTCCACTACATACTCCATAACCGAAGACAGATTCTGCCTAAGATCGACAAACTTTATGGCCATCGCTTCCTTCTCTGCTTTCGACAAAAACTTCTATTCAAACCTCTGCCTAAACCGTGCCCAAGTAAGATGAACCTCTTCAACCTCCGCCACTAATAAGTCATATCATTCCAATGCTCTTTCCTGTAATTGACTAAATGCCACTAGAACTCTTTAAGCATCGAAAAGGTTCATGCGGTTGAAAATCCTTTTGTATGTCTTTATCCAAGCTTGCTCTCAATGAGCTTCTCCATTCCCTTAAATGGTCTACCTCCCAAATGCCCAAAGCCTTTGCATAGATAAGAGAAATTAGCACGAACCAAATGAGCATCGGGACCAACAGTCTGGGCAGCATAGACAATATCTAAAATCTGCTCCAGAGTCAAAAACATCCCTCATGATCTAGGATTACTGGTCGATCCTGGTGTAACTCTAGGTCTACCTCCAGCCATAATACTATTCTGCATAATCCAAACTCTAATATTATTTTTAGTATAACCAGTTAAAATCAAAATACATCCCAAATGGTTATCTCATAATCATTTTATATTCATATCCTTAATTATAAAATTAATATAATTATCTACCACACACCCCAGGGGATAGGACTCTAAGTCATTTAGGCCTCGGATTTGTGATATTATATGCTATAACGTTTTGACCCTGCTCTGATACCAACTGTGACGACTCTACTGTTATACCCATATTATTAAAGAACATTGTAAATAATGTCGTCTAATAATATGGAGAATGCGGCTTGTTAAGTGCAACAAAAACGTGAATATATCTTTAAAACTAACACTGGCACGTTAAGTTACTATTTTTACTGAATATCTGGAATCAAATTTTTATGTGTACAGTCTTAGTCTAAATTAATAAGCACATCAGTTTCTCAAACTCAGAACAATATATCATATGAAATAATAATAATCACAGATCATAGTGGAATAATGTACACCATATACAATACATACCGTGAGTCTACAAAATATACAACTAGGCACACATAATACACATCCAATATAAGTCACTATCTCAAATAATACATCTCATAATACAACATGTGAATATCCTACAGAAGATAAATTAAAGTGTCAAAATGTCTATCATCTTTTAGCACACCTACCCAAAAGCCTGAGCATCCTGAAACCTGAAAGTCTCGGCCTAACCTGAGTATATAAAATAAACGGGTCAGACTATCTCTAAATATACAAAAAGGTGAGAACATGCTATAACATAAGGTATATGACATGATAACATGCACTAGTCACTGAAATGTTTAACTCGGAATTTATTACAAGGCACATGGAAACACAGAATAGTCACTAACACGGAATTCCAAAACAAAGAACAATATCTCTAATACAGAGAATCAAACCCATACCAATCATCTGATCTTCCATACCAATCTCAATGATTGTCCATACCGTGGCAAACAAAAAAACAAATCGGTATCTTCCGTACCGATCTGATACCGATGATCGTCCATACCGTGGAAACAAGATCACAACCGATCTCAAGGATCGTCCAAACCGATCAAAACGATCTTAGCAACCATGACTCGAATTCTCTAGATTATTAATTATTATTATATATTTACCTATATTTATTTATACCTCATACCGATCAAGCTGTTCGTAAAGACATCCATGAATATACCTCTTAAGGATCTATTGGCCCTCGGCCAAACATCAAAAGGAAATATACTATAAAGTTTCAAATACTATCACTTTCAACAATCACTAGAACTAAACCAAGACGTTCCATACTGCATGGTGAAATTCAGTCTCACTCGTTATGGATACCACTGAAAAACGTGAACTATATTCTCTTAAGGATATATTAGCCCCCAGCCAAACACCAAAAGAGAATTCAACCTTAAAGTGTTAAATACTTCCTAAAAGCAATCACAAGAACTTAACCAAGGCATCCTATACACCTGGTGAAATTCAAGTATTCGCTAATGGGATAGTAAGTATCACTCAAACATTCTATTCAATGAGTTGCGCAATATTCAATAAAGCGTTACTTGGAAGCATTTAAACCAATCAATAACACTAAATTGATTATTAATACTGCTAATATTATAGAATTAAGGTTCTCAAACATTTTATTTTAAAGTTCCAAAAGTCGCATGAAAATTTCCAAAATCACATGAATCCAAGATTTATTTTAAGATTTATTAAATAATAGGAAATCATTTTATTAGAGAATTTGTAAATTAGTTTGAAAACAATATTTGTATATCTCGATAAATTTCATAAAAACTTCATTTACAACTTTAAAACGATCAATTTCCTTTATAAACTTTTCCTTCTGAAACTATAATTGTATAAAACTTCTTTACAATAGCATGAAATTTAAAGTATATATATATATATATATATATTCTAAAACACTCTTATCCAAATTACACATATTCTTTATACACACACACGTAATGGAAAAAAAATTATTTCCAAAAGTGATTTTTCTTTGTAAACAGGCAATTATATATATAATTAAATTTTATGTTTAGTATTTAACCATAGAACAAGAACCCAATATAACAAGATCATCTAAGGGGATTCAACAACTCGGAAATGCAACGCAAAATTATTACAAAACAAAATTCACAGAGATGACAAGAGAACAAAACAATCAAGAAGCAAACTAAACTCTATGAGGCAACGGATGGGGTTGGCTATCACCTAGAACTCACATTCTAGGTGACGACCGATCGACTGGTCCATGATGATCGGTCGACCGGTGGATAGCCTGGAACATGCATTCTAGCAACAATTTCCCTCACCATCGCCTCTCTCCTCTCTCCTCTCCAACGACTCCTCCGACGACCTCCGGTCCTATAATTGAAGTTTATATCCCTAGTTATCACTTGCATGTATCCAGTTAACCCTCTAGTTTATCTAAGAAATGGATTTAAGTTTATGTCAAGTTTCCTACAGGGTTTCAAAACATCGTTTATAGTAAAACAATAGACAATGATTCATTCGAAATCAAATAGATAAATCACCATATACGGTAATTCAACCAACCATTCAAGCACTTAGAGATAGGTCTTGTGAGTTTAACTCACCTTATAGCCAAGGGAAGGAGTGGTTTACTGCTTCTAGACCTCTGCCCAACTCCTTACAGCCGCTGTTCCTATTAATCTCAGTAATGGGCCCAAAACACACAATTCAAATAATAATCAAAACTGAAATAAAAGAGAAACAAGATGTATCGATGGTTATTTGTAGATTACCTGAATTTATTAGCTTTAGAAACTATCTATTTCACTTTCTATTTGGTTGATTTAGGGGAAAAACTAAAGTTTCTTTGAGAAAGAGGGTGATAAACTATTTATTGTAAGTTGTTTTGGCTATTAACAGAAGTGAGAAAGAAATGAAAAGTGAAGCAGTATACGTACACTTTATTTTCTCAAGTACACTCGATATTTCTCACTTTACTTAACTAAACAAAACATTAGATTTTGGGTATTGAATTAATTATTGCCCATAAAAGAACTAAATACTTAATTTCCTTTTAAAATAGAGAAACATCCTTAACCAAAGTTTAAACTATAATTTGATTTCAATAATTTACAATATTTCGTAAAATCATAGTTAGCCTACTTATGGCATTTCCACTTCAAATAGTGGAATAAATTTACAATCTTTTTATAATAACAACAAACCATTCTTTTTAGTTTTAATATAACTACTAAGCAAAACGCCCAATAAGTTGTAAACCCTCCATTTAACAAGTAATAAAAATACTATCAAATTTCACATTTTTTTACTACAAAATAAAAGACTTAATCACAAAGAAATTATTTCCATTATTTTTAAAATTCTCAAATACCCATTTTTGTTAGCAAATCATTCATAAGAACTTTATTTTAATTGACAATAAATCCCCAAATCTATTAATTATTTAATTATCACTTAATTTAATCATTCTAAATTCAGGTAATCTAAACCAAGTTTGTTACACATTCATACTGATAGAGTTAGGGGTATGCCGAAGGAGCAATTATGTAATTTGTTATATCTAACTCAATAACCAATCTTGTTCGAAATCAAATGTATTTTCTTTCTATTATGTACTTGATATAATGTGGTTATATTAATAAATTGATTTAGCTAAAAGTATATTTAATAGAAAATCCATAAATGGTATGTTTTGTGATAGTAGTTACAAAGTGTTGTAACTGTGAGTAATTTATCACAATGAAAACAAATACACCATTCTAAATGTTCCTAGTCAAGATGCATCGAGACTAGATGTCGATGTATCTGTTAAGACTAGAGTACGTAATGCTCTCCAAATGTTGGAGGGTGTATTAGTCATGGCTGTTGGGGGGCACTAAGGGGTTATGTACTGATAGTTATTGGATAAATATGGAAAGAATCACTCGATAGTTTTTTATTGGTTAATATAACTAAGGTCAATCAGAAAATATCGTTGTGGCTGATTTAAACAATTCTCTCGACTTGAAAATATTGTAGATCTTCAATATGAAAGCTCCGCTTTGATTATAGTCAAATCATGGCATGGTGTTCCATCGAGTGACTGTATTTGGGTCTAGTGGAAGTATTGGAAGTGAAGCACTATTCAAAAGAGGATTCGTCTCCTCGGTTATATGAGGTTAGTATCACAGTCAACTCAAGTCAATTCAAAGTCAAAGTCTATGGCCAGAGCATTTTGTTTAATAATAATTGTTATTATTGAACCAAAACTTTGTATTTGGACTATAGAGTTGAATATGGATGATATTGGGATTTAGACCATTACCAAATTCCATAAGTCCAAAGTGATATAGTTTTGATGAAGAGAATTAGTGTAAAATAAATGTCACAACTGGGTAATGCTTAATAAAGTGAATTTGGATTTTACAGAAATTTAGTAAGCGATAAATTTGGCCAAAATGTCACAGCGCCTGCTAAATGACGTGTGAATGTTAACATTCAAATAGTTCGATATTAATCGCTGATCGAATTTACACATGTGAGTCACACAACTGAAATGATGAATTCTGTTTAGACCAAATGATTTCGTTAGTTTATAATTGTTATAAATTAATTAAATTAATCGATATTTTAGAATTATTAATTATAATATTTTTAATATGATTTGGGAATTAAATATTATTGTATATATTTATAATGGTTATAAATATATCGATCAATATATGATATCGATAAGCAATTAAATTAGATTTAATCAATAATATTTATTAAGGCTTAAAATGGGTTTAAAGCCCATGAAAGGGGCTGGAAATTTCGACCAAAATGAGGGCAATATGAACCATAAGATCGTGAAACAAAGGCTTGGAGATGTAGGGCTAAATGGAAGAGAATTGGTAAGAGGTGATGTAGGATATTGATCCTAAAATATCTCTAACTTCTCCTTTATATAAGCATCTCTATTCCCAACCTTTAGAAAAATTTTTGGCTACCCCCTCTCTCCATTTTAGCTGGCCGAATTATGCATCCTAGTGCTCCAATGCAACTCAAATAAAATCAATTCAAATCAATAGCTATTCGATAGCAAGGGGTTTACGATTCAAAGACTTGTAATCTAACGAATCAGGAAGGTTTCAAAAGGAAGGGAATTCATCATCACGACGTGTATTTAAGGGCATTAATTTAGGTAAGTATTTAGTTTTATATACGATGCATAATCTCTGTATAACTCAATATTGTTCATATATATATATATATATATATATATATTGTTATTATTGAAGTGCTAGTTAGGTGAGATTCCTACAAGTATTGTTGTTGTCACATATATTGATTGGCTATGTGCATAAAAAAAATTATAATAGTTTTGATACACACAACCAAAATTATTTTATTTCATTTATTATTATTTAATTAGTTTATTTATACATATATTAATATATTCATTTATTTGTTTATATAACTGATACTAAACTATATAACTATATCATATAAAAATTAAACTAATATTTTTAAAATGTACATTTATATCAAATATAATTTTTAGTAACTACAAATAATTTTTTAGTAATTTTTTAATATTTTTTAGTATTATTTGATCAATATACGATTAAAAATTTATGTAAAATAAATTATGATTCAAAAATTAGATCATAAATTTTCTAAAATTAACATATCATTATAAAAGCTTTCGGTAAAAAAAATAGAATATTTTCAACCGTTTTTCGTATTTTAAAAAAATCATTTTTAATTAGGCCGAAAGTTATTAATTAATAAAAAATAATATTTTGACTTAGAAAAATCTCATATTATTTCATAAGCTGTAAAATATGATCTAGATTTTTTAGAAATTTAAAATTTGAAATATATATTATATATTTTCTATATTTATTTATTATTATTTAATTAATTAATTCATAATATTTTTATATTTATATAATAAAATTATAATTAAAATTGTACCTACCGTGTAATCGATCTAGAACATTAAAAAAGATATTTTTAATTTTGTGATTTATATATATATAAACCATTCTAAATCATATTTTCATTTAAATTATATATATTATACATATAATTATGTTACTTTAGTACATACATACATATATATATATATGTATATATATATATATATATATTATCCCATCTTTTGACGAGGAAATATATCATAAGATTTGGTTAAATGGCTTTTGTGACCATCAAGGCAGGAAGCTCAAAGAGACAGTTATCATGCTTGGAGATCGGCTATAAACATGACTATGGACGGTGGTCAAGTGGATTCGGATCGAGTCCTCAATTTTTGTCCTAATCAAGGTGCAATCAAAATGAAGTGATAAGGAAGGCTCCATGAGGCTACATTTCAAATTTCAAGTCGATTGGAGTATGTATGCTCGAGTTATGGACAAAAGAAGATGGATCGGTTTCGACGGATCAGTCGTAATTTGCTTGGAGTCGGACCCGGGAAAATTTGTTACTTGCTTGGAGTCGGCTCATGGTTCACTTGGAGTCACAAGGATTCGAAGTGTTGGATCATGCTTGGTGTCGGACACATGATTGATTGAAGTAAGAACGATCGTTGCTTGGAGAAGAACGATTGGCACCGATCGTTTTTGTCCTTAAAGTCAGAACGATCGTTGCTTGGAGAAGAACGATCGGCATCGATCGTTCTTCGTGCTTAAAGTCAGCTTGGAGTCAGATCAATCGTTACTTGGAGGAAAATGATCAGCACAGATCATTTTTCGTGCTTTAAGTCAGAAGGGTGATTACTTGGGTCTCGCTTCGAGTCAACCCTGAAGTGGGTTTTTCGACGACCGTTTTGTCTATTTTCGACGACGATCGATTTATAACTGAAAATTTACAAAGACAATCGACATGAAATTTAGAGGTCAACTACACTATACTATGAGGGACCTACACCATTGATCGTTGGGCCCCATGATGAAGTTGGATCGACTGGTCATGATCCATATGGATCGATCCAGAAAACGATTCAAACCGATGATGATCGATCAATATCTCCCAAATGCAATGTTGGAATGGCAGGAAACTTTGAGAATAGAAAATAATTATACAGGGCAATCTACCATATTGATCGCACGTCATTTGGAGAAACTTGAATGATTGGCCTACATCGTTCTTGAATGATCGTATCATTTCAGCCAGAACGATCCAAACTTCACGGAAAACGTGATATCTCACAAATGGTAAGTTGAAATTGCATGAAATTTGAAGAGCAAGTACCTAACATCGTAGGGAACTCACCAGACCAATCGCATCCCAAAAGGAGCGAATATGGAACAATCTTTCATATTTCAATTTTTCAACTCGACTCCATGGAAAACGCGATATCTCACAAACGGTAAGTCGAAATTGCATGAAATATAGAGAGAAAGTAGATAACATCATGGAGGACCGACAAAAAAGATCGCACCCCATTGGAGCTAGTATGGAACGATCGGCATAAATGATTTTTGGTGTGCGATCGATCCTAAATTTTATGGGTCGGGTCATATTGGCCTAGAGGTTCTTCTGGCGAAATTTCAGCTCGATCCGTGTATGTCTTCACCTATAAATACAACGGACTTGGCTCATTGCGGGGGGATTTTTCGGCTGGCTCTCCTTGACCACTTCTTATCTCTTCCTCCATTATTTTTCTAATGCAAAAAAAATTGTACTTGTAATCTTACAGTATAAATAAAAGATTATTGGAGTGGACGTAGGCTGGAGTTTGCCAAACCATTATAAAACTTACGTGTTCATTTACTTTTCTACAATCTATTATGTGATATATATTTCTCCGTTTGGATCTAAATATTGGATATTTTTGCTTTCGCATATAACAAGGTGTTTGTGACCAAATTGACACAAACAATATATATTGTTTAACACTATAAAATTACATATATATATATATAATATTTTCTCATTATATACTTATACACGCACATGCACAGACTCTTGGTTTTATATTTAATAAGAAAAAATATATACACCTATTTGGACAACATACAATACATATAGGATGAGCTAACATGTCCATTTTAATGTAAATCCGAACATCTATATACGGGCATGTTATGCCCTTCAAGAAATATCATATTACATATGCAAACACATAAACATATGTATATGATGCATATGTATATTTATAAATATATTGGAATAAATTAAAAAATTGTTAATATTTAAAACTTTTTTCTTTTAATGTTATCTTCCTTCCCGCCTATGCTTTTCTACCCTAGCTTTTGAACCCTTTCCCGCCCAATCGATGCCTCCTCCCTGCCACCTCCTCCTCCTCCGCCTCCGCATCCACTCCCTCCGACTCCCATTCCTCCTTCCTCTAATTCTTCTACCCTATCTCCTTTTTCTATTCTACCTCCTCTCCTGCCTACCCCTTCTTCCCCTGCTCTACTAAGTTCCTCATCTCCAGCTCAATTTATTGATTATCCCCTTTGTCCTTATGTGTCTTCATGGTCCGAACTATTCAAAAATAAACCTCGCAATGTAGGTAAATATGTGCCGATGATTGTAGACCTAACCTATCAAGGTGAAGCCTTGGTCCCCCCATTTGAAGTCATAGCAGCAGGAAAAGTAGTGTGGAATGATTACATTGTAGGTTTCTTTCTGTAAATGTTTGTAGAACGTTTGTAAACTCAAATAAGAAGAAAGATATAATTCATATTATTCAGTAGAACAAGACGGCTGAGCAAACAAGTCTGATTAATTAGGGTTACAGAGATAGGTTTATATAGATAGAAAGCATAAGTAAGAAAAGGCTAAAAAGCCCAAACAGGAAATGGATCAATATGCTAACATCCCCCCTCAAACACGCGATGGTACGGCAAGAAGCATCGAGAGTTTGTCAATGAAAAATCTATGATGTTCGATAGTGTGAGCCTTCGTGAAGAAATCAGCAAGTTGCGTCGATGACGGAGTAAAAGGCAGAGAAATAGTTCCATGCAGTAAGTGATACCGAGTGAAATGACAGTCAATCTCAATATGTTTGGTGCGCTCATGAAAAACAGTGTTGTGAGCAATTTGAATAGCGCTCTTATTGTCACAATACATAGGAGTGGGAGAAGAAATAGAAACACCCATATCCTCCAACAGCCAACGTAACCAAATAATCTCAGATGTAGTAGAGGCCATAGCACGATATTCTGCCTCAGTGGAAGACCAAGAAACAACATCATGTTTCTTGCTCTTCCATGAAATAAGGGAATCGCCTAAAAATACCCAAAAGCCAGTTGTGGATTTTCTATCCGTTGAATTACCAGCCCAATCTGCATCGGAGAAGGCACGAAGCTCCAAAGATGAGGTCGATGGGAACAAAAGACTCTGATAAAGTGTTCCTTCCAAGTAACGACGCGCATAACAGCAGCCCAATGAACAGAGGTAGGGGAAGATACGAACTGGCTAACAATGTGAACAGCATAGGCGATATCTGGACGAGTGATGGTCAGATATACAAGGCAACCAACAATGGAATGATATAAAGTGGGATCAGAAAGAGGACTCCCATCGGTCGGAGTATATCGGGCATTTACCTTAAGTGGTGAATCAACATGACGTGTATCAGTAAGACCAGCGCGATGAATAATGTCAGTAGCATATTTGGACTGGGAAAGAAGATAGCCTTTTTCTGAGGAAGCTACTTCAATGCCTAAAAAATAATGTAGATGACCCAGATCCTTCATATCAAAACAACGAGACAATGTGGCTTTAATGCTCACAATACCATCACTGTCATCACCTGTAATGATCATATCATCTACATACAGTAGAAGAAGAATACGGCCTGCAGAAGTCAATCTAACAAAAAGTGCTGAATCATGGGGACTAGAGGTAAAACCAAGTGAAGTAACAACATTCGAAAATCTCTCATACCAAGCACGTGGTGCTTGCTTAAGACCATATAGAGCTTTCTTAAGCCTACAAACCTAACCTGGAGCATGAGAAAAACCAGGTGGAGCAATCATGTACACTTCTTCCTTAAGATCTCCATTAAGAAAAGCATTTTTAACATCCATTTGAGAGATGTCCCACTGACGACTGGACGAAACAGCAATAAGAACCCGAACAGATGTCATCTTAGCCACAGGAACAAATGTCTCCTCATAATCCATGCCATACTCTTGGGCAAACCCTTTAGCAACTAAACGAACTTTGTATCGCTCAATAGAACCATCTGACTTGGTTTTAATTTTATATACCCATCGACAACCAATAGTTTTCTTCCCAGTAGGAAGGTATACAAGATCCCAGGTACCGGTTTTGTCCAAAGCAGACATTTCCTCAAACATAGCACATTGCCATACAGGAGAACGAACAACCTCCAAGTAGGAAGAAGGCTCATAAAAAGTGTCAATGGAAACAAGAAATGAAGCAAAAGCTTGAGAGTAACAAGAGTAAGCAAAATCTGATAATTGAGTAGATTTACGTGTGCGAGTGGGATAGCGAGGTTGAACAGGATCTATCGTCACAGGAGGTGTTTGAACAGTCATAGTAGTAGGGGATAAAGTGTCACCTGCGGAAGAAGAAGGAACAGAGTGTATGGATGACGGTGTATCAATGGTAAGAGGTGGTGAATCAGAGGAGTTATCAGCAAGAAATGGATCAATGTGAATAAGATCATACCTAGTCATACTATGAGGACTAGCAGGAATAGAATAGAAGGGAATATGCTCAATAAAGGAAACATGACGAGAAACATATAGTTTATTTGAAGAAGGATCATAACAGCGATAGCCTTTTTGTCCAATACCATACCCAAGAAAAAAACATATAGCAACGCGTGAAGATAATTTTGTACGCTCTACGTGTGGACGTAGGACAAAACAGGTGGAACTAAACACTTTTAGGTGAGAGTAATCAGGAGTTTGACCAAACAACTTGGCATGAGGAGAAATACCAGAATTATGAGAAATTGGGATCTTATTAATAAGATAAACGAAAGTAAGAACAGCTTCTCCCCAAAATTCTTTTGGAACGCTAGCCGAAAGAATCATAGAACGGGCAGTCTCAACAATGTGTCTATGTTTTCTTTCAGCAACACCATTTTGTTGCGGGGTATCAGTGCAGGAAGACTGATGCAAAGTGCCATCAGCCGTGAATATGTTAGAAAGGTCTCCCTTAGTATACTCCCCCTAAATCAGAACGAAAGCATTTAACAATAGCAGAGTGTTGTGTTTTAACATATGCTTGAAAAGCAGTATAAATATCAATAAACTCAGAACGACGTTTCATCAGAAAAACCCAACAATAAAGAGTATAGTCATCGATAAAAGAGACATAATATCTGCACCCACCTTTGGTGGGGATGGGTGCTGGACCCCAAACATCAGAGTGAATTAAATCAAAAGGTGCAGTGGAAGTAGAAACACTTTGATTAAAGGGTAAAGCAGAAAATTTTCCAAGTTTACAACCACTACAGTCTGAAATATCATGAGAACGTAAATCTCCCAAAAACACCAGAATTACACAAGAATTTAAGACGAGAGCTTGAAATATGACCAAGTCTAGAATGCCACAAATAAAACTTAGAAGACAGCGGAGTTAAATGAAAAGAAGAAAGGTCAATACTAGCAGCAATAGCATGACCTGGGATGTGTAAGTTATCCAAAACATAGAGACGGCCCTGCCTACGGCCTGTCCCAATCAACTTCTTGGAGTTGGGATCCTGCACAGAGCAAGTGGTGGAAGAAAAATAAACAAGATATCCAAGATCACAAAGTTGTCCGACCGACACAAGATTCATAGTTAGTTTAGGAATGCAATAAACATTTGGGAGGGAAATGTGTGCGGTTTGAATTGTACCGATTCCTGTTGATGGCAAAGGTGTGCCATCAGCAGTTAAAATAGAAGGTGAGCGAGAATCAAAAGACATAGATATAAATGATGAACAATCATGGGACATATGATATGAAGCACCAGAATCCAAAATCCACAAAAGAGAACTCGAACCTGACATGGAAGGAGCTGACATGGAAGGAGCTGACATGGCAACGTGCTGAGACTGAGGAGCAGTCATGTTTTGAGACATAGATTGGCTAGCAAGGAACTTCTGAAATTGCTCTGCAAGAGAGTCCATAGAGGAATCCACAACTGATTCACCAGAAGAATGTATCAATGCAGCAGTCTTGGGCTGGGAACTACCACGTGACTGTCCATGTCCTTGTGCAGTAGAGAAGGACTGTTGTTGGCCACCACGTTGTTGCAGTTGTGATCTATCACCTGGCTTAAAACTTTGATTTTTTTGACGAGCCAATAATTCAGGACATTGATTTTTCCAATGGCCTAGTTGTTTACAATAATTACAATCACGACCATTCTTTTTGCGTTGAGATGGGATTGGTAAAATCCCTGTTGCAAAAACAGATGCAGAAGAAGTCTGTGCAACTTTCTCAGTTTGAGACTTCAAGCGAGTTTCTTCAGCTAATAATTCATGTAGAACAGAATCAACAGAAGGTAAAGGAGTGCGATGTAGGATGGATGCACGACAATGCTCATACTCTGGTCGAAAAGCCATCTACAATTGAACAAGACGTTGTCCCTCCCTACGAGCGATATATGGAGCAAATGACCTAAGCTCAGCAACCTCAGTCATAGCCAATTGATCCCAAAGAGCAGTAATTTCAGAATAAAAATCTTGAATATTTCGATCATTCTGAGACAATGACCGAATATCAGCCTCCAATTGATATTGAACGGCAAAGTTAGAACGCACAAAAAGTCCCTCCAAATAGTCCCAAACTTGCTTAGCAGTATCATACTTAGCCAATTGCATACCAATTCTATTCTCAACAGAATTATTAATCCAAGTGATGATCTTTGAATTATTGGTATCTTATTTCTCCATCGATTCAACATTAGCAGCTTCAGGAGCCACAATAACACCAGAAATATATCCCCACATCTGTTTTCCTTTCAGAAAATTTTTCATAACATAACTCCAATAAGAATAGTTTTTTTCATCTAAACGAACACTAATGGCCTGTAATGAATCATCACCTCCTGCCATATTTTTGGAGCCAGCAACTTGTTTTTCTATTTGTTTCAGGAGCAGATCTCGGGTTCAGATCTCAGGCTGACAAAGCAGGTCGATACAAGGCAGATTTGGCTAGGGTTTTGGGACAGATTTCGAGGCAGGTGAGGCTAGGGTTTCGAGGCAGGTGAGGCTAGGGTTTTGGGGCAGGGAAGTTTCGGCTGCAAGCAGGTTTCGGGGCAGGGAATTTTCGGCTGCAGGGGCTAGGGTTTTGGGGCAGGGAAGTTTCGGTTGCAGGCAGGTTTCGGGGCAGGGAAGTTCGACGGTAGGGGCTAGGGTTTTGCGGCAGGGGAGATCGACGGCAGAGGCTAGGGTTTCGGGGCTGAGGAGATGCACATGTCAGGTTTCAGGAGAGAAGGCGGTGGCAGAGACGAGGCAGCGGGCAGAAACATGAACGAGGCTCTGATACCATGTAAACGTTTGTAGAACGTTTGTAAACTCAAATAAGAAGAAAGATATAATTCATATTATTCAGCAGAATAAGACGGCTGAGCAAACAAGTCTGATTAATTAGGGTTACAGAGATAGGTTTATATAGATAGAAAGCATAAGTAAGAAAAGGCTAAAAAGCCCAAACATGAAATGGATCAATATGCTAACACTTTCTTGACAACCTCTTTCATACACCGTTGTTGTTGAACATCTAAAAACAATTTAGAAATTGAAGGGCTCAATCAAGGTGAAGTTTGATGATTTTATGTTCTTATTTCAATTTTCTTGCGGTAAGGACAAGGCAAAAAGTCTCAAAGGGGACCCCATAATAATGAAGAAAAAAATGTTTGTCATTCAACAATGGAGCCCGGAGATAGGTAATGTATGTAGGAGTATAAGTTATGTTCCTATATGGGTCCAATTATCAAATATCCCTATATATGCATGGTCACACTAGGGGATAAATTGGTTGGCTACTAGATTAGGGAAATTGCTTTGCATGGATGAATACATCGAGAAGCCTGAAAGAATAACACATGCCAAATGCATGATAGAAGTGAAACCAAGCCAAGAGCTAGTAAATAGTTTTCCAGTTAAATTGTTGGATGGAAAGGAGCAAATGGTACAAGTAAGCTACTTATGGAAGCTAGATATTTGTATTAGTTGTAAGTCATTTGGGCAAAATTTTATAGACTGCATGAATCTGACTGAAATTTTTTTTTGATAACTCGACTAATAAAGTGGAAAATGAGAAGCAAAAACATGAAGAAGAAGGAATGAAATAAAAAATTAGAAACAAAGTAGCAAGGAAGCAAATTTGGCAGAAAGTAGTTAAAAGGAAAAGTTTTATAAAAGCAAGTGAACTTAAACAGAGAAAACGTGAAGTGGCAATGAAAAGTGATCAGAACACAAGCAAATCAAACTTGCCATGTAGTGATTGTGTTGAACAAGAAGAAGAGGTAACATAAGTATGTCAGGAAGTTGATGTGAGAACCTTTAAGGAGAATGATCTGTTGGGAAGCAACAAATATCATTGCATTGCTGAGTGTAATGAGGAAGAAATTGAAACAAGTAACAATGGAAAGGAAAATGTGGGAAATGATACCAACGTTGACCGTGTACATCATGACATTTCCTTAATATCTCATGTGCATGCATGTACTGTGGAACAAATGCAAACCCACTTATTTCCTCAAATAAAACTAACCCTATGCCTGCTGCTTTTAATGCAAACCTCCCTTCCAACAAAAATGTTCAATGCAACCAATAAAATTCCCCTATCCCACTATCCCAATCATCAAATGACCACTTTCTCAAATCCCAACTATCACGCATCATTCCTTCATCTAATAATTCTCCCATGCATGCAATTTTTGAAAGCAATTTAGCTGCCATCAATCCCCCTCCCTGCCATCCCTTCTCTCCTTCTCTTGATGATATAGTTTTGAATGTTAAGTCATACTCCCTTTCTGGTCCATACAGCCACATAAATGTCCCTCCTAGCTATATGGATCCGAATGTAGGAAACTTATCATTACTAAATGCCAATGCTAAACCAGCTCCCACCATCGTCAAACTTCCAAATAAAATATCCACAAACCCTAATCCATCTTTAAGTAGTCATGCAATTCAACCTAAAAATAAGAAACATAAGAAAGTTTCCTCTGCTGATTTGAATGAAGCAAATATCATCCCTTCTAGCTGCATTGTCCCTAAATGTAGTAGTGCCAACTCTCCTTCAACAAGGAGCAAGATTAATTAGACCCACCAATCTGCAATAAAGTTTTGATGTTACAAAACATTGTAGCATGGAATATCAGAGGTGCTCATAAGGATGTCAAACTCAACCAAATAAAAGACTTGATTACCGATAGCAATCTCTACCTCATTACAGTTCTTGAAACTAAGTTAAATAATAAACTCACCCTAAATGTTATCCATAAAATATTCTCAAGGATAAAAGTATGAAAGAAGGAGCAAGAGCATTAATGAAGACCAAGGTGCATCAGGATGGTCCATCTAAACATGAGATAGAGCCTTCGACAAGAAGATGAAAGCGCCAGTAGTACCTTTCGAAGAGGTTGAGAGGACGTTTCAACAGTGTAAACAGAGAGCTTTCGACGAGGTCGAAGGTTTCCTTCCGAAGTCAATAAGCAGCATACTTTCTGTTACCCCGCCTTTTGGTCAAGGCCGGGATATCAACAAATAGGTTAAAAAGGATGGATATCAAGATTGGAGATCGATTAGAAACGAGGCTATGATTGATACTGTCAAAATTGCACTAAGCTCCAATCAAGGTGGGATTGATTGGGAATGATGAACAAGGCTAGGAAAGGCTGCATTTCAAATTTCAGGTCAAATGGAGTTCGTATGCTCAAGATATGGATGGATCAATATTCATGGGAAATCAGTTTGTATCGATATGTGATGCAGCGCGAAATCAAGATGAGCGACTTACCTTAGGCCGCTTCACCATAATTCGCTCCACCATTCACGAGGAAGAAGAAGCGAGCTATTCCTCCAGCCGATGCCACGAGCAAGCCCTAAATCGCGAGCGACCTAACTCCACTACCCTAAGTCGCGAGCGACCTAACTCCGCCTATCGCGAGCGACCTAACTCCACTACCCTAAATCGAATCGCGAATGACCTAACTCCACCGGTCATTGAAGAAGTGAAGCGTGAGAAGATTCAACCTAGGTCGCGAATTCCTCTTTAGGTCACTGATGAATTATAGGTCGCAAAGCTTTCTTTAGGTCGCTGAAATTTGTAACGGAGCAGAGCGGAAGAGATATGTCGCGTGGGTTTTCTTAAGTCGCGAAGATGCCTGATTTCTTAGGTCGCGTGGGTTTTTGTAGGTCGCAAATCAGTTAAGTCGCGTGTGTTTTCTTAGGTCGCGAACCAGTTAAGTCGCTCAAGCTGTTGTGTGCACATTTCTTATGTCGTTTGTTGTTTTGTTAAGTCATGTACTGTTTTGTGTTGTAATTTTCTTAAGTCATTTGTGTTGTGTTGTAAACCCTATAAATAGGGATGTGATGTCATTGTAAGAAGTTAGTTGATTTTGAATAAAACTTGTTTGTGTGCTTTATGCCACTTCTTAAATTGGTAGTTGAGTGTAATCTCCTATCTCCTCTTTCAGCATTCGAGTGCGCTCGGATCAACGATCGTAGAAGCCAATTCACGGTATCAAGTGCGCTTGATCAACGTCTGAAGAATTGTAGATCTTTAAACATGGTATCGTGCGCGATCAACGTGTTTGAGATAGCTAGAATCCGGCATCTTTGGATCAACGGATTTGGGCCTTTGGTATTCTTCAATTCACCGATTGCTACTTTCATCGCATCATTCATTTTGTTATCCGCTGCTCCATCATTTGGTATCAGAGCTAGACTAGCTAATCATAGCTAAGCCGAGTCTTGGAGCCAATTATTATTGAAGAGATCAAGCCGAGCCAATTGAGTTTAGGCCGATCAAAGTTGAAGTGTTCAAGTTCAGATTTATTCAAATTAAAGTTGAAGCCGTGCATCACATTGTGTTGAAGAGTCAAGGCCGTGCATTGTTTGTTCATTTGTTGTTCAAGGCCGAGAGTTAGAGCCGAGCCAAGTTTAAGTGTTGGAGCTAGAAGCGAGCTTGTTCAAGTTTGTGCGAGATTTTGTTCAAGTCGTGAGCTAGGAGACGAACTTATCCAAATTCGTTGGGTGTCAATTTTGAGATTTGAAGTTTCGGAGTTCGAATTAAGTTGTTTGTTTATTTGGGGTGTTTGTGAGATTTCAAACAAGTGGGGAAGTTTGATTCGAGAATTTTTGGATCAAAGTAAAATTTGTGTTTGGATCTGTTGAGGATTTGATCATGCCTCCGAGATGTGTTAACCGTCATCATAAGGTTGTAGATTTGTATGGGAGTGAAGACCCCGAAAAGATGGAACAACGCATCGATGAAAGGTTCAGTAAGGGTTTCGAGAGAGTGGAGAGAATGAAGTCTGACATGAATCGAAATCAAAGGAGAGTGTCGCCACGTTATGATAGAGAAAGAAGAGAATCATCTTTGTCGATAAATCGAGATCGTGGAGTTCGAGACAATCATGATTATCATAATGAAGAAAGAAGAGCTTATCGTGGTTACGAGCATGAGCCATATTGTGATTATGAAAGATGTCGAGTAGAGGAAAGAAGAAGTAGAGAGGACGTGCATGGTCATAGAAGAGTCAATGTTCAGAATCGACATCGAAGCTCATCTAATTTTGAAGAAGATAATTATGATAATAGTGTTCACTTTCGCTATCCAGGTCAAGGGCAAAATCGATATAGGAATATTGAAGGGGATGGTCATACACGAGAATCAAGGAAGGAAACGGAAATTCCAGAATTCCGAGGTGGTCTACAAGCAGAGGAATTCTTGGATTGGGTATCAACGGTTGAAAAGATTTTTAAACTCAACAACGTGTCTGATGATCGTCAAGTTAAGTTAGTTGCTACCAGATTGAAAGGAAGAGCTATGGATTGGTGGCAACAAACTAAATCAACCAGAGAGAGAATGAGGAAATCCAAAGTTGTCACGTGGGATAAGATGAAAAGGATGATGAAGGCAAATTTCTTACCCTACAATTATCAAACTCGTGTGAACCAACAGTTGCAGAAGTTGAGTCAAGGGAGTCGAGGAAAGGGTGTGGTTACAAACCCCAGCAATCAGAATAAAGGCGTTAATTGCAATATAAATGTTTCTAAGAGTGTCAACAAACCAGTTATACATGAAATCATGAAGACAAATGTTGATGACCGAATTAAGCGCTATCATTATCAGGAGTCTGGCCTTAGAAGTAATGAATGTACAGAGCCCAAGATGAAAGCCTTAGTTGTAGAAGAATGTGAAAACGAGGATGTGGATGATTCTACTGAAAGCGAACCGGAAAGGGAAGAGGAACCGACTAGTCCGTTATCTTTCAGTGAGAGTGTTGAAGAAGCGGAAGGTAGTGCTGAATCATTGGTTAGGTATGAGGCAAGTAAAGAGCTTAAAACTCATGAGGAGGTTAAACCAATGTTAGAAGAGTTTGTAGAGGTCGGTCCTACAGAATCGTTCGAAGAATTACCACCGAAATTTGACAACGATGAAGGAGTTTTGTCAGGAGATGAAGGATGTAACTTGTTGAGGAGGACTGCTGAATTTGACTTTTATCAACCGCCGAAATTTGACGATGATGAAGAAATTGAGTCAAAGTATGTGGATGTAGAAGTTGATTATTCTTCACCGCCGAAGATTGATGTCGATAGTATGGAAGAAGAAAGTGTGTTCAGAGTTGAGGAAAATAACTTGACGAAGGAGGATTCTTGCTTAAGACCTGAGCTTATGGATGAGAGCCAGCCAAGAGTAAATTCCTTAGTTTTCGAGAAGTCCGAACATAGTGAAAGTGAAACAGAAGAGAAGGCAGAATCAGATAATTTATTATCGTTGGAAGAGTTCGTCAATAAAATAAAAGATAATGATGAGTTATCAATGTTGATTGAATCTGGAGGAAGTTCTGATTTTGAGAATCCCGAAGAGATTGAAGTCTTTGAAGAGTTGGAGGATGAGATTTCTGAGGAACTGTCTGAAGAAACTAGTATTGTATTTTTGGAAGGGTTTGTCGAAAAGGTGAAAAATAGCAATGTATTGTTTGTATTGACCGTGCAAGGAACGAGTAAAGATCTTGATGTTTTTGAGGAAGTTGGATCAGAATTCGATGAATCTGAAGACGAATATCCTGAGGAATTAACCGAAGAGTTACCATCACTACAGGACATTCAACATCACACTGAACTAGTACCAGATGCTATTCTACTACAGGGATCGTATGATCTTTAGAATCTGAAAGAACAGGAAGAGTTGAAAAGACAGGATGAAGAGAATGATAGTCAGTTGGAATTACCTGATCATGACCGCACTGCTGACGTTATCAACGTCAATTGCTTGGAATCATTTCATGAAAATACACATGTTGAAGGAGAAGCGAGTGGGAATTCATTTCAGTCAGGGGAAATTGATGCAACACATCAAGGGAAGATTCTAAATGATGACACACCTGAACGAGATAAGGAAAGACGAGAATGTGAGCATGAGTCCTCATACTTTTTCGGTCGTGATTTCCTAAGTCGTTCCGTGATTTTAAACTTCCTTATATCATCTCACATTTTCGACACGTTTTGGTTCTATATCACATCTTCCTATTGGCACAAGAAATATGGTATAAGACACTATTCTTATGAAGTTCTGTGCTACATGAATTGGATCTGGCACCTAGTGCTTAGTTCATTCCACACTTTTTCATATGTCATCTCCCTCAGATCACTTCCTTATGCCGCCTGCCTAATGCCACGTCTGTTTTACGCAATGCGTTCCTTATGTCGAGCCGCATCTTCAAAGGGTCAAGACAAAATCAATCTCAAGAGTGGTTATCACCAGAGCCGCATCAGACCAGATAATTAATGGAAGACAACATCTCGAAGAAGGAAAACGTGTGAATTCGGGACGAATTCTTTTCAACCAGGGGAGGATGATGCAGCGCGAAATCAAGATGAGCGACTTACCTTAGGTCGCCTCACCATAAGTCGCTCCACCATTCGCGAGGAAGAAGGAGCGAGCTATTCCTCCAGCCGATGCCACGAGCAAGCCCTAAATCGTGAGCGACCTAACTCCACTACCCTAAGTCGCGAGCGACCTAACTCCGCCTATCACGAGCGACCTAACTCCACTACCCTAAATCGAATCGCAAGTGACCTAACTCCACCGGTCATTGAAGAAGTGAAGCGCGAGAAGATTCAACCTAGGTCGCGAATTCCTCTTTAGGTCGCTGATGAATTATAGGTCGCGAAGCTTTCTTTAGGTCGCTGAAATTTGTAACGGAGCAGAGCTAAAGAGATATGTCGCGTGGGTTTTCTTAAGTCGCGAAGATGCCTGATTTCTTAGGTCGCATGGGTTTTTGTAGGTCGCGAATCAGTTAAGTCGCGTGTGTTTTCTTAGGTCGCGAACTAGTTAAGTCGCTCAAGCTGTTGTGTGCACATTTCTTATGTCGTTTGCTGTTTTGTTAAGTCATGTACTGTTTTGTGTTGTAATTTTCTTAAGTCATTTGTGTTGTGTTGTAAACCCTATAAATAGGGATGTGATGTCATTGTAAGAAGTTAGTTGATTTTGAATAAAACTTGTTTGTGTGCTTTATGCCACTTCTTAAATTGGTAGTTGAGTGTAATCTCCTATCTCCTCTTTCGGCATTCGAGTGCGCTCGGATCAACGATCGTAGAAGCCAATTCACGGTATCAAGTGCGCTTGATCAACGTCTAAAGAATTGTAGATCTTTAAACACGGTATCGTGCGCGATCAACGTGTTTGAGATAGCTAGAATCCGGCATCTTTGGATCAACGGATTTGGGCCTTTGGTATTCTTCAATTCACCGATTGCTACTTTCACCGCATCATTCATTTTGTTATCCGCTGCTCCATCATTTGGTATCAGAGCTAGACTAGCTAATCATAGCTAAGCCGAGTCTTGGAGCCAATTATTATTGAAGAGATCAAGCCGAGCCAATTGAGTTTAGGCCGATCAAAGTTGAAGTGTTCAAGTTCAGATTTATTCAAATTGAAGTTGAAGCCGTGCATCACATTGTGTTGAAGAGTCAAGGCCGTGCATTGTTTGTTCATTTGTTGTTCAAGGCCGAGAGTTAGAGCCGAGCCAAGTTTAAGTGTTGGAGCTAGAAGCGAGCTTGTTCAAGTTTGTGCGAGATTTTGTTCAAGTCGTGAGCTAGGAGACAAACTTATCCAAATTCGTTGGGCGTCAATTTTGAGATTTGAAGTTTCGGAGTTCGAATTAAGTTGTTTGTTTATTTGGGGTGTTTGTGAGATTTCAAACAAGTGGGGAAGTTTGATTCGAGAATTTTTGGATCAAAGTGAAATTTGTGTTTGGATCTGTTGAGGATTTGATCATGCCTCCGAGATGTGTTAACCGTCATCATAAGGTTGTAGATTTGTATGGGAGTGAAGATCCCGAAAAGATGGAACAACGCATCGATGAAAGGTTCAGTAAGGGTTTCGAGAGAGTGGAGAGAATGAATGACAACGGTAGCACATCGAAAAGGCAACGGAGGGAATCAAATTTCTCCTCGTACACGGATTTGAATGAAACTATGGAGACGATTTACTTGGATACTCGATGACACCTCCAGTATCGAAGGCTAGCAAAAAGGGAACCCTCCAAATACGAGCGGGCATCCGGAAAGCATTGCCTATTCCACGAGCTGGATGGGAACAACACGAATGACTGCAGCCATTTGAAGGACATCGTTGAGGTGAATGTAAGGAATGGTCATTTACAACAGTACATAGAGAATCGAGCTGTAGCAATGGAACAGGAGCAGCCACCGCCCACCTCATACGAAGATGGCACCGGATCGAGGCATCGTCGTCAGCTTATTATCAGCTGAATGGATTTATGGATTTGAATAAGTAGTAAACCCCAAGGTAAGGCGGCTAAGTCACATACACATGTACGGGGTCAAGGACGGTCCCTAGGCATGCTCTGTGATGATGATATACCGTGATGCTCGGGTTTATGAAATCTTGTTTTTTCTGTTTTCTGCAAACTCTGGTTTCTTTCTTAGTACTACGACTATTTTTTTTCTTGGTTGTACGGACTTTTATTTTATTAATTGAACTCTGTGATGATTGGATTTGGATTAATGTAAAAAATAATACAGGTCACGCGGTTACGGTCCCGACCAGAGAGACGGGTCAATAATCGCAAGTTATGAGTCCCTTCGCCGGAAGCGATGGAATGGACTCGAACGCGGAATAAAAAGTCCTCAACCAGAGAGTCAAGGCCGGAGATTAAGAAGTCCTCGACCAGAGAGTCGAGGTCGGAGAATACAAGTCCTCGACCGGAGAGTCGAGGTTGGAAAATTCAAGTCCTCGACCGGAGAGTCGAGGCCGAACAAGGATAAAACGACCCAGCAAGCTTTACGGATTTGGATTTGGACCCAGAGAGGTTCCGGCTTTGGATTTGGACCCGACGAGGTCCTAGAATTGGATAAAGCGACCCGGAGGGGTCATGGATTTGGTTATTGGATTCTAGATATGAATGGATTAAAACTCAGTTGATGGGTTCAGATGGATATGGAATTGGCTAAGGATTTGGTTACTAGATTCGGAATCGGATATCGACTCGGAGCAGTCGCAGATTTGGACAAGGATATGGCTATGGCACTTGGATAGAATGGCTTGGTAATGGATTGGATTATGGATCAGATGGTATGGCTATGGATGGAATATGGATTTCAGATGACAGGTTTAAAGCTATTCAAAACACGTCTTCCTATCGCAAGGCATGTTTTGGGGGGGCAAATGTTACTCCGCCTTTTGGTCAAAGCCGGGATATCAACAAATCGGTTAAAAAAGATGGATATCAAGATTAGAGATCGATTGGAAATGAGGCTATGAACGATGCCATCAAAATTGGACTAAGCTCCAATCAAGGTGAGATCAATTGGGAATGATGAACAAGGCTAGGAAAGGATGCATTTCAAATTTCTAGTCAAATGGAGTTCGTATGCTCAAGATATGGATGGATCAATATTCATGGGAAATCAGTTCGTATCGATCAACATGGGCTCGGCTATTTACTTCGGATCGATGCTTTCGTATCGATCGGCATGGGTATGGATATGGAAAATGCACTTTGCTTCAGATCGATCATAGTACGTATCGATCCAAGTTAGGGATCGATACGAAGATATGTGTAGGGGATGGATACGAAAGGCAGCATTCAGGGATCGATACGAAGGAAGGCGGGATGCGGGCATCGATACGAAGAGGGCAACAAACCGATGGATACGAAGGGTAGCTACATTGGATGGATCCGAAGACACTCTTCGTATCGATCGATACAAACCGGTCAGGGGAAGAAACGCTCAACATGGATCTATGCACGAGACTCGGATCGATTCGATGGCTATGGATATGAGGACCGATGGATACAAATTGAGGGACATGGAATATGATGGATATGAAGCTCTGGATGGATACAAAGATTGCAGCCTACAATGGCAAATACAAACTTGGATCGATCATAACTCTCATTCTACAAGTCCAAATGCTATGAAATTTTCACAGGAGCTTGCTTATTCACTCAAGAACGTCCATGATCGATCTCAGCTTCATTGGACTATTTTTAGATCCATATGAATTATACTTGGATCAATCAGGATCAATCCCAAATGACTCCAGATCGATCTGGTGGGCCCATTTGCGCATAAGAAGAGGTATTCCAGGTTTTGGGCGGATATTTTCAGATCTGCACCTATAAGTAGCACCTCAATGGCAACTAAAAAAGGATCTTCTTCTGCTTTTCTAGGCGAAACTCTGCCATTTTGTTTGCTGATTTCAAAGGCTTGTTATTGTAATCTCAATATAAAAGGAATAAAAGGATCGATTCAAAATGGACGTAGGCCGGAGATAGCCGAACCACTATAAATCTTGTGTCTTCTCTTACTTTCTTTCATTTTAATTTTGTCATTTCTTCATTTTTAATCTCTACATTATCTGGATCTGAGATCTGTGTTTGGATATTGAGAATTTGTGTGTAAAACTGGTGCTTTCACTACTTTCGGGGTTTGTGACAATTTTTGGCGCAAACACTTTCTACACATGCACTAAACCATTCGAAACGATAGGTTTCATCTTCATTTACATACATCAGGAGAGCATTCATCATAAGCAACACTTTCGAAAGCACGTGTCAGCCTTTCGAATTGGTTAAAGCCACCCTCATCAATAAAGGAATGGCTAAACATTCACCAGCAACAAAGAATATGGTTCCGCACAAGCCAAGGAGGATGCTTTCGAAGGGAACCTTTTGCAGCAAAGCCTGAAAGGCATTTCGATTCATTCGAAACCCTAAGGAGAATATGTTTTGATAGCATCGAAGTACAACATCCATACCAACTTGCATGGCACCTTAACATCCGAGTAAAGGGCGAACTTATACACCTTTCGATGAAGTCGAAAGGCATCAGGCAAAACCCTTCGATGGGGTCAAGAACAATCAAGCAACACACCTTCCGATGAAGTCGAAAGGGACAAAGCAAGATAAAAGGAAGCCCAACCTTAGCGGCGGCGGAAGGTTAACCATAATCCTTTCGATCAGGTCAAAAGCTAAGATTCAAAAGACGCTCACGAAACCAAGGAGGTTGACCTTTCGCCCGTGTCGAAAGCTTGGGGTCGAAAGGTGCCAACCCGCACCTATAAATAAGACTCTAGACGTTAGTTTTAACGGGCCGATTTCTTTCATTTCTCACTTGTATTGTAAAAGAGTCTGTAACCCTAATTCCCAAATCAAATTGGGGATTTGGTCAACTGGTACAATTGAGTACAATAAAAAGTGATCTTGTTATAAACCTAATTTCATAGCAACTCTAAATCTCTTATTCTAAATAAATATGTCTACCAGCTATCAAGTCAATC
Source organism: Allium fistulosum (assembly GCA_030737815.1). Classification (NCBI taxonomy): domain Eukaryota; kingdom Viridiplantae; phylum Streptophyta; class Magnoliopsida; order Asparagales; family Amaryllidaceae; genus Allium; species Allium fistulosum. Next base: position 291,309,246 of record CM060905.1, read on the forward strand.
GAAAAGACCACCTTTGACTAGGTCGAGACCCCTAGAACTCATATTTCCTAGATACCTTGGCTCAAGTCTACAAGATAGAAAGTGTTTCCCCTTCCGACAGAGTCGAGACCTTACTTGCTCCGCTATTTCCAGAAATCATTAAGTTCCCAACCTAAGCCACCTTGACTATTTCGAAAGGTGGTTTCGACTGGGTCAATATCCAGCCAATTCGAAAGGATATTCTGTAGAAGAGTTAGCTTTTTGACTGCATCGAAAGGAGCCAAAGACGTGTCTTTGACCATCTTTATCAGCCTAAAACGTGTTAGCAACTTTCATTCATTCGAAAGAAGGTTTCGAAAGCATCACTCATACTCCAAATTTCAATTTGAGGTGTTGACAAATTTTCTTGTCAACATTTTTGGCGTTAGAAAGAGGGCTCGAACCTCCGCTGCCTGATAACGTTTATCGTAGATTAATTGCATAGAGTACTTTATCCAAAAGGAAAAGATGGAAGAAAAAAGGAATGATAATGACATCTCAAATGAAGAAGCTATGCCTCAATCAGTTTTCGAAAACAACATAGTCCCAAACTTCAATTTAGAGAATATGAAAATTAGGCAATCGTCAACCTTAATAGGATCGAAAAACAACGAGGTTAAAGTCCAGAATCTACAACAACAAATGATAGCAATGCGAGAATTTCTTGAAGGGGTTCCATCTCAAGAATCGATAAGAATTATGGAAGGAGAAGGTGAAGCACAACCTCCAAGTGAAGATCAATATGAGAATCAAGGAAGTCAGGCTAAGAGAACCTTTGAACAATCAAACAGTTTAACTATAGAGGACAGTGAAGATTACCACGACAACATTCACAACCAAGTCACATAGGGTACAATAAAAGATGTACTCAATGAATTAGGGAAATATGTTATCCTGCAAAAGGCTCCATTTTAAGAAGAAAATTTGGCAGTTAGCATCCCCCCTCACATTAAAATTCCCCCACCAAAGTATGATGGAACTACTGATCCAGATGATCACCTTACAACTTTTGAAAATTTGATGAACTTGTATAATGCTCCTAGGCCAGTTTGATGCAAAATTTTCCGAGTTACTTTTCAAGGAGCAGCTATCAAATGGTACATGAATTATCAAGTGAAGACCATCTATTCTTGGGAATAATTTTCTTATGAATTCAAAGCGTAATTTCACATATATAGAGATCCAGTGATAGATTCCTATATGTTAGCTAATATCAAGCAAAAGCCAGATGAATTGCTTGGTGAATATATTAAAAGATTCAACATGGAAGCATTGAAGGGCGAAAGCATGACTGATCAAGAAAAACTAATGGTAGTTCGCTCAGGGTTAATCGAACAAACTCCTTTTTGGAAGGAACTTCACACTCATGGGTGTAAGGATCTACAACATTTCTATCTCCAAGTTGAAAAGTTTATTCTAATGGACGAAATGCATCATGCTATGAAGAAATCTTGGCAAAAATAGAGGATACAAAAATTTAACTTCAATCATCCCAGCAAAAGATCTAAATGGAGGGAAAATAGAAAGGACGGCCAAATGGTGACATCTAAATACAAATCAATTGAATTAAACAAACCCCTCTTCTATATCTTTTCTATAACAAAAGATGATGACAATTTCTTCATTTCCTATAAGACAAGAACTCCCGTTGAGCCTAAAAAGGAAAGAATTATTGTGCTTTTCATAAAGTTAATGGACACGAAACTGACAATTGCAATATTTGGCAAAAATAGTTCAGAACCTAATCAAGACTGGATTCTAAAAAGAGTTTGTCAAAAAGGATTAAAAGATTTCCTACTTCAAAAGGAGTAACTCGGTCATTTTCAAGCCCTAATAGAAAGTCAGAATAACCACTTCTCCTTCAGATATTGATCAAGCTATGAGGCCTAGCATCATTTGTCTATTCTAAATCTTCTTTGCTTATAATTTATTTAATTTGAATTGTACTTGGAATTGGTCATATATTAATACAAAATTCAAGTGTCATTATAGGTAAAAAATAAAACCAGTCCATGACAATCAACATACTCTTAGAGCACAACAAATCTCTAGCAACTTGAGAAAGACAACTCAAATTCCTGATACAAAGTGGCTACCAAAGTTGGAGCCAACGCAATACAAAGATCTGCTCTCATGAAACCTCGGGCTACTACCGGTCCTCCACCAATTTTGGAGGAAAAACTTACAAACAGACCATTCTACTGCAGAGCAATACTTACCAAGGTATGGTAATCTATCTGAAGGAGAAAGCAATGTACTCCAATTCTATCTTTGACAAGTTATTTTACTAAAAGAAATTTCCCAAACATATTTCCAAAGAAAAACTATTTTCGATTACCCCACAACCTAAGGAAAAATAAGTATTTATCTATTCCAAGAACCGATTTAAGCAATCTTCCAAAGATACTATACAGCATTAGTAAATGCACACAAAGGTTTTCTAGCTAAGCAATCTCAATATTTCAAAGATTTCTGAAACCATTGGTGAGGAGAACCTATCCATACTTTTTAAAAGGAAAGTTTTAAAGCTATCAAAGTTTATTGACAAAAACTCAGATTAGAGAATCCTATTCTCAACTAAAAGACTACTGGTTCATGAATCATAACCTTCCAGTCTCCTATTTGAGATCTGTGTCTCTACTATGAGAATGATTTAAAAACCCTTATGGAGGGCGGCATTAAGAAAAGATTCTCATACCTCCAAGTTCTTTTTAGAAAGTAATTCCTCGATGTATTAGAAGGGTTCATTTACAAAAATTCTTTCTCTCAAGAAGAAATCAATATCCAAAAATATTTTCAAAGAACGTTTCAATTAGCCAAAATGATTTTCATACACAAAGTTTTAGCCTACAGCCAATCCATAGCACCTCCTAGAGGGAGGGGGTCCTGTACCCACCAAAATCCTACGACCAATCCGTAGCACCTCCTAGAGGGAGGAGGGTCCTGTACCCACCAAAAGCCTACGGCCAATCTTTAGCATCTCCTAGAGGGAGAGACAAAGCCCCTAACGTTCAACTTACCTTTTAGGGGAGGGTCAAGATAGGCACCCATCTTTTGGAGGAAGGACAACCTAACATGCACTACATCCCTTAGAATCAAGGGAAGCCAAGAAGAGGCACCAAACAGATAAAGAAAGACAAAGATGACTACGACTCAGAACCAAAGTCAAAACCCAAGAGAATAAAGGGTTAAAGAAAGAAATCTATCTACTATCTAAGATAAAGATGAAGCCAAAGAGAGGGGAACAGACAAAAGAAAAAGGATAACGATGTCCCATGCCATAACCAAGAACAAGTAAGACATACAAGACCATGATTGAGAAAGACAAAGGATCAACTCACAACCTTCAAAACATTCGGTTTCTAGAAAGTAATTACCACAACAAAGGATTGAGACATCTATAAAGGAAAACACAAGACAAGTAAATGGATAAGGAGATCCACAATTCGAAATGGAAAATCAAGATCTGTACCAGAATCAAAGGAACAGAATAGATAACAAATTCTCACCAAGATGAAAGTGACTTCATTTGAAGAATAGACCGACTAAACGATTCTTGAATCCTCAGAAATAAAGGGACCCCTTAAGATAGGAGAGTCTATATATATATATATATATATATATATATATATATATATATATATATATCTATCTATCTATGTGTGTGTGTGTGTGTGTCAATAAGTTATTTGGACAATTGCACCGTTGAACAGCCAATCAACTGAACAAAACTACTCGGCTCCAATATAACAATAATACTACTAACTCATAGGCGCTTTAGGAATCACAAATCTATTAAGTTTACCATTACTAGATAGGTTTCTGATTTTATGTGTTGGATAAGAGTTTGAGTAGTTTATTCGTCAGATGAGATCTTGACGAGGCTTGGTTTGGATTTCTGATCCCATGAACTCTCATATTCCTTGTTTCTTCTCATGAAGGTTTCATACTAAGTTTTGTGGATCTCTTATTGATTCTTATGGTAATTTATGCATTTCATATTTTGAGTTTTCTTATTGGATTGTCATAGAGATTTCTTATTTAATTAATGGTTTCATGGTTAATATTTCCTTACTGATTTCTATGGTAATTTATGGATTTCATGTTTTGAGTTTTGTCAATGGATTTTAGTAGAGATTTCATATTGAGCTTCTGCATTCGTGAAATTGCTATTTCCTATTTGATTTTCATGGAGATTTATGGATTTCATGTAACGACCCAAAACTTTGATTATTTGATTTTAAATGTTTAATTAAATTTAAATATTTAAAATAACAGAATTTTGGAATTTAATAATTTATAATTAAAATATAGGGGATAATTTATATTTGAATTGTGAACTAAATGTTAATTAAATGGATTTAATAATTTTATTTAACTCCTTTTAATTAATAAATAATATTGGTGGATTCAATTTGTAAATTTATTTACAAACGTATATAGATCAGAAAAATATCGATAATTAAATATTCAAATCTGTAAAAAATAGCCTTTCGGGCACAATCTTGGATTTCGGTGAAACTAGTTTCATTGGATCTGTAATAGTGAATTATATTACGCCGTCGAATTTCATAGCGATCAAACATATCGTTTGGTCGTGCAAGATCAAAATGTGTTGAAATTAATATCGAAATTTTAATATAATAACTAGGTCCAAAAACCTATCTTCTGCATACGATCGAATTAGGTCTCGAAAAAAGTTCCATTGTGTTCGGGATATGGGTATTTAGCTAGAAACGCCAGGCGGCACGTCTCATTCGGAGTTCGACATTTTCGAGTATGTTTTGCTAAATAATAAAAAGATTAAAATCATCATAAGTCAACACCTAACATCGGCCGCAAACATTTTTCCCTGTTTCCCGCGTTGTCCTCCTTCTGCCTTCATCCTTGTTCCTGTAAACATCAAAGCCTCATCTTTAAATTCAAGAATTCAAAAATCAATAGCTAAAAATTTACTCATCTAAAAACCATGAAAAAATATATTTAAGCTCGTTTCGAGTTGTACTTCAATCCGAGGGTACTTTTGTGTTGTTCGATCGTGAGTAGGGGAATGGCCGTTTTTGTCAGAGCAGCTAGGGTTTCGGTTAGGAGGTTGTTCCGGCGACGATAGGTCGAAACATCGATGCCATCGCGTTTCTCGTATTGAATCTCACCTCCCTGCAAATTTCCCATCATCTCCGATCACATATTGAAGGTCGGGTCTTACAGCTACAGTGGCCGAGACCCCCAGGTCGCGTTCATCTAGGGTGGCACGCACTTCAACTTGAGGGTGCCATTGTGACGTACTTGCGAAGAGCTGATGATCGGAGGTGGTTCGGTGCGTTTTCGTGGAGAGACGAGGAAGTATGGAGGGGAGAGAGGGTTGGAGGTTTTGGCGTGCACTTTGTATCATGTGCAGGTGATAAATGAGGAGGAAGAAGATGGATTATTATTTTATTAAGGGGTATATTTGTAATTGTTTGAAAAGTTGTTTGATTTTCAATTTAATTATCAATAACTTATAAAAAGTTTATCTCGCTCATACGAGGTCGGATTCGGACGCCGTTTTTAGCGTTGGGATCGTGTCGTCGAGAGCTTCGTGATGGAATTGGTTTGGTTGAATTTGGAGCAAGTGAAAATTTAGGCTAAAATTGGATGACTGTTCGGTTTTAGTCCGAAATCGGGCCGTTTCGGTGTAAACGAAAATCAATGTGAGTTTAACTCACATTGATCTTTATTATATCATATTAATGTTGTTAAATGTTTATTGGTTGTTTGGATGTTAGTTAAATTGTTAGGTTGCTTGTTTGGTTGAATTTTCATTTGGAAAATGGCTCACATATTAATTTGATCGTTATAAACCCATATGATGATCTATATATTATCGGTAACCATTGTTTTGCAGGGAAAATCTGTAAAGACACCCAAAAGGGGTTTCTCGACCATAAATTATTTATTTACATCATTATGTTGTAATATAGATGGTTTATTGAAATTAATTACTGATGTTCCCTTTTATAGTTTAAATGTCGTTATAGCGATTTCCGCTATATCGTCATTTATTAAATTTCAACCCAAGAACTCTATCATATGAACTTGAGCTTATATTTCCGCTAAAAGGAATATTAAAATTTTATTAATCATTTTGATTAATGATAGTTTAAAGTAATTAATCTTTTAAATTAATTAATTTGAGATTAATTAACCAATTCAATAAATGATGATTAAAAATTGGTTTATCTTTAGATTTTATTCATCATTTTGGCTAATGATGTTTTATACTTAATTAATCGTTTTAACTAATGATTATTTGAGTTTAATTAATTCTTTTAATTGAGGATAATGGAGTTTAATTAATTTGTAGAACTCAATTAATTATTTTAATTAATGATGATGGGATTAAACTAATTATTTCAATTAAGGATAACTGAAATTAATAATTATTTAATGATATTTAAAAGTAATTAATCATTTTAAATAATGATAATTGAATTTTATTAATCATGTTAATTAATAATTGTTTTAAATTTAATTAATTGCTTTAATAATGATTTTTGGAATTTAGTTAAATCATTTTAATTAATGATGTTTTATAATTAATAAATCATTTTAACAAATGATGTTTTAATTAATCGGTTTGACTAATGAAGTTTGGATTTAATTAATCCGATTAATTTATGAATATTTTGAACTAAATTAATTGTTTTAATCAATGGAATTTAGAATTACTTGTCATTTTAATTAACGATGTTTGAGATTAATTATTTATTTAATTAATGGCTATTTGAATTTAATAAATCTTTTTAATTAATTGATTTAATAAAGGAGATTAAATTAAGTTCACTAATATAATAAAAATTGCTTTAATAAACCGATTTAAAGTTAATAGACTGATTTAATAAAGATTTTAAAGTTCATTTACCAATGTTATAAAAGTGTTTGGAAATAATTATTTATTTTATTATAGATAATGAATTGTTTATTTAAAGGGATTTTAAATGTGATTAATTATCTTTCGGGATAATTAATATTGTTTTTTTTAAGTTATAAAAAAGAATTGGAACTCGATTATTGGGATGTTAAGTTGGATAGCCTTCTGGGTGTTCGGTCTGATGTTGGTTTAGGCCTTTGGGGTCGCGCACTTAGAAAAATTATTCTCTTAACATTTTAACAATATGGAACTAATTCTAAAAGTGTTTTACCAATACGAAAATCAAGCCAAAAAGTTCGGTTTGTTTTTAAAAAAAGAAAAAGTTTGATTCGTTTATGGAAATAAATTATTTCCGTAAAGCGAATCACTTATATGGAAATGATTTATTTGTATAATTAGCACTAAACATCGAAGAAGTAGACTTGTCACTATTTTGAAAGTTAAGAATAAGCATGTGACATGACTGTGAGGTAACACTACCTTGACTTGTCCAGTGTTATTGTTAACCCAAAAATAGTTAAAGTTTGAATTCAATGAGTGATGATAAGTATACAAGACTTAATTTCCATATACAGTCATTTTATGTCCTCGATAGTTGGTATCTCAGCTATCGGTTACTTCAGCCACTTTATTTTCGTCACTCTAAGACGATGTATTGCTCATTCGAGCTTTGTTATCCTTTGTCGGAAATGACTAAACCCAAAGAGAGAGTGGGGGCCAAGCTATGTGGGGTTGCTCCCATTAGGGTATTTTCACATCCACTCTAGATTGGATTCGGTGTTGTGCATTGAGATGTGAAATACTTGGATACTCAGTAACAGTTGGCGGGGTCCGGCTTGGAGGTTTCCGAGAGCCATCGGAGTTCTCAAGTATATTTCTAGAGGTATACTTTCGGTGAGGGGGGTGCACCCTCCTAGTTATTTGTTGGAAAAATTCCTTTCCTTATTTAATTCGAAAACCCTGAATCTGTTTTAACTTTAAATTGCCACTAGTAGAGCCAACTCCTCATCACGGCATTTTAGTATTTATTTAGTCCATTCTATCGAGTTTGGACTGATACTTTATTTAGCCCATTTTATCGAGTTTGGACTGTCACTTTATTTAGCCCATTCTATCGAGTTTGGAATGTTACCTTATTTTAGTCCATTCTACAAAGTTGGACTGTTTCCCTTGTTCTATCCATTTCCAGTTTGGATTTTACTTGGTTTATTTCCATTCTTTCAAGTCATATTTACGCTCATTCATATTTGGATTTGTTTTCCTGATATTTATTTCTGCTTTTGTTTGTATGGATGTTATTCTTGTGAGGTAAAACCCGTTCCGCGTTAGCGACGTGGTGTCACAAAACTTTTATACGATCTTCATTATTCGAGTTATCTCACGTTGGTATTTCCAGACTAATCTGGGTGTTATTTATTTATAATGCTCGGGTTAGACCGAGTATTTTCCCAGGTTGGCTTTGGTGTTATGACATTCATGGAGGGGAGCTGAAGATTGACCTTTTGTAGTATTTTATTTTCCGTTGTATTATATAGTATACCTATCGGCATTTGTAAGGTCGGAATTTTATAACTGACCAGCTGATAAGGTTTGTTTTTAACTCTGATATACTCTGTATGTTTAGAGTGACAGTTTCTACTGTCATTGTTATATTATATGTTGTCGATTCCATTATGAGATTCTATTTTTTTTCTTCTCCGTTCTCTGTTCTTTTCTTTTTAATTACCCTAACAATCTGCCCTTTTGTCGATTGGATGCGCGAAATTGGAACATAGTGGTAGTGTTTGGTGTCAACTTTCGATGGTCAAAAAGGCAGGTCGTTACATTTCATATTCTGAGTTTCCTCATTGGACTTTTGTGAAGATTTCTTGTTGGATTTCTGGTTTTATGGATTCTAAATCTTTTTATTGATTTTCATGTGACTGGGGAATTCTGCATTTTTGCTTCTTGATTCAATTCTTGCAATGATCTCTTATTGAATTTCTAGATTTGTAAATCTTGGATTGGCATATTGATTTTTATGATGATTTATGGATTTCGTATTCTTAGTTTCCTCATTGAATTTCCATAATGATGTCTTGATTAGATTTCTAGTTTCGTGAATTTTAAATTTCCTCTTGACTTTTGAGATGATTTATGGATTTCATATATTTGATTCCCTCATTGGATTTTCATGATGATCTTACATGTTTATGAATTCTGAAGTTTCTTATTGAATGTTTATGATGATTTATGGGTTTCATATTTTCGATTTCCTTGTTGGATCTTTGATGATCTCTTATCGGATTTCTGATTTTGTGAATTTTAGATATCGTCATGGAATTTTCATGATAATTTACAAACTTTTTATTGGATTCCCGAATTTGAATTCTATGCAAGACTTTCCTAATACTAGTTGGACTTTCATCAAAGTGCAGGGATGAAAAATAAAGTCATAGCAAAGAAACTAGATAAAACCGCCAAAAGCAAGAAATTAATTCTCGATGGCTGAGGAAAATATAACCTAAGAGCAAAGGATTAGGTGTACGCAATAGCCTTTTTGAGGAAGGTCAAATTACTTAAATTAGCAACAACAAACCAGGTGATAACGTTTCATATATTAAAAGAATTTAGTCATATTGTTACTTGAATGCTCTACCCAACGACATAACTAAAAAGTGTCTGAAATTATAAGTTATCCATCATGGTCTTATAACAAGGTTATGATCCTTATATAAGTCACTGTCTGTTTTGTAGAAAACAAAAAGGAATTTTTTGGAGTTTTTGTCCTCAAGAACAAAAGCTTCTTTCATACAAGGGGGGCTAAATGTTATCCACAAAATATTCTTAAGGATAAAAGTATGAAAGAAGGATCAAGAGCATTGATGAAGACCATGGAGCATCAGGATGGTCTATCTAAACATGAGATAGAGCCTTCGACAAGAAGATGAAAGCACCAGCAGCACCTGTCGGAGAGGTTGAAAGGACGTTTCGACAGAGTAAACAGAGAGCTTTCGACGAGGTCGAAGGCTACCATCCGAAGTCAATAAGCAGCATACTTTCTACACATGCACTAAACCATTCGAAACGATTGGTTTTGTCTTCATCTACATGTGTCGGGAGAGCATTCGGCATAAGAGACCCTTCCGAAAGCACGTGTTAGCCTTTCAAATTGGTTAAAGCCACCCTCATCTATAAAGGAACTGCTAAACATCCACCAGCAACAAAGAATATGGCTCCGCATAAGCCAAGGAGGATGCTTTTGAAGGGAACCTTTTGCAGCAAAGCCTGAAAGGCGTTTCAATTCATTCGAAACCTTAAGGAGAATATATTTCGACAACATCGAAGTACAACATCCATACCAACTTGCATGACACCTTAACATCCGAGTAAAGGGCACACTTATACACCTTTTGTTGAAGCCGAAAGGTGTTAGGCAAAACCCTTCGATGGGGTCAAGAGCAATCAAGAAACACACCTTCCAATGAAGTCAAAAGGGACAAAGGAAGATAAAAGGAAGCCCAGCCTCAGTGGCGACGGAAGGTTAATCATAACCCTTTCAACCAGGTCGAAAGCTAAGACTAAGAAGACACTCATGAAACCAAGGAGGTTGATCTTTCGACTGTGTCGAAAGCTTGGGGTCGAAAGGTACCAACCTGCACCTATAAATAAGACCCTATGGGTCAGTTTTAAGGGGCCGATTTCTTTCATTTCTCACTTGTATTGAAAAAGAGTCTGTAAACCTTAATTCCCAAATCAAATTAGGGATTTGGTCAACTGGTACAATTGAGTTCAATAAAAAGTGATCTTGTTATAATCCTAATTTCATAGCAACTCTGAATCTCATATTCTAAATAAATATGTCTACCAGCTGTCAAGTTAATCGAAAAGACCACCTTTGACTGGGTCGAGACCCCTGGAACTCATATTTCCTAGAAGCCTTTGCTCAAATATATAAGATATAAAGTGTAACCCCTTCCGACAGAGTCGAGACCCTACTTGCTTCACTATTTACAGAAATCATTAAGTTCCCAACCTAAGCCACCTTGACTATGTCGAAAGGTGGTTTCGACTCGGTCATTATCCAGCCAATTTGAAAGCATTTTCTATAGAAGAGTTAACCTATCGACTACATCAAAAGGAGCCAAAGACGTGTCTTCGACCATCTTTATCAGCCTGAAACGTGTTAGCAACCTTCATTCGTTTGAAAGGAGGTTTCGAAAGCATCACTCATACTCCAATCTCAATTTGAGGTGTTGACAAATTTTCTTGTGAACACTAAGAGCTGCCAATCTTATCAACCCTGTATGGTCTCTTATCCATAATCTTGATGTGGCACCTTATGGAAGAATCATGATACTGTCTAACCCCTCCACCTTCAAACTCAACCTTATTACACAATTCATACATTGTCGTCTTCTTCATATCCCTACCTCCACTTTCATGTGTGTCACTGTCATTTATGTAGATAATCTCATTAGCTCTAGACAAACCCTCCATAATTACCTTCCACATTTTTCCCAAGAAACACATCCCTGGATAGTGTTAGGAGACTTCAATTGACTTCTCCACATTGATGACAGAATTGCAGGGAACCATATCTCCTTAAATAAGATCCTTTCCTTGATGCTTCTATCATAGCCTCTTCATTAATTCAAATTCCTTCCTCTGGTTCTAGATATTCTTAGAATAACAAAAGCCGCTCAGGCAATAGAATTTTTAGTAAAATAGACAATGCTTTCTGTAACCTTGCTTCCCATTCTTCTTGGCTTACAATTTTTTTCTAATCTTCCTCCTCCTTTCTTATTAGACCATTCCCCCTGGATAATATCCTTTGGAAATTCTACCATTAAAAGGAAAACCTCTTTCGAATTATTTAATGCTTGGATTCAAGATCCTAACTTCTTAAATATTGTTATCAAAGTATGGTCTAAAACTTATTTGGTCCTATGTATGTTTTTCTACAAAAGATGAAGCAAGTCAAGAATGACCTTAGAGAATGGGCAAAAGTGAAGTATGGAACTAGTGATCTCTAATCTAAGTCCTTGAAAGTAAAACTTGTTCTAGCTCAACAACAATTGATGAATCCTACTAATTTGAATGTTGTGGTTCTGGAGTCTGAGTTATCTGTTTAATACTTCAAATTCCATCTAGTTGAGGAAGAAATGAAAAGGAAAAAACTGAGAAAAAATGGGAAGCCTTTGGTGATAGGAACTTAAAGTATTATCATGAATCACTCAAAATTAAGCAAGCTAAATCTTAGATACATCATATTCTTGATTAGCATGGTGTTCAAGCAGAAACTTCCCAGCTAGTTGATGAAGATTTTCTAGATCACTTCCATACTCTGCTATGTAACACTTCTAATTTCACTCTTGATCTTTCTATAATTTCAGATCTAAATCTCCCTTCTCTTACCTCAGATCAATCCACCATGCTCTCTACTGAAATATCTGATGTTGAAATTAAAAATAGTATACTTGGAATGAATAAAGACTCATGTGGTAGACCTGATGGTTTTAACGCTCTCTTTTATACATCATGTTTGGATATAATAAGGAAAGAACATTGTAAAGCAGTCAACAATTTCTTCAAACATTCCAAAATATTATCTGATATAAATGCTACTAACTTAGCTCTCATTCCCAAATCAGATCATCCCTCTGATGTAACTGAGTTTAGACTAATAGCTTGATGTAACATTATTTATAAATGCATCTCTAAAATAATAGCAGCTAGGCTCAAGCTTGTCCTCCCATCCTTAATATCAAATAATCAGGCTGCCTTTCTGCCTGGTTATAGCATATTAGATAATGTCTTAATCTCTCATGAACTTTTAAAGGACTATAAAAAGGCAAATACTTCTCCTAGAGCCAATATTAAGTTGGACATTAGGAGATCGTATGAAACTTTGCAATGGACTACTATAGTTAGAGTGATGGCCAAAATAAAATTTCCCCAAAATTTCGTTGCTTGGATCTATTCATGTTTATCAACAGCAAATTTCTCCTTATGTTATAATGGATCTACAATTGGTTACTTCAAGAGTAAACATGGCATCAAACAAGGGGACCCAATGTCTTCCTATCTATTCATCATAGTTATGAAAGTTCTAACTAGAATGATAACTCAATGTGTGGCTAGCAACCTTTTCATGCTCCATCCTAAATGCAAAGCCCCCATGATCACCGTGTTAATGTTTGCAGATGATTTGATCATCTTTACAAAGCCAACTGCTGAATCAATAAAATGAATCCAGGATGTCCTAAATGAATTTTACTCCTTCTATGGCCTTTGTATCAACACTGGAAAATCTAGAATATTTATTGCAGGTGTGACTAAGGATCATGCCGATAACATTAGGACTATGTCTTGCCTTCGAGAAGGAATGGATTCCTCTTCTTCCCTTGGCATCCCGATTGCTACCTCTAAAATCTCCACATCTAAATGCCTAGGATTTTACAAAAAAATAACCAGATCGATGAACAACTAGTCTAACAGACTCCTATCTCAAGCTGGTCGATTGGTCCTAATAAACTTAATCATATTTGCTTACTCTACTTATTGGTGCAGAACCTTCTTGCTTCTGAAGAAACTCATTTTGATGATTAAAAGAGCAATATGTAATTTTATGTTGACTGGCAAATGCATTCCTTTAAGTTAAAGCCTATTGCCTTCCATAAAATTGAAAAGAAAACAAAATATAGTGGATTAGGCATCATTAGCCTGATCAACTAGATGGCAGCATTTAACAAATATTATGATAACTTACTGAACAAGAAAAGCAATATTTGGGTTAGTTGGACTATCAGACATAACATAGGAAATAAAGAATTTTGGACGATGAACATCCCTCAGATCTGTAGTTGGGTTTGGAGAGCTATTCTCAATCTTAGAATTACTATGATGTCACATTTAAGAATCATCACAGTTATTGGTGGTCATGAAAAGCTCTGGAGTAACCCATGGGCTAAGCAAGGGCTACTTTTGAATAGAAATTATAAATAATAATACAGAAGGCAATCCAGACAGTCCAACTACTAACTCTTTTGAGAAGAAATACATTACTAAAAAGCCAAAATGGGAAGAATTTCTCAAAGTTCATAACAAAAAAGGCTGCAAAAGGAAAGGAGAAAAAGCTACTAAAAGCTTGGGAATTAACAGCAAAATCCTGATTTAGCTGCTATTGTATCCTTTTAGTATCCTTTATTCCCTATTTTATTATTATGAATATTATTACTTGGAATGTCAGAGGTCTTAATTCTCCTGAGAGGAAATTAGACCTTTCAAATTTACTGTCTTCTCATAAACCATCTCTAGTAGGCATTTTAGAACACAAATTGTCTGATAAAAACATTGATTTGTTTAGGATTAATAACCTTAATAATTGGCACCTTATTCATAATAATTCAATGGGGGGAAATGATAGGATCATTGTTCTTTGGGATCCTACCATTTGGGACCTCTGTAATTTCACCCTCAATATTCAATATATTCATTGCAGCTTCAAAAATAAAGGAGGTTTACAAATATTTGTCTCATTTATTTATGCCTCCAATTTTGAAAACGAAAGATCTCATCTCTGGAATTCTCTTGTCCATCTTAATTATAATATCTCTCTCCCATGGGTTATAATGGGTGACTTTAATACAATTACTAAAGCTCATGAAAAAAGAGGAGGAATTCCAGTTCCATTAAAAAAACTGGAATTCTTCTCTAATTTTCTCATAAAAACAGGTTTAATTGAGCCTACCATCACGGGTAATAAATTCACTTGGAAATCAGGTGAATTTAGAAACATTCACTGTAAACTTGATAGAATTCTTGTCAATAGTTCTTTCATAAATCATTTCTCTGACTTTAAATGCTACACTTTACCTCAATACACTAGTGACCATACACCCATTCAACTTACATTATCTCAAAATTCTACAACAAGGAAAAATTTTCCTTTTAGATTCAAGAATGGATGGGTCTATGACTCAGACTATAATAGGGTTTTTCAAAACAGCTTACAATTTCCCTCAAATGGTTCTGCTCAGTTTAAATTCAGAAATTTTCTCCATTTTACTAAAAACAATCTTAAAGCTCGGAATTGTACCAAAAACAAAAATAATAATGTAATTAATCAAATTAGAGAGGACTGTGCTAAATTACAAGATAGCATTGATAATGACAGCTCTGATAATATCAAAATTAAAGAATTCTATCAATTACAGAAAAATCTTTCCAATTCCCTTCATGTTGAAGCTGCTAACATTAGGCAGAAAGCCAAAGTTAATTGGCTTTCTCAAGGGGATTTGCCTACCAAATTCTTCTATGCTAAAATGTCTGGCAGGAAATATCATAACAATGTTGGTAAATTAATCAATAGTAATGGTAAGATCATCAATGATGCCCCTTTATTAGAAAAAGAAGCTATTCTCTATTTCACTGAGCTGTTTTACACTGAGGAAAACTCTTACACTTTTCCAACCATTGTCCCTAAGTTTGTTCTACATCCTAACAGTGAGGAAATTCTTCTTGCTCCTATCTGTATTGATGATATTAAAAAAGTTGTTTTTTCTGCCAAAGATGACAAAAGCCCTGGGCCTGATGGGTTTGGGGCCAAATTTTACAAAACTCACTGGGATGATATAAAAAACATGGTATTTTAGGCTGTCAATGAACTTTTCATTTCTGGTAGGCTTTTAAAAAACATAAATCATACTTTTATAACCCTTGTTCCTAAAACCAAAAATCCTACTTGTCTGGGAGAATACAGACCTATTGCCTGCTGTAATTTCCTTTACAAAATTATTGCCTCTATTCTTAGTAGCAGAATTAAATGTTTTTTAAAATTTCTCATTTCCAAAAACCAATGTGCTTTTATACCTGACAGGTTTATTGTTGAAACTACTCTTCTATCTCATGAACTCTTAAGGGATTTCAACCAAGCTGGTAAAAATAAAATGTGTCTCAAAATTGACCTTCATAAAGCATTTGACAAAATAAACAGAAATTTTATTATTTACATGATGGGTCAACTAGGCTTTAATGAAAATTTTTGTAACTTAGTTAAGGAATGTATATGTAATGTATCCTATTCCATTCTTATTAATGGATCTCCTTGTGGATTCATTCACAGTAATAGGGGAATCAGGCAAGGTGACCCTTTATCCCCTTATCTATTTACAATTGCTATGGAGTATTTTTCCCTACAAATGGAAATGGAACTGTTATGTAAAAACATGAAACCTATTAACTCCATTATTCCTTGTATATCTCATCTATTATATGCAGACGATTTACTAATATTTTTAAATGCAGATACTCTCTCTGCAGCTACCATTAAAAAAATTGACAACCTCAAAAATCAAGCTGGTCTTCTTATTAATGAAAATAAAAGCAAAATCTTTTTCAGCAAAGAATGCAGGAACAAGATGGATATTCTCAACATTTTAAAATTCCAATAGAGTGATCTCCCTGTCAGATATCTTGGTTTACCCCTCAGTAATAATCAGATCAAGGAAAGAGACTGTGTCAAACTTTATCAAACCATTCAAAACAAAATTAATAACTGGTCAAGTAGAATGCTATCTATAGCAGGAAGAGTTGAACTTGTCCATACAGTAGTTATAGCAGGAACAAGTAGCATACCGTTGCTGATGTGCCCTTCCACCTCATCCTTCAGATGTCTACAGTCGTTAGTGTTATGACCATTCAGTTCGTGGAATAAGCAGTATCTGTCTGATTTCCTCTCGTCAACAGTGGGATCCCTTCGTATTGGCCTACGGTAGGGAACTTGCTCTCGAGTATCTTGGTAGATTCGCTCCAAACTCTCATTCAGCTCTGAATAAGTGGTGAATCGTGGCTCTCTCCGCATTCGCTTTGACCTGTCACCATTGTCCTCAGCCTTTCGTTTTCCTTTATCCTTATCTGAATCATTTTCGAGAGGCTTTTTGTCTTTAAGTGCATAAACTTCTATTCCCTCTCCTTCTTCTCTTTCAGCATTAGCGTCTTCCAATCGCAAAAACTTTTCTGCCTCGTGATAGAATTCCCCTAGATCCATAGGCGGATCCTTAGTTAATGAATTTTTGAATTCTGTGCCGTCAGCTATTCCGGACACAGCTGCCATCATAACCATGGATGGATCTGGCCGATACACCGATGCTGCTGCCGCATTGAACCGCGTCAAGAAATTCCTCAAAGACTCCCCAACTTTCTGCTTTAGTGTTGCCAAACTCATCACATTCTTGGGTCTTGAAATATGAACCCTGAATTGCCTCATAAATTTCTCAATCAAATCGGTCCATGTCCCAATGGAGCCGCTCTCTAGCTGTCTGAACCATAAAGCTGCTATGTCTGTCAAATATAATGGGAAGCATCGGGCCATGACTTCCTGTGATGCCCCCAGCACTTCCATGTGCCTTATATACCTCGTTAGATGGACCGCAGGGTCTGTCCTCCCATCATACATTTCTACTGTTGGCAGCTTGAATTCTGGTGGATTCCTAGCCAACCTAATCGCAGGAGAAAAGGGACTCTTGTTCACGTCTTCAAGATCTTTGTTTACTAGTCCGCCTCTCATGGCTCGTCTGACCATCTCTGCCAATCTATCATTATCTCCAAGCTGTAGTCCTTGTTCACTACCTTCGATCTGCCCCCCGAGTCCGTGTGAGCTCTCGGGTGTCTGCCCCCCTGGCTGAGCGTTCATCCCTCTATTGCCGCCAGGTTGCTCGGATGTCCTTGTCTCTCTTCCCAGGTTCGGATCAACATGTCCTAAGTGTATGCCCCCCAGCTCCAGCGCTGCGCCAGATGGTCCTGCTCCGTTCTGGATTCTGGCTGTTCCTTGATTTTGCGCTCCAAGCTGTCCAATTTGTTGAAGCAAATTCTGGATCATCTCCTCCTGTCTCTTCATCATTGTCTCCATCTCATCCCTAGTGATGAAGATCGATGCTTGGTTTGCTCCTGAGGAAGCCTCTTGACTCCCTTCGTGCTGACTTCGCTCTGGTCTCTGCCTTTTACTAGTTTGTCTCGTCATGATTCTTCGGATCTTAAATCTCTTAGCCTTCTGATTCAACTTTCAAATGATAGAACTCCTGAGTTCAATTCTCGGTGAAAGCACCAAAGTGTTTGTGCCAAAATTGGTCACAAACCCCGAATGTTGTGAAAGCACCGGTGTATGAATATAAATCAACAATATTCACACACAAATCTCAAATCTAAGCAAACAGAGTATCACAATTCAGAAACAATGAACATAAACACGAGATTTATAGTGGTTCGGCGATCTTGCCTACGTCCACTCTGAAGTTGATGATTTTATTGATGTTCACTTGATGATTACAATTTCTTCTAATGTAGTACAACTGAAATTAAACTCTAAGTCTCAAATTAAGGTAGCGGTGGTGTTCTGGAGTAAATCTGGCAGAATCTGGGCGCTCTTCGGTACTTAGAATTCTCCGACCCCTTTTCTGAATGACCAGGGCCTCTATTTATAGGTGTAGGAGGCTGATATTTCGCCTAAAATGAGGGGAGACCAGTTCTGGCACGTGAGGGGGCCCACATGCCCGCTCTTTGGAAATCCGGGCCCACTTTGGGATCGATTCGACCCTTGCTTCGAATCGATCAAGATTTGCTCCGATTGAGCTGAAATTTGGCATGGACATTCCTTAGGTTCCCAGTTAGCTCCTGTCCAAATTTCGTAGCATTTGGACTTGTAGATCTCAAGTTATGATCGATTCAAGTTTGCATTTCTGGCTGATGTGCTTCATTCGAATCGATCCCTTTCGACTTGATAGGGTCGAATCGATATGCTTGTATGTGAGGATGTTGACGTGGCGCGCATCTCTCATATTGATCCACTTTTCTCGCCGAGTTGACTGGGTCGAATCCACGTCCTTAGCTGCTTGTGACTTGGTCGATGTAAAGTAGTCGATTCGAAGTACATGGATTCGAACGTATGCTCGTTCGAATCGATCACGCTATATCTTCCCCACTCGATTCGAATGACGCTTTGCTCGTATCGATAGCGACATGCTTCAATCGATTCGAAGTCAATCGCAGTTAGATGGATTCGAGGGGAGGCACCTATGCATGGATTCGAAGCAGAGCGTTTTGTTGGATTCGAACTGGAGCTCGATGCCGATGGATTCGAACCAAAGCCTCGAGGATGGATTCAAAGCAATGGGTGTTTTATGGATTCGAAGCATGGTCTTCTTCTGATCGATTCGAGCCTGTACTATTCTCGAGGGATTCGAACTCAAGGCTGGGCTTATGGATTCGAAGTAAGTTGACTTCCCATGGATTCGAGGCAATATACGTTTGATGGATTCGAATATAGGCTTCGCCTATGGATTCGAACTAGGGATGGTCTACTCCATCTTTTGTCGACGATATCTTGAGCGTACGAACTCGGATTGACTTCAAACTTGGAACGTTGGTTTGCATGGCTTTACTTGTCATGTCTTATCAATTGTAGCCCGATCCAGACTCGGACAAAATTCATCGATATCCATGGTGAACTTGTGATGTAACCGTCCTACAGGATGGACTGTCATTGATTTCTAGTCAATTTTTTGGTGTCACGGCCTTGCCAAAAGGCGGGATAACAAACACCATAACAAAAACCAAGGAAGCTGGGGGATTGGGAATCAGAAACTTTTCAGATATACATGAAGCATGCAAAATTAAACTTTTTTGGAAATTCATAGAAGGCAAATCATTATGGGCTGAATGGATGAGGGCCAAATATGACAAAAGCAAAAATTTCTGGTCCATGCCCATCAAAAGCCATTATTCTTATGTCTGGAAAAATATTCTTAATTGCAGAGAAATTGGAGCCAAGCTTATAGAGCGTAAATTTAAAGATGGTAAATGCACAAGCCTATGGTTTGACCCTTGGATTAATGGCAACTCTCTTATCAACCTACTAGGCTGGAATAACTTATATTACTATGGAAAAGTAGGGGCTTCAGTTGACACAATTATTCAAAACTCTACTTGGAATTCACAAGCATTTCCTGCAACTAACATCTTTAATTCTTCAATTAATAAAATTGATATTGACCCAAATACAGATGAAGATGCTTGGTGCTGGAAATTATCTATAAAAGGCAGATTTTCCTTTAAAAACACTTGGGATTTTTTAAAAGGAAGGGAAATGGAAGTTGATTGGCACAACTCAGTTTGGAACTCAGCTAACTGTCCAAAAATGGCTTTCTGCACCTACTTTGCATTATTAAATCGTCTGCCAACTAGAGAAAGGTGTGGAAAATGGAACAAAAACTCTGGAAATATCAATTGCCTATTTTGCAAAACCGAAATAGAAAACACAGATCATCTCTTTTTTGACTGTACATACTCTAGACATGTTTGGTTCATTGCCAAAAATAAGCTCAACATAAATCAAAATTTGGCTCTCCAAAACATTAGAGACAGCATTCAATATTTTCAGAAAGCATACAAAGGCAAGAAAGGAGATTTCAAAAGCTACAATAGTTCTTACTACAGTTATTTACTTCATTTGGAAAGAAAGAAATAACAGGCTTCATAACAAAGTCGAAACAGACAGTATTCAGCTTTGGAAAACTATTGAAATCGAATCCAACATCATTCTTCACAATTTCAGTAGAAACAGCAACAGATCTCATAATATCTCAATTGAAGACAACTATGAGAACTTAGTCGAAGAATACCTACAAAAGGAGAACTTTAATAAAATTTCTCAATTCCCTGTTGTTGATGGTAATATAGTGGAAAAGCCAACTAGTTTCATAAATCGCAGTTCCTCAGATGAAGGTTGCTACCCCGCACAGCATATCAGGAATAATTCCTACAAGGGAAGTAATCAAAACTTTAATTATTCTAATTTTAATAGTTTTTTAAATAAAAAATCACAATTCTCTTTACCTGATATGCATAGGGAGAGCCGTCCATTCAATTCTGAGCCTCTGCTTTCTTATGACTGCCATCTGCAAAACAACATCATTATATCCAATGCTGCTGTTTCTAGAGATAAGGCCTTCAATAATTACAATCACTCATCTTATAAGGATCCTTCCAATGCCGCTAGCAAGTATACTGTAGATAACATACCAAGCAATCAGATTGTTACATATCAGGGAAGTAACAAGGCTCTTAATTCTAATTATATTAGGATTAAAAAAGGTATTTGCACTAATCAAAACATTTTTATACCTGTTTATAGCAAGAGGAGCCGCTGTAATGCTGAGGCTAACAACAATTTTCCCCTGCCTGATAACGAGCAAAGATTAGGAGACTCTCATTACATCAGCAAGCTTAATAATAGAATCTACCACTTATCTGTTTGGGAAAAAGGAGAGAGCAGCGACTACTGTGTTGATGATTGCTTTGATCTTCCAAGGACAGATCTTAAAGAGGCGTCTGACTCGATTATCTTCATTTCCTCAGATCTGAAGTTCGAAAGCAACCATAATAACAAGGAGAACAATTACAAGGATACTAAGACTAAAACAACTCGTCAAAGTCATTTTAGCCTAGATCCTGATATCTCCAGGCTTCGCGATAAAGAAATTAAGGAGTGGAGACCCCCTTAAGCTCTAGTGAGCGAACTATTTCGAGATTTAAGCAGTGTTTCTTCGCTCTTTTTGTTTTGCTCCGCCATTTTTGAGCTCGAGAGTTTTTGGAGGCGCTGCCTCGTAATTGTGTTCTAGGGTTTGTCTTGTGTTGTTTTGAGTTTGTAATTCTCGGTTTCGGGTATTTAGTATTTACCCGTTTCTTTTTTCTGTAACATTCTGGGCATGGCCCATTTACCCATTTTCAAAAAAATGATAATGACATACAATTAGATATATCAATATGGTATTCCTTTTAATGTTAAACCAATAGAATATATCCATGACGGCACTGTCACTCTCCCATATTCTAGCTATCAGACAATCAGATCATTATGGAATAGGTTGCAGTAGTTCCCCTATCCCGATTCTCAAGATGAAAAAATTATTTGGTCTAACAATGGTGCTGAGCATTCTGCTGCAATTGTTTACAAATGTATAACTGGTCGCTATGACATTCAGGTATTCACATGGAATAAAAGAATCTGGAACATATACTGCAAAGAGAGTGATAATTTCCTGTTATGGAAAGTGATAAAGGATGCTCTTAATACCAAAGCAAGACTTGTGAGGTTGGGTATGAATGTAGATGGTCGATGTGTTTTTTGTTCTTGTGAGTTAGAAAGCAACCTTCACTTATTTTTTAATTGTGATGTTATTTATCCGATGTGGTTCTAGTTAATGAACAAGGCAAGAAGAACTAACATTTGCAAAGGTAGTCTAATCGAGTGGAGTTTGACTTATAAAGCTACACGATGGAAGAAGGGTCAATGTTTCATAATTCTCCTGATCCTTAAAAGTTATATTAAAGTAATATGGGCTCAGAGAAATGATTGGGTTTTCAATGGTAGAAGTAAAATGATAACCAATTATGGTGTGAAATCATGCAGGCAATTAAAAAGGGAATAGGTCTCAATTCTTACAGTTACGATCCTAAAATTATCAATGAGTGGGGTTGAGACCTATGGTCTGCTTTTCCTTCTTCTCACGTATTATTTTTATTCTCCTTGTTTTTTTCCTATTCTACTTGGTTCTTTTCTTGGATCATAACATGTTATGATTCAATTCAAATTTTATCGTCTTTGCAATAAACTGGTAGGGGCCCTATCAACCCTACTTAGCCTTGCTAAAAAAATTAAATAAATTTCTATCAACGATTTATAAATTTAAATGAAATATATAATTTTATTTAAATTTAATTTACAAATTTTCAAATAAATTAGAATCCATAGGCCCAATAAAGATTTTATAGGGTTAATTATTTTAAAATTCACCCATAACTTCTGTTGCGGGCTGGCCCAGTTCCAACACATATGTCACCCTAAACAATTGCAGATTCGTATCCCTTGGATGATATAAAAGCTGAAGTATCTCACTTATATTTTTTTACCCGGTTCTAAATATTTTGAAAGCATCTTCTTTTATCTGGTCAGGTAGGACTTCATCTTCCTTTCTCATTCATTTCTCTTTCAAATTGTCGTCTTTTTTATTTTCTTTCTTTTTTCTTTTCTTTTCTCTTCTTTTCTCTTCTTTTTTTTCAACCGGTGATGAATTGAGATCCATAACTCAATACCGATATTTTTTCGTAAGTGTTCTATTTAAGTAAAACTTAGTTACTTTTCTATTTTAAATTTTACTCCACTTGCTTTCGCTTGCGAACTCCATCTCTACCTCCTATGTCTTTCGATCTGAGTCGTCACTAGCACCGTCGCTAGCTCATAGCTCCGCCGTCGACCACCTTTAGCCACCGTCAACGTCAATTTTCACTCGTCCATAGAAATAGAATCTCAAGATCATCTTGTTGACCTTCTAGATCTCGACTTGATTTTTCAATGCCACCCCTCTTTCAGCCACTGCCGACACATAGTTCCATAGTGCGGCGAATCTTGTTTGCCAGCACAAGCAAGCTATCTAAATAGAGTGTTCATGTAGACACAGGATAATCACCGAATAGATTAACTTGCATATCACTGCCTCCGTCAATGTATGAGATCTAGTTATTAAATATGTTAACATCCATTGGGTCTTGTACATCGACTACATGGGGCCTAATTACAGCATGAAGATCGGAGTTAAATCTTACCTGACCTTGCTTATACGTTTAGTTTTTTAGTAAGTTATGAATCATAGAAGCTCCTCACGCCTCTCAACTATAGGTGCAAGTACATCCACTTTAAAGTTTATTCTACCCACAATAGCTGTACTTCTGCTTCAACATCTACTTTATCACCTTCTTGGCCTCGACCATCTCATCATTAGCCTGGGCAGTCCTTACAAGTAGTTCCTTTCATGATGGAAGGTGAAGCATACGTAGAGGTTCCCCCAGATATCAATCTTGAGAGCACTATAATTCTTGACAACCCTCTAGATTCTCTAGCATCTTCTTTGATCGAGGCAAATGTTAGGAGAATCTCCAACCGCCACGACATTCCTTTGGAAGATGTTTTAACTTCAAAGCCCTTTCATTGGGCCCATTCCCTACCAGAAGACTATTCGACCTGTAATTGTTATATGTGCCTCTCTGGGGAAGTCCCTCCATTCAATCATTTCATTTAACTCATCCTTTAGCTTAATAAGCTTTCCTATGCCTAACTTCATCTGAATAGCTAAGCTTCGTTGAATTACATTTACATGATTTTTCTTCGCCACTTAGGTAGGGTGTCTACACTCGGGGAGAATAGATAGTTATATAATTTCAAGAAGCAGAATGACAACGCATATTAACCTATCTACAATCCTCTAAAGGCTACCGCGTAGTTACTGATCTTTGCAGTAAACTCGGTCATTTCAAAGATGAGTATTTCTTCGTACGATGTCTAGTTGGTTTTGCTCAGAAATGGCTTTCAGAAAGTAAGTTCCAGCACTATTGTTCAACCTCATAGAGTTTATTCCATTCAAATTTCTAGCTTTGTCATCTCACACACTTATAAATATTTCAAGGTGACCTGGTGGCGTAGCTTTGTCGTACAAACTCCAAGTTTTGAAAGATATACCAGCAAGTGAATAGATAATGAAATTTCCTATGATCGAGTCTCTAATGCGATCCTTCCAGCTTTTACATAGTGGTCGCAGCCTTGGTAATCTTTCAGCTACCTGTAAAGGTGCTCAGCCTACCCAAGAGGCCGAGGTTGAGCCGCTAACTACTAAAAATCAAGAGGCCTAACCTACGGCACAGGGCCCTCCCATCGATCAAAAGGAGGATAAGGATGATAACGACAATAATAACAGTGAAGGTGTTGTTAGTTAGGATGAGAGTGATGAGGAAAATGTGAATCTAAGATATGAGTCCATTGGAGAAACGAACGGAAATGAATGAGTATTGCCCCCTGCTCGTCACCTAAGAATAAAGATAATATTGCCCCGTCAAGTTTCACTACCACATCAAACTCTCGTTAGGGAGAAAACTCTAGCCTCTCGGATTGATGTATCTTTAGTTCTCTTAGGAGTATCCTTGATCGCATTCTTCTATGACTTTTCTAATCTCAACCTCCAAGACCTTGGTTCTCCTATTTGTATGGCTATAGATTGCCTTCAACAACTGCAGGAGAGATAACACCACTCAGCCGGCTATATGAGCATGGTCTATAGGGTTAATCGGGAACACTGACACTCCATACTACATCTAAAGTCATAACACATTTACACTGCATGTGTTATTCCATAATTTCTATATCTTAGTTCGATCATGTTTCATTCTAGGTACAATGGAATGCTCTAACCTTTACAGCAATCTACACGGCTAATCCACTAGCTATCATTGGCATTGTATTTACGTCGAAAGCGTGAATTGTCATATGAGTTTGACTCAGGGAGGCATCGAATTAAAAGCTACAAAGGCAGAGTGAGGAGGAACATAGATATCATGACTATCGTGAATGGGAGTCTTGCGATCGCTCCTGATTGGATAGGAGATCCCTCACTCAGTATTATGAGCGCTCCCCTCTTTCAAAAGTACATGATCGATACACTCCAAGGCCTAATCTTATTCTTGCTTCTACGGTTCCAATTGCTCCCAGTTCAGTGTCTCTTCTTTCACAATCTATGATACTTTGCCATAAATCCAAACAAATCACTCAACCGACTGGTTTTGCAACCTCTAAGCCTATCAAATAGAGATTCGGTAAAGAGCTTACTTCTACTCATGTTTCCATAGTGGTCTCGGAACCTTTCTTAAACCCTCAACTTGTTGCATTATAGAGAGATTTCCCCACATTCTGCTTTGATGGGGATTAAATTTGTGTATCCTTTGAAGCATATTCCTCTTGACGTAACAACCATGTCAAAGCATGTGTTAATGAAGTCTACGATTGATACTATATATGAAGGAGGTTTGCTCAAGCTTTGTCCGACGCTAATTAAGCTAATCACACTACAACAAAATACCCATTTTACAATGGCCAATACCCGTTGTAATAGGGGTTTCGCAACGGGCCAGAGCCTGTCATATTATGTGATGTTGTAATAGATCCAAAAGATTTTACAACGTTTTAAAACTATTGTAAAAGCCCATTGTAGTAAACCTTTTTTACAACGGTCCTTAGCCGTTGCAATAGGGTCTTTTACAACAGTAATCGCCCATTGCAATATAATCTTTTACAATTGTTTTTACTCGTTGCAATAGTGTCTTTTACAACTATTTTTGCCCGTTGTTAAAAAAATTCAAATGAGAAAAAATAATAAACACTATTACATTGCACTCATAAATTTAAAATTAATTTGCTGTTGAAACCAAAATATTATACCAATAACAAACATATTCCTTCATATCTACTAAAAATAACAAAAAAGATTTACATTTCTAAATGCGAAAAGGGTTCATGTATTCTTAGTCTCTTATAGTACATAACCTGTTGAAGAAATACATATACCTACCAATACAATGGAAATATAATGAATAAATGATTTATCTAACTTTGTGTATGCCTTGACCCCTGAACTTTAGCAACTTGAACCCCAACATCAGCTCTTTCAGTAACTACTTGTTCGTACAAATCTTTTAATGTAACTTATAGAACAACTAACTTGCATATAATAAATGCATATACTTCAGCTTATAAGACAACTAACTTACAAGTAATGCAAATTTATATCTACTCAAAACCAATCTTTTAATGTAAAATGAAGAAATTATCATTGGACAATATGTGACTAAGTATCAACAAAATATTTCATAGACAAAAGAAAATAAATTTGAGGTATGTCATCAAATAGACATAGTTGTATGCATCATAATGACCAAATCAAAGAAAAACCCAAGTATGAAAAGATGATAACTCATAAATAATGAAATAGATGTATACCTGAAGAAGATAACTTCCAATTTAATTACACGAGTGAATGGCTCTTCCTCCTCTAAAGTTCATCCTGCAGTTTACATGAAAGGCAAAAAAAGAACGTTAAGAATTAATGGGACCTCGTATAGATTATGTCCAAAAAAGCTCAATAATTTCCCCCAATTTATCACTTCTGCTAACATACTACATATTGACTTTATATTAGATTAGTAAAATTAAGAGCTAGAGTAAAGGAACATTACATGTTTGTCCTCATCTTCAGTCTCATCAATGTCTGAACCACCATCTGCATTGTCTATTATGTCTTCATCAGTGTCATCTGCATCGAAATTGGCATCCTTCTCCTGCTGTATTAGAAAAAAATGATGAGGATAACTATTTTAACACTGTTGTCCTACTATGAATACTCGATAGAGATAATCAATGCAAAAAGGGAATAAACTATAGACAACTTAACCTACATTCATTTGTTTTACATATATATTCAGTTACATTCATATTAATTGTAGTACAAACGTATATTTTCATCAGAATTGTGCATAGTGATAGTTGGTGCGTTAATTATGGTCAGGGTCTTTGAAAGTTAAGCATTTGGTGCACCAAATATATATCATATAGTATATTAACCAAAAGCTATATGAATAAAAATGTACAAACAAGTCTATGAACAAAAGTAATAGTAAAAGAGTAGCAATATTTACTACCCAATCTGCTTTCTTTTTCTCAATTTCTTCAAATGCAGCCTTCTCTGCTTGCAAAATGTTGATAATTTTGTCACATTGACAAACTAAGTAATCACATTTTCTATGAACTATTTTAAAAATAAGTAAGTTTATATATGTAGGAAATGGCCAAAATCTACCACGCACTCCAATTGCACTTAAAATGGCTTATTTAACTCAAGGTCATCAGTAGAAGTCATCAGTAAAATTGCACTTAAAATAAGTATTTGTCATGACTGTAGTAAGGTCATCAGTAGAAGTCCTATTTAACTCAAGGTGGATTTTTTTTTACGTTTTTCTGCGAATACCTTGGTTTACCGCTGTTAAATTTGACTATATTTTTCAACATACAACTGTAGTGCATAATTCATTTATTGCTAAATGATTAATGGTTTGCACATGCATCAGACATGCATTTCTTGAAAAACTTTTGTAGTAGTTTGTACATGCATTGAACAGGCATTTCTTTAATGGCTTTCTTAGAGAACTTATATTTTTTATGCATCTTACATGCACAATGCCCAGCATTGTTCTCATTCATGTATAGACATTAACTACCTTATTCCAATGTTTGCATATATAAATAGACATGCTAATAATGCACTTTTATTCATGCATGAAATATACGGATCTATCGCAATTAGATCCTATAACCTTGATACAATAGTGACAACTTAGCACTTAGGTTGGAATATAGCTTGTCTTTTATTTTTCTTCTTCCAGCACCCTATGTCTATTAAAACCATAACTATTGAACTAGAGATGGATGTGTTTATCTCTTAGGTTCTAGCTCTGAAGGGATCATATCATGGTGATACTTTAGGTGGGATGGAAGCACAAGCCTCATCACCTTATACGAGTTATCTTCAATAACCATGGTAATATTTGTTAAATTTGCTACATAAAAAATGTTTGAGCTAAACTTATTTCAAGTATTATCCAACTTAGCAAATTTATCTGTTTATAAAAAATTCGCAAAATTTGGTTAGATTATGAACATAAACCCAGATGAATAACTTTTTGAGCATAAATGTCACTATGGTTAGAGAGAAAGTATACCATATGAAAACCATGGACGAATTCCGTAGAGTAGGAATCAAAATTTCTAACAGTTTGTTTGGCCTCTTGAATCCATCTTGACATTCCTACAATAAACATCGTTTCATCAACATGTGCATTGCCTAATCTATCAAATTCTCTCATCACTTTCTCGACAGCATCATCTTTAGCTAAGTCTATCTCATCAAATTGGACTCCAATGATGGATCCCCTTAATTCAGATTGTGAGAGTGAGTTACATGAATCCAAATGATCTTTCAAAATATTTTGCAGTGGCGATAAAATATAAAGAGAGGTAAACTAAATATATAATGTAAATAATCAATTATTGACCCATATCCAATGGTGCATGCTAAGGATCCATTTATGTTCTGATCGTTTGGAAATTTTGAGACTTCTATTCTATTTCAAAAAAATTCAACTTTTGCTATACTTCTATTTTAAGAATTCCAATATAAACTGAGCATTGGGTTAAACTTAGTGATACTAAGCACTGAGACTCAATGCTCAGTGCTAGTAAGCACCGAGTTCACTCAGAGCTCAGTCAAACTGAGCACAGGGTTGAACTCTATGCTTAGTAAATCTGAGCATTAGGTTGAACTCAATGCTCACAACACTTTTTGTTGAAGGGTTTCATACTTTTTGTCCTATCAAACATTTGTGACAGATCGTTGAAAAAGTGTGTTTTATATGTATAAAGCTGTTGGTTATGAGTTATAGTGCGATCTCTTATAAATATATTTGACCTATTATTCCTATCAGCCTGCATTAGTAAACGAATCAATATATATCTATATATTCCATATTAGGAGTAACCTTGTTATATAAAAAATGAAGCAGTTTCTATCCAAAAATATAAGTTTAACATAAATCTGATCCGACGCAGATGGTATTATGTATGAATTTTCTTTTTGAGCCAAGCAGAAACATTTAGATGTTTAAAGAACTCATCATCTCTCTTATGGAAATTAAATAAACCAAAATTTATATGTAGGACTTATCCATATTTTTTAGTTCCTTTTCTTCTCGCTCTCTCTATGTTTTTTTTCAAACAAAAATTGCTCATATTAGTTTTAATACAATTTCACTAATAGAAAGCAATCAAT
Source organism: Allium fistulosum (assembly GCA_030737815.1). Taxonomy (NCBI): domain Eukaryota; kingdom Viridiplantae; phylum Streptophyta; class Magnoliopsida; order Asparagales; family Amaryllidaceae; genus Allium; species Allium fistulosum. The sequence goes on from CM060905.1 coordinate 291,338,913, forward strand.
CCTCCATGTAATCTTGAGCACCATAGGTGCATGATCCCAGGTAGCTTTTACTAGATTTCTTAAGACTGAATCTGATGAGATAGTCATCCATCATTCACATCCGAGCACTTGATCTAGTCTTTCTTGGATAAGGCCTATTTCTATAGGTCAGAAAAACGTGTATAAATAAAGTTTACCAATTATCCATGTAGCGAACCTCATTCTTTTCAAATTTATAATCTCTGACCACAACTCATTCCTTTTCTCTCTATCACACTTAGCATACCCATACAATATTAAAACTTCAAGACAACAGAAGAAAATTCTCTACTAACAGAGAAATATTTTGTTATGTATCTTTAACTATGCTAAAATCATACTCTTTTCCAAAGGATCTAAATCTTGTTGTTTAAGTTAGCAAGTCTACCTTTATACTTCTAAGTTCCTGACTAGCTTTAAAAAAAGTTCACATCCACCATAGTTTGCACAACCCCAAACCTATCCTTAAGTGTTATTCTCTTAGGTCTTAAAATTGATTTTTCATTGTCCATCCTCCAATTATTAGAAATAGAGAAAATATCAATTTGAAATATTAATCTCTGATTAGATTATGAATAAAAAATAGCTACACACACAGATACATACTAAAATTGTATTTAGAATAGGTAAATGTTCCTTTTTAACGATTCTTGTGTTGTTTGCAGTTGCCATATTCCTAATGCCTAAAAAGAATTTGCTAGAAAATAAAATATATGAAAATACACACTGCTAGAATAATGGTTGGTCAAATTAATCTATAAAGGTACAAATCACTTTATTAAGAAATTAACATCTGAAAAGGAAAACGAGATGATAGGAAGATCGAACCTGTGAAAATCTAGATCTTGTAAGCAGTTGCCAAAGAACAAAAATTTATATTCACAAATTTTGAAACCATGAATTCACGAATTCTAACCATGAAAATCTACATCTCAGGGTTGGATTCGAAGCCGAGGGAGAGGAGGGCGGAGCGAAAGGAGGAGAGGGCGGAGAAAGCTCCCGATGGAGGAAATTATTTACGGGGATGGAGCTTGGATTAAGATTAGGTTTTGTCGATTTGGGGTATAGAAAAGCTTGGTGTTTGATTTTCACTGAACGTTTAGTTCAGAGTGGAGGGAACTTTGGAGGGAATGCCAAAATTTTCAACGCTTACAATGTAGGACAACTTATTAAGTATGAATTAGTTTTCACAAGTCATTTCTAAATGTCTACTATACTCCATAATTTATGAATATTAATTATATCGTTAATTATTATGTATTTAATATTAATTATTAAAAGTTATTTATTAATTATTAGTTATTTATTGAAAATGAATGTTTTTAAGAAGAAGTCTTAACCAAATAACGTAGTAATATCAAATATTAAATATAATTATCAATTGTAATTATTAAACATTAAATAATAAATTAGAATTAATAAGTGAAAATTAATTATTAATTATCTAAAATTAATTATTACTTCTTAATTATAAATTGTTACTTATGACATCATAATTATATTTGGTTATTAATCAACTATTATGTTTATCTTACCAATTATTGATTATTAAATATTTAATAGTAGTTATTAATTATTAAATATTTGATATTAATTATTAAAAGCTAATTACTATTTATCAATTATTAATTATTAAGTATTAACTTAATTATTTAATATTAATATTATTTATTAGTTATTTCACTACAACAAAATACCCTTTTTATAACGGACAATCCCCGTTGTAATAGGTGTTTAACTTATTAACTTAATTATTAATATTAATTGCTAGTTATTAACTTAATAGTTAATATTAGTATTAATATAATAAAAATTATTTTATAGTAATTATTAATTATTAAAAATTATGTTCTAGTTGTTAATTATTAATTTTTCAGTTGTTACATATTACTTCTTAATTATAATTAAATATTAATAATTGAATATTTACTGAATATTAAACATTAAATATTTGTACTTAGATGTTAATTATTAGTAGTAATTATTTAATATTAATTACTAATTATAATTTTTAATTTATTATTATCAATTATTATTTATTAAATATTAAATATTATTTAATAATTATTTAACAGTAGTTGTTATAAATTATTATTTATTATTTATTATTTATTTGTGATTTAATAGTAGTTATTATAAATATTAACCATAATTAATAAGTTTATTCAACGGTAGTAATTTAATATTAATTATTAATTATATTTATTTTAGTATTTTTATCATGGTTTATATTATTATTGTTGTTGTTATTACTTTTAAATTGACGCTGTCATTTAGTTTTGGGTTCCATCTCTAACCGACTACCCAGACTTGTTTGGAAATAATGGTTTAGTTGTTGTTGTTGTATTATATATAAAATAATTATTGATTATAGATAATAATTAGTAATTATAAATTATTTATTAATAATCATTTGTTATAAATTATAAATTAATAATGTTTTAAAAACCTTTTATAACAATTGGTAAATCAAAAAGTTTGTAATATATATCTATTACAACTAGCAAAAAAACAAAGAGTTGTGAAAATTGACATCTATTACAACGGGCAAAAGAAAAAGGTTGTAAGAGTCATCTATTACAACGGGCAAATAGAGATAAAAACTGGTATCTAGTACAACGGGCCGAAAACCATTGTAATAGAACTATATTACAAACCATTGTAATAGGACTATATTACAACTGGCCGAAAGCCATTGTAATAAAACTATATTACAACAGGCCAAAACCGTTGTAATAGAGCTAAAAACTAGTATCGATTACAATGGACCGAAAACAGTTGTTATAGGACCAAATTACAATGGGCAAGCTGACAACGTTGTAATAGGTGTACTGGATGATGAAAAGTTGCACATATTACAATGGGCTTAAGAAAACCATTGTAAAAGGTTTCTATTACAACGGTTGTTTATGGCTCGTTGTAAAACAGGGGTTGTAAAAGGATAGTTTTGTTGTAGTGTCAATTACTCCTTCGACAGAAGGTCGTGAGAAAAGAGATAGTAATCATATTATTGCTCATTATGATAAAGAATTAGAGGATTCCAAGGAAGCTCTTGAGGCAATGTAAAAGAAGTTGCTAGATGAGAGAAAGGCCTATGATGACAAATTCAAGATAAAATAAGAGCAGCTCGAGGCCGCATACCATTGGAGTGGCACTCTTGTCACTAAAGAATAAGGCCATTCAGATCATTGTTGATAAATAAACTCTAGGGATTCAAGTATGGAGACTGTGCTAGAAATTACGCAGAAAGAAAAAGATGAAGCACTTTCCATGGCCAAAGAGTATGTGTCTAAAACGCTTGATGTTGAACAAGCGAAAATCTATTCAGACTCTCGTTATCAAGTCTTAGAGCAAGTCTACTTTAGTCCACTTTTATGGGAACGTGGTCAAATCAGGTGACCTAAAGTGGCTTGGTAATAAATATGTCAGAGCGCTTGTTATTGCCTAGGAGGAAATTATCAAACAAGAAAAAAAATATTTTGGCAAGGTCGATAAAGAAGAGCTAAAGCCGACCTCTTGAATAACGAAGATTTGGATGCTCTTGCTTTAGGTCAAGCAATATTAGCTTTTATATCTTCGACTTCTACCCAGGTGTCTATTGGGGTCCTTCTAGAATCTAGTTCTAAGGATTTGGGGGAAAGTTCAATTCCTATTTCTCAGGGACCACAAGTAGACACAGTCAACATAACAGTGGCCACTTTTGGTGTCATCGCTTCTTCCACATTTGGGCCCATTATTTTTGATCCCATTATCCACTCTTTTAGGACTTCTACTTCCATTAATAATGTAGTGACTTTAGCGGTAGAAACTTCATCTTCGTCCTCACCTCATGTGCAACACAACCCTGAGGACCCCAGCTATATATAGCTAAAATCTACCTTGAAGCTTGTTGCATTATCTCCTATTATAGAGGAGAGTCAAATAGGGACTCCATCTCAAACCACATCTACTTCTCCCAAAGGTGTATTGATTGTTTCCCCAGTGTTCAAGAAGGTTCAGACGACACCCATGGATGTTTCTAATCATTATTTTTCTCTCTATCCAGTTTCAGGTCCACCTGCCTTCGCCCCTTTACCAAAAATTATCCTAGCTTCAGACCCTCAAGCTTCGTTGACAAAGTCTGTTATCGTCTTGGCCAAATCCTAATCCTGACCTCTTCAACCGGGTCTACTCCAGGTCTCGATGCTAAAAAGATTCATGCACTGAATTAAATGGCCATGGATAATCCTAACATGACATCGGGCGACAAGGGCTTGACCATCACAAAGGCCAAGGATCATAACTCTGGCCCATCAATGTCGAAGAGGCAGACTGCTTATTTATCAATATTGAAGAACATCAAAAAGGAGTTGGGTGTTGATGATATTACGCCCCCACTCTCGGTATCCTTGTTGACACACTCATTAGTCGTCTCAACCTCCATACCTTCAACGACCGAAATACATGCTAAGATCTTGAAATCTTCAAGGACTAACTGTAACTTGGTTGATGATCCTAAGGGTCATTTATCTATGGGGAAGGTGTAGAGTTAGGAGTATGTCCTAAGGAAAATTATGTAATTGTTACACATATCTATATTGATAACCAATCTTGTTTCAAAATATAATGTGTTTTCTTTCTATTGTATACTTGATATAATGTGTTATATTAATATATCTAGTAGAAAATCCATAAATAGTATGTTTTGTGATAGTAGTTATAACGTGTTGTAATAAAAGAAATATACCATTTCAAATATTCCTAGTCAAGATGTATCAAGACTAGATATTAATACACCTATTGAGACTAGAGTACATAACGCTCTTCAAATGTTGGGCAGTGTATTACTCATGGGTACTGGAGGCACGAAGGGATTATATACTGATAGTTATTAGATAAATATGGAATGACTCACTCGGTATTTTTTTGTTTGTTAATATAACTATGGTCAAATAGAAAATATCAATATGATAATATTACACACTTCCTCGACTTGAGATTATTATCAAGCTTTATTGTGGAAAATCCACTTTGATTATAGCTAAATTGTTGTATGGCGTCCATCGAATGACTATAGTTGGGTCAAGTAAAGCATTGGAAGCAAAACAATATTCAAGAGAGAATTTTCCTCCTCGGTTATGTGGCTTAGTATCACGGTCAACTGAAGCCAACTCAAAGTCAAAGTCTATGGCTAGAGCAGTTCGATTAATAATAATTGTTATTATTGAACCAAGGACTTTGTGTTTGGACTATAAAGTTGAATATGGACTATATTATAATTTTAACCATTATCAAATTCCATAATTCCTAATGTGAAATGTTTTGACGAAGAGAATTGGTGTAAATAATTGTCACTGCTGGGAAATGCTTAAAATTAGTAAAATTGGATTTTACCGAAGCAATGAAAGCAATAAATTTGTCCATAATGTCACCGGTGATGTATGAATTAATATTCAAATGGTTCGATATTAATCACTGACCGAATTTACATATAAGAATTACACAACTGAAACATTGAATACTCCGACTTCCACCTGATTTAATTAATTATAATTTCATAATTAATTAAAATAATTAGTATTTATGAAATATAAATTATAAATTTTTATTTAATTTGGTTGAAAATAATTTGCTTATAAAAGTTGTATATACATATCGATATACGATATCGATGTGCATTTAAATTAGATTTAGATGCATATTTATCTGATCAGGCTTAAAGCGGTTTGGAGGCCCAAATATGGATAGAGATGGTCGGTCATAAGATGTTGAAAATGAGGTTAGATATTGATTCAAAAAGGTTTGAAATAGCAAGAGGAAATAGTGGATCCAGATCCACTTTTAACACCATTATCCCTCGGCTATTTAAACACCTTTAGGCTCACTTTTGCAATGATTGGTCTATTTTCCTTACTCTTCAATTTCTGGCGGACCATACCCCTTGACCGCCTCCATTGTTTCTAGCAATTAAAACACAAAATTAAATAAAAATAGGACTTTGGTTTGTGGCGCATTCAATCTGTTAGCTCTCTCTGAAGGAATTTCAGATTCAAGCAGAGAAAAATGATTTAATGTTCTAGGTGTTAATTGTAGGTCACAGTAAGGTACTAACTTTATTTACGTATACACACACACATATATATAATTGTATTATGTCATACTTTTACCATTGATTGTAAGTATATTATCACAAATCCATATATGTCTATGCTGTTAACATTATATGAATATATATATATGTATATATATATGTATATATATATATATGTGAGTTTATATAGCTCATAGTCACAAACTAAAAAAATTAAAATTAAATACTATTTTAAGAGGTTTTTAAAACAAAATTTGATTTTTTTAATGTATAAATAAATACATAAATTACATATAAAACTTTATTAAAATATGTACATTAATATTCAAAATTAAAAAAAATTATTTTATTTTATTTATATACCCGTGTATTTTTTTTTGAAGGAAAAGGTTCTTTTATTAATAACAGTTAAGAACTAGACAATAGCAGGATTCACCTCCTCAAAAAACCTTACCATTGTGGTAAGGAAAAATAACACAACATCCTCTATATCAACATCTCTAATACAGTACTGCTTAGCAATATATAAACAAATACAAATGCAAAACCAAAAAGAAAACCGGCCCACTTAGGCAAACAACACATCGCCCCTTCCAAGCATATCAACCCATACTGGCCCAAAACTTCGCATACACAAAACCTAATCTCCCTTCTTCAATGTCGCTGCCTTCATTATCCAGCATCGTTCAGGTCAATTCCCCATTTCAGAAACTTCTGGCGCTCGGATGATGTCAACTGATAATGGTGAATTTGCCTCTTGAGCTGCAAGCGAACATCGATTTCGAAGAGTTTGCTTCTTTGCTCCATCGAGCAACCTTTCCATTCGAATTGATGCCTAACCCTCTCTAACCAGATGTGATGAGTGGTTGTAGCTGCCACAACATAAGCCAGGTGTTGAGCACCTGATTTATGTGCAAAGCTCCACCGCAAAGTAAAGAACTGTAATCTCAACGAGCTATCCACTATGGGCTGAAGTTCAAGTTTGGTCAATAACGACTTCCACAAATAAGTACTGTATATACATTCTATAAAAAGATGATTATGAGATTCTTGACATTGATTACAAAGCTCGCACTGTGAATTTACATCCATTCCCCATGCTGTTAGCCTGTCAGAAGTTGGCAAATGTTGTATATATGCCATATAAGTTGTGTTACAGAATTTTCTAGCAGTTTTGTTAAACCATGTGAGTTTATATACATCGTCCTGTTGAGCATGTAATCGAACCTCATTCCATACTCTAGCAAAACTGAATTTTTCCTGGTGTGCAATAGTCCAATAGTCATTAGACTGTTCATAAGATAAATGAACTTGCATAATACGGTCTGCCACCTCCCTAGTCTCAGGCATGTTTTGAGGTTGTAGTTGTCCACTTTGAATTATGCAACTGACTTTACTATGAGTATTGTTAAAAATAAATATCCTTTTTCAGCCAAGTAGATCAACAAGGGACTTATGGTTGATCCATGGATCGTACCACAAGTCTGTATGCTCCCCATTAACGATAATATGAGTCATGATATTAGCTGCCAAATCACGTTGTCGTAAAATAGATTTCATCGTACCGGAAAAATTATTATTGATGTGCAGGATCCAAAAATTTGTTTTAGAAAAATATTTGGTTCTCATCCATCGAGACCACAAGCAATCAGAAGTTAGTAACTTCCATAATAATTTAAGTCTGGCGGTTGTATTAAGATTAGTGAACTTTCAAAGCCCTATTCCTCCCTCCATTTTGGGTTTGCATAAAGTATCCCAAGATATTTTATAATACTTGCCCTTCCAAAAATAGTCTACACATAGGCGATCAATTTTCTATAAAACTGAGACTGGCAGGTGGTAAATAAGAATCCAGTACATAACGATAGGAGTTATTGTACTTTGTATTAGCTCGACCCTTCCTGCAATCGTTAATAAATTGTTGTCCCACCCTTCTAATTTTGCACTGATCTTTTGTAACAGGGAAGAACAGTGGGAAGCATGAATATAGTCTGATGTCAGTGGCACCCCGAGATATTTGACAGGTAACCTTCTCTACTATATGCAAAATGCTTGATATTTTAGATTTCCACATTGCACCTTTGCTAAAAAATAACTGTGATTTTTTTGATCAATCTGTAAGTCAACTGTTTCCTCCATTTTAGAAAATATATGAGTCATGTGAGTAGCATTTTTAGTAATAGCAGCTAAAAAAATCATCACATCGTTAGCATATAGTAAATGAGATATAGCAAGCTGAAATTTGTTTATGGGCTCTAGATGCTTTTCAAACATACCCTCCTCTATTAGTAGAGAAAAATAATCCATAGCTATGCAAAATAAATAAGGGGATAAGGGGTCTCCATGTCGTAATCCTCTATTAGAAGTAATGAATCCTTCTGGGCTTCCATCAACCATTATAGAAAAGGTGGGCGTTGAAATACACTCATAAATTAACTAAACGAAAGATAGGGGAAAACCAAAACACTTAAGAAAATGGCAAACAAATTCACTATTAACCATATCATAAGCCTTTTGTAAATCAATTTTGATGCACATTTTTCCTTTACCATTTTAGCAAAGTCTCGAATTTGTTCATGAGCCAACAGTACGTTTTCACCAATGTTCCTACCCAGTATAAAGGATGATTGATTTTCTGCAATTAACAACGGGAGAAACCATTTAATTCTATTGCATATGACTTTTGAAATGATTTTATATATCGCATTAACACACACAATAGGTCGATAATCTGAAATTAGTTGTGGCTACCCATGTATATATAAATTTATATTTATATATTTATTTAAAATTATGTTATACTTAATTTAATACATATATATACACACACACATATATATTATAACATATGTAAATAAGTTTAATAAGTATAAAATTTAAATGTTACAAACTTATACTTTCGAAAAATTATTTTAAATATATATTTTTTTTTACAAGTTTTCGTATGGAAATTTTTAAATGAAGAAAAAGGTTTTTATATTAAATAAAATATAAAATTATAAATAAAAAAAATTATTTTGTTTAGGCCAAAAGTGAGTGTATATATGTATGTACGTACGTACATCTATATGTACGTATACATGTACCATTTTATATAATTTTAAACATTAATTTAAATATATGCATGAACATATAAATATATATCTACATTATGCAAATTTTATTATATATATATATATATTCATACACGTATGTATGTATTTATATTTATTAACTTACATCTATTATAAAATGGTTTTTTAATTTGAAATTATAAGAAATTTTGAATTCCAGATCTAAATCTGAGATTTGATATTTGAATTTTAAACTAAAATTTAAATTAGAAATGATTTATTTTTGAATTTAAAAATACTATATATATATATGCACTTATATTTATACGAATTTATAATTTTATAGATATAATTTTATATCATATTAAATTATATTTATATATATATATATATCTAAGTATTTATATTTTACATATATAATTTTATATTGTATTAAAACAACACACACACACAGATATATATATATATATATATTAGACAACACATATGTATATGGAGGGTTAACATTGTCCATTGCGGTACAAATCTCTACACTTTTACATGGGCCTATTAAACCATGTATATTGTATATGTTGCACGTGCTCGTACACACACATTTGTATATAATACGCATGTTATATCATATAATACAAATATAATATTAAAATAAACATTATTTAGTAAGGGTACTTGCTCAGACCGGTGTACTTCATGAAATGCACATACTTCCTCAATTTCGTATGCTACTGTTTTATGCCTCCCTCCTATGCACATCCAGTTATTAATAAGGCTACAGACTTGCATATTCATCCCACATGAAAATCAAACTCTACCTAAACTGATGTTCTATGCCTCTTACCTACCTTCCTTTACAGCAAGCACTGACTCTTGTTATATCACATAAGCACCCAGAACACCCTTGCAAGCAACCTGTCCACTTCCTTGTATGGCAACAGTTATCGGCACTGTTTTTTGTTGCATTTGCATGATCTTCACACAAGCAGTAATGCACTTTATTACTGCAGTGCGCTTTGGTCAAGCAGCAGCAACATCTTCTATCCTTGCTCCACCTCTCCTATAACAACAGCCCTCAACCCTTCAACGGCAGTGCACTTTGGTACAACAATGCTTCAACCATCCTTCTACTAGCTGACTTTTTAATTCATTTATTTGTAAATATTTTCTTTATTGTTCTTAACATTCTCTTTTTTTTATCATCAAAATGATGATCCTACATTTTGTACCAGATAATACCATCTAAACATTTTGTATAGTCTTTGATTTTGTAATTAATAAAATTACGGGTGCTATTCTCATAAGAGGATCACATTTTCATTAAAAAAACATTATTTACAACTTAAATAAAATACTGATCTTATTTAAAATTAATTTAGATCTAAATAAATTTAGACATCATTAGCCCAAAATGGTTCAAAATGGAATAATTTTTTTGAAATTTATTCATTTAATTACTACGTGCTGGCCCAGTTCCAACAATGGTATCAGAGCCAAATAGCCTATGCGGTCTAAGCAATATTAGAGCTAACTTATTAAAGCATGCCTATATAATAGGATATCTAGAAAAGTATTATTTAAGGTTGGATTTGGGTAAAAAAATACTCTGCCTTACCTAGCTACTGGCCTGGGCCAAAAGAAAGAGGTAAGCCTAAAGGTTATCCCCAATATAAAGGCCCAAATTAATTTGAACCTTGGGCTAATTTTCAAAATCTATTTTGGAATTTAAATAAAATTCAAATTTAAAAGATTAAGTTTAAATGAGTAAAAATAATATTTTCAATTTAAAAGGGTAAATTTAAAATAAGTAACAATTAATGTTATAAAATAATTTTCAAAAATTACTAATAATTAATTAGATTAATTAAATAAATAATGAATTAAAAGTTAACTAATTAAATATATATATATATATTGATAAATGTAACATTATCTTAAAATATTAAGGTAATATATATATAGTTTTTGAATTAGTTATAATTAATTAAAATAGTTTTAAATAAATAAATTTATTAAATGTTGATTAATATATAACATAATACATATATAAGATATATGCGTATAACTATAAATGTAATAGTGCAAATATTCAATTTAAAATGTTTAAAATGAATAGTTAAAATACGTCCATTAACCATGATGGGTCAATAAAACAACTTATACATGTTGAATATGGACGATATTAAGCGAATATTTGAATTTTGATCCATGTAGGCGCCTAATTTTACAATTACTAAATTCGACCGCAACTTGGTCACTTACGTGTTTACTTCCTGAGACAATGTTGTCTTCTATGAGTTTCAAACTCTAAAAGCAATACAAGGATATGAATATTTGATAAATATCTAATCATATATAAATGTTATATGGTGAACAGTTATAACTCGTAATGTACGAAACTTGCTGAAATTAGTTCATTTTAAATAAAAAAAGTAAAATGTAGTGTGAGATCATATATTCAGTATGATTGTTTGCAATCGTGATCTTGTTATGTTAATGTAGCACTATACCAAACGCTACAAGATAGGTGTAATAATTTGATCATTGAAATGTCAGTTTGATCAGTTTATGAAAAGTGCAACTTATTTGGTATCCTTAAAAGTTAATAGTATTCAAATGCACTTTTGTAAAGAGTTCATTATGATACTGTAGTAAGGATTTCCTTTAATCGGTTTGACTCTTTAGAAAGGAAATTGAATGTATGACAGTAGATGTAACATAAGACGTAGTTGGGATGAAGAAAGTGAATGGTCACTTCTGCTTCATAAAGAAACATTGAAAATGAGAATTATAAAATAATAATAGATAATTAACATTGGAATGAGATATATGACTTCCATTCCGAAATGTATTTTCAAATAGAAAATTGTTTTCTGTGAGACTTATTTCTTTGAGTTTAAGATATTTGATCTAAAAACTCTTGACTGTAAACTGTTTACAGAAGATGGAATAAATAACCTTTATTAAGTGATTGAATGGAGCTTCATATTTCGTATATATTATTATAGTAAAGGTAGAGATAGTAGGAGTATACCATATAACACTTATTGGTCATTAAGTAACAAAATTATTTGTATAAAACATACCGAACATTATTTACGGAATAATAATTGTTTTTCAGTATTGACTAAAATATAGACATAGTTTTATTTCAATATGAATATTACAAATAGTCATTATAAAATAAAAATATATTGGTGGTATTTATTTTCATAACAAAAACGTTGCATTGAAAATATAGAAGAATTTGAAATTGTTTACAGTTATTTTAGAATTATAGACTAAGCAACAGATTTGAGAAATGATTCTTTAATTATATGACAGTGAATCATATGCTACTAGTAAATTATATCTCAAATAATTAAGGGCAAAGCACCCAATCAGTGGGGGCATCATAATGGTTGATGAACTTCAGATTGACACATATAGATTTATGCAATTGTAAGCCTATTATACAAAGTGGTTCCATGCACTTTGGTGTATTCACTGATGAGTTATCACAAACATGAACATGAATATTTGATACACGTAGTATGTCCACGATAAGCTCATAGAATATAAACATAAGTAAATAAAATAACGTGCAATAGAAAATAAAATTGATTCAGTTTGACCGAATATGTGAGTATATTGGATAGAGTTTTGAAAGTATCTAAAAATGAATAATAATTCAGTATTAAAAGTCACTCCTTCCTATGATACATAATGATGTATTGATAAGGAGTAATCGAACGTTGTTGGACAAAGTATGATTAATGATGAGTAAAGTTGAGTTATCTTCTTTCTATATGGTAGTATAATTAGGAGTAGTACATAAGGTTTAAATTAATTTCATCTAAAGACTACTTTACAAAATCATACAAGATAAGGGTTTATAAGAAACCTCAACATATTCTAGGTCAAGAAGTTGGTAGGTTATGAGAGTTGAAAGACTACACGTAATGATTGTAAATGAGGGAACTTAAATGGACTGCCCCAAAAGAGTTTGGGAACGATCGACATTAGATTGTCAATTTATGTTTTGAACATAATTTTCATAAACTAAAACAAAATCAATTTTATATACAAGGCAATTCATAAAGTTTTATGAATACCTATTCCGTTGCACTGAGAAATAATTGTTGTTTCAAGAAATACTAACTTCATAGAAAAGGAATTTCTTTTAGAAACTATTGTTAGTAAATTGGGTTTCGATATGATCCAAAGATAAAATTGATTACAAGGAATGAAATAAAATTAACCAAACCTAAATGAACATAATTCATTAGAATGTCTAATAAATGTTCTTGCACATTGAAGTAAAATTATGAGTTTCTTATCAATGTCGAGAATATATAATCCTCATTTTTCAATTAAACCATTAAGAGTATTGACTCTGTCATATGGTATGATGTAAAAATTCAAAAGAATTGCAAATACTTTATCAAAATACGATTTTGGTAGTTGTACCTGAAGGGATATGATCCATCAATTGCAAATGTGTCTTCAAGAGAAAGACTAATACAGTTGGAATATAATAAGCAAAGTTGATAAGAATAATATTATACTTTTCAATTGTTGAAATTAGTGTAATAGATTCATCAGTAAACTTGCTCAAGTTAATTCAGATTAATTCACAAAATTATGGCTTGGTATGACTTTATGTTTTGGTAAATATATGTTAAAATGGAAAATTCTAAATAATGATTTAGAATAGACTCTTTGCACATAACGACTAAAGTGTCTCAAAGTTAGTAGAAACGATATTGACTTTTTGGATTTTATGATCTAAGAAATGATATGAAAGTATTATACTACAAGCATCAGAATTGATTAATAATTTTGATAGAAATATCGAATAGTTTGATTTTCAGTCAAAATGAAAAGGAAGTGTGACACACCATCTCTATACCCATACTAACCAAGAGTATCACAAAGTAATACCATCAGATAATATGGAGAATAAGGCTATATGGGGTACACACATGAATATTCCCTTGGACTAAAACCGGTACGTATTAAAACATCAAATAAATATCACACCTATATGTACACATATCTGTACAAAGCAATAAACATGTATGCCTCCAAGACAAAACAATACATAATATATTGTAAATGATAGAGTACATAAAGTCAATCACAACGATAACATATAATATAGTATATATAATACATAGTGCTGTTTAAATACAAATATCTCAAATGTCAAACATCTTAATATAATAAATGAATAATCAATATACATCTTAGTGTCAAAATGTATAATGAATCAATGTCATACAGTATCAAATAACAATCCTAATATAATACTCCTCTAAGCCTAATAAATCAAATGATGGTCATGTTGTCCCTATACCTAAAATGTCTTAGACTAACCCGAGTACATAACACACAGTCAAACTATGTCTAACCAAATACCCTAAATAGGGTAACACAATGTAAATAGAGAGTAATAATATGATAACTCTAACATAGATAATCAAATCATCATAGGACATGTCAAAATATATACATACATATATATATATAATATAGAAATATAAGCCTAGATTATCTGTATAATGACTTAAATAATCCTTAAGAGATCACATCACCCAAATATCTCAATCCACATAAAACAATCAGAACTGATATCAAAAGATGCCATCACCCATATAGAAACATATCAAATTAGAATTCACATAACCAACACAAATTGGTGAATCATGCATATCCAGAAATCATCATCAAATCCAGAAATATAAAATAGCGAAATATCACCTAGTATAATCAGGCTAGCATGAAGCATTGCTCATATATAACTCTCAATAAATAGAACATCATCATTAATATATATAAGAAAGGATAGGCTGCATATCAAATACAGAGAATCCACTATACATTGGATATATATATATCATAGGTATAATCTCATCTCGTCATATAATATCTATCTGAAAATATCATGATGGGAAATGGATGTACGACAGACTCCAAGTCCCAAGTACAGCCATTTATATAACAATATGTGACACCTGGCCCATATTAATGCTACAGTGAGGTGTATCAATCGTATATTCTAATCTACTACTCCTTCAGTACTAAAAGGGAGGCTAATAGCACTAAGCAAGCTCTAGAGACACTAAGTCTCTATATTCTTTAGTTACCTCGTAGTCATCATGACACGTATCCACCCGTATACTTATCAATGCGAGGACTCTTAAGTCACGACATTACAAATGCCCCTATAGGTAACAGACTGTTGACTAGGTGACATAAGGGGCTAATGCACACATCAAGGTAGAACAAAACTGAACCACTAAGCTAAAAGTACTAAGATACACATATAAGGTATCACAGATCTAGGCTGTAACCCCACGATCAAGCCACCAGGGTGGATACTGGCCATCTGGTTCTCTCTAAGAAACGTAATAGGAGTACATTGTAATAGTGGCATATAGAACCAATTCATATAGACAAGAAGTCATGCTCATTATTAGGCACAAAGCCATCCTCGCTAAATATAGGCACAAAGCCATATATCATTAAGTGTATCACCTTACACTATCCAGTCTATTCCCTTCATATGAGTTTCATCTACTTACAATGAATAACCGAATAACTATCGCAACAGCGTCCCATACATTGCATGGTACTCAAATGTTTATTCACTTCTCATAAACTACACTCAAACTATCCAATATTCTGTATAACAAGTCCAAAGAATATCCGATGAAATATTAGCAAAAGTCCCATACCAGACGGTCTAACTCTGTTTATTCAGATTCCTTGTCATACATAATTAAATAAATACATCAATATAAAAATGTCAAAATCCATATAGAAGGATGTCATCCTTGTATCATATCAAATCACTAAAGAAAATCAACATCAACGGTGAATCATTCATATATTCCAATTCAATATACAAGAGAAGAATGATCAGAAAAGTAATATAAATAAAATTATTCAAATAAATAAATATAACAGGCAACAACTCATCATTATTTAATAATGAATCATTTATAACAAAAATACATACCTAAAAATAAATGCCAAATATATATATATATATATATATATATGTAGTATATGTATATATTAAATAATAAATTCACTTTGTTTATTTAATTACAGTATAAGATTCAATCACTAAATTTCATTTCCAAATCCTTTTATATATATATATATATTCCAAAACGTCCAATATCACTTTATACGTCAAAATAATTATAGAAATAGATACAAAATTTTCTATAAATAAATAATACTTTAAAATAAATTTATAAATCTAAAAAACAATCCTTTTCATTTGAAAATATAATTTATAATTCAATACCTTCTTATCATATAAAATTTCTCGTAATATCAACAAATCAATTTTGAATCATCAATACACACACACACACACACGAAAGGGGTTTACATTAAAATGCTCTCGGAACCATTCAATGATATTTCAAATAGGCTCATATACTCGAAATCCCTTTTTAAAAATATTATTAAACCATTCAATTATAAAAAATCCATCAAATAAACTAATTCCATATATTTAATACTTTTGAAAATTCTCTAGTTTTATTTTAAAACTACTATTATTTCGATACCATTTCTAACAATTCATTTTATTTCTTAGCCATAAATATTTATTTATAAACATATACTTCAAATAAATTTTAAAATCCCATAATTAATTTCCCAAAACTTTCAAAATTATTTTTTAAATTGGAAAAAAGTTAAACATCTATAATAGAATTTATGCAGTAAAATTCTCCAACAACATCCACAATTCATTAATACAATATTTATCATGTGGTCGAGTCAAATTCCATCGAATTTCGGCCATCCATATAATATACAAAAAATATAAATAAATTACATGAATTAAAATGCAAATGGACAACATCTCCTTTGCATTTCAAACATCCAACAAACACAAAACTCCACTATTTGCCATCAGATAACATCTAATATCATAACAACCAATCTAATATCCCAATCAAACAATTTATCCAAGCAAACAATTCAATATTCACAAGCAATTCGACCAAGCAATGCAATTTATCAATAATCGGGATAAATAATATATATATATATATATGATGTAAAGGAGAAATAAATATAGTTGTGAGTATTAAACTCACCTCGAACGATGCTCGAATTATCGAAACAGCTACTGAACTATACCAAAAACTGCTACCCTTAAGTCGTGGCTGTCCTTAATTGAAGCATCACCAGCCATCCACATTGTCTGCACCACCAAGTCCTTCCATCAATAGTCGTTGCTCTTCCATGGACATGCCCTAATGCACCGCACAGCCAGCATTACTGCTCTGATTGTAAGCATCCAAGGTTGACGCAACCATCGCCTAACACAACGCTCGCCTCTGACGTCGTCGCTGTTAGTACCTTAGGTATTGGTTTTGATGACAACAATCATATAAGATCATATAAAATATAGATACTAATGTTTTATAAAAATATATAGTATGTAATGCAGGATATTAGACATGTGTTGATTAAGAAGAATGTACATTATCAAGGGCAGAATCAAGAGACTGATATAGAGGCTGATATAGAGATTCAAGAGTAAGAGATTGAAAACTCATGAGTTTGAATATTCAAGATTTCAAGATAATTTATAGAGTCATAGATTATTTTGTTAAACCCTGGTAGCACTTCTTTGATCTCTCTTCATTTATAAAAAAGGTTTTTTAAAATTTATTCTCCGATTTTAATGATTTTCAAATATTCCGGTTTTCAAAAATGATTTTTAAGAATCCCTGTTTCCAAAATGATTTTTCAAACATCTTTTTAAAATAGCTTTCAAATGATTCCTAACCTTTTAATTATTTATTTACAAAATTATTATATTATATTTTAAGTATTTTATATTTTGACATATATTTTCAATTTATTGTATTTAGATATAGATTTTGGTTTTATGTTTTCTAAATGTTTATGGTATTTAAAAGTATAATTTGACATTCATTAATACATTGATATATATATTCACTTATACTTATATATTATTTTATTTTTTTAAAGAAATTTATATTTAAATCCTTTATATATTAAAATATTTCAAAATAATTTTATAAAGTTTTCTTAAGTTTTATTATGATTAAAATGTGTATAAACTATGCTTAAATGATTTTACAAAGTACCAAATAATTTACAAAGCTTAATATTTTCAAAATGATTTTTATAAAGTAAATTTTCAAAGTACAAAAGGATATGCCGACATATCCTCCTTATGTATGTCGACATATAGGCCAAGATTTTCAAAATTCAAATTTTGAATGGGAGTGTCAGTTATCCGACATTTTGACCTAGCTATATTAAACTGATTGAACAAGTTAGACTCGACTGCTATCAAAGCCGATGAGTCCAAAGTGATGATTGTGGGGCCCATAAATCAAGTACATATAATAACATGAAGTCAAGATTGAATGGAATTGATAGATATGCAAGGAGGAATGTTCGAGGTATGGAATATGGTTCAACACATAGGAGAGATCGGCAAAAAGCAACTTCCATCATAGGGATCGGTATGTTTCAGAGAGCAAGTGCATTTCAATACAAAATAATTAATATGTCAAAATCCACAAGTCCAATGCATATGAAATTTTGTAAGCAAGATATGGAGACCCTAGGGAGCCTACCCTAAGGATCACACCTCAATAAGATGAAGTCAAAGGGATCGACACTCCTCCCTTGGTAGGGATCGGTAGGAATCAGCAAGCAACCCATGTTGAAGCAAAGATCAAGCAATAACTCAAGTTCTACAAATCCAATTGGCATGAAATTTGGAGGCTAAGCATAGTTTAGCATGAGGAAGTTACTATAGGGATTGCACCCGAAAATTCCACCAAAGTAGGGATCGGTACCAATCCCTCTTCTTTGGGAATTGGGCCATGCGATCCATCTTGTGGGTCCATATTGTCCTAAAGGTCCTTCTGCCAAATTTTAAGGGAGATATTTGCCATCTTCGTCTATAAATACAGGCTTGGTTGTTCATTTTCAGGACTTTTACGCTGCTGGTTGCTTTATACTTTTTTGTAACAAAGTATTTTCATCTGATCCCTATTGTACTTAGTTTATAAAGTGATTAATAAAGCAATCTGTTCAAGTGGACGTAGGCAAACAACGTCGAACCACTATAAATCATTATGTGCATGTTATTATTTCAATTTACTCCTATTTCTTTGTTATAATCCTTTGTTTTCATTTTAGATTCATCATTTATTTCTCTTCAAAACTTATATTGGGTTTTTGTGCCAATTTTTGGTGCAAACATTTTGGTGCTTTCACCGAGAACCTTGATTCTCAACTTATTAGGATGCTTTTGTTGCTACTGGATTGCATAAATCCCTCGAAGGAGATCCACAGTTATCTTTAAGAAGTTTGGTTGTTTTATTCAGATTTGCAAAAATATAAGCAAAGCTATTAACAATGGTTAGGAACACTAGATCTACTTCTCAGAATGCAAAAGGAAACGAGAATGCTAGCATTCAGCAAGAAGGCCCAAGTAGTCAACTAATGGATCTGAATGCTGATCTAGTTGAAGTCCGAAATCCAATTGATTCCATTACAAGAGTTGAATTCCAGAATCTAACGAGAGAGCTAGTGGATATCCGTCGACAATTAAATTAACATATTCAAGCCAGTATCAACCTAATGAACCAACTCAATCAACAACAGCGAGGGAAAGCTAGGAGGGACCCTACCCCTTACTTAGCATCGAAGAGTTCTTGTTCATTGGATGATCATCACGGATACAGGCATCGCAGAATAGGCGGACATTGCGCAAAAACTTCAGGGCATCAATAGGCAGACCTGGCCGGTCTGCCAGGACCGATCGATGCCGATCCCTCCATAGGGATCAGTACCGAACCCTCCTCCAAAGGAGGGAACTTACCTGTATATGCTGGGATCCAAGCTGGAGCTGCTGTGGATGATCTAGATGATGGAGTTCAGTTGAATGTTGACCAATTGCTTCCCCGGAATAATGATGAAATGAATTTACATGATATACATTGGTAAGAAGTTGAACCAAGAAGGCGTGGAACAGCACATATACATCGACCAGACCATTCACGTGAGGTGGAACATGACCACCGCTTAGCACCAACTATCCAAACGCCGGACTTGTCGGCTATGGTTAGACGGTTAGTGAGAGAGTGCCAAGACTTGACCAATGATGACTGGGGAATCTTGAGAAGCCATACGTCGTTCATTGACAATGTCCTACATATAGAGTATCCAAGGAGGTTCAACATGCCATCGATGCCTGCCTATGAGGAAAAAATGACCCCAAGTAGCACATCATAAGATATGAATGGCTTATGGATTCCATACGAGTAGATGATGCAACCAAATATAGATGGTTTTTCCTATAACTCTCTCTGGAATAGCAACAATGTGGTTTATAAGGTTACCTCCACGGTCGATCTCTAGATTTGATGATTTGGCGACAAGGTTTGTGGAGCAGTTCCGTATGCATGTGACTCACCCTAAAGATGTAATGTCCCTATCCAGCGTGATCCAGGCTCTGAGAGAATCACTGAAAGATTACTTGGAGAGATTCCATACAGTTGTCATAGAAATCAGTAATTCGAATGACCATGCAATAATGATGGCCGTAACAAGAGGGATTGATCTAGAGTCTGATTTTAGCGATTGGTTAGTTGGCAAGCCACCCGCAACTTTGGAGCGTTTTTATGCAAAGGCAGCTAAGTATTTGGGAAGGACGAAGCCAGATTCTTTAGGAAGAAGAATGTTGCGGGACCAAGCGGAGAGGGAGTACAGAGTAATAATGCAGTGAAGCAGTCTGATGATAGCTCTGGAAAAGTCCAAGTGAATGTCCAGAACAAACCGAATTAACATAAGAAAGGCGGAGATAGGAGCCGAGAAAGAAATAGGGATTCTGAAAGAGGAAAACCTAGGATTCTGGTGTACGATACTCATATGCCACTGAATACATCTCTAAAGAATATCAATTTGTCCACCTGCAATACCATGCAGTACAGAAAGCCGCCTCTAAAAGAATCAACGGAGAAGTAGAAACAAACCAAAAAATATTGTCGGTTTCATGAATGTTATGGTCATAACACAAATGAATGCAGGCATCTCCAGGATATTATCGAAAAGCTGATTCGAGAAAGAAAGTTACAGCAGTTTATAAAAACCTCGTAGGATGGCGGGCAGGGGACATCCGACCCCAACCGAGGAAAAGCACCACACAGGGATGAGGAGCCTACGCGGACCGGTAGAAGATTGGTAATCAATACAATAGTTGGAGGACCACATCCCTGATAAGAGTTGGCATGAGATGGAGCGCTACGCTAGCACGATTAAGCATGTGAATTTTGAATGTTGTTCGAGTACGCAAGATGGAGCTTCAGCAAAACAGCAACGTACAATGGCAAATGATATTGTTTTTAGAAACGGAGATGTAGACAAGGTGGAGGCTTCGACGATCGACCCATTAGTCATTTCGACCATGATTAGCCTCGCCTTAGTGAGAAGGATATTAGTTGATTATAGAAGTTCTGTAAATATAATTTTCAAAAAAGCTTATGATCAGATGCGAATGGAAGCCAAGGACTTGAAACTGTTTAAAGCCCACATACATGGATTTAACAATGTTGCAACCGAAGCTATTGGTTTTGTTGAATTGCCCATGGAGTTGGGAGAAGGTGACTATAGGAGAGTGCGAATTTTGCTTTTTGTTGTTTTGGATGTTGACTCTTCATACAATGCTTTTCGGGGCCGGTCGGCCATAGTTGAGTTTTGAGTAGCTCTTTCCCAATGGTGTTTGACTTTGAAGTTCCCAATAGATAATGGTGTTGGAGTTGTTCATGGTGATCAGGCGACCGGATGTGCTTGTTATGTAGAAATGAGAAAGGTAAGGGTGTGAACAAGTTTGCCCACATCCAAGCCATTGAAGATAGACAACTGGCGCCTGAGCCTTGGTTCGGGCACCATAATCGGTATTATAAAGACATAGATTCGAGAGATGATGAGGAGGAGCCCAAAGAGACCAAGGTTGCACTGGCTAAGCTGACAATTGACATCATAGTCAGCCACGATGACCCGTCACAGGTCCTAAAGGTTGGATCACAGCTCATCCCCTCGATGATGAAAGAACTTGTTGGATTTCTCCGAGTGAATCTCAACGTGTTCGCTTGGACTCACTCTGACATGTGTGGGATCTCGCTTGCAATCGCGAGCCATGCATTGAATATCGACTTGAGGCATGTCTCGGTGAAACAAAAAAGGCGTGGCATGGATCCAGAGGGATCTGCTACTCTTAAAGAGGTGGATAGGCTCAAAGATAATGGGTTTATTTGCGACGCCCTCTACCCTAAGTGGGTATCTAATCCGGTACCTATGAGAAAGGCGAATGGGAAATGGCGAACATGTGTTGATTACTCGGACTTGAATAAGGCATGCCCAAAAGACATCTTTTCCCTTCTAAGGATCGACCAGCTGGTAGACTCAACCAGGGGACATGAATTTCTATCTTGTATGGATGTGTACTGAGGATATAGCCAAATCCCGGGGCATATTCCCGATCAAGAGCACACCAGTTTCATTAACGATGTTGGATTATATTGCTATGTGGTAATGCCATTTAGAATAAAGAATGCATGAGCGACCTACCAATGCCTAGTCAACAGAATGTTTAAAAATTAGATCAGAAAAATGATGGAGGTATATGTGGATGATATGGTCGTGAAGTCACGATGATCTTGTGACCACATTAGAGACTTGGCAGAAATGTTCAATATCCTTTGATACTACAAAATGAAGATTAATCCTTTGAAGTGTTCTTTTGGCATTGCATCAGGAAAGTTCTTGGGTTTCATCGTTAATGCCCGTGGAATCGAAGCTAATCCCAAGAAGATCCAAGCTATTCCCAATATCTAAGCACCAAAAACTACAAAACAAGTACAGAGCCTGAATGGGAAGGTTGCCGCCCTAAGCTGATTTATTTCCAGAGCTACTGATAAATGTATTCCTTTTTTGACTTGATTAGGAGAGGAAAAAGGAATTTTGAATGGACACAAGATTGTAAAGACGCATTCAAAGCTTTGGTGAACCACTTAGAGAGACCTCCCATCTTGTCAAAGCCGGTGGATCATGAAGATTTATGTATCTACTTGGCCGTGTCGGTACACACTATAAGTGTCGTGTTGCTTTGTGAAGAGAATCGAATCCAGAGACCGGTCTATTATGTTAGCAAGCGATTGACAGGAGTTGAATGGAACTATTCAAAGATAGGGAAACTAGCATACTGCTTGCTGATTGCATCACGGAAGCTCCACCCTTACTTGCAGGCACATCCTATCAATGTTTATACCGACTAGCCATTACGACAGGTCCTGTAGCGACCTAAGACGTCTGGAAGGTTACTCAAGTTGAATATCAAGCTTAGCCAATTCAACATCACTTATCTTCCTCAGAGGGCTATCCAGGGTCAGGCACTGGAAGATTTTATAGCAGAGTTTACTACATAGGATGATTTCCCAGAGAGTAGTGAAACCTCTACAGTACGATGGAATTTACATACAGATGGGGCACCCAATGATCCTTGTTCTGGAGCTTGAATTGTGCTTGTAACTTCCGAAGATTGGTCAATTTTCTATGCTTTAAAGATTGGTTTTCCTGCAACGAACAATGAAGCTGAGTATGAGGCTCTGATTATTGGACTTAAACTCGCCAGAGAACTGGGGATAAAATCTCTGGAAATCTTTTTTGACTCACAATTGGTAGTGTACCAAGTCAGGGGAGATTACCAAACTAAAGGACAATGAATTGCTTCATACCTTACCCAAGTTCAAGAGCTGTTGACTGACTTTGAGTACTATGATATTACGCACATTCCTCGGGATCAAAAGAAAGAGGCCGATTCATTGGCAAAGTTTGCTAGCACTGGGGATGCACAATAAATGGGCTCGGCTCCAGTCGAAGTATTGAACACTCCGAGCATAAACCTGATGGAAATCGACCGGGTACTAGAGATGAAGCTTAAAAAGGAGTCATGGATGACTCTGATTAAAGACTATTTGCTACAAGGAGTTATTCCCGAATGAAGGAATGAAAAATGACAAATCCTTCATAAAGCTTCACGATATATCATACATGAAGGAGTTATGAACATAAAGGGGTTTTTCATTCCCCTGCTCTGGTGTATCGCTCATGATGAAATAAAATGAGTCTTGAAGGAAGTTCACGAGGGGGAATGTGGCGATCACACTGGCGAACAAACTCTAGAAAATAAAATACTCCGTTATGGGTGTTATTAGCTAACCATCAATCGAAATACTGCTGATTATTTAAGGCTATGCGGCAAGTGCCAGATATATGCAAAAGTTCCAAGAGCATCATCGATGGAAATTACATAAATGGTCAGCCAATGGCTGTTTTCAATGTAGGGTATAAATATTATCGGTTCCTCACCGATCCCTAAAGTTGGTGTGAAGTGCGCTATCGTCGCAGTTGATTACTTCACCGAATGGGCCGAAGTGGAAACTTTAGCCACGATCACAATCAAGAAAGTAATCAACTTCATCATCCGGAACATCATTTGTTGTTTTGGTCTTCCATGAACCATTGTAACAGATAATGGGACTCAATTTGACAGTGCTGAATTCAAAGATTTCTACCATTGGCATCATATTGAAAAGAGATTTGCGGAGTCGCTTACCCTCAAGCCAATGGACAAGTTAAAGCTATAAACAAAATCATAAAGTCTATTTTGAATAAGTGTTTGGAAAAGGCTAAAGGCAAGTGGGTGGATGAACTCCCGATAGTATAGGACCACTCCCAAGCCCGCAACTGGCCATACTCCATTCACCCTTGCTTACGGTTCCGAAGCCATTACTCCTATTGAGCTCAAAGTTCCTTCTCATCGAGTGACCTACTACGATCCCAGAACGAATAAAGATCTCCTCTTGGAATCTCTAGACTTTGTAGATGAGAAGCGCGAAGAAGCTGATATGAGGGCAACTGCGCACCGATACCGAGTCGCTCAGCACTACAACACTAAAGTTCAACCTAGAACCTTTGAAATCGGTGATCTCGTCTTAAAACGCGTTTTTCCTGCCCCGTTGCAAATGAATCCTACATGGGAAGGACCATATTTCATTGAATAGAGGCTTGGAGAGGGAACTTTCAAGCTAGCGACTGTTGATGGCATCACACTTCCAAGGGCGTGGAATAGCGAGCATTTACAACGCATTTCACTTAGTTTATTTCTTTTTCATTCAATTGTATTTAATTTCAGGATTTGCTTTAACATTTGATTTTCAAAGATATGTAATAAGACAAATTATGTCATTTCTTTCTGTTTGGCAAATAAAGTTTTGAATTTCCTTTATGTTTTTGTTTGCAGTAGCATTACATATTAGTTAGGATACTGGACTAACTAGTATTGACATGTCTGAGCAGATTCCTAAAGTTTGGAGCTAGCCAATTACATAAGTTCACGAGTGAACTAAACAAAATGATAATGGTCCGACCATTCATCTGACAATTCACACTCACAACTAGATGGACGAATGCCTAATGAGGAATGGATGTGATTCGACCATCCAATGACCAACTTAATCCTATCAAATGATGGGACAAATATGAATCAAAAGCGATCATGACATGATCGATCGCTCACTAAGTTAAACCTCGGACTTAGGGGCAAATCAATCAATTAAGGAAAGTACGGTACAACTATTTTCCAAAATAACTCTAGGTCCCTAGCATGTGGACTAGAGTATAAACAAAAGTCGGGAGCGATTCGACCACCCGCTAACTAATTCTTATCTCCAAAGTGCGGATATGAGTATAAACAAATAGATAAGTGCAGTTCGGCCACTCACTATTCCATAAATTCCGGCCTGAAACCGACATAAGGTGTATAAACTCGCTAAGGATGGAGTTCGACCATCCACCGTCTAACTCCGCTAACCCAAGACTGGGGGCAGGAGTATAATCATTCAAACCGTTGAATTTGATAAAGTAACATTAGGGCTTGATCCTTTGTTTGGTACGACTCAAGACCATGACCACATAGAGGCCTTAGGATAGAATTAATGGATTATTATCTAAGGCAACGAGCAACGAATTACAAGTACATTTAATGGAAAGTAATAGCTCGACTACTTTCGTTTGTTCAATTTGACGACGAGGGGAAAGCCTGCTAGATATAGTTGCGGAACTTGACTCAACTTTGAGATTACTATGTTGCGAAGTTGGTCCGGAAGACAGCACAGCTAGACGCTCTGAACGTCTGAAGTCCATGTCAACTATACTCAGTAGATAAGCAAGATTGGAAAAGTTTACCTGTCCCACATGCTAAGTGTAAGCTAGTGTGGTGCAGTGTCGTGTAGTGCAGAGATAAGCAGCTTAAAATAAAACAAAACAAAGTAAATGACGAGACTTTGGATTCCAACCAGATTGACCGTCATCACTGACCATCTCAATTGGAAAAAAGATTGATCGATTGTGTAAGCTTTGGGATCGACCATTAGCATATTGAAGTGTGAAATCCGTTAATAAAGTCCATATATTAAGTTTTAGTTCATGTTCTAAGTCTCATGAATTTGGTCATTCAATTTTGAGTTCATCAGTGGATATGCAAGTCCTGTTGTTCATCATTGTCATATGTTCAAGTTCATTAAGATGGGATTGGTTTTGATTGTTCAGACAAGTGATATGGATTGGTTTTCAAGTTCAATTCGAAGACTAGAATTAGCCAAGTATAAATAGCCAATCCCTATTTGTCGATCCCTATTTGTCGACCCCTATCCCAGAGCAAAACAACCAATCCCTCTCTCCAAGTGATATTGTCGATCCCTTTCCTTCAACAGAAATACCGATCCCTCCATGCTAGCCAACTCTATCGATCCCTCTACTTCACTGTTTTCAACCTTCCACCAAACTTCCACTACTGATCCCTCCATGCTAACTTCCACTACCGATCCCTTCCCTTCACCATTCCAACTGATTCCTCCTTTATCCAACAAAACTATCGACCCCTCCCCCATGCGAATCGCAGACGATCGATCCTTCTCCTTCCACCTCTTCATGCTACCCTTCAAACTTTTTAGCCAAACCCTACCACATCCCACTTCTCATCCTCTCCAAGCAGCTTTGGCCATCAATTATCCATTACGTCGAACTCCAAATCATCGCCAATGGAATAGAATCCATCGCCTCGTCATAAATTCAAAAACTAAAAACTGGGCGTATGTACATATGTTGATGGCGGTGATAAGTGGCTTGGGGATGATCGAGATGGAAGATAAGAGGAAGTGGGCTCGCAAAGGTGAGATGAATTCCAAGGGAATTCGTTTCAAAATGAAGGGAAGAAGAAAGAAGGGAGGGAGAAACTTTAATGGTGGAATGAGGAAGGTTCGGTATTTTGAGGGATGAGAGGAAATGTTAGGGAAATGAAATAAGTAAGTATGGGAGAGAAGAGTGTTAGTTTATATATGGGGACGAGGGGATCGGCCCATGATTTCGACTCGAAGCAAGGGGGCGAGGGATCGATTAAACATATGTTGGTCCTTATAAGCATGCGTATAAAAAAAAGAGAAAGGGACCGGCTAGGAATATGCCGATCCTTGTAAAAAAATAAAAAAAATTAAAAGAAGAAGAGAAGAAAAAAAGGAGGGATCGGCTATGAGCATGTATGCAAACAAACGTAGGCATGAAAATTATTCAAAGCACGTATGTACAAATGCAACGAAATTGTATCTTACTCAATGAAAATTGGTGATGACCCGTGAGCATATGAACTTGTCCGGGAGCCAACGACAAGAACGTGTATCTAAAAGTGCACGTGTATAGTCTAAAAGTTCAATTTTTAAAATCAACAGAAAATGAAATCAAACCTAAAGCCTTGAAGTTCGAGGCTGGACCAGATAACTGAAGTTTATTAGTCTCATGGAACTAGACTTATATATCAACTGAATATAACCTTGGATTTATATTATCGGAAATCGATCAAGTGTCATGATGATCAAAGAGAGATACAACACTTTGGGAAAATAATTTGACAGAGGGATAGCGACTATTCAGAAAACTGGATGGGTTTCTTTCTGAAGACTCTAACATGCTTCGACAAAAAGCACGTCGTGCTCAGCACGATACGTGCTTTAGAGGGAAAGTGTTATCCGATATTTTGACCGGCTATATTGAACTGATAGGACAAGTTAGATTCGACTGCTATCAAGGCCGATGAGTCTAGAATGATGATTGTGGGGACTAGAAATCAAGTACAGATAATAACATGAAGTCGAGATTGAATGAAATTGATAGATATGCGAGGTGGAATGTTCGAAGTATGGAATATGGTTCAACACATAGGAGGGATCGGCAGAAATCAACTTCCATCATAGGTATCGGTATGTTTCAGGAGCAAGTGAATTTCAATAGAAAACAACTAATATCTCAAGATCCGTAAGTCCAATGCATATGAAATTTTATGATCAAGAATGGGGACCGTAGGGAGCCTACCCTAGGCATTGCACCTCAAGAGGATGAAGTCAAAGGGATCGACACTCTTCCCTTGGTAGGGATCAGCAGGAATTAGCAAACAACCCATGTTGAAGCAAAGATCAACCAATAACTCAAGTCCTACTGATCCAATTGGCATGAAATTTGGAGGCTAAAAATATTTTAGCATGAGGAAGCTACCATAGGGATCGCACCCGAAAATTCCACCAAAGTAGGGATCGGTACCATCCCTCTTCTTTAGGAATTAGGTCATGTGATCCCTCTTATGGGTCCATATGATTCTGAAGATCCTTCTACCGAATTTTCAGGGAGATATTTGGCCATCCTCGTCTATAAATATAGGCTTAGTTATTCATTTTTGAGACTTTTATACTGCTAGTTTCTTTATACTCTTTTGTAACTAAGGATTTTCGTCTGATCTCGATTGTACTCAGTTTATAAAGTGATTAATAAAGCAATCTTTTTAAAGTGGATGTAGAAAAATGACGCCGAACCACTATAAATCGTTATGTGCATGTTATTATTTCAAATTACCCTATTTCATTGTTATTATCCTTTATTTTCATTTTAGATTCTTCATTTATTTCTCTTCAAAACATCTATTGGACGTTTGTGCCAATTTTTGGTGCAAACAGTGTCTTTTCAGTATCTCTTCATGAATGGACATGACTGTTGTTTCTCTATAAATATAGGTCTTCTTAATGAATTATAAATAACTACTTTCTTATAGTTTCTCTCCTCGTTCACTCTCTTGATTTCTAAAAGAAATTCTACTCAAGATCTTCTCAAATTCAATTGGAATAAAATTCAAACTCAATTAATTTGATTTTCTATTGAATACTCTCTGATCTCTCTCATCTCTTATTCAAATCATGATCAAAGTGCTATTTAAGAGGGTATTGGATTATTTGTATTCAAGATCAAGAAATTGATTTTGTAAACTTTATCAAATCATGCTCAAATACTCTTGTGTGTGCTTGGTGTCCCTAAAATCCAAGTGGGTGTGCTTATGTCCAATTTGAATCAAGTATGCGTGTTTAGTGTCCCGTTTGAATCCAAGTGGATATGCTGGTATCCCGTCCAAATCTAGTTAGTGTACTCGGAGCTCGGAAAATCTGGAGGGTGTGTCTCGTAGCCTTGAAATTTAGATTGTATAAAATTTGATTTTTGAAAAAGATATCTGTACAAGTAATTATTTGAGGCTGGATGTAGGGTATCTCCAAACCAGTATAAAAATCCTGGTGTGATCTGTCCAACTCTTTACTTTTTAATTTTGCTGCATTTATATCTATCTGTGTTTGCATCTGTGATTATCAGTTTGCCTTGTTTAAACTATAATTTTAAAAGAATTCAAAAGGATTCATAAAAGTTAGTAAAGACTACTCACCCCCTTCTAGTGTTAAATTAGCCTTAAAATCCTTACTTTCACAAACTAACATTTGGTATCAGAGCATTAGTTTTCAACGTATTCATAATTTTGATTTTTGAAAAGTTTTAATGGAAAAATTTACTAATTCTATTTTTAACACTTTTATTGAAAAAAACTTTGCAAAATTAACATGACATTGTTTCATAAATTTGCATCCATTCATTATGAAAAGCCACTTGATCTTCTTAAAAGGAATAATTTGCAGGAACATATGTGTTACATGGCTTTTGATGAAAAATCACCTAATGATCAAATTTTACAAATCAAAAAGGATAAGTGGATATTGGATAGTGGATGCTCAAGGTACTTGACTTGAAATCTAGAAATTCTAACAGATATCGTTTACAAAGATGGTGGACCGGTCAATTTTGGAGATAACTTTAAAAGATATGTGATTTGCATCGACAATATTGATAACTCTAAAACTCCTACTATTTCTAATGTTTTGCTAGTTAAGAATTTAAAACATAACCTGTTAAGTATTAGTTAATTATGTGATAAGAGCTTTAACATTAAATTTGAAAAAGATAAGTGTCATACTGAAGATAATGATTCAAACATTATCCTTGAAGGTATTAGAAAACGAAACATTTATATATTAAGTATGAAATTGTCAAACTATAATTTATGTCTTTTGACTGAATCAAGTGACCCTTGGATTTAGCATAAAAGATTTGGTCATTTGAATTTCAAACACCTATCTAAAATTGCCAAATACGATCTAGTTAGTGGTCTTCCTAATATGAGTTTGGTTGTTAATAATCTATGTGATGCATGTCAATTAAGAAAACTTAGAAAATGTTCCTTTAAGTCAAAAGATATGATTTCTACCTCTCAATCCCTTGAACTTCTTCATTTAGATCTTTTAAGTCCTTAGCAAATACAACCTATAAATCATAATAGATATGTCTTTGTAATAGTAGATGATTTTCTAGGTTTATGTGGACGATTTTCCTAAAACTTAAAAGTGATGCTTTTGAAATGTTTAAAATCTTTTTTAAAAGAATTCAAAATCATATGTTTATTAAAATTAAAACGATTCGAAGTGATCACGGTGGAGAATTAGAAAATGAAAATTTTGAAATTTTTTGTAATAAGAAAGGTATTACACATAAATTTCATTTCCAAGAACACCTCAACAAAATGGAGTAGTATAATGTAAAAATAGAACAATTCAAGAGTGCGCTAGAACTATGTTAAATGATAGCAATTTACGTAAGAACTTTTGGGCTGAAGTAGTTATTAAAGCATATTATATCTTAAGTAGAATTTTAATAAGACCTTTGACTAAGAAAACACCATATGAATTATTTTATAATAAAAATCCTAAAGTATAATATATTAAAGTTTTGGCAGTAAATGAATTATATTGAATACTAAAGAAAATTTAGATAAATTTGATGCTAAAGCAGATAAAGGTATTTTTATTGGATATTCAAACAGAAGTAAAACTTATAAGTTTTCAATAGTAGAACTAATACTATTGAAGATACGTTACATGTTTCATTTGATGAAAATGTTAAAATCGATAATAATGATGATGATGATGAAGAAAATGGCAATAATGAAGTTGTAAATAACGAAACAAATAATGATAATAATAATAATACTGAAAATATATATCCAAATAAGAGAGCCAAAATATTAAAAGATCATCCTATAGAAAATATCCTAGGAAATATAGAATCAATAATAAGAATGAGAAATCAATTAAATAAAACAAGTAACATAGCTTCATCTCAACTATTGAACTTAAGAATCCCAAAGATGAATCATTAGATGATTCATGTAACACCACGTAATTGGTGTTAGTTATTTAATTAGTTAGTTAGTTAATTAATTAGGCTCCGAAAATGGAATTTGTGCAAACGATGGAATTTGGCCATGAAATTTGCACCATTGCATTTATGGAGAAATTATGAGCAACTTTCATATTTGATGTTTTGCGATCGGAGTCCAAACGAAGAAGTTATGGATGAAAAAAAATTCAAAACAAAAATAATTAAATAAGAATAAATTAACCTTTTTATATCAATTACCTGGGCCCACAGACCGACCCGTCATTGAGGACAGTCGACCCTATGTGGTCTACCGGTGACCCATAGGTGTTTGACGGGTGGCGACCTAGCGACTCCAATAAACATGGGCCGCAAGGGCCCGGATTTAATATATTTCGATCTAACGGTTCTGGTTGCTTCTAGCGCCTATAAATTCAGGCCTAGCCCTCCCTTCACTTCTCATATTTTTATGGAGGCAGTAGTAAAGCTCTGCCTTTTCCTCTTTTCTACATTCTTTCTAAAGTATAAAGATAAGATATCTATATTCAAACAAATCGGAGAAGAGTGGAAATCCAATAAAAATGAGAAGAGAAGAGAATCAACCATATGCATATTTGAGGTAATTTACATATATTTGTTTCTATTTTCTCTCCCAACCCCAAACCTCTTCTCGGATCTACAATTATAATGTATGTATATACCCTTCTATACATATCTCTTGAATTAAAAAGGATTTGAGATGAATCAAATGTTCTACTTCAGATCTGTATATTTGGATTGCTTTTAAAAGGTGAGTATGAAATTTTATAGATAGCTATAATATGAAAATTATCCCATTCTTGTTTATTCGATTTTTATTCCTAATTAGATAATTGTATACGAGTTGTAGGCAATGAATTGAATATGATCTGAATATAATAAATATCGCATACATATTCCTGTTTATGAATTGATTAAGCATTGTTGACAACCTGATCTGGAAATTAGTCCCAAAAGTATGAATTTAGAATATTGATTTGAATGAAATTTATTCCAGATCTGAAATAGGTCGTATAATAATGTTATAAATTTGGATTATTACCATAATCTGGTTAGAATGTAAACTTTTATATGTTTGAAATTGTTGGAATTTAGATCCGCTTAATGTTTGTGAATTAGTTTGATTTCTTTCCCTTTTAGAAATGTACAACATTTGATCTAACAAGGAATAAATGCAAATAGAAAGAGAAAGAGATGCGTAAAGTATGAATTCATTGTAGTTTACACTGTCTATATCGTAATAAAAAGAAATGATTATTCCTTATAATTTCAAACGATGCATTTTTTTATATTTTAAAGTTAAAACTTTTCTTTTGGACTAATTTATCGAAATTATAGCGGATATGTTTTTAGATATGATTCCAATAATTTAATATGGAGAAGTATATTCTAGTGAAGATATATACCTAGAACATATTTTATAAAAGTAAATATTTGTACATAATTACTACGCTTATAATAATTAAATAAAAAGCTAATAACGACGCTTACACATAATACGTGTTTAGGATAATTAACTAATGGGAAAAGAATTTAAAAGATTGTAACTCCAATAAATGGTAATAAATATGGGAGTTGCAATAATCTAATAGGGTAAATGGATTAATGGGAATGATAAACATGGAATAGATATAAAAGGTTACTAATTCGAAATTAGTAATCATACATAAATGTCTTAGGAAATGTCCGTTAGGATTTTATGGACAAATTGAAATTTATGAGCATTAATCCATGATTTATGAGTAGATAACATCTTTGAGGTAAATCTTATTGCCTTAAATAAAAAGGGAATTAGTAATTTAAGTCCAATGTCTACCTAATAAAGGCTTAGGATGGTTAATTGGACTTAGTGGGTTAGTGATGCGAGGTCAGTAGAGTCACTCGACGGAAGACTGCCCTTCACTTTAAGGCTACTATCAGTTGGTGTACTTACTACTGATGTGGGATATCACTAATCCTAGGACCTGTGACGAAGTGAGAGATTGGGCTCGCTTTCTTAATTGGAAAGTATTAAATGGTCCAAATTTGGAATTAGGAGCGGTGAGTGATATCTCCATATAGGTTCACTTCTGGCTTGAGGTCTTAAGTGGCTGAAGGGTCCGCCTCTCTCCTAAAAGGAAGTGTTAAGTAACCTAGTGATATCCCATATAAGTAAATAAATAAATAAGGATGTCTCTAAAAGGGGTTTACTTCAGTGTTGAGGTCTTAAGTGGCTGAAGGGTCTGCCTCCCTACCGAAAGAAGTAACCTAATGAGAAGCCATATTTATAATTAAAGAGTGAGAGTGGATATCTTGAGAAGGGTTCGCTTCAGATTTGGGGTCTTAAGTGACTGAAGGGTCCTCCTCTTTCCTATAAATGAAGTATTAAGTAGCCTAATAAGATTTCCAAGCAATGATTGCTAGATAGTGCCATTGAGGAGCACGCTTCTGGAAATAGGTCGTAAACGATGGGTTCCACCTTAATTAATGTCTTAAATGACAAGAGTCTCCCTTTTTCCACTTGGAAGTATTAAGTGGCTTGGGTATAGTCTCTTACATTACTAAGGCTGTAATAAAAATAGTACCATTTAGGAGCACATTTTGGAGATGGGTCTTAAATGATGGGGTTTGCCCTAGTTAAGGTCTTAAATGACCAGAATCTGCATATTTTCTAACAAAATGTATTAAGTGGCTTGGTTATTATTCATTACATGGCTACGATTTTATCGGTGATAGATGCGGTAATAGTTGGACATTAAATGTCGGAAGCCTTAAATAGTGGTTAGAGGTCTTGTAGCTAGGACCCATCGATCATTGACAACATTGTTAGAAAACTACCTTGGGAATACATCTTAAATGATGGGGTCTACGTTGATTAATGTCTTAAATGGCAGAGTCTGCCAATTTCTCTTTTTAAAAGTATTATAGAAGCCAGTCTCATATTTAGAAGTACTAAGTAGCTAATGGGTTTGGAAGTATTGGGTGGTTGATATGGCTTCATTAGTATTTTCTACCTTAGGAAGGGGTAGGTAGTAATCATGTGTGCAATGCAAGGTTAGATTAGAATTGCTAACCTTAATAGACATAATAGTTAAATGGAATCCAATCGATATAAGTTTATGTTATGGATAGTTTATATTTTCAGTTATCAGAACGTTGTTCTGACCCCCTCCTCATTACAACCCATAGGATAGTATTTAGAGGAATGGGTCACTGGAGCTGGATGTGCTTTGTTGTTGGAGAAGTCTTCTTTCTCTCATGCTCGATGTTGATGTGACAATCTACTATCCAAGAAATACCATTAATTGCAAGGTAGTAGTCAAAGTCAGATTTCTTATCCTATTATTGTTTCCGCCGTGAGTTTAGATTTCTATCAATCTCTGATAATGTTCATGCTTAATTGTAGGTACCAAATCCAATATTCTATGCTTTGATAGACTTGGGTTTCGATATTTGTCGAAATTTAAGCCCATTAAGGTGCGAGTTGTTACATTTGGTATCAGAGCCTAGGTTAGTAGATCAGAGAGATTAGGATAAATTGAGAGAACGTATTCGTACTTTCCTATCTAGTAATACTAGTGCATGGCCCGTGCTACGCACACGGGTAGATGCGGAAGTTTGAAGTTTTTGTTGATGTTTAATGTATCTCATTCTTACATGAGATTTATATGTAAATATTATTATTGTTATTTTTGTTGAGCTATATTTGCTCATAGTAGTGTAGGATTTTTCATTTTGTGTTTGTACCGGTAAACGTATCAAAAGATATTTTGGAAGACATTTAGCTTTAAGGCTAGGTATATATCAGGAATAATAGAAAAATGATTATTTTGAAAAAATGCGATGATTGCTACTGTATAATATTTAATTCAAATGATTGATCATGAATGCACATAATTTTTGCAAAAGCACAAAGGTTTGTTAATATGTTATGTATTTATGTTTCTAATGCATGGGCTGATCTATTTATATGCACCAAACATAATTAATATTCTTGTTTTTGTTCACAAACTCAGTCGTATATTTGTGTGAATTGTTTGACATTATTGGTTATCAAGCTAGCAATAAATAACAATACAACAAAGCGGTTTGTGATAACCCTGATTTTGTGAAGTGATTTCATGATTTAATTTAGTTTGTATTTGTTTGAAATCGCATTGAAAAGATAGAGATAGGAAACTGATTTGCAGATGCATAGTTTAAAAACATGTACATGTGCACAAGACAGTGCACAAACATGCACACAATTTTCTGTGTGATAAAATAGGCAACAATTAATAAATATGATAGGGTAGATAAATTAAAAATATATATATATATAGGCAGAAATGATCAAGTCTTGAAAAAAAAAGACTTAGGCTAGGATAGGCATACATGTATTATACATGTGCACCAAACAAATGCTTGCTGAAATAAAAATTAACATTACATGAAAATGGTATGAGCTTTTGAACAAACACTTTATCCATTTTTAGCAATTCCTTTTTGCTTTAGAAAACAGAAATCACGCAAATAACATGACCGGGGTAATGAGGTATATTTTCTGGAAAAAATGCCAGGACTACTTACCCATTTTCTCTAAAAAGTAGATTGAGAGGTAGATCATAGTTGGTAGGGTAAAATTGGCATTGGGTAATTTCCTTAAACCCTAGTAGCAGCCAGAGTTTATATAAGAAGACCTGGTGTAGTAAGGTTTTTGCTCTGCCTCATAAAAGAAAAATATATAAATATATATATAACAGAAGTTAGAAAAGAAAATGTGGAACACCAGTCATTAGAGTAGGAAGAAGGCAAAAGATCAAAGGAAGAAAAAGCTTAGAAAAAAAGAAAAAGGGATTAAGGTGAGCCTAACTAAAACTCATATTTCATTTGTTTGCAAGCTAGATTCATTTTTATGATTTAGTAACTTTGACTTGCTTTATGATCTACTTTAATGGAAACCTCTTTATATTGATTTACTCAGTATGAAAGAGTCATGGATCTAATGTTTAAATAGGTTTTTCTGTGTTATAATTTAACTTTGAGGTGAAGCAGTTAATATGGGTGTTCTTTATACATTTATTAGTTTAAAACCCAGGATGCTTAATATGGATATATGGTCTAAAAATGAGAAAGGATATGGGGCTACAACATTGTGTGTTTGCTTAGGTCTCATATTAACAGAAAAATTATAAAAAGGAAAAATATAGAGGTGCAATGTATACATGTGCTGATCCTCTACATTTATGAACTATCCAGTAAATCTTATACTTGTGATTTAGTCAGATTTGAAGATCTACATGGATCTGACTGAATCAGAGGTAGGAAAAAGAAAAAGAAAAAAACAAACAGAAAATGATCCATGACCATATGTTTGTATTGGGATCTATTGAAGCCCATAGAAAAATAATATGTTTAAGAAACCACCTCTATTGTTATGATGAAGTGCTTGTTCATGAAAATATGTCTTGTTAATCTTTGGATGTATGCCTGTGACTGAATGTTTTATTCACTGCTTGAAACATGAGATGCAGAGAGGAAATTAACACTAAAAGGTAGTGACACTTAGTAATTCAACTAAGGATTTTGGATCTTAGGGCTACAAGATATAGCTTGGCAAGGTGAATATTGCAAGCTCACACATGGTATGTTTATACCCAGGGGCCTGAGTGTGCTGGGTTAACAGAGAAAGGTCCCAGGCAGTGTGTGTTTAAAAAAGAGAAAGTAGCTAAAGACCATAACATATTTGATATTGAACATTAGAAATAGGTTCTTATGAAGGCTTGGGAAAAAACCCTGAAGGCCAGAAAATCTATAGATGAGGAATGATGATTTAATTGATGATTGTGTTGACTGTTTTAGGATATTCTATGGATGAACTCTATGGTTGTTTTCTCTGCAATAAATCATTGAATTATATATCATTTTGTTGTGCATGCCCAGGTTGCACAGAAATGAGTACAAGAGTAATATTGCATTCCTTTATTTATCTTAAAGTTATTTGAATATGAAAAAAAACTATATAAAAATTTATGTATCCAATTAGATTACTCATACCAGACCAAGTCTGACCAATGTGTGTTGATGCACTATTGGGTGTCTCATATTTAATGAGGCAGCCCATAGTGATTATGCAGGTAAATAGGCATTTCATTGATCAAGCTTTGGATGGGTTGGCTGCTTAAGGAATTGGATGCAATAATTACAAATTTACTGATATTAAAGTAGAAGTTTAAGTTGAATTTATGTTATAATAGGTTGGTTATGTTGTTTGGAAAGAAACTATGTAATGACATTTCCTGTTTTGTATGTTTTAAAACTTAAAATTGTAATTCAGTAGAAACTGGCAAGTTGTTTTTCAAAATGGTTACTGAGCAATATAGTTTCTTTGTTTAACTTCCAGAATTCTAAAAGAAAATGTAGTATAAATAAAATCTAAGATGGTGAGCAGGCATAGATTGAAAGAACAACCTAGTAATTGCTATGAGAAGTTCATGTTTACAAAGATTAGGTAAAAGTCTGGCAAATAATAACATTGAGTCACTTAAAAGAAAAAGAACCCAGAAATGCATGTATATTACTTTAGAATAGTTGTAAGGGAAATAAGGCTAACTTGACCATTTCACTAAGCCCGGGGTTCAAGCACATTCAAATGCTTTAAAACTTAATTTGCAGGGGAATTCAATGACTCAAATAAAAGGTAGAATAAATTATCTCTAAGTTAACAGTTAAAAAAAGAGAAAGAAAAGAGTTAGGCACTAAACATTTTTCAGTACATACATATGCATAGGATCACGCACATACACATACAAATACAAAAGTATAGTTCATATGGAAATGATATTAGAAAAGTATATTCAGAAAATTACTCAATGGCTTACAAAGAAAATTCCTACTTCCAAACATGTGTTCTCTGATTCAAGTAAAAACAATTTACATATCTTCACATATGTAAGTTGAGACATTTTGAACATAACAATATTTTTATATTGGTTTCAAGATCCTGGTTAGAAGGTGAACCAAAGAATGTTATTCTCTTGGCTAGGTGACCACTGTGATTAATTGTAAAAAAAAAATCTTTGAATTTTAGGTAAAAGAAAGTGGGTCATCTCATTTGGTATCAGAGCTATGTTGTTAAATAACATAGCAAAATGTTGTATGAACTTGTTTGCATTGGATGTATGGTGTGTTGACTACTTTGGATGCCTTGTTTTAATTAATGCTTATACTAATAATAATTACTAGGATTGGATAGAGATAAATTAAATGAGTTAATTTATAGAAAATAAACAAAAATGGACTAACCCAAGTGTCATATCCATAGAATCATGGTAAGACTCAGACAACAAGAGGTAGGATCAAGTGAACCACCAATGGTGAATATGCAAGATTTCATGAGAGCTATAAGGGAAGGGGTAGGCAATAGGCAAGAAAATCCACATGAGGAGCTTTCCAAACTACTCAAGACCTTTACCAATCTTGGAGGCAAAACTTTTGATGGAACAGAAGGGATCATGGGAGTTCAAAATTGGTTAAGAATTTTGGACAGGATTTTTACAGATATGCAAGTTGAAGACCAAAAGAAAAGGCAAATAGCATCCAGACAATTGAGAGGAGCAGCTTTGGACTGGTGGGAGGTTATCATAGTTGGAAGACCTGAAGGAGAAGTGACATGGGATCAGTTTAAGGCAATGCTAGAAGGTAGATTTGTCCCAGCATCAGCCAAGGAATCTTTGCTAGAAGAATTTATTAAATTAAGGCAAGGGGCTATGAGTGTTACTGAGTACACACAGAAGTTTGAATCACTAGCCAAGTATGGTGCAGTGCTTATCACAACTCAAGAAGCTAAAAATGGCAGATACATTCAAGGACTGAATGCCAGCCTTAGTAGAGCTATGCTGCCATATAAGGACAGGACATTTGATCAAGTTTTGGATCTGACTCTGAGCATTGAACAGCATGATAAAGCCAGAGAAAATTTTAGAGCATTCAAGAATAATCAAAATAAGAAAGGGAAGGGTAAGTTTCATCCTTATGATAAAAAGAAAACAGATGTAGCTTCCACCAAGAAACCAGAAGAGGCCAAGACTGCTGAAGTTAAGAAGAAGATCACTTGTTATAATTGTGGCCAAGAGGGGCATATGAAGAATAGGTGCACCAATCCTAGACCAGCATCCTTCAAGTGTCACCAGTGTGGAAAGGAGGGTCACATAAGGAGGAACTGTCCAGATTTTAAGCAAGGAAAAGTAGGAACCTTGGAAGGGAAAGGTAAAGCAACTGAGGGACCAAATGTTGAGAACCATGGCCAAGTTGAAGGTACTTTGCTCATTCACTCAATACCTTTTGTAGTAGTGTATGATACTGGGGCTACACACTCCTTGATTTCCCATGATATTGTACAACAACTAAAATTGAATTGCATGATTGTTGATAAGCCATTGCTTATTAGAAGTCCTTTAGGTAGTTCCTGTGTTTTGGGTATGATGTGTATGCAACTGGGATTAAATATAGGGGGATGTGTGTTTAGTGCAGACCTATATGTGTTGCAATACCCAGGCATAGGAGTTATTCTAGGAGTTGATTGGTTGAGGAAATATAAGGCTATTATAAATATGGAAACATCTACCATATCACTAAAAATTTCTGATGGAAAAAGGGTAGTTGTTCTGTGTGAGGCAAAAAAGAGCAGAAATATAGCTACTCTTGTTACTTTGTCTAGTGAGAAGCCCATGCCCACATTAGAAGAAATCTTTATAGTAAATCAATATACTGATGTGTTTGGTGAGGTTAGGGGAATTCCAAACCATAGGCCAGTAGAGTTTTCAATTAAACTAATTCCAGAGGCTAGCCCAGTAGTTAAGAGGCCAACTAGAATGGGGCCTAAAGAATTGATAGAGCTAAAAAAGCAACTGGTTGAACTAGAAGAAAAAGGCTTCATCAGACCCGGTAGCTCATCATGGGGAGCACCAGTGGTTTTTGTTAAGAAACAAGATGGATCTCTTAGATTATGTATTGATTATAGGGAGTTAAATAAAATCACAGTTAAAAACAAATACCCCTTACCAAGAATTGATGATCTCTTTGATCAATTGAGTGGTGCAAAAATATTCTCTAGACTTGATTTAGCTTCAGGATTCCATCAAATGAAAGTAGAAGAGGAAAGCATTAAATACACAGCTTTCAACACTAGATATGGACTTTATGAATTTTTAGTAATGCCATTTGGTTTGACAAATGCTCCCTCTTACTTTGTTGATTTGATGAATAGAATTTTTAGAGAATACCTGGATAAATTTGTAATTATATTTATTGATGATATACTAATTTATTCTAAGTCAGTTGAGGAGCATGAGAATCATTTGCATATAGTACTTCATAAACTGAGGCAAGAAAACTTGAAGGCAAAATTTTCAAAATGCACTTTTTGGCAAAAGGAAGTAAATTTTTTAGGACATGTGGTATCAGAAGAAGGTATATCTGTAGATCCCAATAAAGTAATTGCAGTTCAAGCTTGGAAAAGGCCTACTAATGTCACAGAGGTTAGGTCATTTATGGGAATGGATGGGTACTACAGAAGGTTTATAAAAGATTTTTCAAAGATTTCAATCCCATTAACCAGATTGACTAGAAAGAATCAGGTATTTGCTTGGACTGAGGAGTGTGAGAAAGCTTTTGGGAGGTTAAAAGAAGCACTGATACAAGCTCCAATACTGAAAGTACCTGAGGGAATGAAAATTTAGTGATATATACTGATGCAAGTGGACAAGGGCTTGGGGCAGTATTGATGCAACAACACCAAGTGATAGCTTATGCCTCTAGACAGTTGAAACCCAGTGAGGTAAGGTATGCTACACATGACCTTGAATTGGCTGCTATAGTGTATGCTCTTAAATTATGGAGACACTATTTGTTGGGGGCAAAGTTTGAAGTTTACACTGATCATAAGTCACTTAAATATTTGTTTTCACAAAAAGAATTAAACATGAGGCAGCAAAGGTGGATTGAACTCCTAGCCTCATATGATTTTGAAATATTGTACACCCCTAACAAAGCTAATAAAGTAGCAGATGCTTTAAGTAGACGGCATGCTAATGTAGCTAGGTTAATGATAGAAGAGTTTAACACTTTATCACTATTGATTGACTCAGAGGTAG
Source organism: Allium fistulosum (assembly GCA_030737815.1). Classification (NCBI taxonomy): domain Eukaryota; kingdom Viridiplantae; phylum Streptophyta; class Magnoliopsida; order Asparagales; family Amaryllidaceae; genus Allium; species Allium fistulosum. Next base: position 291,380,891 of record CM060905.1, read on the forward strand.
AAAGTGGAAGTGTAGAAAATATGAGTATATGCAATGAGAATGTAGAAATGAGAAAGTTAAGTTTTGTTACTTTGGGGTCAGAATTAAAGAATAAAGTTGTAAAGTTACAAGACAAAGATCCATTTTTATTTGAGAAGAAAACTCAGATATTAAATGGAGAAGCAGTGGAAGGCTTTCTGTTGAATAAACAAGGCCATTTGGAGAAAAGAAAAAGAATATGTGTCCCTGCTATTGATGAGTTGAAGCAAGAAATCTTAGATGCTTATCACAAAAACAAATATACCATACACCCAGGAAGCACAAGAATGTATCACAACCTTAAAAGAGATTATTGGTGGAGTGGTATGAAGAGTGCAGTGGCATCTTTTGTGTCTAAGTGCATGGTTTGTCAACAGATAAAGGCTGAATATCAAAAACCCTCCGGAATGCTTCAACCTTTACCAATACCACAGTGGAAATGGGAAGACATATCAATGGATTTCATTGATGGTTTGCCTAGAACTAGGAGGGGAAATGATAGTATTTGGGTTGTAGTTGATAGGCTAACCAAATCAGCCCATTTTATACCTGTGAAGTCAGAAAGAAATGCATGCACATTAGCTCAGTTATTTTTTAAGGAAATAATCAGACTACATGGAATACCAAAGACTATAGTGAGTGATAGAGACACCATCTTCACTTCAAAATTTTGGCAAGGTTTTCACAAGGCAATGGGGACTGATTTATGCTTAAGCACAGCATATCACCCTCAATCGGATGGCCAAATAGAAATTGTAAATAAATTGCTTGAAGACATGTTGAGAGCATGTGTATTGGATTGGTGAGGAAGCTGGGAGGATTATATATATTTAGCTGAATTTGCATACAATAACACCCATCACAGTAGCATAGGCATGGCCCCCTTTGAAGCTTTTTATGGAAGGCCATGTTTATCACCCTCAAGTTGGCATGAATCTGGAGAAAAGGTGGTCTTAGGACCAGAAAATGTAAAAGAAACTTCTAAAAAGATAGCTTTGATTAGAAAAAGAATTGCTTCTGCCCAAGATAGGCAAAAGAAATATGCAGATCAAAATAGAAAGGAAGTACATTATGATGTTGGGGATTTTGTATTTATTAAAATATCACCCATGAAAAAGGTTCTAAGGTTTGGGAAACAAGGAAAGTTGATTCCTAGATATATAGGGCCATATAAAGTTTTAGAAAGAATATGAACTGTGGCCTACAGGTTAGAGTTGCCAGAGGAAATGAGAGCAATGCATGATGTTTTTCATGTATCACAGTTAAGAAGAAGGGTTCATGACAAGGAAACAATTCTAAAATCTCCTAAGGATGTATAGATTGATTCTAGATTGGTGTATGAAAAGGAGCCAGTGGGCATAGTTGCCAGAGAAATCAAGAAATTGAGGAGCAAAGAAATAAAATTAGTGAAAGTGCAATGGAGTCTTGACCCAAATGATTGCACATGGGAGGTGGAAGATAAAATCAGAATTGATTATCCACAACTGTTTGATTGAATGAAAGGTAAATTTATATATATACTGATAAATGTTTTGATTGAATTGCATTATGATTTTTTTTGGTTGTTTTGATACACCTAGAGTTTAATCAAATGATTTATTTGAGAATGATTTGAGATCAGAAATTGATTTTCTAAAGTAATGATACTTAAGTTAAGTATGAAAGAATTGTGGGACACAATTCCTAAAAGGAGGGGTATATGTGATAACCCTGATTTTGTGAAGTGATTTCATGATTTAATTTAGTTTGTATTTGTTTGAAATCGCATTGAAAAGATAGAGATAGGAAACTGATTTGCAGATGCATAGTTTAAAAACATGTACATGTGCACAAGACAGTGCACAAACATGCACACAGTTTTCTATGTGATAAAATAGGCAACAGTTAATAAATATGACAGGATAGATAAATTACAAATATATGTATGTAGGCAGAAATGATCAAGTCTTGAGAAAAAAAAGACTTAGGCCAGGATAGGCATACATGTATTATACATGTGCACCAAACAAATGCTTGCTGAAATAAAAATTAACATTACATGAAAATGGTATGAGCTTTTGAACAAACACTTTATCCATTTTTAGCAATTCCTTTTTGCTTTAGAAAACAGAAATCATGCAAATAACATGACCGGGGTAATGAGGTATATTTTCTGGAAAAAATGCCAGGACTACTTACCCATTTTCTCTAAAAAGTAGAATGAGAGGTAGATCATAGTTGGTGGGGTAAAATTGGCATTGGGTAATTTCCTTAAACCCTAGTAGCAGCCAGAGTTTATATAAGAAGACCTGGTGTAGTAAGGTTTTTGCTCTGCCTCATAAAAGAAATATATATAAATATATATATAACAAAAGTTAGAAAAGAAAATGTGGAACACCAGTCATTAGAGTAGGAAGAAGGCAGAAGATCAAAGGAAGAAAAAGCTTAGAAAAAAAGAAAAAGGGATTAAGGTGAGTAATCTCACTGGAAATATTGGCAATAAGTCCTGAATATTGAGGCAGCCTAACTAAAATTCATATTTCATTTGTTTGCAAGCTAGATTCATTTTTATGATTTAGTAACTTTGACTTGCTTTATGATCTGCTTTAATGGAAACCTCTTTATATTGATTTACTCAGTATGAAAGAGTCATGGATCTAATGTTTAAATAGGTTTTTCTGTGTTATAATTTAACTTTGAGGTGAAGCAGTTAATATGGTTTTTCTTTATACATTTATTAGTTTAAAACCCAGGATGCTTAATATGGATATATGGTCTAAAAATGAGAAAGGATATGGGGCTGCAACATTGTGTGTTTACTTAGGTCTCATATTAACAGAAAAATTATAAAAAGGAAAAATATAGAGGTGCAATGTATACATGTGCTGAGCCTCTACATTTATGAACTATCCAGTAAATCTTATACTTGTGATTTAGTCATATTTGAAGATCTACATGGATCTGACTGAATCAGAGGTAGGAAAAAGAAAAAGAAAAAAACAAACAGAAAATGATCCATGACCATATGTTTGTATTGGGATCTATTGAATCCCATAGAAAAATAATATGTTTAAGAAACCACCTCTATTGTTATGATGAAGTGCTTGTTCATGAAAATATGTCTTGTTAATCTTTGGATGTATGCCTGTGACTGAATGTTTTATTCACTGCTTGAAACATGAGATGCAGAGAGGAAATTAACACTAAAAGGTAGTGACACTTAGTAATTCAACTAAGGATTTTGGATCTTAGGGCTACAAGATATAGCTTGGCAAGGTGAATATTGCAAGCTCACACATGGTATGTTTATACCCAGGGGCCTGAGTGTGCTGGGTTAACAGAGAAAGGTCCCAGGCAGTGTGTGTTTAAAAAAGAGAAAGTAGCTAAAGACCATAACATATTTGATATTGAACATTAGAAATAGGTTCATATGAAGGCTTGGGAAAAATCCCTGAAGGCCAGAAAATCTATAGATGAGGAATGATGATTTAATTGATGATTGTGTTGACTGTTTTAGGATATTCTATAGATGAACTCTATGGTTGTTTTCTCTGCAATAAATCATTGAATTATATATCATTTTGTTGTGCATGCCCAGGTTGCACAGAAATGAGTACAAGAGTAATATTGCATTCCTTTATTTATCTTAAAGTTATTTGAATATGAAAAAAAAACTATATAAAAATTTATGTTTCCAATTAGATTACTCATACCAGACCAAGTCTGACCCATGTGTGTTGATGCACTATTGGGTGTCTCATATTTAATGAGGCATCCCATAGTGATTATGCAGGTAAATAGGCATTTCATTGATCAAGCTTTGGATGGGTTGGCTGCTTAAGGAATTGGATGCAATAGTTACAAATTTACTGATATTAAAGTAGAAGTTTAAGTTGAATTTATGTTATAATAGGTTGGTTATGTTGTTTGGAAAGAAACTATGTAATGACATTTCCTGTTTTGTATGTTTTAAAACTTAAAATTGTAATTCAGTAGAAACTGGCAAGTTGTTTTTCAAAATGGTTACTGAGCAATATAGTTTTTTTGTTTAACTTCTAGAATTCTAAAAGAAAATGTAGTATAAATAAAATCTAATATGGTGAGCAGGCATAGATTGAAAGAACAACCTAGTAATTGCTATGAGAAGTTCATGTTTACAAAGATTAGGTAAAAGTCTGGCAAATAATAACATTGAGTCACTTAAAAGAAAAAGAACCCAAAAATGCATGTATATTACTTTAGAATAGTTGTAAGGGAAATAAGGCTAACTTGACCATTTCACTAAGCCCGGGGTTCAAGCACATTCAAATGCTTTAAAACTTAATTTGCAGGGGAATTCAATGACTCAAATAAACGGTAGAATAAATTATCTCTAAGTTAACAGTTAAAAAAAAGAGAAAGAAAAGAGTTAGGCACTAAACATTTTTCAGTACATACATATGCATAGGATCACGCACATACACATACAAATACAAAAGTATAGTTCATATGGAAATGATATTAGAAAAGTATATTCAGAAAATTACTCAATGGCTTACAAAGAAAATTCCTGCTTCCAAACATGTGTTCTCTGATTCAAGTAAAAACAATTTACATATCTTCACATATGTAAGTTGAGACATTTTGACATAACAATATTTTTATATTGGTTTCAAGATCCTGGTTAGAAGGTGAACCAGAGAATGTTATTCTCTTGGCTAGGTGACCACTGTGATTAATTGCAAAAAAAAAATCTCTGAATTTTAGGTAAAAGAAAGTGGGTCATCTCACGGTTGGATGATGTAACAGAAAGGTTGAAACTTCATACAGTTTGTGTTTCTTCATATGCATGTCACTGCTGCCAAAGGTACAGTATGGTCGTTAAATAAATGGCTACAGAAGTAAACCACTTATTACTTCCTTATTGAGAAGCAAGAGCACAAATTATTTAACCTCGTCTCTCTAAAAGACAAATACCAACTTTTCCAACCAATTTATAAAACATTACAACATCGTACAATCTAATGCTAAAGCACCATACATACAGGTATCAAATCTTACCACACCACTCAAAAAACATACAAAGTTTCCAACTTTCGTAGAAACTATGGACCAAGATGATTTATCGTGTTTCAAGTCTCTAAAATGGGAAATGCTAATATGTCATTACCAGTCATTGCATGTGAATTATTCAGTGGAGCCATAGGTTTTATACCCCTTCAGACATAAATGAAAGACATATACTCAGGAATAGAAATTATTCAGGAATTTTTAGCTTAAGCTAAAGATGCAGCTTGGTACTTACCTGAATGTTGTCTACACAATATGTTTTAGCAGTGGAGTCCCTAAAACACCGATCTTGTTACACAAGTTAGATTAAAACGCGTTTGGAAAAAAAATTTATAGGAAAGTTATCTTAGAGAACGATAGTGGCAACCCGAAAAAAAAGTCCGTTCCAAACATTCTGAAAACATATCAGTCAATCAACCGAATGAAGCCAGAATAGAAAATAATCCAAAGAAAAAACACTAACAGATACCCAACCCTCTATTCAAGTCTCCAATGATAGTTGCAGTTATAACTGTTATTATGAATGGTTTGAATATTATTAGTCTGCAGAGCAAAGTTGCTGCATAGGAGCTGAATTTGATGCCTTGCTTTATCTCTTTGCTTTGTCATTTCTCTTATGGCCTTGATCAGATTTTGAATGCACTCTTCTCTTTCCTCTACAGTTTCTTTGCTTTTATTTGCATCTTCAATAGCATCTTCTCTGTCTTTGCTATCTTCCCTTTCATTTCTTAGTTATTTGCCTGTTGCGGTATTGTTTTATGGGTTTTATATCAGCATTAAAAGAAAAGAAAAATAAATAGATATCAAAAATAACAAAGTAGATAGAAGTAAATAGGTATACGATACTTGCTTCACTATTGTAATCTTGAAGTAAAGCAAGATGTTTGGAAACCTTGGCTTCTTCTGGACTGTACAGAGGATCCAACATTATTAACTTTTCCTTAGAAACAAAACAGTGTACTGAAACTATCTATGATTTTTTGTATATAACAATTAGGTAAGCATTTGTATACATGGGAATATATTAAAATTTTCCTGTATTAATTATCATATTTTCGTACAGTTAATTATATATTCTGGCTTAAATTATTTCCATGTAAAAAGTTTTAATTTTGGAAAGAAAATTGGGAGGTAATAAGTGACAATACTGAAAACGCTATTACTCAGCACTCAATTACTCCGCACTGTGGAAGTAATGGTAGGCTAATAAAATGCATAATAAAATTATCAATATCTCTTTCCAAACATATAAAGTGAGATGTCAGGCTAATACAATTTGGCTATCGTTTAATGAAATTTGTAGCATTCGTTCGCACACTAACAGTCCATATTTCGCAGGCAGAACCAGGAAATAGTTAGGATATACAATTGTTTTTTCACGTTTCATTACCGAAAACTGACAGTGCACCATTGATCGTCCAACTCTCTTTGCCATTTATTTTTGTACAAATAACAGAAGTTAGAATACAAAGAAACGATGCAACGACAATGATACAAAATACTTGGTTACAAAGTAATCAGTGTTAAATGTGTGAAAGTACTAAACAAATTACAGAAAATACTCTGGCAAGCAAAAGTGAATATTATAAGTAGGAGATGATGTATCCACCATGAAGTCCTAAGATATCATAGTAGAAAAGATACATCAGTAAGAGCATAACGTTTAGATGTATTATTGTCAGTTAGCACTCAATTATGCATGATCGGTATCTTCTCCATCTTAGCACTACGCCATAAATGACCTTCTGCAACACTTTTGCAAGGTGTTGCCAGCTAAAATGTTGCGACAGCTATAAAATTTTGGTCCTACTGCAACGTTGCATTTTTGGTGTTACCTTAGCCATAAAAATGTGTTGCTCTAGCTAAACAAGTGTAACACGATGCAACATTTTTATATAGTGTTGCAATAGATGTATTCAGATTAAAAAATTAATAAAATTAGCAATCCGCGTGAATACGATCCAACGATCTACATTTAATCTGGTTGTTAAAATGGATCACCACTGCAATTTGGCCCAAAATTTCGTTTTCCCACCTAAACTAGTTCAGATCCCCTTTTGGTTTTCATTTCAATTCGTCTCCTCCAATTCGCCTCCTCCCAGTCGCTCCCATTCGCCTCCTCCCATTCGCCTCCTCCCATTCGCCTCCTCCCAGTCGCTCCCATTCGCCTCCTCCCATTCGCCTCCTCCCAGTCGCTCCCATTCGCCTCCTCCCAGTCGCCTCCTCCCATTCGCCTCCTCCCAGTCGCTCCCATTCGCCTCCTCCCATTCGCCTCCTCCCAGTCGCCTCCTCCCAGTCGCCTCCTCCCATTCGCCTCCTCCCAGTCGCCTCCTCCCAGTCGCCTCCTCCCAGCTGCCCCCTAACCATCGCGACCATCTAGCTCCAACCAGAGCCCTGTCACGACACCAAAACCCGAAGCCAAACAAAATTTTCCATTCAAACCCCTTTTGCCACCGCTGTCGTCGCCATCAGCTCTCGCCTCCAACAGAAGACCTGCTCGCCACCAACCCCTCTACCTTTCTCCTTTAGACCACTTCACCTGAAAACCCTTCTAGCGCCTTAATTTCTCCCAAAACCCGAACTGCTGCCCTCGAGATTTTGGTTCACTTCGTACTTTCCATCGCAAGTTCAGAGCAGATCCCAGGCTGATCTCTTCATACTTTCCCCTATGATTGCGGTTGCTTCACTTGGTACTGGTAATTTCAATAAGATAGTATGCCCCCCATATGTTTGTGCAAATGCTCCTTTAACACTTGTTAATGTTTCAGAATCTGGCTGGGTATGTACTGCTTCTGGATGCCCTGTGCCTCCATCGCAAGTCCATCGCAAGTTCATAATCTGGTTGGTTGGTTCACCATTGAATCTGGATGTAGTTGTATTGGTTGAAGGTTGGTTGGTTGGTTTGGTAAGTTATGGAAGTGATGGTGGAAGTTGGTGATGCAGAGGAGTTTTAGTTGGCAGTGTGATGCCTGAATGTTGGCAGAGAGATGTAGACGGAGTTTGGAGTTTGACAATGGTAGAGTGCTGTTGTGTATTGGTTACGGAGAGAAGCTAATGTGGTGATTGGAAATTGAAGAGTTTGCAGTAGAGTTTTGGTGTTTGGCCGTAGGGGATTCAAGCAGATTTAGGCGAGGAGATGGAGGATAGGAATTAAGCTCAGTCTTCATTTGTGCATCATTTTACGTCATTTCAAAGAAGGCTCGATCTTCCGAAATCGGATGACTGCGGTGCCCCGGACCCCCGCCGGCGCTGCGCCCGGACCCGCTTCTCGGCTCGCCTTCGGCTCGGCACTCGGCTCGCCTTCGGCTCGGCATATATTTGTCAGTGTCGGTGTATGTATAAATTGAAACTGCATATGTAATGAGTGAACTGAGTGATGTAGTGAGGAATATCTGTATATGTGAATATCAGTGTTATATATCATTGTACTGTAAAATAGTGGAGTCAGGAATTTGTACAATTTCAAATGTTGAAATAAAATATTTATTTAAATAAATTACTGTTTAAATATCAAATTTTGTGTAATAGCATTTTATTAAATAAATATTTATTTTTATTAAAAAATCAAATATGCTCTACATTGTGGGCCCCACAAATTCAAAAAGTTCATATCTATAGCAACATTTTGGAATGTTGCTACAGATACCTATGGGTGTTGCCATAGACCCAAATAGGGTTCTATTGCAACAATATTACTTATGTTGCCTTAGATAGTCAAAATGTTGCCTTTGAGGTCTAAGGCAACGGCAAAAATTGCATCACCCTAAAAGTGTTGCCATAGACCTATGGCAACATTTTTCGGGCCTGAGCCAACATTTTTTTTGTGTTGCAGTAGGCCATTTATGGCGTAGTGTAGATAGAGTGGCCAACTCTAGTATTCATCGCAGTACAAAAATATAGCAGAAAAGCTGTCAAATTGCCTTTGAAGTATTATTTTTAACTGCATCTTCTTTGTATACTAAAATATACCAATAACCTATTATCTTACAGATATAGAAGGAAACTGAAGCTAAATATTACATTTTGTAACTAATAATTAGATGTTATATATAACATTTAAGGCTACTATGTAATAAATAACATCCAAAGCAAATAAAAAATAAAAATTTGTAACAGATTTATGTGATCATTGGACAATGTGTTCTCAGAAGGTAGGTACAGTTTCATCCACATGAACATCTCCATTGCGTAAAATTCTCATTATTGTTAATTTCATCATGAACTGTCAGTAGTACATCAAAAATAGTGATTACTGCGTATAGACTAATTTAATTATTGAAAAATGGTACAATTATATAATTAAGAATTAGAGCTTGAACGCTGTAGTTCATATCAGAGATAAGGGGAGCAACTAAAATATTGTTAATTGTGCTTTCTAGAAATTGAAGACATGGCCTAAAATTTGTATTTTATCATTAAAATAAATCATCACTGTATCTGAAGCAGTTTTTAAAGCAGTCTATGAATTAGTACACGGGGAAGTCGTAATAACACAACATAAGCAAGAATCTGATGCATTTAAACAACATGATCATAGATGGTTCTGTTAAATAGTTGGTTTGGCAAATAATAATAAAATGGCCCTTTATAAACTAACTATAAGATATTTTTTGTCTATATCATGAAGATGGTTGCCTAAATAGTTTGAAATAAAGCTTGATTGGCTAATTTTTTTTACTTTCGAGCAATAAATTTTGAATGTTGACCCAATTAATTTCACTGACGCAATTAATTATTTCTTGTATGTTAGTTTGTGGGTTGAGGCAATACAATGGACTAAAATAATGGCATGCTTCATTATTCACTGTACTCGTATTTGGTATTGTGTTGCATACATACTTCTAAAATATTACTACAATAATTGAAATAACTTACTCTGGAATAATAGGTCAATACTTTTGTCAAATGGTAATGTAAATCTACAAAATACTCAAATTTCAACAGTCAATAACCTGACGTAAATAGTTTTTACAATGAAGTGTAAGAAAGCAATTTACAAACCCATTAATAACCTGCCATATGAACATATGAAATAGGGCTTATCCAATAGATTGTCTTTTACCAAATTACTTCATAAAACGTAAAATTTATGAAAGAAACTTCATATACATACATGTCAACAAAACAACAACATCCAAATATACATGGATGGAATCCAAATAGAACAAATACTGTTTATAATTTAATAAGACAAATACTGTTCAAAATTGTTATATCAATGAAAATAAAACACACTTCAAATAATATAGCCTAAAATACTATTTGGAATCACAGTAAACAAATTATGCCTACCAACCATGATATCATTTGATCAACCATGTGTATTATATCTATTCATAATCTGATGTAATGGGTTTTAATTGTATGACATTTCAGAAATAGGTGAAATGATTATTTGTATAGCTGAATGAGATTTTGGATAAAAGAAAAATGGATAAAGGTGCACATTGAAAGAGAATGAAAATATTGTTAGAAATTAAGTGTTAAATAACCATGGCTACCACGTGAAACCACTGTTATAAAAAACAGAACTAAATAAGTTTGCAAAAAATAGAAGTTTTTAAATACTTGACATGTGAAGCCACTTAGGTGGAGACCGAAATCTATTGGTATAATAGATCATCAGTCTATCTACCTAAACAATCCCTAACAATTACCTCTTTCTATTTATGCATAATTTTTAGTTTGAAACGGAAAACATACATGACCTAATAGAAGAATAACAGTAGATCATGAAATTATGTTGTACCATACATCTGACACGGTAAACCATCAAATCTATATAGAATCCTAGATTTTGATTACAAGTGTACCAAATTACTAACCTGAGAAAACCCTAGTTTTTGAATTTTTCGAATTTATGTTTGAATCGATGGCCGGAGACCATGAATGCAGAGATTGGTGAGGTATGAATAGTCGGTACGCCAAGAGAAATAGAGAGAGATAGTTTTAGGGTCTGCTGATATATGGTTTTCATATTGGGAAGATGAGAGCAAAGGAGCGAATATGGGATTTTGGGGAATGAAATAAAATGAACACCAGCGGTTAGTACAGATGGATTGCGGATATATTTCAGAATAAATGGGTATTTCAGAAATAGGACAGGTGTTGGCATATAAATTGCTTGTTTTCTCCTTTCCTATTTAAGTAAAAGATTATATTTTTACGTTAGATTCTAAGAGTTCAGATATTAGAAGTAGTTGTAGTTCCACTCTAAAGGAATGGACAAAGAAAATATGAGTTGGAAATATCTTAGTGCTAAGATTTTCACGTCGACTTCGAAGTACCCCATGGGGTGCTGGCGATGTGTAAAGCGCTATTAATGAAGAGCATGAGTACGTCATATGGCTGAATCTCGAAGATTGGAAGTGTTCGACTTTACGGTTAAGATTCAAGCTATCTTGTGATTTTGGATTTTGAGTTTCACTTGGAGCACATAATTATTCCAGATGGATGGAAAATTAGAGTTTGTATGTTGCAATTGTCTAGAAGCAAGTTTTGCTAGGGTGCATTCATTGATCACTTTCTTTGATAGCAAACCGGATTTTTATTTGAATAATTAATACCAATTCCTTAGTTTAAAACCTATGAGAGAATTATTATAAAGTATATTTTGGAAATGCCTTAGATTTTTGGGAAAGGGGTTTTCAAGGGATAATTTTTCCCAAAGATTTATTTTGGAAATCTTATTTTGGTAAAATTTTGAAATTTTAATTTTTAAAGAAAAACGTATACCATTAGATTGGTCGTGTTAAGAAATTTTTTGTTTATAAAAGATTAATTCTTTAAATCCTTAAATATTTATATGTATATATCAGTAAAAGCTTGATTTTGAACTTTGGCAGGAAAATAGTTTTCCAATTTGGGAAATTTGTGTTTTAAAAAGGTCTTTGGAAATCCTAATATATATATAAGTTTGATTTTTAAAGGGAAGTTTTGGTATGAAATAGTTTCTATTATTTAAAAACAAGTACAAAGGAGTATATATTTAGCTTAGTGATTTTTTGGTTTATAAAATCTAGGTTTTTATATTTTCTCCCTTTAAAATATGGACAAAATAGGAATGACATTCAATTTTATTAGGGTTTGTAGTTTGAAGTATTGTTGTACCCACCAGCTATGGGAAGAAATATTTCTATACGAAGTAGGCATGAAATAGCGGTTGGAATATTTTCAGGTTTTTGGAATTGTTGTTGGTCGTAACAGTTTTATTGGGACTACTATGAATTGCTGGAGCATGGTTCGAGACAAGGTGGTAGGCCTTGACACGGCCATGATGAGAACAGGAATTTTTTGGATCGTGTCAAATCGAAGGAGACGACACGAAACGATTATTATTACTTAATCCGACCCTAATTGGGTCTGGCTTCAGTTAACATCCAAAGCCCGTCTAAAGGTTGACGCGGTAAAACTAGAATGGTCTACCAATTAACGAGTTTTGGCATAACTTAACCCTGGAACGGAACTATTAAAGAGGCGTCCGAATTTCTGCTATTGCATTCTTTCATTCCTCCTTCCTCTACAAGCCAAACCCAATCTCCATCCTCCTCTTCTTCCAAGTATCGGTCTCTCTCTTCCATTCCTCCCCTAGGAGACATCGTTTTCCCTTAAACCAGTAGCCTCGCCTCCCCCTCGTGCTAGTTTTGCATGTTGGATCTCACCCCACCACCACTCCAGATCTAAACCATATTTCCTCCCTTCAACCACTTCTTATCCCAAGACACCTTTACATGCTGCCAGTTTTTCCTCGCACCATTATGGTCTTAACCCTCAAGGGGTCACTTTGCTGGACCGGAATGAGCAGAAGGTTTCGCCGCTTCTAGGCTGGAAGAGCTATTCATCGCGGTAGGATTTGCGCTGATCCTCTACTTCAAGACCTTTGAGCGGGAATGTTACCCACGCTGCATCTACCTTTTCGATGTCCTATTGGCGTAGAATTTCAATCGAGGCAATAGTTTGATTCATTCAGCGGTGAAGGATGTCTTGATTTAGTGCCTAATGATGATCTCACTGAGATTTTGGAGGCCTCCACGAAGGGAGCGGACTAGGATGATTTTTTAAATGACCGACTCAAAGATTTTGCAGCAGGTCTTTCCCCAAGATTTCGGTGTTTGAAAATTGGATAATCTATGTCCAACTGCCCGTCTAATTATGTGCATCAATCGACATAATGTCATCCCTTAGATGGCAAGTTATGATTGGATTTATCCCTTAGTGCAGAAGACCACCTATGATAGTATTAGCAGCATTGTTGTCAATTGGACCTGCACCCTGTTGATTTAGTTTGTTGATCAAGGATTCGCACTCCATAGAGTCACTTTCTGTATTTTCACCTATCAACTCTCGTCTTTAGGTAATATAGGTGAACCTCCTTGGAGAGGCAATTTAGTAGAAGGTTCCTTCTGCCGTTACTAGATCCTTTCTTAGGAAGAGGGCAATTGTGAAGCCGTCAGCAACACCAGCAGTGCCAGCGACACAAGATTGGGTGTATAGCCGTCATGTTATGACCATTCAAGGGTCGCAACAATGGATCGAGCTCCAGTTGTGGAGCAAGGCATAGTCTATAGGCATTATTTTAGGAGTTATGGTGTTGTTGTCTTTTTCCTTCCAGCATTTTTTCTTTTCTTTTAGGGTTGTTTGGGTTGTAAAACCGTTAGTTGTTTCTTATAAAAGGCACACACGATATTATGAGTTTCTATTCATTTTCTGTGTTATTGTTTCTGGATATGTGAACCGCTCATATATATATATATATATATATATATATATATATATATATATATGCATAGTAGAGAAACAATATAAATATGAGAATCTCATAAAGACACTTAACTAACATTAAATGCAATATAAGAATGGAAGTTTAGAATAATTGCAAAATTTTAGTGAAGGGCGTGATAAAGTTGTTTTGATATCACGGGTCATTGCTCATGTTCCTTAAAAGCTAAATTTTTTGAATAATAGATGTGTTGAAATTTTTAAATAAAATGTCAAATTTTTGGGTAAAAGTTAGTTGTAGAATTTGGAAATTTGGTCTATGCGTTCAGTGCATAACTGATTTTCGACTACGCTGAAATTGTGGATTGATTTATCAAAAATTTTGAGAAGGAAATATTTTGAAAAAAAAAATCCCCTTGATTTGAAAATTCCTTTTTGAAGAAAAAAAGTTTTGTTTTTTACTTGTTTTTTACTCTTAAATTATTTTTAGAGTTTTTGTTTAAAATTTTATTTCAAGGAAAAATTTGTGTCTAAATATTTTGGGATTTTATTTTCCTAATGACGTAAAAAACTTGAAAAGTGAGAAATATTTTTGTGAAAACTTTGATTTTGAAGGCCACATGTAACGACCCGGTCTTTTCGCGTCAGTTTATAAATGACGATTAAATCATTGTTAATTGCTAATGTAGATTTTAATCGAGTCGGAATCCTTTTTGTAAAAGTTTGTTATCGTCACTAGACGATTGAAATTGATAACAAAATTTCTATCAGTAATTTTAATCGTATTGAAATATTTTTGGCTGTAAAAATTCTTTAAAATGTTAAGTAAAATGGGTATATTGTGATTGGGCTTTAATTATCCACTTGTTGTTGCCGTGATAACCTTACCTACCCGTTCCTCTCTCCTTCAGTTCGTAGACCCAACCCCTTTTCTTTTATCGTTCATTCGAGAAAAACCCTAGGTCTAAGAAAGCGAAATAATGGCGGTCGCGTCCTGGCGATTTAGGGCTTTACGAAGCGTCAGTTCATTCGATCGAATCAAAGATGGGGGGTTCGCCAATCGTCGTGCTCAACCTTGTGGTCGTCGCTCGCAGCTCCATGATTTGCGTCAAAAACTGTGAGTTTTCTCACATCTAATTCACGCTCTATGTTATTGTGCTTTTGTGATTTACTCGATTTGATTGGGTTCTTCTGGTGTTGATTTCGTTTGTTTCGTTGTTTTCGGCCCTGTCTTTGATTAGGAGGCTATAGACTTATTTTGTGGAATCGTTCATTTAACTTCGACTTGCGATGTTTTGACTTTCGCGGACGAACTTGCAGATGTTTGATTTCGTCCAATTGAATTTGGCGTTTAATTAGCTCGGCTGTTTGATTTTGATCGAATGCCGTGATTTACTTTGACTTATGATATTTTCTGGTTTTCTGCCTTCCTGTTCCTCCCTGCTTCGACTTGAATTTTCTTCATGCAATACTATTGCACTTGTACTCTTATGATTGAACTTGATTTTTAAACTTGCTTTCCGACTTGTCCACTGTTGTTTGATGGTGAGCTTTAGTCTGATCATCAGCCTTGACATTCTATGTTCATCCCTGAGTTTATTTAACTGCTTGATGATGCTCACTTGACTTTTTCACTGTGACTTCGATGATCTTCTTCTCTGATCATCTTCACTGCTGTATACATGTAGTTGCAGATGTACATTCGTAGACTTTGATCCCTGTGTACATTGAACTGGTGCACTTCTTATTGTGTATTGACTTGAGTTCATTGATGACAATTGTTGTTGTTATTGTTTCACTGAAGTCTGGTCATTTGAACTGTACAGCTTCACTTTGTTCATTACAGTTTCTTGTGTCCATGTATTACTTGCTGTTGTTCATTTGAGTGTACATGCAGCTTGACCATTTGTAGTTGTACAATCATCATCTTGTTGCACTTTGATGTTTTTGTTGTAGTAGTCTGATGACCTGATACTTTAACTATCGCTGTTACATATATCACTCTGCATTTCCATTGTAGCTTGCAGTTTTACATTGATGCACTGAGATGTTGTATGCTTTGTATTTGTGCATTCATCCCATAGTTTTTCTGCATTCTGTAGCCTTGATTCACTGTTGCATTATGAAGCATTTGAACTGGTAATGTTCACTGTTATCATTGGTTCATCTGGACATTGTTTTAGATGTCTTGACCTGTTTCCTACCCTAGTACTTGTTTATGAAAATCCATAACTCTGGTCATCACCTTTGGGTTGGCATCAATCTGTTGTTGTCTTCATCCTGTACATTTGTCTACAGTATTACCATATTCACTTGATAGCATTTTGGTCATTTTAGTTGGACTTATACACGTATGGTTTCACTGCATAGCTTTGAATTTTTGGTGAGCTGAGTATTTTGACTTATATTCAGTTACATATGCATTGATCTAGAGTGTTTGTTGCTTCAGTCTTAGTCAGGTGCACACTATTGATTTTACCTCTAACCTCTCTGTTGGTATTACAGTACTCTGGTAGTTGATGTACTTGTAGTTGTATGGCCTGGTTCACTGTCGAGTTCACTTGCACTTTGCATTCATGTGTTTACACTGTCCAGTTCCATTTTGTTGTTCACTGGTCTGCAATTGCTAGTGAAGTTGAACTTGGTTCAGTTGTATTTAGTAGTTCACTGGTCACTGCATACATGTTCTGTTGCTCCATGTTACACTGAACACCCCATTTAATCTACTTGCAGTGTCCACTTCGACTGTTTGCATTAAAGTGGTAATTGCTGTCTTCATTTGTTAGTGCACTTGTATTTCATAGTTGTTGCCACTCGTGTTTCTGTGCATGCTGTTTCATTCTTGAAATATTGGTTGATAATTCTTGGCACTGTTCAGTTCTATAGATCGGTTCATATAATGTTCCTGTGCCATTTCTTTTCTTACCTCTGCACATCACTGTCGTACTTGTTGATGCCTTGAGTATGCTATTTGGTTCAGGCCATATCTCTGTTTGCTTACACCTTCATTCGGCTGTGTCATCACGCGTACCACTGCCATGTGCAGTTCCATGTTGCACCTCTGATTCATTTTTCCCATGTGCAGTTCGTTACGTACATTCATTTGTGCACTCCACTGCCTTGTGCATGTGAGTTGAACCCGACTTTCTCTGGGTTTGACCTTATGCGCGTTTCGTGAATTTCCGTTGATCTTTTATGCATTTCGTATGATAGTGGCGAGGCAGTACACGCGTGCGTGTACTGCAGCCCTATCAGATTTGACAGTCTTAAATTGATTTAGTCGATTTGATAAATTGTTTATTTATCTCTGTTGATGATTTAAATCTACTGATTTTTGCTAAACACTGTTAAGTGTTATATTGACCGTTATCCGGTTTCTTTGTTTAAAGAATCGGATAGACGGGAATTATTGTGACTGTCGTCTATTTAAATTATTACTGCCTATATGCACTAATAAACTGGTTTGAATTAGACTGACCTGGGTATTATTTTCTTTTGAATGTAATACTCGGGTCAGACCCGAGTTATTTCAGGTTGTAGATTTTCTTCTTTGAGTTGCTGTTCAGGATTTGAAGACTTTTCACGTTTTCTGAAGTTTTCAGTGTCATTGTGTAGTAGTCGTGTTGTTGTATAGAACGATATGTATTCATGTATATTAGTCGATAATGTACTTGTATATATAGCTTCTAGAGTCGACAGTGGTAGTTGTATCATATGTATTGTGTCAACTATGTATTAACTGACATCAGTTATATATATATGAGACTTTTGTTTTTATCTGTGTTCCGCATTTATATTATCTGTGTTATTGTTATATCTAATGTCCTAAACTATTATGAACTATCGTAGTTTATTTTATACTGATAATTGGATATGTCGATGGGAGTAAATAAACAATAGATGAAAAATAAAAAGTATATACCACTCCTATCGAGATAACCAATACTAGTGTAAGGCAAATTACGGATGGTCGCTCCTACCCAGCCTTATTCTTCGTAATAATAGACAGTATTTCTTTTAATACTCTTTGTTATTATGAGCATAGAGGTGGGGCGTCACACCACATGCTAGGCGTAGGGAAGGAAAATAGAGTTGGAATTTGCGAATTTAGCGGTGCCTTAGGGTTGACGATGCGATAAATGCAAGCGATAACAGGAGAAAAGCTGTTTTAGCCTTGGAATTTCTATTTCTATACCTTGTCGACGACGTGCGCAAGTCTATTTTTAGACTTAATTCCATTTTAGAGCTTGAAAATAAGCTTTCTTATGCATTTTTGGTGGAAAAGTTGGAGTAAATTCGAGACATCGAAGAAATTTCCACTGTACTACAGGAATAGGAAGATTATAGTGTAGTAAGAATGTTAAATTCTCCACCTAAATTCCTTTTTTCAGCATAGGACTAAAGTTTAGGAAGCGATTTTTCGATGCGCTAGATTATTGAATGGTAGAAAGTGGATGCAAAATTGGTTGCTTTATACTTCTATTTGTAGGAGTATGGGGGTTTTGGTTAAAAAGATTTTTCTAAAAACTGCATACATGTAGAACTACCAGTATATATGTAGGTTGTTTGGATCATGTTTTCAAAAGAAATGCATTCATATAGGAGGATCCGATTTAGAATCATTATGCATACATATTTTCTATGTGGTGATAAAGTAATACACTATGCACTTATGCACGTTTGGTTGCAAAATTTATTGTACACTCATTGGTTGTGTAATTTAGGATAATTAGGAGCCAAAATCTTGACTTAGTCATTGGCGAAATTTCTGGGGCGAAATTTTTTTTTAAGGGGGGAATAAATGTAACACCCCGCAATTTGGTATTAGTTAGTTATTTAATAAATTAGGCTCTGAAAATGGAATTTGTGCAAAAGGATGGAATTTGATCACGAGACTTGCACCGTTGCGTTCATGGTGAAACTTTGAGCAATATTCATATTTAGAGTTTTGCGATCGAAGTACAAACGAAGAAGTTACGGACGAAAAAAGAATTCAAAACGAAAATAATGAAATAAGAAATTAAAATTTTATATTAATTACCCCCGACCCATTATTTGGGACGATCGACCCCCAACAGTCGACCGGTGACCCATATGGGATCGATCGGTGGTGACCTGGTGGTTCCAACAAACCTAGGCCGCAATGGCCTGGATTTAATATATTTTGATCTAATGGTTTTGGTTGATTCTAGCGCCTATAAATTCAGGCCTAGCCCTCCTTCTCTTCTTGTATTTTAATAGAGGCAGTAGCAAAACCCTACCATTTCTTCTTCTCCACTTTCTTTCTAAATTATAAAGATAAGATATCTATATTCATACGAATTAGTGAAAAGTATAAATCAAATAGAAAGGAGAAGAGAAGAGAATCAACCATATGCATATTTGAAGTAATTTATATATTCACATATATTTGTATCTATTTTCTCTCCCAATCTCAAATCTCTTCTCAGATTTGTAATATAATGTATGTATATACCCTTTTATACATATCTCTTAGATTAAAATGGATTTGGAGATGAATCAAAGGTTATACTTCATATTTGGATCGTTTTTGAAAGGTGAGTGGAAAATTTTATAGATTGTTATAATATGAAAATTATCCCTTTAGTGTTTATAAGATTTTTATGCCTAATTGGATAATAATATACGAGTTGTAGGTAACGAATTGAATATGATCTGAATTTAATAAATATCGCTTACATATTCTTATTTATGAATTGATTTAGCATTGTTTACAACCTAATATGGAAATCAGTCCCAAAAGTATGAATTTAGAATATTGTTTTGAATGAAATTCATTCTAGATCTAAAATAAGTTGTATAATAATGTTATAAATTTGGATTATTACCCTAATCTTGTTAGAATGTAATCTTTTCTATGTTTGGGATTGTTGAAATTTAGATCCGCTTAATATTTGTAAATTAGTTTGATTTCATTCCTTTTTAGAAAAATATAGTGTTTGATCTAACAAGGAATAAATGAAAATAGAAAGAGAAAGAGATGTGTAAAGCATGAATTCATTGTAGTTTACATTGTCTACTTCAGTAATAAAAAGAAATGACTATTCCTTGTAATTTCAAACGATGTAATCTTTTATATTTTAAAGTTAAACCTTTTGTTTTGGACTAATTTATGGAAATTATAGCGGATATGTTTTTAGATATGATTCCAACAATTTAACATGGAAAAGTATATTCTAGTGAAGATATATAACTAGAACATATTTAATTAAAGTAAATATTTATACGTGATTACTGCACTTTGTAATAATTAAATAAAAAGCTAATAACGGCGCTTGCACGTAATATTTGCATTTAGGATAATTGTAACGACCCAGAATTTCGAACAAATTAAATTGAAAATATTTAATTTATTTTAAATATTTGAACGATGATTTAATTTGAACCCCCGATATAAATTTGAAATTGGCGATTAAATTATAAAATTTAATCTATTGAATACTGAATAAAAATTTGAATCTTCAATTTGAAGTTGAAGAAAAATATTTCGAAAGCTTTTAAAATTCGTATTTATAATACTGAAGATAATGGAACTTTCAGCATTGAATTTTTAACTGTTTTGCTCAGTTTTGAATGTAATCGTTCGAATCGAATTTAAAAATAGCCGTCCGAGGCGCTGTCTCGGAATTCGACGAAACCAGTTCCATTGGGTCCGGAATATTGTATTATTGCCGGGTTTCAAATTTCGTATCGATCGAAGTTGTTATGCGAGCGTACGGCGTATAAACGCGTCGAAATCAAATTGAATTTAAATTTAAATTAAAATTTAGTCAAACCTCAGCACGTCATCTCCCTAAATCTACGCCGAAAATCACGATACAAAATCGTGTATGCACGTTCTTCTGCAAAATCACGTATACTCGTCCCTTCCCCCTTTCGTTCTTTAAACAAAAATCATCTCGTTCGATTTAAAAATGGCCGAAGCCTCTCGTTTAAGAAAAGAAAAAAAAATATGAAAACCAACGAATCAATTTCGTTCGAGCAAAATGGGAAATGAGGGCTGCTCGATTTCGAGAAGGATTACGAGCATCGCCGCTCGCGAGCGCGAGGGGAGGAAATCGAGGCAGGGGTCGCGACGTCACCGTTCGATCTGAACTAGGGTTTCGAGACGTGGAGACGTGGCAAGAGTTCGTCAATCTGGTGATTTGACGAGTATCGCGATGCTAGCAGCGAGCGAATCTGGGAAGTGATCGACGCGATGGCATTTGCTGGTGAAGGCACGCATGGATTAGAGTTTGGGTGGTCAGGCGCGAGGCATACGTGGGGGCGATCGAAGTCCTGAGGTCGACGTCGCATTATCAAGTGGATCGTCGATTGACAGTTGAGGTTGGGGATTCGCGGCAGCACTGGAGGGATCACCGAAGTCGAAGGGCGCCGTGGGTTCTCGAGCGAGGAAGGACTGGCATCGACGTGAGCGTGGAGGCAATGTGGACTCGTTTGCAAGTAAACACGCGTGGAGAGGATTCGAGCGAGATTCCAAGCTCGGGTTCACTGTCGAAAATGTTCAAACAATAAGGTATTCTTCTTTGAATTTTTACAGATTAAAATTTTAATTTAACCAAATATATATACATAGATATTCTGGACAGTAGATGGTTTGGAAATAAAATGTGAAGGAAGTATATACTGTTTTGTATAATTATGTATGACTAGAAATATATATATAGATAAAGTCTTGAGAAATAAATATATATGCTCATATATGCAGTAAAGAAGAAAATTTACTTAAGCAAATTTATTAAAGGAAATTGATTAGAATTAAAGATAAATTATTTAAAATAAAATTTTGATTGGATAGTTTATTTCAAAAGGAAATCAGTTAAAATTTAAATTAATTGTTTAAAAATGAAATCATTCGATTTTTTCGAATATTTATGAATTGTATAATTTATTTATACAAGGTTTAAAACCGTGAAGAAATGGTCAAAATGGAACGGATTGCAAATTAAAAGCTAAGGTGAGATTTTTCTCACTCGATTGAAAAGTGGATTTTACAGTTATTGATTTATTTGATGATTGGATGTGATATTAGATAATTTAGGATATATCTATATATATAGCAGTATATACATATTGGCATATGTATATATTGGATTGATGATTTCCCGCCTCGTATAGCGGATGAGACCCTATTGCGCCGTTAGTAAGCGGATTTTTATAAAACCCATATACCGCGATAATTCCGTACTGGAGCGGAATTGGTATTGTGCTAACATCTTTGGATGCAGGGAAACAGGTTGGAGGGATCCAACTGGACCCCTCACATTTATTGAATTTATTTCTATTGTGATATGAATCTGTGGATGATTATAGTGATGCTATTAATCATATTGATATCTGGAAATTGTTTGAAAGCTAAAATTTAGCTGAATGGATGTTTTGACATCATTGGATTCCAAAGATAAATGAAATTGAATTTTTGAAATTCAAGTAGAAAATTTCTAAGTGAATCAATTTTTGAAATTGAAGAAATTTTGAAGAAAGGAATTTTTAAAGTATAAAAAGTAAATTTTTATAATCGTATTGAAAAATTCCAGAATAAAGTGAAAATGCTAAATAAATGGATTTCATAAAACAGTGATTATAAATTGAAGAATTTAATTTAAATTTGGATTTTTAAATAGATTTAAAGAAACGATTGAAATTTATTTCATTAAAAAGGAATTTATTAAAAGAAGATAAGCTGGAAATCCAACTAGAAATTTAATTGGTAAATTGAAATAAATTGGGAAATCAATGTAAAATGATTTCAATTTGAAGAATCCATTTTAAAACAGAATATTGAATCATTTGAGAAAAAAATGAGGAATTTACTTAGTAGTGATAAATAAATTTTTAAATCAATATCGAAATTGATTTGGGATTGAAGTTTTTATAAATAAAATTGGAATTTATAAATGCTGTTTATAAATATGAAATCACTTATTTTGATAAGTAAAATATAGAAGTTAAAAAAAAAAGATTTAAAAATCAAAGTTGTTATTAAAATAGAAAGAGAATTTATAAACGTGGTTTTTATAAATTCAAAATCAATTGAATTTGATAAATTAAATATAGAAGATTATCAAAGAAGTTATATTCGCATTTTTGGATAGCGAATTTTTATTGAAATAAAATGTGTAGAAAAGATTGAAATTTGGTTAAGTGAATTATATTCACGATTTTGGACAGTGAATATAATTTTAAGTAAAATGGATACGTTTTTGAAGAAGTGATATTAAAAATGAAGTTAAACATTTTAAAGATGTTTTAAAATGTATTATGAATCGAAAGCATAGATTTCAACGTTCATTGTTGAAATAGGCGTTTTCGAAAATATAAGGAAATGATGGACTATAACACTGTTGTTATAGTAAATGATTTCCGAAAGGAAATGTTTTGATGTAGTATTGGGATTTACATATCTATCTTAATTTCGAATCCCTATACTAGAGATTTTGAGTCGTCGTAACGATGTTTTACGTAACATTCGTTTTGACTCAAATAGATGTTGTTAAAATTAATGATTTCCTTAAAGAATGAATATATACTTAATATTGATTTAAGTATATCGAATATTTTCCAATGTTGAAAAGAAATGACTTGTGAAGTACTTATTATTAAATAAGTATGGAATGTTGTCCAAAATGAAATGAAACGTTTTGAGAATTTATCTTTGAAAAGATAAATTGAAATTGAATATTGAAAACGATTTGAAAATCGTATATCAGTAGATATTTTGAAATATAAATTCACTATGGAATTTATAAAAGAAATGGGAATTCGTCTTAAAAAATAAATGTTGATTTATTTTTGAAGTGTGGAAATTTTATATCTAGTAAAGATATTTTTGAAGATAAAATAATTTTGGAAAATTATTTGGAATCTGATGATGTTGCGCATCTTTATTGATAGTTAAATAACCGACTATCAATAATTACCTTGAGTGGGTATTTGTTGTGAATTGGATGAATTTGAATGCCACACTTATTTTTGAATAATCGCTCACTATTCGGGTTAGCCGGGAAAGGACCATGGGGTCGTATAACCCATTCCGAATATGTGATACGTCGTTATGAATCGCATTTGAAGACCGGTGTTGAAGACCGGATATTTTTGAAAACGGAAGGATTACCGTCGAGTTACTCTACATCGGCTGATCTCCGGTTTAGAGGTTTTATCACCCTTAGTGACGGGAAGTCCGGACGTGATTAGAAATTTATCCGGAAATGCAAGGGCTTCGTGAGAAGTGCCTTCGGTTCTGTTCGATCCCGGAACAGACTTGTATGGATTGTGTGTCTGACGTTACAATTTGAGATATAAAGCTGATTTCTTTCAAATACATTTCTGTTGGTGGCGGAGAATTTATTCTCTTAGCTTAACACCCTTCTTTGAGACGTACGAGCTTAGAGGTTATGTAGTTGAAATTTATCAGCGATATATCCCAATTTGGTAACGTGGCATACTGAGTGTTGCTGTGAAATGATCAGTGTTTGATCATTTACGATATGATCATTTGTTTGATCTTATATCTTTGTGATCATAGGTTGATCATTTTTGTTTGACCCAAAGCAGGGCTTTGTAGAAAGCGTAGCTTTGTGGACGAGACTTCGTCGAGCCTCACACCCCGGAAATGGTCGAAACGGGAAGGATGCGGCAAGGTTCTAGGGAGTAGCGCCCCTTAGTGTATGTCATTCCTTCTGGATAAAGGTGGTATCATGGTATGGAGCCCAGATACTTAACCTCTGTGGTTGCTGCAAAATTTATTTCTTTGTGGTTGTTGCGAATCGGGGATCCTCGGGAAGATCGGTGACGATCGGGGGATGGCATACGCGTGTCAGTAGTTACCTATTTTTGCAGAGGTAACCCGGCCTTGTGTTGGCAGAGATCCGGTTAGGTTCTCGGGTCGTCTATTCCAGGGACGTACCCATCGTGGATAGGAAGTTCCTTAGCCTGACCATTTGTTGGAAATCCAAAGAAACAATACGAGCCTTTACGATTTTAATTGTATAACCTGTCTCCTCAGGAGGCAGCTATAGCAGGCATAATATAATGGTACCTATGCTGGCTAAGATTTATATTATACTTTCGAAATGTTTTCCACTATGCACTAATAATAATATCAAAAAGAATTTGATTTTTTTTGCGTAGTAAGCATCTTTGACTAACATAAGAAGAAATCTCCTCCAAGTCTGCGTTTGCATTGTGTGTGTGGTGGGAGGTCTTATGGTAGTTTCATTTTCCAAAAGCATTGCGAATTGACTTTAAAATTTTTCTGTTGTTTATTCTAAAGATAAACTGTTTTACGATCTTACACCAGTCACCATGACTGACTCGGAGTTTATTGTTTCCCTTCTAAACTCTGGGTGCCCACTAATTTCCACACGGGCAGCCTAGAGTTATGTTATCAGGATATTCTGGAGCTTTGGAGATAAGCTGGATGACGAGACGTAGTATTTGTATCTGATAGTATTTATTCCGCTATGTATTCTGTATGAGGACAAGTTATATAACTGTCCATTGCTGTATATTGACTCTGATGATTGATGTATGTATAAACTGATATAGCTCTTTGTTTTTAAAGACTAGTGTTTATTTATTATATATTGTTCCGCTGCGATATGTGAGATTCTGATATTGTTTTCTGTTCTGATGTTGTTTTGTTGTTCTTCTTCTCTTCTTCTGCTTTCTTCTTCTTCTCTCTTTCTTCTATCTTCTTCTTCTCCCTTTTCTTGTTCTTAAAACCCTTACTATTGGAGTTTCCGGCACTCGATTGCTCGGTAGTCGATAAAGTGAGTATCGATGTCGAATTTTCGGAAGTCGAAAATTTCGGTACGTGACAATAATTAACTAATGGGAAAAGAATTTAAAAGGTTGTAACTCCAATAAATGGTAATAAATATGGGAAGTACAATAATTTTATAGGGTAAATTGATTAATGGGACCGATAAAATGAAATAGATATAAAAGATTACTAATTTGAAATTAGTAATCGTACACAAATATATTAGGAAATGTCCATTAGGATTTTATGAAGAAATTGGCATTTATGAGCATTAAGCGGGGATTTATAGGTAGATAAATATTTAAGGTAAATCTTATTACCTTAAATAAAAAGGGAATTAGTAAGCTAATATAAGTAAAGACTTAGGATGGTTAATTAGACTTAGTGGGTTACTGATGCGAGGTCGGTAGAGTAACTCGACAGAAGACTGCCCTTCACTCTGAAGCGACCAACAGTTAGGATACTTACTACTGAAGTGAGATATCACTAATCCTAGGACTTGTAATGACATGAGAGATTGAGCTTGCTTTCTTAATTGGAAAGTATTAAATGGTCCAAATTTGGAATTAGGGGCAGTGATGGATATCTCCATAGGGGTTTGCTTCAGGTTTGAGGTCTTAAGTGGCTGAAGAGTCGGCCTTTCTCCTAAATGGAAGTATTAAGTAATCTAGTGAGATTTCAAATAAATAAATAAGGATATCTCTAAAAAGGATTTACTTCAATGTTGAGGTCTTAAGTGGCTGAATGGTTCGCTTTCTTACTGAAATAAGTAACCTAATGAGATGCCATATTTATAATTAAATAGTGATAGTGGATATCTCAGGAAGGGTTTGCTTTAGGTTTGGGGTCTTAAGTGACTATAGGGTCCTCCTCTTTCCTATAAAAGAAGTATTAAGTAGCCTAATGAGATTTTCAAGCAATGAAAGCCAAATAGTACCATGAAGGAGCACGCTTCTGGAAATAGGTCGTAAATGATGGGATCTACCTTAATTAAGGTCTTAATTGACTAGAGTCTGCCTATTTTCCACTTTGAAGTATTAAATGGCTTAGGTATGGTCTTTTACACTACTAAGGCCGTAATAATAATAGTACTATTTAGGAGCATGCTTTAGGGTAGGTCTTAAATGATGGGATCTTCATTAGTTAAGGTCTAAATGGCCAAAGTCTGCCTATTTTCTAATAAAAGGTATTAAATGGCTTAGGTACTATTTATTACATGGCTATGATTTTATCGGTGATATATGTGGTAATAGTTGGACATTAAATGTCGGAAGCCTTAAACAGTGGTTAGGGCCTTTGTAGCTAGGACTCACCGACCATTGACAACAATGTTAGGAAACCATCTTGGGAATAGGTCATAAATGACGGGGTCTACCTTGATTAAGGTCTTAAATGGAAGAGTTTGTCTATTTCTCTTTTTAAAAGTATTATAGAAGCCCGCTTCATATTTAGAAGTACTAAGTGGCTAATGGGTTTGGAAGTATTGAGTGGTTGATATGGCTTCATTAGTATTTTGTACCTTAGGAAGGGGTAGGTAGTAATCGTGTGTACAATGCAAGGTTAGATTAGAATTGCTAACCTTAATGGACATAACAGTTGAATAAAAATCAATCGGTATAAGTTTATGTTATGGACAGTTTATTTTTTCCAGTCACCAGAATGTTGTTCTGACCCCCTCCTCATTACAACCCATAGGATAGTATTTAGAGGAACAGGTCACTGGAGTTGGATGTGCTTTGTTGTTGGAGAAGTCTTCTTTCTCTCATGCTTGATGATGATGTGACAATCTGCTATTCAAAGAATACCATTAATTCCAACGTAGTAGTCATAGTCAGATTTCTTATCCTATTATTATTTCCACTGTGAGTTTAGATTTCTATCAATCTCTGATAATGCTCATGCATATTTGCAGGTGCCAAATCCAACGATTTGTGCTCTTATGGACTTGGGTATCGATATTTGTCAAAATTTAGGCCCATCAAGGTATGGGTTGTTAAAACTCATGGGTTCTTTCCATGCAAGAAGAAGTGAATCATTTCAATAGAAATTATGTTTGTGAACTTGTTCCTAGACTAGAAAATAAATCAATAATTGAAACAAAGTAGGTATAAAGAAATATATTAAATAAACAAGGAGAGGTCGTTAGAAATAAATCCCTCTTAGTAGCTCAAGGATATAGTCAAGAAGAAGGCATAGATTTCGACGAAACTTTTGCACCGTAGCCAAATTAGAAGCAATAAGAATCTTACTTGCCTTTGCAAATCATAATAATTTTAAATTATTTCAAATGGATGTTAAAATTGCTTTTCTAAATGGTTTTATTAAAGAAGATGTTTATATAGAACAACCCCCTCTATTTGAAGATGAAATTTTTTTCAAATCATCTTTATAAATTAAAGAAAGCTATATATGGTTTAAAACAAGCTCCTAGCGCATGGTATAATAGACTTAAATCATATTTATTGTAATCTAATTTTGAAAATGGGAAAGTAGATAGTGCACTATTTATGAAAAGGAATAATAATGATATTCAACTAATACAAATATATGTAGATGATATTATTTTTGGATCAACAAATAAACAAAGAATTTTCTAATATCATGACAAAAGAATTTGAGATGAGTCATATGGGAGAACTAACATTCTTTTTAGGATTACAAATAAGACAATTAAACAATGAAATCTTTATAAGTCAAGAAATATATGCCAAAGAATTAGTTAATAAATTCGGTGTGTCTAATACCAAAGGTAAACCAACTCCTACGGCAACCAATGAAAAATTAAATAAAGAAGATAACTCAAAGGATGAAGATCAAAAACTTTATAGAGGTATGATTGGATCTTTACTCCATATCACTGCAAGTAGACCTGATATAATGCATAGTGTTTGTCTCTATGCAAGATATCAATCTCAACCTAAGGAAACTCATCTTAAATCCATAAAATGAATATTAAGATATGTAAATAACACACTAGACTATGGACTTTTCTACCCGAAAGAAGATTCCTTTGATTTAATTTCATATAGTGATGCGGATTATTCTCGTTGCAAATCAGACCGAAAAAGTACAAGTGGAACTTTTCACTTTATAGACACTCTCTAGTTTCCTTGTTTAGCTAAGAGAAAAATTCTATATCTCTATACACAACAGAAGCATAATATATTTCAGCAGCATCAGCATGTTCACATATTATTTATATGCGATAAACATTAAAAGATTTTGGTTTAAATTTTACTAAATCACCAATATATTGCGACTATACTAGTGCAATTAATTTATCAAAAATCCAACTCATCATGCAAGAACAAAACATATAGATATGCGACATCACTTTCTAAGAGACAACATAAATAAAGGAATAATTTGACTTGAATTTGTAAATATTGAAAATAAAATAACAGATAAATTAATAGAACATTAACTCAAACATCATTTATTAAGCTAAGAAGAGAGTTAGGAGTATATTCTTTCTCATAAATATAAAAATAATAACATACAAATTAAAAAAAGAGAAACAAAATATCAAAATTACACTAAATATGTCGACATATGTGGTTATTTTCAGAAATCAGATTTCCCTCCTTCATTCAAAATTTTAAATGGATATATATAACCCTAATATTTCAAAAATAAACCCATTTCACCATCTTCTTCTTTTCGGAAATCATCAATAAAAATAAGTTAATGGATCCTATTAGCTCTAAACATTTAAGACATGAATCCACTTTATTTTCCTTTGATTCTCCCACACCAGGCCCTCTCTAAACCTCTACAATAGCCAAAGTAACTAAGATTGAGAGTGACCTAAAGCATACTATCAATATGCTTTCTGAAATGGAATCAATTCAAATGAGAATGATGATGGAATAGGAGAAACAAGGACATATTCTTAAGAATCTGCAAAAACATCTATTGGATAACCCCACAAATCCAATTGTAATTGAGGATGATGCTCCAAATGTGGTTATTCATGATGCGATGAATAACAATGAAGAGGAAAAGGAAGAAGAGGAAGAAGAAGAGGAGAGGAAGTAATGGTAGAAGAGGAAGTCGATGACGATGAGGTCAAATGTGTTGGAAAGGTATGCTTTGACAAGTATGGAAATTTAGTTGAACAAAAAGGGAATTTCTATCTCCATTACCCTTTCTATCCTATTCATAAATCCCCAGTTATTAGGAAATCACATTATTTAGATTGACTAGTTTAGGATGTATATATCTAGGGTTGTTTGATTTGTTTAAATTGTTGTTTGAATTATTTGGATAATTTGAAATGTATTATTGATTGAATTGGTTTGGTTTGATATTGGCTTGGATTGGTGTGTATTGACTTACATTAGGATTAGAATTAATTTGGTATAACTTTGGTTTGGTTTAACTTTTGTTTGATTTGAATATATGTTTTTATTGACATGGATTAGTTTGAATATTTTTATGTATTGGATTGGATTGATTAATAAAATTGGTTTTTCTTATTTATCAACATATCACTCTTATGTATCACTTTTATATATCATGCAGTACTTCAGTTAGGGGGAGTTTTGGTTGTATTTTTGTTGATGACAAAAGGGGAGAAATTTATAAAATCCAGGCATATATTAAGGGGGAGTATTGTAACTCAGGGGGAGTTATATCGTATTTTATATACATGGTTGTCATTATCAGAAAGGGGGTGATTTTAGTATCTTAGGTATTGGTTTTGATGACAAAAACCATATGAGATCATGTTAAATATATATACTAATGTTTTATCAAAATATATATAGTATGTAGTGCAGGATATTAAAAAGGTGTTGATTAAGAAGACTGTACAGTATCAAGAGCAGACTCAAGAGGCTAATATAGAGATTCAAGAGTTAGAGATTGAAGAGTCACGAGTTTGAAGGTTCAAGATATCAAGATAAGTTATAGAGTCACGGATTATTTTGTTAAAGCCTTGGTAGAACTTTTTGATCTCTTCATTCTTTTCAAAAAAAAAGGTTTTTAAAATCTATTTTTTGATTTTAATGATTTTCAAATACTTGGTTTTCAAAAATGATTTTTAAGAATCCTTGTTTTCAAAATGATTTTTCAAACATCTTTTTAAAATAGCTTTCAAATGATTCCTAAACTTTTAATTATTTATTTACAGAATTATTATATTAAGTTTTTAGGTATTTTATATTTTAATATATACTTTTAATTTGCTGTATTTAGATATAGATTTTGGTTTTATGTTTTCTAAATATTTATGGTATTTAAAAGTATATTTTGGCATTCATTAATACTTTGATATATATATTCACTTATACTTTATATATTATTTTGTTTTTTAAAAGAAATTTATATTTAAATCCTTTATATATTAAAATATTTCAAAATAATTTAATAAAGTTTTCTTAAGTTTTATTATGATTAAAATGTGTATAAACTATGCTTAAATAATTTTACAAAGTATCAAATATTTTACAAAGCTTAATATTTTCAAAACAATTTTTATAAAGTAATTTTTCAAAATTCGAAAGGATATGCCGACATATCCTCCTTACGTATGTCGACATATAGGCCAAGGTTTCCAAATTTCAAATTTTGAATGGGAGTGCCTTTTTGGTATCTCTTCACGAATGAACATAACTGTTGTTTCTCTATAAATAGGGGTTCTCTCAATGAATTTTAAATAACTACTTTCTTATGTTTTCTCTCCTTTTTCACTCTCTTGATTTCTAAAAGAAATTATACTTAAGATCTTCTCAAATTCAATCAGAATCAAATTCAAAATCTATTGATTTGATTCTCTATTGAATACTCTCTGATCTCTTCTTATCTCTCTCGCTCAAATCACGATCAAAGTGTTATTCAAGAGGCTATAGGATTATTTGTATTCAAGATCAAGAAATTGATTTTGTAAACTCTATCAAATCATACTCAAATACTCTTGCATGTGCTTGGTGTCCATGAAATCCAAGTGGGTGTTCTTGTGTCCCATTTGAATCAAGTAGGTGTGCTTGGTGTCCTGTTTGAATCCAAGTGGGTATGTTGGTCCCCTTCTGAATACAGTGAGTGTACCTAGAGCTTGGAAAATCTGGAGGGTGTGCCTCGTAGCTTTGAAATTGAGATTGTATAAACTTTGATATTTGGAAAGAAATCTGTACAAGAAATTTTATGAGACTGGATGTAGGGTAACTCCGAACCAGTATAAAAATCCTGGTGTGATCTCTCCAACAATTTACTTTTTACTTTTACTGCATTTATATCTATCTGTGTTTGCATATGTGGTTGTCAATTTACATTGTTTAAACTATAATCTTAACAGAATTCAAAAAGATTCATAAAAGTTAGTAAACATTATTCACCCCTTCTAGTGTTACTTCCACAAACCAACAATCGTGCACGCATCCCCTATCACCTCCAGGTCATCGCGTGCCACTTCTTCTCATGTGACATGGTTTCCCCAAATCGTGACCTCATCAACACATTGCTTACATCGCTCTTCCCCTATACACATCAGTTGTCGAAGGCTAGCCAATCACCAGATCGCCTCAATCAAACGTCTCTTTCTTTTTTTTCTTAGACATGAATTGATTTTGAGCGAATTAGGGCTCAATTTGATTTCGGGGTTTGGGTTTGGAGAAATGTGGAAGTACTTCGAGAAAAAAGAAAGAGGTCGGGTTTAAACGGGCGTCGACCTTAAATTTTTAGGCTCAAATTTTAATTAACTACTTCTCTTTTCATTTTAAATAATTCTTGTGTTTACTTATAAACAAATTTCCACCCAAGATAATTTTGTTTAACATTTCATTCTACAAATTACATTTCGATAATTGAATAATTTTATTCAATTTCAATATATTATTCGAAAGGAATATATTAATTTAATTCAATTTTATTTAAACAAAAAATTTTATTAAATAAATTTTGAATAAATAAAAATTTATTTTTAAGATAATAATTATCAAAATTGAATTCAAATAGTTTTATTTTAATTAAATTTATTTATTCTTACGACGTAGAAAACAGGGTTGTAACATGAAGCACGTGTCCATAAGAAAGTACCACTAAAAGATAGGTAAATATTTCTAGATTATAGGTAAACATTTCTAGATTATAAGTAAACAACATACTGCTGATTGTTAACATGTACTTGTGCTAAAATCAGTAATAATTTAGTTGTTTAGTACTTGATATTAGATTTGTAGATTACATGTAATCTTTTATAATAAGTATAATGGATGTTGGGAATATCCCAAACAAAATTTACAAAGACATCTTATTAATATGTTTAATATGGAACATGTAAGATGGATTCCTTATGTATTGATAATATGAATTATCACATATGTTTTATTGTCTACAATATCATATTTAAACATATGTGGCTAATGTATTTGATAAATGAAGCAAATATCAAATCCAAATTAAGATCATTAAACAATAGTTTAGAGTGTTCTTGAATATTTACGGAACAGGGAACTGCTTATGGAAACAACAAACTCCTTATGAATGTGCGTATGGCTCAAACTTCATGTGTGATATTGAGTATAATATATTAATATTAAATTCATGTTAAAACCTTAGTTAAAGGAGCTTTAAATTGGAAATGTTCCAAATAAGAGGTTGCGACTAATTCAACGAAAAGACTAAGTACATCGCCTTGAATAACGCCATAATAAAAGCAATGTAAAAGTATAAATGCATAAATTTATAACTGAGCTAGGGGTGACCCTAAGTAGTTAGAATAATATATCATTGTTATATGATAATAGTGTAATGATAAGAGCTCACTAAAAATACAGAAACATACTCTGAATTATTCCACATGATATGTAGTTTATTAGGGTTGGAGAGAATTGATTAATAGGGTAGATTATCAAAACAACATAGCAGTTCCATTCACGAAGCGATTAGCTTGTTTAGTTCCCATCAAACTCATTGAAGGAATTGGATAGAGATTCCATAATTGGCCTTAAACGCAAGTGCGAGATCGATATAGTTAGGGGTATGCACTTAGGGCAATTATGTAATTGTTACATATATCTAAATCAATAACTAATCTTGTTCGAAATAAAAGGTGTTTTCTTTCTATTATATACTTAATATAATGTGTTATATTAATTAATTAATTTAATGAAAAGTATATTCAATAGAAAATGCATAAATGGTATGTTTTGTGATAGTAGTTACATTGTGTTGTAATCGTGAGTGATTTATCATAATAAAATAAACACGTCGTTTTAAATATTCCTCGTAAAGATGTATTGAGACTGGATATCGATACATCCTTTAAGATTAGAGTATGCAAGGCTCTCCAAATATTGAGTAGTATATTACTCACGGCTACTAGGGACATCAAGAGGTTACGTACTGATAGTTATCGGATAACTATGAAATGAATCACTCGATAGTTTTTCATTGGTTAAAATAACTAAGGTTAAATACAAAATATAGATGTGACAATATTACACAATTCCCTCGACCTAAGAATACCATCGAGCTTCAATACGGAAAATCCACTTTGATTATGGTTAAATCATGGCATGGCGTCCGTCGAACGACTATTGTTGGGTCAGTGGAAGCATTTGAAGTGAAACACAATCAAGAGAGAATTCACCTCCTCGGTTATATGGGGTTAGTATCATATTGGAATTTTGACCATTACCAAATTCCATAAGTCATGATATGATATGTTTTGACGAAGGGAATTGGTGTACATAATTATCACTACCAGGAAACACTTAAAATAAGTAAAATTGGATTTTATCGAAGCCATGTAAGCGATAAATTTGCACATAATGTGACACAGTAGCTACAGTGATGTGTGAACGTTAATATTTAAATTGTTTAATATTAATCGCTGGTCGAATTTACACCTAAGAGTCACAAAACGGAAATGTTGAATACTCCAGCTACCACCTGATTTAATTAATTATAATTGTTATAAATTAATTAAATTAATCAATATTTATGAAATATTAATCATAAATTTTTATTTAATTTGTGTTGAAAATAGTCTGTATATAAAAGTTGTACACACATATTGATATATGATATTGATGTGTGTTTAAGCTAGATTTAAATGCATATTTACCTGATCGGGCTTAAATCAGTCTAAAGGCCCAAATTTGGATAGAGATGGCCGACCATAAGAGGTTGAAAATGAGGTTAAATATTGATTCAAAAAGGGTTTGAAATAGCAAAAGGAAATAATGAATTCAAATCCACTTTTAGCCCCTTTATCCCTCCGCTATTTAAACAACTTTAAACTCGCTTTTGCTATGATTGTTTCTTGTTCCTTCCTCTTTCATTTCTAGTAGGCCGTACCCATCACTTCCTCAATTGTTTCTAGTAATTAAAACACAAAATTAAATAAAACAGGATATTGGTCTATGGTGCTTCTAATTTAGTAGCTCTCTCTGAAGAAATTATATTCAAATTCAAGCAGAGTCAAACGGTTTAATGTTCAAGGTGTTAATTATAGGTCATAGTAAGGTGCTAACTTTATTTACATATATATAAATATATATATATATATATTTGTTTATTATGTCATTCTTTTACTTTGCATTGTAAGTATATTATCTTGAATCCATATATGTATGTGATGTCATCATTAGATGAATATATACATATATATTATATATATATATATATATATATAAATGTATATAGCTCACTGCCACATATTAAAAGATTCGAATTATAAATTATTTTAAAAGGTTTTTAAAACAAAATTTGACTAATGTATAAATAAATACATAAATTATATATAAAATTTTGTTAAAATACGTATATTATAATATTCAAAATTTAAAAAAATTATTTTATTTATGTAACTGTGTATGTATATAAATATACATATATATATATATATATTTAAGATTATGTTATACCTAATTTAACACATATATATAAATATTTTAGACTATATGGAAATAAGTTTAATAAGTATAAATTTTGAATGTTACAATCTTATACTTTCAAAAAAATTGTTTTAAATATATATATATATATATATATTCAATTTCCATGTAGAAATTTTTAAATTTAAAAATGGTTCTTATATTAAATAAAATATAAAATTGTAAGTTAAAAAGAAATTTGTTTAGGCCAAAAGTATATATATGTATGTATGTTTGTTTGCATGTATACCTATACATTTTATATTAATTTTAAACATTAATTTTAATATATGCATAAATATATAAATATATATATCTACACTATACAAATTTTATTTAATAATATATATATATATATTTAAAAGCTGTGTGTGTATGTCTTTTCGTGTGTATATATTAAATTATAATCTATTTTAAAATAGTTTTTGAATTTGAAATTATAAGGTATTTTGAATTCCAGATCCAGATCTGCAATTTGAAATATGGATTTTAGACTAAAATTTAAATTAGAAATTATTTATATTTAAATTTACAAATACTATATATATAAATTTATACTTTTATAGATATAATTTTGTATCATACTAAATTATATACATATATACATAAGTATTTATATTTTACCAATATAATTTTATATTGTATTAAAACAACACACACAAATATATATATATATATTAGACAACACATATGTATGGAGGGGTTAACATATCTATTGCGGTATAAATCCCTACACTTATACATGGGCATGTTAAACCATGTACATTATATATGTTGCATGTGCACATACACATATGTGTATAAGATACACATGTTATGTTATCTAATACAAGTATAACATTGAAATTAAACATTATTACAACTTAAATAAAATATCGATTTTAATTAAAAGTTTATTTAGATCTAAATAAATTTAGAATTCATAGGCTCAATATGGTCTAAAATAGAATAATTTTTTTGAAATTTATTCATTTCACTACTACATACTGACCCAGTTCCAACAATGGTATTAGAGCCAAATAGCCTAAGTGGTCTAAATTAGCAGTATTGGGTGTAACTTATTAAAGCCTACCCATATAATAGGGTATCTAGAAAAGTAGTGTCTAAGGTTAAGTTTGGGTAAACAAATACTCTGCCCTACCCAGCTACTGGCCTGGACCAAAAGAATAAGGTAAGCCCAAAGGTTATCCCTAATATAAAGGCCAAACTGATTTGGGCCTTGGGCTAATTTTCAAAATCCCCAATATACACCTAAGAGTCACACAACCGAAATGTTGAGTATTCCGACTACCACATGATTTAATTAATTATAATTGTTATAAATTAATTAATATTTATGAAATATTAATTATAAATTTTTATTTAATTTGTATTAATGTGCATGTTAATTAATTATAATTATTATATACGGTATTGATGTGCATTTAAATTAGATTTACATGCATATTTATCTGATAGGGCTTAAAGCAGTTTGGAGGCCCAAATATGGACAGAGATGGTTGGCTATATGTAACGACCCGGTATTTTGGACCATTCAAATCGACAATAATCCACGCATGTCTGACTTGAATAATTCAAAATAACAGATTGTAATAAAATTTGGAGCAAATAAAATCAAATACAGAATCACAGACACAGAATATCAGAATAACTCGCAGCGGAATATAAAAACCATAGTAGTTCATGAAGCTACTATAACAAACTCTCAAAACAAAATACATAATATCTATTTGAAAACATATACAATAGAAAT
The DNA here is from genome assembly GCA_030737815.1 of Allium fistulosum. NCBI lineage: Eukaryota > Viridiplantae > Streptophyta > Magnoliopsida > Asparagales > Amaryllidaceae > Allium > Allium fistulosum. Next base: position 291,418,071 of record CM060905.1, read on the forward strand.
CTCAAATACATAGAAGTTTATAATACCAGAGCTGAAATAGAACAACTGAAACTGGAATGGATAGATAACTAGATAAGCAGAATCTCCAACGATTCCTAGCTCCAGAAAGAGATCCAAATCTAAGCTGTAAATACTCAGGCTGACCCGAGCGTAAAGTAAAACACAAAACACTCGAGTCAGGACAATATATACTTATATAATGTAAACCAACTCAAGTGAACTGTAGTAGAAATGCACAATAACTCAAAGGATGCTTGGGATCGCCCATCCTTCAAGGATCAGTTAAACAATAAATTAAATACACCCCGTGGTTAAAATTTCAAAATGGTATTTTATACTTCGAAATCAAATATCATTTCAAAATTCAATATCCTTCAAAAATCCATTTCAAAATATCAAAATATCATATTTCAAAATAGTTTATATTTCGAAACAAATTACTTTATTTTAAATCATAAAAATAAAGTTATTAGTAATAATTAAATTATTAAATTTCCAAAATTTTAATCTTTCATTCGTTCACTTAAATTAATTAAAACAATGAAAATTCAACTTTTGCAGCATTTAGAAAATGCTACGGAAAGTCACATTTAAAACAGTTCAATTTAACAAAAGACAGCATTTAAAATGCTGTAATAGGGTTACATTAGTTTCAAATAAACTTAGTTAAATTCAACCATTATAACATTACAAAAATGCTATAATAGCCTTTAATTAAATTTAGCCATTTGGTTCATTATTATCAACTACAGCATTTACAAATGTTGTATTATCATTTACATTAGAATTAATAGCATTTCAGAGATGCAGTTAGTTAACTTCAAATATTCAGTATAATTTCACAAACAATTATATTTTTATATAAATCATTTTTAACTTATAAAATCATATATAATCATTCAAATACCCTTATATTCATGATTTTATAAAGTTAAACCTCCATTCAAAAATCAAAATTTAATAATAATTCACTTATTAAATTCCAATTTTAAATTATAAATTCATTAAATTAAATTAACTTAACACTTAATTTTAAAATTTCAAAATAACTTAATTCCATTTATTTACTTAACTTAAAGTTCACTCTTAAGCCAAATTCACAAATTTCCAATTTTAGTTATATTTCAAAATTTCAACTTAAATATTCATTCATTTCACATTTTAACTTTATTCAAAATCATTAATAATAAATAAAATCTTTTAAATTCACTTTAATCCAAATTATCATGAATGTATTACATTTCATATTTAATTTAAATTCCAATTATCACCAAATTAAAATTTCCCAAAATAACTTACATTTCAAATTTTCTAATTTTACCATTAATTTATTTCACTTATAAATTTTCAGAAAATCAATAATGCTTTACAAAAATCATTTTTATTTAGTTTAAGTCAAAATATTATAATATTTACATTTCTAAAAAAAATAAAAAAAAAATTATAAAACATATTTTAACAACGGGTCTGTATTTCATTTTCTAGCCTAGGTAAAGTGATACGGGTAATTTATCATTTCAACCCGTAATTTACAAAGATACCCGGGTTTGATCATTTCAAACCCGCAATCCCAAGAAAATGAAAATAATTGAAAATCATTCAGGCCTATCATTTCAGCCCATAACGATTTTCTCTTATTCTAAAGTCCGTTCGGGTATGTATCATTTCAACCCATAGTGATTCTAATCTAAAGGGAACTTGCAGTGTGATAAACTGATAAAAATAACAGAACAACATAATATAACAGTAACATATGATATAACAGGTGTTTAAGCATGGGTGAACATCATATAATCATAACATAGCAGATATAATATGGTGATGCATTTTACAGATTCAAAAGTGGTCAATTTACTAGTTATATAGGTATACACTGTCTGGTGAGAATAACGCACTTGTTAAAAGCTGGAGATAGCCACAAAAGCACACAATACTGACACTACGAAGGCACGACAACACGGGAATGACTTGAGAGTGGAGAGCGAGATCCAAGTTATAGATCTTGTGTTACAACCCAAAAACAAAACCAAAATAATAGTTAAAAATCAATACGATTGAATTTGAATAACTTTGAAACAAAAGCAGTTTGAATACGAAACTTTTTACCTTGCTTTCTCTACTTGTTTGCATGGCCTAGGGGATCATTTAGGTCAGGTTTGTACTTGGTTTGGATCAGGTATGGGTCTGGAAAAGGTAAGGCTACAAGGTAGAACATGATGGAGGAAGTTACAACACAGGGATGTGAAGGGGTTTAGGCTAAAACATGGTTTTTGGCAACCAAAAGGGCTCGGTCATGGGGTTATATGCTTGGCCAGTCAAGCTCAGGTCTGGACAGAGGTTGGAGTGGTGTGGGGAGGTCTGGAAAAGGTGGTGGTGGCAGCCTATGGTGGTGGTGGTGGTGTAAAATGAAGGGAAGGTTGCATACATGGCTCGGGTAGTTGATAATTGTAGAGTTTTCAATGTTTTTGTGGAGTTTTGCTCAAGGGGAGGCCATGGCACTTTCATGTCAGTGGAGAATGATGGTTTGGCCGTGGATTTAGTGGGGAGGAAGGGATGGTGGTCGATGGTGGTGATGGTGAGGCTATGGGCCGAGCAAAGCATGAAGATTTCAAGGCAATTTACAAAGGAAAATCAATAAAAGAAGGTGAAAAAAAATAGAAAAGAGGAAGACATTACAATTCTTTTTCTTCAGATCTGAAAACATATGTGAATGAGGAATGAGAAAGTGATGTTTTCACGTGAATTGCAAAATGAGATATGCAGCTGAAAGAATGAGGAGTTAAGGCCAATTGAATGAAAAGAAATGTTGAAATGTGAAAAGGTGGGAATTCAAAAGGCCTTAGGAAATAAAAAGCCACAAACCTTTCAAATCACTTTTATTTCTTTTTAATAAGTTTAAATAACTGAAAATAATTAAAAATTCAGTTTCAATTCGAAAATGTAACAAATATACAAAATATAAATAAATAAATATTAATTATATATGATTAAAATAAGAAAATAGTACAAAATGAAAACTAGTCTAGAAAATTTGAAAATAAATGAAATAAACTTAGGGAAAATTGTATGGACTAGGAAAAATATTTATAAATAAAGATAAGAACATAAAATAAAAATGCATTCACAAAAATAAATAAATAAATTTTAATTAAATAAAATTTAAATGAAGAATATAGTAGAAAAATAGAAACTAGTCTTTAATAAATGCAATAAATTTTGGAAAAGTTTTATTATCACTTCAAAAATATTAAAAGACAAAAATATACATAAAATAACATATTAACACATTTTAAAATAAAATATGACAAAGAAAATATGATTTATAAAATTTAAAATAGGCAAAATTGCAAAATAAAACAAATTATACTCAAAATTGAAATGTACATAACTTTTACAATTTAATTCCGTTTTCAACGAAACAAAAAGCAGTATTCATGTTATTAAGTCTATTTTCATAATAAAAGATAAAATTTAAGATTTTAAACAATTTAAATTTGAAGTTTTAGAAGTCAAAGTTTGACCAGTTTGACCAGAATCCCTTTTTTAGGAAATGTTCAATTTATACCAGTTTGAAATTAAAAGTTACATAATAATCAACATTTATATTTAAAAATGAAATGTTTGAAATAAAACAAGTTTAAAATAGTTTTCAAAATATAATAAAGTCAAATAAAATATATATAAAAATCTAGGGCTGTTACACTCTCCCCCACTCAAATCTTTTCGTCCTCGAAAAGGAATGAAGTATGGAAAACACAGAAAAGATAGAATGGAATAGGATTAAGACAAGATGACAAGAATATTAAAATTATACCTGATAACTGTTGTTATAGGTAAGTTTAACAAGGTGGAGAATAGGAATAGCAAGAAGGGAAAATAGGACGAAAGACAAGGATGAGCCATTTATTAAAAGTGTTGGTTAAAGAGGTAAAATATTTAAAACACTTTAAAATCCTTTAAAAAGGAAATAACTGATCAAAGTATCATTTATATAATATTTTATCAAAATACTTTTATAACTCGATGTTTCAACAAGTTTATCCTTGTTCCTGTAGACTCTGGTAGTGCGTTGATTAGGCGCAAAACTGGAATTCTCCAGGTACTTAGTAGACCTGTTTCAACACCTAGTGAAAATACTGGGAAAACCTTTAAAAACAGATATGGAAAGTACAATCCAAACAAAAACGAATCAAATCATGGATCGCAGATACACAATGGTTACGCCTGGGTTCCCCAGGAAACATCCGTACCTTTTAAGCATTCACTGCCTTGCGAATTTCGCCATGCAACAAAACGGTGGACCGCAGGATACATAAAAATGGTTACGCCTGGATCCCCCAGGAAACATCCATACCCCTTAAGCAATCTCTGCCTTGCGGATTACGCCACTAACACGACCATAGATCGCAGATACACAATGGTTACGCCTGGATCCCCCAGGAAACATCCGTACCTTTTAAGCAATCACTGCCTTACGAATTACGCTATGTAGTCGAGTTCGTAAGACCATGGGTAACGCCATGGAATTCGAAGGACACTCGAGTATCATATCCGGAAAACCAAAAATCAGAGAGAATAATATCGATAGAATGAATCCAAGATGTGGCCACAAATCGGATATCAAGCAGAAGGCACTTTCCATATCTTTACTTCGAAAATATGTATCATACATTACCTTTTCAAATCACTTTCAAATATCGTACTTATATAATATCCATTATATATAAGATTTCACTTTCAAATTGAGTACCTTTTCAAATCTATAGTTTTCGAATCAATTTCATACTCATACAAATCAATTTTATATAAGTTCGACAACTTCCAAATCAAGTGTTTAGTAACATAAGGTTCTCAAATTTCAATTTGTTTCAATATCAGTTCAATTTCAAAATCATATACAATTTCACCGAATTATTTCTTCTCAAATTAATTATCATTAGTTTCAACGTTTCCAGAATAATAGATTTAGAAAATAAATCAAAATTTCCAAATCAATAATTTAAGTCAACCAATTCATTTCCAAAATCAAATGTTTTCAAAATCATCTTATACTTATGTAAGGTCCATCTTATATAAGGATCAAATTTTTCAAAATAAATTTCGCTGTATGAAGAGCCATATGGGATTTGAATATCTTTGCTTTTATGGGTTATATATCTTTGTGATTTAAATTGGAATTTTCTTTTAGTAAGCAAAGATATTCTAACTCGACAGCTTTCAATTTCAGCGTCAAAATATATAAATGATATTAGAATATAAGATGTACACACGTCATCATTTCGCAAAATCACATTTGATCGCTCGCTCGATCACACAAGTTCGCTTTCGAACTAGTATTGTCCATTCGATTTCCCTGATGCGGACTTCGATATGGTTTCTCGACTAGAAGCCATCAGTCTCCTTGCATAGCCATATACTATGATAGAGAATTCTAGAATCAAGCCCAAAATCCATATCAAATATTCGCCATCAAGAATCGAATGAAAAATCCTAACACGAAATGGTGTAATCCACCTCGAACTTGTGTACTCAAACTTGGATCAAATTAATTATGCGAATAAAACAGCATACGTACAACTTATATATTTATTTCAACTTGTTAAATATATAGTTTCATAAAGATGTTACTAAGTTAAAACATTTAAACTAAATTTTATTCAAAATATTTTGAAGACCAAATTCTTTTCAAAACATTTCAAATCTAAATTTCATATTAGAAAATTTTAAAATTGCTTTATTCATTTACTTAACCAAACAGTTTCAACTTATTTAAATCATATTACTTCATACTTAAACATTCAAAACAAACTTATATACTTTATCAAATTACTTTTCAAAATTTCTTAGCTTTGAAAAGTTAACCTTGATTTGGAAGTGCTCGAACCTTTAAAATAGTTGAAGAAATCATATTTCAATCCAAGAGTTGGAAATCACAATTAAATCAGTAAATCCATTCCAAAAATAGGGTTATATCAAATCAAATCCAAAACTCAAGGACTGAACACCGGCTCATTTCAAATTTTACAAATATATATACATATATCTTTCGAATATCACATCACACTTCGGAACTTGAAATCTAAATTGGTTTCACAAATCAATCGCATAGCAATGCTACCGAAGTGGCCTCTCCCTCACTCAGAAACTCGAAAATCAATGTCAATGATGCGTGCACTCATCACCGAAATTATTTTCCAGCGACACAAGTGAGTTCTGGACTTCCATTTACTTTGAAAACTTCTTTGAAATTCCTTCAAAATCATTAAAACCCATTAAAATCATTGAAACATTACTTATTCGGAAAAATAATTTCAATCATATTATTTATTATTTCAAAATCTTAAAACCAGTTCCAAAATGCCGGAGTTCAATCACTTAAATTCAGATTCAAAACCTTCAGTTATAAATCATTTTATATGAAACCATTTCTTATAAAATTTTCACAATTTCAAATCCTTTCAAAACTTCAAATTCTCATTTTTTTTTAAAGGTATATAATCCTTATCAAAAACATTTCATCTTTATATAAAATATGGTCATCCTTATCAAAATAAAACTACGATGAATACAAAATTTTTAAAAGACAATCAACCACAAACTTTCCAAGGGACGATTCAAGGATGGATTTCAAAGCAAAACAGAGATTCAAATTTAGAAGGACTCTAATCAAATAGAATTCTAATTCAAAGATAGGCTCACACGAAGATAAGATAATTAAATTACCAAATAGAAGATGGATAAGCCTATATGAATCGCGGCAGACCTTAACCGGTCAACCGTGACTTCAGGAATATAATCGATGCGAAAATCTAAGGCAAATCGACCTTCGATTGCCAGAGATAGAATCTAAATATAGCAGAAGATAGAAAACATCGTAAACCGAGGATACAGAAATATCCGATGAATCAATGCCAATTATAATCATTCAAAGATTGGCGGAATCGCCACCCTATAAAGGTCATACAAAGTGGAGTGATGCAATGCTCCAAAATCAAAAGAATACAATTATGGGAGACAGGAATGGATTTCAGAACAAGTGGGAGCGTTCCAAAATTCAAAGGAATCCTATTCGATAAGAATCCAAACGAAAATTAGAGATATATAACCTATATCGATACAGAAAAATTCCCATTCAAATTTTGGAATGACTCGAATTCATAACATACGAAAACAGAAGCATAAATATCTTTAGTTGGACAACTTTAGCTAAGCAAAAGATACAACAGAGTTTACTCAAAACAACCTAACAAACTACAGATTTTGCCATACTCAAAATAGATTCCTATCAACAATGGATCTAGATCAATCAAGAGAGAAGTTCAAAATTTTAGAGGATCCTAATCAAAGAAATTACTAACAAGGTGGATACAAAAGGAATGAAGTTTAAGAAATATTTTACTTTCAAAGCAAGGAAATTTATATCAAAATAATCTTTGAAAATTCTTTAAAAATCATTTGAAAATCATTTTATACTTCGAAAATACGTTCTCTCACAAAGAAATGATTCTGAGATAGATTTCACTCATTCTAGGGTATTTCTACCCTATCTCTAATGAGTTTTTGCTCCGCAGGCTAAGGTTTGCCTAAAACCAAAGCTCTGATACCAACTGTAACGACCCGGTATTTTGGACCATTCAAATCGACAATAATCCACGCATGTCTGACTTGAATAATTCAAAATAACAGATTGTAATAAAATTTGGAGCAAATAAAATCAAATACAGAATCACAGACACAGAATATCAGAATAACTCGCAGCGGAATATAAAAACCATAGTAGTTCATGAAGCTACTATAACAAACTCTCAAAACAAAATACATAATATCTGTTTGAAAACATATACAATAGAAATCTCAAATACATAGAAGTTTATAATACCAGAGCTGAAATAGAACAACTGAAACTGGAATGGATAGATAACTAGATAAGCAGAATCTCCAACGATTCCTAGCTCCAGAAAGAGATCCAAATCTAAGCTGAAATCGACAATAATCCACACATGTCTGACTTGAATAATTCAAAATAACAGATTGTAAATAAATTTGGAGCAAATGAAATCAAATACACAGAATCACAGACACAGAACATATCAGAATAACTCACAGCGAAAATAAAATACCATAGTAGTTCATGAAGCTACTATATACAAACTCTCAAAACATAATACATAATATCATTCTGAAAACATATACAATAGAAATCCCAAATACATAGAAGTTTATAAATACCAGAACTAGAATAGAACAACTGAACTGAAAGGAACAGATAACTAGACAAGCAGAATCTCCAGCGATTCCTAGCTCCAGAATGAGATCCAAAGCTAAGCTGTAAATACTCAGGCTGACCCGAGCGTAAAGTAAAACACAAAACACTCGAGTCAGGACAATATATACTTATATAATGTAAACCAACTCAAGTGAACTGTAGTAGAAATGCACAATAACTCAAAGGATGCTTGGGATCGCCCATCCTTCAAGGATCAGTTAAACAATAAATTAAATACACCCCGTGGTTAAAATTTCAAAATGGTATTTTATACTTCGAAATCAAATATCATTTCAAAATTCAATATCCTTCAAAAAGCCATTTCAAAATATCAAAATATCATATTTCAAAATAGTTTATATTTCGAAACAAATTACTTTATTTTAAATCATAAAAATAAAGTTATTATTAATAATTAAATTATTAAATTTCCAAAATATTAATCTTTCATTCGTTCACTTAAATTAATTAAAACAATGAAAATTCAACTTTTGCAGCATTTAGAAAATGCTACGGAAAGTCACATTTAAAACAGTTCAATTTAACAAAAGACAGCATTTAAAATGCTGTAATAGGGTTACATTAGTTTCAAATAAACTTAGTTAAATTCAACCATTATAACATTACAAAAATGCTATAATAGCCTTTAATTAAATTTAGCCATTTGGTTCATTATTATCAACTACAGCATTTACAAATGTTGTATTACCATTTACATTAGAATTAATAGCATTTCAGAGATGGAGTTAATTAACTTCAAATATTCAGTATAATTTCACAAACAATTATATTTTTATATAAATCATTTTTAACTTATAAAATCATATATAATCATTCAAATACCCTTATATTCATGATTTTATAAAGTTAAACCTCCATTCAAAAATCAAAATTTAATAATAATTCACTTATTAAATTCCAATTTTAAATTATAAATTCATTAAATTAAATTAACTTAACACTTAATTTTAAAATTTCAAAATAACTTAATTCCATTTTTATTTACTTAACTTAAAGTTCACTCTTAAGCCAAATTCACAAATTTCCAATTTTAGTTATATTTCAAAATTTCAACTTAAATATTCATTCATTTCACATTTTAACTTTATTCAAAATCATTAATATAATATAAAAATCATTTAAATTCACTTTAATCCAAATTATCATGAAGTTATCACATTTCATATTTAATTTAAATTCCAATTATCACCCAATTAAAATTTCCCAAAATAACTTACATTTCAAATTTTCTAGTTTTACCAATAATTTATTTCACTTATAAATTTTCAAAAAAATCAATAATGCTTACATAAATCATTTTTTATTTAGTTTAAATCAAATATTATAATATTTACATTTCAAAAATATTTTTAAGATTTTTATAAAAACATATTTTAACAACGGGTCTGTATTTCATTTCTAGTCTAAGTAAAGTGATACGGGTAATATATCATTTCAACCCGTAATTTACAAAGAAAACCCGGGTTTGATCATTTCAAACCCGCAATCCCAAGGAAATGAAAAATAATTGAAAATCATTCAGGCCTATCATTTCAGCCCATAATGATTTTCTCCTATTCTAAAGTCCGTTCGGGTATGTATCATTTCAACCCATAGTGATTCTAATCTAAAGGGAACTTGCAGTGTGATAAACTGATAAAAATAATAGAACAGCATAATATAACAGTAACATATAATATAATAGGTGTTTAAGCATTGGTGAACATCATAAATCATAACATAGCAAGTGTAACATGATAATGCATTTTACAGATTTCAAAAGGGGTCAATTCACTAGTTATATATGTACATATTGTCTGGTGAGAATAACTCACCTGTTAAGCTGGAGATTTGCCAACAAAGCTCACAACACAAAGATTATGAAGGCACGACAACCCTAATACAATTTGAGTGTGGAGAGCAAATCCAATGATATAGATCTTGTGTTACAACCCAAACAAAAATCAAAGCAAACCATAAATTTCAATACACTAGAAATGACATAACTTTTAAATAAAAAGAGATACGAATGCCAAATCTTTTGCCTTGCTTTCTCTATTCTTTTGTCATGGCCTAGGGATGTTTTTGGCTCTGGTTTGAACAAGTTTGGCTCAGGTTTGGTCATGTGTATGCATGGCCTAGGTAGTAGAATATGAGGAGAAAGTTTATACAAAGGAATATGAAGAGTTTAAGGCAAAATTGGTGGGTTTTGTTCACAAAAAATGGCTCGGCCATGGGCTTGTGTGGTCAGGTCAGAGAGGTATGGATCAGGTCAGTGGAAGGAAAGGTGTGTGGTGGTCTGGCCAGAGGTGGTGGAGGCAGCCTAAGGTGGTGGTGGTGGTGGAAAATGAAGTGGTGAACAAATAGTGGTCAAACAACATGTTTTTATGGCTTGTGTTGCAATTTTTGTGGAGTTTTGGCATCATGGTGGCTCGGCCTTGGTCAAGACTAGAGGAGTAGCTGGTGGTGATGGCAGGGAAGAGATGTAGGGGGTGGTGGCCGTGGATATGGAGTGGAGGCCATTCAAAGAAGCAAAGAAAACAAGGCAAAATACATGAAAAATGAGAAGAAAAGTGTAAAAAAAGTAGCCATTACCCATAGATTTTCTTGAAGCCATGAATGAATGAGAAGGTAAAATGTTTTTGGGTGAATGGAGGCTGAAAAATCACGGCTACAAACCAAAAATGCACAGCCAAGATAGTAATTGAGGAGTTATGGCAAATGAAAGGACAAAGGAGATGAAAGGACTTAAGGTAAATAAGCTTTTAAAACTCTTCATATTTCTTTTTCTTTAAATTCAAATAAAACAAAAATAAAATCAGTAAATTGACTTTAAAACCGAAACAAAGTAATATAAAATAAAAATAATTAATTAATTTTAAAGAAAATGGAAAAAGAATATAAGAAATTGCTTAAAAATTGAAAACAGGGTCCAGAAATTACAAATAAATCACTATTGACTTTGGAAAATTAAAAACTTCATTTTAAAAATATTTAAAAGAAATGTGAAGTAAAATGATTCATTTATATTTTAAAAATGAAATAATTAATTAAATTTAGAGAAATTAGAAAAAGAACTAAAGAAATTGTTTAAAAATTCAAAATAGGACTTAAAATTTACAAATAGAATATCACTAGTTTTAGAAAATTTCTATTTCACTTTAAAACAAATAAAAGGTCAAATAAATAAAATAAATGAGGAACAAAATAAAGTGGGAATGAGAATAAAATAAGATTTTAAGAAAAAAAAATAGAAAAATAAATAAAGAATTACTTTAATTAATTGAAACTGGAAATTAGAAATTGTAAGCAAAATACAACTGACACGGGAAAATGTCAATTATACTTTTAAAAATGTTTTAAAACTAAAATATATGCATAACATGTTGTTTTACCCATATAAATATAAATTAGAACATTACATGACCAAATAAAATATTATTTATACAATTTAAAATAAACAATTTGTTAAATACAACAAATTACACACAATATTGAAAAAGGCATAACATTCACATTATAAATCAGATTTCAACGAAACGAAAAGCATTATTCTTAAAATTTTATTTACTTTCATAATAAAAGATAAAATTCAAACTTTCAAACTTTCAAATTTCTAAATTAAAAGTCAAAGTTTGACTATATTGACCAAAATTCACTTTTCTGGAAAATATTCTTTTTAGTCATGTTTGGAATTCTAATTCACATCAAAATCAAAATTTATATTTAAAATAACAAAATTTATTCATTTTAATAAATAAAATAAAGTTTTTAAATCAGGAAATTAAATTAAAGAAATTAATATATATAATTAAAATAATCACAAAATACAGGGTTGTTACACTCTCCCCCACTCAAATCTTTTCGTCCTCGAAAAGGAAAAAATTTCGGAGAAACAACTAGGCAGAACAATAGGTTGGAAGACATCCCCGAAAAGAAGGTAGGGGAATAGGGATATCTAGGAGGGAAAATGGGTTGAAAGACAAGGATGAGCCATTAATTAAAATTGTTGGTTAAAGAGGTAAAATATTTAAAACACTTTAAAATCCTTTAGGAAGGAAAATAACTGATCAAAATATCCTTTATATAATATTTTATCAAAATACTTTTATAACTCGATGTTTCAACAAGTTTATCCTTGTTCCTGTAGACTCTAGTAGTGCGTTGATCAGGCGCAAAACTAGAATTCTCCAGGTACTTAGTAGACCTGTTTCAACACCTAGTGAAAATACTGGGAAAACCTTTAAAAACAGATATGGAAAGTACAATCCAAACAAAAACGAATCAAATCATGGATCGCAGATACACAATGGTTACGCCTGGGTCCCCCAGGAAACATCCGTACCTTTTAAGCATTCACTGCCTTGCGAATTTCGCCATGCAACAAAACGGTGGACCGCAGGATACATAAAAATGGTTACGCCTGGATCCCCCAGGAAACATCCATACCCCTTAAGCAATCTCTGCCTTGCGGATTACGCCACTAACACGACCATAGATCGCAGATACACAATGGTTACGCCTGGATCCCCCAGGAAACATCCGTACCTTTTAAGCAATCACTGCCTTACGAATTACGCTATGCAGTCGAGTTCGTAAGACCATGGGTAACGCCATGGAATTCGAAGGACACTCGAGTATCATATCCGGAAAACCAAAAATCAGAGAGAATAATATCGATAGAATGAATCCAAGATGTGGACACAAATCGGATATCAAGCAGAAGGCACTTTCCATATCTTTACTTCGAAAATATGTATCATATATTACCTTTTCAAATCACTTTCAACATTTATATTTAAAAATGAAATGTTTGAAATAAAACAAGTTTAAAATAGTTTTCAAAATATAATAAAGTCAAATAAAATATATACAAAAATCTAGGGCTGTTACACTATAAGAGGTTGAAAATAGGATTGGATATTGATTCAAAAAGGGTTTGAAATAGAAAGAGAATATAGTGGATCTGGATCCACTTTTTACTTTTTGCTCCTTTATCCCTCCGCTATTTAAACACCTTTAGCCTCATTTTGCAATGACTATTGTTTGTTCCTTTTTCATTTCTGGTTGGCCATATCCCCTCCCCTCCTTTATTGTTTCTATCAATTAAAACACAAAATTAAATTAAAAAAAATGAATTTGGTGTGTGTGGTGCTTTCAGTCTGGTTGCTCTCTCCAAAGGAATTATATTCAGATTTAAGCACAGTTAAATGATTCAACGTTCAAGGTGTTAACTCTAGGCTATAGTAAAGTACTACCTATATTTACACGAGCATTACGACATGCGCTTCGCGCATGATCATGGCATGTGCTTCTCATGCGAAATGATTTTATACAAACTGTATATGTTTAACCATTCAAGAGAAAATGATTTGTGCAAATATTTAGTTATATATTTATGTTGAAATAATGCGTAGTTAGTTTGAATTTTTATTCCTAAGTTGTTATATCTAGTTTTTTTATTATTTTTTTATTTTTATTTGTAATATTTATTAATAAAGAACAATTTTGTAATGGAAGTTTATTTGTTAAATCATATTTATGTGATATTAAGATTTGTTAATATTTGTAGAAAGGTGGTTTGAATTCGTAAAGAAAGTTTAATTATTGGATCCTATTTTTAAGTGATATTAAAGGGGCATTTTGGGATGTTTATGTTTACACCAAAAAAGTGTGATACCAAAGATATTACAACTATTACTAAGGATATATATACATATAATTGTTTATTATGTCATTCTTTTACCTTAGATTATAAGTATATTATCATGAATCAACATATAGTTTAAGACCACAAATTTAAAAAAAATTGTATTAAATATTATTTTAAGAGGATTTTAAAATAAAATTTGTATTTTTAATGTATAAATGTGTAAATTACATATAAAGTTTTGTTAAAATATGTACATGATAATATTCAAAATTAAAAAAGATTTTAATTTATTTTATTTATATAACCCCATGTGTGTGTATGTATTTAATATTTTGCTTTACATAATTTAATAAATATATATACATATTTTATAATATATGTATATAAGTTTAGTAAGTATAAAATTTGAATGGTACAAATTATACTTTTGAACAAAAAAATTAATATATAAATATATATGTTTTTTAATAATTTCCATACGGATATTTTAAATAAAAAAAGGTTTTTATTTTAATTAAAATATAAAACCATAAGTTAGCAAAAAAAATTGTTTAGGCCGAAAGTGTGTATATATATGTGTGTGTGTTTGTGTTTATACTTATACAATTTTATACTAATTTTAATATACACATAAATATATAATTATATTTCTACACAATACATATTTTATTTAATAAATTACACACACACAGATATATATATATTGGTTTTCGTTTATATAAATACACACACACACATGTATGTGTGTGTATTTGTTGAATTATAATCTATTGTGAAATAGTTTTTAGATTTGAAATTATAGGATATTTTGAATTCCAGATATGAGATTTGAATTTTGAACTTAAATTTAAATTAGAAATTATTTATATTTGAATTTATATAAATTTCGTACTTTTATAAATATAATTTGATATTATATTGAATTATAAATTTTTTTACAAATATAATTTTTTATTGTATTAAAGCTATATACATATACATATACATGAACACACACACACACATATACATTTTAGATAGCACACATATAGAGGGGCTAACATGTCCATTGCGGTGTAAATCCCAACACTTATACACAAGCATGTTAAACCATGTACACTGTATATGTTGCATGTGCACGTACATACACTTGTATATGATATGCATGTTATATTGTAAACATTATTTACAATTTAAATAAAATATTGATTTTATTTAAAATTGACTTAGATCAGATCTAAATAAATTTGAACTTCGTAGGGCCAATAAGATCCAAAATGGAATAAATTTTTATAATTTACCCATTTAACCCGCTGCATGCTACCCCAGTTTCAACAAAAGGAAGTGGAGTCTCGGAAAAGGCTATTTCAATCTCTCTAGATAGTAAGTAGAAAACGAAGCGGAAGCACGACTAGTGGTTGTTTTCTTGTGTAGCTTTCTGGATTTAGTTTTTTGTTTGGTGCATATATATAGGCCGTTGTTATGCGGGTACGAACCCCGCTTTTGCTTCTGAAAGGTTTAAGTGTAAATAAAGTTGTTTTTCTTTCATATATCTTGTTTTATTTTTAAATTTTCCTAATAAAGTTGCTTTTCTTTCATATATCTTTTTTTATTTTTAAATTTTTGTATCTATAGGCCTACATACTTAGTTTAATTAAGTTTATAATGATCATATATGAATCAGTGCAATGTTGTCATTCACCATTACTGTCAATAAGCTTTCATAATTGCTTTAGTGGTACTTTGTTATGTAGTTCTGTTTACCCTTGCCAAAGTATTTATTTCTTGGCTAAACCAAACCATATTCGTTTGGTCAAATCCTTTGCTTATCTTGTGTATCTTTGATTGAGTTTTGTTCGACTGTAGACAAGGTTGTAGTCAGAGCGTATCTACTGATTTTATTTATAACTTATCATAGACCGTGCATATCTCGTCGGGCTATAAGTGTGGTTGTACTTGCAAAAAGTTCAATTTCACATCGGTTCCTATCTCCATTACCCGATGTTTCAGATGCCCATTGTCGGGCATCGATCTAAGACTTGGCCTACCTCCGGGCATCGGTCAAAGATCAAATATGTTGGGTGAATTATCTGGTCGACCCTAGTACGAATATACTCTGTTGACCTGATTATAGATCAAAGGAGTACATTGGTGCCTACTTTCGGGCACCAATCTCATACCTTGCCTATCTCTGGGCATTGGTTGAAGATTAGATGTGCAGGGATGAATCGTCTGATCAACCCTGGTATGATTATACTCCAACGACCCAATTATGGATCAAAGGAATTCATCGGTATTTATCTCCAGGTATCTTGATATCCGGGTTTTCAAAACATTGAATGTTCAATTCTACCATTATCACATAGCACAAAGTCAGACTTTCAAGAATGCATTTCCATCGATCCCAAAAGACAATTATATTTATAAACATAAGAATGGTAGACTCTGCCTTATTACATTAGAGCCTAGTCAACTATTTACACAAAAAAGTTTAAATGAAGTAGTGTCTTAAGTGATCATTATTCCATGCTCGTGGAATCGAGATCCCATTAATAGTCGCAAGCTTGAAAGTTTAATCTCTAAGCTTCTGTTCAGTCGCATAAGGACCTTCCCAGTTTAGACCAAGTGCCCCTGTACTAGGAAAGACTCGTTTCAAAATGAGGTCGCCTATCTCGAAGGTATGGTTTCTGAACTTGAAGTTAAATTGTCATGCTACTTTTACTAGGAGCAACTACCCTTAGATCATCCTCTTCTCACTTCTCGTCGACCAAGTCAATGGACTCGAGCAAGAATTCCTCATTTATGTTAGGATCATAGTGAATTCTTCTATGAGAAGGGATTTCTAATTCAATTGAAATCATGGTCTCGGATCCGTAGGCCAATGCGAATAGAGTACGACCAGTTATGGACTTGCGAGTCGTTCGATAAGCTCATAGTGCTAATGTTAATTCATCGACCCAGTTGCCTTTAGCTTTCGATAATCATTTCTTCAGAATGGATTTGATGATCTTGTGCATGGCCCTCACCTGTCCATTCACTTACATGTGTGCTACTACCAAGAACTTTCGATTTAATACCAACTACAGAAATCTTTGAATTCAAAACTCTCAAACTGGGATCCATTGTCGATGATGATCTTTTGTGGAACTCCAATTCTGCATATGATATTTTTCACCACAAAGTTGATTGCTTTCTTCGTAGTGATCATGGTTAGTGATTCTGATTCAGCCCACTTTGTAAAGTAGTCCACAGCTACAATAACATACATTGTTCCTCCTTTCGACATCTGTAACACACCGATTATGTGAAGTCCCAAAACCATATATGACCATGAGCTAACCATTTGCATAAGCTCTATGGATGAGGCTCTCGGGAACATAGCAAACCTTATGCATCTATCGCATTTTCAAGTATAATCAATCACGTTTTAGTTGATTGTTGACCAAAAGTATCCATAGCAAAAAAACCTTCCTCGCCAAAGTATGCCCCCGAATGTGATCACTACAGCTTCCTTCGTGCAGATTGGCAAGGATCCACCTAGCTTCTTCTTTGGTGACACATCATAGTAGGGGAGTAAAGAATCCTCTCTTGTATAGTACTCCTTCTTGCATGATAAATCATGGTACCTTATGCAGGAGTTTTCATCGTTCGTTCCTTTCACTTGGAAGAGTTCCCTTCGGCGTGTACTCCTTTATTGGAATCATCCATAACTCTTTCTCTTCCTTGTCCTCCAAGATCCAAAAGATATCCATATATTCGATGCTAAAAGCCCAAAAGACCTCCACTAAAATAAGTCTCAGAAGCTGTGCATCCCTAGAGCTGGCTAATTTAGATAGTGACTCAACTTTCGTACTCTCCTCTCTAAGATTGTGCATTATCATGTAGTATTCAATATCGTTCAACGGTTCTAGTTGCTTTGTTAGGTAAGGGGCAAGTCTTGCTCTCTTAGCCTGATATTCCTTCTTAACTTGGCAACCAACCGGTTCAGAGTCATTGAATATATGCAATGTTTTGACTTCTAATTCCTTTGCTATCTTAAGTTATGCGATCAATGCTTCATATTAAGCTTCTTTATTAGTTGCCCGGAACTCTAGCATCATGGCATAACATATCATTTGCTCTTCTGGGATAACCAAGATCACTCCGACCCTAAAACTATGTTTGTTGGATGCTTTATCCACGTACAACTTCCATTGTGCCAATCGGGCCACATCTTCTTCCATCTCCATCACATATGGTGAACTTAGTGATGAAATCCACCAACGCCTATCCTCGTATTGCCCTCCTAGGATGGTAGGTTATGTCATATTGGCTTGGCTTGATATTCCACTTCATTAATCTTCCTAAAGTCATATCGGGTGAACCCGATGTATGGTTGCAACTTTTTTGCATAAATCAATAAATAATACGTTAACTTCTCTAGTTTCAGATAGTTCGTCTCTACTCTAGTGAACCGCTTACTAATATAATACACGGGTCTATAGATTTTTGACTACTTACATACTAAGGATGCACTCATTGTGTAAGCAGATACTACCAAGTAAACAAATAAATCTTCTCTTTCCAAAGGCTTCAACAAGATCGACGGTCCCTCTATAAGATCTAATAGAATTTGGAAAGCTTCGTGATATTCCTTCATCCAGAAAAACTTCCCTTTTTCTTTCTCTATGGCATCAAGAAACAGGACACATTTATCTATTACCTTCAAAATAAATCAGCTCAGTGCATCGACCTTTCTGTTCAAGTTCTACATTTCCCTCCTTATTTATGGGGCAGTAACATCTTTCAATGCTTTTGGTGCTTTGATTTAGCTTCAACGCCCCTTAAGTTTACTATGGAACCAAAAAACTTGCCCAATGTAGCTTCGAAAGAACATTTCAATAGATTAAGGCTTATCCCATAATTTTGAAGTAAATCAAACCTCTTGGAGAGGTCATGCATATGATTCATAGATCGTTGTGATTTCACAAGCATATCGTCTATATAGACCTTCGTCGTCCATCTGATTTGGTCTTTAAATATCATTGGTTAGTAGCCTTAGCGTTCTTCAATCTAAATGGCATTACTTGATAATGATATAGTCCTAAATAGTGATGAAATTGATAGGCTTCTAATCCAAAACTTGCATTGCTATTTGATTATAGCCAGAGTATGCATCCATGAAGGATACTAATTCATATATGATGGTTCCATTAATGAGCTAGTCAATTCTGGGTAGTAGGAAGTTGTCCTTTAGGCACTCCTTGTTAAAGACTAAATAACTGACCAGCATAGGATTCGATACCCATTAAGGGTATATAGCATCGCAGATAAAGCTCATTCGCCTTTAGCGTATCCACTTCTTCCTTTAACGCAGTGGATCGCTCCGGACCCAGGCTACGCCAGTTCAGCTTTACAAAAGGGTATCATGGGTCCACATTTAATATACGACACGCTAGCTCCAACGATATTCTGCATATATCGGAATGTGTCTAGGTAAACACATCCAAGTTTGCTTGGAGAAAACCTACCAACTCCTTTCTCATATTCTCTCCAAGCTAAGACCCGATCTTTAGGACCCAAGTGGGGTCATCCTCGTCGATCAGTATATTGATTGTCAGCTCTGCTAGTGCCTCTCTCGCATCCGCTGGCTCTTTCCGTAGGTCCATAGACTTGTTAAATTTACTATAGTCCCCAAGCTAGAGCTTAGGCAGTGGTTGTTATGCGTTGATGGTTTTGATGCAGAGAGTCTTCTCTGCACCTTTTTCAGTTTCATGTCCCTTTGCTTCTGTGAGCTCTACGATGTAACACTCATGGTCAGTACTTTGACCTCTTTGAATAGCTCCTACCCCATTCTTGGTTGGGAATTTCATCATTAAGCACTACAAGGCAAGAGCCACTCTGAAACTGGCAAGGGATGGTCGGCTCGAGAAGGCATTGTAAGTTGAGTACATGTCAAGCACCATAAACGTCTGTACTCATACCATCTTGCGGTCTCCTTCACCCAATTCAATCGGTAAATCAACACAACCAACGGGCTCCTTAGCTTTTTTGATAAATTTCCAAATATGGAACCTACATAACTTCAAATCATGTCTCCTAATCCTCCTTTGGTTGAAAGTCTTCTTACAAAATGTTAACCGAGCTCCTACAATCAATCAGAACTCGATGTACAATTGTCGGCCCAACAAAGATCATAATCACCATAGGTCAAGAATTAGCGCTTCTACCCCATCAACTCCTTACGTCTAAAAACAATATCATCACACATCATTTTTTGTTGTTTCGTCGAAGTTCCATCTTCCATGGCGAAACAAGTCTCCTAAACAACATGCTTCAAAGAACTATCATACCACTCCATCTCATTCCTTCTTTTCTCTATTGGATGAGGTCCTCCAGTAATAGTGTTAATCACAATCCTCTTTTTAAGCTACCTGGGTCCATCTCTATTATGCCCAGCCTGATTCAATTGGGCCACCTACCCTTGGGTCTATTATCCATTTGACCGCCAACCTACGGGTCTCTCACATAGTTCTTTAATTTATTTTTTTTGATCAGGTCCTTATATATATCCCTCAGATGTTGGCACTTATTAGTGTTGTGCTCATGTATCTCGTGAAAGTAATAATACTTCCTTAAGCACCTTTCTTGTTCAGTTGTGTGACAACCCACCTTTCTGACCTTTAGGAACGATACTAATACATCCATGATATTCGTGTGCCATTGCCCAAGCGTCTGAAAGATAAGTTGTCATGGAGTAAAATAAAAGAATTAAACATGACAAAATAGAAAAATCTCGCAATGGAACGGTTACAATACAAAATAATATAGCACATAAGGTTACTCCTTACCTGGAGTTATCAGAGTTACACAAAAGTACTACAACTATCAGACTAGACGGTTATATACTGTCTTTACATATGTTAATGCAAAATGCATATAACATAATAGAGATAACAGCGGAAATAAATAACTGGATACATAAAGGATCCTTCTGCTCATCCATCGTCTTCAAAGAGCCCGAAGAAAAACAGCTACTCTCGGACTACTCAATTACAATTGAGTACCCGAGAGTTTAGGGAAAATAAAAAACCCGGGTTGAACAATAAGTCTGGTGTGAGTAAATCACTAAACCAAACGGTGAGAATAAGCAACAATCTATGAGACCAGGCCGCCAACTACGGAACGGGTTTTGCCTTATAATAACAACGTCTAATCACAACAACAGATATAAATAATGAAACACCGCGAATTGATCACAACACTTCTGATGCAATTAAGAAAGAGATAAATTTAAAAGTTTGGAATCAAAGGAAAGGAAAGGGAAATTTTCTAACAAATTACCAGGAGGGTGTGTCCTCCTTACCGAAAGTATACATCCAGTCAATATACTCGAGAGGGTCATTCTCTCCTATGACTACTATCGGGAACTCCCAGCCAGACCCCGCCAATCTTACTAGGAATTTGAGAATTTCACATCTTAGTGCGCATATAACCGAAACCTACCTAGAGTAGATGTGAATATGTCCTAATGGGAGCAACCCTACATAACTTGGCCCTCACTCGCTTTCTAGTTTTAGTCATTTCCAACAAAGGATAACAAAGCTCAAATGAGTCTAAATTCGATGATTTCCAAAGGAGAAAGCTAAACCGGTAGTTAATAAATCAACTATTGAAGATAATTAAAAATGATCATATATGGAAACTAAATTTCATATTCTTACCACCACTCATCGATTCCAAACAAGTGCCATCCCTCGGTTGAAAATTAAGTAGGGCAAGTTGAGGTAGTATTACCTCTAGGCATTGCTTGGTGATGACAATTTTAACCATCAAGATAGAAACTATTCCATGGCTCGACGTTTAGTGTTAAAAATATAATTAAATCCTTTCCAAGTAAGCGGTATCGAATTATAGAAACTTTTTTTCCATAACCAAATCGAAATTTTACTTTTAAAACCAAACTTGTGTTGGGGTTTCACATTAAAAATATTAACTTTAAACAACTTTATCAAAATGAATAGATTTACTTTAAACACAAATTAGTTTCCTTTTAAAACTAATAATTTCCTTTAATTTCATTACTTAAAATGATAAATCAACTTTAATCAAGGATTAATTATATTCAAAACATCTTTATTTAAAATAATCAATTAGCATTAATGTTGATTAGTTGCTTCAAAACAACACTATTTAAAATGATTAAATAACTTTAATCGTCCTTATTTAACTGATCTATTAACTTTAAAACATCATTATCTGAATAATTAATTAACCCTTAAACACCATTATTAAAACGATTAATTAATTTTAAACATTTTTGTTTAAAATGATTAATTAAATTTAAAACATCATTATTAAAGTGATTAACTAATCTTAAAACATCATTAACAATATGATTAATTAATCTAAATACATCATTAATTAAATAATTCATCAGCCTTAAACATCATTAGTTAAAATGATTAATTAATTTTAAACCATCATTACTAAAATGATTAATTAATTTTAATCACATCATCATTTAAATAATTTGTTAACCTAAAACATCATTATTTAAAATGATTAATTAATTTTAAAATATCATTATTAAGATACATAATTAGTTTATTCATCTTTATTTTAAAAATTAATTATCTTTATAAAACCCATGCATAAGATTTAAAAATATGTCAATGGGGATAACATTTCCATTCAAAAATCAGAGAACATAAGGGTGAGCACAAATACAAAGGCAATTAACAACTATACATAATTAGTGAATATCTCTTATCCAATATGAATGTACTGGCATATAATTCAATGTCCAAATCAATATAATAGCAGAATGGGGAACTGCCGGCTGGATGTCCAAATAATCTACTTAATTTAATTATAGCAGAATGGGGATTTATTCTACTAAATAGATGTCATTTATATTTTATCTGATCAAATAATAGTAAAACGGTGTTTTATTCTATCAAACAAATGTCCAAAATAATCTATTCAATTAAGTTATAGCAGAACAGAGATTTATTCTACTAAATAGATGTCATCAATTTAGTATAACCTATTCCCATTTGTATAGTTACTTAATGGTGTTGATAATCGAATTCCTTATGTTCAAAACTATTCTTTGTAAAAGAAAGTTGTCTTTAAACAATTTGATCCTTGTAAAACAAAGAAATTAAAAACTTACACCTCTTTAAAAATATTTAATTACAAGTTAAACCCCTTAATAAATCATAAATAAATCTTAATTAAGACTCAAATTAACTTGATTACTAATTTAGAAATAATTGAACCTTTAATAAATAATTTATTTATAAATTAAAACCATTAATTAAATAATAATTAAAAATAATAAACACTTACTTAATATAATTTATAATTAATCCTATACTTAACTAATAATTAGTTAATAACTAGCCTTATACTTAACTCATAATTAATTAAAATTTAATCTAACTTAATCTTGCTTTTAAAAGATAGTTAATTAGTAACTAATCCCCACTTAATTAAAATTAGTAGCCTTGTTTAATATTTAATTAATTATTAATTACCAAACTTGATTAATTATTAAATTCTTCACTAACTTCCTTAAATTTCATTTGTTAAGTTTATAAAATATTTCTAAAATAATTTTAAGTATAAAACTTAATTTTGCCAAAAATTGGAATTTATCGAAACTTCATCCATAGGGACCATCGTTATGGATGCCATAACTAGAAAATGTTTTCTTAGTTTTCTTTTTGAAAAACTACATTTTTTAAACTTACTAACTTTCCACAACCATAAGGTATGAGTTTTTAAAAGTAAAACAAAGTTTGAAACTTGAAAACAATTTGATTTTTAAAATTAATAATCATAGTTTTACACACAAGGGTTCCATATTGTCAAACCATACAAAGGTGCTAACTTTCCTTAGCAAACTCTTACATACAGTTATCTTTAAAACATACAACATAACAACAACCACAAATACCTATAAAAATCCAAACTTTATCACATCCATAACACAATTAAACTTAATCATCAAGCCTAAGATAATTTTCAAGTACAACACATATATAATCACATACAAAGCATGTAAATAACCAATAACTAAGAAATATCACATAATAACATCAACATAAACAAAAGATGTAAATTTTACAAAAAAGGTTGTGAGTTTTACTCACCAAACTTTGATCAAATCTCCTTAAAACTTGAATTTAGCCCTAGAACTTGTATTTTCACAACCAAAACTTGATTTTTAGCCAAGAGAAGGCCAAGTAGGCTGGGCCAAAGGCCTTTCGACTTGGCTAAAGGGTGGACTTGGTCACGGCCTTGGATGGTGGAGGTGATATGAGATTTATTTTGTAAGGAGGAGGAGTAGAAAGTAAAGAAAAGGTGTTTAAATGAGTTAAAGTGGAAAGGAATGATTTTTTAAAACTTTTCAAAGAAACATGGAAGCCATTTAAGAGATTTAAGAAGCTTATAAAGAGAGATGGAGTTGAAAATAAGAATTGAAAAAAATGAAAGTGAGAGAGAGAAAAAATAAGGAATTGTTTTTATATAAAATTGAATTAGTAAATTACTAAACTAACCTGTAATACACTACCTTCCACTCCTTGCTTGCCACGTCATCACCTTCCATCTCCATCCTCTCCTTACTTTCTCCACACGCCACCTACAAGGCTCCCTACTTTTATCCACTAAACAAAACTCTACCTTGTACTTACGATGTGAGTGGTAAGGTGAGATGATATAACGTATATTTATTTTAAATTTTAAATCTTGAAAATTGTCACATCTCTTACTTTTTATTTAAGTAAATATATTCTCACCATATTACTAACCACATATTTTAAAACATATTGAATAATAGAATGATCTTGTACCATGATGTAAGAGATGATTGTGATATTTCATATTTTACTTTTTATTTAAATTTTAAACTATAAATGTGACACATCTTATTTCTTACTTAAGTGAACATATATATTTTACCTTTTACTATGCTACTAATCCATACTTATATTTTAATTATAAGTGTGTATATGTTAACTCAAATGTGTATAACGTTTTCGACAACCTTTTTTAAATCGAAAAGTCGAAAATTCGAAAAATGATTTTCGATCACATTTTCTATTTTCCTTTGAACTAATTATTTTTGTAAACACATTTTAAAAATCATTTCACCATCACTAGTTATTATTAAAAAGGGGTATTTTTAGGTTATAAAATCCATTTATTAATTATTAAATATCCCTATTTAAAGTGATTAAATTTCGAGTCATTGCATTCTCCCCCTTAAAAGAATTTTGACTCCGAAATTCCACCACAACTCAAACCCTGAAAGAAACATCCAAATTACTCATAAGTCTGCATGATGCTCATAGATCGTTCCTATGCAAAATCTGGTTCGATCTCTACTCGAATACATAACTTCTTTTCAGAACTAGTATCGCTCACCCGATCTTTTTTTAGTGCGGATTCCGGTCAGGCTCCGTGATTAGGAACCTTTGCTCTCCTTACATAGCCATATACTGTGATAGAAAACTTTGCTTCCATATCCAGAACCCTTACCAAGTGTTTGCCATCAAAATTGAGTAATAGATCCATATTTGGAATGGTGTGACACACCTTAAAGTCATGTACTCGAATCTGGGATCCAACCTATGTGAAAAGAGGAATGATCTATGTTAAACTTACGTACTTATTTTTTTAGTTCTCACTAGTACCAATTTCTATTTTTGCTAAAATTATTTATGAAAACATTTCATAGAACTAACTTAAGATCAATTTTTGTAATACTCAACTGCATCCTGAGAGTATATACCACTATCTGATTCAAACTTTCCATTTTGAATTTATTTCTCTTAAGTAAACTCGAGATCCAAATACCCGGTTTTATTTCAGAACTCTATTGAAATGATTTTATACATTTTAACCATAGAAAACATACTTATATAGCTCGAGTAACCCAAAATGATACTAGAGAACTGGGTACTACCAAATGATATCATATATTCCCTTACTAAGAAAGGAAATACTTAAGAGAAGTGCTTACCATCCGAGCACATCTCTTTCCCATTTTTAGTTATTTTCGAGCCACTCAAACTAATTTACATAAAATTCTTCTTCTATTTTAAAATCCACTTTATAAAATAAAAAATATATATACTTCTGGCTCATAATTCTCTTTCCAACATATTCATACTTGTAAAAAAACTTTCAAGTAAATAGAATTTATTATTTTCTCCAAAAATCATTTAAAAAAATAATATACATTTTTTTTAAATCAACTTATGCTTTTTGGATTTAATTAAAATATGCTTTATCAAAACAATCCTATAGCAAATTGCTATGGTAGCATTTCCTCACTCAGAAACCCGAAGATGAACGTTGATGATGATGCAGTCATTATCAGAATTATTTTCCAATGACCGAAGTGAGTCAATGCTTCCTACCCTGTTTAAAATAATTCAAAAATACTTTCATTCATAATACTTTTAAAAATAATATCATTATTATTTTTCCTAAAACTTTGAAAACAATTTCCAAAACACCGGGCTTTGAGTTTTTAAATTCTCGGTTTGAATCTTCTACCATTCATAACCCATATAAATAAATCATACTTATATAATTTCACCTTTTTATAAAAATATTTCATAATGTTTATTCTTGATTTAGATTATAATAAACAACTCTTATTAAAATCAATTTTAAATTTATCCCAACACTATCACCAAACGCCTTATAGTCAAAATGTGAAACCGAATTCACAAGGTGTCCGTGTTTAATTTAACTAAAACAATAAATGCTCATAAAATATCTGAGCCTAACTAATCAACAATAAATGATACTGATTAAATATTATAGTTCCCTAACAACAAGCATATCCTAAATAACTATAACAATTTTCTAAAAAAGTTCTTTTATATAAAAAATATAATGTAGGTAAAATTATGTCATTTACCTAGTTTAAAACAATACTATGTTAGTTGGTCTTGCTTTTAAATATCCCTATCAATAATATTAGTTACTCGTATTGACCAGAATCCATAAACTACGCAACAGACCAATCAATACAATATAAAAACATTTTTATAAAAATAACAAATACATGCTCTTATACACACACGCACGCACGAACGCACGCACGCACACTCAAACTCATTATAGGGTGTCACGTACCATTTCTCTAATGAGTTTACCCTACCAAAAGCTTAGGTGTTCGCTCAGTCTAAGCTCTAATACCACTTTGTGACGTTCACCCGCCTCAAGGGTGGTGACCACAAATGGTACCTTGTTCTTGATTTTACATCCAGCCACTCAACTGTAGGCCATATGCCAACCAACTCGTAAAGGGACATGTAAGGGTGAGAGAAAAAGCTTTGCCACATAGTTCACAATGCTAGAGCCCCCTATCATGATGTCTACACCAACAGTATCAGAAACGACACCTAATACATCAACGGTATTCATGTGTTATTGCCCAAGCACCCAAAAGAGAAGTTGTCATAGGGTAAAATAAAAGAACAAAACAAGACAGAATAGAAAATTCTCACGATGGAACGGTTGCATATAATACAAAATAATATAGTACATAAGGTTACTCCTTACCTTATGTTATCAGAGTTACACAGAAGTACTATAACTATCAGACTAGGGGGTTATACACTCTGCCTTTACACATGTTGATACAAAATACACATACATAATAAACATAATAGCGGAAATAAATAACTAGATAGATATAGGAGCCTCCTACTAATCCATCATCTTCAAAGAGCCCAAAAAAAAACCTGCTACTCTCGAATTACAAAATTATAATTGAGTACCTAAGAGTTTGGGGAAAATAAACAACTTGGATCAGAAAATAAGTCTAGTATGAGTAAACCTCTAAACCAAATGGGGGAAATAAACAACAATATGTGAGACCACACCACCAACTGTGGAATGGGTTTACCCTCACAATAACAATATCCAATCACAATAATGGATATAAATGATTAAACGTCATGAAGTGCTCACAACAATTCCTAATGCAATTAAGAATGAGATAAATTTAAAAATTTAGAATTAAAGGAAAGGAAAGGGAAATTTTCCAACAAATGACTAGGAGGGTCCTCTTACCAAAAGTACACCTCTAGTCAATATACTTGTGAGGGTCATTCTCTCCTGTGACAACTCTCGGGAACTCCAAGTCGGACCCCGCCAACCTTATCGAGAATCTAGTATTTCACATTTTAGTGCACATATAACGGAAACCAACCTAAAGTAGATGTGAATATACCCTAATCGGAGCAACCACACATAACTTGGTCCCCATTCGCTTTCTAGTTTTAGTCATTTTTGACAAAAGATAACATAGCTTAAATGAGCAACAAATTGTCTAAAACCGACGATATCCAAAGGAGAAAGCAAAACCGATAGTTAATAAATCAACTATCGAAGGTAATTAAAAATGATCATATATGGAAATTAAATTTCATATTCTTACCACCACTTGCCGATTCCAAACAAGTGTCATCCCTCGGTTGAAAATGAAACCGTGCAAGTTGAGGTAGTCTTACCTCTAGGCATTACGTTGATGACATTTTTAACCTTCGAGATAGAAACTAGTCCATGCCTCGACATTTAGTGTTAAAAATATGACTAAATCCTTTCCATATAAGCGATATTGGATTACGAAAACTTCTTTTTCATAATTGAATCGACCTTTTACTTTTAAAACTAAACTTGTGCTGGGGTTTCACATTTAAAACTTTAAACAACTATATCAAAATGAATTGATTTACTTTAAACATAAAGTAATTTCCTTTTAAAACTAATAATTTCCTTTAATATCATTACTTAAAATGATAAATCAACTTTATCAAGGATTAATTATTTTCAAAACATCTTTATTTAAAATAATAAATTAGCATTAATCCTAATTAATTGCTTCAAACAACACTATTTAAAATGATTAATTAACTTTAATCATCCTTGTTTAACTGATTTATTAACTTTAAAACATCATTATCTAAATAATTAGTTAACCATTAAACATCAATATTACAACGATTAATTAATTTTAAACATCATTATTTAAAATGATCAATTAAATTTAAAACATTATCATTAAAGTGATTTACTAATCTCAAAGCATCATTAACAAAATGATTAATTAATCTTAATACATCATTAATTAAATAATTCATCAACCTTAAACATCATTAGTTAAAATGATTAATTAGTTTTAAACCATTATTAATAAAACGATTAATTAAGCTTAATCACATCAACACTTATATAATTAATTAACCTTAATAATAATTATTTAAAATGATTAATTAATTTTAAAATAACATTATTAAGATAAATAATTAATTATTTCATCTTTATTTTGAAAATTAATTATCTTTGTAAAACTCATGCACAAGATTTAAAAATATTTCAATAGGGATAACATTTCCATTCAAAAATTGTTTGTACCAAAAATGGGCACAACACTCGTCAGATGTAATTGGAGAGATTAGAATGAAGAAGTAAAATGGAAAATGAGGCTAATCTAACAATCACACCAAGAAAAATAAGCAGTAACAGAAAGAAAAAAAGAATTTATAGTGGTTCGACGTTATAGCCTACGTCCACTTTGAAGGATTTGATGTTTGTTACTGATTAGAAACTGAATTACAATAGTACAACGACTAACACTCGAATTTCAATGGAGTTTAACCCGAGCAGCAGCATAAAAGTCCTTTTTTAGTTGCAACAAGGGTGCTATTTATAGGTGTGAAGCTGGAAATATCTTCCTTGAATCTAGAAATACCCTTTCTCAAGCCTAGGTGGGCCCACACAATCGATCTGGAACCATTTGGGATCGATCCTTGATTGATCCACATTGCTTTCGTATTGATCCGAAGTTGCTCCAATTGAGCTGCGATCGATCATGGATGTTCTTGAGATGATATGCAACCTTCTGTGAAAATCTCATTGTATTGGATTTGTGGTTGTGGAGATATTGATCGATCAAAGTTGCAAATATGGAGTGGCCGAAGCTTTCATATCAATACCTTCGTATTGATCTCTTCGTGTCGATGACGTGGCATGTGCGCTTTGTGGAGATCCATATTTTGTGCATAGGGACTGATTCTTTTGGGTTGACCGCTTCTTTCGTATCCATCTGATACCTTGCTTCTTGTATCGATGCCTTGCCACCGTCTTTGTATCGATTGTAAGCTCTGTTATTCGTACCGATCATGTAGGTGATCGATACGAGAAATGCAGTTGCTGGCCAAGTGAAGCGTGATCGATCTGGGAAGTGCCGAAGTCCATCGTTATGTGCTTGAACCATATAGATATGAACGATGGATGCCGAGTGATGGAGTTACATTCATTTCGTATCAATGTTGATCGATACGAAATGATGGATACAGATGGATGGATATGAAATGATGGATACAAGATGGGCGTGCTTCACATGGATCTTGACCATTCCATAACTCGAGCATACGAACTCCGATTGACTTGAAATTTGGAATGTCACCTTGCATAGCTCTGCTTGTCATATCATGCTAACTGTGGATCAATCTGGACTCGAACCAAGTTTGTTTGTATCCATCGTGAATCTGCAGATAACTGATTTCCAGAGCGGACTGTCTTCCGTCTCTAGTCAAGTCCTTGATATCACGGCCTTGCCAAAAGGCGGGATAACATTTGCCCCCCAAAGTACGTCCTGTGTGAACATGACGTGCTTTGAAAAGCTAAAATCTTCATTCTGAAAAGGCTCTATCTGATTTACCGAACAGTTGTTGTCCTTTCATCAAGAGATGTAACCCTCGGTCGATTTCCAGTTGTATAAATATTATGTTGTAGACTGCTAATGGTCAAGCAATTTTTGTTGTAGTTGAAGGTCAAGTGCTAGCAATTTGTTATTGACTTTTCTGGCTGTCACCAGGTAAGCATTCAATTACTGTTAACTTTGAGAATCAAACGTTAGTATAACATGCATGCACGTATTTTATCCTGACTCATATTCACGCTTGCACATCCACAACTCGTTGTTAAGTTCTTGCTTCTTCTTTTTTCTTTTTTTTCTTTTTTAAATCGATTTGGGTGAAAAGAAGTTCTTGCCATCGATTGATGGTTCCTTTTTGATCGAGTTTCGTATCGATCCTCTCCTGGATCGATATGAAGTCCGAGTTGCAACAACGATTGATGGTTTTTTTGATGTCCTTCTTCGTATCGATCCACTCCTGGATCGATCTGAGGCGCATCAGAGTGGATTTTGTATCGATGGTGATCGATACGAAATGAATTTTCTAAAAGTGCGTTCCATAATGATGGATACAGTTTGGCTTGAATTGTTATACAATGTGGATTTCATATCGATGGATACGAGAGTTATAAGCATAAACGCATGGGTATGATTTGTATCAATGGATATGAGATGTTGGGGTTCAGATGTGCTTCGTATCGACGGATACGAAATATGTGCTTCGTATCGATGGATATGAAAGATGTGCTTCGTATCGATGGGCACGTTGACCGATTCAATCGGTGAGGAAACTAGGATACGAATCGTCATTCATGTCAGATACGAAGGAGTATAAATACTTTTTGTACTTAGCATATTTTTCCACCTTGCTTCTATTGCCATTTTGTATCCATCACAGAAAAAGAAGAAACTGTAGATCCTTCGTCCCCAAATACCAAACTACGAATCTTTAACCCAGATCCTTCGAGCTAGGTAAATAATCAATAAAATCGTGCTTATAATGACGAGATTTGAGTTTCATGCCATTTCGTTCATGGAAACAGTCATCTTCGGTGTCGTTGGCTCCCGGAGTGTGACTGGGGTAAGGTTGAGAGTGTGGCTAATGGCAATTTGGAGATTTGGAGAAGAAGGAGGGTAGCTAGAGAGGATCGATGGACATGGAGTCACTGACTCCAAGTCAGTCTAACTCAGGCGATGTTCTCGTATCGATGCGAGGGGATGGATGTGGAATCGATTAGAATACATGGAGTTTTGGAGATGGTGGAAAGCAGTCTTCATGATCGAGGCGAAGAGTAAGCGTCTGAAAAGGATGTGGAAAAATTGGCTTGTTGATCGATCCGAGGTGGAGCAACTCGTATCGATATGGGTGAGATGTCTTCTGATCGATCCAAAATCAAAGTCCATGGATCGATACGAAGTGATGGAATGATGGATATGGTGAGCATCGATACGAATGTAGGCTATGGGCGAAGTGATCGATACAAACAAGGTATCGACCCGAAGGTTTGATCGATACGAAGAGGCTATCGATCTGAATTGTTGATCGATACGAACGAGTGACATGTAATCGATATGAAAGCTTGCTTCAGGGAAACGATCCAAAATGAATTATGATGGATATGAACGTTATGACTTTTGCATACTCGAACACTTGACTCCAACGAGCTTTAGCCTTGCATATTTGGACTCGACCGGAAAATTGCATATGTGATTATCCCTCAAAGCTTGTCGATGGAACTGTAACTTGTTAAACGTAACAAATTTGAACAGGATCGTTCTCCGAAGTCGGAATGGCACAGTTGAGAAGGTCAGCGATGACGGTCGCTCCGGTCGAATCTCGAAGTCTTGTCTCTTTACCATCTTTTAACCTTGTAGAAATTTAGAGTACTATGCAGCACTTCATTACACAACACGATCACTCACTTTGCACCGGGGGGACATGGGTCTTTTTTACCATCT
This sequence comes from Allium fistulosum, assembly GCA_030737815.1. Lineage (NCBI taxonomy): Eukaryota > Viridiplantae > Streptophyta > Magnoliopsida > Asparagales > Amaryllidaceae > Allium > Allium fistulosum. The sequence goes on from CM060905.1 coordinate 291,450,639, forward strand.
AATAATGGTTTTTACTGAGTTCAATAGCTATGGATCCTGGAAGCTCAAAGCAGCAAGAAGTTCAAAGTCCTCCATTCCCCAGAATAGAAAGGCCGGATGTCCCGGCAGATACAGTGAATCCTGCTCCAAATGAACTGCCAGATGCAGTAGTGATAATGAATCCGGAAGATTTCGTCCGGTCCAAGATTACAGAAGAAATGTTAGGCAGAATTTGCCTTAGACACGGACTGTCTTTGGAAGAAGTTCGGTTACCAGGATCGGAAGATAGAACACACAATCCTCCGGAAGGTTTCACCACATGCAACAGATTCATATGCTAGACTAAAACAATGCCCCCATTCAACCAGTTCATTAGGGACGTGCTGTTTTATTTGAGTATCACACCTTCTCAGCTTCACCCTAACGAATACGCACTACTCAACAGCTTGTACATTATATTTATGGAACATCTCTTCCATCCCCCGACTGTTGACGAGATAAGATATTTCATTAATGTCAAGAGTCGGGAGGATAATCCATCATTCACCTTCCTAAAAGCTGTTAGGAACTACCAAGTTGTGGCAGGCGCATGGGGCAAGCTGAGCTACTTCAAAACGGAGTGGTTTTACATGAGGTGCCCATAAGGATTCGCCAGGCGGTGGCTGGCCAGATTTAAGTTCTATTACTTGTTTCGTTGTTAACCATGACTGGATAATATAGATTGATGCTGAATTCATTGTTGCATTTCTTTTACAGCTGTTTTTCCATGGCCCGAAGGAGCCCAGTATAAAGAACCAGTAAGGACACTCCAGGCGATGCCTGTTGAATTAAGAGAAAAAGACGAAGTTCTCACTGACAACAATTTGATAACCGCCTGGCTTTTAGAGGAAGAATAGAGCATAGAGCTCATGGGGGTACCAAGAGTGGCCCCAATAAAACAAGGCGGAAGACGTGCTCCTGTCGTGCCCCCAGTCGAGGGAGCTCAAGCCGCGCCCGGCATAATAATCAGCGAACCTCGCAATGATGAGGGTACAGAAGCTGGTTAGGAGCCCGCGGTCGTGCCTTCGAAGGGCCCTCAATCATCTGTGTTAAAGAGGAAAGGCAAAACTCCTGTCCACAAAATCAAGAGGCAAAAGTGCACCGAAGCAACCCAACTTGTTACCACTTCTATAGGTCCGGAGACCTTTTCCCTACAGACAGAAAGTTCACTAAAATGGCTATCGGATATTCCTATCCCAGAGGAGATACCATTGTTCCTTGATCTTGGGCTAGAGGGGGTCCACTCCCCTTCAAGAACCAGCGTAGATTAACCTCAATAGATATAAGGGAATCGACTCCAATAAGCAAAGCTGCTATAACCGGTCGGTTGGGTGGTTTGTACATACATACACGCACTTTACGGCACTGCACGACATTCCATCATATGCTTCTCAATATTTGGAGATGACTGATTTCCTTCTTCTTTTTTGCAGATACAACGGTGAGACAAGGTTTTATGCTTGGAAAACTCCGCTCTACGCGCCAGTCATCTGGATCACACTCTGAATCATACCACCGTGAGGGCGAGAGAGATTATGGTTGCGGCTACCATTCTAGCCAGGAGCATGAACGCCACTATAGGGAAAAAGTGAGATCACGCCAAAGCAGGCGTTGCTCTAGGTCATGATCTCTGCCACCGAAAGGGCCTTCTAAACCGTTTGGCCCCAGCAAGCTCTCTTCTGAATCCTCGCACCAAACAGCGCCATCTCACGCTCCAAAAACCGGTGAACAGCACCGCATAATTGAAACAGACGCTCCTGTTGTCGTAGAACAAACTGCCATAGAGCCAACGGGGGAAAGAGCCATCCGCATTGCGAAACTAAAGAAAGATTTCGCAAACATATGCTTCGATGGTTTCCACTTTCCTCCCAACTTGAAGAGGATCCCAAATGATATAGAAAAACCGATGTAAGATTATGTGCACGATGCGTACATCCAATACCGTGAGTGGGTTAAAACGGTAGAGCGGGTCTCGGCTATGTCCTTCGACGAGCCAAGGAAATTGAGAAACTGGAGGGCGACCTATCTCACAAGGGCAAAATAATAGAGGTGCTCACCAATGAGCTCGAGTCCTCAGGAAAAATTGAGATAGAGGTTGGCCAGAGAGCTGAGGAAGCTAGGAAGTCCATGGAAGAAATGAGAAAAACTCATATGGACTTGGTCCAGGAGATGGGTCACTACAACACTGTTATCATTCGTGAAAGGGATACTGCGTTGAAAGAAATTGCAGAATTAAAGGGAAAGCTGACTGAGGCCACCAAAGAAAAAGATGAAGCTAATAAGGTTGCGCATGAAGCATGCGAGGAGGTGGTGAAGCTTAGAGAGGAGAGGGATATCGCAAATCAAAAGGCCGAAGAAGCTGACACCAGGGTTGAAAGGGAAATAAAAGTTGTTGAGACCAAGATGGAAAGCGAATTTGAGGACCTCCTGGTCACCTACAATGCAAATGTCCTGAGGAACCACAACTTGAACTGGCTTGGCAAGGACTATCCCTTCCAATTGTATAAGGCCTGGGAATGCCTAGTTGAGGATGAAAAGGCGACCTGTAAGTTGCAACTATCGATGAGGTTGAATTGGAAACTCAAGTGTTGATCGAAGACGAGCCCAAAGTTCTTCATGACACAACCATCTCGCTCCAAAGAGAAGCCCTGGCTACCAAATACCCAGAGGTCGGAGAAGGATCTGGGGGTGAACACCATGACGCTGCTTCTGAAATGCCCCTAGAATCTCAAACTGCGCCCACATCTTCGGTCGACCCCCCAGTCGTCCTAGAGTATGATCCCGACATGCCACATCTCTCTCTAGTCATCAAGCATAACTCAGAAGGCATCTCGGTTCAACCCAAGAGCTAATCTGAAGAAGGTATTCTGGACACTTCTCATATTCTTCAAAATGCGGGAACATTATCAAAGGACATTACTAACATATTATCCTATCTTTTTTCAGCCTTAGATTCTGCGTCGGCCAACCCTCCTGCAATTCAGGAAGTTCACCACGAGCGGGAGGCATTAACAACAGAGGCCACAACTATGACGATTACCTTTTCGGCTGGGGAGATACATGATAGTGGCTGTGTGTTTGATGACCAATTAATGGAAGCACTTCTCAACCGCCAAAGCAACCCGAGCATTGAGATTCCCTTTAACGTGGATGAAGATGTTATTATCATGGGTTACTTGGGTCCGACTGACAGTATCCCGATGAGCGAGAGCATGGACCGGGAGGAACAAATAATGGAGGAAATTAAGGCTGGGATGGGGTAGAGTCTTAGGGCCGGTGGAGGTATGGTGGGCCCTAGTCCGACCCTGATCCTCGTGCTCTCTCCGGGTAGCACCATAATTGAGACTAGTATGCCTTATCCTTCTGGTGTCAAAAGTGCCACCATTCCATCAGCTCCTCATACATAGGATACTTTAGTCCCCGTGGGCTCCCGGGGGAGACCGCATCAATTCCCCCAGCTAGAGACAAGCCAACTAAAGTGAGCTGGTTAGGCAAGGGTTCCAAAAGAGGTCCGGGTGGTAGCTTGAGTAGATCTACGCCAAAGAAAGTTAAGAAGGATAGGAAACCGAAGGCGTAGATTAGCATTTTGATTTCCTATTTTGTAGATAGTTAGAATAAGCTTCTTTTCTTTAGCTTTTTGTAGGCTAGGTATAGATGCGGGTTCGGCCTTCCGCTTATAGGAATTCTTTGGAAAGATTTTGTACGGATTTTCTGAAGAATAGCATAAATAAAATTCCTTTTTGGTTTTTTTGGCATGACTCTGCGTTTATGTGCTTACGTATTTAAGCATTCACATTTTCCATTCAATGTACTCATGAAGCTTTTACTCTCTGAGTCGAACTCAAGTTCGGTCTTTAAGTCCTATGGTCGTGGCCTCGGGTCATAATCAAACATTGCGTCGAGTTCCAACGTTGCGTTGTCTCAGTCAGCGGCTGCTACTTGAGTTGTGCCCCCAGTTTTGGGGATAATTGACATAGTTAGTTGGCAGTCGCCCTCCGCCTTCACTAACTTTGATTTAACTTAGTCGGAATTGAGTCAAAGTAACATGAGTTTTGAACGGTCGGGTCACATTCGCTCATTTGCTAGCATTTGCATCCACACTCTGGGGATTAAACTTTGTATGTCGGCGGTCGATCACGCCTGCTTATTGTTTAGGATTATGTCCACACTCCAGGGACATAAGTTATTTTGTGGGTGGTCAATCGCCCCCGTTTAATGTTTATACTCCAGTCCACGGTTCAGAAATCTAAAGTCAGTTGACAGATGGTCGGTCACATCTGTTTAAGGATTAAGATCTTATTCGCGCTCTGGGAATAAGGAGTTGGTTAAGCTCGTAGATGGTCAGATCACATCCTCTTTGATATAGTAAGCGAAGTTGTAGATGGACGGATCCATCCTCTTTGAGCTTGGAGAGAAACGAGGTCGCGGATGGACGGATCCATTCTCCTCGAGCTTGGAAAGAGATAAGGTCGTGGATGGATAAATCCATCCTTCTCAAGCCGGGAAAGCGGTGAGGTCGTGGATGGATGGATCCATCCTCCTCGAGCCGAGAAAGAGGCGAGGTCGTGGATGGACGGATCCATCCTCCTCGAGCTGAATGGTCGATTCACATCTTAATTTTGGAGTTTGTAGTTCAGCTCGCACTCTGGGAGCTGGAATTTGTTGGAGAATTGTCGTGTTTCGATTCTCTTTTAATTGATTGTTGTTTACCCCGTGAGCTCGGGGTTTCATCTAGCGAGTGACCGGTCGAATGACGATCACTCTCTATTTGAATGAGTCCCACCATAAGATGGAACTCAGCTCTTTTTACATCATGGCGGTTGCATAATGCATTTAGGAATCGCTAATTTGGCTTGATGAGTCTGCGCTTTATTGCTGAAATAAGAAATCATGGCAAAATCAGTTGCCTTATTACTAGTACAAATTCTCGAATTGCATAAACAAACTTGAAAAGGAAAGCAGACTAAATGAATGAAAGCCAGTTATATGTAATAGCGACGGAGACTTTCGTTGTTCCATGCTCTCGATAGAGTGAGACCATCAACGATCGATATCTTGAATGTGTTGTCTCCAAGCCTCTGTTCGATGACATACGGTCCTTCCCATGTCGGTTTCATGTGCGAAGGGACCGAATAGACCCGCTTAAGTACGAGATCACTGACTTCAAAGGTTATAGGTCGGACCTTGGCATTGTATAATCGGGCGACTCGGCTGCAATGTGCGGCTGCCCTCAAATCAGCCTCTTCACGCTTCTCATCTAATAAATCCAGAGATTTTGCAAGTAGGATGGCATTCTTCCTCGGATCATAATAAGTCACATGGTGAGAAGGCACTTCTAGCTTAACTGGAATAACGGCTTCGGGGCCGTAAGAAAGTGTGAATGGAGTATGGTTGGTCATGGACTTGTGGGTAGTTCGATATGCCCCTAAGGCTATAGGAAGCTCCTCAACCCACTTACCTCCAGCCTTCTCTAGTTATTCCATCAAAATGGACTTGATGACTTTATTGAAAGTTTCAACTTGTCCATTCGCTTGAGGGTGAGCTACTGCCGAGAATTTCTCCTGGATGTGATAGCGTTGGCAGAAATTCTTAAACTCGGCACTATCGAATTGGGCCTCGTTGTCAGTTACAGTCGTTTGTGGGAGGCCAAAGTGACAGATGATGTTGCGTACAATGAAGTTGATTACTTTCTTCGTCGTGATATTAACAAGGGGCTCAACTTCCCCCCACTTAGTAAATTATTCAACTACAACGATGGCGTACTTTGCACCACCTTTAGCTAGAGGCAAGGACCCTATTATATCAATACCCCATGTGGCAAACATCCATGGACTGACCATTTGAGTAATCTAAGTTGGTGGGGCTCTCGGAATTCTGGCACGTTTCTGGCACCTATCACATCTCTTAGCATAATCCGATGTGTCTCGGTTTACGGTTGGCCAATAGTACCCGTACTTGAGTATCTTCTTTGCAAGGGCTTACCCCCAGTGTGATCACCACATTCTCCTTCATGCACTTCCTGCAACACTCGCTTGATTTCATCGTGGGCGATACATCGGAGTAAAGGGATAGAAAATCTCCTTCTGCACAAGACTCCATCTTGGAAACAAACCGCGAAGCCTTTCGGAGGACCTCTCTCTTCTCGCTCCTGCGCTCGGGCAACGTTCCGGTTTCAAGATAGTTTCTAATTTGAGTCATCCACGACTCCCTCTCGGGTGTTGCTTCATGAACCCAGTCTGTCTCCACCCGATTAATACTTGAGCGGCAAGCATCTCCACGGGGATGAGTCCTATCTTCTGTGCTTCGCCAGTGCTGGCCAGTTTTGGTAAAGAATCGGCCTTTTGATTTTGCTCTCGTGGTACACAGCGGATAGTATAATAGTCAAACCAGTTCAACACTTCCTGGACCCGCATAAGATAAGAGGCCAACCTTTGGTCTCTGGCTTGATACTCTCCTTGAACCTGGCACACCACCAGTTGTGAATTGCAGTAAATTTCCACAGAAACGACTCCCAAATCCTTGGCAAGCCTCAGTCCAGCGAGCAAGGCTTCGTACTCAGCTTCGTTGTTAGTTGCACGGAAGTTAAATTTCAAAGCATAGCATACGGATCACCGCTTTGGGGTTTCGATCACCACTCCAACGCCTGAGCACCGGCCGTTTGATGCACCATCGGTGTATAGCTTCCACATATAATTGGGAGGTTCACTGATTTCGGGCAAGTCCTCCGGTATGGTGAATTCAGCTATGAAGTCCATCAGAACTTGTCTTTGAATAGCTCACCTTGGCGTATAAGTGATATCAAATTGACTCAGCTCGATGTTCCACTTGAGCAACCTACCAGACATCTCAGGTCATGTCAGGATTTGCCGTAACGGCTGGTTGGTGTAAACAGTGATCGGATGAGCCTGGAAATATGGGCGGAGATTTCTTGAGGCCAAAACAAGACAATAAGCCAACTTCTCTATCTTTGGGTAGTTTCTTTCCGCCCCCGTTAATCTTTTGCTGATATAATAAACCGATCGTTGGATCTGATCCTCTTCTCGAACTAACACAGCACTGATTGTGTTTGCCGAAATCGCCAGATAGACATACAACTTCTCGTGATCAACTGGCTTCGACATGATGGGAGGAGTTTCCAGATATTGTACTAGTGCCTGGAAGGCGCCCTCACACTCCTCTATCCACTTGAAATTTTGTTTCTCTTTTCTGATCAGATCGAAGAAGGGAATGCATTTATCCATGGATCTGGAAATGAACCTGCTTAAGGTTGCCACCTTCCCATTAAGACTTTGCACTTACTTTACGATTCTGGGAGTTACGAGATTCCGAATTGCCCAGATCTTTTCAGGATTGGCTTCAATTCCTCTGGCATTGACAATAAACCCAAGGAACTTTCCAGATGCGACTCCGAAATGGCACTTAATTGGATTGAGCTTCATTCTATACTGTCGGAGTATGTTGAACATCATCTCTAAATCACCGATATGGTTGCTGGATAGTCGTGACTTCACGAGCATGTCGTCTACGTACACCTCCATAGTCTTCCCGATCTGGTTTGCAAACATTCGGTTTACGAGCCTTTGACAAATTGCTCCAGCATTTTTGAGTCCAAACGGCATCACCTTGTAACAATAAAGTCCCAGATCAATGATAAAGCTAGTGTGCTCCTGGTCAGGAAGGTGCATCGGGATTTGATTGTAGCCGGAGTATGCGTCCATGAAAGATAAGAGCTCATGTCCGGCTATTGAATCCACCAGTTGATCGATTCTGGGAAGCGGGAAACTGCCTTTGGGACAGGCTTTGTTTAGATCTGAATAATCCACACATGTCCACCATTTTCCATTAGACTTTCTTACAAGCACTGGATTTGATACCCACTCCGGATATAAAGGATCACGAATAAACCCATTAACCTTGAGTTTATCCACCTCTTCCTTCAGGGCGGCAGATCTCTCTCGATCCATACCGCGCCTTTTTTGTTTCACCGGGACATGCCGCATGTCGATATTTAGTGCATGGCTTGTGATATTCGGTGAGATCCCACATATGTCTGAATGAGTCTAGGTAAACACATCGAGGTTTGCCCGGAGAAAATCAACCAGTTCCTGTCTCATTTGGACGCTGAGCTGAGATTCGATCTTTACCACTCTAGGATCGTCATCGTCGTTGACCGGGACATCAATTGTCAATTCTGCCGAGGAAGCCTGGTATTCTTTAGCTTCCCCTTCATCGTTGTTGTATCTACTGGTCATGGCTCCCGAGCCTCGGCTCAGGCGTTAGTTGTCAATCCTTCGAGATATTGACGTAGAGAGATTCCTCCACACCTTTACCTTTCTCTTAGCGTTGCGCATCCCGTAGTTCTGCAACATAGCAGGCGCGTCCGGCCGCTTGATCTTCATGGATCACCCCAACTCCATTATCGGTGGGGAATTTTAGAGTCAAGCACCAAGGGGCAATCGCTGAGCTGAAGTCCACAAGGGCCTGTCGGCCCAGAAAAGCATTGTAAGGGGAATGTATATCCAACACCACAAACTGTAACATTCGGACTCTTCGGCGATCACCAACACCCAACTCAATAGGTAACTCTACCATTCTAGCTGGTATGGTGGCGCTTCCATTGAAACCATGTATACGTGACTGGCACGGTTTCAGATCCTTCGCTTCCATCAGCATTTAGTCATAAGCACGCTTGAAAAGTATGTTTACAGAACTTCCACTATCGACTAAGATCCTCTTCATCCAAGCAGGACCTATTTAGGCAGAAATAACCAACGGATCAATGGTGTGGATCTCGACTCTATCGGCATCGTGGTTTCTTAAAACGATGTCATCTTTCATCGTCCTCTGTTGCTTTTCCGGGGCCCCTTCGTTGATACCACTACAACATTCGAAGTCCACATGCCTAATTGAACTAGCATATGATTCCATTTCCTTCCAGCTCCGATCAGCCGGATGAGAACCGCCACTCACAGTATTAATCACCAACCTCCCGCCAGTACGTGCGGGTTCCTCAGACCTAGCCTGGTCTTGGCCCCGATTGGGGTTGGATGGGCCCGCTCTAGTATCATGCGAAGCCCGGACAAACTGCTCTAACTTTCTCTCTCTCTAATCAACCTTTCAATAATATCCTGCAAATGACGGCATTCATTAGTGTTATGGCCGTAACAATCGTGGAATCTACAGAACTTCCCGGTCTGAATCTGCTTCTCTAACGATGGTTTTGGAGCTGGCTTCTTGTACTGCCCTGTATTATAGGTTTGAAGATAAACATTCTCTAGCGACGTGTTCAAGGGAGTATATCGATCAAACATAGGAGCTCTCGGTCTCCCTCGATGGGGGTCTCTCTTCTTTCCTTGACCTTCGTTACCCTTCTGCTAGCCTTGTTTATTTTAAATATTTAACTTTACTTTAGCGAAGCTCTCCTCGGTCTGCTTCACTGCAACATTACTCTAGATACCTTCACTATTGGGCCCCGCGACGTCCTGCTTCCTAGACCATCTACCATCTTCTCTCCTTAAAAACTGGGTTGCCTTTACATAGAAACGGTCCAACGAAGCAGGGGGTTTTCTAGTCAACCAATCACCAAATTCGGAATCAGGATCGATCCCTTTAGTCAATGCCATCAGAATAGAGTTGTCGTTGAGATTGCTGACTTCGACACAAGCAGCGTGGAACCTTTCCAGATAATGCCTTAGAGTCTCTCCTAGAGCTTGAGTAACACTAGACAAGGTGTTAAAATCCTTCGGTCTTGTAGCATGCATACGAAACTGCTCAACAAACTTAGTAGCTAACTGGTCGAATCATGAAATAGATCTTGGTGGTAGATGGGTGAACCATATAGTCGCAATGCCTCCCAAGGAGATAGGGAAGCTTCTATAATTAACCGCATCGTTAGCTCAAGCGGCATTCATAAGCCATTCATATTTCAGAATACGTTGGTTGGGATCCGAACTTCCTTCATACACCGACAAGGTCGGCATCTTGAATTGACGGGGCGGTTCCGCATGTAAGATATCATTGGTGAACAGGGTGTGACCTCTAGAAATCCCCCAGTCATCGTTAGTAAGGCATTGACTTTCTCTTATCATCTGGCATATCATAGTTGGAATATCAGGCACCTGGAGATTCAATGCCAAGGCACGGTCGAGTTCCATGTCACAAGGATGGTCTGGTCGCTGTCTACAGTCCGTTCCATGCCTCCTTGGCTCCCGGGCTTCATGGAAGTGAGGATCTTGGGCATGAATGCGGTGACAATGGGCTAGATTTGGTTGGTTCTGGATCTTGGCATCCAGATCTATAGCAACAGCAGCGTTGTCATGAGCAGTGTTGCAAGGAAGAGCCCCTCCTCGGGAGGAGGGTGCAGCTTGACGCCCTGTAGAAGGACCTATCCCGGCCTGTCCAGGATTCGCAGCATACGGGTGCCCGGAGGCATCCGCGTAATTTTCATCTAATCGGCGGCGTGTAGATATGTGGTTGAAGTTGGATGACGCTGAGCTTTCAGACAAGGAATAAGAGGTGTGCTCCCTTTTAGATCTCCCACGCCTTTCTTCATTCAGTTGGTTCACAAGTTCTGTATTGGCACGGATCTGTTAAGTAAGCTCTTGACAGCTTTGAGTGAGCTCATGCATGAGGGTCTAGAATTCCTCTCTTGTTACTGGACCGGGTGGATTTGGAGCTCCAATTGATGTTTGGCCTGTAGTAGTCAGCTGCGCGGGACTTTGCCAATCCCGTCCTTTGGGATTAGCGGCGTTGGAAGTGGTTCTGGTAGTGTGCACCATGTTTCTTAGATGTGGAAAGATCTGAATAGAATAGAAGGAACCACTGGAAGACAGATCTGGATCTCCTCCTTAGATTTTATCAATCCAACAACGGCAGGGGATCCATAGAATCAGAGAAAAAGCATAGTTTTCTCAATGAAATCACCAAAGTGTTTGTACCAAAAATGGACACAACACTCGTCGAATGTAATTGGAGAGATTAGAATGAAGAAGTAAAATGGAAAATGACGCTAATCTAACAATCACACCAAGAAAAATAAGCAGTAACATAAAGAAAACAAGAATTTATAGTGGTTCGGCGTTATAGCCTACGTCCACTTTGAAGGATCTGATGTTTCTTACTGATTAGAAACTGAATTACAACGACTAACACTCTAATTTAAATGGAGTTTAACCCGAGCAACAGCATAAAAGTCCTTTTTTAGTTGCAACGAGGCTGCTAATTATAGGTGTGAAGCTGGAAATATCTTCCTTGAATATCGGAATACCCTTTCTCAAGCCTAGGTGGGCCCACACAATCGATCTGGAGCCGTTTGGGATCGATCCCTGATCGATCCACATTGCTTTCGTATCGATCGGAAGTTGCTCCAATTGAGTTGCGATCGATCATGGATGTTCCTAAGATGATATGCAACCTTCTTTGAAAACATCATTGTATTTGGATTTATGGTTGTGGAGTTATTGATCGATCAAAGTTACAAATATGGAGTAGCTGAAGCTTTCGTATCGATACCTTCATATCGATCTCTTTGTTTCGATGACGTGGCATGCTCGCTTTGTGGAGATCCATATTTTGTGCATAGGGACAGCTTCTTTTGGGTTGACCGTTCTTTCGTATCCATCTGATATCTTGCTTCTCGTATCAATGCCTTGCCACCGTCTTCGTATCTATTGTAAGCTCTTTTATTCGTATCGATCAAGTAGGTGATCGATACGAGAAATGCAGTTGTTGGCCAAGTGAAGCACGATCGATCTGGGAAATGCCAAAGTCCATCATTATGTGCTTGAACCATATGGATACGAACGATGGATGCTGAGTGATGGAGTTACGTTCATTTCGTATCGATGCTGATGGATATGAAATGATGGATACAGATGGATGGATATAAAATGATGGATACGATGGGCGTGCTTCACATGGATCTTGATCGTTCCATAACTCAAGCATACGAACTCCGATTGACATGAAATTTGGAATGTTGCCTTGCATAGCTATGCTTGTCATATCATGCTAACTGTGGCTCAATCTGGACTCGGACCAAGTTTGCCTGTATCCGTCGTGAATCTGCAGATAACTGATTTCCGGAGCGGACTATCTTCTGTCTCTAGTCAAGTCCTTGATATCATGGCCTTGCCAAAAGGCGGAATAACAAAAATCATAGAAGACAAGGGTGAGCAGAAATACAAAGGCAATTAACAACTATACATAATTAAAGAACTCTCTTATCCAATATAAATATACTGGCATACAATTCAATGTCCAAATCAATATAATAGTAGAACGGAGATTTATTATGCCAGTTGGATTTCCAAATAATCTACTTAATTTGATTATAGCAGAATAGGGATTTATTCTACTAAAAAATGTCATTTATATTTTATCTAACCAAATGATAGCAGAACGATGTTTTATTATGCTAAACAGATATCCAAAATAATCATTCAATCAAGTTATAGTAGAACGGGGATTTATTCTGCTAAATAGATGTCATCAATTTAGTATGGCTTATTCACATTTGTATGGTTACTTAATGGTGTTGACAATCGAATTCCTTGCGTTCAAAACTATTCTTTGTAAAAGAAAGTCATCTTTAAACAAATTGATCCTTGGAAAATAAAGAAATTAAAAACTTAAACCTCTTTACAAATAATTAATTACAAGTTGAACCCCTTATTAAATCTTAATTAAGTCTTAACTTAACTTAATTACTAACTAAGAAATAATTAAACTTTTAATAAATAATTTATTTATAAATTGAAACCTTTAATTAATTGATAATTAAAAATAATTAAACACTTACTTAATAATTAATTAATAATTAATTAAAAACTAATCTTATACTTAACTCATAAGTAATTAAAATTTAATCTTACTTAATCCATAATTAATTAAAATTAATCTTGCTTTTAAAAGTTAATTAATTAGTAACTAATCTCCACTTAATTTGAGTTAATAAACCTTATTTAATACTTAATTAATTATTAATTTCCAAATTTAATTAATAATTAATTATTAAATTCTTCGTTAACTTCCTTAAACATCATTTGTTAAGTTTATAAAATATTTCTAAAATATTTTTAAGTATAAAACTTAATTTTTCCAAATTTGGACTTTTATCTAAACTGCGTCCATAGCGACTTTCGCTATGGATGCAATAACTAGAAAATGTTTTTTTAGCTTTCTATTTGAAAAACTAACATTTCTAAAACTTAATAACTTTCCACAAACATAAGGTAAGAGTTTTTAAAAGTAAAACAAAGCTTGAAACTTGAAAACAATATGACTTTTAAAACTAATAACCATAGTTTTACACACAAGGGTTCCAAGTTGTCAAACCATACAAAGGTGCTAAGTTTCCTTAGCAAACTCTTGCATACACTTGTCTATAGAAAATACAATATATCAACAACCACAAACACCCATAAAAATCCAAACTCTACCACATTCATAACACAATTAGACTTAATCATCAAGCCTAAGACAATTTCCAAGTACAACAGATATATAATCACTTACAAAGCATGTATGTAACATCCCATATCTGGAGGCCAAAAGCTAAGCGCTACAGATGTTGCAGTCATCTATAGTATTAACTTTTGGTGACAAAATACGGTAATGATAATGGCATCCATAATGTAGCACATGAATATAAACAAAATCACAGATTTCCAAAAAACAACATTTTGCTGATTACATTTCAAAACAATAATTCATATCCATGTTACATAATCCCTTAACGTTTCCTAGGCAATGATAAAATAGATCATTACAAAAATACGCCAAAAGCGACATATGACGATGCCCCCTTGGTTGATCAAAGAAATATAGTCATATCTGACTTATATACACACCGGAATAAAAAAAAATGAAATGGCAAATCCTAATTAGCTATCCGTCAGCCACCTGCTCGTCTTCGGATGCTTTATTCACCAAAAGACAAAAACCTGAAAACCTTACCCTTCAGCCTACTCAAATCAATTTTGAGTATCGGAGAATTTAAGGGGAAACAAAAACTTCGAGTCAGACATAAAGCCTAGTGTGAATAATTCTGTTACATCTCATTTACCGATATTAAGTGAGACCACGCCGCTTAGCGGAACGGGTTTCTCCTCACTAATATCCTTTTCAAAACATATATATTTTGCAATCCTTTACTGCAACCAAACAGGTTAATCAAACTAATTATATTAAAATAGCAATATCCTTTATGCTAATAAATGGACTATCTGTCCGTAAAACAAATAATATGTGAACTATCAGCCCACATATAATAGCAAGGTCCGTTATGCTACAAATAGACTATCTGTCCATACAACTGGGCTGACTGCCCGCAAACTGGACTAACTGTCCGAAATCTAGGCTGATTGCCTGTAAAATAGACTAACTGTCCGAGTTGTTTTCTTAGGGTTAACTACCCTTTAAATTTTCCTTGAAAACCTTTTCAAAATGATTTAGTCCTTCAAATCATATATATATATATACAAGGAAATATATCTTTAGCTTTACTCTAAGCCATTTTACCATGTAATACATACTTTACTCAAAATAATGTTGATGAGATTTAATAAGGATTAACTATCCTTCTAAAACAAGTCAAAACCCTTTTTAACTTGAAAATACTTAGGCTAAATTGCCTATTTATTACATTTGAAACCTTTGTTTAAAACCATTAAACAACCCTTTTGAAACCATTAAAGGCAATCCCTTCGAAACCATTGGAAAACCCTTTCAAAACCATTAAATACTGCCTTTCGAAAACATTGGAAAATCCTTTCCTTTCTTCTCTTCGAAAGCTTCAAAATAACAGACATCCCCCCTTAAAACCTTTTAAATATTGCCTTTCAAACATAGGAAAACCCTTCCTTTCAATCCTTTCGAAACCTTGAGGAACCACCCCTTTCGAAACCATTCATTTAACCTTTCGAAATAGTCAAACTCGATCCTTTTGAAAACACGTTGGGTTCAATTTAAAACACGTGGAAACCTTTCAAAACCATTCAAAAACTTCTCGGTCGAAACCATTTGGATTATGCTTTCAACTAAAACAAAAGGATTAGAAATCCATTAAAGTCGAAAGCATTAGTTTCGTAACCTTTTAAAACTATCTCTTTCGAAACCATTTGGGTTTTACTTTACTTATAGAAAAAGGGTCTTAAAATATTTAAGTCGGAAGCAACTGCTTCGAAACCATTTCCAATGTAATGAAGTGATGGTGTCGAAACCATCCCTTCAAAAGCATTGGAGAGGTGACCAGATTTTAGAAAAACAAAACAACCCTTTCAAAACCATCTGGATCGAAAGGTAGAAAGGCGGCAGCAAAAAGGTCTCGACTTAGTCGAAAGCAACTATTTAAAAATAGAGGCGCAACCCAATCAAAACCATTTCCTTTAAATCATTTGACTTGGTCGAAAGCTACTTAGTCGAAAGCTACTTAGTCGAAAGCCATTTAGTCGAAAGCAAGAAGGTGTATTTCTTTAATTTAAAAACAAAGGACTGTCTCAACCCCTTCGAAACCCATGGTTTCGACTCCCTACCTTCCACCATCATCCAATTCATTTGTACCAGTTGCCTAATACCATATGCATTGGTTTCGACTTTGTTGGAGGCGATAGTATGGAGGCGGAACCTGGTGTTGAAAGAGATGAAACAATGAAAAACTTGTAGCAAATAGTTCTTTTCACCTAGCCTGCCTTACGTGTCTAATTGTGATTGGTTGCCTCTTTCTTTACCAATAAAAAGTACTGCACTTTGTCAAAAGTGCTGCCGACTTTTCCAGATTTTATAATTTAAATCTTTTACAAAAAGCCCATTCTCCCCTTTTAATTATATAAAACATTTAAGTTCCATACCTTAAATAATTTTATATAACCTTTAAAATACTTAGGAAAAATCTAGAAAAATTCCAGAAAGTCACATTATATATGTTTTCCAACATATAAAAATTTCAGACCCAAATAATTAATTATTTACCCGTAATTAATTTATAACCCAAAATACCATTTTCTTTATTAGAAAATTCATATATTCCACGAAAATTCAAAAAATCTGAAAATTCAAACCCATCTCAAATATAATATTCATGATCTTCATAAAAATTCGTAAGGCATTTGGATGTCATTTTATAGGGTTTTCACCTTAAAACATATCATAAATTCAATATGAATAACCATAATTCATCAACAAGTATATATATTCATTTCATCATTCAAAAACATGGCAAACCATTGCAAAATATTCGAAATTCATATTAAAACCAAAAACACAATCAAAAATGAGATGTAAACATTATTCGCCTTAGTTTTAGAGATTATGAAAATTGAGATGTGAATAGATTTGATTTGAATTTGCTTCTTCCTAGCTTTCCCACTTCTCTTCCTTGTTAATGGTGGCCGGCCCCTTAATTTAAATTTTTGAAAATGAAATGAACGTGTAAAATTTTACATAGCCAAGGTTTGGAGGATATAGGAATGGCCTCTTTCCTATTTTGCCCCTCCTCTGTTTCATTTAACTCTTCTTTAGTTCATTGTTAAATAGCACGGCTGCCCTTAATTAAAAATCAAATCTCAATCCTCTAATCAACACGTTGTTTTATTTAATTCAACTAATTAAATATCCTAAATAATGTTACCAAAAAATCCAGGGTGTTACAATGTAAATAACCATAACCAAGCATATCATATAATAACATCAACATAAACAAAAGACGTAATTTTTACAAGAAGGGATGAGTTTACTCACCAAATTTTAACTAAATCTCTTTAAAACTTGAATTTAGCCCTAGAACTTGTATTTTCAAAACCAAAACTTGATTTTTAACCAAGAGAAGGCCACGCAGGTTAGGTCAAAGGCCCTCAGGCTTGGATAAAGGGTGGACTTGAGCATGGCCTTGGATGGGGGAGGTGATATGGGCTTGATTTTGGAAGGAGGAGGAGTAGAAAGTGAAGAAAAGATGTTTAAATGAGTTTAAGAGTTTTTAAATTGGAAAGAAATGCTTTTTTTAACTTTTCAAAGAAACATGAAAGCCATTTAAGAGATTTAAGAAGCTTAGAAAGAGAGATGGAGTTGAAAATAAGAATTGAAAAAAATGAAAGTGAGAGAGAGAAAAATAAGAAATTGTTTTTATATAAATTTGAATTAGTAAATTACTAAACTAACCTCTAATGCACTACCCTTCAGTCCTTGCTTGACACATCATCAACTTCCATCTCCATCCACTCCTTACTTCCTCCACACGACGCCTATGAGGCACCTCCTTTTCTCTACTAAATAAAACTCTACCTTGTACTTACGATGTGAGTGATAAGGTGGCATGATATAACTTATATTTATTGTAAATTTAAATCCTTGAAAATTATCACATCTCTTACTTTTTACTTAATTAAATATATTTTCACCATATTACTAACCACACATTTTAAAACATATTGGATAATATAATGATCTTGTACCATGATGTAAGAGATGAGTGTGACATTTCATATTTTACTTTTTATTTAAATTTTAAACTTTGAATGGTGACACATCTTATTTCTTACTTAAGTGAACATATATTTTTACCTTTTACTGTATTATTAATCCATACTTATATTTTAGTTATAAGTGTGTATATGTTGACTGAAATGTTCATAATTTTTTCAACAACTTTTTTGACACCGGAAAGTCAAAAATTCGAAAAACGATTACTGTCACATTTTTTATTTTCCTTTGAACTAATTATTTTTGTAAACTCATTTTAAAAATCATTTTTCCATCATTGGTTATTATTAAAAAGGGCTATTTTTGGGTTATAAAATCCATTTATTAATTATTAAATAATATATTAAATATCCATATTTAAAGTGATTAAATTTTGGGTCGTTACAAGTTGCCTCCCTCCGAGGCAGTATCCTATAATTTTATGCTCCTTACGTAGCAAGGTAAATGATTTCAATAGATTCATTTAATGGGGTTTAGTCTATGGCCTCGTATATCTAGGATGTTTCTTGGTGATTGGCTTCTTCCTACCAGCACCTTGGTTCCTTCTCTTCATATTACTATTCCTAGCATTCACAGCAATGTTCTTGATACTCTCACATGTTTACCTAATTATGACGTTACTTTGTACTACTTCATTCAATATTCTACAAACAACCAATCCAACGGATATGTCTTCCTCTTCTAAATGTAGTCAAATTCCTCTATAATAGACCGTCGCTTCCTCTTTAGCCATCTACCAAATTACGTGTCGAAGTGAATGCCCCGGATCAAAGCCATCAGAATAATATCTTCTTTCGGATTCGTCACTTCAGTCACAGCATCATTAAATCATTTCAGGAAATCTTTCAAAGTCTCTTCAGATCTTTGATGAATGTTCGACAAGGATATGACATCCTTGGGTCGAGTTGTATGGAGCCTGAACTGCTCCATGACTTTCTTGCCAATTGGTCAAAGAAAGATATGGTCCTTGATTTGAGCCGAGTGAAGCACATCATAGCCATGCCTTAAAGAAATGTAGGGAAGCATACTGCACCTTACTGCATCAGTAGCTCTGGCACCATCCATGTGTCATTCATATTTCAAAAGATGTTGTCTTGGATCTATCGTTTCATTGTAAGACAAAATCATTGGAATAACAAACCTTATGGGATAGTTCTCTTGCAATATATTATCAGTGAATGGGGTCCTATTAGGCGACGAACCCCAATCGTCGTTACTTGTTTGCTAATTCTCATTCAGTAGCCATGTCACCATATCATCTATGTACTTTGAACTGATTTGGGTGACTATATGGCAATCGTTAAGAACATACTGGAGTGTTTAACTCCACAAACATTCTCAGTTAGTTTCCTAACGTTTGGTCTTCCCTATCTCTGGGAGAGCCATTTGTTCAGTCCCTTGTTTTCATCATTCCTTCCTTGATGGTTCTGTAGTATTCATCTGAACACCACCATTTTTACCATCGCTAGCTCTCTCAAGACCAACACAAACCTCCTGATGAAGTTCACCATCAGAATCATCAATACCAATTCTCCCTGATAACTCGGTACCGAGTCTTAATGGTTCGGTAGTGAGTTGTAACTTCTCAATTGGGGCTTGTCTAAGTCCCATTTTTGGTTTCCCAGTTTCTCCCTTTTTCATCTTCTGCTTTCTATCTCTCCAATTTCTATCTGATGAAGAAGAACTTTCTTCTTCCAAGTCGGAAGATGATGACTCTCTATAGCTCTTCTTCTACCTTTGAGTAGCTGAGTCATCATAGCAAAATTTCTCTCCATCACCTTTAAAATAGCATTTTGACTCTTTAACATCTTTTTATGCATGTCGGACATCATCTGATCTAAATCCACCTTTATCACCACCTCTGGTAGATTTAGGATTTTAGCAGGAGTGGGTTGATTTGTTTCATCCCTATGTTGAGAGTCTTCATTCTCTACTTCATTGATGGGTCTTGAGGTGGTTGACTTCTACTTATCCTTCCTAGATGTCATTACTTCCAGATACAATGACTGACTTTCTTCCAAATCTAAGTAATCATAGAACTTCCAACACCAAATATCTAGATCTAACTTATGGATAGTTCAAATCCAAAGTTATAAGATAGATCTACAACTGAGAATCTCAAAATTTCTCAATGAAAGCCAAAGTGTTTGCACCAAAAGTGGAACAAACACCCAATCAAATAATCAGTGAAAATTGAAGAATTAAGAAATTAAAATGAGATAAGAACACACAAGATTTATAGTGATTCAGCCAAAAACAACAGCCTATGTCCACTGTCAATTTGCTAATGATTTTAGCTTTCTTTTTCAGGGATGATCTTACAACTCGGTTTCCTATAACTCGGATTAGGATACAGATATTCAGGGTAAAATCAGATGATCAAAAAAACAAAAGAGAGGATCCCTTTTCTTTTGCACCTCCCCTTCTATTTATAGACGAAAACCATCACAAAACTCGTTGAAATAAGCTCTCCATGTCCACCACGTCTGGCATGAAGATTCAGATAGGAGATGGCCAAATCTTGAGATAAGATAACTCGGTACAAGGTTATACAACCTTTGTTTTTTGTGCTTTATTTGCTTTGGCTTCCATCTCTAGGCTAAGTTCTTTGCTGACTTCACCATTATATCACAAGGGTCAGTGCCAAGTTGTACCTTTAAGCTATAATTCCATCTTTTGCATCTCATCGCTTAACTTATCTGAGAAGTGGCTAGCACCTTCCCATAGTAAGCAAGGATCGGTACTAACTCTTAAGACCTCGCATGAAGTCTAGCGCTAGACTTACATCTTTGACTTCTAGTCCATTTCACGGGCATTCAATCTTATTCACCAAGATATTGCTTAAGTTCAAAGAGAGATAACATATGTTGATACATTTATTGAGATTAGATTATGTAACACTCTCTAAATGTTGGGTAGTGTATTACCAATGGCTACTGGGAGCACAATGGTTTAATTACTGATAGTTATTAAATAACTATGGAGTGACTCACTAATGAGTTTCCTGATGGCTAATAACAACTAAGGTCAAATAGGAAATCTCACAGTGATAATGTTACATAGTTCTCTCGAATTGAGAGTACTGTTTAGTTTTAGTATGGATATTCGACTTTGATTATAGTTAAATCATGACATAGCAATCATCGAGTGACTATAGTTAGGTCTGAGTTGAGGCAATGGAAGTGAAATACTATTCAATAGAGAATTTGTTTCCTCAGTTGTACGATATTAGCATCACAATCAATTGTAGTCAACTCAAAGTCAAAATCTATGGCCATCTTAGTATGGTTGATGTTTCCAGCAGATTTTCTATAGTTTCAAAATAGACTCAAACAGCTAGACCGAGCTATGAATTAATAAAGGAAAGGATCCACAAACTTGGATGATAACGAAAATGGAAAATTGAGAAGTGAAAGAAAATTGACCAAGATTGGAAGAAAAACAACTTAATACCAAGTTTTTTCGATTGGCACCGACCATAATATATTGCATTGTTTGCATGCATAAGACTGAAGAGCTTCAACCATGAAGAAGGCTTAGAATTCTAGAACTTGGAATCAAGTTGGCACAAATAATTAATGATTGATACCGATCATTTTGGCTATATTGGAATGCGTGCAAGATGAGGTAGGGACCCACCATGGAGTAATACATGGAAATTTGACAACAGAAACTAGTCAATATTGACCTATTATGGTCAATACCAAGTTGTTTTTTTTTGGAATCCAGTCGGTACTGATAATTAATGATCGACACCAATCATTTTTAAGTTTTTAGGAAACGTGATCAAAGACCTATTCTTCATGCTGGAACTTCAAACCTTGAGAAAAAGAGCATTTAAGCTTGTAATCATGAGATTTGTATTGAATTCATCTATAAATAACAAGAAATCTTCAACTAGAAAGAGGATTGGAATCTTGGACAAGAGAATCTATCTTCTTCCTCCTTTAACTCATAGAACCTTGAGAAATCCAAGACCTACTACATTGTAGTTGGAAATTGATTGTAAATTATTGTATTTCAGAGTGAATTCCTCAATAAAAAGGGACTAAGTGGACGTAGGCCGGAGATTTTGCTTAATCGCTACAAAAACATTGTGTTTTGTTCTCTTTCCCTTCATTTTCTTCACTTTTAAATTTGGTTTATTCATATATCATTATTATTGGGGTATTGAAAAAGATGAAGAGGCTTATTATAAGAGCTATTGTTGGACCAAGCCAACTAGAGCATGGGGGCAGCGAAGAGGTGTGCTTAAATTCAAAGTTGACTTCTATTTATTTGACAAGGGGAGAGATGGAAGGGATGATGACAAGAATGCAAGAGAGAATAATGGCTTTGGAAGAGAAAATGATGAATGGGTTCTTCCAAAGGATGGAGCAACGAAGGACAGCCGAAACAACTGAAAATCAAAATCGAAGACTAGAAGGCGATGTAGGTTTACTAGCAAAAGGAGTAGAGAAAGATTGACCAAACCTCCCGAAGGTGGAACAACTAAGTATCGACCATCCCAGACAAGTCTGTACCGACCATATTTACAAGGAGGCATGGTCGATTTGGATCTTGAGCGAATAAGGGTAGCTAAAACTACTGCACTGGAGTAGGGGATGGAGTTTGAAATGCAAACATATAGACATGAGGATTAGAACCAAAAGTCCCTCATAGGAACAAAAGGCATGATGAAGATTTTGATCAAAGGCACATGGAGCCCCAGAGATTCTAATCGAATGGTAATGACAAAACTGTTGATATAGTAAGACAGGTTCTTCATGGTAGAGATCTAGATCAGAGTTTGGTGGATGTGAACAGAAACCCTTTCACCCAAAACATTCAATACATTAAGAGTCCACTAAATTTTAAACTACCAACTTTGGAGTCGTATGATGGAAGGATGGATCCAACAATTCATTTGATGAGATATATCCAGCATATGGGATTATTGGTGCTTCTAAAGAAGTAATGGAATAGTGCTTCCCGTTGTTTTTAACTAATTTGGTAGCTATGTGATTTCGCCGGTTAGAGAATGGGTCCATTAACACGTGGAACGAATTAGTGGAAAGGTTCAAGAACTAGTTCAGAGTTCACATTGTTTGGCCGAGGAATGTGATGACATTATCTAGTGTGAAGCAGAAAGCAAGTGAGACCTTACAAAGCTATTTGATTATATACAACATAGCAGCTGCTGCAATGTAGATGTCAGACCCATCAATAGTTTTGATGGTGGTGATTTCTGAAGTCGCTAAGAAAACAGATTCTAAGATAGCACAAGAAAGGGATTGTCAATGGATCTCGTGATTTTTATTATCAAGATGAGGTATATTCATGCAGGAGGATGAAGAAGCCGAGAGCGGCGAAGTCAACGCCATAGAGGATGAGGAACCATCCATTGCAAGGTATGGAAAGGATAATGGGAATAAAAAGGTTGATGATGGATTCAAAGGATCAAAGCAATAGAGAAGAGAGCAAAAAATTTCTTTTACACTGAATTGACAAAGACCCTAGAGAGGATCTACCTTAATACTAGGGAGCAAATTCCCTACAGAAAACCAACTAAGTGAGAACCCACAGATTTAGAGAGAAAGTCTAGAAAGTACTACCTATTCCATAAGCTTCTGACACAAATTAGTGCACACACTTATGATATTTGATTAAGGAGAGGATTTGAAGTAAATGACTATGAAGTATGTTTGGAATCAAACCACACTGGTGCAGCAGAATCGACCACCGCCTGTGGCATATATATCTGTTTCCACCAAACATAGACATAAACACCCAATAGAGATTTTGTTGAGAAATAAATGAAGAATATAAAATGAAAACAGAGGAAAAAAGTAATTAAATAACAGAAAATCAAAGCAATAACAAGAACACAACGATTTATAGTGGTTCGGCATTATTTGCCTATGTCCATTTTGAAGAAATAGCTTTATTAGTCACTTTGTAAGCTAAGTAAGGGGTTGGATGAAAATCCTTAATTACAATAGAGTACAAAGCAACAAGTAGCGTAAAAGTCCCAGAAATGAACAATCAAGCCTGTATTTATAGAGGAAGACTGTGAAATATCTCCCTGAAAATTCGACAGAAGAATCTCCAAAACCATATGGACCCACGGGGGGGATCGTATGGCCCAAATCCTAAGAAATAGAGATCGGGGTCGATCCCTATTTTGGAGGATTTTGGGGGTGTGATCCTTATGGGTGCTTCAGTATGTTGTATTATGCCTAGCTTCCAAGTTTCATGCCATTTGGATTAGTATAACTTGAGTTATTGCTCGATCACTGCTGCAAAGTGTGTTGTTACCTTATTCTGGCCAATCCCTATGGATGGAAGAGTGCCCATCCCTCGTGCTTAGTCCTTTTGAGGTGCGATCCCTAGAGTAGACTCCCTGGGGTCCCCATATCTTGTTCCCAAAGTTTCATATGTAATGGACTTATGGATCTCGAGATTTCGACTGTTTTCAGTTGAGCTGCACTTGTTTGGATGAAGTAGGCCGATCCCTATGATTAAGAGGGATTACAGCTTATCCCTTTTCTAGACTAGACTATGTTCCATACTTTGAACATTCTATATAGCATATATTTCAATTTCGTTCCATCACAACTTCATATTACCATCTGTACTGGATTTCTGGACCCCACAATCATTGCTCTGGGCTTACTGGCCTTGATAACAGTCGAGTCTAACTTGTCCAATCAGTTCGGATATAGACGGATCAAAATTCCGGATAAAACTTGCCCTCCAAAGTACGTCTTATGGTGAACATGATGTGCTTTGAATCAAAGCAAGTTAGAGTCGTCGGAAAGAAATCCATCCAGTTATCTGAATAGTCGTTATCCTTATGTCGGATTATTTTCCCAAAGTGTCATATTTCTCTTTGACCATGATGGCGCTTGGTCGATTTCCAATAGTATAAATTCCAGATTATATTCCATTGGTTGTTATCTATGTCCGATTCTAAGGGGCTAGTGAGCTTTGGCTATCTGATTCGGTCTCGACCTTGAAAACTTTAGGTTTGAATTCAATTTTTGTCGATTTCAAAAATTGAACTTTTAGAATATACATGTGCACGTTTAGGTAAACATTCTTGTCGTTCGCTCCCGGACGCGTTTGCACGCTCACGGGTCGTCATCAATTTTCGTTGAACTAGATGCAATTTCATTGCATTCTATATTTATTCACTTTATACAGTCTTTATGTATATGTTTGCATGCACATAATGATCATACATGATCCCTTCTTTCTCTCTCTTTCTTTTATGTTTATAGGGATCGGCATTCCTCTAGCCGATCCCCCTTCTTTTTTTCTTGTTATAATAGGGATCGGAATTCTCCTTTAGCCAATCCCTTTCTCTCCTAACTTCTCTCTTCTCTTTTCTTTTCTTTTTCTTTATATATATAGGGATCGGTAGTCCTTTAGCCGATCCCTCTTTTTTTTAATAATAGGATCATATTGGATTCCCAAGTCGAGGGATCGTACCCGATCCCTTCTTATGTTGGGAACTTAATCTTTTTGGCTTCGTGGAGAATGGAAAGGTGGGTCGGTCCCTCAACCTCCATATATAAGCCAATATCTTTCTCCTCCATCCCTCACTTATTCACTTTATATCCATTTGCTTTTATTTTCTTCGATACCAAACCATTCTTCCCTTACCTTAAAGGCGAACCCTCCCCCTCTCTTCCTTCCAAAATTTCGAATCAAAATCCAACGTGACACTTCATACTTTCATCAACTCGATCCTTCTTCCCTTCAATTTTGATCATCCCTAAACTATTCACCATCGTTGATGACTTCTCCATGTCTCACTGCCGATTTATATATATATATGGTTTTTAGTTTGCATATGATTTCGATTCATGATGATATAATAGGTTCGGTTGTGCCATGGGTCGAGTTAAGTGAAGAGGTGGTGAACGGTGGTGATGTTGGATTCGGTGAGGTGGCAGAAGAGGAGAAGGAAAATAGTGGAGCCCGGAGGAAGTATGGGGATCGGTCATGTGTTGTGTGTGTGGAGCATGGAGGGACCGTTCATGATGGAGTATGGAGGGACCGGTCGCGATAGAGTATGGAGGAGAGGGATCGGTCTCGTGTATTGGATGTGACAATGGCTAAGTAGAGGGATCAGTTATTGGAGTTTGAGGAGGGACCGGTGTAGTGATCGACTAAGGGATCGGATGTATCGGTTTAGGCAAAGGGATCAGTGGCGTTAGAGAGAGGAGGGATCGGTCATTGGCTTTTCGAAAGGGATCGGCTGTATTAAGATAAAGAGATCGGTTATGGGGGCTTAGCCGATTCTAAGCCTTTGAATTGAACTTGAACACTTGAGCAAACCAATCCATATTCACTTGCATGAATAATCAGAACCAATCCCGTCGTAATGAACTTGAGCATATGATGATGACGGACAACAGGACTTGCTTATCCAACTTTGAATTTGCAATTGAACAAGTAAACTGCCAGGACTTGAACATGAATTAAAACTTAACATATGGACTTAAATAATGAACTTCATGCTTCGATATGTCGATGGTCGATCCCAAAACTTACAAAACCGATCAATCTAAACGCCAGTTGTGACGGTCGGCGATAACGGTCACTCTGGTCAGAATTCAAAGTCTCGTCGCTTACTTTTGCTTTAAATTTTGAATTGTTTATCTCTACACTGCACCACACTAGTTTACACATAGCATGGGGGGACAGGTAAATTTTTCTAATCTTGATTATCTATGGAGTTAAATTGATATGGGCTCCAAACGTTCAAGGCATTTAGCCGCAATATCTTCTGGACAACCTTCATAGCACAGCAATTCAGGTGCCAAGTCAAGTTCTGTGACTGTATTCGGTAGACCTTCTCCTGAACATCAAACCAAGCAACTGAAGATTTTTAGTCCATTGGTTGACCTTTTTTCTGATGTTCCCATCCTTCCAGTGGAAGAGATAAATCCTGCCCCTTACACTATAGAGGGTGTTGTATTATGGATAACCCGATGGATTCATAGGCCTTCAGAATTGGTGAGGCCGCTTTCCGTAGGTTGTGCTCTAAACATGGAATTCCGTTTGGAGATGTTCTAGTCCATTAAGTGAATGATAGGACTCATTTTCCCCCAGAGGGGTATACGGCATGTAATAAATTTATGTGTTGGGCCGGATGTGTCTCGCCTTTTAATTCTTTTATCAAAGAGATGCTAAATTATCTAGGAATAGCTCCTTCTCAGCTGCATCTGAATAGATATGCTTTTCTTCACGGCACTTTCTTGCTATTTACGGATGTTCAGTTCCGCCTGCTATCTCCTTAAGACATCATATTTATCTATAATTTCAAACGATGGACGGGAAGCCTTTCTTATACTTTTCTCGAGCTTTCGCCCAACTTTCAAGTTCTGATTGGTGCTTGGAACAAGCTCGGTATCTTTAAACACAAATGTTTCTACATTCATTATCTGCCTGTGTAACATCCCCTATCTTGAGGCCCGAAGCTAAGTGCAATAGATGTTGTAGTCATCCATAGTATTAACTTCCGCTAACCAAATACGGTAATGTTAATGGTATTCACAATATCATAAGCACAAGAATATGAAACAAAAATCACAGATTTCACAAAATAACTTTTTTGATTACATTTCACAAAACATGTTTCATATTCTATTACATAATCCCATAGTCCTTTCCCAGGTAAAGATCAAAGATGATTATAGGAAAATATGCCAAGAGAGACATATGAAGATGCCCCCACGGTTGATCAGAGTACTATATAGACATAATTGTCTTAAATACAACACGGCGGAATAAAACAAAATAAAGCAGCAACTCCTAAATAGCTATCTGTCAGCCACCTGCTCGTCCCCGAAAGCTTTATTCGTTAACCTACTAAAACCTGCAAAACCTCAACCCTCAGCCTACTCAAATCGATTTTGAGCACCCGAGAGTTTAAGAGGGAAAACATAAACTTCGAGTAAGACATAAAGCCTGGTGTGAATAATACTATACATCTCGATTATTTGATATTAAGTGAGACCACGCCGCTTAGAGGAATGGGTTTCCCCTCACTAATATCCTTTTAAAACATATCTTTTGCAAAACTTTATCCTGCAACCAAAACTGGTTAAAATCGTAAAGCATTATAATGTAAACATATATACCAGGTAACAAATGAACTATCTGTCTGAACGCTATAGTTTTGTTAGGCTAACTATTAACATTTGGATGACTCAGGCCTACCAGACAATATAAACAATAATCTAACACTTGTTAGATACTCCTCTTCTTGATGGTCTGTCCCTAACTTATCTGTTAGATACCCCTCTTCTGGATGGTCTGTCTTTAACTTATCTTCTCCCAAGGTCACCTAATCCTAATGGTTTTGCGGACTCACTAATAACCTATATGTATATGAATATATATTCCCTTCAGTAGGTAATCATCATTTTAGTCTTACCTGTGACAAAGCCCTACACACTGGAATTTTGGACTAAATTAGTTGGGGCTAATAGCTAATGTATATGGCGCGACGCTATACCAGTCCCATCTGGTATTCTAATATCTGAGTCATTTTACTTAGGGTAATCTTCCCTTAAATTTTCCTTGAAAACCTTTTCATCTCAAATTGATTTAAAACCTTTAAATCAAACTTAAACAAGCAAAATATATATACTCTATGCTTTACTCAAAATCATCTTGCCATGTTATATATACTTTACTCAAATCTTTGCTGATGAAAACATTTAAACCATTTAATCTTCCTTTCAAAACGATTCAATCTTCCTTTCGAAAACACTCGAAAAACCTTTCCATCAAAAGCTATAAAACCTTGGGCATCCTATCTTTAAACATTTAAACTTTGCCTTTCGAAAACATTGGAAAACCTTTCCTTTCAACCTTACGAAACCATTGGGCAACCACCCCTTCGAAACCTTCATTTAAAACCTTTTGAAAGCATAAACACCTTTGTAAACTTCAAACCTTTCGAAAGCATTTGGGTTCAATTTTAAACATGTGGAAACACCTTTCGAAACCATTAAAATTAATTCCCTCGAAACCTTTGGGTTCTACCTTCAACAGAGCAAAAGGGTCATAAACATTTAAGTCGAAAGCACTCTTTCAAAATTATTTCCTAAGCAAAGAAGTGTTAGTGTCGAAACCAAGCATCCAAAAGCATTGGAGAAGCGGTTATGTTTTAAAAGCAAAGTATACCTTCTGAAACCATTGGCATCGAAAGGTAGAAAGGCGGGGGCTAGGAGTTTCGACCCCATTCGAAAACATTTACTTAAAACAAAAGGAGCAACCCATTTGAAACCTTTCCTTTAAAACATTCGACTCAGCCGAAAGCCAACCAAGTCTAAAGCATACCCTTCGAAAGTAAAACGGGTACGTTTTCATTTAAAATCAAAGACACGCTTTGACCCCTTCGGAACCTTTGGTCTCGACCTAGTGCCTTCCGTCTTAGTCCAATTCACTTTGTACCAAGTTATTAATCCTATGTGCATTGGTTTCGATGGCATGGAGACGGCAGTACTTGGTCGGAACCCCTGTGCCGACAATGGCGAAACATGCTAAAAGCATGTAAAAGCCGATTTTTACTTTAAAAAGAATTTCTTTTCAACAAACCTGCCTTGTTTGTCAAAATATTATTGGTTGCTAATTTTCTTTTCTAAAAGTACTGCTAATATTTTAGAACTAAACAATTTAATTTATTTATAAAACACCTTTCTCCTTTTATAAATATATAAAACATTTAAGTCCCATACATTAAATAATTTTATATATTCATCAAAACACTTAGGAAATTCTACAAAGATTCCAGAAAATTATTTTTAATATGTTTTCCAACATATATTAATTTCAGACCCAAAACTTATATCATTTAACCGTAAATAAATATAAACCCAAATAATCATTTTCCTTACAGGAAAATTAATATAAAATCCACATTAATTCAGAAAATTATGAAAATTGTAACCCATCTCTAAAATATCATTTCTGATCTAAATTTAAATTTGCAAGACATTTAGATGTCATTTAATAGGGTTGTTACATCAAAAGATATCATAAAACCCATATGAATAAGCATAAACCATCAACAAGCATATATAAACATTTCATCATTCAAAAACATAGCATAATCATGCAAAATACTTTGGATTCATCTTAAAATCGAAAACAATTGGAGAAATGAGATGTAGTCATTATTCACCTTAGCTTTGAGATTAAGGATTTGAGATTTGATCTTGATTAAGTTGCTTAAGCTTTTCCTCTTGAAGCCTTATCTTTGCCTTTCCTAATGGTGGCCAGCCTTAGTTTATATTTTTGTTTGTGAATTATGAATGAACGTGAGAATGAGGGCTTAAGGGGTTTAGGGTACAAGAATGTATTTATTCCTATATTTCCCTTTATCTATTTGCATTAACATTTCAATTATTTAGTTCATTATTTACATGGCACGGCTACCCCTTATTAATCACTAATCTCAATCCCCTAATAATCCCATTATTTTATTTTATTTAGCTAATTAAATATCCTAAATAATGTTACTAAAAATATGTGGTGTTACAATCTTACCTCCTTACAGAATTTCGTCCTTGAAATTAAGATAAGGTACACAACAAATCAAACATTAAGGTAAAAAATACCATCGAACAAATCAGGATAAGCGTCTCTAATCCTACTCTCAGTCTCCCAAGTATAGTCTCTCTCATCGTCGCTCCACTGGACTTTCAGTAATTTGACTGTCTTGTTCCTTAGCCTTTTCCTATCTCTTGCAATTATCTGAACTGGCTTTCGAACTATAATCAAGTCTGGTTCTACTATTAAATCATCTAACACAATCGGTGTTATAGTAGACTCCGGATCTCTAATACACTTCCTTAGATGAGAAACATGAAACACATCATGGACTCCTGCCAAACTACTCGGTAACTCTACTCTATATGTGAGTTTCCCGATCCTCTCTACAATAGGAAATGGTCCTACGAATATCGGTGCCAACTTCCCTGATTTCTCGAATCTAATTACACCCTTCATCGGTGACACCTTAATAAACACATGATCTACAACAGAGAACTCTAAGTCTTTTTGTCTTCTATCTGCATAACTCTTCTGCCTAGACTGAGCTTCCTTCATCCTAACTCGAATCAACTCAATCTTCTCTGCAGCTTCTCTAACTAAATCTGGACCAAGAACCAACCTATCACCGGTCTCTAACCAACAAACGGGAAATTTGCATGGCCTACCATACAAAGCTTCAAACGGTGACATTCCTATACTAGTCTAATAATTATTGTTATACGAAAACTCGACTAAGCGTAGATGGTCTTCCCATGATCCTCCGAAATCTAACGCACAAGCTCTTAACAAATCCTCCAAGGCATTATTAACTCTTTCTGTTTGCCCATCAGTTTGTGGATGCTAAGCGGTACTCATCTTGAGCTTGGTTTCTAAAATCTCCTATAGACTCTTCCAGAAATTACTAGTGAACAAGGAATCTCTATCACTTACTATACTACTAGGAATTCCATGTAGTCTAACTATATTCTTCATAAATTACTTAGCTAGAACAGGTGCCGTCCTAGTTGACTTAACTGGAATGAAATGGGCACTCTTTGTCAGTCTATCCACCATGACCCATATACTTTCATTTCCTCTACTAGATCTAGGCAACCCATCTATAAAATCCATAGAAATAAAATCCCATTTCTATACCGGAATATCCAACGGCTGAAGCAACCCACTTGGCTTCTGATGTTCGGCTTTTACCTGTTGACAGTTCAAACACTGTTTCACCCATAAGCAGCATCACTCTTCATACCTTCCCAGAAGAAACTCCACTTCATGTATTAATACATCTTAGTTCCTCCTGGATGAATAGTGAACTTTGAACGATGGCATTCCTCCAAAATTTCCTTCCTTATGTCTCCCACATTTGGAACACATAACCGTCCTTTCTTTCTCAACCACCCATTCCGATCAAGACTAAAATCCTTCAAGTCATCGCTCTCCGTTCCTTCCTTTAACTTCTTGATCCGTTCAACTAACACTGGATCCTCCATCTGTTTAGAAGCAATCTTTTCGATCACAACTGGTCGAACTTCTAAACAAAATAACACAGCAGATCCTTCACTAAACCCAACTTCAGATCTCCTCTTCACTCTGCAAGTCGACAATGCTTCTAAATCTTTCCACTCTGCTATCATTGCCAACACTGCATTCTGATGCTTTCTGCTAAGCGCATCCACAACTTTATTACCTTTCCCTGGTGTGTATTCAATTCTGAAATCATAAGCAGCAATAAACTCTAACCATCTCTGCTGCCTCATGTTCAGCTCCTTCTGAGAGAACAAGTACTTCAACGACTTATGATCCGTATACAACTCAAATCTTTCTCGTAAAAGATAATGTCTCCACAACTTCAAAGCATAAATCAATGCAACCAACTCCAAATCATGCATTGGATATCTAACCTCATGCGGTCTAAGCTGTCGAGAAGCATAAGCAATCACTTTACCTCTCTGCATTAATATAGCTCCTAATCCAGTTCCACATGCATCTGTATAAACTAGCAAATCTTGATTCCCTTCTGGAACAACCAACACGGGTGCATAGGTCAATAAGTGTTTCAAGCTCTGGAATGCTTCCTCACACTTATCAGTCCACACAAACTTCACATCCTTTTACGTTAGCTTGGTCATCGGTGCTGCTATCCACGAGAAATCCTTTATGAATCTCCGATAATATCTAGCAAATCCAAGAAAACTCTTAATCTCAGTCACTGTCTCGGGTCTCTTCCAATTATTCACTGCTTCAATCTCAGTCAGATCTACAGACAACCCTTTCTCTGAGACTACATGACCAAGAAACTTCACTTCCTTCTTCCAAAAATGACACTTCGAAAACTTCATCTTCAGCCGATTCTGCCTCAGCGTCTCAAGCACAACTCTAAGATTAACTTCATGCTCTTTCTCATCTCTAGAGTATATCAAGATATCATCTATGAAAACCAATACGAACTATCCAAGTGCTCTCGGAAAACTAGGTTCATCAAATCCACAAAGAATGTCGGCGCATTAGTTAGTCCGAATGGCATCACTAACCATTCATAGAGTCCATATCTAGTTCTAAACATCATCAAAGGAATACTATCCTCTTCTACTCTAAGCTGATGGAAACCTGTTGCTAAATCCAACTGAGAAAATACCTTGGCTCCACTCAACTGGTCGAACAAATCATCAATTCTAGGAAATGGATATCGATTCTTTATCATCTTCGCATTAACTTACGATAATCGATACATAACCTCAACGATCCATCGGGCTTCTTAGCAAACACTACAGCTGCTCCCCAAGATGAACTGCTATGTCTGATAAAATTCTTGCCTTCCAGATCCACCATTTGCACCTTTAGATCCCTCATCTATGTAGGTGTCATCCTGCTTGGCGATCTACTCACCAGTTCTGCTCCAAGCACCAAATCTATCTGAAACTCAATGGCTCGTTTCGGTGGCAATCCTACTACAGGCTCAAAAACATCCACGAATTCTCTAACCATGAAAATGTGATTCAACTCATCTTCCAACTCCACTACCCCTAACAAAGCATTCACCTCATAGCTAGGGTTTTCTACGGTATATATAATCTGATCTCTACAGTCAGAGTGTCTAAGCGATATTTTCCTATCATGGCAAAATATCCTAGCATCATACTTACTTAACCAATCCATACCCAATATAATTCTGAACCCTATAAATTCAAACAAATGCAAACTGCAAACAAAGGTATGACCTAAAAAAATTAAACTCTAGGTGGTCACACTTATTCCCAAATGTCGCATACCTTCCTATCGGATTTGCAACCCTTAAGGAAGTAACTAAGTATGTGGGTTCTAGGTTAAGCTTATCTACCAAACAACGGGATATAAAAGAATGCGATGCACCAGTATCAAACAGAACACTAACAGACATACCATGGATCTGAAGCGTACCTACCAACACTGCCTTCCGTTTCTCCTGCATGGTTGGTCCTGATGTAGCAGGCTCCAATGCAAATACATTGCCCTTCCATCCTTAGCAGGCTCTTTGCAGCAATCAGTTCTCCACCTTAATAGCGTCCTCAGTTCCAATAAATGGCTTTCCTCCAAGCCTAGCATAATCTCTACTCAAGATAGCATAATTGTTGACCACTGGAGCTTCCTGAACTCCTACTCCAACATTTCCTCCAACCGTTCTAGCAGCAACACTCGCCTGCATCATATTCATGAAAAACTGATACATAGCTCCCATATCCACTTGTGGGACTCCAGCACCAACATTCCCTGCTTGTGCCTGACCTTGGTTTATCCTGGTATTTGGTCTGGCATTTCCATTTGTGGTGGTGCTTCCTCCAAGATTCACTCTTCCACTTCTAGCGTCCATATCTATATTCATGCCTCATGAGATACAGAAGAATAGCCTAAGAGAGATAGGAAACTACAGATATAGCGTATACTTATATATAGCAAATACAAATATGTTACTATAGCATTATCCCATACCCCGAACTTACTCTAATTCGTTAGGATTATGTTTTCAAAAATCATTTTTAGTTAAAGTTTTTCATAAACCAATGCAATGATACCAATTTGTAACATCCCCTATCTGGAGGCCCGAAGCTAAGCGCTTCAGATGCTACAATCATCCATAGTATTAACTTTCGGTGACCAAATACAGTAATGTTAATGGTATCCATAATATCAGAAGCACATGAATATGAAACAAAAATCATAGATTTCACAAAATAAATTTTCTGATTACATTTCACAAAACATGTTTCATATTTTATTACATAATCCCATAGTCGTTTCCCAAGTAAAGATCAAATATAATTATTACAAAATACGCCAAGAGCGACATATGAAGATGTCCTCTTGGTTGACCAGAGTACTATATAGACATAACTTCCTTAAATACAACATTGCAGACTAAAACAAAATAAGCAGCAACTCCTAAATAGCTATCCGTCAGCCACCTGCTCGTCTCTGGAAGTTTTATTCGTTAACCTACTAAAACCTTAACCTTCAGCCTACTCAAATCGATTTTGAGCACCCGAGAGTTTAAGGGGAAAAACATAAACTTCGAGTCGGACATAAAGCCTAGTGTGAATAATACTATACATCTTGGTTATTTGATATTAAGTGAGACCACGCCGCTTAGCGGAATGGGTTTCCCCTCACTAATATCCTTTTAAAACATATCTTTTGCAAACCTTTATCCTGCAACCAAAACTGGTTAAAACCGTAAAGTATTATTACGTAAACATACATATCAGGTAACAAATGAACTATCTGTCCGAACACTATAGTTTTGTTTTGCTAACTATTAACCTTTGGCTGACTCGGGCCTACCAGACAATATAAACAAAATAATCTAACACCTGTTAGATACTCCTCTTCTGGACGGTCTGTCCCCAAACTTACCTTCTCTCAGGGTCACCTGATCCTAATGGTTTTGCAGGCTCACCAATAACCTATCTGTATACAAATATATATTCCCTTGTGTGTGTAATCATCATTTTAGTCTTACCTGTGACAAAGCCCCACACACTGGAATTTTGGACTAAGTTAGTTGGGGCTAATAGAAAATGTATAAGGTGCGACCTTATACTAGTCCCATCTGGTATTCCAATATCCGAGTCATTTTACTTAGGATAATCTTCCCTTAAATTTTCCTTGAAAACATTTTCATCTCAAATTGATTTAAAAACCTTTAAATCAAACTTAAACAAGGAAAATACATATACTCTATGCTTTACCCAAAATCATCTTGCCATGTTATATATACTTCACTCAAATCTTTGTTGATGAAAACATTTAAACCATTGAAAGTGCCCCTTTCGAATCCATTGAAAGTACCCCTTTCGAAACCAAGTAAAACCCTTCTTTCACCTAGTCCAAAACATTCCTTTCGAAACCATTCGATCCCGTGCTATCGATGGCTTGAGTGGCTCCTCAACATAGTATGGATCCAACCGTGGTCCAGACTTGGGCAGGCATCATGAAAGGGATAATAGTCGGGAAAAAAGCTATCTCTCAAGGGAGTCTTCATCTTCTAAACACAAGTCCAAGTCTCAATCATCTCATCAGGAAGTTCAACCCAATCTTCCTGTACATAGCGATGATTAGACCTCTGCCCATGTTTCCCAAATTATTGTGCCACTTAAGCATTATTTGGGTTCATCTGATTCTCGACAGCCTCGCGATCGTAGGTTGAGCAAATGCCAATTGTTACTTCTAATCCAGTTTTGACTACCACAGCTCCTGAGGCCTCTACAGGAGAAAGATTGACCGAACTTAAGGTCGATTTTCCAAAAATATTCTTTGAAGGGCTAAAGTTTCTTCCTTCCATCCATACAATTCCAGGGAATGCTAAAGCGAGTTATCTTACATGTGTGAATGATGTTTTTGTGCAGCATGAAGCATTCCGGTATTTAGCCGAGAAAATCTCTGAGGTGTTTACTGAGAGACAATATGAAATCGATCGTCTTAAGATAGAGGCGATCCATGATAAAGACATAATCAAACGAGAGTGCTAAAGAAACATCTAAAGCGGTTAGTCATCTGAAAATGGCTCACAAAAAGGAGCTAGACGCTACCCTTAACCGCAGCGGTGTGCTTGCTCTAGAGAAAAACACACTGCAAAAAGAGAAAAATACTCTATCCCATCGCGTTGAGGAACTTGAAGAACTTCTTAAGAAAGAGATGGAAGAAAAACTTGAGGCTCAAGAGGAGTCTAAAAGATATTGTGAGAGGCCGTCGAAGCTCGAGAGCTGAAAATTAAACTTGACAAGCAACTCGCTCAACTTGAAGTCCTCAAGGAAGAGGCAAAAGAAGCTGGCCGTAATGAAGTTAGAGAACAGATCGAGGCCCATTTGGAGGATGCTAAAGAGGCTGGCCGGAATGAGATTAAGGACATGTTTGGTCCTTTGATTGTTGAATATAATGCTAAGGTCTTAATCCATTATGATTTGAGTTTTCTTAGAGAGGGCTACCTTAAATTGCTCGTCGAGGCGTAGGAATATATCGTTGAAATGAAGAAGAAAGCCTTTGGCGAAGCTGATTTGGATGAGGAGAAACTGGTATGGGAGATCCTCCATGAGAATGAACCTTTAGATCTTGTTGCTGCGAGGCTCCAATACTTTGATATTTTATCACCCTCCGGCAAAGGGAAAAACATCGTCGAAGCTTCGGAGTCTGATCCCAAAGGCCCCCCTTCACTTCAAATGGCTGGAGCATCAGTTTCACTTGGCCCGGACAGGATTTGAGCTATGATCTGGACAGACCCGGTTATCAATCAAAGGTGCTGACTCCTATTCTAGAAAGGAGCACTCTGGCGAAAACTGAAAGTCAGCCGGACATAGGTATCCCGCTTTACTCTCCATTATTTAAGAGGTTTTGTTCCTCATGCCCAATAATTATAAGCTTATTTTCTTGTTTCCATGGATCTGCAGGTCTTCTAGGTCCCAGTTAAACTCCAGAAAGTGGTGATGCTGTGGAGCAACAATTGACATTTACTGAAACTCCAAGGGCTACCGACATTCCAAGGCCCGATGCTCAAGTTATTGGAGCACTTGATGACAAAAATGCTGATGATCAGTCGTTGCCAGACTAATATGATGATGTTGTGATCATTGGTGCCTCCGAACACACTAATGAGCTCAGTTTAAAGGAGTGCATTGAGAGAGAGGAGTCATTGAAGAAAAAAGCTAAAGCCAAACCCATTGATGTGGACATTGATGATCTGAATATCATCCCACTACAAGTCATTCCACCCGACAGGTCGATTCTCGGACAACTCCCTCCAACCTCTGAAAGCTCTCTTGTCAAGGGTAGTAAAGGATCGAAGAGAAGGATAGGCAGAGGCTCGAGTCGATCCACTCCCAAGAAATCCAAAAGAGAGAAGGGGTAAAAGAAGTATCCGTCACTTCGGATTAGTTTGTGTATAGCTTGTGTATGTGTTTTTCTTTTTGTCGGCCGTGTATGTGTGGGTATGGCCCCCGCTTTTGAATAAACTTGTAATACGATTTTCAAGTTCAATGCGTAAATAAAAGTTCTTTATTTCTTGTTAAACTCTTACGTGAACTTGCTTAAGTAGTCGAGCTATTACTTTTCCATTTAATGTACTTGTAATTCATTGCTCGTTAACTCAGATAATCATCCGTTAATTTTTACTCAAGGCATCCATGTGGTCGTGGCCTCAAGTTGTACCAAAAACTGGGCTCGAGCCCTAGTGTTACGTCGTCGAACTCAGCAGTTTAAGTTTAAGTGATTATACTCCTGCCCCCAGTCTCGGGTTAGCAGAGTTAGATAGTGGATGGTCAAACTCCATCCTTAGTGAGTTTATACTCCTCCTGTCGGTTTCAGGTCAGAGTTTATGAAATAGTGAGTAGTCGAACCACATCCATCTATTTGTTTATACTCATATCTGCACTCTGTGGATAAGAGTTAGTTGCGGGTGATCGAATCGCATCCAACTTGTGTTTATACTCCAGCCCACACTCTGGGGACTTAGAGTTATTTTGGAAAATAGTTGGACCATACTTTCCTTAAGTAATTGATTTGCCCCAAGTCCGGGGTTTGACTTAGCGAGCGATCAGTCATGTAACGATAGCTTTTGATTCATGTCTGTCCCATCGCTCGATGGGATTAATTTGGCTACCGGATGGTCGAGTCACATCCATTTCACATTAAGTACTCCGTCCATCGGGTTATGAGCGAGAATCATCGAATGAACGGTCGGACCATGTTCATTTTGTTCAGCTCAATTGTGAACTTATGTAATCAGCTAGCTCCAAACTCTGGAAACCTGCTCGGACATGTTAATATTAGTTAGTCAGATATCGTAACTAATATGTAATGCTATAGTAATCATAGATATGAAGGAAATTTCAAACTTTATTTGCCAAATGGAAATAAATGACATAATTCGTCTTATTACATATCTGGAAAATCAAATGCTAAAGCAAATTCGAAAATTAAATCCAACTGAATAAAAAAGAATAAACTATGTAAAATAGCATCGTAAATGCTTGCTATTACACGCCCTTGAGAGTGTGATGCCATCAACAGTCACTAGCTTGAAAGTTCCCTCTCCAAGCCTTTGTTCAATGACATATGGTCCTTCCCAAGTAGGATTCATGTGTGACGGTGTAGGAAAAACCCATTTCAGGACAAGATCACTAGCTTCAAAGGTTCTAGGTCGGACTTTAGTGTTGTAGTATCGGGCGACTCAGTATCGATGTGCAGCTGCACTCAAATCAGCTTCTTTGCACTTCTCATCTATAAAGTTTAGAGATTCTAAGAGGAGATCTTTATTTGTTCTGGGATCGTAGTAGGTTACTCGATGAAAAGGGACTTCGAGTTCAACGGAAATAACGGCTTCGAAGATGTAAGTAAGGGCAAAAGGAGTACGGCCAGTCGCAGATTTGTAGGTGGTTCTAAAAGCCCATAATGTCGTTGGGAAGTCATTCACCAACTTGCCTCTAGCCTTTTCCAAACGCTTCTTCAGAATGGACTTTATGATTTTGTTCAGAACTTCAACTTGTCTATTTGCTTGAAGGTGAGCAATTTCCACAAATCTCTTTTCAATATGATGTCGACGGTAGAAGTCTATGAATTAAGCACTATCGAATTGAATCCCATTATCAGTTACGATGGTTTGTGGAAGGCCAAAACGACAGATGGTGTTCCGAATAATGAAATTTTTTACTTTCTTTGTTGTGATCGTGGCTAAAGGTTCTACTTTGGCCCATTTAATGAAGTAATCAACTACTACGATGGCATGCTTAGCACCGCCTTTTGAGATCGGTAAGGAACCGATAATATCTATGCCCCATATGGCACATGGTCATGGACTGACCATTTGTGCAATTTCGGTCGGTGGAGCTCTTGGAACTTTTGCATACATCTAGCACTTGTCACATCGCTTAGCGTAATCAGCAGCATCTCAATTGAAAGTCGACCAATAATACCCATAATGGAGTATTTTCTTTGCCAGGGTTTGCCCCCAGTGTGATCGCCACATTCCCCTTCATGAACTTCCTTTAAGACTCATTTTATTTCATCATGAGCGATACACCAGAGTAGGGGAATGGAAAAACCCTTTCTATACATGACTCCTTCCTGAATGATATACCATGAAGCTTTGCGGAGGACTTGTCGCCTTTCATTCCTCCGTTCGGGAAGGACTCCCTATAGAAAATAGTCTTTAATAAGTCACCATGACTCCTTCCTAGGCTCCATCTCTAGTACCCAATCGATTTCCATCTACTTTATGCTTGGAGCATCTAGTACTTCAATGGGAACCAAACCCATTTGTTGCGCATCCCCGGTGCTAGCAAACTTTGCCAATGAGTCGGCCTTTTTGTTTTGATCCCGGGGTGTGCGTGATGTCATAATACTCAAAGCCAGTCAATAACTCTTGGACTTGGATAAGGTACAGGGCGAGTCATTGTCCTTTAGCCTGGTAATCTCCCCTGACTTGGTATACCACCAACTAAGAATCGCAAAAG
Source organism: Allium fistulosum (assembly GCA_030737815.1). Classification (NCBI taxonomy): domain Eukaryota; kingdom Viridiplantae; phylum Streptophyta; class Magnoliopsida; order Asparagales; family Amaryllidaceae; genus Allium; species Allium fistulosum. The sequence goes on from CM060905.1 coordinate 291,490,655, forward strand.
ATTTCAAGGGATTTTATTTCTAGTTCTTTGGCGGGTTTGAGTCCAACAATCAGAGCTTCATACTCATCTTCATTATTCGTTGCAGGGAAGTCAAGCTTCAAATCATAGCAAATTGATTGATCTTCTAGGGTTACTAGCACGATTCCGGCTCCAAAATAATAATCATTGGATGCTCCATCCGTATACATTTTCCACCGAATGGTAGGGGCTCCATCGCTCTTTGGGAGATCATCCTGTGTAGTGAATCCTGCTATAAAGTTCACCAGTGCCTGTACTTGATGGCTCTACGAGAGAGATAAGTGATGTCAAATTAACTTGGTTTGATGTTCCACTTGGGTAACCTTCCAGATGTTGTAGGATCTGTCATAACGGCCGATTGGCGTAAACATTGATGGGATAAGCCTGAAAATAGGGGCGGAGCTTTCATGAAGCAATCAACAAGTAGTACGCCAATTTTTTTAATCTTTGGGTAGTTCCTTTCAGCTCCTATTAACCGCTTACTAACATAATAGACCGGTCTCTGGATTCAATTCTCCTTGCGAAGCAGCGCGGCACTTATAGTATGTACCGACACGGCCAAGTAGACATACAAGTCTTCGCGATCCACCGGCTTTGACAAGATGGGAGGTCTCTCTAAGTGGTTTACTAAAGCTTGGAATACGTCTTCACAATCCTGTATGCATTCAAAGTCCTTTCCCTCTCCTAATCAAATCGAAGAAAGGAATGTGTTTATCAATGGCTTCGGAAATAAATCGACTTAGGGCGGCAATCTTTCCATTTAGGCTCTATACTTGATTGATGGTCTTTGGCACCTTAATGTTGCGAATTGCTCGAATCTTCTTGGTATTAGCTTCGATTCCACGAGCATTAACGATGAAACCCAAGAACTTTCCTGATGCAACACCAAAAGAACATTTCAGAGGATTGATCTTCATTTTGTAATATCGGAGGATATCGAACATTTCTAATAAGTCTCTGATGTGGTTGCCTGATCGTTATGACTTTATGAGCAAATCATCCACATATACCTCCATCTTCTTTCCAATCTGATCTTTAAACCTTTGGTTGACCGGGCGCTGATAAGTTGCTCCAGCATTCTTCAATCCAAATAGCATTGCCACATAGCAATACAACCCAACATCGGTTATGAAGCAAGTGTGCTCCTGATCAAGAATGTGCACCGGGATTCAGTTATATCCAGAGTATGCATCCATGAAAGATAGCAACTCGTTTCCTATAGTTGAGTCTACCTGCTAGTCGATCCTTGGAAGGGAAAAACTATCTTTTTGACATGCTTTGTTTAAGTTCGAGTAATCAACACATGTTCGCTACTTTCCATTCGCCTTTCTTACAAGTACAGGGTTAGATACCCATTTAAGGTAGAGGGTATCGTGAATAAACCCATTCCTTTTGAGCCTATCCACCTTCTCTTTAAGAGCGAAAGATCTCTATGGATCTATGCCACGCCTTTTTTGTTTCACTGGGACATTTCTTGAGTCGATATTTTATGCATAGCTCACAATAGCGGGAGAGATCCCATACATATTAGAATGAGTCCAAGCGAACACATCAAGATTCGCTCGGAGAAAACTAGCAAGTTCTTTCATCATTGGAGGGCTGAGCTACAATCCGATCTCTAGTACCTATAACAGGTCGTCGTGGCTGACCGTGATGTCAATCATTAGCTCAGCCGGTGCAACATTGGTCTTTTTGGGCTCCTCCTCATCATCCCTCGGATCTATGTCTTTATAGAACGACTGTGGTGCCCAAGCCAAGGCCCAGGCGTTGGTTGTCAATCTTCAGTGGATTGGATACGGAGAAACTTATCCACACCCTTACCTTTCTCCTTCCACTGAGCGTCTCTCATTTCAGCTACATATCAGGCACGTCCGGTCGCCTAATCACCATGCACAACTCCAACACCATTATCAGTTGGGAACTTCAAAGTCAAACACCATGGGACAAGAGCTGATTGGAATTCCGCTAGGGCTAGTCAGCCTAGAAAAGCATTGAATGGAGAGTCAACATCCAAGACAACAATTGGCAACATCTGCACTCTCCTGCGGTCACCTTTTACCAACTCCACGGGCAATTTGACATAACTGACAGCTTTGGTTGCAGCACCATTAAAGCCATGAATGCTGGCTTTAGATGGTTTTAAGTCCTTGGCTTCCATCCTCATCTGATCGTAAGCCTTTTTGAAAATTATATTTACGGAACTTCCACAGTCAAACAAGATCCTCCTCACTAAGGCAAGGCCGATCATGGCCGAAATGACCACTGGGTAGATCGTCGGTGCCTCCACCTTGTTTGCATCTCTATTTCAGAATACAATGTTGTATGCCATTGTACGCTGCCGTTTTGTTGGAGCCCCATCTTCTGTACTTGAATAACACTCAAAATTCATATGCTTAATTGCACTAGCATAGCACTCTATCTCATGCCATCTCTTATCAACTGGATGAGGTCCTCCAACTATTATATTGATCACTAATCTTCAACCAGTCCACGCAGGTTCCTTAGTCCCATGCGGCGTTTGTCCTCGGTTGGGGTCAGATGTCTCCTGCCTACCGTTATGAAGGGCTTTAACAAACTGTTGTAGTTTTCTTTCCTGAATCAGTTTCTCGATAACATCCTGGAGATGCCTACATTCATTCGTGTTATGACCATAGCATTCGTGGAAACAGCAATATTTTCCAGTCTGCTTCCGGTTCCCCATCGATTCTTTCAGAGATGGCTTCCTATTCTGCATGGTATTGCAGGTAGACAAATAGACGTTCTCTAGGGATGTATTCAGTGGTGTGTAGGTATCATACATTGGAATCCTTGACTTTCCTGTTCTAGAATCCCTCTTCTGCTTATGGCCCCTATCACTGCCTTTCTTTTGTAAATTTGGTTTATTTTGGACATTCACTTGAACTTTTCCAAAACTCTCCCCGGATTGTTTCACTGCAATGTTACTCTACGATCCTTCTTCAATTGGTCCCACAACATTCTTATTTCTAGAGCACCTAGCTTACTCTTTCATCAAATACTGAGCAGATTTTGCATAGAAACATTCCAACATTGCGGGTGGTTTTCCAGCTAACCAATCGCCAAAGTCAGATTCCGGATCAATCCATCTCGTTACCGCCATCAATATTAAATGGTCATTCGAATTACTGACTTCTGTGACAACTGTATAAAATCTCTCCAAGTAATCTTTCAGAGATTTTCCTAGAGCATGGATCACGCTTGATAGGGACATTACATCCTTGGGGTGAGTTGCTTACATACGGAACTGCTCCAAAAAATTTGTTGCTAAATCATCAAATCTAGAAATTGACCATGGGGGTGATCTCATTTACCACATCGTTTGCTATGCCAAAGAGAGTAATAGGAAAACATCTGCATTTTGTTGCACCATCAGCTTGTGCAGAATCCATCAGCCATTCATATCTCATAATGTGTTTCCTAGGGTCAGTTTTTCCTTCATAGGCAGGCATCGACGGCATGCTAAACCTCTTTGGATACTCTGTATGTAGGATATTGTCGGTGAATGGGGTATGGCTTCTCGAGATCACCCAATCATCATTGGTCAAGCTTGGCTTTCCTTCACTAGCTGTATAACCATAGCCGACGAGTCTGCGTTTGGATAGTTGGAACGAAGCGGTAGTTGTGTTCCACCTCATGGGAATGGTCCGGTCGATGTCTACGGGTCGTTCCATGCCTTCTTGGCTTATAATCCTCTTGATGTATATCATGTGCGTTCACTTCATCGTTATTCTGGGAAGGTAACTGGTCTACATTCACCGAAACCCCAGCATCTAGATCAACCGCGATGGATCCAACTAATGCTCTAACATGAAAAGGCATGCTCCCTTCTCTGGAGGAGGGATCGGCCCCTCTTAAGGGATCGAGCCCGATCGGTCCTAGCAACCCAGGTTGGATTGCTTGTTGATGTCCGGATGCTTCTGCATGATATCCATCAGTTCTGCAATGCTTGCATCTGTGATAGTCATCTAATGAACTAGAACTCTCCGATATAGAATAAGGGGTTGGCTCTCTCCTAGCATTCCCGCAATGTTGAGCTCTGAGTTGATTCAATAAATGGATATTGGCTTGAGTCTACTAGTTCACTGTCAACAGCTATCCATGAGCTCTCTCATCAAATTTTAAAAATCAGCTCTTGTAATGGAATCAGTTGAATTTTGGACATCAACTGGATTGGTAGCATTAACATCTACTGGTAGATTGCTTTTGCCTCCTTGTTGGATGCTAGCGTTCTCGTTTCCTTCTGCATTTTTAGAGGTAGATCTGGTGTTCCTAACGATTGTTAATAGTTTCTCTTAGACTTTAGCAAATCTGAATAGAATGGATAAACTACTTAAAGATAATTCTGGATCTCTTCTGGGGATTTATGCAATCCAGTAGCAGCAAAGGGATCCAAATAGAGCTGAGAATCTCAATTCTCAGTGAAAGCACCAAAAATTGGCACAAACACCTAATAGAGATTTTGTAAAGAAATAAATGAAGAATATAAAATGAGAACATAGAAAAAAAGCAATTAAATAATAGAAAATCAAAGCAATAATAAGAATACATCGATTGATAGTGGTTCGCTATTGTTTGCCTACATCCACTTTGAAGAGATAGCTTTATTAATCACTTTGTAAGCTGAGTACAACAGGGATCGGATGAAAATCCTTAGTTACAATAGACTATAAAGCAATAAGCAGCGTAAATGTCTCGAAAATGAAAAATCAAGCCTATATTTATAGAGGAAGACGGCGAAATATCTCCCTAAAAACTCGGCAGAAGGATCTCCAAAACCATATGCACCCACCGAGGGATCGCATAGCCCAAATCCCAAGAAATAAGGATCGGGGCCGATCCCTATTTTGGAAGAATTTGAGGGTGCGATCCCTATGGGATCTTCTCCATGTTGTATTATGCCTAGCCTCCCAGTTTCATGCCATTTGGATTAGTAGAATTTGAGTTATTTCTCGATCATTGCTGCAAAGTGTTTTGTTACCTGATTTTGGCCGATCCCTATGGATGGAAGAGTGACGATCCCTCGTGCTTAGTCCTTTTGAGGTGTGATCCCTAGGCTGGACTCCTTAGGGCCCCAATCTTGTACCCAAAGTTTCATATATATTGGACTTACGAATCTCTAGATATCGACTCTTTTCCATTGAGTTACACTTATTTGGATGAAGTAGGCTGATACCTATGATTAAGGGATTATAGCTGATTCCTTTTCTAGACTAGACTATATTCCATACTTTGAACATTCTATATAGCATATCTTTCAATTCTTTTCGATCATGGCTTCATATTACCATCTATATTTGATTTTTGGACCACACAATCATCGCTCTGGGCTACTGGCCTTGATGATAGTCGAGTCTAACTTGTCCAATCAGTTTGGATATAACCGGATCAAAATATCGGATAACAATATCTGGTCACAGCCATGGATCTAGGTTAGGTATAGTAATCACATGATCGAGATGGATCAGAGTTAAGTTTAATTTATGCATTTTGATTTTTTCTTCCAATAAACTATGAAGCTTTACTACCAGGCTACTCACACATGTACGGGATCTCGATCGATCCTAGGGTATGCTCTGGGTTAAGTTCCAAGGGTAATCCTTGGCTGGATTAGACATCTTGATTTTTGCTTGTCGCACTTTGATTTGAATAAGAGTATAGGAAAGATCTGATAATGGATGCTAAATGTGTTGGATGATATTGGTACATAGTTATCCTATGTGTTTGATAAATAGATAGATAATAGTTTCCCGACCGGAGAGAAGGAGCGACATATCAGGAAATGCATGTCCTCTTGCCGAAGAGCAAGTGGATGGACTTGTATAAGATAGCAAGTCCTGTTACCACCAATTCTCACTTCAACCTTGTCAAAACCGAGAAGATAGAAGAGAAGGATTTATAAGAAACAATAGCATCAACAAAGCCTTTCGAAGGAGTCGAAGGGATGCCATAGCAAAAATTGAATGTGCTATAAGCTTTCGAAGGGGTCGAAAGGGGACGAAAGTACCCTTTCGCTTCAATTACTTCCTTTTGAAATAGATGCTTCCGCATGCATGAAGACACTTCGAATAAGTTGAGGAACACCTTTCGAAAGCAACAAATTACAGCCACTCACATGCGCGCCAAACCTTTCGAAACTAAAGGTTTTGCCTTCATTCACATTCCATAAAAGGATGTTTTGCTAGAGAAACCCCTTCGAAAGTTTAAATAAGCCTTTCGAACTGGTCGAGACCATTCACAATTAAGAAATAATAGCTTGCTAGGGCTCAATATTACAATCTCTTACACTAGAGGATGGGGTTCCGCATCAATCAGCAAGTGTGCCATCGAAAGCTACCTTCCACGTTAAAACCTTCAACGTCTCAACTCCTTCAAAGCCCAAAGATCCACCTATCGACGGAGTCAAAAACTCGTACCTTTTCTTACTTGCAACAACATAGCAACACAAAGCAGAGAAGCGCACCTCCCCCTTTCGATGAAGTTGAAAGCGATCGAGTCCATTCAAAAGCAATGCAGAAGGATGCCCAAATGTTAACGGCAACGAAAGGTCTCCAAGGCCGCCTTTCGACCAAGTCGAAAGGACTGATTCAAAAGGTGCCAACCCGCACCTATAAATAACACCCTAGGAGTCTGGTTTAAGGGATCTGAATTCATTCACTTCATTCTTGTGCTTTCTTAAATTTGTAAACTCTAATTTTGAAATTAGATTGGGGATTTGATCAATTTGTATAACATTAGCTTAATGAAAGCAAGATTATGGTATTTTTAGATATGCAGCTGATTTCATATTCCTATTGGATTCAGTTTATGATCTGCTTATGTCAACTTGATCGAAAGGTCACCTTTAGAGTGAGTCGAATCCCTTAGCTCAACTAATATCCTTAGAGCCTTAGCTCCCAACCTCAAGTTGTTGAAAGGTTAGCTTTCGAAGAGGTTGGAACCTTTCCATTTAATTCAAATCCTTAGATCATTAGGACCAACTTCCAGGTCACCTCAACTGTTTCGAAAAGGGGGTTTCGAAAGGATACAAAACTTACTTAACTATCTCGAAAGGCAATATAAGAAGGAATTCAGGTGTTTCGACCAAGTTGAAGGGTTGTATAAGAAGGAGTTTCAACTAGTACAACCTATTCAAAAGAAGGACTTATGAGAATAAAAAGGAGTATTAACTATCTTCACCTGATCGAAAGGTATTAACTACTTTCACCTTTTCGAAAGAAGGTTTCGAAAGAGATATCTACACTTTAAACTCTGCTTTGGGGTGTTGACAAGTTTTCTTGTTAACAAGTCATGTCACCAGAGGGTGAGTGAATGACTCGCTTTGGATATTTAGTCCCTTCACCGGAGAGCGAGCGGATAGGGTCAATCTAGGATTATGGCTATGCGAACCAAAGAGATCAGAAACTGAACTTCGGGATTTGAACGACTTTTTATTTCAAATAATTTGATAATGATTAATAAACGATTGATGAATGTCGTTGCCTCTATTTGGTTGGACTTGCTTATGTTGGGATGTTAGGTGATACTAGAGAGTTCATAAGCAATGTTCCACTCAGTAGCAATGTACCGCTATGATTAATAATGCATGATATATGATTTAGGATACGAAAATACTAAAAAATGTGGGACTATATGAATATGTGATATGTTAAATCTGATGGAACAAGGGATGATTATGATGTACGATCAATTTAGACAAGGACTTGAGTTCTTAGTTATGATGGGGTTTATAATGACCTTTGATTTATAGGTGAATCTGAAGGAATCGATGATTTTCTCAAATTTGAACTAGTAGATAGCCAGAGAGTGCAACCGATAATAATATGCCAGTCTCGATACATGTCCTTGAGAAAAGCACACCTTGTATTTATAAAAGCATGCTTTAGAGGACAAATGTTGCCAGCAAATTTTTCGTAGTTTTAAAACAGACTCAAACATATTGACTTAGCTATGAGTCGACAAAGGAATAGATCCCGAAACTTGGATGCCAACGAGAATGGAAAATGAAGAAGTGCAAGAAAATTGACCAATACTAGATCAAAAAAATAACTCGATACCAAGTTGTTTTGATCAATAACAACCATAATATATTACATAGCTTTGCATGCATGGGACTTAGGAGCTTCATCCATGAAGAAGGCTTAGAGTTCTGGAATATGGAATCAAGTCAGAATTTATAATTAATGATGGGTGCCTATTAGTTTTGGCTATAGTGGAATGCATGCAAGATGAGGTAGGGACCCACCATGGAGCAATGCATGGAAATTTGAGCAACAAAAACAAGTCATTATAGACTTGTTATGGTCGGCACTAAGTTTTTTTGTGTTTTTGGAATCAAGTTGGTATCGATGATTAATGATCGGTACCAATTATATTATTGTTTTTGGGATACGTGCACAAAGACCTGTTCTTTATGCTGGAACTTCCGATCTAGAGAATAGATGCATTCAAGCTTAGAATCATAAGATCTATACTAGGATTCGTTTATAAATAGCAAAGAACCTTCAACAAGAGAGGGGATTGGCATTTTGGATAAGAGAATCTATCTTCTTCCTCCTTTAACTCATAGGACCTTGAGAAATTCGAGATCTACTACATTATAGTTAGAAATTGATTGTAAATTGTTGTATTTCAAAGTGAATTCATTAATAAAAAGGATTAAGTGGATGTAGGCTAGAGATTTCACCGAATCACTATAAAAAAATTGTGCTTTGTTCTCTTTCTCTTTATTTTCTTCACTTTAAAATTTTTTTAATCCAGATTTCACTAATATTAGGGTGTTGTATCAATTTTTGGTCTAATGTTTTGGTGCTTCACTAAGAGAGACTTAGATCACATATCGAAAATGATGAAGAGGCCTACTACAAGAGGTATTATTGGACAAAGCCAACTAGAGCATGGGAGTGGCAAAAGGTGTCCTTAAATTCAAAATTGTCTTCTATCTATGTGACAAGGGAAGAGATGGAAGGGATAATGAAAAGAACGCAAGGTATGGCTCAGTAAGTGGAAATGACAAATGGGTTCTTCAAAAGAATGGAGTAGAAAAGAGCAATCGGAGCAACTGAAAATCAAAATCGGAGGCCAGAAGGCAATGTAGGTGTACCAGGAAATGGAGCAGAGTAAGATCGACCAAACCCCCTAGAGGTGCAATAACTCGGTACCGACCATCCAAGATAGATCGGTACTAGCGATTATTTGCAAGAGGGCACAGTCGATCTAGATCATGAGCGAGTAAGGGTACCTTAAGCTAAAGTTCATCATAGGAATGGAGTTTAGAATGCAAACATATAGCCACAAGGATTAGAACCAGAAGTTCATCGTAGGAATGGGAGGTATGACGAAGATTTGAATCAAAGAGGCATAGAGCCCTTGAGATTCCAATTGAATGGTGATGATAGAATTGATGATATGGTAAGAAAGGTGTTTCATAGTGGAGCTCCAAATCGGCATTTGGAGGATGTGAACAAAAATCCCTTCACCCCAAACATCTGATAGGCTAAGAGTCCAATAAATTTTAAACTACCTACTTTGGGGTTGTATGATGGAAGGATGGATCCAATAATTCATTTGATGAGATTTATCCAACACATAGGAGTGTTAGGAGCTTCAAAAGAAGTAATGGGATAATGCTTTCCATTGTTTTTAACTGATTTGGAAGCTATGTGGTTTCGTTGGTTAGGGAATGGGTCCATCCGCACATGGATTGAATTAGTGGAAAGATTCATGAACCAGTTTGTGGGCGGTCGACCTGACCTCAGGTGAAATTGAAGGACACAATTTTTCGCTCGCGTTGTTCGTTCATCCCAGATTCTTTCATGCATGGCAAGGCTTTAGAGAGCAGTAGATATCAATTAGGGTTCTAATCTAATGGTGTTGGTTGAGGGTGTTGCTTTATAAATTCGTAGCTAGAGTTAGCCTAAACCTAATCTTCTTCATCCTAGCGAATCTCTGTCAAAATAAAACCCTGAACCCTAATTTTCTGATCAATTTTTAAACTCCAATTCTCTTCCAAATCTCAACCTGAAAATAAAAATAAGAAAGATATTACAACTAGAGAAAGGATCTAAGCGAAGATTGAAGAAAAAGGCATGCGGCGTTTGGGGCAAACATAGAGCTTAGCACGGAGGTGAGTGGGCACAGATTTTAACAAGATTATTAAATTAATTGATTCTAATTTTTACCATATTCTGATTATATTGTAAATTCTAAATTTAATCTATAAAAATTGTACATTTGGAATCTAAAACAATGAATCTTATTTCTATTTGCAATTGACATATGCAAGTTGTAGAATCCTAAACCCAATGTAAAAACATGGTTTTATACTGTTAAATTGAAGATTTAAATAATGTGAAAGTTGCATAATGAATAGACTGCGTAATGATTAGATCTAATATCGTAGAAATGTAATTATTAGATTGCGTAATGATTAGACTAATATCGTAGAAACGTAATAATCTGCATAATAATTAGATTTCATTTTTGTTGAAGCTTAACGATTAGTTGTGTAATAATTAGCTTTAATATCTTTTGGCAACTAAAAGTAATTAAATGAAATCTGAATTATAAAATAAGTAAAATGAAGATGTTAGCTTGTAGGCAATCAGCCTAAGATTGACGTAGGTCGACTATCGTATGTCGTTTTGGACTACGTAAACTATTGGTGCCTTGTGTTGTTAGTTTGTAGGCAATCGACCTAAGACTGACATAGGTCGACTGTTGTATGCCATTTTTGGACTTATTAGACTGTTTAGCGGCCTTGTGCCTTTAGATTTGTGAACCTTATTGTTATTTAGACCCTTTGACTGGTGAACATTTATGTCTTTTATTTTGAGGTGCAAATTTAATTCGCTTTTTTCGTATCGTGAAGTTGGGTATGGTGTGTCGTTTAAAGGGCTAAAGGTGCACTTATGTGCTGGGACGGGGATTATCGGTCTCTTGTTTGTTGTGATTGGATTTTCGATCTTTTGTTTGTTATACTTGTATGGACTTATGGTGCTTAAAGCTAGGTTATATCTAGTACCGGTAGGAGTTAGGCATGATAACTCCCAAGGGTGCGTAAGAAGTATTTTGCTAATAGGATCAAAGGGTTGGGCATGGATGCATTCAATGAGTCACTATGCGAGTTTACATGTGTGTTCTTCCTCTCTAGTCTTATTATGAGTTAAAGTGGGACAGCAGGTTGGTCCCCAATTATTAGGCGATCGTTTGCGATCTATTGTTATCCCCTATGTTGTCAGACTGTTGACTTATGACCTTTGGCATGTGACCTTAGGTGCACGGACACTGTATACACTCTGTATCACTTAGAGTAGACTTGGAGTCAGTTATATTTAATTTCCTTGTTAGTCTTGTTCTCATTCACCAAACTTTATATCTAACCCATTCCATTCTTTTTCCCCACCACGGGTGCAAAGAGTAGCCGTTGACAGGTCCATTGCTACATCGGATTATCGTGCTTGGAGTCTAGCTCTATTTATCTTTTATCATGTATTTCCTATCAGAACATTTTCTTTTTCAGTACTTTGCTTATGAGGGATTATTTTTATGGTACTCTAATATTTGATATGTACTGATAATTTTCTAAGACTACGATACTATGATAGTTTGAGATTGGATATTTTTGATACTTCTGATATTTTTATTACTGTTATTTCTGAGATTATCATTATATCTGATATTATGTTTTCTCTATGATGACGTTTAGGCCAAATAGATTATTCCTTTGTTGGTACCTTAGTCTCTGTTATACTACTTTTTACCCTAAACGAACAATCTATGTCTTTTGATGTGTGTTTTTGGCATGTCAAGAGATGCGGGTTGTTACAAAAACCGTTGTGTGGCACCTTCGAAGGGAAAGAAAGGCCAGGGCTTTTAACAAAAAGGAGAAAAATGATAGATCTATGTAATCTTATAGCTAGATATGTAGCGATGATTATAAAAGGATTTCAAAGAGAAAACTTACCGGCTTAGGGTTACAAGAACAACGACTGTTAGAGAGCTAGAATTAGAGGGGAGCGAACGTAGGAGTTCCACGAGATGATTCACAGCCGCTATGGATTCTGTTTATAGTAGACCTAATTTTGGAAAGTTACGGTTTGAAGTAGAGAATGTTTTAAATGAACCGTAAAGTATAATTTTGTGTTGTTGCTCCAGTAGTGTACGTGCTTGGGCCGCAAAGCCTGTTAGTAATAAAACATTAATCCACCTTCAAAAAAATATTATTAAGGTGTTTATAAAATTATATATATGTGTATAATTTTATGTTTCTGTTTTTTTATAAAAAAAAATATTTTCAAACTATATATATTATATTTATATTTATATTAACTATTTTAATAATGTTTACGTTAATATATGTGTGTTGTGTGTGTGTCTAAATTAATATATAGTTTTTCAACCGTAAAGTGAAACTGCTTCTTCTTTCAACCTCCTCCAAATGCTTTAGGGTATGCACTATCTTGGTATCTCTCTCACATCCACAAGAACCAAAAATTCACAATATCAAACTCCCAAGATAACCAACAAGCTTGGCTATTGGCATAACAAATTTCTCACTGCTGCTGGTAGGCTCATGATTGTTAATTCTATCATATTCTATATGAAAGTTTATTATTCTTGGATTTTTGTTCTTCCTAAAATTCTCCTACACGTTATTGAGAAAGCATTCTCTCGCTTTTCATGGCATGGCTGCCCTTTTTCTACTAAGCCTAATCCTATTGCTTACTACAAGCTAAAAAAGCCTCTTCATGAGGGAGGTCTTGCTATCAAGTGTCTAGTCTCTTGGAACATTGCAGCTACTTCCAAACACATTGACACCTTGTTCTCTAATAGATGTTGCCTTCGGAAGTTGTGGACATGGAAGCATTTAATAGGGAAAAGAGATTTCTGGATGATGCACAAACCTCCTTCTTCAAGCTAGTTGTGGAACTCCATCATGGCCTGTAGAAAAAGTGTATTCATCTTATCACAACCATTATATGCTTTGGTTCTCCTCTGAGTTTCTAGCATGCTCCTTGGTCTGGTCCAGGACCATCCTAAGCAACATTCTTACCTACCAGCAAATAGTTCAATCCGGCATCCCTCTTATGGCTAAATTTGGTGTATACTTCTACAATGATCCAGTTAACCTACCTCATAATAGCAACCCTGCAATCAATTCTCTTTGGACTACTATCAAGTCCATCAAATTTTCTACTTCTGATTCTGATGGTCTTCTCTAGGGTAAGGAAAAAAACTGGCACAACATCAAAAATGTTTACAAATATCTAACTGAATTTAGCGTTATATGTCCTTGGCACTCTAGGATATGGGATAACCATCAAATTCATAATGACAATTTCCTCTTCTGGCATGTTATTAAAAATGCTACTCTGACTAAAAATCGTTTACGTCATATGGGGTTCATCAACGAGGCCTCATATACTCTTTGTGGTAATGATGTTGAAATTAAAACGCACATATTCTTCAAATGTCCTCTTGTATGAAGTCTTTGGGATGATCTCCTCATTTCTTGTGGCTTGTCTGGTAGCAGTCTTGTGAGTGAGCTTGAATGGCATGGGTTGTTTCTTAATACTAGAGAAAAAACTTGAAAAGTCATGTTTATCATACTTTGATAAGAAAGTTCATGAAGGTAGTTTGGAGCAAGAGGAACATAAGAGTCTTTACTGGCATGGTCAAATTTCTTATTGGGTTGTTGCATCATGTTATGTCTGATTCAAGGGGTACCATTGGTCTGCATGCAAATTCTTTTCCTTTCGAACCTGGTTATTTTTCCATTCGTAGCTCTTGGGGTCTTTCTTGACTGTTGGTTGAGTTTGCAAGTGTTGCTTATCTCTGTTTTTGTTGCTTCTTCTGTGTTGTGTTGGTGTTTACTACTGTGCTTGTTGTGGTTTTTATGTGTTAAGGTTGGTGCTTCTTTGTGTGCTCTGGTGCTTGCTGTTGTTGTTGTGTGTGCTTTCTTTAGTACTTGTTGTGGTTTCTAGTGTATGTTTATTCGTGGTGTATGTGTGTGCTTGTTGGTTGTGTGTTATTCTCTTTTTTAATGCGTTGTACTCTTATGTTTGTGCGTTTCCTTACTTTTCTGTTCAATAAATAAGGTATAGGTCCTCTTTAGAAACCTAGCTTGCTTTGCAAAAAAAATCTGATTTATTAAATTATAATAAATAGTTTCGATTTTTAACTAAAAATAATAATCTATTGTCGAAAAAACGATTTCTATAATATATTTTAATATTTAATTTATTAAAAATTACATACTTTGGTTATATTATGTTTTTAATTTGTGTGTTGAATAAAAAAGGATTTTATTTTCGCCAATGATAATGTATTATTCAAAATATAAAATATTTGTTTTAATTAATTAAGAGATATTTTCAAATGTATTTATAGATCTAGATTTAAAATTTAAATTAATTTTTACCAAGTCAAAAATAGATATTTTAGACATTGAATTTGATTTAAATTTTAAGTACTTGGTTAAAATTCAACTAAATATTTTAAAGTTTATTTTATTTAACATATAAATTTCAAAATAATATTTATTTATGTTTTTAAATAATATTATAGGAAAATCAATGTGTATATAAATGGTCAGTGTATAAGTTAGAGATGCAAATCCCAACACTATATACGTATACATTGACTATGTACACATTATCATGTTCCACGTGCACATTGTACACATATGAGTATATATATTGATATACTTGTAATGTATGTACGAATCATTTTAATTTATCCATCAACAAATTAAATCATAAAAATTAAAGAAAATTGGATTTTATGCAAATAATCTAGATTGGATCTAGTATAACCCATCAACTTCAGAATCACTATGATCCAAATAGGAAAAAAATTGAAATCGACCTATTTCACTTGCTGTAATTGAAATCGACCTATTTCACTTGCTGTAGAATGGCCCGATTCCAACATCACGAAGGTAAAAAAATTAAGGGATGACTCAAAGAATGCATATCAGGGTAAGTATTATTCTTCAGCAATAACTTTACGCCTTTAGGAAGAAGCCAGATACCACACTCTCTAAGCAACTAGCTAGTTTCAATATTTTAATTATGAATTTGTAAACGACATATGCTAAATTTCTAATGTGGCCTAGGCCGTAATTTTTTCATGTTCAATGCCTTCGAAATAAGAAGTATCTGTTAACCCCATGATTTATTAGGGAAGTTTATAAACCTATATGATATAATGAGAGGGTTGCATAATGAGGTGTTGCGTGGTAGGATGGTTAGTGGTGAGAGTGTGGATAGTGGTTTAGAGGCTTTGTTGATTTAGAAAGGTGGTGTTGATGGAGATTTTAGGTCTCGGTATAAAGATCCTAAAAGGGGTGTTTATTATTATTATAAAGAGGAGGGGAACTGCAGGCGTGAGTTTTTGGTTCTTATGCAGAAGAGAAATGAGCAGAAGAAAGCTTTAGTGTCGACAGCAGTTGTAGTCAGTTTGGATAATAATGGCAATAATGATACTACAGTGCTTTCAGTTAGTATTAGTTCATTTGATTGTACTAAAAGTGTGACTAATTTGGGTGCTTCATACCATATAATGCCAAAAACGAATTTTCTTATTAAATATACATAATTTGACGAAGGAGGAATTCTTATAAGGAACAAAATGTCTTATTGTGTGGTTAGGGTAAGGAGTGTGGGTATTCAAATGTTTGATGGTTTTTTAGAACTATCATGGATGTCTGACGTGTTCCAGATTTGTGTAGGAGTCTGTTGCATGTAGGAATTTGAGCAGAGGAAGATTGAAATGTGTTGTAGATGGTGAGAGATTGAGAGTTATGAACGGCTCATTGGTAATGATGAAGGTACTAGAGAAGTTTGCGGCAGTGGTTGTTTTTTATTTTGGTATAGATTCTACTCGGTTGTGATATCTTTGTTTAATGATCGAATCTGGAAGTATTACAAAAGCATGGTTTGGTTAATGGTGTCAGCCAAAGTTGAGGTTTTGTAGGGGTTGTGATCTTGGTAAGCAAAAATAGATTTCGTTTGATGAGAGACATACGACAACGAATTTTCAAGAGTGTATCCATTTAGGTGTTTGGGGCTTACACTAGTGCCAATAAGTGGAGTTTGATGCACTATTGGGTTTGTAGATGATTTCACATGGATGATCTAGGTCTATTTCCCGAAGGCCAAAGACGAGAAAATTGCTTGATTTCGCAAGTGAAGGACTCGGTAGAGAAAGGGTTAGAAAAGTAGTTGAAGGTACCTTAATTTACCCAAATTCAACCGCTGAAATAACTTTATTCCGTGTAGTCATTTTAAATAATCAAGCATGGTTTATGGTTGAACTTGATCGGTTTTAAATAATTTATAGCATAAAAGTTAATAAATATTAATTGAATCATTTTAACCTTTTTTTCTTTATTTACTCTATTTAAAAAACATATAATTTTAACTATCATTGTTATTTTTCTAATGTACGAGATATAAGATATCCCGTGAAATTTAATTTTGATTTAAAAATATCAAATAAAAAAATAAAAATAAAGTTGAATTAAATACTGTAATGCCATGTATCGTATGAATTTAGACTCGGCCTATCTCATTTGCTTTTTCTTACAGTTAAATAAAAATTCAAACTTCTCGATATTCCATAAAAATTCAAGCTACTCCTTGTTCTAAATAAAAGGTTAATATTTATGAATTCGTTTGTCCTCCAATAAACAAATCTCTTTGTGGTCTTTCTTTTTTTTATTTCACCTAACTCTTTTTTCCCTTAATCTCTATACGTCATATTTCACTTTTTCTTCCATCCCCGTTTTCACAAAAGAATGCAAGATAAATTGAGTATAGACATCATAAGTGAAATCAATGCTTCTTTTTCTATATAAAATAAGTATCAATCTATCATCCACTCTCTCCGGTAAGAACTTTGATTCTAATTCTACCATCATTACCTTTTAAATGATGATCTTCTCCCTACATTTTTAACCAGCAACTCCCTTTCAATAATTTAGTCGCATTTCAACATATTAATATTTAAAAGTTCATTTAGTGCTATATTATTTGATGCGTCGCTATATGTTATTATTTCATTTTTTCTTTTCTTTGAATCACCATTGCAAAATATCACATTAATTAATCAAAGTTAACTTAGCATTATTTTATCATGTCGTGTGCGTAACACAGATTCATACTAGTTTACATAAATAGCAGTCAAAAACTCGCTGGATACTAAAATGGCTCATTTTAAATAGACCTCCAAAAGCAAATTATTTTAATAATAGACATCATCTAAAACTTGATTTGTTTTTTATTTGTATACGCATGCAAAGACTCAAAATACATACATGCGAGTTTTGAAAATGGAAACGTAAAACTAGAAACAAAATCTATTTTTGTGATAAAATTTTAACAAGTTTGTAATAAATTTATTTTTCTAATCATTGGTTTATAAACAAAAAAGGTAACTCACATTTCTCGTCGGTCTTTAGGAATACGATCATTGAATACACGCGAACTTTAAGTCATAATTCTAGAATATAGTACTACACAGTATATTAACCACTGTAGCTACCGTGCTTGAAAAAATATCATAAAATAACCTACAAAAGTATAGGCATCATGCACTTTAATAGCCAGTATTAACAAATAACAAATGCTTATACCACGCTTTAAAAGAAAATTGTTTCAACGTCAATTGTCAAGCAAGAACTAATATAAGCTGTTACTGAACTACACATTCATAAATCCCACAAATTGAACATGACAAAGATAAGTTCATGGCAAATGAAGCAACAATAAAACCATAGAATCATTAGAACATGCCCACAACCCAGTTACAACGATGACTAGCAGAAATGACAACTTCAAACCACGGAGTAATATTAAGTTAGCATCTTCAATATAATACAAATGACCTGAGTACAACACTGAAGCAACATATACACATACTACACAGCTTCTCCAGTGGCTTTAAATGGTGTCGACTTGGTGCTTTGATATATATTGTTTTTCTCCTTAGTTGAGTTGCGTAATTGATCATATAACACGCTTACAGATAGCATCGGCAATGTCTGTGCTTCATTGGTACATATTTCACTTGATAAGCATGGGTTAGCATAGCCTGTAAGTTTGTAACCATAGAGGATGTTAGTCACAATTCAAATGAAGGACTGCAAGCTTTTTATCCATGTTAATTTACATCTCATTGTCACTTTGTGCTATCTCGCTATATTGCTCGAAATACCAATTTACAGTTATCCAACTAGTAATGGTGCACAAAGGCCTTCTGGTGCTGAGGAGCACAACACTGTATATCACATGCGCCCCTCTTTTGGAGCACCTATTTAGCACCAGTATCGTTTTGAGTCATGCTACTCTCAATGTCAGAAATTTGTAGATGTTCGGTATACATTGTGAATATCATCGATAAAAAAATGAAAGCATTTCAAAATTCATAACCTTTTCAAATTTAAAGATCAATATTCACTGTTAAAACATTTATTTCAACCGTAGATTTTAAACATCAAAAATCGTTGTGTTACACATATTCAAACGAGCCTAAGTTTTTTAGAGATGATCATGATTATGATATGTACATTTCTAAAAAAAATAGTATTTGAAGTTTTTATACACACACACACACACACACACATACATATATATATATATATATATATATATTCATTTTTGTGAGAGAGAAAAAATGCAAACTAATACTAATACAAAAGTTGTCATTGTTTAACAAATGATATCATATAGAAGAAGTTTAAGTTCAATCCACAAAAGTACCTTCAAATATAAGACAATAACAAGCATATGATTCCAATTGCAAAAGTCATATTAAAAGCAAAATTCTATAATTAAAAAAAGTGAGAAAATCTCAAAAACATAAAACAGGAAAAAAATTATGCAGATTCTAAAAATTATTTTCATATTACTAGTTTCAAAAGCATTAAAAACGAGGAAGACATATAATTTTAGAATAAATACAAAACTATGCTATCTTTTAGATTCTGAAAAAAGATGAAAAACCAAAATTACAGAAAAATTAGTAAAAAGGTGAACAGAAGTGACTTTGCATCGTTGTACGCAATTTGGACGTATTGTGCCCGTAATGCTCCGTGTGGTAAGAAAAAAATAACACATATTGTGACTAAACACTAATAAATAGTACCAAAGATGTATCACTAACTGCAAACCTTGCGCAAGTTTTGTTGTTTTAAAAGGAACAAACCAAGGTGCATGGAAACCTTGAATGGACAATTTTTAATATCTTAATGGCCATCATAAGCCAATAGCAGATGACAGAAAGGAAAAAGGAAAAGAAAAAACTCAAACTAATGGAGAATATTTGGAAGAAAATGAATAATAATGATTTGGTTTTTCCATCGTGATGCTAGTTGTAAATTTACGAATGATTCAGACCTCTCATTGTTAAATCCCAAGTCAATTTTCAAATTAGCTGACTCATAAAGATACTAATCTACCACAAAATGGGTAGACACTGGAATAACTTTCCAGGTGTAATAAATCAGTTGTTGTGCATAAGTATCGTATTTGACGATGATCACAAGGAGAATTGAAAAGAAAATTATTAATGGAGTCGCTTCTTTAGATACATTTTGAACGAATCTATCTGATGAAAAGCGTATTTCAAAATGTAGTTATAATTCAAGGTGGCTCAATCAAAAATACCAAAATAAAAGGTGTACAGCGGAAAGGATATAATGAGCAAAGTCCATAGTTATTAATGGCGCAAGGCGCAAAGCTTCCTTGGAGCCCTAGCGCAAGACGTGGCAAATGGCGGGCGCCTTTTTAATTTATTGTGCACATTTAAAATTTTCTTTATAAATTTATATAACAATTAATTTAAATAAGGGGGCGGCTATTTAAACACAAAATTAGACGCAAATTGGGACACAAAGGATCTCGACCGTTGGATATTTTTGTCCTTATATGAAAAGTGGAAATCATGGGGCATTCCAACGGTGAAGATCCATTGTGTCACCAATTGTGTTTATATTTTCTGTCTAAATAGACTTTCCTTTTAAATAATTCAATAAAATTTATATATATATTTTTTTACTAAAACTAAAATAGGTTTTTAAGCCTTTTACAAAAAATACCATCAAATATAATATCATAAGCATAGAATTTCAAGCACAATAGTCTTCAAAAGCCAAAATCCAATACAATAGTACATATCATTGATAAACAAAAAATCTGAATTTGATTCAGCAATCATATTTTTTAAATCAATATTTGCATCATCAGATTCATTAACTCCGGCATCTTCTTCATCTGTCTCATATCGATTGACAATTTACTCGGTGCAACCGTAATAAGAACGGACAGTTCATAGTTCATGGAAGATTAATTTAAAAAAAGCATCAATTCGAAATTATTTGTTTGGTGCAACCAGTAACTAGAACAGATAGTTCGGAGTTCAATCGAAATTAATTTGGAGAATGTGACCATTCGAGATTATTTGTTCAATGCAATGGTGGTAATTAGATCTGATCCCGACGGCCTCGATTCTAGTCGGGTTAGATTTTGTCGACTCTAACTTGAATATTTTAAACATTGACCCAGCCCAAAGTTCAATTCGAATTGGATCGATTTGGATCCGACTGGGTAATAAGACTAAAAATGCGTATAGTTTCTCGTTTTTTGTCTAATCTTCCGGGTCGGATCGGTTTTTTTATGTTATCTTTCATCAACTAGTCCTGATACGGGACCTATCAGGTTCAGGTCGGGTCTGAATCGGTTTGGTTCGGATTTGTGGATCTCGGTTATAATTGTCCATCGTAGTTTGGTACAACAATAATAAAAATAAATAGTTCAAAGTTTGTTGAAGATTAGTTCAAAGTGTAGTCTTGTCATTGTATAAAAATATATAATACATTCAACCATCATTGGATATTAGTTTTGACTGTGAAAAAATGAAAAATAAGTAAAAAAAATTAATAAAATAACAAAAAGAGGCGCCATTTTTGCGCCATTTGCGCCGTAAGTGACATTCGTCGCGCTTTTCCATGTGCATCGTGACATACGGAAAAAATACGCAAACGCCGCACCGGGCCTTGCGCCGTGGCACGCCTTTCATAACTATGAGAAAGTCATACACTTGCTTATCATCATAAAGGATCATATGTAAAACTAATGGATTGACTCTAAGAAGGGTCAAAGAAAAAGGTTACATATGGTGAAAGTGATGTCATATCTGTATAGTTGAAGATGGGGTATTTTCTTTGATGTTCTTCTAAATTTGTAGTAGTAAGGACTTTATATTTACATGAAAAGAGTGTTGGCATGAATAAGACTACGAGTTGAGCTACCCGTCCGTGGTAACGAACCTTTCCCATGGATAGTGTGGTTAGAATCTAGATATAGCTCAATGTGATATTTTGCATATACCAACCAATTTACATAACCTTATTTCTCTTAATTTGATCATGATACACTTTTAAAATCAAGGTGGGGTTACGAGTATGATAAATATTGATTATGTGATGATGAGAGAAGTCATGAACAAACAAATCTTGTATATATTGGTCCTTGTGATCAACTATAAGAGTCAGTGGTATAGTGGAGAAATTAATCCACTATAAAGGAAGAAATCAATATAGGAACTGTTCGTAATGACTAATGATCGTATTTTTGATAGGGTGTCCTTTGGTAAAAGTTATAGATAATTATGTTGATTGTGCAGTGCACTCAGGTCAAATGGTTGACATTTATTGAGGTAGAAATTAGAAAACATATTGGGACAATAGGACGTCTTAATTTGTGTAGTGTCTTCTATTAATGAGGAAACCCATTACGTACAAACAATGTGAACAATTTGTACCATGATTAGATTAGGAAGGAAAAAGGTAAATTAGAGTGGTTTGGACAATCATGTCCATTGGGGCTGTCGATGGATACCCAAAAAATTAGAAATCCGTCTGTACTCTTATCCGAAAAGTGGATAAATATCTGATATCCGAAAAATAGTTTATATCAAAGTAAAATTTTCCATTTATGTTTCTTGACTTATCGATCGTTAGCGGATAGGATAATTATCCGATATCAATCCACATCCGTGGCCGTGGATATCCAATATTCGAAAATTATTCTAGATACAGATACGGATATGGCACTATCCGCATCTGAAAGTATCCGTTGACAGACCTAATGTCCATGTCGATAATAGCACTTCCATATAAATTATTGCATCATTGGTATCAAGCATATATTAAAGTGAGAATATGCTAGCACCAACATGGAATATTGAGATTCAAGATGGCCAAAACGGAACATCACATAGAAACATGGTTTTAAATCTTCTATATATCGTCCGAAATCTCCTCCGATATCTCCTTTTCATACTTAAACGAGACGAGACATCAAATCTCCTCCATATCTCCCTCGACGCTCATCTCGTCCGAGATATTCAAATCTCACCCGAGATATGGATCAAAACCTCAATCCGAGATCTCACCCGAAATTATACATTTTTTTTATTTTGCGTAATATTTTTTATTTTCATATTGATTCAAAAGAAACTACTCAATCCAATTATAATTTACCAACTTCTTAAACATATTCTTTACTTTTTATCTTAATTAGTCATAGCGAAAGGTTTCACTTTTTTATTATGTTCAAATAAAAGGATATTATTCAATCATTACCAAATCAATTAAGCTAATCAAGCTACCATTTTTTTACTAAGAAAGTTATAACCGTTAAATAAATTGATGACACATCAATTTTAGACACATAAATACATCCGAGATATTCCTGAGATGCATTATAAGACCCGAGATGTCAATCCAAGATGTACACCGATATGTACTCATCTCGTCCGAGATCTCCCCCGATACGAGATAACTTGTGTAAAAATTCCAAGACGAAACATGACCGAAATCCGATATTTAAAACCTTGCATAGAAACTGACAAATTAGAGTTTATAAATAGAGAAAGAAAACATCAAAAATGATCAACCTAACTGTATCAAGTGAGATGATTTTTTAAAATGTGCTGTTGAATTCATAGTATAAGGTTCTGGCCGAAACCTCGAGATTCTGGCCATCTCAGTTCGGTTTCGGCCGAAGGCGGGACGGGATTAAGTTAAAATCCCGTTCCAGAAACTGATCGTAAAAAGAACAAAAAAATTCAGAAAAATTCGAACATGCTGCAGCAAGTGGAAAAGAAAGAAAAACGACATTAAAAAATGTAAATGGAATCGAATTTAACATCCAAAAAACGTAGTCTCAACAAAAATAAAAAAAATTACCTAGCAAAACGAGAGCATCAAAAGGAGGAAAGGAATTTGAGCATCCAAGGAGCAAAGGAATTCAATTATGTTTGCGTTGTTGATCTCGTCGATTTTTCAATCCGAGCAGGTGCGCATTTTTTCTTTCTATTTGTTCATTCTTTTCAGTACGCAATGATAAACTCTAGAAACTAGGGTTAGGAACTTAGGATAAAAATAAGGTGGGCTTTTGGGCTGTGTTGTTTCTTATATAATAGGAACTAGGTTTAGGAAGGATATACAATAAGATAGGCTTTGGGCTGGTTGGGTTTTTTTTTGATCGAAGGATTATGATAGTTTAAAATATATGGTTGGTATTGTTAATTAAAATAGTTATGTTAATTAAAATGGATAGCTAAATTTAATATAACTAATGTTGCAGCATGTTGTTTATTATCTCTTTATAAACTATATTTTGTATTATATTTGCAACATTTATTGTCACTTTTTCATTAAAAATACAAAATCCGATATCGGGTCAAAACCGAAACTTTTGGAATTTCCAAAATTGACCGAAACCAAGAAAATTTCAATGACCGAAACCGAGACCGAGTTCTCGAACCTTGGTTGAACTATATGATGAATGACGAACTTGTAGATTTTGGTAAGGTTAGAAGAAAAAAGTGTTCTAGACAACTTCAAAATTTGGTTATTCTTTCATGGCTTATCCAATAATTGGTGCTTTTCTTTCAGACCCTTTCTAAAGACTTCAGTGTTTTTCATTGAATACCTTGTCAAAATTGGTTGTTTTCAATTTACGTTGGTTGCTACATAAATCCTTGATGGACACTCTAGTTTAGGTGTAAATAAATATTCATTGGAATTTTAGCGTATGTTTCTTCTATAAATCATTGTTAATTGGGTGATTTTAGGTTCATTGGGAACACGTTCACAAATTCTTTTATTATTTTTGACACAACCATATCCTAACATTAAGACTTGTAATGATTTATGTTAACATTTTCGGTTGACTATTAATAAAGGACAAATTTTTGAAAGAGACCCAGCAAAAAAACTTATTCTAACAATAGACTTCAGCCAAAACTAATCATAAAAATAGGTCTGTTTCATATAGCTTGTTATTAAAAAAAATTAACTTGCGCATTTTTGGAATGCGCAAGCTATATTTTAAAAATAAGCTTGCGCATTCCACAAATGCGCAAGTGTATAATTTATATTTGCGCGTTTATGGAATGCACAAATACAATTTCGGGCTGAAATAAACAGCCAGTTCCAATTTTTTTTCCCATTTCAAAAATATAGCTTGCACATTCCAAAAATGCGCAAGTTAAATAAAAAATTAAAATATAACTTACGTATTCCATAAATGCGCAAGCTATATGAAAATAAGTTTATTTCTGCGATTAGTCTCAAGGGGCGCCTATTCTTGCAATAGATTTTTTTGCTGGGTCTCTTTCAAAAATTTGTCCATTAATAAAACTTTGGGGTGTCCGTCATATTGTTATAATTAAACGAACTTGTAGATTTTTGGGCTTTGAAGAACATAATGTTTGTTCTTTTCAGACTCTTCTATTATCTACATTTAGAGGTTTTGAAACTAACCCTTCGAATACACAACCAGATGCTTTACCACTATCATCAGTGACCATTGGCATTTGAAGAACCTAATGTTACATTGTCATATATCACAAAATTAACAATTGCATTTGTAGAATATCCATATATTGTTCTTCAACAATCGAATTGTTATGAAATAATTGGATTATGATGATTACCATGAAGCACAATCATTATACGTAACCTACCAAATATATTAAATAACTTGATTATCAATCATTCATGAAAATCCTTTATACCTACATGAACCCATAATAGATAATTAGAAGAAGACATGGAACCAACCAACCTTAAACTATAACTTATTGTAGGGTGTTTATTCATATAATTCTCCAATCATAATGACATTTCTGGGTATTTCTTCGTATTAATAAACCATGAAAACTGTATTATATATAAGAAGATAGCGAATTGCAAATTCTTTAAGTGTAATTGTGTTCACAGTACATACATATTATAGAGTTTCAAGCTAAACTCATTTTAAGTCACCCATGGCAATAAGTTGCATCGAAGGTATCATGATTATACATTTGACTTTACAGAGATGCCTTCCTAAATCATATCAAATGGGAATGTTGAATACCTCACAAGCCAAATATTTATTAAAAAAATAATAATTACCATCTACTTGATTGGAAGCACCGTTATAAGAGTCGTAACTTCCCTGTAACCGAATCAATGGTTGCTTTTTCCCCTGTAAAAAGCTTTTTTTTATCTTGCATCAAAAGATATGAGATTCTTATCACACTAATGGATATTAAGAACTAACCTGGACCTATAGCAAGTACTGTCCTCGACCCGGACTTAACCTGAGAGAGCACAATTAAACTTATATTTCGAACTTGATTGCATAAATCAAATAGAAAATGTCAAAAATGGATATGCAACCATTTTACTCGTACAAATAACTCACTGCTTAAATATGATAAATATAATTTTGGAAGCAACCTTTAAAATATTATAGCCGTTTTAAATAGCCATAAGATTTTTTTGAAACATTTAATGAAATGTACTGTAATATCTCTAAGTTAAATTTAGTCTTTGTCCAAACAAACTGTATTTGATTCCTTTTATGTTAATTTTTGAAACATAGCATGTAACACAAATTCATTCTTTCTAGGGCAGTTGAAGTTATATGAAAAAAATGTGAATGCGGACATGTAGGGTCTGGTGCACTATATAACAGCTGCAACATAGCAGACAAGTTTGCATTCTCTAAACTAATATTTGGCACGTGCAATGCATGTGTATAAAAAATTCTACATCAACAAGAACTTTAGAATGTTATTTTCCAGTATATGATGAAAAATATGCAAGGGCTGGGTCGTCACTCCCTTAGTGGCGTGCTGCATCGACGCCCCGATGTAGTGATAAATGAGCAAGGGTCTTCGCACTTTACTCGGCGGGTGCGAAGGGTAAGGAAGCTAGTCGATGACAGTAGGATTCGGTTAGGTAGTTGGAATGTAGGATCATTAACAAGAAAGCTAAGAGAGATAGTGATACTATGACTATGAGACGTGTAAATATCTTATGCGTTCAGGAGACCAAATGGACGGGTCAAAAGGCGAAGGAGGTGGAGAACACAGGCTTCAAGTTATGGTACACGGGAAAAGAGCGTAACAAGAATGGGGTAGGTATTTTAATTGACAAGAACCTTAGAAACGGAGTGGTCGACATTAGGAGACAAGGGAACAGGATCATCCTAGTTAAGCTGGTAGTGGGTGATATGATTCTGAACGTCATTAGTGCTTATGCCCCACAAATAGGTCTAAGTGAAGCCGTCAAGAGGAATTTCTGGAAAGAGCTAGATGTCATGGTTAGGGATGTGCCTAGTAGCGAAAAACTTTTCATAGAAGGAGATTTCAATGGCCATGTTGGTACAACTAGTGGAGGTTTGAGAGAGTGCATGGTGGTTTTGGATATGGCGATAGAAACCAAGAAGGAGAAGAAATATTGAATTTCGCTATTGCTTATGACCTCATGATAGCTAATATCTTCTTTAGGAAGAGACAGTCACACTTAATTACTTTTAGTAGTGACCAACACTTTAGTCAGATTGATTTCGTACTTACTAGAAGAGACGACAAACGAACTTGTGTAGATTGCAAAGTCATACCTGGAGAATGTGTCGTCTCACAGCATTAGCTTTTGATATCCGAGTTTCGTCTTTGAATACGTGTTCAACAGGGTAAGGAGCCAAGACTAGTCGGACGAAATGGTGAAGCTAAAAGGAGACGCCTTACGGGTGTTTGAGGATAGAGTGTGTTTGAGGATAGAGTGATGGTAGAAGGGGCATGAAATATGAAAGGAGAAGCAAATCACATGTGGGATGAGATGGCAAGACGCATTCGGAAAGTGACTACCGAGGTGTTTGGGATAGCGAAAGGAAATAAACGTGAACCTAAAGATTCTTGGTGGTGGAACAGTGATGTGCAAAAGGCTATCAAAGAGAAGGAATGATATAAGTGCTTACATCATCACAGGAGCGAGGACAACATGCAAAAGTACAAAATGGTAAAGA
The DNA here is from genome assembly GCA_030737815.1 of Allium fistulosum. Classification (NCBI taxonomy): domain Eukaryota; kingdom Viridiplantae; phylum Streptophyta; class Magnoliopsida; order Asparagales; family Amaryllidaceae; genus Allium; species Allium fistulosum. The sequence goes on from CM060905.1 coordinate 291,518,059, forward strand.
AGAACGCAAAGAAAACGGTGAGTGAAGCAAGAGGTCGAGCGTATGAAGATCTATATCATAACCTAAGTACGAAAGAGGGTGAAAAAACATCTATAGGATAGCTAAGCTCCACGAGAGGAAGACAAGAGACTTCAACCAAGTTAAATGCATCAAAGATGACAATAATAGACTTTTGGTGAAGGACGAGGAGATAAAAAATAGATGGAAAGATTATTTCGACAAACTATTAAATAAGAAGGTGATAGAACTACGATCGAGATAGGCAACTCTTCTGATGACACTTGCAGACATTTTGTTCGAAGAATTCAAGAATCTGAGGTAAAGGAGACATTAAAACGGATGAAAGCAGGCAAGGCATTGGGGCCTGATGACATCCCCATTGAGGTGTGGAGATGTTTTGGAGATGCAGGGATAGCATGGCTAACTAAGTTGTTCAATAATATTTTCAAATCAAACAAGATGTCAGATGAGTAGAGGAAAAGCATACTAGTTCCAATTTTTAAGAATAAAGAAGATATCCAAAGTTGCACAAACTACAGAGGAATTAAGCTTATGAGTCATACAATGAAGCTTTGGGAGAGAGTCATTGAGCATAGACCAAGAAGAATGAAAAGTGTTTCAAAAACCAATTTGACTTCATGTCTGGAAGGTCGACCACAGAGGCGATTTTCTTGATAAGACAACTTATGGATTACATCAAGGGTCAACTTTGAGCCCCTACATTTTTGCTCTAGTGATGGATGAGGTTACGAAGGGTATACAAGGTGAGATTCATTGGTGTATGTTATTTGCTAATGATGTTGTGTTAATTGATGAAAGTAGGATTGGAGTTGATAGACAACTGGAGCTGTGGAGACAGACTTTAGAATCAAAGGGTTTTAGGCTTAACAGAACTAAAACATAGTATATGAAGTGCGGGTTCAACGGTGTCAGGTCGGAAGATGGAGATGTCACTCTGGCTGGACAAATAGTTCCCAAGAAGGAATCATTTCGATATCTAGGATCAATGTTGCAGTATAATGGTGAGATTGATAAAGATGTTAGTTTTAAAATTCGAGCGGGATGGGTGAAATGGCGACAAGCGTCTGGGATTCTCTGTGACAGGAAGGTCCCACAAAAGCTTAAAGGAAAGTTCTATAAAACGGCAATCAGGCATGCGATGTTGTATGGTGCAGAATGTTGGCCTACTAAAAGCCAACACGTCCAAAAGATAAGCGTAGCAGAGATGCGTATGCTACGATGGAGCTGTGGTCATACAAGAAGAGACCGAATTAGAAATGATGATATACGTGATAAACTTGAAGTAGCACCAATTGAGGAGAAGCTAATTCAACATCGCTTAAGATGGTTTGGACATCTTCAACGAAGGCCGCCCGAGGCATCTGTGCGTGTTGGAATTATAGGCCGTGTTGAATGCTCAAAGAGAGGTAGAGGTCGACCAAGGTCGACATGGGAGGAAGTAGTAAAAAGGGATTTGAAGGATTGGGGTATATCCGAAGAGCTGGTGACGGATCGGAGCGAGTGGAAGTTAGTGATTCACGTACCAGAACCATGAGCGTTGAGTTTTATAAGTTTTAGATTATAGGACTAGGAAACATAAGCCTAAGACGTAGGTTTGGTCTTTGACCAATATTACTATTAGTATCATTATCGCTATTATTATTATTATTATCATTCCTCTTTTATATATATATATACATATATATTTTTATTTTATTTTACTTTACTTAGTTATTATTATTAATTTAATTATTTGACTTTATTTTATTATTGTTATTGCTATTGTTATTATTATAACTTTTAAATTGATTTTTTCATTTAGTTTTGAGTTCCATCTTTAGCCGACCCCAACTTGTTTGGAAATAATGGCTTAGTTGTTGTTGTATACCTAAAAATTCACCACATGCAGTAATTCAAAGCTTTAAAAAGAACTGAAAATCATAGATTTATAAATATTAATATCAAGTTGTTAATACTATCAAAACTAAAATAAAATTTCTGATTTCATTCTTTTTAACTATTTTAAAAAAAATGAAATTATTTTCGAAATATAGGACTAGTGAATAGAAGCCTAAGACGTAATGTTTGATCTTCGGTCCCTATTACTATTAGTGTCATTATCATTATTATTATCATGGTTTTTTTTTACTTTTTTATCTATTTTTATTTTATTTATTTATTATTATTATTTGTTTAATTATTTTACTTTTTTCATATAAAATATATTATTGTTATTCTTACTTTTAAATTGACTTTGTCATTTAGTTTTGGATTATATTTCTAGTCGATCCCAACTTGTTTGGGAATAATGGCTTAGTTGCTGCTGTCGTTATATTTTCTAAAATACACTGACTAACAGTTTCATAAAAAAATACATTAACTTGTGAAAAAAAATATAAGAGAAACTGAAAATCAAATCGGATTACATATCATTTTTTATGCCATTTTTATCAATATAGTTAATTTAAATAGAATAGAACTAAAGATTAAAAATTGTGAAAAAAATAAATATTTAATTTTAGAAAAAACAACTAAAATTGCCGGTAATCAAAATTAAAGTTCTGTTTTCATGAATATGTTTTATTGATGATTTTGATATTAGTTTTCAAAAGATAAGCATTATACCATTCTTCTCTTTTAGCGTTAAAAAAATATCAAATTTCCACTTGTAGATTTATTTTATTTTATTCCTAACTTAAGAGCAGTTAATTTGTTAGTGAATTTTGTTATGATCTCCATCTGGTCTCGTGTAAAGAGGGTTGTTTTTTCTAAATAAAAAAAATACTTTACTAAGATATTGCTTAAATTATAAATGTAACATGTTTTATTATAATTAATTTTTGCATAAAAATAATTATAAATTAAATTAATCCTTACCTATAATTTTAATTTTGTTCATATGTTTTCTTAATTCTTTCTACTTTGCCTCTTACTTTTTATTTGTAATTTTTCCTTTCTTTTAACTCTATTAAAATCAAGGTTCGAGAACTCGGTTTCGGTTTCGGTCATTCGAAATTTCTTTGGTTTTCGGTGAATTTCGGAAATTTCGGAAGTTTCGGTTTTGGTTCTGATATCGCATTTTTATATTTTTAATGAAGAGTAATGATAAACATTGCAAATAAAATACAAAATATAGTCTATAAAAAGATAATAATATAACACAAATAACTATTAAATAAATAAACACATATGAACATTTGATTTTGCCTAAACAACCCTAAATTAAAAATAAGTTAACCCTAAGTTAAAAATAAGTTGATTCTAATATAAATTACCCAGTCCATTATCAATTACCATTTTCTTTTAAACTTATTAAATAAAGGCTCAAACTAAATCCCCCAAGCCCATTATCATTCACCTCACTCTAACCCTAACCCAGATGCTACTACATCGACTACCCATCTTCAAAGCTGAAAAAAATTACGAGAAAATTAAGAAGAAAAATACGAAAGGAAGAAAAAGCAAAATCGTGCTCGAAGTCGAGATCGATGTTCGAAATTGAGTCGTAGTATCACGCAAATTTTTGGGCTAGATTCTCAAGTGTCGAAGTCGAAAGATGCTCAATTGTCGAAGTCGAATCGATTATGAGGTAAGTCGATTTTTTGGGGCTAGATTCGATCCTCTATTTTTTGTGTTGTATACTCATTTTCATTCTAGTGCAGCAATCGTGAACTTTTGATTTTTTTCTGATTTTTTTTAATCGACAAGTAGCGGGACGAGATTTTGACCTAATCTCGTCCCACCTCCGGCCGGAACCGAGCCGAGATGGCCGGAATCTCGTGGTTCCGGCCGGAACCTGATACCTTGATTAAAATAACACAAATCATTGTCGCAAGCTCAAAATTTTGTTTTAAATTTCCTAGTTTTCTGCCTAATTTTTCATTTCTTTTACATGACTAATTTAAATAGTATTATTTTTTATTGTTTTTGAATTAAATTTTAATTTATTTTGCAATTGGATTCATCGTCTGTAACATCCTAAGAAAATATGCACTGGTCCCACAACACTTACTTCAAGTACAGCAAAGAGAATCACGTTGTCGGGATTCGAACTCGTGTCAAGCGGTTTCTCTTCATAAGCCTTATTCACCGGGCTACCCTTTGAGGTAGATATTATACACTATCAATGACAGAGAAGCAATAAAGCACAATATTATGGTACATTTACTCGCAAAGCATAGGGGAAAATCCATACAACCACACGTGTATTAATTTGACGTATACACACATAAAAAGTATTTATGCCAAAGACCACTGGCTTATCTTCTCCTATAAATCTCACAAGTGATGCATATAACTGAAAAAGAGTTTAAAAAGCCAAAAAAAGAAACCTCTGTTCTTCCTGCGTCAGCAACCATAAAAGTAGGAAGTCCACATCTATCAGCTGCTTCCTTTAGCCTATTCCTGATTTAGTATGGAAAATACATGTTATCATTTTTATTAACATGATTAGTTCTAAAGTAGAAAATCTGTCTCACATTTCTTGTTGATTCTTGCATGATAACACTATTTTGGCCTGACCATATTGCTCCCATTGTCTCAATAGTGATCGATTACTGCAAGGGAAAAATATCATATGGTAATAATGAAATTCTAAACGATAGTTGCAGTTGATGATGACGAAAGAAAAAACAAAGAGAAGAAATTAACGACACGAAAGTATTGGAAACCAAGTACAAATAGTTAGCATATTTAAAATGAATAGTGTGTGGAATACTGGAACCACTACAAATATTCAATTATGAAAAAATTGTTAGATAGTTTATTTAACTTCTTCCATGTGTCTCTGATTAACTTGAAACTCAATTTTTGGAAAAAGATCACTGAAAAAGTAACGATCAATCATGTGCTAGTTCGATTATCATCATTCACTCATCACATCATTTTGAATTAACTTAAAACTCAATTTTTGGAAAAAGATCACTGAAAAAGTAACAATCAATCATGTGCTAGTTCGATTATCATCATTCACTCGTCACATCATTTTGAATTCCAAAATATTGTATATCTGAAAACTGTTAGATGTATTTAACCTTTTCCATGTGTGGTTAATTTGACACTTGATTGTACAGGTTTAGGTCTGTCAACGAATCCTTTGGGATACAAATACTGTCGTATCCGCATCCGCATCCGAAATTATTTTCGGATATCAGGTATCTGCTTAGCGGATATGGACGGATATCGGATAATTATCATATCCGATCAATAAATCAAGAAACATAAATAGGAAATTTTGGCTTAACATAATTATTTTTCAATCTCATTGATTATAGAAATATACAAAATCAACAAATATAATGATAGTAAATGGTTTTGAACAGTTAATATACAGTAAATGCATATAATATAAACTATTAACTTGATAAAACAATAAATACATATCTTTGTCTATACTCAAATACACATAAAACAAACTATAAGTTTGACAAGAACCGAATGGATAATTTTCGAATGCGGATGCCTCGCATCCGTATCCGCTTTGCCGAATATCATATATTTATTTGCTTTTTGGATACGGATGCAGACGTATTTCGGATTTTTCGGGTATCATTGACAGCCTTATACAGGTTCTTTCTTTTGCACTTTCCTAACTGCTGACTGGGTAAATGATAAAGTTCCTTACATTATTTTTAATGAGAATAGGAGCCAACTCATGGAACAAACCAGAAATAAAAAATAGTTTACAAACTGAAAGGAACCGCAAAATATTTAATGCACTCTCCATGTTATATAAATTAAAATCATTTTTTTTATCAGACGTTCACACAAATAGTTGCTGATGGGTAGGTAAACAAAAGCAATGATATTTTGTTTATTTTTGAACAGTCCAAAAACCATGTTTCATCTGCAATTCCTGTGAGATATACGTGCTCGTAACATAAATTTGGGTTAATCAAGAGATTAACCTTGTGATTTGAACTTTCCATTCCTTCTCAATTTTGTGCCTTGACAATCCCCCCCCCCCCCCTCTTCTCTTAAAAACCTTTCGTCTATACATAAATACATACAGATACTTTACGCGCGCGCGTGCATATATACATATATGCATATAGAGACACACATATAAATTATATATATATATATATATATAACATGGAAACTAAGCTATTCTTATGATTTCATATGGCACTCTACGAATGCATTGCATCTCATATAGTAAGCTTTAAAGGACCGATGTTATGAAGAAGAAAAAAGTAAGGACTCCATTTTAGTTTTAAGGATCTAGTACATTTTCATGTAAACGGAAATTAATAATTCAAATGAATATATGATTAAATGCATAAAATACTGTATTAAAATTGACATCTATAGTTGGGTATCATTTTGAAACAATGACGAACCATTTACCATAGTAATAAAACATAATGACAAATCCACCTAGCAGCATATAAAATATTGCCAAGAGAATGATAAATACAAGTTAGCAGTTCATAGTTATTGGATATAATATTATAAAGTGACAAATACATTTAACATTGCAATAAACAAACAACATGATCAATGCATGCAGCATTGTGAAGAAATAAATGAAAAACCGATTTATCGATTTTTTAAAAATTGACAAATAAGGATGTCCTATATGGGATAGATATATCACTAGATTGTTTATCTAGGGATAGTTGGATTGAATCATGTTCGCATTAATTAAGTATTACCATGTTCAAGAAAAATGACAAATTTATTGTTAACCCATGCAGATTTTATATTTATGATGATGTATCAAACTAGTTTTTCGATCAAGATGGTACACGCTGAAACCATAGAAATCTATAATGCTAGTAAATAACACACACACATAATATATGTATATACATACACACACGTGTGTCTGTGCATGTGCGCGTGTACAGGGCAGGACCGGCTACATATCATTTTTGCTACACCTCAAATCCCCCTTGATTTAATTATACGTTCCGAATTAAATAATAGAATGAGAGATCGTAAGACCGTGTCGTATATTAAACCGAGGTCCCCAACAAATATTTTTACATTTATTAACTAGTGCATCTTTTAGCTCGAGACATCACCAAAACTTGATAAGCTATACTAGACCAAGTCATCTAGCACCAATCCCCATTTTGTCCCCACATACAAAAATAGTTCATACTCGAATGCTAAAACAGAGTATTAATAGACGGTATTGACGGTATTAACGGTATTAGCAAAACTATCTATTTTAATTTTCATAAGGTAGCTAAGGCACAAGGCCTGCGTTTTGGGTTTTTTTTCGCACCTTGCGCCTTTTTGTGCGCCTTTCATACAAATTTGAGCTTTTATTGATAAAAAAACTGCACTATGAATTACTACTAAAAATGTTACTTTGATTGTTAAAGCATGTTTATAATCGATTATTTTGTAAATAAAAAAGCATGAATTAATAGATACGAAGTCACAAATGGTTATTCGAAACCAAAATGTTATCAAATTCCAGTTTACAACACCGGAGACATAGAAGTTATAAGTTTACAACACCAGTAATTCTTTTAACTATTTAAAAAAAGTTATTTAACTATTTTATAAACTAAATTTTAAATTTAGCTATTTTATTAATTAAAATTCAAAATTTAACTATTTTATTAACTATAATTTAAATTTTAAACCATATTTTATAGTTCATTCAACTATTTAAATATTTAGCTATTTTATAAACTAAATTTTAAACCATATTTTATAATTTATTTAATTATTTTACTAAGTAAATTTTAAATTAGCTATTTCATCAATTAAAATTCAAAAATTAACTATTGTATTAACTAAAATTTTAAACCATATTTTATTTTTAAAAAATTGAAATTTAAGCAGGGTTTTATAGAGGACCCTTACCTCTTTCTATTAAATAAAATTATAAAATTATACAAAAAGCTTGGATTATAGACAAAAACCAAGCCATCTATGTAATACTAATTTGTCATCGTCGGAATTAGTTAGAGAGTCATGCCAAACCAACACTATTTTCTTCACGTGGAGCAAACATTCATAAATTATCTCAGCGGAGGCTCTATGCTTGCTCTCAAATAGTCTTGAGTTGCGTTCACGCCAAACTCCAAGAAGCAATGTTTTGAGCATTTGCAGCAAAACACTGGATTTTCCATTTTTTCACCTAGTTGCTTGAAAGACAGTGACCCATTCCTCTGCACTTGCAGTGCTCGGCCGATGATAGCCGCCAACTTCCAACACCTTCTTCCATATTCCATTCACGAAAAAGCATTCAAAAAACATATGCAAATTGGATTCGTTTGACATCGAGCAGAGAGTGCACAACGAGGTATTGATCATACCCATACGACATAATTTGCCGAGTTAAAATTGCATTCTTAAGAACACGCCATAGGAAAAAATTCTGTCTGTGGTTTCCAGAGCTGTCCCATACCCTAGAGTGCCACGGATCATCGGGAAGATCTCTATTCTGGGATAATAATTTGTAAACTCGACGAATGGAGTGATCCTTGGGAGGAGACCCGATAAGACCTTGTCTCGATCAGCATAAATTGGCTGACAAGTTAGAGCTTAATTCCAGACAGTCCTTATACGTGAGTTGCTGGAATGCGGAAGCGTGATACGACCATCATATATTTTATAATTTATTTAGCTATTTAAATTTTAAACTAAATTAATCAAATTAACTTTAAATTAATTCAAATTAACTTTAAAGTTTAAACTAATTTAAATAACTATTATTTATGTAACTAACTTACTACTTGCTTTTAAACTTTAAAGTTTAAACAGAAATGAAGCTTAAAAATTGACTACCTAATCAAAGGCGGCAGGACACGCAGTTTGGCGACAGTGGTGGCAGCGGTATTGCGGCAGCAGCAGTTGATTATTTTTTTAGAAGAAACCCTAATATCGACAATCGACCATACAGTCAATTTTGAGATAATTAAATGGGTCTGGTTTCGGGTTTGATTTTAGGGTTGGCCTGCAAAAATAGTCGATTAACCAAAGGCAGGCCTTCTTTGCACCTCGGCGCCTTGAAATAGGCATGCCTTTGGCGCTTTTTGTGCACCTCCAGAGGCACCTTGAAGGTCGGAAAGAGGCAGATGTTGCACCTACGCCTTTCTGATGCCTAGGCGTGCACCTTGATAACACTGAGTTTTCATAATAAACTTCGTCATTGGTTATGAAAATAAGAATGGATCGATCGATTTTTTGTGGATCAAAATAGAGGTGGCATTGACAATGTCGCTTATTGACTCACATTCATTGATGTTTGACTCGTTCAGAAAGGGAGTTTAATGGCTGTATTCTCACTCATCCCCCTCCCCTCTGTTGGGCAAGAACTTACACATTGTGGAGATACCCTTATATCCTTCAGAAAAATTAAGAACACTGTAATAGTAATATTATGTGCATATGTATTTAAATATGAAATTAGCTTCCCAAAAAGTAAACATAACAGCAGGTACAAACTACAAAGTCTTGGGTCAATATAATAGTGCTACAAAGTCTTTAGGTCATGCTGATTTTCTCTTATACAGGGCAACTTATGCTTATACTGACCACTACGAGTCTACGGCACTACCTATACCGATAAGTAGTTCATATAAAATAATTGTCTAAGACCAAATTTCAAGGTAGGAGCCAATTTCCCTTGGAGAGAAATTAATATATGCTAAAAATCATCATTGCCAATCTATTTCTCAGAATGTGTAGCCAATATCAAATCTTCTAGCTCAAAAAACTGAATTTGAAAGTAACTACCTCTGCAATAACTCTGCATACATGCCAGTTGCTGCATCTGAAAAAAGAAAGAAAAGGAAATGAATAAGAGTAAGATGATCTTGAAAGAAAATCTTTGGAAAAATAATTTGTACATCAAACAAATATTAGGGAGGTATTATAATTTCAACCAATGATCATTGTGTCTTACGAGCACACTGAGAAGCAATTTTTCCAGGTCCCATTCTCAAATCTTGTCTAACAACAAGAACCTGAAATTGTAGACCATAGATTGTTTAGTGGAAAAAAAAAAGTGGCAGCTATGTTTACCAACATCATTTAAGATATCAATAGCTTTCTTTCAAAAAACTCAGGGAACTAAGATGAAAATACATGCATAAGTATTGGTAATTGTTTAAACTCTAACCCTTCAATATAAATGTGGTTGCAGTTGATCAATTGTAATATTATTCGTTAATTGAAAGTATAGAAACTATAGTTTGTAGTCTCACGTAAATGACTCAATCTAATTGATTTGTAAGAATTGACTTAATAAACGGGATTGTATTTGAAATAGTTGAATATCCACTTTAAAATTTTGGTAGAAGATATTATGTTGGTAGATGTTAGTAATATTGCTTCGTATAAAAATGAAACTATATTCTTATCTAAACATTGGTTTGGATTTTGTAATTTTATTGATTTGGTAATAATGAATAATAATGACCATAATGTGATTTATTATGAACGCACTATGACATCCAGTTATTACTGGCATTTAGTTATCTTTTAATTTTTATAGCATCCATTATCAACAAATCCCAACCCAGTATAGACGAGTGTCTGTAGTAGTATTTGACATTTGAAGTGAGCACATATATTCATAATGTTGCAAATCTCATGCTGCACAAATATAGCAGTTTTCTAGTTTTTTTTTTTTCTTTTCTTTTAATCAACATCCGGGGTCCCAAAATCCGGATGACACCAACCAGATCATTAAATTTGGATGGCTTTGATTTCTTCTCTATACTTTCATACAACAAAACTTACGGTACACCAGCTCCTACAATGCCGTTTCTTCAAACTACCATTAGTTGGAGTATGTTTGTGGCAAATTTGAGTATAGATTTGTATCCGTAGTTGAGAGGGAAAGAAAGAGAAATGTCACTTTTTTTAGGAAATTGGTTACAAAAAAATTTATGCTTAAAATTCCAGCCAATATTTTAAATACTGGATTTCGATCGCATATAATCTTTATATTTTTACATATACATTTACCACATACCGAATGGGATCTTGAACGAAATATGTGTATCTCAAATGTACATCTTGGAACTATCTTCAAATAACTTGTATTTCTAAATTTGACATTTTAAAAGGTTTTTAAAGCTGTCACCTAAACGAGTATAAAAATAGTAATTTTCTTGCATCTCCATTTTGTACAATTCGAGCTTGTCTAAATTTAAACCTCACTCAAGTATAAACCAATTCGCTAGTGAACTCGATCATGGAATTCAATTGTCGTTGGACTTATATAAAACTGCGTTTTATAATTTTATTATAAATTATATGATTAAGAATACAATCGCCTTATTTTCATATCTTTTCTTACTTGTACACTTTCCTTAATAATCACAATTTATAAAGACGTTGCATTATTTCTACAAACCAACCTCTTCATGTTGCCATACAAACCAACTTCATTATTCTGCAATTAACAAACCAACTGCTTTTAAGTATGCACGATTATATTACCATATTAAACGTGATGTGATAGATGGTCATCATGAGTTTCATATCACCATGATAACATAACATCTAATAATAGTGTTCTCAAAATATCATTTATCACATCATTGTGATGTTTTCTAATCTTAAAAGTTTTTAACATCAATGTACGTATACTCTTTACCGTACGTTTATGCTGAAAGTAATCAGAATATTTTCAAAAAATAGTTAGAAGAAGGCGCATAATACTGATGGAGATATCAATCTGAGATCTCAATCAAGATTTTGATTAGGATTTCAATATCTCGGTCAAAATAAGTTTTAAATGAGATTCTATAAATTTTGATCTTTATCTTGCAAAAATGCTAAAATGAGATCCTGGCTAACATAAAGAACACCACCTTCAAATTCATGGATATAGATGCTTTGGCTTGGTATTATGTTGAAGTTATGATTTTGAACCTTGGAGTGATGTTTATTGAATGTATATTTAACTTGTTTTGAAATTTGTGAGGTATATATGATGGGTGAAGCTTTTAAAAAATAATGAGTTACAAAATTTTAGAAACAATGGAAGCAACCATGATAGTGAGGTTTTGAAATATTAACCGAGGAAAACAATGACTATCTTTGGATATAACATGCAATTTTGGAGATAGCTTGGGTATAGTTTGTTTCTACCTATTTTTAATTCGAATAATGTGAATAAGTGCGGAAAAATTAATCAACCCTCATTGTAAATTAAGATGGCATCAACTAAGTTTTCAGAACTCGGTTTATGTCATACTGGTTTCCAACATCCACCATACTCTATCTTAGTTGTTAGGTGTGGCTTGCATTGTAGTTGTGTGGGTTAAATGTCCTACATCGCAAGAAATATGGCATATAACGTGGTGTGTGTATAGGATTGGTGGCATATAACATTGGGAATTCCTTCTGTTACAAATAAGTGTTGTCAAGACCAAGTATATGCTCGTTGGGAGGCGATGAAGGAGTGTTCAATCGGGACGTCGCCGCATTGGAAACTTCGTTGGGTGACGTCATCACATACAATGAAGTGTGTGTACACGGGGACGCGTTGGAGTGCCGAAACTCAACATTAGCATTGGTTGTTCTTGATTTCCTAGTTAGCACACACCTACATATGCTAGAAAAGTCAATGTTGCATGTTTTCCTGCCTCAAAATAAGCATAAAGAAGTCATCTACTCGAGATAATTTAATGATGCATCAAACCTATTTTGTAATGGCTATTAATGTTGTGGTATGCTATTTAAACTAGCTATGATAATTGTTTATGCCTATCATATCATTGTTTACATTAAATTATAAGAGCACCAAACAAAGGTTCCAAATTGAAGTCAGCTTCAATCAAAATTTTCAAAATTTAATTATATCAGTTTTAGCCTCCTTACGGATATTGCTAATGTAGTTGAACTTAAGCTTCAAATTGTGCAAGTAGAATAGATTAAATATAGAAATTTGTATAAGTAGAAGTTTAAGATTTCTAATGAAACTTGGGTGGTACAGGCTATAGAGAAGGCTCTTTGAGTCAACCACCATCAAATTCGGACTTTCCATTCTGTGTAATTATCACACTACGAGAAGGTTGACACAAATCTATCAGGCGAGTAAAACAAAATTGTACTAATTTTTAAATTAATAATATTTCATACCTATGGAGTGTGGTGTTAGTAACCAACATCATATTGGTTTATTTTCTGGAATTCCAAGTTGGGTACTATTCCAGTTAACTTACCACATCAACTTCAATCCCGGTTGGTATTCATCATCAAAAATACTCTAAGATGATTGTTGGAGTGCATTGAATCAAGAGTGACAATTTTTTTCAACTTTAGAGGCCAAATATTCAATAGGCGGTGATGTAAAGATGGTTATTTTCAGGAATATGTTTACAAAAACAGTAAATACATTTTAAGAGCGGTGCTGAATGCACAGCATTGCAGTGTTTAAATTATTCAGTTTCATTCAGCAGTGGATGACATTTGGTTTAAAAAAAGTGTGCTTCATTCGAAAGTATGAAAGCCGAGCTACTTCACAGCAACTCGGTGGTATACCGCCGAATGAGGCTAAAATAGTATCAATTCGGTGCATTTAGCACCACTCCATTTTAAAGTATACTGAAAAATTCAAAAGCTCAAAGACGTTCAGAAAATGAGCAGTTATTCATAGATATACCAAGCAACAAAAACTGTCAAAGATGGTAGTTAGAAATATAACCAACTGTCAAAGATGGTAGTCAGAAATATAACAAACTGGATTCAGATTCTTCTCAAACTTGTAGCTCAAAACTCAAAACTCAAATAATAGCTTGATAAACATTTCCTAAAGAAGGGGGAGAAAACTCAAATTCTACCATTTTGAGTTCGCCGCCACCGACATCGGAAGAGGCCATCAATCCCTTCTTGCTTAGCATAGAAGAAGACTTCCCTTTAAATCCAAATTTACGAGACGACTTATAATCCAAAAAAATACCCAAAAGAAATCCAATAATGAGTCCTGGAACGAAGTTTTCTGCTTTCAATGCTACTGTAAGCCATGGTTCCTCTTTCTGCTACATAAGAGACTGACATCGATTAATAAAATAATAATTTCGTGTGTATTACGGGAATTTGGCTGAAAGTAGTTTTAAAACCTTTTTGGAAAACTGAGAGGGGCTTTGACTTGAATTAAACATAATTCTGAATTTGATGATTGATGAACGGGATGAGTTTTAAATCCTGCTAGACTTACGAAAGAAAAACCGGATCATTTATTTCCAGCGGCCTGTTGAAGCCCAATTAATTTCCTTTTAACAAGCGGCCAAGTAGTAAAGACTCGTTTGAATGGACTTAAAACAACTGTTTTTTTTTTTTTGAAAATCAAAACTTACTCATTTTGGTTTTCAAAAAGTATAAAATATGTCACACCACATTTAACACACTATTTTATTCCAATCCTACCCTACCAAAATGAATTTTGTTCTATAAGAGTTGCGCACACCGTGGTTCTTTTACAAACCCCACTGTAACCGAGCTAGGTTTTGAAAGAACCTTACTCGATGGAAGTGATGTTCAATAAAGAACTAACTCACCCGTGAAGTTTTATGACGAATCATGCTCATTCGAGGTCCTTTAAAATGTCATATTAGAAAAAAAACTGTTTAGTTCAAGTTATGTTCTCTGCATAACCTTGCTATGTCCGGGTGAGGTTTCAAAGAACCTCATTTAGTGCGAGAGTGGTTCTCTACAAATAATGGCCCAGTCCAAGAATATTTGTTATTTCTAAGCGATGTTGTAGCAAAGCATAACATAGGGTAATTGTGTCCTAATTAATATTTCTAATTCTACCATGTATTAATGAAAAAAATAGACCTTAATAAAACTAGCCTTATGTAAGGACTAGCTTTTCATAACACTTGGATCGTTGTACAAATAAGCGTCCAACCCACAAATACCCACAAATACCGTGACAAGGACCTAAGAGTATAATTTAGTAATAACATGCTACATAACTATTTACAAGATCTAAGCTTATTATAACTTACACAGAAAGAATAAAAGTGTGATGATGATGATGATGATATGAATACATGTGTTGAATATAAATATCATATATGATCAAGAGAGTTATAACAACAACCTCATGTCCAAATCTCAATACATGCATCTCCAATTTTACAATAACCAAGTCATACATCAACTCTTTATACAAATGTCATAATACAATATGATAAGTCTGACATGTACCAATAATCAGGATAATTAGATAATAAACGTGGACAGTAAAAATGTTAAAACTCCAAAGCTCCATATATTGCCACGGCTAGCTAAATTAGTCTGTTCATATGTAAGTAACAAAAGAAGAGGAAAATAGAAAGGGTTGGACATAAAGCCCGGTGAGTGAAAATATCTCTAAACTGAGTGATTACTAATGTGCAGGTATTTTGTAATGACCCATAAAATTTACACATGGTAATTAAAATGGTTAATTTAATAATTAAACAGATAATTAATGATGAAGGGTAAAAAGGGAAACTTTGCAAATCAAATGATTAAGGCCTTGAATATTACCATTGCATAGAGAAGATTTTTTTACTCGAAATGGACCATAAATTTGCTACGTCTGCAGTCACAAAGAGCAATTTATGGTCGAAATAAGAATTTTATAAAATGGAAAAGATTTTCAGTACTTAATCATTTTCAGCCCGGCCCACTTAACCCCATTTTGGTTCGATCTTAACTTTCTACATTAATCATCTGTTCGGATCAATGATTACATTTCTAAAGCTCTCATCTTCATTTCCTTAACTTTCTCTCAAAGAAATCCATCTCTAAGCCAAAATAGAATCCCTAAAATCAAAGTAAAACCATATTAATACAAATAAAGGCAAGAGCAACACATCCATACAACCAAATCACAATTTCTGAGAGGTTGAATTTGTGGCAGCAGAATTACATCAGATATGGGATTGTTGGAACGTTTTTATTGCTTCTACGGGGGTTCTAAGTGAGTAGGAGACTATCTCAAACGGATTGTCTATATTTATGTATATGCTTGTTTATATGAATAGATCGTAGGGATACTGCTAGATCTATACCATAAATGAATCATATGTTGTTATATGGTTAGATATGATTACATATCACCTAAAAAAATCCAAATATGTGATTACATCCCATTAATGTGCAGTTTGGAGCAAATTGAATAATAGACGAGACATGTATGCTTGAACGTTGCATTCTTGTTTGGCTTATATACTTGTATGTTTGGATTTGATGCTCGTATTTGTGAGATTTTTTCTTTGGAAAGTTAAGTATAATGGATCAGCAAAGAGGCACAAGAGAATCAATGGAAGTTGGATCATGTTGCTAAAACAAAGGAAAACCGGAATTTTTGTAAGTTTACGAATCAATACCATTCCATCATGGATCTACGACGGTCGGCAAAAGTTGGCCAAACGATGAATGGAAGTTGAAAAATGAAGTTTTGGATCGGTGTTGAAAATCTCCTAGTCAAGCCTAGGGTTCACTCAGGGAAATTACATGAAAAGCCCAAAGCCAACAATGGATTGAGGGTACGGGTCGAGGGTTAATGGAGCTTCAGGGAACACGCAAGGAAATTTCAAGGATTTTGAAGGAAAATCCCCAAGTCATAAAGGCAAGTTAATTGATCGGTCATATATAGGTTCTAGGGTAAGGAAATGAGTCAAGAAGCATATTTTAGCTAAGTGTAAGATTGGCACTGATCCATTAAAATTCGAGAAAATCCTCGAGGAAGTATAGGGTTAAGCATGGAGTCGAGCAACGAATTCCTCCATGTAAATTTATGGATCGGCATCGATCTATCAAAAAGTGGAAATTTTCCATGGAGTAAATGGTGGACGGAACTAGAGTCGAGAAAGTAAATCCTCGAAGTCACCATTGATCGGGTAGGCTATGGATCAGTGTTGAAGTGCTTTAGGTCTGATGGGGGACAACCTAGGGAAGGCTCAAGGAAAGCATGGGGAAGTGAGAATTGATCTCAAAGTATTATATCTTCAACATACGAGCTCAGATTTCAATAAAACTTCGAGTGTTGTGTTCAATATGATGTTTTTCTGTTATATAAAGTTTTGGGAAGAATACAGATAACTCAACCTTTGAACCATGGTCATAAGATTCAGCCTTAGGTAACCAATGGGCAATTAAATCGTATAATGATGGATTGGCACATACAAATGAATGAACTTGAGATGTAATATTATCGGTTTTTGGGTCTACATCCATATGACTTTGCGTTGCATACGCAGTAACTATCAAAGTGATGAGGAGCGGGTGGTAAGTCCTATGATCTTATTGTTATTATTATTGTTATTATTATTATTATTATTATTATTATTCGTAAATGCATATTTCAAAGCTAAGGGCATCAACTTGAGAGCGGATGGCTACCACATGAGAAGCTCTCATTATCGGCAAGATAATGGGTTATGATGCTTAACAGACAAACTCTTGTGTACTCTTGTGTATGGTGTTAAGAGCATGAAAGCGTGACACCGATTGGCTCTCGGATGATCTATTAATGACCCAAACCATGCGCCAGGAGTTAACGAAGGGGAAGTGTGCATCCATGGAAGGACATTAAGGTAAACTGTACCTAACTGCATATTAACGGTGAAAAAGGCTACTGAAGGTAAATTGTGATAGAGTAAGGGGTATTCCCTAAGGGAAAATCTTTAATTTACTATAAATTATTAAATCTATAATGAAATCTCATTCGAACCAAAAGGTGTTTTCTTTTTATTATGTATTTGATATAATATGTTATATTAATTAATTAATTTAATTTATGTACATTTAATAGAAAATTCATAAATTGTATATTTTGTGATAGTGGTTACAATGTGTTGTAATCATGAGCAATTTGTCACAATATAATAAACATATCATTTTAAATATTTCTAATTAAGATGTATCATGATTGGATATCGAGACATCCATTGAGACAAAAGTACGTTACTTCTTCAAATATTGGGCAATGTATTACTCATGACCACTGGGAGCACCAAGGAGTTACTTATTGATTGTTATTGGATAACTATAGAATGGGTCCCATCTCAATATGTTCCTGCATTAGCTTCTTGTCCTTAGTTCTGAATTCCAACAATCCTAGTTATTCCTTATTAATTAAAATTGTCCTATCCTTAGGAAAAATCCTTCATGCATTTCTTGCTATCGAGTCATTAATCCATTTTGCATCTCCTTCATCATTTTCTCCATCTCTTCTTTGATCACGTAGATGGATCGATGAGAATTTTAGGATGCCAGGAGGCTACCTCCATGCTCTAGTTGGCTTCCTCTAGCCTTAGATCTAGTGTTAGGGTCTTCGTTTTCTCCAAATATTAAATTCAAGCTCCAAGCCTTTGGATCTAGTGTTCTCAGCGAAAGCACCAAAATTTTAACCTAGAAAATGGATCAACATCCTGAAATCAAATGAAAGCACTGGTTCTAATAAAAATAAAGGAAAAGGAAGAAAAGTAAAAGAAGTCACAAGAATTTTTATAGTGGTTTGGCGTAATCTCTAGCCTACGTGCACTTTATCTTTTTATCAGTTGTTCTCTCTCTAGATTACAACTAATTATCTTAACTCTGAACATAATCTAGTTGTAAGGACCCGATTCTTCGACTTCCGAATATCGACATCAGTACGTCCATTGTATGGACTGCCGAGCCATCGAATGCCGGAAAACCGAATTCTTAGGGTTTAAGAAAGAAGAGGTAGAAGAAGATAGAAGGAAAAGAAAGAAGAAACAACAGAAAAACACAGAACAATAACAGAATCTCACATTCGCAGCGGAACAACATATAATAGATAAATGAATAATCTTTAAATCAAAGAACTATATCATTTTATACATTACATCATCATCAGAGTTTACAACAACAATACAACACTGGACAGTTATATAAACTTGTCCTCATACAGAATACACAGCGGAATAAATAATATCATATACAAGTGGTACGTCTCGCCATCCAGCTCGCCACTAAGCTCCACAGCATCTCCTGAATCCAGAATGACCTGATAACCTGACTCTAGACTGCCCGTGTGGAAATTGGTGGGCATCCAGAGTTTAGGAAGGAAACAATAAACTCCAGGTCAGTCATGGTGACTGGTGTGAGAACTAAAACAGTTATTATCTTTAAAACAACAACAACAACAACAAAGGAAGTGGAAAATATTCGCAATGCTTTTGGAAAATGAAACTACCATAAGACCTCCCGCCACACATACAATGCAAACGCAGAATTGGAGGAGATTTCTTCTTATGATAGTCAAACATGCTTACTACGCAAAATCAAATCATTTTGATATTATTATTAGTGCATAGTGGAAAACATTTCGAAAGTATAATATTAATCTTAGCCAGCATAGGCATTCCGCACTTATGCCTACTATAGCTACTATGTTCAATAGCAGGTTACCGCCACATTCCATAGCAGGTTATACAACTAAAACCGTACAAGGTTCGTATTGTTTCTTTGGATTTTCCAACAAATGGTCAGGCTAAGGAACTTCCTACTGCCAATGGGATCACCTCTGGCTGGACGTCCCGAGAACCTACCCGGCTCTCTGCCAACACAAGGCCGGGTTACCTCTATCACTAGGTAACTACTACTCGAGTATGCCACACCTCGGTATTTTGGGACCTTTATCCGAGCACTCGGTAACCAACATCACACATAATAAATAAAGTGTGTCCACATGAGTAAGTATCTGGGCTCCATACCATGATACTACCCTTTTCCAGAAGGAAATGACATACCCTAAAGGGAGCGACCCTCATAACCTTGCCGCATATTCCTGTTTCGACCATTTTCGGGTTGTGAGGCTCTGACGAAGTCTCGTCCACAAAGCTACGCTTTTTCACAAAGCTATGCTTTGGGTCAAACAAATGATCAAACAAATGATCATATCACAAATGATCAAACAATGATCATTACACAGCAACACTCAGCATGCCACGTTACCAAATTGGGAGTATATCGTTGATAACCTTCAACTACATAACCTCTGAGCTCGTACGTCTCAGAGAAGGGTGTTAAGATAAGTGAATAAATTCTCCGCCACCAACAGAAATGTATTTGAAAGAGATCGGCTTTATATCTCAAAATGTAATGTCAGACATGTAACCATACAAGTCTGTTCCGGGTTCGAACAGAACCGAAGGCACTTCCGAAGAAGCCCTTGCAATCCGGGTATTCACAATCCCGATAAAACTTCCCATCACAAAGGAAATCTCTATACCGTAGCTAACGGTGCAGAAACAATCGATAGGTCATTCTATCGTTTTCATAAATACCCGGTCTTCACCACCGGTCTTTAATACGATCCATATCGTCGTATCACAAATTCGGAATGGGTTATACGACCCAAAGGTCCTTTCCCGGCTAACTCGAATAGTGAGCACTTATTTTGAAAATAAGTGTGGCATTCAAATTCAAGCAAATCACAACAAGTACCCATTCAAGGTAATTATTGATAGTCGGTTATTTAACTATCAATAGGTCTGCACAGCATCATCAGATTCCAAATAATTTTTCAAATTATTTATTTTCCAAAAATATCTTTACAAGATATATAATTTCCACACTTCAACTATTTGAAAAAAAACAATTTCAAATCAATTTCAAATATTCATTTTCAATTTATCTTTAAAGGATAAAATCTCAACCCTTTCATTTCATATTGGAAAATATTTCCATACTTATTTAATAATAAGTAATTCACAAATCATTTATTTTCAACACTTGGAAAATATTCGATATACTTAAATCATAATTAAGTATATTTTTCATTCTTTAAGGAAAACGTTCTCTTAGAACCATTTATTTGAGTCAAAACGAATATTGCGTAAAACATCGTTACGACGACCCAAAATCACTAGTATAGGGATTCGAAATTAAGATAGATATATAAATCCCAATACTATATAAAACATTTCCTTTCGAAAACCATTTACTATAACAACAGTGTTATGGTCCACCATTTCCTTATTTCTCGAAACGTCTATTTCAACAATGAATATTGAAATCTATGTTTCGATACTTAACACGTTTAAAACATTTTTTTAAAACAATTACTTCATCTCGTAATATCACTTCTCCAAAACGTATCCATTTTATTTAATAATATATTCACTGTCCAAAATCGTGAATACACTTTATTTACCCAATTCAATGTTTCTACACATTTTTATTTAAAGGATTATCCACTGTCCAAGATCGTGGATAAAATTCCCAACCAAACTCTTATTATTACAACATTTAACTTAAAGGATAATTCGCTGTCCAAAATCACGAATATATCTCCTTTAATAACTTTTATGTTTGATTTATCAAATTCAATTGATTTCGAATTTACAAACAATGTTTATAAATCCCATTTCTATTTATAAAACTTCGATTTATAAATCTCCTTTATTATCCAATTCAATTTATATAACTCAATTATATACCGGAAGTCCATATTATAAGTTAAGAACTTATAATCCATTTATTTACAAAATCGTTCTTTTAAAACTTCACAAATTATAAATCTTATTACTTATAAGATTTTATTTATAACCTTATTTTCAACATTAACAGAACTCCTTTTAGAATTCCATTATTTCGATTTATAAAATATCAATTTTGTACATCTTTTATATAAATCGTTCATAATAATTCAGAAATTCCAATTTAAAATCAAAATCGTTATTTTTAAACTTCAAAAATGGATCCGATGATGCAACAACACCAATCATCAATCACGACAACAAAACATCACATATCATCATATGATAACAGAATATATCACAATATCTGTAAATAAATCAATACGGTGAGGAATCCAGTCGGATCCCTCCAACCTGTTTCCCTGCATCCATAGATGTTAGCACAATACCAATTCCGCTCCAGTATGGAATATCGCAGTATATGGGTTTAATAAATATTATTCGCTATTATGTGGCGCAATAGGGTCTCATCTGCTATACAATGCGGGAAATCAACTCCAATATATACATATTCCAATATATATATTGCTATATACATAAATAATACAAATTCCACTTCAATGTGAAATTATCGCGGTATATGTTTCTAATAAATAACCTCCGCTTAATAACGGCGTATAATGTCTATTTCAATCAACAGATATCAATCATCATTCAAGCATACATTCAAGCAATTTTAAATCTAACTATTTAAAATTTACATCGAAACAATTTCGATTGAGTGAGGAGTTCTCACCTTGATTTCAATTCAGTTTCAGCGTTTATTTCGAATAAAATTAAACGGACGTTTAATTTTACCCGAAATTTTCACTGACTCCAATCGCTTCCAATCCTGTTTCATAGCGTAGTGCTCGACCATATGATTCCAACGCAAAAAGTTTCGTCCGAAACGGACCTAGTATGACAAAGTTATGGCTTTTTAAAGTTTGTACACATTTTAATAAAATCAATTTACAACTTTTATTTTAAATTTTAAACCTAATTCAATCTTGCCGTCCATTCCACAAACCTAGATCTAGGCCACTGGTTATCTTCTCCCTCATTCACGTTACTTCCAGTAAGAAGATCGAACCCATAGCCGCCTCCACCTTGCAATTTTCGTGACCTCCACGATGCTCGAAACCACATCACTCCACCACCAAATCGAAGCCAACACTCGACTCCACCCTCACCCCAAATAGCACCAAGCTCGGCGTCATCTAGGCCTGGGAATTCGTGCCCAAAGGCAGCCCAAACGCGACCCCCTAGCAGCCTCCCCGTTGCTCCAATTCCGATCATGACTGTTGAAGTGGAAGATCTCATCGTTATCTCCAACTTTGTAGTTGACAACTTTCTCTAAATGTTTGTGGATTTGAAGAAAAGAGGAGGAGAAGATTGTGTATTCTCAGCCATTGAATATAAGGTGGCGGCTGGGTTCAGAAACCCTAGGGTTTTGCCTTTTGTTTGCAAATGAAGAGAATAACGTCCTTATATAGAAAATTGTCAAATTACTATTCATCGAAAAAATTTTGAACTCCAAATCGAGCGTGCCGGCTGACGTTTCTAGGGTTTAACCCGCATTCCGAACGCAATGGAACGTGTTTCGGGAGCTAATTCGATCATCTGTGCGAGTTACGGAATTAAACGATCGATTTTAAATTAAACCGATTTCGATGCGTTTTGGCTTGCCCCGGACAAACGGTACATCCGATTGACACGAAATTTGAAACCATACAATAATATCACATTACGGATCCGATGAAACTAGTTTCGTCGAAATCCGAGACTTTTTGAAAAATGACTATTTTTAACTCGCCAAATTAATATTAAAACAATTTCGATGCGTTTCGATCTGCCACGGTCAAACGACAACTCCGATTGCTACGAAAATTGAAATCCGATAATAACAAACTATTACGGATCCAATGGAACTAGTTTCATCCAATTCTGAGACTGTTTGAAAAATGGCTAATTTCACTAGTCGATTAAAATATTCAATTTTCACAATTTAACAATTAATTCAATTTTAAAAGTTCTATAACATCACTATAACTTCAATATGATTTAATATAACTTTATAAATCATTTTCAATCACATTAAATCCAGTTTTCAATTATTTCTAGAATTTCAAATATTAATTTATCGATTTAATTATTCAATTAAATCCAGATATTCGAATTTTAAATTATTCGACTTATTAATTCTACTTATTAATATTTAAAATCAATTGAATATTTGAATTTTAATTGACAGAAATTCTGGGTCATTACAAACTTCCCCCCTTAAAAGAATTTCGTCCTCGAAATTACCAAGTAAGAAAAATTCACAAAATCCATTAACTTTTCAAAACAAACCGTTCAAATTTGATTTTACAAATCTCTTAATTGTTTAACTTTTCCAAAATCCAATAGTTAAACTTCTTTCAACAACTTTACTAAGTTTCCAAAATTTTCAAATTTTCTCAAAAATATTCTAACGCCTTAATTTTCGGAAAATTTCGCCATAGCCTCCTTTGCGCGGCTCGATCCGGAAAAAAAATGACAGTGTATATATATCACAAATATACATCTCATCAAGTGATGAGGCATCCCGAAGGGAAAAAAGTGTAAAAGTACGATATTTAATCCGAGATATGTACCTTATATATTATTAGCGAGCGTATACGACTAATATAGCGCGAAAGCGAGCTGCAAATGTGAAGCAAACGCCATCCTCACTTACTAAACACTCAATCAAACAAATGAGAACATGTATATAGAAAATAATATCGATATACAACATATAGCAACATAACAACTACATGTGCTAACATAGCAAATGCAACAAAAGCAACAAATGCAACCATCAAACAACTATCATCCAATAAACATCCAACAAATCAATGTCTATCCAAATCAATTCATAACCAAATCAATATACATTCACTTTTCATTTATATTCCTTGAATTGGTTTTCAATTTTAAATCATATTTGATTCATTCACATTGGATTTAATTAATATTCATTCATTCGTTTCCAACTAGTTCACATTCACTAATTAAATTCAAATTAGTTCACTTTCTATTTGAATCAAATTCAATTTCTATTCAAATTTACATATTATCAATTTGAATTCAATCACTTTAGCTTCCAATTTTGCTAATTCAATTTCATTAACACTTAATGAATTTATATACAATCACTAACAATCATATAACAACCAATGTAGATTCAACACAACCAAATTATTAATTTACTTTACTTTACATTCAATTTGGTTCAACACCTTTCAATTAGCTTTAATGAATACACTTACATTCATTTTTCCATATCAATTTACTTTCATTAGATTGATTAACATCCAATCCATTTATTCAATTCAATTGCTACTTCATTTTACAAATAAAATTGAATTTCATTTATATAACTCAAGTTCACATTCATCACTTCATTTCATTAATAAATTTTGATACCCAAAATCAAATTCATTCACCATTACTTAAGTTATATTCCAATTAAACATCATTTGTTTCACTTACATTTTCTCATTTTATAAGTTATACAACTTATATTCAACCTTTCAAAATCATTTTTGAAATCAATTCAAATTATCCTTTGAATTTCCAAAACCAAATCCAAATTTTCCAAACAACTTTCATTTAAAATAATTTGGCAGCAATTCCTCTTTTGGAAACCCGAAAATGAACACCAATGATGCCGCGGTCATCATCGGAATGATTTTCCAACGACCGAAAAGAGTTTAGAGCTTTTCATTCCTTCAAAATAGTTTTCCAAAATATCAAATCCTTTCAAAACACTTCTCTGGAATTTTATTTCAGATTATAAATCACATTTACAAATTGTTTACATAAAAATGGGCAAACGCCTCCAAGTCATATGATTTAGTCGATTTTCTGTTGTTCTTAGTGATTTGGATACTTTATGCAAATATGTAAAAAGCAGGGACTAAACTGTAAAAGACACACAGGTTTATAGTGGTTCGGCCAGAATGTGCCTACGTCCACTTTATATTTTATTCTCCTTTATTGTTCAGATTACAAGTACAAAGCTTTGATTACGAGTGTATGAAAGTTGTTCGAAAGTTCTGTTCGTTCTTGAGCTCTCCAACTTGTCCCCCATTGTTGTACCCTTGCCCCTGTATTTATAGAGTGAGGTTGGGAGTAGGGGTCTTGGATGTATGTAGCTGCTGGCGGGCCTGGGCTGATGCAATCTGGCCTGGCAATGTTGGTTCGGCAACGCCTTGATCCGGTGGTGTCTTGATCAATGCCTTCTCCATCTTGGTTCGGCTAGGCCCTGGTCCGGTGGGTTGGTTCGGCTAGGCCCTGGAAGTGGGTTGGTTCGGCAATGTCTTGGGAGTGGGTTGGTTCGGCGATGCCTTGGGAGTGGGTTGGTTCGGCGATGCCTTTGTTGTTTCGATTCGGCGGTATTGGTCCGGTGGCCCTGGTTCGGTGGAAACACCCCCAACATTTGCCCCCCAAAGTGGGGCATATGCCTGCATATGTCGCGCTTTGTTTTCCTAAGTTTGGACACTCTTGTTCGGCCCAAGTGCCGATCCAGTTGGTCCAGTTACCCCACGTTTGCCTATAAGTATTGGCCTCACGCTTCCGTCATTCCTCACCGTTTGAGATAGCCGAACCAAACATTTTCCTGCCGGATCGACCTTGTCTCCGAACCAGATTTGACTGCCGAACCAGGTGAGGCTTTCTTCTGCCGAATGAATTTTATGCTTGGACTACCGAATGAGATCCGAACTTGGACTACCGAATGAACTAAGGGAGTATGAGTGCCGAATGGACTTTTAGACTCGAACTACCGAATGAAACTTTTATGTTTATGAATGAGATTCCCGACTGTAGATATCTGTTTGTTTATATCTCTACATTCCTTGCTCTAATAATATGTTTCCTCGCGTTGCAGACAATGTCTCATAAAGTAGAAACTCGTTTTGACAAGAAGAAATCTAAGGATAAAGGAGAGTCCTCCATTGTGCCCCCAGTCCAGGCAGAACCGGAACGATATGGACCTACCCCGAGATCGTTAGTGGACGGGTACGGTCCACAAGAGCTCTTGAACTCACCGCATGACTGCTTTCCCAGTTCCCTCAAAGATGAGCAGCTTGACGCTATATCTAGATCTTTTGGGATTGACAGAGCGCAGATGAGGTTGCCGGGGAACGGAGTGATGCCGTATAACCCCCCAGAAGGGTATTTTGCTTACAGCAAGTATCATTGCATGTGCGGTGCCATCCCTCCGATTAACGCCTGGATAGTCAGCTTCGTCACATACTTGAAGGTGGCTCCTTTCCAGCTTCAGCCTAATTCCTATGCTATCTTGGTGAGTCTGTTTATTATCTTCAAGAGGAGATACGGGCGTCCTCCTTCCAACCGGGAAATCCGGTACTTGTACAACTTGAGAGGCTACAAGAAGGGGTCTCCGTATATTAGCTTAGAGTCGGTTGTGTCCTTCAAGCCAGTCCTGGATTTATATTCGAAATTCAGCATGTTCAAGAAGGAATGGTTTTTTGTCAAAGATGACTCCGTTTCTTTCCGCCGCTTCACCTCTGGCTGTAAGTTGAATCTCATTTATAATTTTTGTTCTGACTGCAATACTCCTCCTTACATGCTTTATTTCTTGCTAGCGACAGGTGGCTTTGCGGTTGTAGAGAACGATCGTCTGGTTCGGATGGCTGAGGAGATAGAAGCCATTCCGGAAGGGGAAAGAGCGGCTTCTTATTTGATCAGAAACGCTACTCTTCTGGGGCTCAACCTGATTCTGCCACGTCAGTCTGTGGTCAAGCAGAGAGACACAGCTGAGGAGAGGGCCGCCAAAGCTAAAGGAGGGGCTACGGCGAAGAGCAGTAAAAGAAAACCCTTCTTAAAGCATCCAATTGTCGGGGGGGGAGAAACTTAAGAAATCTGATGGTCCCTCCTCCAGCACATGTCCAGACGTTCCGGAGGAGGAAGATGAGGAGGAGGAAAGAGGAGAGGGTGAAGGAGGTGAGGCGGAGAGTGGAAGTGGTGGAGAGGGTGATGGACAGAGTGGTGATGATGGTGGCGACGGGCAGAGTGGTGATGGTGCTGGGGCTTTGTCTTCTAAGCAAGCGGGTGTGATCCAGGAGTGGACGGACGATGCTTTCCTCCTAGCTTTCGAAGGGCTGGAGGAAGAACCGGCTCTGGTAGAGAAGTCTAAGAAAGCTGACAAGGCCGGAGCCGGCGCCGATTCATCTTCCAAAAGTGTTCTAGTTAAGGCAGCCCCCGCGACTCAAGGTGAATTTTTGACTTATGCAGACTCCATTTATGATAAGGACTTAGGAATATTTTACGGTCAGCTCCCGTCCTAGAATGAGATCCAGGACTTATTGCAGTATCCCACTCCTCCCCAGGGTTTGTATAACAAAAGTGTCTCCTTACTTTTCCCAACTTGACATATTTCTTGAATTATAGTTTAACGTCCGCTTGTAACACTTGGTTTTTTGTCCCAGGATCGGATGAAGTGGCCAAGACATCGGGTGTTCGGCATCGTCTTGAACAATATAAACTTCTAAGGGCTTCCACTAAGCCAAAGCCTCCGACTAACCGCCCTGGAGACGTAGTCGGCTACCGTCCTCTTCTCGGAGTTATCGAAGAGGATATCCAAAAGAAGAAGAGGAGTCGCTCCTTGTTGGGATCTCCACCTGATCCTCAGCTCCCGACTCAGCCTCTTCAGGATACCACAGAGGAGAATACCGAGCTTATTCTTTCCCCGCACCCGTCTGAGAATCCTACCGTTACCCCGATAGACCATCCTAGCTTGGCTCGTAATCCGTGTGCGGGTCATCCAGATCTGGATCTGGGTTCTCACGATATTTCCTTTGATGAGGCTACTGGTGAGCACCTTCTCCCTCGTAATCCCATGGTAAAGGTGCTTGGTGAGGCCAAGTCCCTGGACCTTGATTTGCTTACCACTCGGGTTGTAACCTTGGGGGACGAAGCTAAGGCAAACATTGACCGGGTTGCTGAGGAAACCAGGAAGTTGATGGGGCATCATGCTCGACTGGTTAAGGTTGGAGAAGAAATCGGCAGTGCTAACATTCGACTGCATTTAATGGTTTCCGACCAGGCCAAACAACTCGCTGATCAAGCCATCCAGATCTCTCAACATGAGACCGCATCTAGGCAACTAAAGAAAACCATGGAAGAGGCCAGTAGGGCAGAGATGCGAAAAATGGAGGCCGTTTGTAAGGAACAGATTGATATGGCTATTGCAACGGTGGATGAGGTTCGGAAAGCGGATCTCGAGCGGGTACAGGAGATGTCCGTGAAACTCGAGGCTGCGGAGCTTGCTCAAACCAAGTTGAAGGAGGAGATGGAGGCGATGAGAAAAATCTTTCAGGCTGACAGCTCGCGATACCAATCGGAGAGGGACGCCACCATTGCAAAGTTGTCGGCTTCTGAGGACCGAATAAGGGAGTTTGAGGAGAATGAGGCGATAATGGATGAGATGCTTCAAGATATATACTTTCGCACTTGGAAACATGGCAACTTATCTTGAATGGATGATTACCCCCGAGTCATGGCCAGGATTTATCTCAGGGCCTTGGAGGAGGCTAAGTCTGATGCAGATAAGGAGGGTGGCGTGGCCTTTAGCATGGATGTGGTTACGGCTCAATTCACCAAGGAGGAGAAGGCGGCGGTGAAAGAGGGTATGCGGCTGCTTACTGCTGAGGAGGTTGGTGTGCAGTTGGAGGATGATGATCAAGGAGCAGAGGCCGGTAAGTCTTCTCTTTTAGCTTTTTGTAACCTGACCGCTTATCGCTTATCTAATGGATTCTTCTTCTGGATTGGACAGGTGAGACCTCCGAGGTACCGACTACCTCTGGCCAGCATGCTGAGAGTTATGATCCCGTGGCTAAGTAGATCTTGGAGGGCCGACAGGATAAAGATGAAGCTCCGATGCAGCTGACTCCCTGACTTGACCTGGATGTCTTTTTGGTTTGTTTGACATTGCTGTCTACGCTAGCTCTAAAACATTAGTGTAACTTTTAGGCTGTAATTATGTTATTGGTAACAAACGACTTTATTCTTAGCCTGTAATTTTTTAACCTAAGCTGATTCTGTCATATTTGACTGCCTTAGTTATTTTGATGTGTTGCATAAGAAATACAGCTGTGCACACGCCTGTGATTCCATCGTGTTTGATGTCAGTTTCTTGCTTAAGATATAATTTCATACCTTGCTAAGTTAATGTGATGTGCGAATAAATTATAGCTACGTATTTATTTACAAGAGAAGAAAATACCGCCCTTCATGTCTCAGTTGTAGATGGTAGCTTTGAATGTCTTATACGACTGAGTATGGAACGTAGTTGATTGACCTGTCATCCCATTGTGAGTCCTTATCCCCATTGGTGAGCGTCTCCTACTTTGTGTCCTGTACTTTGGGGATCGTTATAGAGGGTAGGAGGAAAGTTTTTAAATAAGATAATACAATAAAAAGTAAAACTTCCAATCACGGAAGGCCTGCGATGTGCTTAAGTTCGAGGCAAACGGGTTTTGTAGTCACTTTCCCTAGCTGTGGGTCTTGGAGACATTTGCCACCCATCTTACGCCTCCGCGGGGAGTTTATCTTTTTTACCATAGCCGTACTTAAGACACTCGGAGCCGAGATCGCACACAGTAACTACCTGGGCCATTATGGCCCATTATCGTGGGTATTATTCGATTTACCGTGGCCGGCTAGCGTGGGTGCCGATCGTCAATCGTGAACTGCCCCTGGCTGGGCACACATTATGTTGGGGCTTAAAGTAGGTTCACGGTTGCCGGCGAGCCGAACGCCATAATGAGCTGCCTAGGCTATGGTCGGCCTACTCGGTGGCTTATAATCGGCTCATTACAATTGGCTTTAAGGGC
Organism: Allium fistulosum; assembly: GCA_030737815.1. Classification (NCBI taxonomy): domain Eukaryota; kingdom Viridiplantae; phylum Streptophyta; class Magnoliopsida; order Asparagales; family Amaryllidaceae; genus Allium; species Allium fistulosum. The sequence continues at coordinate 291,548,351 of CM060905.1, forward strand.
CGATCGCGAGCAATGAGTTAACCCGCAGCAGAGGGATGCCGGAGCAAAAGTGTCTCATTGGCGAGGGCATAGATTCACATAGTACCTGTTAGGGCTGGTCCAGGTGAAGTCGTGCCGTGATGTATCTTGAATGGAAATGCCATTACACAGGATTTCGTTCAACAGAAAAGGATAAGGTTAACAAGCAGCCAAGATATAAAGGAACAAGTTAAAAAGAGACAAGTTTTTAAAGTGGTTCGGCACGAAAATGCCTACGTCCACTGATTCTCTTTATTAATTCACTTCATATGGGCAGTACAAGTTAATAAAAGTATCGACGAAGGTGTTGGATGTTCCATGCCCTCTGGAACACCTCTCCGTCCACTGTTGACAAAATATAAGCTCCGTTGTGGAGATCTTTGTGTATTACATATGCTCCGTCCCAGATTGGATCTAGCGCTCTAGGGCGCGGGAAGATTCGCTTGAGGACAAGATCTCCTTTTTGTAAGCTACGATGCTTGACTTTGGAGTTGTATTGCGTTGCCACTTTTTGCTTGTGAGCTGCTGCTTTGAGGGCTGCATCATTTCTTCTTTCCTCAATTAGATCCAAAGACATGTGGAGGAGCTCTTCGTTCTCTTCTGGGTTATAGTGGATCCTACGATGGGAAGGCACTATAGTTTCAACTGGGAGCATAGCCTCCGATCCGTATGCCAAAGAGAAAGGAGTATGCCATGTTGATGTTCTGAAAGATGTGCGATAGGCCCACAGTGCCGTAGGAAGTTCATCCACCCAAGCGCCTTTTGACTTTTCGAGTTTCTTTTTTATTAGAGTTTTGAGAATTTTGTTGACGGCTTCGACTTGTCCGTTTGCCTGGGGATAAGCTACGGATGAGAAGCTTTTGTGAATTCCGTGCTCTTGGCACCAGTTGGCGAACTCCTTGCTGTCAAACTGAAGTCCATTGTCCGATATGATTTTAAGTGGGACTCCGTACCTGCATAGAACATTTTTGATCAAGAAGTTAATAACTTTTGCTGAAGATACTTTATTTAGGGGTTCTGCTTCCACACATTTGGTGAAATAGTCGACTGCCACTATAGCATATTTGGCTCCGCCTCGGCCCATTGGCAGTTCGCCAATCAAGTCAATTCCCCATACTGCAAAGGGCCAAGGGCTGGTCATTGGAGTAATCTCAGTTGTTGGTAGCCGCGGAATCTTAGCAAATTTCTGACATCTGTCACATTTTTTGACGAAGTCTAAGGCGTCTTTGTTTAAGGTGGGCCAGAAATATCCATATCGGAGTATCTTCTTTGCTAGAGTTTGCCCTCCAGTGTGATCTCCGCAACTTCCTTGATGGATGTTGGATAAGATTTCCTTTGCTTCCCTTCCGGCGACACACCTTAATAAGGGATTAGAGAAGCCGCGCCGATAAAGGGTGCCTTCTTGTATTGTGTAGCGGGAAGCTCTCCTCAAGATTTTCTTGACTTCGTTACGCTTGTCGGGCAGTGTGTCGTCTTGTAAGTATTTTTGGATGGGAGTCATCCAAGTTTCCTCTCTGATTGCAGCTATCAGATTCACCTGCTCGAAACTCGGGGTCAGTTGCTTTGGAGATGAATCTGCTCAGGGCGGCCACCTTCCTATTTAGGCTTTGCATTTCTTTCCGGGTAGAAGGTATCCTGATATCTTTCAGAGCTCGAACTTGTTCAGGGTTTGCTTCAATTCCTTTGGCATGGACGATGAATCCCAGGAACTTTCCTGATGATACTCCGAAGGAGCACTTTAGAGGATTCAGCTTCATTCCATATTGGCGAAGTACTTGAAACATCTCGCCCAGGTAGCTTACGTGATCGTCGGCTTTCCTTGACTTTACCAGCATGTCGTCCACATAAACTTCCATAGTTTGTCCTATTAGCCCCGCAAACATCTTGTTGACGAGGCGCTAATAGGTGGCTCCTGCGTTTTTAAGTCCAAAAGGCATTACTTTGTAGCAATACAATCCCCGGTCAGTGATGAAACTAGTGTGGTCTTGGTCGGGAGTATGCATAGGAATTTGGTTATATCCTGAGTATGCGTCCATAAAAGATAAGAGTTCATGCCCGGCTGTGCTGTCCACAAGCTGATCGATTCGGGGAAGTGGGAAGCAATCCTTCGGGCAGGCGTCATTTAAGTTGGAGAAGTCAATGCATGTTCGCCACTTCCTATTAGCCTTCTTTACTAGTACCGGGTTAGCGATCCACTCTGGGTAGATGGCTTCTCGTATGAAGTCATTGGCAAGTAGGTTCTTTACTTCTTCATCGAGGGCCGCTGATCGTTCTGCCCCCATACTTCTCTTTTTCTATTTTACTGGCGCCTTGGTAGGATCGATGTTTAGTGCGTGGCATGCTATGTCTGGGGAGACTCCAGTCATATCGGCGTGCGTCCATGCAAATACATCCAAGTTGTGGCGGAGAAAATCAATGAGTTGTTCCTTCAATTCTGCTTTTAGTTGGGACCCGACTTTCAATAGTCTACTCGAGTCGTGTATGTCCACAGATACAAATTCCGTAGCCTCTTCAGGCTCGGTGGTAGCCTCCTCCTCTTTGTCCCTGGGGTCTAATTCATTGAAAGGGTCACTGGTATATCGAAGAGGAGGGGCTTTCTTTAGTTGCTATGCTTCCAAACTTTTTGTGCAGAGGGCAATCTCTACACTCTTCCCTTTATCCTTCCTGTGGTTATTGCGAAGTTCAGTTACATAGCAATCTCGAGCAATGTCCTGGTCTCCCTCTACTTCCTCTATTCCATTGTCCGTTGGAAATTTCATCTTCAGGCGCCATGGGGCCAGGACAATTTGGAAGTCAGACAAGGCTGGTCTTCCTAAGAAGGCGTTGTAGGCCGAGTGGTTTTCTATCAGTACAAATGTTTGTTTCCGCACAACGGAGCGGGGATGACTTCCAATTTCAACAAAGAGGTCCAGTCGCCCGAGGGGCATCTTCGCATTTCCTGTGAAACCGTGTAGTGGTTTATTGCAGGGAAGAACATCCTTTAATGACAACTTCATTTTGTCAAAGGCATGCTTGAATAGGATATTCACTGAGCTTCCAGTGTCTACTAGAATTCGAAAAACTTCGGTTGGACCGAGCCGGGCAGAGATAACCATGGGATCCGTGTGAGGGTATTGCCTTCCCTCCAGGTCACGCCTACTAAATGTGATGTCACCATTCTCTATCCGCTTCGGGTGGCGTTCTTCTATAATAGAATTGACGCATTCTTCATTGTTTCTAAGTGACTTTCCGTACCTTTCCATCTCTGCCCAGCTTCCGTCGGCGATGTGTGGCCCTCCCGAGATGGTATGGACCACTATCTTCTCTTGATTGGAGCCGCTGGTGTTGCGATTTCCTCTGCCTATTTCTTGGGAGGGTAGCCTTGGATTCTCATTGGCAGGAACTGGAGTCATGTTCCGACCTTTTGCATAGCGTTCTAGTCTCCTTCTTCTGATGTGTTCTTCAATCAAGTCCCGGAGATGATGGTATTCGTTGGTATCATGCCCATGGGATTCGTGGAAGCGGCAGAATTTTCCAAACTTAATTGCATTATCTGATTCCTTCTTGTGCGGGGGGCGTTTGTATTTAACTTCGTCTTGAGTGGCCAGGAAGATGTTTTCGATTGTTTCATTCAAAGGGGTGTAAGCGTCAAATCTCGGTCCTGGCCGATATAGACGCTTTTCTCCCTTCTTGCCCCCAGCATTGTCTCTAGAGTCATTTCTTCGAACGTCCTTTGCTACAGCGGGCGTGTTGCCGTGAGCTGCCTTATTTTCTTGCCCTGACTGCCCCTCAGTGGCAACGTCTTCAAGTCTCATATATTTCCCAGCCTCATGGAAGAAATCGGGTAAAGTAGCTGGTTTTTCTTTTGTCAATCTTCTAGCAAATTTAGTATCCGGATGCACCCCACTACAGAGGGCCATTAAGATAAGTTTCTCATCGGCATCTTGGACTGCGGCCGCTGCGGCATTGAATCGGGTTAGATATTGCTGGACTTTCTCTCCAGGTTTCTGTTTGATACTGGATAAGGAATAAGCGTCCTTGGGTTGCCCCACATGAATGCGGAACTGGCTGATGAACTTTTCTTTCAACATCTCCCATGAGCTGATGGATCCTTGGGGTAGATGGCAGAACCAGGAGGTAGCTAGATCTGCTAAGAATAATGGAAAGCATTTGCACAGTACTCCCTCTGTTGCTCCGCTCATGAGCATATGCTGTGTGTATCTCTGTAAGTGTACAACGGGGTCAGAGGTTCCCTTGTAAGGTTCCATTGTTGGCATTTTCCATTCTCGGGGGGTGATGGCAATCTCGATATTGCGGGCGAAAGGGCTGGTTACCCTAGCGCCTATCCCTCGATCTCTTTGATCCCGTTGGACGCACTCTCTGAACAAGCGTGCCATCCTTTCATCAGAATTTGGAGCAGATAGAAATGAGTTCGGTTCTTCTCTGTGGGATTGATTCCGTCCAGATGACCTGTAGGGATGGTATCGTCTATCATTCCTAATATTTTCTAGTGGCTATCTTTGGTCTTCTGGGAGCATGCTAGGGTCAGCCACGGCTGGCCCTTGCCTTGATCTTCCCCTGCTGGGTTTTGATCTAAGCACTTCCTCGGGTCCAACTTCGGGCTGGACTCTAGCTCGGCTCCGTTCATTGGCGTTTTCGTGGTAAGGCAGCATGACAGGCTCAGCTACGGTTGACCTTCACCTGGTACCTCCCCCGTTGGGTTCGGTATCAAGCGTTTCCTCGGGTCGGCGTTCGGACTGAGTTCGGTCTCGGCCCCTACCATGGTCGCTTCTGTCGTTAGCTTCTTCGAAGAAGGAAGATCTTTGTTGCCTCCGAGATCCTCCAGACTGGGACTCACCCCATGATTCAGTGTTGCGGTTGGACTCTTCAGCATCCCTTAAGCGTGACATGAGTTGGTCCACCAAGGCTTCCTGTTAGGATGTGAAGTGGTTAGTCACTTCAGCCACAACTCTGTCTAGATCTACCCTAGTAATTGCTGCCGACTGTTCCGTGGCAGGGATTGTCGGATTTGCCTGACCTCCATTTGGTACTGCTGTTGGGATGGGATGATTTACTTTATCTGTGACCACTGGATTTGGAATACTGCTGGTTGCGATGTTTTTTCCTTTGTTAACATCTTTCTTCTGCTTGGGAGGCATGTCTTCCAAACAATGAGCGATGCTGTTAGGAAGAAAGTTAGGTGGGAGAAGCTGAAGTCCTGAGTTCAGCCATTGTCAGTGAAAGCACCAAAAATGTTTGCACAAAAAATGGGCAAACACCTCCAAGTCATATGATTTAATCGATTTTCTGTTGTTCTTAGTGATTTGGATACTTTATGCAAATATGTAAAAAGCAGGGACTAAACTGTAAAAGACACACAGGTTTATAGTGGTTCGGCCAGAATGTGTCTACGTTCGCTTTATATTTTATTCTCCTTTATTGTTCAGATTACAAGTACAAAGCTTTGATTACGAGTGTATGAAAGTTGTTCGAAAGTTCTGTTCGTTCTTGAGCTCTCCAACTTGTCCCCCATTGTTGTACCCTTGCCCCTCTATTTATAGAGTGAGGTTGGGAGTAGGCGTCTTGGATGTATGTAGCTGCTGGCAGGCCTGGGTTGATGCAATCTGGCCTGGCAATTTTGGTTCGGCAACGCCTTGATCCGGTGGTGTCTTGATCAACGCCTTCTCCATCTTGGTTCGGCTAGGCCCTGGTCTGGTGGGTTGGTTCGGCTAGGCCCTGGAAGTGGGTTGGTTCGGCAATGCCTTGGGAGTGGGTTGGTTCGGCGATGCCTTGGGAGTGGGTTGGTTCGGCAATGCCTTTGTTGTTTCGATTCGGCGGTATTGGTCCGGTGGCCCTGGTTCGGTGGAAACACCCCCAACACAAATCTTTTACTTATAAAATTTCACTATTTATATATAAGATTATTTTACCATTGTAAATCATTTTAATTATAACTTCATACATTATAATTCATCTGCTTATACAATTTACTCTTTCACAATTGTTGTTTTATTTAACTTATTCAAACAACCAACCAATCAATTTATATATATTTTAATAATCTCTGAAAAAATTATTTCTTTATATACAAAATTTAATCAAGGTAAAATTATTTCATTTACCCAATTTTAAAACAATATCGTGCCGAATTGTTCTGAATAAGTGTTTGGAGATCCCTATCGATAGAGTTGTACGGACAATACCGATCAGAATCCATATACCACTCAACAAACCAATCATCACAATATAAAATAATTTTATATTAACTAACAAATACGCGCTCGTACCTATTATTACACTCGAACTCATTCTAGAGTACTACTGACTCTATCTCTAATGAGTAACACCCAACAGAGTAGGGTTGTCGCTTAACCATATGCTCTGATACCACGTTGTAAGGACCCGATTCTTCGACTTCCGAATATCGACATCAATACGTCCTTTGTATCGACTGCCGAGCCATCGAATGCCAGAAAACTGAATTCTTAGGGTTTAAGAAAGAAGAGGTAGAAGAAGACAGAAGGAAAAGAAAGAAGAAACAACAGAAAAACACAGAACAATAACAGAATCTCACATTCACAGCGGAACAACATATAATAGATAAATGAATAATCTTTAAATCAAAGAACTATATCATTTTATACATTACATCATCATCAGAGTTTACAACAACAATACAACACTGGACAGTTATATAAACTTGTCCTCATACAGAATACACAGCGGAATAAATAATATCATATACAAGTGGTAGGTCTCGCCATCCAGCTTGCCACTAAGCTCCACAGCATCTCCTGAATCCAGAATGACCTGATAACCTGACTCTAGACTGCCCGTGTGGAAATTGGTGGGCACCCAGAGTTTAGGAAGGAAACAATAAACTCCAGGTCAGTCATGGTGACTGGTGTGAGAAATAAAATAGTTATTATCTTTAAAACAACAACAACAACAACAACAAAGGAAGTGGAAAATATTCGCAATGCTTTTGGAAAATGAAACTACCATAAGACCTCCCACCACACACACAATGCAAACGCAGAATTGGAGGAGATTTCTTCTTATGATAGTCAAACATGCTTACTACGCAAAATCAAATCATTTTGATATTATTATTAGTGCATAGTGGAAAACATTTCGAAAGTATAATATTAATCTTAGCCAGCATAGGCATTCCGCACTTATGCCTACTATAACTATTATGTTTAATAGCAGGTTACCGCCACATTCCATAGCAGGTTATACAACTAAAACCGTACAAGGTTCGTATTGTTTCTTTGGATTTTCCAACAAATGGTCAGGCTAAGGAACTTCCTATTGCCAATGGGATCGCCTCTGGCTGGACGTCCCGAGAACCTACCCGGCTCTCTGCCAACACAAGGCCGGGTTACCTCTATCACTAGGTAACTACTACTCGAGTATGCCACACCCCGGTCCTTTGGGACCTTTATCCGAGCGCTCGGTAACCAACATCACACATAATAAATAAAGTGTGTCCACATGAGTAAGTATCTGGGCTCCATACCATGATACTACCCTTTTCCAGAAGGAAATGACATACCCTAAAGGGAGCGACCCTCATAACCTTGCCGCATATTCCTGTTTCGACCATTTTCGGGTTGTGAGGCTCTGACGAAGTCTCGTCCACAAAGCTACGCTTTTTCACAAAGCTATGCTTTGGGTCAAACAAATGATCAAACAAATGATCACAAAGATAAATGATCAAACAAATGATCATATCACAAATGATCAAACAATGATCATTACACAGCAACACTCAGCATACCACGTTACCAAATTGGGAGTATATCGCTGATAACATTCAACTACATAACCTCTGAGCTCGTACGTCTCAGAGAAGGGTGTTAAGCTAAGAGAATAAATTCTCCGCCACCAACAGAAATGTATTTGAAAGAGATCGGCTTTATATCTCAAAATGTAATGTCAGACATGTAACCATACAAGTCTGTTCCGGGTTCGAACAGAACCGAAGGCACTTCCGAAGAAGCCCTTGCAATCCGGGTATTCACAATCCCGATAAAACTTCCCATCACATAGGAAATCTCTATACCGTAGCTAACGGTGCAGAAACAATCGATAGGTCATTCTATCGTTTTCATAAATACCCGGTCTTCACCACCGGTCTTCAATACGATCCATATCGTCGTATCACAAATTCGGAATGGGTTATACGACCCAAAGGTCCTTTCCCGGCTAATCCGAATAGTGAGCGCTTATTTTGAAAATAAGTGTGCCATTCAAATTCAAGCAATTCACAACAAGTACCCATTCAAGGTAATTATTGATAGTCGGTTATTTAACTATCAATAGGTCTACACAGCATCATCAGATTCCAAATAATTTTTCAAATTATTTATTTTCCAAAAATATCTTTACAAGATATATAATTTCCACACTTCAACCATTTGAAAAAAAAACAATTTCAAATATTCATTTTCAATTTATCTTTAAAGGATATAATCTCAACCCTTTCATTTCATATTGGAAAATATTTCCATACTTATTTAATAATAAGTAATTCACAAATCATTTATTTTCAACACTTGGAAAATATTCGATATACTTAAATCATAATTAAGTATATTTTTCATTCTTTAAGGAAAACGTTCTCTTAGAACCATTTATTTGAGTCAAAACGAATGTTGCGTAAAACATCGTTACGACGACCCAAAATCACTAGTATAGGGATTCGAAATTAAGATAGATATATAAATCCCAATACTATATAAAACATTTCCTTTCGAAAACCATTTACTATAACAACAGTGTTATGGTCCACCATTTCCTTATTTCTCGAAACGTCTATTTCAACAATGAATGTTGAAATCTATGTTTCGATACTTAACACGTTTAAAACATTTTTTTAAAACAATTACTTCATCTCGTAATATCACTTCTCCAAAACGTATCCATTTTATTTAATAATATATTCACTGTCCAAAATCGTGAATACACTTTATTTACCCAATTCAATGTTTCTATACATTTTTATTTAAAGGATTATCCACTGTCCAAAATCGTGGATAAAATTCCCAACCAAACTCTTATTATTACAACATTTAACTTAAAGGATAATTCGCTGTCCAAAATCACGAATATATCTCCTTTAATAACTTTTATGTTTGATTTATCAAATTCAATTGATTTCGAATTTACAAACAATGTTTATAAATCCCATTTCTATTTATAAAACTTCGATTTATAAATCTCCTTTATTATCCAATTCAATTTATATAACTCAATTATATACCGGAAGTCCATATTATAAGTTAAGAACTTATAATCCATTTATTTACAAAATCGTTCTTTTAAAACTTCACAAATTATAAATCTTATTACTTATAAGATTTTATTTATAACCTTATTTTCAACATTAACCGAACTCCTTTTAGAATTCCATTATTTCGATTTATAAAATATCAATTTTGTACATCTTTTATATAAATCGTTCATAATAATTCAAAACTTCCAATTTAAAATCAAAATCGTTATTTTTAAACTTCAAAAATGGATCCGATGACGCAACAGCACCAATCATCAATCACGACAACAAAACATCACATATCATCATATGATAACAGAATATATCACAATATCTGTAAATAAATCAATACGGTGAGGAATCCAGTCGGATCCCTCCAACCTGTTTCCCTGCATCCACAGATGTTAGCACAATACCAATTCCGCTCCAGTATGGAATATCGCGGTATATGGGTTTAATAAATATTATCCGCTATTATGCGACGTAATAGGGTCTCATCCGCTATACAATGCGGGAAATCAACTCCAATATATACATATTCCAATATATATATATATTGCTATATACATAAATAATACCAATTCCACTTCAATGTGAAATTATCGCGGTATATGTTTTTAATAAATAACCTCCGCTTAATAACGGCGTATAATGTCTATTTCAATCAACAGATAGCAATCATCATTCAAACATACATTCAAGAAATTTTAAATCTAACTATTTAAAATTTACATCGAAACAATTTCGATTGAGTGAGGAGTTCTCACCTTGATTTCAATTCAGTTTCAGCGTTTATTTCGAATAAAATTAAACGGACGTTTAATTTTACCCGAAATTTTCACTGACTCCAATCGCTTCCAATCCTGTTTCATAGCGTAGTGCTCGACCATACGATTCCAACGCAAAAAGTTTCGTCCGAAACGGACCTAGTATGACAAAGTTATGCCTTTTTAAAGTTTGTACACATTTTAATAAAATCAATTTACAACTTTTATTTTAAATTTTAAACCTAATTCAATCTGGCCGTCCATTCCACAAACCCTAGATCTAGGCCACTGGTTATCTTCTCCCTCATTCACGTTACTTCCAGTAAGAAGATCGAACCCATAGCCGCCTCCACCTTGAAATTTTCGTGACCTCCACGATGCTCGAAACCACATCACTCCACCACCAAATCGAAGCCAACACTCGACTCCACCCTCACCCCAAATAGCACCAAGCTCGGCGTCATCTAGGCCTGGGAATTCGTGCCCAAAGGCAGCCCAAATGCGACCCCCTAGCAGCCTCCCCGTTGCTCCAATTCTGATCATGACCGTTGAAGTGGAAGATCTCATCGTTATCTCCAACTTTGTAGTTGACAACTTTCTCTAAATGTTTGTGGATTTGAAGAAAAGAGGAGGAGAAGATTGTGTATTCTCAGCCATTGAATATAAGGTGGCGGCTGGCTTCAGAAACCCTAGGGTTTTGCCTTTTGTTTGCAAACGAAGAGAATAACGTCCTTATATAGAAGATTGTCAAATTACTATTCATCGAAAAAATTTCGAACTCCAAATCGAGCGTGCCGACTGACGTTTCTAAGGTTTACCCCGCGTTCTGATTGCAATGGAACGTGTTTCGAGAGCTAATTCGATCATCTGTGCGAGTTACGGAATTAAACGATCGATTTTAATTTAAACCGATTTCGATGCGTTTTGGCTTGCCCCGGACAAACGGTACATCCGATTGACACGAAATTTGAAACCATACAATAATATCACATTACGGATCCGATGAAACTAGTTTTGTCGAAATCTGAGACTTTTTGAAAAATGACTATTTTTAACTCGCCAAATTAATATTAAAACAATTTCGATGCGTTTCGATCTACCACGGTCAAACGACAACTCCGATTGCTACGAAAATTAAAACCCGATAATAAAAGAGAGAAGTACTTATAAACCCTCATAGCTATTATGGATCCAATGGAACTAGTTTCGTCCAATTCTGAGACTGTTCGAAAAATGGCTAATTTCACTAGTCGATTAAATATTAAAATATTCAATTTTCACAATTTAACAATTAATTCAATTTTAAAAGTTCTATAACATCACTATAACTTCAATATGATTTAATATAACTTTATAAATCATTTTCAATCACATTAAATCCAGTTTTCAATTATTTCTGGAATTTCAAATATTAATTTATCGATTTAATTATTCAATTAAATCTAGACATTCGAATTTTAAATTATTCGACTTATTAATTCTACTTATTAATATTTAAATTCAATTAAATATTTGAATTTTAATTGACAAAAATTCTGGGTCGTTACAAACTTCCCCCCTTAAAAGAATTTCGTCCTCGAAATTACCAAGTAAGAAAAATTCACAAAATCCATTAACTTTTCAAAACAAACCGTTCAAATTTGTTTTTACAAATCTCTTAAGTGTTTAACTTTTCCAAAATTCAATAGTTAAACTTCTTTCAACAACTTTACTAAGTTTCCAAAATTTTCAAATTTTCCAATATTCTCAAAAATATTCTAACGCCTTAAATTTTCGAAAAATTTCGCCATAGCCTCCTTTGCGCGGCTCGATCCGGAAAAAAAATGACAGTGTATATATATCACAAATATACATCTCATCAAGTGATGAGGCATCCCGAAGGGAAAAAGGTATAAAAGTACGATATTTAATCCGAGATATGTACCTTATATATTATTAGCGAGCGTATACGGCTAATATAGCGCGAAAGCGAGCTGCAAATGTGAAGCAAACGCCATCCGCACCTACTAAACACTCAATCAAACAAATGAGAACATGTATATAGAAAATAATATCGATATACAACATATAGCAACATAACAACTACATGTGCTAACATAGCAAATGCAACAAAAGCAACAAATGCAACCATCAAACAACTATCATCCAATAAACATCCAACAAATCAATGTCTATCCAAATCAATTCATAACCAAATCAATATACATTCACTTTTCATTTATATTCATTGAATTGGTTTTCAATTTTAAATCATATTTGATTCATTCACATTGGATTTAATTAATATTCATTCATTCGTTTCCAACTAGTTCACATTCACTAATTAAATTCAAATTAGTTCACTTTCTATTTGAATCAAATTCAATTTCTATTCAAATTTACATATTATCAATTTGAATTCAATCACTTTAGCTTCCAATTTCGCTAATTCAATTTCATTAACACTTAATGAATTTATATACAATCACTAACGATCATATTACAACCAATGTAGATTCAACACAACCAAATTATTAATTTACTTTACTTTACATTCAATTTGGTTCAACACCTTTCAATTAGCTTTAATGAATTTACACTTACATTCATTTTTCCATATCAATTTACTTTCATTAGATTGATTAACATCAATCCATTTATTCAATTCAATTGCTACTTCATTTTACAAATAAAATTGAATTTCATTTATATAACTCAAGTTCACATTCATCACTTCATTTCATTAATAAATTTTGATACCCAAAATCAAATTCATTCACCATTACTTAAGTTATATTCCAATTAAACATCATTTGTTTCACTTACATTTTCTCATTTTATAAGTTATACAACTTATATTCAACCTTTCAAAATCATTTTTGAAATCAATTCAAATTATCCTTTGAATTTCCAAAACCAAATCCAAATTTTCCAAACAACTTTCATTTAAAATAATTTGGCAGCAATTCCTCTTTTGGAAACCCGAAAATGAACACCAATGATGCCGCGGTCATCATCGGAATGATTTTCCAACGACCGAAAAGAGTTTAGAGCTTTTCATTCCTTCAAAATAGTTTTCCAAAATATCAAATCCTTTCAAAACACTTCTCTGGAATTTTATTTCAGATTATAAATCACATTTACAAATTGTTTGCATAAAAAATGGGCAAACGCCTCCAAGTCATATGATTTAGTCGATTTTCTGTTGTTCTTAGTGATTTGGATACTTTATGCAAATATGTAAAAAGCAGGGACTAAACTGTAAAAGACACACATGTTTATAGTGGTTCGGCCAGAATGTGCCTACGTCCACTTTATATTTTATTCTCCTTTATTGTTCAGATTACAAGTACAAAGCTTTGATTACGAGTGTATGAAAGTTGTTCGAAAGTTCTGTTCGTTCTTGAGCTCTCCAACTTGTCCCCCATTGTTGTACCATTGCCCCTCTATTTATAGAGTGAGGTTGGGAGTAGGGGTCTTGGATGTATGTAGCTGCTGGCGGGCCTGGGCTGATGCAATCTGGCCTGGCAATGTTGGTTCGGCAACGCCTTGATCCGGTGGTGTCTTGATCAACGCCTTCTCCATCTTGGTTCGGCTAGGCCCTGGTCCGGTGGGTTGGTTCGGCTAGGCCCTGGAAGTGGGTTGGTTCGGCAATGTCTTGGGAGTGGGTTGGTTCGGCGATGCCTTGGGAGTGGGTTGGTTCGGCGATGCCTTTGTTGTTTCGATTCGGTGGTATTGGTCCGGTGGCCCTGGTTCGGTGGAAACACCCCCAACATTTGCCCCCCAAAGTGGGGCATATGCCTGCATATGTCGCGCTTTGTTTTCCTAAGTTTGGACACTCTTGTTCGGCCCAAGTGCCGATCCAGTTGGTCCAGTTACCCCACGTTTGCCTATAAGTATGGGCCTCACGCTTCCGTCATTCCTCACCGTTTGAGATAGCCGAACCAAACATTTGCCTGCCGGATCGACCTTGTCTCCGAACCAGATTTGACTGCCGAACCAGATGAGGCTTTCTTCTGCCGAATGAATTTTATGCTTGGACTACCGAATGAGATCCGAACTTGGACTACCGAATGAACTAAGGGAGTATGAGTGCCGAATGGACTTTTAGACTCGAACTACCGAATGAAACTTTTATGTTTATGAATGAGATTCCCGACTGTAGATATCTGTTTGTTTATATCTCTACATTCCTTGCTCTAATAATATGTTTCCTCGCGTTGCAGACAATGTCTCATAAAGTAGAAACTCGTTCTGACAAGAAGAAATCTAAGGATAAAGGAGAGTCCTCCATTGTGCTCCCAGTCTAGGTAGAACCGGAACGACATGGACCTACCCCGAGATCGTTAGTGGATGGGTACGGTCCACAAGAGCTCTTGAACTCACCGCCTGACTGCTTTCCCAGTTCCCTCAAAGATGAGCAGCTTGATGCTATATCTAGATCTTTTGGGATTGACAGAGCGCAGATGAGGTTGCCGGGGAACGGAGTGATGCCGTATAACCCCCCAGAAGGGTATTTTGCTTACAGCAAGTATCATTGCATGTGCGGTGCCATCCCTCCGATTAACGCCTGGATAGTCAGCTTCGTCACATACTTGAAGGTGGCTCCTTTCCAGCTTCAGCCTAATTCCTATGCTATCTTGGTGAGTCTGTTTATTATCTTCAAGAGGAGATACGGGCGTCCTCCTTCCAACCGGGAAATTCGGTACTTGTACAACTTGAGAGGCTACAAGAAGGGGTCTCCGTATATTAGCTTAGAGTCGGCTGTGTCCTTCAAGCCAGTCCTGGATTTATATTCGAAATTCAGCATGTTCAAGAAGGAATGGTTTTTTGTCAAAGATGACTCCGTTTCTTTCCGCCGCTTCACCTCTGGCTGTAAGTTGAATCTCAGTTATAATTTTTGTTCTGACTGCAATACTCCTCCTTACGTGCTTTATTTCTTGCTAGCGGCAGGTGGCTTTGCGGTTGTAGAGAACGATCGTCTGGTTCGGATGGCTGAGGAGATAGAAGCCATTCTGGAAGGGGAAAGAGCGGCTTCTTATTTGATCAGAAACGCTACTCTTCTGGGGCTCAACCTGATTCTGCCACGTCAGTCTGTGGTCAAGCAGAGAGACACAGTTGAGGAGAGGGCCCCCAAAGCTAAAGGAGGGGCTACGGCGAAGAGTAGTAAAAGAAAACCCTTCTTAAAGCATCCAACTACTGGGGGGGAGAAACTTAAGAAATCCGATGGTCCCTCCCCCAGCACATGTCCAGACGTTCCGGAGGAGGAAGATGAGGAGGAGGAAAGAGGCGAGGGTGAAGGAGGTGAGGCGGAGAGTGGAAGTGGTGGAGAGGGTGATGGACAGAGTGGTGATGATGGTGGCGACGGGCAGAGTGGTGATGGTGCTGGGGCTTTGTCTTCTAAGCAAGCGGGTGTGATCCAGGAGTGGACGGACGATGCTTTCCGCCTAGCTTTCGAAGGGCTGGAGGAAGAACCGGCTCTGGTAGAGAAGTCTAAGAAAGCTGACAAGGCCGGAGCCGGCGCCGATTCATCTTCCAAAAGTGTTCTAGTTGAGGCAGCCCCCGCGACTCAAGGTGAAATTTTGACTTCTGCAGACTCCATTTATAATAAGGACTTAGGAATATTTTACGGTCAGCTCCTGTCCTGGAATGAGATCCAGGACTTATTGCAATATCCCACTCCTCCCCAGGGTTTGTCTAACAAAAGTGTCTCCTTACTTTTCCCAACTTGACATATTTCTTGAATTATAGTTTAACGTCCGCTTGTAACACTTGGTTTTTTGTCCCAGGATCGGATGAAGTGGCCAAGACATCGGGTGTTCGGCATCGTCTTGAACAATATAAACTTCTAAGGGCTTCCACTAAGCCAAAGCCTCCGACTAACCGCCCTGGAGACGTAGTCGGCTACCGTCCTCTTCTCGGAGTTATCGAAGAGGATATCCAAAAGAAGAAGAGGAGTCGCTCCTTGTTGGGATCTCCACCTGATCCTCAGCCCCCAACTCAGCCTCTTCAGGATACCACAGAGGAGAATACTGAGATTATTCTTTCCCCGCACCCGTATGAGAATCCTACCGTTACCCCGATAGACCATCCTAGCTTGGCTCGTAATCCGTTTGCGGGTCATCCGGATCTGGATCCGGGTTCTCACGATATTTCCTTTGATGAGGCTACTGGTGAGCACCTTCTCCCTCGTAATCCTATGGTAAGGGTGCTTGATGAGGCCAAGTCCCTGGACCTTGATTTGCTTACCACTCGGGTTGTAACCTTGGGGGACGAAGCTAAGGCAAACATTGACCGGGTTGCTGAGGAATGGGTTATACCACCGGTCATTCTATCGTTTTCATAAATACCCGGTCTTCACCACCGGTCTTCAATACGATCCATATCGTCGTATCACAAATTCGGAATGGGTTATACGACCCAAAGGTCCTTTCCTGGCTAACCCGAATAGTGAGCGCTTATTTTGAAAATAAGCGTGGCATTCAAATTCAAGCAAATCACAACAAGTACCCATTCAAGGTGATAATTGATAGTCGGTTATTTAACTATCAATAGGTCTGCGCAGCATCATCAGATTCGAAATAATTTTTCAAATTATTTATTTTCCAAAAATATCTTTACAAGATATATAATTTCCACAATTCAACCATTTGAAAAAAAAACAATTTCAAATCAATTTCAAATATTCATTTTCAATTTATCTTTAAAGGATAAAATCTCAACCCTTTCATTTCATATTGGAAAATATTTCCATACTTATTTAATAATAAGTAATTCACAAATCATTTATTTTCAACACTTGGAAAATATTCGATATACTTAAATCATAATTAAGTATATTTTTCATTCTTTAAGGAAAACGTTCTCTTAGAACCATTTATTTGAGTCAAAACGAATGTTGCGTAAAACATCGTTACGACGACCCAAAATCACTAGTATAGGGATTCGAAATTAAGATAGATATATAAATCCCAATACTATATAAAACATTTCCTTTCGAAAACCATTTACTATAACAACAGTGTTATGGTCCACCATTTCCTTATTTCTCGAAACGTCTATTTCAACAATGAATATTGAAATCTATGTTTCGATACTTAACACGTTTAAAACATTTTTTTAAAACAATTACTTCATCTCGTAATATCACTTCTCCAAAACGTATCCATTTTATTTAATAATATATTCACTGTCCAAAATCGTGAATACACTTTATTTACCCAATTCAATGTTTCTACACATTTTTATTTAAAGGATTATCCACTGTCCAAGATCGTGGATAAAATTCCCAACCAAACTCTTATTATTACAACATTTAACTTAAAGGATAATTCGCTGTCCAAAATCACGAATATATCTCCTTTAATAACTTTTATGTTTGATTTATCAAATTCAATTGATTTCGAATTTACAAACAATGTTTATAAATCCCATTTCTATTTATAAAACTTCGATTTATAAATCTCCTTTATTATCCAATTCAATTTATATAACTCAATTATATACCGGAAGTCCATATTATAAGTTAAGAACTTATAATCCATTTATTTACAAAATCGTTCTTTTAAAACTTCACAAATTATAAATCTTATTACTTTTAAGATTTTATTTATAACCTTATTTTCAACATTAACAGAACTCCTTTTAGAATTCCATTATTTCGATTTATAAAATATCAACTTTGTACATCTTTTATATAAATCGTTCATAATAATTCAGAAATTCCAATTTAAAATCAAAATCGTTATTTTTAAACTTCAAAAATGGATCCGATGACGCAACAACACCAATCATCAATCACGACAACAACACCAATCATCAATCACGCAACAACACCAATCATCAATCACCAATCATCATATGATAACAGAATATATCACAATATCTGTAAATAAATCAATACGGTGAGGAATCCAGTCGGATCCCTCCAACCTGTTTCCCTGCATCCACAGATGTTAGCACAATACCAATTCCGCTCCAGTACGGAATATCGCGGTATATGAGTTTAATAAATATTATCCGCTATTATGCGGCGCAATAGGGTCTCATCCGCTATACAATGCGGGAAATCAACTCCAATATATACATATTCCAATATATATATATTGCTATATACATAAATAATACCAATTCCACTTCAATGTGAAATTATCGCGGTATATGTTTTTAATAAATAACCTCCGCTTAATATCGGCGTATAATGTCTATTTCAATCAACAGATAACAATCATCATTCAAACATACATTCAAGCAATTTTAAATCTAACTATTTAAAATTTACATCGAAACAATTTCGATTGAGTGAGGAGTTCTCACCTTGATTTCAATTCAGTTTCAGCGTTTATTTCGAATAAAATTAAACGGACGTTTAATTTTACCCGAAATTTTCACTGACTCCAATCGCTTCCAATCCAGTTTCATAGCGTAGTGCTCGACCATACGATTCCAACGCAAAAAGTTTCGTCCGAAACGGACCTAGTATGACAAAGTTATGGCTTTTTAAAGTTTTTATACATTTTAATAAAATCAATTTACAACTTTTATTTTAAATTTTAAACCTAATTCAATCTGGCCGTCCATTCCACAAACCCTAGATCTAGGCCACTGGTTATCTTCTCCCTCATTCACGTTACTTCCAGTAAGAAGATTGAACCCATAGCCGCCTCCACCTTGCAATTTTCGTGACCTCCACGATGCTCGAAACCACATCACTCCACCACCAAATCGAAGCCAACACTCGACTCCACCCTCACCCCAAATAGCACCAAGCTCGGCGTCATCTAGGCCTGGGAATTTGTGCCCAAAGTCAGCCCAAACGCGACCCCCTAGCAGCCTCCCCGTTGCTCAAATTCCGATCATGACCGTTGAAGTGGAAGATCTCATCGTTATCTCCAACTTTGTAGTTGACAACTTTCTCTAAATGTTTGTGGATTTGAAGAAAAGAGGAGGAGAAGATTGTGTATTCTCGACCATTGAATATAAGGTGGCGGCTGGCTTCAGAAACCCTAGGGTTTTGCCTTTTGTTTGCAAATGAAGAGAATAACGTCCTTATATAGAAAATTGTCAAATTACTATTCATCGAAAATATTTCGAACTCCAAATCGAGCGTGCCGGCTGACGTTTCTAAGGTTTACCCCGCGTTTCGAATGCAATGGAACGTGTTTCGGGAGCTAATTCGATCATCTGTGCGAGTTACGGAATTAAACGATCGATTTTAACTTAAACCGATTTAAACCGATTTCGATGCGTTTTGGCTTGCCCCGGACAAACGGTACATCCGATTGACATGAAATTTGAAACCATATAATAATATCACATTACGGATCCGATGAAACTAGTTTCGTCAAAATCCGAGACTTTTTGAAAAATGACTATTTTTAACTCGCCAAATTAATATTAAAACAATTTCGATGCGTTTCGATCTGCCACGGTCAAACGACAACTCCGATTGCTATGAAAATTGAAATCCGATAATAACAAATTATTATGGATCCAATGGAACTAGTTTCGTCCAATTCTGAGACTGTTCGAAAAATGGCTAATTTCACTAGTCGATTAAATATTAAAATATTCAATTTTCACAATTTAACAATTAATTCAATTTTAAAAGTTCTATAACATCACTATAACTTCAATATGATTTAATATAACTTTATAAATCATTTTCAATCACATTAAATCCAGTTTTCAATTATTTCTGGAATTTCAAATATTAATTTATCGATTTAATTATTCAATTAAATCCAGATATTCGAATTTTAAATTATTCGACTTATTAATTCTACTTATTAATATTTAAAATCAATTAAATATTCGAATTTTAAATGATAGAAATTCTGGGTCGTTACACTAGTGATCTCAGATTTACAATAGAGTCCCTAGAGTGTTTGAGAGGTAGATAATAGGAGTGAAGAAAAGGAAGAAGAAGTCTCCAATGGCAGAGAAACCTGATCCAATTTTGGTTGCAACTGGCTTGTCTTTATAGGGAAACATATGTAATGGGTCAAAAGCCTGCTTGCCCTAGAGTCTAGATGAAGGCCAAATGTTGTAAAAGAGAAACTAGAGCACCACGACCTAAGGAGATAAGTTGGTACCGACCTATGTAGCTCAGTATCGAGCTATAGATGTTGGTGCAAATTCAACATCGACTCTTGCTCTGTTCTTCTATCTTTCAGTTGCGTTGTTCCAAGCTATTTTCATTGACGTTTGGTTGATTCTAGTAATCTTTCCTCTATCACTTGAGTTACCCTGCTTTCTTGGCTTTCTTCTTATCAACCTTGGAACTAGTCGTCCATACACTGGAAAAATAACTTGATCACGAGATATTGGAGAAGTGTATGAGAAATATGAAGTATGAGAGGTGATTCGGAGGGGAATTATAGGTTGATATCGACCTATGTAGCTCAGTACCGAGCTATGTCCTTGGCTCCAATCCATTTGAAACTTCTGCAAATTATTCCTCTAGTCCTTCTAAATGTTTCCAAGTTTCTGAGTTGTTTCATCTTTGTTTTGATCTTCTAAGTCCAGTTGAAATTTGCTTGGCTAAAAAGAGGGTTAACACTTGCCCTTTAAAGTATGCCTTTCGAATGTAAGATGTGCTTTGTTCAAGAACAAGTTCTAGCAATTAGTCTTCGATAATTGATCTCTCCGGTTATTCATTGATCCCAATCTTGGTGAGTTATCTGAAAGTGTCATTCCACATATCTAAGCCATCCAGTGTTTGCCCAGGGCTTATCTTCTGTTCTCTGGTTGTAAGGTGTTCAAATCCTTTCATCAAGTCTACATCCACTCCAGGGTTTGGCCTCGCCGGACCGTTCATCTTCCAATCTAGAATTTTGATCTCTCTGGATCGTCTTGTTGCCCAATCTAGGGTTTTGATCTCTCTGGATTCTTGTTGAGTCCAATTCGCTCACCCTCCGACGAGGGTACCCAATGACCAACCAAGTCCATCCACACTCTCCAGTAAGGGGACTTACTTTTTGTACAAGGTCATCCAGTCGCTCTATGGTAAGGGAGCTTGCACCCTGTACTCCGGTCCTGTCTCTCTAGACGGCACTTAAAGTGATTAATATCGTATAAGTCCATCAACTAACTCTCCAACGAGGGGACTTACAGCCTGCACTTCGATCCCGTCTCTTCGGACGTGACTTAAAGCGATCAATATCGGTCCCCACGTTTAATATGGATTTTTCAAAAGTCAAATATTTAAATCAAAGCAAACAAGCAAAAGTCCTAATTATCCATCACAGACATCCGACTTAGAGTGTGCTTAGGGACCAATCTAGGTATCGTAGACGTGTAAGCGGTCTGAGGTTACTATTGTCCTAAATGGTCATCCTAAACATCCGAGTCAGAGCGTGCGTAGAGACCAATCTAGGCCTTGTACACGTGCAAGCGATCTTAGGTTATTATTATCCTAATTATTCAAAGCAAGGAAAACCAAAACGAGGGAGTCAAACCTAACTCTCGACCATCCTGATCATGGGATTTCAAGTTTAGGACATGATCCCTGGTTGTTTCGTGATGCGTTCACCGCAGATGGTGGTTGCTTCGGTCGCACCATTGCAATTTGGTTCCTCATGTACTGCTGCAGCTTGTTGTTCCGTATCGGTTCTTCTATCAGATCACGAAGGTGTCGACACTCGTTCGTTTTGTGTTCGTCCAGCTCATGGAAGATGTAGAACTTTCCAGATCTTTTCTCCCGATCAGTGGGCTCTCTCCTAGTTGGCTTCCTATAACAATCCGATTGAGTTCACTTTGAGTATCGTTTATTTTATTAAACAAACAAAATTTAATTATGTAAGATTAAAAATCTAATAATGAGGAATTGTGTAGTTGGATTTAGAATAAGAATAAATTGGAGATTTATTCGAATTACCTCTTTTTGTAGTTAATTCTTATATTAAATAATATTAGAACAAAATTTGGAGAAAATGAATAAATAAATTATATGGAAATAATTTCATTGTTTGAAATATGATTTCTCAATTAATGGTTCATTTTATTAAAAGTATAGAGAACAACTTTTCATTTTAAGAGTTGTATTTAATTTGATAAAATATTTCAATATTAATAGAAATGAGATTTTGACATGTTACTCATTTTGGGAAAAACCGTAGAAATCAATATTGGTTAAATTATAACATTGTTTATATCGAATTAGTGGTTATATAGTGTTAAAGTGGAACAATACAAATTAACAACACTTTGGTTTTAGGAAAATTAGCAACACTTTTTTGTTGGATCCATAACTTAACCCATTTAGCCCAAACTAGCGAAACAAGAGAAATAGAAACATACGCATATTTCTTTTTCTCATTCTCATTTCATCACCGAACCATAAAATCAAAAAATACTCTAAGTATAAAAACCCTACGCCTTCAAAAATTAAAATTAATTCAAATAAATTTCTAAAAATTCTCAAATTTGGATGTGTTGTTTCCACCATGTTCCAGCACCTCTGTGCCAAATTTAATGGAATTTCATTGAGTTTTGCAAGTTATTTCGGTGAAATCTGGGCAGAAAACGTGGGTTCGTAGAAAAATCATAATTAATCATAGAAAATCTAAAATTTGGATATGTTGTTCGTAACTCATATGCCCACCTTCTGTAAAAATTAGGAAAATAATAAGTTTTGCTATGCCAGAACAATTCTGCACTAAGGACGAAAATGCAGGAAATTTCTAAGTTTTGGCCTTATATTGTTGCTTGCAATTTTAGGGATTTTGAATGCTAAGATGAGTTATCTCACTATTTCTAGACTAATATGAATGTTAGTGTTTGCGACAGAAAATTCTATCAACTAGAATACCATCGAAAATGTAATACTAAAAACCGCAAGCACACGGCATATAATCGTAGTATGTATGCGAGTACGGGTCGATCCACAGGGAAAGCACTAATTCTAAGATTACTCAATCAAATTAGCCCAAAGTTGAAAGGAGATTGTTAATTAAAAATTATCTAAAAATGAAACTAAAACTAGAGTGAATATGAGAATAAAACTATGAGATTAAGGAGCAATTTAGAGGTAAATCCACTTTCAATCATTCATATAAGTCAACACAAAATTAATCTATAATCTCTCATTTTAATTAATGACTGATGTTTTTATTATAAGTATGGTTTATTTGTGCTATTAATTAGCACAACTTAAACCATCAAACTCTAACACACCATTCAAACCCACTTCTAAAATCTCATAAAAATGAACATGTAATTAAAAATAAAATCTAATTTAAGCATGATCTATTTACTATTTTGAGATTAATAATATAGAACATCAAATATTGATTCTATGTTTAATTCCATGATCAAAATCACTTAAGCAAATGATTAAATAGTTTATGTTTATATTGGATTAAGCATAGCCTATTTGAGATGTCAACATAGGCTAACAAATTCACTAAAAACATAAGCTAACGTCATTATTAATTTATATTAAGCACCAAACAAGGGACTACAAATGAAATCATTCGATGTTGATTTAGTATGATTCATGAGAGCTTCATCACTCCTAAATTGAAGGGGTTTAGCTTCTCATAATTGAAATCATCTCAACACAAAATGATTTAAACATAAAAGGCAAGGAAAATGAGAGCTAATCAAAAGAAAAGAGAGTTAACTACTTGCATGAAATGAAACTAAACTAATTGCATAAATTAAAACTAATTACTAACATGAAATAAAGAAGCATAAACTAAATAAAATAGCATGAAATAAAATAGCATGAAAGGAAGAAAAGCGTGTAGAAAATAAAAGGAAATAAGAAGAGAATTAAGAAGCCATTTTATTTATCATTGATTTTGTGACTACAACTTGCATAAGGAAAAAAGATCATTACATGAAACATAAAGGGGTATTTATACATGTCTAAAAACCTAATCCTCTTTTTAGGAGACTACCAAAAATGCCCTTAAGTTTGTGTGGCCCCCAAGTAATCTTTAGGGAATTAATTAATCTCACTAACATGTGCTTTTGCCTTTAATCTCTCACTAACATGTGCATATGCTATTAATTGTGGTCCATTAGTAAGTGGGCATGTGGGCTCCTCCATGTTGCATTTTTTCCATCTTCTTCTCATTCTTTTGATTTCCCATGTATAAGCATGCATAAGCCTCTTCCATTTTGAGTCCAAAATTCATATAAAACAAAATAAAAATGTGCAAGTAAATTTTCTTCAAATTAATTTACATAAAAATTACCATTTTGCCCACATGTTAATGTATGAATGATGATTTGAATATCCCTTTGTATTTTTGGTTTAGACATGTAAAATCACCATAGTATGCCTTTTATTTTAACAAAAAAAGATTAAATACGAGAGTATAAATATACACATTTACATGCACATTAGTTAGTCGGTGCTATATTAATTTGGTTGAATCTCCAGTATATATGATCTCAATATGTTGATGAATCCTTTGTCTATTTGTATTGGATTCGCTGTTTGCTGAAAACCCTCTTATGAAATCATGATTTTCATTAAATTATACCTGTATATATGCTTGTATGTTTGCTAATTCAATACCCCAAATCTTTAGAGCAGTAACATGGGAGAATTGAGGTAAACGGATCATCAGAGAGCCATTTGAATCGCCCAGGAGGTCAGCCCAAGCGAGGCAACTGGTGGACCAGTATATCATGCTGATGCACCGGTAGCAGTCTGGACTGGACTCCCAGGCTGTGTTCTAATGTTCTCCGATCAACCCGTTCGTTGCTTGTTTGCTCGGTTGATTCTCTATTATTAATTGCTTGATTTTGGGTGTTGCATTTCATATCAATTTAATTGATATTTCTAAATTTTTGATTTGCAAATTGATGAATTCATTTTGGTGTTTCCATACCATAGAATTGCTCTATGGGTTTTGGAATTTTGGTTTATGAATTGATGATTCCATTTGTTGTTTTTACACCATAGAGATTGTTCTATGAACTTTGGAAGTAATATACACTTATATTGTACATTTTCGAATCGAATTTATAATAGGCGGATTTGTAAATCAAACTATTTTACGGAAATCTTTTTATGTGCCAAACAAATTTATATATGGAAGATTTTAAAAACATACATACATACATACACATATATATATATAATTCTCTTTTACAATGGTATTAAAAGTGATTTGGATCAATGGTTTGAAAAGTGTAATAATATATAAATATATATTTATGCTATAAATCAATGTTTTACAAATTGGTTTTAGAGTGAAGAATTTTATAAAATTGCACGATATCGATCAAACGAGGAATTGATTTAAACGGTTAAATAAAACGAGTGGTATGGAACACTCACATTTGATTTACCGATTAATTCCCTGACTTGTTTGACCGAACCATTGCTGCACACAAGTGGAGTTTACTAGCATATAGTAAACGTTTGGGTAAAACCATATGGTATGGGACACATGGTCTTATCTATTCGGTTGTTATATGATGGTACATAACACTTTTACCTTGATGTTTATAGGTCTTGTACCTATTTCGATGTTTATAAGACTCGTTCCTATCTTGGAGTCTATAGGTCTCGTACCTATCTTGATGTTTATAGACTTATATGTCTATCTTGGAGTTACATGCATAGAGGTGAATTTATTCACCAATCTTGGAGTTTGGCACCTTCCCTTATTTGTGAGATTTCTGGACTTGATGTTGTTTGAATTATCGCCAAATCATTTTTAGGATTTTTGCTTTTAAGAAGCTACCTTGAGTTTTTAGTATTTGGTGATTTGAAGTTATTGATGCATGTTTGATATTTGTCGATATATGACTATATTTGAGATCTAGTTCACTTTATCTATCATTCATTTTGCTAACTCATTTATTTTAGTCTAGACTGGCCCGTTTATTATTTTATAATACTTGGGTCAGACCAAGATGTTTCAGGTCCTTCGGTCTGAGGCTTTTAGGGTGGACTTCCTATTAGTCATCATCTCCATGTATATTGATGTAATGTTGTACCTTATGTCGAGATAGACTCCTTTTGTGTACATATTTATATTTTAAGATATAGTACCTACATTATAGTCTACATCATGTTTCTATTTTATGTCGGTTCAGACTTGAATCTATTTGTATTCCACTGTGTCTGATCCGTGATTATGTGAAATGTATATTATTATATGTTGTTCTAAATATTTATTATAGCAACCATAGTTTTGTTTTAAGCCTGAATTGTATACGTCGATTCCACTTGATTAAAGAAATGTATAGCATATTAATTGACACATCGATGCTCGGTTAAAGTAAAATTCACAAATGGTCGCTCCTAACCAGCCATATTCTCTCCACAAGCCGACAATATTATTTTGTAATATTCTTTATTAGTATGGGTCTTGGGATGGAGCGTCACAGCTTGGTATCAAAGCTGAGTTCAGAACAAAATTGATATTACAGACACAAATCTTAACCTAATTGAGCCTTAGAGACTGTCCATTAGGATTTCTTAGGGTAAATAGTAGGAATCATCCCCTTTCGAATAAGAAAGTGTCTTTTGGGAAGTCTAGGAACGTCTCCCTTTATTTCCACTCTTTTATGTTCCTATTATTGAGTCATATGATTCCTAAGTACTTGATCCAATCTTATCTATTTCGGAAGTATAGTTGGCTAGCGGCTTAGTCACTCGTTCTAGTATTGGGCGATCCCACGTGCCCAGTTGAGATGTAGACTTTGTCTGTCCAACAAATCATGATGTCAGTAGTTGATCTTTTTCTGATTAGGGTTGCGCAATGAAAGCAGAGGATGGTTCCACTGGGCACGTTATTCAGTAAATTTGTGAATGATTTGATTGGTTTATTCAATGTTTGTTTGGTTGGTTAATGCATGGATGTTTTAATATTATAGTAATTGTTTTTAATTAATATTGAATAGGAATCACCATTGAGAATTAGAAAACCTACTGAATATTAATGATAAGAACTTGCGGTGTTTTCAAAGGTGTAGATACCGCAAGCAATATTAGAAAAAAAATTGTTTACTTGTAGTAGTTATGGATGTATTAAAAAATGTTATTAGTAAAGAATTAAGATTGATTAAAAATATTTTTTATAAAAAGAAAGCATTCATATAAATTAAAAATCTTTCTGATAAGGGTTATGCATATAAGTGGAATTTGACTATGTTATTGAGACAAGCAATTAAATATTTTATAAACATGAAAAAGGTATATGTATATCATAGGGAAATTTATTTTTAATGTCAAATTATCCATTGAGTGGTTAAGAATCTTAGTCGACGTGGGTGCACATGGATAGATAGAGATTTCCTAAACGCTTAAATGAGATATTGAGACACAGTAAAAGTACAAATTTATTTTATATCTAGAAATATATATATATATGTGTATGTGTGTGTGTGTGTGTGTATAATTTAATGAGACAACATATTGTGTAAAGAAAAGGTTTATCCTTGTTTCAATAGAAACACGGATAAATTATTTTAAGTGAGAAACTAAAGTGGATTTGAGAAATGAGATTTTCAAATAAACAACTTAGTTTAAGAATTGTAGTTAAGACTTGTAGTTTTAAATATTTTACTTGAGATAAACTAAAAAGTTTCAAATAAAACAAGTTGTTGGAAGTTCTTTAAAAAGTGCTGAAGTAAAAATGTCATATCTTTTGATTCTTAAATCCATTTTCGATAAATCTTTTTGGAAAAAAAGGTAATTTCATAAGGAAGGACTTTTGTTTTGATCATTTTTCTAGATTTTGCAATTCTCTTGGTCAAATTTATATTTTAGACAGAGCTTTAAACTCTGCCCTGTCGGAAATTTCCCAAACTAAACTTTGTTAGTAATTTTAACATAACTTTCTCATTTCTTGTCACAATCCAATAAGCTTTAATGTTATGGAAAGATTACATCACATGTGCAAACTTTCATGGTAAACACTTTTAAAAATTTTGAGCATAAATCAATCGAAAACCTATTACAAACTCACTGCCCTACTATTGTAAAATTTGCAATTTCTGAGCTAAACGTTGTTGGCAATTTGAACAAAATTTTTTCTTGTTGGAATTCGATAATTTTTAATGTTATGGAAAGCTTAGATTCTGTTCTATAAGTTTTATGTTTTGAGTTTTGTAAAAGTCCGAGGTTAGAATGGTCTAAATTGCACTTCTTTATCGCTGTTCTAGGAATAAACGACAGAGATAATTAATTTAAAACTTGAGAATTGTTTCGGCCATAACTTATGAACCGTAAGTCCAAATTTGATCGTCTTTTTTTTGTTGGAAAACATGGACTGTTATCTACAACTTTTATGTTTTGAGTTTTGTAAAATTTTGGGATGCAACGGGTTGAAACTGCACATTTTTTAGTTTTAAGTTGTTTTTGTGTTTCTATGTAATCTTAGGAATCTTATGTTTTTGACTTGTTTATATATATATATATATATATAGTTGAATAAAAAATGAGTTATGAGTTTTAAAATGAGAAGTTTGAAAGTAGGTATATAAATAAAGTGTTTATAAATCATTTTCTATATGATTAAAATTTTATTATTTATTTTCAAGACCTTAAACTCTTATTGAGTTCTATTTTTTTAGCCTTTGGCCATTTTAAGGTCATTTGGACATTTTAGTGTAACTTTAGGGTTTATTGCTTTCTCGCAATTTCAACTTTCATTTGAATGAGGAATTTAATTAAATGATTTAGCAATATAAGTGGTATGGAATATTTGCATTACAAAATAATCAAATCTTAGTGAACTTATAATTTAATTTAAAAGGTTATACATAAATTTATGAATCCATATCATAAATGATAATAAATTGGAAGTATTAATTAGCAATGGTTAGTAGATAGCACAATTTGAACTTTTGTAGAAACCTTGATTTGAAATGAATTTTTAAAAGAAATAAAGATCAAGGTATATTTCTAAAAGCACATAAGTTAGATGAGCCTTTCTTTTGTGCTTATTTATTATTTTAGTGCATGGTTGTTACTAAATTCTTGTTGTTGTGGAATTAAGGAGTAAACTGTTATGAAATTCCCTTTAGATTCAAATTGCGAGAACACAATTTTTATTAGGTAGGGAGTTCTGTAACAATCAGATTGAGTTCGCTTTGAGTATCGTTTACTTAATTAAGCGAACATGATTTAATTGTGTAAGATTAAAAATCTAATAAATGAGGAATTGTGTAGTTGGATTTAGAATAAGAATAAATTAGGAATTTATTTGAATTACCTCTTTTGTAGTTAATTCTTATATTAATAATATAAGGACAAAATTTGGAGAAAATGAATAAATGAATTATATGGAAATAATTTCATTGTTTGAAATATGATTTCGTAGTTAATGGTTCATTTTATTAAAAGTATGGAGAACGACTTTTCATTTTAACAGTTGTATTTAATTTTGATAAAATATTTTAGTATTAGTAGAAATGAGATTTTGACATGTTATTCATTTTGGGAAAAATTGTAGAAATCAATGTTGGTTAAATTATAACATTGTTTATATCAAATTATTGGTTATAAAGTGTTAGAGTGGAATAATCAAAATTAGTAGCACTTTAGTTTTAGGAAAATTAGTTACACTTTTCTATTGGATCCATATCTTAATCCATTTAGCCCAAACTAGAGAAACAAGAGAAATAGAAACATATGTATATTTTTTTCTCACTCATTCCATCACTGAACCAGAAAATCAAAAAAATACTCTAAGTCCAAAAACCCTAGGCCTTCAAAAATCAAAACAATTCAAGTAAAATATTAAAAATTATCAAATTTTGATATGTTGTTGCTACTATGTTCCAACAACTCTATTCCAAATTTCATGGAATTTCATTGAGTTTTGATGGGTTAAAAGTGGTCGTCTTTGCAAGTTATTTCGGTGACAAAAAATGCAGGTTATTAGAAAAATCATAATTAATTGTATCAAAATCAGAAAATTTTGAAATTTAGATATGTTGTTGGTAACTCATATTCCCACATTCTTAAAATTTTCGTAGGAAAGTAATAGGTTTTGCTATGCCAAACCCTTTCTGCACCGAGGACGAAAATGTAGGAAATTTTTGAGTTTGGACCTTGTGTTGTTGCTTGCAATTTTGGGAATTTTGGATGCTAAGGTTAGTTTATCTCAAGATTTATAGACTAATATGAATGTTAGTTGTTGCTATATTAATTTCATTGAATCTCTAGTGCATATGATCTTAATATGTAAATGAATCCTTTGTCTATTTGTAACGATCCAGAATTTCACTACTTTGATTTGCGAATATTTAACTAATTTTAAATATACAAATAATTGATTTTATAGTGAAAATAAAACTCTTTTAAATAATGAATAATAATGGTGAAATAGTTTTTAAATTTTTTTTACAAAAATATTTAGTTCAAAGTAAAATCGAAAATGTGGCCGGAATTTGTTTTCCGAATTTTTGACTTCTCGTCGGCTAAAAGTTGTCGAAATCGTCGTAATGCTTTTGTACACGCACATTTACAAATATTTTGGACATCAGAATGCATGTGTATATATTTATGTGTACTTAAGTAAATAAGTTAGAAAATTAAAATATAATTATATATGTCACATCATTAGGAGACATTAAGTACAAGAAGTACTTTAGCATGTTTGAACATGTTTCTTAGCACATGAAAGAGGGAGGAACATGTAAATTTCGTGGGTTACAAATAAGGGGGGGGGGACAAAGGAAGGGAGACATGATGGGGTGGTGCAATGGGTGTGGAGGTGTAACGAACTGGATTTTTCGACCCTCGAAAATCGACACTAATACATCCACTATATCACATGCCGAGCAATCGAATGCCGAAAAACCCGATCGTTAGGGGAAAAGAAAGAAGGAAAAAGATAAGAAGAAAATTAAACAACACAGAATCTCACAGCGGAACAAATAATCTATAATATACCACAAATCTTTACACAAAAGCAAAATGGTAATATGTGTATATACAAACATCAACCAGAGTATACTAACTTATTTCAGCTTGGATAGTTATAACAGCTTGTCCTCACAATTGCTGATAAACACAACAATGAATACAGTGGAGAATAACCATCTACGTGAATACGTCTCTGGGCCTCCAGCTCATCTTCTGAAGCTCTAAAGCATCCAAACCAATCTATAATATGCTCGGTCTGACACGAACATTATAATAAAATAACACCTGAGTCAATCTGGAAACCAGCGTGAGAAAAACACACCTAACTGGATTTAAAGTTAAGAGAAAAAAATTTGAAATCAAAAGTATCTCGTAAGATCACGCCACACATAAACACGGACGGGTTTTTACCTTACGATAACCAAAACATTTTCTATAGAAAATTCATTTATATTATAATAATGTTTAGGGTCGAAGTAAAATATGAATATAGTTGAAATGCTTGCATCTCACGTTTCAGCATAGTTGGGCACAACTAAGTCCGTACGGCGCTTATTGGAGAATAGATTCCATATAATGACTGGGGTACTATGGTACCGCCCGTCACGGTGCATCTCTAGATGAAATAACACCGAGGACCTCGCCTGGATCCCCTGCCAACACAGGACCGGCCTACCCCTTGTTGGATAGTACCAAATATGATCACCCCTCCATTAATGGGCCTCGAAGCATACACATGAGAGATAATAGCGACTCTAGATAGGGATGATCATACCCTACTTGGGAGAGACTCACTTAGCCCTGCTGCATCTCCCATGTTTCAGTCATTCCCGGTTTGAGGCCTGAGGCTAAGATTACCTTTCAAGAACATTTTACACTTAGAATGCTCATTGCTCTCCAATGACAATATGCTGATAGCATTTATCCATAAAAGTCCATTCTGGGTCTAAACGAAACCGAAGGTACTATTCCTACTACATCCATTTTGGAATCACCCTCAGGATTAGTAGCGATTAGCCTTTGCACTTCACATCTCTATCTTCGATTCCATGCTCTTCACGATGTCTTCACTTTAAAATACATTCGATGGATCGAAGTTGTTTTCGGATAACATATCTGTTCCCGGTCTCTTTGAAACAACGTTCGATAATTTCCGGTAAACTCAACCTCGGTTCTTTAGGAAATAAACATTCAAAGATAAGATCGGAGATCACCTCCTAACCGTTAGTGGACAAATTTCCTTATCATTATCCTAAGAGAACGAAACGAGATTTATACGCACAGTACAGCATCATCGGAGATGACTGTGCCATATAACTCACGTGTTTCTCTTAGTTATTTCCAAAGTTACATTTGGGTCCAAATTCGACAGTCGGTTATTAAACTATCGAATAACAAACATTTAATCAAGGATTTCTTTCATAGGAAAAACCAACATTGGTTAAGCGTATAAGCAATCATTAACCTCCTTTTATAAATCTTTCTTGAATAAAACCATTTGTAAATTACTTGTATAAGAATACTTTTACAAAGATATATCCACCAATTCCTATATTTTCAATACTTAGAAAATATCTGTATACATATCTCAATGGTACAAGTATATTTACAAACTGAGAAAGCTTTCCTTTTTATTCGATTAAAAAATCATTCATAAAACTTCCTTATAATTCTCCCAAAACCATTTATAAACCATTTTATAAATCTTCGAAAAACTATTTATAATCCCTTTATAAAAATTCAATCACTTATAAGCTTTTTGTACATTTCAAAAATCATTTATAAACCCTTTATAAATCCATAAAACCATTTATAAAACTCCTTCATAAAATCCAAGTCTTTCAACTCCATTCATGGGTCTCGAAAAACATTTATAAATAATTAAAATCATTTACTTCTAAACATCATTAGATAATAATAATTTTTAACAATAAACATTATAAATAAATGAAAATTGTTAACTTTAAAACATTTTAAAAATAATAATTAATAATTTCAAAATATTGTTTAAGAAACAACAATAATCTTTACCATTTTATAAATAATAATAATTTATTTTCAAAACCTTATTAATGATCCTTATTATAAATTTTCAAATCATAATTATTCTTAAGTAATTACCTTTCAATGTATTAACAATTTGATAAATATTTTAAAACGATACTAACTATAAGCAAATAACTTTTAAAACAATTTTAATGTAATCAAATACTTTTAAACAATATTAATATAATTAAATACTTTAAAGATATTAATATAAATAAATACTCTACAACAATATTAATATAAGTAAATAATCTTTCAAAACAATATATTGATATAAATAGATAATCTTTAAAACAAAATATTTCTGAAACCTAATTTCATATTCAAAAGTCATTTCCTATCTCAAAACCAATTCTAACTCAATGGAGATTTATAGTATTTTTAAAATGCTATTTTGAGGCCAATAGCCACCCAACACTTAACCAATATCGATATTGATTTTCTATCACTATTGGATTTTATTTTCAAACATATAACGATGTTATAACTACAGTGTCCACAATCATGTTTGATTTGTTGTGTACCTTATCATAATTTCAAGGCCGAAATTCTTTAAGGAGGAGTGTAATAACCGTGATTTTTTATTACCGTCGAAATTAATATTTTTAAATTTAGAGTATATATATATATATATATATAAAAGAAATATATATTGAAATTCATTTGCAAGTCAGTTGAACATTTAAGTGGTAGTCAGTTGCAAAATCATTTGAAAAATAAATTTGCAATGCAAAAATGATTTCAAAGTCATTTGCAAAGTCAGTACATACTTCAAGTGGTACAGGTTGAAATGTGTTGTAATTGCCTTTCACGTGTAAATATGGGTCAAGTTTATAAACCAAAATATGTGAACATTTTTGCATTGCTGTCACCTAAAGTTGAAATCTTTTCTTGCCTTCTTCACGTGTAACAAATTTTAAACAAAAAGTGAAACATTTTGGTTGGCTGTCAACAAAAATTGCAAATACTGTCACTCTATTTTAAAGCAAAAATTTGAATCCATCTTTGCAGCCATCACCAATTATTGCTAGCATGTCCTTAATTCTTCATTTATAAACGTTGCCTTAAATGCATTGTACCAAAATATGGCCAGCACACTTCATTTTGACTTGTTCACCACTTTGAGAAAAGAAAAGTAATCACTGCAAACATTCTTTTGCTTCAATTTTTTTCAGCGGCTCGGTAAAGTGTTAATGGCGGTTTAGATTATTGCTTCTTTTGAATCTAGTTGCCAGTTGTTTTTGAAACAAATCTAAGGTGAGTTAAACCTCACAATTTCTGTTGTTTCCTTTCGTGCATTCCCGACACCCTGTTGTTTTGTATGCATTTTTCTAGCCTTATTTAATTTCATTTTCCTGTTGACTTCTTCATGTGTTTCCTGCCTTTTGGATTCGCATGTAGCCTGCCCCCAATGACTTACTTTTGTTCGTCCCTATATGATTTTTTTTCCGTCCCTATACGTTTTTTTGTTGTTTTGTTTTGTTTTGTTTTTAACATGGTTACCTGTGTTCCTCTATGCGCAATTTCCTATATGGTATGCCTTGGAAGTGGACACGTGTACATGGCATGGGGCCATTTTGTTGCATTGCTTAAAAATGTTATTCGTCCTTATATGCAAATCTTTTCCACAATTGCTGTTTTCATTTTGTTAGCTTGTATAGTGTACAACTTGCGTACATAGTATATTATGGTCTTAGTTGTAAATGGTGGTATGCAATGTTTTGTCCAGGTAAATTTTTCTAGCCTGTACACGAAAGTTGCGTGTGTATACATGCAAATATAGGGTGCACAAAAACTGGGTTCAGACTTTTCTTATAATTGTACGTGCGTGAAAAGTTAGATGAGTCCAAGTCCTATTTTCGTTCTAAAATGTGCAGCACGTAGTTAAGTCAAGTGTATATTTTCTATCTTGTTTTGGTGCAAAGACACGTGCCAGCATGTTGTAGCCTTGCCCAAGTTGTTTTATTTTTACTTTGTATTGGTTACGTGCCTGCATAATGAAGCATTGCCCAGACCACCAATTTCAAATATGTACATGCATGTTGAATCGCACGAAAGGGTTTTAATACCAGTGTTTAATATACGTTGAACCGGTGTTTGGTTTTAAAACGAATTTTGCTGCCGTTATTTTTATAATGGAATTTTACTCCGATGATATTTTTTTGAAGCCTGTTGTTTTTATGAGATTTTTGACGAATAAAAATTACTGTTGTTTTGACTTCGGTAACAGTCAATTTTAAAGTGAATTTTCAAGCGGTTATTCCGCAACGCTGATTTGATATCCGTTTTTACGGTGTTTTGTGAAGTGCAATTTCTTTGTCAAAATTGCTATAGATGTTGTTGTTTTAATCACGTGTTTTTAAATCATTTTTAAAAATATATTTGTTTCTAAAAATTGCAGATTTTACGCTTTCAAAAGAATGAGGAAGCGATTTAAACGCTTCAGCAAAATTAAGGACTATGAACCCTTACTTTTACTGATTCGCTTAATTCCGGACTTGTCCATTTGAGAACGTAAATTTTATTTATATAAAATATACAATTTAGCACTTTCAAGGAAACGATGAAGAGATTTAAACGATTTAGCAAAAGTGCGGAATATGGAACCACGCTTTTACTAATCCGGTTAAATCCGGACTTGTTAATTGAAATATTTGATGTGGATTTGTTGTTTGAAGATTTTGATGTTTTTGTTGGGCTTTCGAGCCACTCTGTTGGACCTTCAGGTCATTTGTTGGACCTTCGGGTCAATTACCAGTACTAGACCTTCGGGTCACTCTGTTGGACCTTCGGGTCATCTGTTGGGCGCCAAAAATTATGATGATAGTACTTGGTAGGCTTCGGCCATTTGAGATGCACGTGCGGCGTAGATTAGACTCGCCGTCTACTGGGATCGATCCACTTTAATGTTGATTTTCTAGTTGTCTATTTTTGATTTCTAGATTTTGTGAATTGCTGTTTTGAATTCAATTGTGAATTTGAAAGTTGATTTTGATGGAGTTTAAATTGAGATTTCTTCATTTAAACTATGTTGATTACTTATGTTGAATAGTCTTACTCGAGATTATGATTATTTGCTTTGATGTTGTTTAAGATGCATTCACTTCTAAGTTTAAATTAGACTGATCCGTTTATTATTTTCTTTTAAATAATACTTGGGTCAGACCGAGTTATTTCAGGATAATCGCTATCTCTAATTCTGTTGCTGCTTCAGCTTTTGGGATTTCACACCATCTTTTGTCTAGTCTTCGAGGTGTTACTTTTGGTGTATTGACTCTCGTCTCATGTATGTTGATGTCTTGTATATGTATATTTAGTTCATGTGAACCATCGATTGTTATAGCATGTATCCAGACTTGTCTTCCGCTATATATCTGATATTTCTGTTCTGATGTGATTATACTTATCTGTGTTGTTGTTATTATGAGTTGTTCTGAATTTTTCTTAAGCCACCGTAGTTTCGTTTTAGATTTGGATTGAATGTATATCGTTGGGAGTAATTTATACAACTCCTATCGATGTAATCAATACTCGTCTAAGGCATAACTTACAGATGGTCGCTTCTAACAAGCCTTATTCTTCGCAATAGCAGACGTTATTCCTTATAATAACCGTTGTTATTGTGAGCATAGAGGTGGGGCATCACAGTTGGTATCAGAGCTGAGATACAGAACAAATAATAATGAACACAGAACAGAAATAGAATGGAACATGTGTTACAATTATTCGAGGGTTTTATTCGTGTCTTTCTAATCTATTCCTTCCATTTTAACATGTTGGAATATGTCTAGGAATGAATCTCATATTTCCATAGTATTCCATTTGTTAAATTTCTTATCAATTGTGTATTGTTTTAACTAATCTTTACCTTCTCTTGTCTCTCAGCCTATGGCTGGAAGAGGTAGAGGGAAGCGTTCTACTGCAGGTCTGTCTAGTGGTTCTCATCCGGACGGAGTATATATGTCAGCTGATCAGTTTATGGAGCTATTTCGGGGTACTCAGCCTTATGTTGCTACTCCCGCAGCTCCTACTCAAAAGTCTGCCTTCGCCCGCATGTGTAGTGACTATTCCCACCTTGGAGGTCAGCCTTTCAAGGGATCAGAAAGTGTAATGGAGGTTCAGACTTGGTTGCGTGCTTGTGAGCGCATATTTTCTCGGATGGATCTTTCTGATCATCATCGCGTTCTCGTGGCATCTAGCACGTTGCAAGAATGTGCGCTTGATTGGCATGAGCTTTTTATTGCAAAAGTTGATGAGTCCTCTCTCTCGTGGATCCAGTTTAAGGAACGATTCGAACTTAAGGTCGTTCCTGAATCATAAAAGGCTAATCTTGCTCGTAGTTTCCTTGAGTTAAAACAAGGAAAGTCCTCTGTTTCTGATTATGTTGCATCTTTCGAGGCCTTGTCCAAATACGGAGTTGAGTTCATTAACACTCCGCGTAAGTAGAATCTTAGATTTGTTGATGGTTTGAAGAAGTATTTGAAGAAAGTTCTTTTGCTTCAGCTTAAGCTCTCTTTTGAGGAACTTGTTGATTCAGCACTTTGTCTTGAAGCTGTCGAAAAGGAACATGATAGTGGTGATGAGGTTGAGGTTTCTAAGAACCCCAACAAAAAGAGATTTCCATTTCATAAGCCTAATTCTTCCAACAAGAAGAAGAAGCAAGCTACCTCTAGTTCTCAGCCTAGTAGTACACCTTCTAATCAGAGGGCGTGCTATAATTGTGGTTCTCTGGATCATCTTCTTCGTAATTGTCCTAAGCCTCGCATTTGCCGTTATTGCAAGAAAGAGGGTCATTGGATTTCTGATTGTCCAACTGCTTCTAAAGGTCTCAAATCTGGGAAGCTTAATGTTGCTAAAGCTTCTGGTGATTCTTCTCAGCCCAAAGGTATTACTCCTTCTGTTTTGGAAGGTCTTATTTTATTTCATGGTCATTCTATTAGAGTTCTTTTCGATACGGGTGCATCACATTCTTTCGTGTCGAAGGAGCTTGTTGATGTTATTCCTTTGGATGTTGTTTGTCTTTGCGACCCTTTGAGGATTGTAAATCCTATTGGTGGATCCGCTACTCTTGGTTTGTTATGTGTTGATGTTGAGATTATTCTATGTGGTTTCTCCTTTCATGCGAATCTGCATGTTATGGATCATCTTGGTTTTGATATATTTTGGGTATGGATTGCCTCGTTCGTTATGAAGTTCAAATCCTATGTCCCGAAAGAACTTTATATCTCAAGCATCCAGATGCTATCGAGCAGTTATCTATTATATTTCGAAGCATGGATCATACTTCGAATGCTCTTATTTCTTCCTTGGAATCAGAGGATGTCATAGCTAATATTCCGGTTGTTTGTGATTTTTATGATGTCTTCGAGCCTATTTCTTGTTTCCCGCCGAAGAGGGCAATTGAGTTCCGTATTGATCTTATCTCTGGTGCTCATCCTGTCAGTCGTCCTCCCACGAGGATGTCTGCTAAAGAAAATGAGGAACTCAAGCAACAATTATCTGAATTGGAAGCCAAGCATTTTATTCATTCTAGCTCTTCTCCTTGGGGCACCGCCGTTGTCTTCGTTAAGAAGCCAGATGGTACTCTTAGGCTTTGCATTGATTATCGCAAGCTTAATGAGCTCACTATCAAGAATAGGTATCCATTACCTAGGATCGACGACATGTTCGATCAGTTAAGTGGCGCTAAGATTTTCTCCCAACTCGATCTTGGTACCGGATTTCATCAGTTACGAGTTGCGGAAGATAGTATTCCTCTTACTGCATTCCGTACTCGTTATGGTTCTTATGAATGGCTTGTTATGCGTTCGGTTTGACGAACGCTCCAACGTATTTTGTTGATCTTATGAATCGGATATTCCGGGAATATCTCGATAAGTTCGTCTTGGTTTTCATTGATGATATTCTTATTTATTCCAAATCTGAAGCCGATCATATTCTGCATTTGGAGATTGTTTTGAGCACTCTTCATCAGCATCAGCTTTATGCCAAATTCTCCAAGTGTCACTTTTGGGAGAATAAGGTGAAGTTTCTCGGTCATATTGTTTCTTCCGATGGTATCTCTGTCGATCCTTCCAAGATCGAATCTAAGAGGCCCGAGACTGTTACTGAGATCCGTAGTTTCCTTGGATTGGCGGGTTATTATCGCCGATTCATTAAGGACTTTTCTCGTATTGCTTTACCGCTTACCACTCTTACGAGAAAAGCTGGTCCTTTTATTTGGTCCGATAAGTGTGAGACTTCTTTCATGAAGTTAAAAGATCTCCTTACTCATGCTCCTATCCTAGTGGTTCCCGAAGGGAATCATGATCTTGTTGTTTATACCGATGCCAGTGGTTATGGACTCAGTGCTGTTCTCATACAAAAGGATAGAGTAGTTGCCTATGCTTCTAGACAACTAAAGCCTAACGAGATTCGTTATGCTACCCATGATTTGGAGTTAGCCGCCATAGTCTTTGCTCTAAAGGTTTGGCGACATTATTTATTGGGCGAGCGTTTTATTCTCTTCACTGATCACAAATCTCTGAAGTATCTATTCACTCAGAAAGAACTTAATATGAGGCAACAACGTTGGCTCGAATTTATTGC
The DNA here is from genome assembly GCA_030737815.1 of Allium fistulosum. Taxonomy (NCBI): domain Eukaryota; kingdom Viridiplantae; phylum Streptophyta; class Magnoliopsida; order Asparagales; family Amaryllidaceae; genus Allium; species Allium fistulosum. Next base: position 291,587,853 of record CM060905.1, read on the forward strand.
TTCATATGATTTCGATATTCAGTATACCCCTGGAAAGGGTAATCGAGTTGCTGATGCGCTTAGCCGCAAGCATCAAGTTGTTGTTTCCATGATGCTAGCAGAGTGGAATATGTTGGAAGCTTTATCCCATTGTGATATTAGAGACCGTCCTTCAGTTTCTGATTCTCCCGTGCTTTTATTTAGCATGGAAGCTCGTCCTAGTTTGTTGGATCGTATTACCGATGCCCAGAAACAAGATCCAAATATCTCTTATCTTATTCAGAGTTGTAAATCGGAATCTCGAAGTGATAATCTAAAGGATTTTGATATTGATATTCATGGTTGTGTCCGGAAGAAGGGAAGGTTGATCGTGCATAATGTTCCTAATCTTAGAAATGACATTCTTGAGGACTGTCATCATTCTAAGTATACTATCCATCCAGGTAGTAGTAAGATGTATGCTGATATGAAACGCTTATACTATTGGGAAGGTATGAAGCGCGATGTTGCAAGTTATGTGAGTCGTTGCATGACTTGTCAACTTATTAAAGCAGAACACCAGCGTCCTAGTGGTCTTTTGCAGCCTCTTGAGATTCCATTATGGAAATGGGATCAAATTTCCATGGACTTCATTGATGGTCTACCTTGTTCGAGGTCGGACCATACTAGTGTTTGGGTGATTGTTGACCGATTAACCAAATCAGCCCATTTTATTCCTATCAAGACCAATCGGACTGCTCCTTTGTTGGCTAAGCTGTTTATTAAAGAAGTTGTTCGACTTCATGGTGTGCCTAGTTCCATTGTTAGTGACAGAGATCCGCTTTTTACTAGTGGTTTCTGGCAGAGCCTTCAGAAAGCTTTGGGCACTAAGATCAATCTCAGTACAGCTTATCATCCATAGTCTGATGGTCAGACTGAAAGGGTGAATCAAGTCTTGGAAGATCTCCTTCGCGCTTGTATTCTTGATTTTGGTGGTAGTTAGGAAGACCACTTATCTCTTGTTAAATTTTCTTATAACAACAGTTTTCAATCCAGTATCGGTATGGCTCCTTTCGAAGCTCTTTACGGAAAACCATGTCGATCACCATCTTGTTGGTTGGAATCGGGAGAAAAGTTAGTTCTCGGCCCCGATTATATTCGTAAATCTTCCGAGAAGATTGATATTATCAGACAGAGAATGAAGGAGGCTCAGAATAGGCAGAAATCTTATGCCGATCATCGTAGGAAGCCTTTGGAATTTTCTGTTGGCGATCGCGTGTTCATTCGTGTTTCTCCAATGAAGGGTGTAGTGCATTTTAGTAGTTCCGGGAAATTGGCTCCTCGATATGTTGGACCGTTTCCTATTACGAAACGCATTGGCCCAGTTGCTTATCGTGTATCGCTACCTATTCAGTTTTCGGGAATTCATGACGTATTTCATGTATCCCAGCTTCGTCGATGCCTTCGAGATCGGATTCTATTATTGATCCTCCTATGTTGCAAGATCTTGAGATCTCACCTGACTTGTCTATTGTGCAAAATCCTATTCGTGTGCTAGCTTCGGAGGTTAAACGCCTTCGGAATAAAGAAGTCCCGCTTGTGAAAATTCAATGGTCCGCGAACCCCAAAGATTGCACTTGGGAAACCAAAGAATTCATCGAGCGTTCTTATCCCGGTTTTCTCTCCTCTTCGGGTGGGGGTGAGCATTCTTATTCATCTTTTCTATTTTAAATCTTTGGTATGATGAATAATTTTCGTTATAAACAACTTCTAGTATGAAAATTGCGGGGACGCAATTTTTATAAGGGGGGGAGTTTGTAATAACCGTGATTTTTGATTACCGTTGAAATTAATATTTTTAAATTTATAATATATATATATATATAAAAGAAATATATATTGAAATTCATTTGCAAGTCAGTTGAACATTTAAGTGGTAGTTAGTTGCAAAATCATTTGAAAAATAAATTTGCAATGCAAAAATGATTTCAAAGTTAACTACAAAGTCAGTACATACTTCAAGTGGTACAGGTTGAAATGTGTTGTAATTGCCTTTCACGTGTAAATATGGGTCAAGTTTATAAACCAAAATATGTGAACATTTTTGCATTGCTGTCACCTAAAGTTGAAATCTTTTCTTGCCTTCTTCACGTGTAACAAATTTTAAAGAAAAAGTAAAACATTTTGGTTGGCTATCAACAAAAATTGCAAATACTGTCACTCTATTTTAAAGCAAAAATTTGAATCCATCTTTGCAGCCATCACCAATTATTGCTATCATGTCCTTAATTCTTCATTTATACACGTTGCCTTAAATGCATTGTACCAAAATATGGCCAGCACACTTCATTTTAACTTGTTCACCACTTTGAGAAAAGAAAAGTAATCACTGCAAACATTCTTTTACTTCATTTTTTTTCAGTGGCTCGGTAAAGTGTTAATGGCGGTTCAGATTATTGCTTCTTTTGAATCTAGTTGCCAGTTGTTTTTGAAACAAATCTAAGGTGAGTTAAACCTCACAATTTCTGTTGTTTCCTTTCGTGCATTCCCGACACCCTGTTGTTTTGTATGCATTTTTCTAGCCTTATTTAATTTCGTTTTCCTGTTGACTTCTTCATGCGTTCCCTGCATTTTGGATTCGCATGTAGCCTACACCCAATGACTTACTTTTGTTCATCCCTATATGATTTTTGTTTCGTCCCTATACGTTTTTTGTTGTTTTGTTTCATTTTTAACATGGTTACCTGTGTTCCTCTATGCGCAATTTCCTATATGGTATGCCTTGGAAGTGAACACGTGTACATGGCATGGGGCCATTTTGTTGCATTGCTTAAAAATGTTATTCGTCCTTATATGCAAATCTTTTCCACAATTGCTGTTTTCATTTTGTTAGCTTGTATAGTGTACAACTTGCATACATAGTATATTATGGTCTTAGTTGTAAATGGTGGTATGCAATGTTTTGTCCAGGTAAAATTTTCTAGCCTGCACACGAAAGTTGCGTGTGTATACATGCAAATATAGGGTGCACAAGAACTAGGTTCAGACTTTTCTTATAATTATACGTGCGTGAAAAGTTAGATGAGTCCAAGTCCTATTTTCGTTCTAAAATGTGCAGCACGTAGTTAAGTCAAGTGTATATTTTCTATCTTGTTTTGGTGCAAAGACACGTGTCAGCATGTTGTAGCCTTGCCCAAGTTGTTTTATTTTTACTTTGTATTGGTTACGTGCCTGCATAATGAAGCATTGCCCAGACCACCAATTTCAAATATGTACATGCATGTTGAATCGCACGAAAGGGTTTTAATACCAGTGTTTAATATACGTTGAACTTGTGTTTGGTTTTAAAACGAATTTTGCTGCCATTATTTTTATAACAGAATTTTACTCCGATGATATATTTTTGAAGCGTGTTGTTTTTATGAGATTTTTGATGAATAAAAATTACTGTTGTTTTGACTTCAGTAACAGTCAATTTTAAAGTGAATTTTCCAGCGGTTATTCCGCAACGCTGATTTGATATCCGTTTTACGGTGTTTTGTGAAGTGCAATTTCTTTGTCAAAATTGCTATAGATGTTGCTGTTTTAATCACGTGTTTTAAATCATTTTTAAAAATATAATTGTTTCAAAAAATTGCAGAGTTTACGCTTTCAAAAGAACGAGGAAGCGATTTAAACGCTTCAGCAAAATTAAGGACTATGAACCCTTACTTTTACTGATTCGCTTAATTCCGGACCTGTCCATTTGAGAACGTAAATTTTATTTATATAAAATACACAATTTAGAACTTTCAAGTAAACGATGAAGAGATTTAAACGATTTAGCAAAAGTGCGGAATATGGAACCACGCTTTTACTAATCCGGTTAAATCCGGACTCGTTAATTGAAATATTTGCTGTGGATTTGTTGTTTGAAGATTTTGATGTTTTTGTTGGGCTTTCGAGCCACTCTGTTGGACCTTCAGGTCATTTGTTGGACCTTCGGGTCATTACCAGTACTAGACCTTCAGATAACTCTGTTGGACCTTCGGGTCATCAGTTGGGCGCTGTTAGCACCAAAATCGGTCATTAACCTCGTTGAGAAAGATTGTGTAGAGAGATAAATGATGAAAGTAAATTAGACAAGGAACAATATGCTAAATTAAATGTAAAGACGAGAACACCAGATTTATAGTGGTTCGGCGTAACTGCCTACGTCCACTTTGAGGTTAATCTTTATTGCTTTACTAGATAATTGATTACAGATACAATCCGTTTGCCAACTACTTGAATACAATTGCTAAGTAAAGAGGATGAGTCTTGAGAGCGGCAGAGTCTCCCCAGTGTTCTCGAAAAAAGGTCCATTTCACTGTGCCTCTGCCTCTCTATTTATAGACAAAGATGGGTTGGACTTCCCTGGCGGGCCTGGCAGCCGAATACCTTGGCCAAAATGGAGTGGTCACTGTATGCCAAACCGAACAAACCGAACGGTCGGATGCCGAACCATCTTCTTCATGCCGAACGATGCGCTTGTTGTGTGGGAAGAGTAGGCCGAGTAATAATCGAAGCCGGTCGTGCTGGGAAGAATGCCGAGCCATCTTTGACCGCCGAACGTCCTTGGTATGCCGAACGATACGCTGGCCGAGCGATGTCTCTGGCCGAACGATATCTCAACCGAACGAGGTCTCTGGCCGAACGATATCTTGACCGAACGAGGTCTCTGGCCGAACGATGCCTTTGGCCGAACCAATATCTTTACCGAACGAGGTCTCTGGCCGAACGATGCCTTTTGGCCGAGCGCTCTTGGATGTCGAGCGTTCCTAAATGACGGTTGCAAAGAGATGCCGAACGATCCAGTTGGGCCGAACGGTGGATATGCCGAGTACTAAGTTGCCTGGCCAAATCTCCAAGAAACAGGCGCCAAAAATTATGATGATAGTACTTGGTAGGCTTCGACCATTTGAGATGCATGTGCGGCGTAGATTAGACTCGCCATCTGCTGGGATCGATCCACTTTTATGTTGATTTTCTAGTTGTCTATTTTTGATTTCTAGATTTTGTGAATTGTTTTTTTGAATTCAATTATGAATTTGAAAGTTGATTTTGATGGAGTTTAAATTGATATTTCTTCATATAAACTATGTTGATTACTTATGTTGAATAGTCTCACTCGAGATTATGATTATTTGCTTTGATGTTGTTTAAGATGCATTCACTTCTAAGTTTAAATTAGACTGATCCGTTTATTATTTTCTTTTAAATAATACTCGGGTCAGACCGAGTTATTTTAGGATAATCGCTATCTCTGATTCTGTTGCTGCTTCAGCTTTTGGGATTTCACACCATCTTTTGTCTAGTCTTCGAGGTGTTACTTTTGGTGTATTGACTCTCGTCTCATGTATGTTGATGTCTTGTATATGTATATTTAGTTCATGTGAACTATCGATTGTTGTAGCATGTATCCAGACTTGTCTTCCGCTATATATCTGATATTTCTGTTCTGATGTGATTATACTTATCTGTGTTGTTGTTATTATGAGTTGTTCTGAATTTTTCTTAAGCCATCGTAGTTTCGTTTTAGATTTGGATTGAATGTATATCGTTGGGAGTAATTTATACAACTCCTATCGATGTAATCAATACCCGTCTAAGGCATAACTTACGGATGGTCGCTTCTAACCAGCCTTATTCTTCGCAATAGCAGACGTTATTCCTTATAATAACCATTGTTATTGTGAGCATAGAGGTGGGGCGTCACAAGGAGAGTTTGTAACACCCTAGAATTTTGGTAACATTATTTAGGATATTTAATTAGTTAAATAAAATAAAATAATACGTTGATTAGGGGATTGAGTTTTGATTTTATTAAAGGGGTAGCCGTGCCATTTAACAATGAATTAAAATAAGAGTTAAAATGAATTAGAGGAGGGGTAGAATAGGAAAGAGGCCATTCCTATATCCTCCAAACCTTGGACGTGTAAAAATATACACGTTCAGTATCATTCTAAATTTTGAAAGCTCAAAGCCGGCCTCCATTAACAAGGAAAAAGAAGAACAAAAGCTAGGAAGAATCTTAAGCAAATCAAATCTATTCATATCTCAATCTCTTTAATCACAAAAGCTAAGGTGAATAATGTTTACATCTCATTTTTGATGGTGCTTTCGGTTTTAAGATGAATTCCAAATATTTTGCAGTAATTTGCCATGTTTTTGAATGTTGGAATGTTTATATATACTTGTTGATGACTCATGGTTTTGCATATTGAATTTATGATATGTTTTAAGGTAAAAACCCTATTAGATGACATCTTTTTGCCTTGTGGATTTTTATGAAGATCAGAAATAATATTCTAGAGATAGGTTACAATTTTTAGAATTTTTGAAATTAATGTGGATTTTATATAAATTTTCTAGTGAAAAAAATGATAATTTTGGTTATAAATTATTTACGAGTGAATAATAAATGGTTTGGGTCTGAAATTTTTATATATTAGAAACCATATTAAAAAGATTTACTGGAATTTTTCCAGATTTTTCCTAAGAGTTTTGATAGGTATATAAAATTATTTAAGGTATGAGACTTAAATGTTTTATATGTTTTAAAATGGAGAAGGGGCTTTTTGTAAATAATTTGAATTTGCTAATTCTGGAAAATGGCAGCACTTTTGAAAAAGTAATATGGCAACCAATCAGATTTAGACAAACAAGGCAGGTTAAGTACAAAAGAAATAGTTTAAAATTACAAATAAATAGGTTTTTCACTGTTTCGTCTCTTTCGGCACCGGGTTCCGCCTCCGATACAGTCGGAACCAATGCATATGGTATCAGGCAACTGGTACGTAATGAATTGGATGTGGGCGAAAGGTATAGGGTTGAAACCATAGGGTTCCGAAAGGGTTGAAGCTTCGTTTTGATTTTAAAGAAAAATACGCCTGCTTGCTTTCGACTAAGATGCTTTCGACTTGGTTGGGTTTCGACTAGGTCAAATGGTTTAAAAGGAAATGGTTTCAATTAGGTTGCATTTTTATTTTAAATGAATGCTTTCGACTAGGTCGAAACACCTAGCTGTCGCCTTTTACCTTTCGATCCAGTAGGTTCGAAGGAATTGTTTTTGTTTTAGAAAATCTGCTTATCTCTCCAATGCTTTCGAAGGGTTGGTTTTGACACCATCACTTCATTACTTAGGAAATGGTTTCGATGCAGTTGCTTTTGACTCAAATGTTTTAAGACCCTTTTTTCTATAAGTAAAGTAAAACCCAAGTTAGTTTCGAAAGAGATTATTTGAATGATTTCAAAAGCAAGTGCTTTCGACTTTAATGGGTTTATGTCATTTTGCTCTACTTGAAGGCATAATCCAATGGTTTCGACTGAGATGTTTTTAAAAGGTTTCGAAGGATTTAACTTTGAAGGGTTTCGAAAGCTATCCACATGTTTTAAATTGAACCCAAATACTTTTGAAAGGCTTAAGTTTAATGCTTTCTAAAGGTTTTAAAAGAGGTTTCGAAGGGGTGGTTCCCTGGAGGTTTCGAAGAAGTCGAAAGGTTTTGTTTTCTAATGGTTTCAAATGGTTTCAAAGGGAAAGCTTTTCCAAGGGTTTCGAAAAGCAATTTTAAAGGTTTTTAAAAGAAAGATGTCAAAGGTTTTTAAAGCTTTTGAAAGAGTCACTTCCAATGTTTTCGAAGGAGTAACCTCAAGGGTTTCGAAAGGGTGTTTAAAGGGTTTAAACAAATGTTTCGAATGTATTGAATAGGTAGTATAGCCTAAGTATTTTCAAGTTAAAAAGGGTTTTGACTAGTTTGGGAAGGATAGTTAATCCTCATTAAAATTCATCAACATTATTTTGAGTAAAGTATATATATCATGACAAAATGGCTTAGAGTAAAGCTAAAGATATATTTTCCTTGTATATATATGATTTGAAGGACTAAATCATTTTGAAAAAGGTTTTCAAGGAAAATTTAAAGGGTAGTTAACCCTAAGAAAATATTTTGGATAGTTAGTCCATTTTTCAGGTAGTCAGCCAAAATTTCGGACAGTTAGTCCATTTTGATTCGGACAGTTAGTCCAGTTAGCGACAGTTAGCCTAGTTTTATGGACAGTTAGTCCATTTTAGCATAACAGACATTGCTATTGTTTTTTCGGATAGATAGTCCATTTGTTAGCATAATGGACCTTGTTATTATGTTGTGGGAAGATAGCTCACATATTACCTGTTTTACGAAAAAATAGTCCATTTATTAGCATAAAGGATATTGCTGTTTTGATATAATCAGTTTGATTAACCAGTTTGGTTGCAGGAAAGGATTTGCAAAATAAATATGTTTTGAAAAGGATATTTGTAAAAGATCCAAAAGCCGACCTTCGAAAATCGGCACCCGTACTTTACTTGTACTCAAAATGCCGTAGATTCAAACGCCGAATCTGGTTCTCCGGAGCTTATAACACTATTAAGTATAACAACACAGCGGAAGAAAAAGAATATATCAATATATATAACATTGATAAAATGACAGATACAAAATCTGATACAATATGATACAACAGAATGATACAACAGATATCAATATACATCAGAGATATGATGCAAGAAATAGCAGCGGAAAGAAAAGATAACATCAGCAGTGGATAGAATATCTCCAATAGAATGCTCCAAGATAAGCAACGTCAGTCCATGAACTCCAAGAACTGAACCAGCTCCAGATAATCAACTAAACCTGAATATCTGAAAACCCCAACTCTAGACTGCTCGTGTAGAAAATTATGAGCACCCAGAGTTTAGGAAGGGAACAATAAACTCCGAGTCAGTCGTGGGACTGGTGTGAGCAACAAAAACAGTTTATTTTTAAAACATCAAACAACAAAAGAATTTAAAGTCAATTCGCAATGCTTTTGGAAAATGAAACTACCATAAGGCCTCCCGCACACACACACAATGCAAACGCAGAATCGGAGGAGATTTCTCCTCATGATAGTCAAAGATGCTTACTACGCAAATCATTGGATATTATTACTAGTGCATAGTGCAGAAAACATTTCGAAAGTATAATATTAATCTTAGCCAACATAGACATTCCGAACTATGCCTACTATAGCTACTATCTAAACAGTGGTGACCACCATAAGTAAATGGAAGGTTCTACAACTAAAACCGTACAAGTTCCGTATTGGGAATTGGATTTCCAGCAAATGGTCAAGCTAAGGAACTTCCTTTCCTCCTGACGAATGGGATCGCCTCTGGCTGGATGTCCCGAGAGACAAACTGCTCTCTGCCAACACAAGGCCGGGTTACCCCTATAACAGGTAACTCACGAATATGCCATCCCCCGGTCCTTTGGGACCTTTATCCGAGACGCCTCGATAAACACACAATCACACAATAAATGAGATCGGAGTATCCACATAGGTTAAATACCAAGGCTCCATACCTGATACCACCTTTTTCCAGAAGGAAATGACATACCCTAAAGGGCGCGACCCTCATAACCTTGCCGCATATTCCTGTTTCGACCATTTCCGAGTTGTGAGGTCCGAAGAGGTCTCGTCCACAAAGCTACGCTTTGTCACAAAGCCATGCTTTGGGTCAACAGATGATCAAAGTAATGATCACAAAGATAAATGATCAAACAAATGATCATATCACAAATGATCAAACGATGATCATCACACAGCAACACTCAGCATGTCACATTACCAAATTGGGAATATATCGCTGATAACCTTCAACTACATAACCTCTGAGCTCGTACGTCTCAGAGAAGGGTGTTAAGCTAAGAGAATAAATTCTCCGCCACCAACAGAAATGTATTTGAAAGAAATCGGCTTTATATCTCAAAATGTAATGTCAGACATGTAACCATACAAGTCTGTTCCGGGTTCGAACAGAACCGAAGGCACTTCCGAAGAAGCCCTTGCAAATCCGAGTATTCACAATCCCGATCGGACTTCCCATCACTTAGGGGATCTCTATACCAGGAGCTACCCAGTGCAGAGACAATCGATAGGTTATCCTATCGTTTCGCAAACACCTGGTCTTCAACACCGGTCTTCAAATGCTATCCATATACGACGTATCACTTATTCGGAATGGGTTATGCGACAAAAAGGTCCTCTCCCGGCTAAACCGAATAGTGAGCGTAATACTTTAAAACATATGGATATTGGGATTTCAATTAAGTCACAACTTATTACCCAAAACTTTCTTTTCAAATGGTTTAACAAATTACCATTTCAAATCTTTTAAACAAAAAGATTCATTTTAACAACCTTCAACGGTTTAAACAATTTCCACATTTTTATCTTTTAACAAAAGATTCACTCACAGATTTTCCAAATCAATTTCCATTTCAATTTGATTAACTAGTTAAATCTTTAAAACAAAGATTTAACTTATAGCTTTCAAACAATTCCATTTCAAATAGTTTAAACAAATCATCATTTCAAATCTGTTAAAAATAAACAGATTTAATTTATAGCTTTCAAAAAGAATTTATTCATAACTTAGAAAACCATTTTTTCAATTAAATCTTGAAATTCCTTTAATTAAACTGGAATTTCATTTCTTATCTGAAAGCTTTTATTCTTTTAAACAAACTGTTTCCATTTCGGAAAATCTGATTCTTTATACGAGTTAAAGTCATTTGGGTTAAATTCAAATTCTCAAACCAATATTTTCAAAATGGTTTAAATTCATTTAAACATATTTATAACATTTTTAACCATAATTTCCAATTATGAAATTCAATTCCAACTCTTGAATTCAAATTGAAATTAAATTAGTTAAATTGGAAACTTTATTAAGTTATTCAAAATAACTTTTATCTTTGAAAACACCTTCTCAAAAGTTTTAACATTTAACCCAAATCCATTTCCAAAATAAATTGAAATTAAAATTTCAATTCCCAAAAACATTAATTTTAAATTATTTGTGACTTAACCAATTTCCACGTGAAATCCATATTTGTGTGTGTATGGTGTAGTCCAGGGGTTTTACACAGTATAGTGCAACACAATGAATCATCACAGATCAAAATACAGGATATAGTTGATAAGCGATATAAACTATAATGCTTATCGTTCATGCACAGACCACAGATATATAGATATTACAGATAATAAATTACATCACAGATAATTTATCACAGATCATAACATAAATCAGGTGTATCACAAAGCATCATATATCAAGGATATCAAACAATTCACATTCAATAGAGTCTAAAAATCCATAGGTAAGGTCAGTTAAATGTTTGATTAATTTAAATCAGATAAGTCATAAATCGTGGTTAATTAACATAAATTAATTTCAAATCATTTGATTGATTATCCTTTAATCATTTATTAATTAAATTAATTAATCTTAAATTATTTAATGATTAACCTTTAATTATTCAATTATCCTTTAATAAATTTCCTTTAATTAATTCATTAATAAATAAATCAACCCTTAATTATCTTATTAATTGAATCATTTAATACCTTAATCATGTTTAAGGTAATCCATTTCTTTATTAATAACTTCATTCGTATTCAAGTGTATTTAAACCTTACACTTCTAAATTTAGATCCACATTTCCTTTTGAATTTAAGGTTCCAAATGATTATATATTTACATAGGAGACTTATATAAGGAAAGCCTTTAACAAGTTTACTTAATTTTATAAAAAAATTAAGCCTTTAAAATACATCGCTATTCAATTTGCAAATTCAAGTTATCTAATCATTTAACTTCCATAAAAAAAAACCTTTTATAAAAGAACTTATCAACAATCAAATTTAATTATTTGTTTGGAAACAAATTTACTTTTAAATTCAAAGTTTATTTGAAACTAACTTGAAACTGGATTTTAACTTGTTTTAAATCTATTATCACAACCTTTAAATTCATTTAATTTGTTTAAAATTCAAATTTATCAAAAAGGAAACAAAACAATGACAGGTTTTATCAAAACCCTGTAACCATAACTATACTCGAGCAATCCCTATATTCCCCGAGTAAAACCCTACTCTTCTTCGAGTAAAACGCTCGAACTACACGAGTTTCCCTCCTCTTCCCCCGAAGCGCAACACTACCTAGTATACAAACGTACACGCGTACACGTGCACGACACTTCCACCCATCGCCGTCCATCCTTCCAGACCCAGACCAGTCGCCGATCATCCTCCAACCAAAACCCGATCACCTAACTTCGACAACCACTTGAAATTCAAAATCGAGCATTTAACTCCAAACCTGGAAACGCCAGAGCCACCACGACCAAAACTGTCAACACCTCGTATAGCCTCCATCGACCACCAGAGCGCCTCAAACTCCGACCATCTACTCGTCCACGTTTCCCCTACCATCGCCCCAAAATTCGTCGCACTCGATCAACTCGAGAGGACGTGTCGATCAAAATACGCAGCCTAGCTAAAACTAGGTTTACGAACTGGAATCCACCACTGCCATTTCCACGATCATCTAACCACCATCACAATATTTTTCCTAGAACCCCCACTCGTCCCTCTATCACCAGACCAACTTTCGATCATCACCCACCCGTGGATCACCAGCAATCGACAATAATCCATATTTTGTTCAATCCCCGAACTACACCTTAAAGCCCAAACTAAAAATTGTGATTTTGTTTTTAAAAATCATGATTATGTATGATGTTTCAGATCCTAGTCCTGAAACAGTAGATTGTGATATTTAAATTTCTACTTATTTTAGTTTTGATCAGTACGCTTGGTTTCCAGAATCACGAAAAATATTATTCGACTTAAGTACAATTTTGAACTAAAGTTTACAATTTAACAATCAAGTTTGATTTGCATAGTAAGTTTAACCAGAGACAAGATCAAAAGATTTGAATTTTTTAAACCAAAACTGGGAACTGGAAGATAAAAGCAGAGAGTACCCAGATGAAACAATACATGCATATCATACATTCATACATATACAGAGAAAAGCACTAATATTTTCATGCATTCAAACATAATAGTTCCAGAGATTTCATGCAACCAGATTACTACTTAAGTTATTTTAATAAAAATGTTACTCACCATTGTTTTTCCCGGAGAAAGAAAACAGGGCTTCAAGTTGAGACAGTTTTGAAAATGCAAGCTGAAACCTTTGATCTCTGGTTTGTAGTCGATTGCATTGTTGTTTTAATTGAAGTATTGTTTGAGTGAAACGAAATGATGGAGAGTGTGATGGATATAAGAGGAATGAAGCTTACAGGTGATATCTTATTTGGTACAAACTTTAGCACTGATATTTTCTTGCTTTGTCTACTGATGTCTGGTTTGGTGGCTAAAGAGATGATGGCATTTATTGTTTTGTACAATTCGTATATATATATATATTTTCTTCGGCTGCAACCAAATATGAAGATGTTGATTTGGTCGCCAACATTAATTAGCTTGTACCATTACCTTTATTTTATTTGCTTTGTACCATATCTCATTTATAAATTTTTCTTTTCTTTTCTTTAGTCTCGGCTGTACCAAAAATATGAGATATAGTTTATACTTGTTCAAGCCTATGCATGTATATATTTTGTTTATACTTAATGTATATGTTGGTTTCTTTTCTCAGCCTACACTTGTTAATATCCCATTCTTGTATGCACTTAGGTTTTTATTGTTTTTTACTTGCATATGTATTTTGTTTTACCAGCCTACATATTTATAGTTGAATATACTTGAATATAATTTATCCTTTGTATTTTATTCTACTTATATATTTTCATTTTTAAACCATTTATTTACAATTTAAATTCAAATCAAATATATATACATATATACATATATATTATTTCAAATCTACTCATATATGCTCAAATACATATATATTCACATATATACAATATTTACAATATTTTTAAATTTAGATGATTTATACAAAATTTATTTTAGTTCGGGGAAACTCGCATCACTTTACAATAAATTTTACAAATTGTCTTCAAAAATTCAATTAATTATCAATTTAAATATTTATAAAATCCGGGGTCGTTACATACTTCCCCCCTTAAAAGAATTTCGTCCTTGAAATTGCCAAGGAGACACAAAGATAGATGAAGAATGTTTCATCCAATCAACCGAATATCTATTCTGCATTTGGCTTACCAAATCAGAATATCAATAATAGATACGAGAACGAATCTGTTTTAACACTTCACAAATACTCGGGTTATCCGGATCTATGAAATATGCAGTGGCATCGGTTAGTTCGAAGTAATAACTAACCATTCGTAGAACATATCCGGACCCAAAGAATAGACAGATACATAGATACAATTTCAAAACTTTCAGTTTAGAACTAAAGTATACCTATCAACCATAGCAAACAAAGCAATCAATACATCCAAACAAACAATTTTGGCCTATTTGGAGTTTATGTCCCATATTAATATATCGAATTTCCTTTCTGGATCGACCAGAAAATATCGAAGAATTGAGAAAAGATGACGAATAAAAGAGATTGATAGAGAAAAGATTGTTTCCTTGTTGTTATAAAGTATTGACCATTTAAAGTCATATTCCCCTGTCCCCTATCTCATCCTCTTCTTGCACTCATACTCACTATCAATGGATAGTAAGAGAATTTACTGAGGCGTACAGACAGATATCTGAGGAATACTCATTCTAGGGTATACTTCACCCTATCTCTAATGAGCTACTTAATGTGTTATACTCCTGAGCTAAAGTTTTACCCTCAGCTCTGATACCAAATGTAAAAGATCCAAAAGTCAACCTTCGAAAATCGGCATCCGTACTTCACTTGTACTCAAAATGCCGTAGATTCAAATGCCGAATCTGGTTCTCCGGAGCTTATAACACCATTAAGTATAACAACACAGTGGAAGAAAAAGAATATATCAATATATATAACATTGATACAATGACAGATACAAAATCTGATACAATATGATACAACAGAATGATACAACAGATATCAATATACATTAGAGATATGATGCAAGAAATAGCAGCGGAAAGAAAAGATAACATCAGCAGTGGATAGAATATCTCCAATAGAATGCTCCAAGATAAGCAACGTCAGTCCATGAACTCCAAGAACTGAACTAGCTCCAGATAATCTACTAAACCTAAATATCTGAAAACCCCAACTCTAGACTGCTCGTGTAGAAAATTATGAGCACCCAGAGTTTAGGAAGGGAACAATAAACTCCGAGTCAGTCGTGGGACTGGTGTGAGCAACAAAAACAGTTTATCTTTAAAACATCAAACAACAAAAGAATTTAAAGTCAATTCGCAATGCTTTTGGAAAATGAAACTACCATAAGGCCTCCCGCACACACACACAATGCAAATGCAGAATCGGAGGAGATTTCTCCTTATGATAGTCAAAGATGCTTACTACGCAAATCATTGGATATTATTACTAGTGCATAGTGCAGTAAAAATTTCGAAAGTATAATATTAATCTTAGCCAACATAGACATTCCGAACTATGCCTACTATAGCTACCATCTAAACAGTGGTGACCACCATAAGTAAATGGAAGGTTCAACAACTAAAACTGTACAAGTTCCGTATTGGGAATTGGATTTCCAGCAAATGGTCAGGCTAAGGAACTTCCTTTCCTCCTGCCGAATGGGATCGCCTCTGGCTGGATGTCCCGAGAGACAAACTGCTCTCTGCCAACACAAGGCCGGGTTACCCCTATAATAGGTAACTCACGAATATGCCATCCCCCGGTCCTTTGGGACCTTTATCCGAGACGCCTCGATAAACACACAATCACACAATAAATGAGATCGGAGTATCCACATAGGTTAAATACCAGGGCTCCATACCTGATACCACCTTTTTCCAGAAGGAAATGACATACCCTAAAGGGCGCGACCCTCATAACCTTGCTGCATATTCCTGTTTCGACCATTTCCGGGTTGTGAGGTCCGAAGAGGTCTCGTCCACAAAGCTACGCTTTGTCACAAAGCCATGCTTTGGGTCAACAGATGATCAAAGTAATGATCACAAAGATAAATGATCAAACAAATGATCATATCACAAATGATCAAACGATGATCATCACACAGCAACACTCAGCATGTCACATTACCAAATTGGGAATATATCGCTGATAACCTTCAACTACATAACCTCTAAGCTCGTACGTCTCAGAGAAGGGTGTTAAGCTAAGGGAATAAATTCTCCGCCACCAACAGAAATGTATTTGAAAGAAATTGGCTTTATATCTCAAAATGTAATGTCAGACATGTAACCATACAAGTCTGTTCCGGGTTTGAACAGAACCGAAGGCACTTCCGAAGAAGCCCTTGCAAATCCGGGTATTCACAATCCCGATCGGACTTCCCATCACTTAGGGGATCTCTATACCAGGAGCTACCCAGTGCAGAGACAATCGATAGGTTATCCTATCATTTCGCAAACACCTGGTCTTCAACACCGGTCTTCAAATGCTATCCATATACGACGTATCACTTATTCGGAATGGGTTATGCGACACAAAGGTCCTCTCCCGGCTAAACCGAATAGTGAGCGTAATACTTTAAAACATATGGATATTGGAATTTCAATTAAGTCACAACTTATTACCCAAAACTTTCTTTTCAAATGGTTTAACAAATTACCATTTCAAATCTTTTAAACAAAAAGATTCATTTTAACAACCTTCAACGGTTTAAACAATTTCCACATTTTTATCTTTTAACAAAAGATTCACTTACAGATTTTCCAAATCAATTTCTATTTCAATTTGATTAACTAGTTAAATCTTTAAAACAAAGATTTAACTTATAGCTTTCAAACAATTCCATTTCAAATATTTTAAACAAATCATCATTTCAAATCTGTTAAAAATAAACAGATTTAATTTATAGCTTTCAAAAAGAATTTATTCATAACTTAGAAAACCATTTTTTCAATTAAATCTTGAAATTCCTTTAATTAAACTGGAATTTCATTTCTTATATGAAAGCTTTTATTCTTTTAAACAAACAGTTTCCATTTCGGAAAATCTGATTCTTTATACGAGTTAAAGCCATTTGGGTTAAATTCAAATTCTCAAACCAATATTTTCAAATTGGTTTAAATTCATTTAAACATATTTATAACATTTTTAACCATAATTTCCAATTATGAAATTCAATTCCAACTCTTGAATTCAAATTCAAATTAAATTAGTTAAATTGGAAACTTTATTAAGTTATTCAAAATAACTTTTATCTTTGAAAACACCTTCTCAAAAGTTTTAACATTTAACCCAAATCCATTTCCAAAATAAATTGAAATTAAAATTTCAATTCCCAAAAACATTAATTTTAAATTATCTGTGACTTAACCAATTTCCACGTGAAATCCATATTTGTGTGTGTATGGTGTAGTCCAGGGGTTTTACACAGTATAGTGCAACACAATGAATCATCACAGATCAAAATACAGGATATAGTTGATAAGCGATATAAACTATAACGCTTATCGTTCATACACATACCACATATATATAGATATTACAGATAATAAATTACATCACAGATAATTTATCACAGATCATAACATAAATCAGGTGTATCACAAAGCATCATATATCAAGGTTATCAAACAATTCACATTCAATAGAGTCTAAAAATCCATAGGTAAGGTCAGTTAAATGTCTGATTAATTTAAATCAGATAAGTCATAAATCGTGGTTAATTAACATAAATTAATTTCAAATCATTTGATTGATTATCCTTTAATCATTTATTAATAAAATTAATTAACCTTAAATTATTTAATGATTAACCTTTAATTATTCAATTATCCTTTAATAAATTTCCTTTAATTAATTCATTAATAAATAAATCAACCCTTAATTATCTTATTAATTGAATCATTTAATACCTTAATCATTTTTAAGGTAATCCATTTCTTTATTAATAACTTCATTAGTATTCAAGTGTATTTAAACCTTACACTTCTAAATTTAGATCCACATTTCCTTTTGAATTTAAGGTTCCAAATGATTATATATTTACATAGGAGACTTATATAAGGAAAGCCTTTAACAAGTTTACTTAATTTTATTAAAAAATTAAGCCTTTAAAATACATCGCTATTAAATTTGCAAATTCAAGTTATCTAATCATTTAACTTCCATAAAAAAAACCTTTTATAAAAGTACTTATCAACAATCAAATTTAATTATTTGTTTGGAAACAAATTTACTTTTAAATTCAAAGTTTATTTGAAACTAACTTGAAACTGGATTTAAACTTGTTTTTAATCTATTATCACAACCTTTAAATTCATTTAATTTGTTTAAAATTCAAATTTATCAAAAAGGAAACAAAACAATGATAGGTTTTATCAAAAACCTGTAACCATAACTATACTCGAGCAATCCCTATATTCCCCGAGTAAAACCCTACTCTGCTTCGAGTAAAACGCTCGAACTACACGAGTTTCCCTCCTCTTCCCCCGAAGCGCAACACTACCCAGTATACAAACGTACACGCGTACACGTGCACGACACTTCCACCCATCGCCGTCCATCCTTCCAGACCCAGACCAGTCGCCGATCATCCTCCAACCAAAACCCGATCACCTAACTTCGACAACCACTCGAAATTCAAAATCGAGCATTTAACTCCAAACCTGGAAACGCCAGAGCCACCACGACCAAAACTGTCAACACCTCGTATAGCCTCCACCGACCACCATAGCGCCTCAAACTCCAACCATCTACTCGTCCACGTTTCCCCTACCATCGCCCCAAAACTCGTCGCACTCGATCAACTCGAGAGGACGTGTCGATCAAAATACGCAGCCTAGCTAAAACTAGGTTTACGAACTGGAATCCACCACTGCCATTTCCACGATCATCTAACCACCATCACAATATATTTCCTAGAACTCCCACTCGTCCCTCTATTACCAGACCAACTTTCGATCATCACCCACCCGTGGATCACCAACAATCGACAATAATCCATATTTTGTTCAATTCCCGAACTACACCTTAAAGCCCAAACTAAAAATTGTGATTTTGTTTTTAAAAATCATGATTATGTATGATGTTTCAGATCCTAGTCCTGAAACAGTAGATTGTGATATTTAAATTTGTACTTATTTTAGTTTTGATCAGTAGGCTTGGTTTCCAGAATCACAAAAAATATTATTCGACTTAAGTACAATTTAGAACTAAAGTTTACAATTTAACAATCAAGTTTGATTTGCATATTAAGTTTAAGCAGAGACAAGATCAAAAGATTTGAATTTTTTAAACCAAAACTGGGAACTGGAAGATAAAAGCAGAGAGTACCCAGATGAAACAATACATGCATATCATACATTCATACATATACAGAGAAAAGCACTAATATATTCATGCATTCAAACATAATAGTTCCAGAGATTTCATGCAACCAGATTACTACTTAAGTTATTTTAATAAAAATGTTACTCACCATTGTTTTTCCTAGAGAAAGAAAACAGGGCTTCAAGTTGAGACAGTTTTGAAAATGCAAGCTGAAACCTTTGATCTCTGGTTTGTAGTCGATTGCATTGTTGTTTTAATTGAAGTATTGTTTGAGTGAAACGAAATGATGGAGAGTGTGATGGATATAAGAGGAATGAAGCTTACAGGTGATATCTTATTTGGTACAAACTTTAGCAGTGATATTTTCTTGCTTTTTCTACTGATGTCTGGTTTGGTGGCTAAAGAGAAGATGGCATTTATTGTTTTGTACAATTTGTATATTTATATATATTTTCTTCGGCTGCAACCAAATATGAAGATGTTGATTTGGTGGCCAACATTAATTAGCTTGTACCATTACCTTTATTTTATTTGCTTTGTACCATATCTCATTTATAAATTTTTCTTTTCTTTTCTTTAGTCTCGGCTGTACCAAAAATATGAGATATTGTTTATACTTGTTCAAGCCTATGCATGTATATATTTTGTTTATACTTAATGTATATGTTGGTTTCTTTTCTCAGCCTACACTTGTTAATATCCCATTCTTGTATGCACTTAGGTTTTTATTGTTTTATACTTGCATATGTATTTTGTTTTACCAGCCTACATATTTATAGTTGAATATACTTGAATATAATTTATCCTTTGTATTTTATTCTACTTATATATTTTCATTTTTAAACCATTTATTTACAATTAAAATTCAAATCAAATATATATACATATATACATATATATTATTTCAAATCTACTCATATATGCTCAAATACATATATATTCACATATATACAATATTTACAATATTTTTAAATTTAGTTGATTTATACAAAATTTATTTTAGTTCGGGGAAACTCGCATCACTTTACAATAAATTTTACAAATTATCTTCAAAAATTCAATTAATTATCAATTTAAATATTTATAAAATCCGGGGTCGTTACAGACTTCCCCCCTTAAAAGAATTTCGTCCTCGAAATTGCTAAGGAGACACAAAGATAGATGAAGAATGTTTCATCCAATCAACCGAATATCTATTCTGCATTTGGCTTACCAAATCAGAATATCAATAATAGATACGAGAACGAATCTGTTTTAACACTTCACAAATACTCGGGTTATCCGGATCTATGAAATATGCAGTGGCATCAGTTAGTTCGAAGTAATAACTAACCATTCGTAGAACATATCCGGACCTAAAGAATAGACAGATACATAGATACAATTTCAAAACTTTCAGTTGAGAACTAAAGTATAACTATCAACCATAGCAAACAAAGCAACCAATACATCCAAACAAACAATTTTGGCCTATTTGGAGTTTATGTCCCATATTAATATATCGAATTTCCTTTCTGGATCGACCAGAAAATATCGAAGAATTGAGAAAAGATGACGAATAAAAGAGATTGATAGAGAAAAGGTTGTTTCCTTGTTGTTATAAAGTATTGACCATTTAAAGTCATATTCCCCTGTCCCCTATCTCATCCTCTTCTTGCACTCATACTCACTATCAATGGATAGTAAGAGAATTTACTGAGGCGTACAGACAGATATCTGAGGAATACTCATTCTAGGGTATACTTCACCCTATCTCTAATGAGCTACTTAATGTGTTATACTCCTGAGCTAAAGTTTTACCCTCAGCTCTGATACCAATTGTAAAAGATCCAAAAGTCGACCTTCGAAAATCGGCATCCGTACTTCACTTGTACTCAAAATGCCATAGATTCAAACGCCGAATCTGGTTCTCCGGTGCTTATAACACCATTAAATATAACAACACAGCGGAAGAAAAAGAATATATCAATATATATAACATTGATACAATGACAGATACAAAATCTGATACAATATGATACAATAGAATGATACAACAGATATCAATATACATTAGAGATATGATGCAAGAAATAGTAGCGGAAAGAAAAGATAACATCAGCAGTGGATAGAATATCTCCAATAGAATGCTCCAAGATAAGCAACGTCAGTCCATGAACTCCAAGAACTGAACTAGCTCCAGATAATCTACTAAACCCGAATATCTGAAAACCCCAACTCTAGACTGCTCGTGTAGAAAATTATGAGCACCCAGAGTTTAGGAAGGGAACAATAAACTCCGAGTCAGTCGTGGGACTGGTGTGAGCAACAAAAACATTTTATCTTTAAAACATCAAACAACAAAAGAATTTAAAGTCAATTCGCAATGCTTTTGGAAAATGAAACTACCATAAGGCCTCCCGCACACACACACACAATGCAAACGCAGAATCGGAGGAGATTTCTCCTTATGATAGTCAAAGATGCTTACTACGCAAATCATTGGATATTATTACTAGTGCATAGTGCAGAAAACATTTTGAAAGTATAATATTAATCTTAGCCAACATAGACATTCCAAACTATGCCTACTATAGCTACCATCTAAACAGTGGTGACCACCATAAGTAAATGGAAGGTTCTACAACTAAAACTGTACAAGTTCCGTATTGGGAATTGGATTTCCAGCAAATGGTCAGGCTAAGGAACTTCCTTTCCTCCTGCCGAATGGGATCGCCTCTGGCTGGACGTCCCGAGAGACAAACTGCTCTCTGCCAACACAAGGCCGGGTTACCCCTATAACAGGTAACTCACGAATATGCCATCCCTCGGTCCTTTGGGACCTTTATCCGAGACGCCTCGATAAACACACAATCACACAATAAATGAGATCGGAGTATCCACATAGGTTAAATACCAGGGCTCCATACCTGATACCACCTTTTTCCAGAAGGAAATGACATACCCTAAAGAGTGCGACCCTTATAACCTTACCGCATATTCATGTTTCGACCATTTCCGGGTTGTGAGGTCCGAAGAGGTCTCGTCCACAAAGCTACGCTTTGTCACAAAGCCATGCTTTGGGTCAACAGATGATCAAAGTAATGATCACAAAGATAAATGATCAAACAAATGATCATATCACAAATGATCAAACGATGATCATCACACAGCAACACTCAGCATGTCACATTACCAAATTGGGAATATATCGCTGATAACCTTCAACTACATAACCTCTGAGCTCGTACGTCTCAGAGAAGGGTGTTAAGCTAAGAGAATAAATTCTCCGCCACCAATAGAAATGTATTTGAAAGAAATCGGCTTTATATCTCAAAATGTAATGTCAGACATGTAACTATATAAGTCTGTTCCGGGTTCGAACAGAACCGAAGGCACTTCCGAAGAAGCCCTTGCAAATCCGGGTATTCACAATCCCGATCGGACTTCCCATCACTTAGGGGATCTCTATACCAGGAGCTACCCAGTGCAGAGACAATCGATAGGTTATCCTATCGTTTCGCAAACACCCGGTCTTCAACACCGGTCTTCAAATGCTATCCATATACGACGTATCACTTATTCGGAATGGGTTATGAGACACAAAGGTCCTCTCCCGGCTAAACCGAATAGTGAGCGTAATACTTTAAAACATATGGATATTGGGATTTCAATTAAGTCACAACTTATTACCCAAAACTTTCTTTTCAAATGGTTTAACAAATTACCATTTCAAATCTTTTAAACAAAAAGATTCATTTTAACAACCTTCAACGGTTTAAACAATTTCCACATTTTTATTTTTTAACAAAAGATTCACTCACAGATTTTCCAAATCAATTTCCATTTCAATTTGATTAACTAGTTAAATCTTTAAAACAAAGATTTAACTTATAGCTTTCAAACAATTCCATTTCAAATAGTTTAAACAAATCATCATTTCAAATCTATTAAAAATAAACAGATTTAATTTATAGCTTTTAAAAAGAATTTATTCATAACTTAGAAAACCATTTTTTCTATTAAATCTTGAAATTCCTTTAATTAAACTGGAATTTCATTTCTTATCTGAAAGCTTTTATTCTTTTAAACAAACAGTTTCCATTTTGGAAAATATGATTCTTTATACGAGTTAAAGTCATTTGGGTTAAATTCAAATTCTCAAACCAATATTTTCAAAATGGTTTAAATTCATTTAAACATATTTATAACATTTTTAACCATAATTTCCAATTATGAAATTCAATTCCAACTCTTGAATTCAAATTCAAATTAAATTAGTTAAATTGGAAACTTTATTAAGTTATTCAAAATAACTTTTATCTTTGAAAACACCTTCTCAAAAGTTTTAACATTTAACCCAAATCCATTTCCAAAATAAATTGAAATTAAAATTTCAATTCCCAAAAACATTAATTTTAAATTATCTGTGACTTAACCAATTTCCACGTGAAATCCATATTTGTGTGTGTATGGTGTAGTCCAAGGGTTTTACACAGTATAGTGCAACACAATGAATCATCACAGATCAAAATACAAGATATAGTTGATAAGCGATATAAACTATAACGCTTATCGTTCATGCACAGACCACAAATATATAGATATTACAGATAATAAATTACATCACAGATAATTTATCACAGATCATAACATAAATCAGGTGTATCACAAAGCATCATATATCAAGGATATCAAACAATTCACATTCAATAGAGTCTAAAAATCCATAGGTAAGGTTAGTTAAATGTCTGATTAATTTAAATCAGATAAGTCATAAATCGTGGTTAATTAACATAAATTAATTTCAAATCATTTGATTGATTATCCTTTAATCATTTATTAATTAAATTAATTAACCTTAAATTATTTAATGATTAACCTTTAATTATTCAATTCCTTTAATAAATTTCCTTTAATTAATTCATTAATAAATAAATCAACCCTTAATTATCTTATTAATTGAATCATTTAATACCTTAATCATTTTTAAGGTAATCCATTTCTTTATTAATAACTTCATTAGTATTCAAGTGTATTTAAACCTTACACTTCTAAATTTAGATCCACGTTTCCTTTTGAATTTAAGGTTCCAAATGATGATATATTTACATAGGAGACTTATATAAGGAAAGGCTTTAACAAGTTTACTTAATTTTATTAAAAAATTAAGCCTTTAAAATACATCGCTATTCAATTTGCAAATTCAAGTTATCTAATCATTTAACTTCCATAAAAAAAACCTTTTATAAAAGAACTTATCAACAATCAAATTTAATTATTTGTTTGGAAATAAATTTACTTTTAAATTCAAAGTTTATTTGAAACTAACTTGAAACTGGATTTAAACTTGTTTTAAATCTATTATCACAACCTTTAAATTCATTTAATTTGTTTAAAATTCAAATTTATCAAAAAGGAAACAAAACAATGATAGGTTTTATCAAAAACCTGTAACCATAACTATACTCGAGCAATCCCTATATTCCCCGAGTAAAACCCTACTCTGCTTCGAGTAAAACACTCGAACTACACGAGTTTCCCTCCTCTTCCCCCGAAGCGCAACACTATCCAGTATACAAACGTACACGCGTACACGTGCACGACACTTCCACCCATCGCCGTCCATCCTTCCAGACCCAGACCAGTCGCCGATCATCCTCCAACCAAAACCCGATCACCTAACTTCGACAACCACTCGAAATTCAAAATCGAGCATTTAACTCCAAACCTGGAAACGCCAGAGCCACCCGACCAAAACTGTCAACACCTCGTATAGCCTCCACCGACCACCAGAGCGCCTCAAACTCCGACCATCTACTCGTCCACGTTTCCCCTACCATCGCCCCAAAACTCGTCGCACTCGATCAACTCGAGAGGACGTGTCGATCAAAATACGCAGCCTAGCTAAAACTAGGTTTACGAACTGGAATCCACCACTGCCATTTCCACGATCATCTAACCACCATCACAATATTTTTCCTAGAACCCCCACTCGTCCCTCTATCACCAGACCAACTTTCGATCATCACCCACCCGTGGATCACCAGCAATCGACAATAATCCATATTTTGTTCAATACCCGAACTGCACCTTAAAGCCCAAACTAAAAATTGTGATTTTGTTTTTAAAAATCATGATTATGTATGATGTTTCAGATCCTAGTCCTGAAACAGTAGATTGTGATATTTAAATTTCTACTTATTTTAGTTTTGATCAGTAGGCTTGGTTTCCAGAATCACGAAAAATATTATTCGACTTAAGTACAATTTAGAACTAAAGTTTACAATTTAACAATCAAGTTTGATTTGCATATTAAGTTTAAGCAAAGACAAGATCAAAAGATTTGAATTTTTTAAACCAAAACAGGGAACTGGAAGATAAAAGTAGAGAGTACCCAGATGAAACAATACATGCATATCATACATTCATACATATACAGAGAAAAGAACTAATATATTCATGCATTCAAACATAATAGTTCCAGAGATTTCATGCAACCAGATTACTGCTTAAGTTATTTTAATAAAAATGTTACTCACCATTGTTTTTCCCAGAGAAAGAAAACAGGGCTTCAAGTTGAGACAGTTTTGAAAATGCAAGCTGAAACCTTTGATCTCTGGTTTGTAGTCGATTGCATTGTTGTTTTAATTGAAGTATTGTTTGAGTGAAACGAAATGATGGAGAGTGTGATGGATATAAGAGGAATGAAGCTTACAGGTGATATCTTATTTGGTACAAACTTTAGCAGTGATATTTTCTTGCTTTGTCTACTGATGTCTGGTTTGGTGGCTAAAGAGATGATGACATTTATTGTTTTGTACAATTCGTATATATATATATATATATATATATTTTTTTTCTTCGGCTGCAACCAAATATGAAGATGTTGATTTGGTGGCCAACATTAATTAGCTTGTACCATTACCTTTATTTTATTTGCTTTGTACCATATCTCATTTATAAATTTTTCTTTTCTTTTCTTTAGTCTCGGCTGTACCAAAAATATGAGATATTGTTTATACTTGTTCAAGCCTATGCATGTATATATTTTGTTTATACTTAATGTATATGTTGGTTTCTTTTCTCAGCCTACACTTGTTAATATCCCATTCTTGTATGCACTTTGGTTTTTATTGTTTTATACTTGCATATGTATTTTGTTTTACCAGCCTACATATTTATAGTTGAATATACTTGAATATAATTTATCCTTTGTATTTTATTCTACTTATATATTTTCATTTTTAAACCATTTATTTACAATTAAAATTCAAATCAAATATATATACATATATACATATATATTATTTCAAATCTACTCATATATGCTCAAATACATATATATTAACATATATACAATATTTACAATATTTTTAAATTTAGATGATTTATACAAAATTTATTTTAGTTCGGGGAAACTCGCATCACTTTACAATAAATTTTACAAATTGTCTTCAAAAATTCAATTAATTATCAATTTAAATATTTATAAAATCCGGGGTCGTTACAGACTTCCCCCCTTAAAAGAATTTCGTCCTCGAAATTGCCAAGGAGACACAAAGATAGATGAAGAATGTTTCATCCAATCAACCGAATATCTATTCTGCATTTGGCTTACCAAATCAGAATATCAATAATAGATACGAGAATGAATCTGTTTTAACACTTCACAAATACTCGTGTTATCCGGATCTATGAAATATGCAGTGGCATCGGTTAGTTCGAAGTAATAACTTACCATTCGTAGAACATATCCAGACCCAAAGAATAGACAGATACATAGATACAATTTCAAAACTTTCAGTTTAGAACTAAAGTATACCTATCAACCATAGTAAACAAAGAAACCAATACATCCAAAAAAACAATTTTGGCCTATTTGGAGTTTATGTCCCATATTAATATATCGAATTTCCTTTCTGGATCGACCAGAAAATATCGAAGAATTGAGAAGAGATGACGAATAAAAGAGATTGATAGAGAAAAGATTGTTTCCTTGTTGTTATAAAGTATTGACCATTTAAAGTCATATTCCCCTGTCCCCTATCTCATCCTCTTCTTGCACTCATACTCACTATCAATGGATAGTAAGAGAATTTACGGAGGCGTACAGACAGATATCTGAGGAATACTCATTCTAGGGTATACTTCACCCTATCTCTAATGAGCTACTTAATGTGTTATACTCCTGAGCTAAAGTTTTACCCTCAGCTCTGATACCAAATGTAAAAGATCCAAAAGCCGACCTTCGAAAATCGGCATCCGTACTTCACTTGTACTCAAAATGCCGTAGATTCAAACGCCAAATCTGGTTCTCCGGAGCTTATAACACCATTAAGTATAACAACACAGCGGAAGAAAAAGAATATATCAATATATATAACATTGATACAATGACAGATACAAAATCTGATACAATATGATACAACAGAATGATACAACAGATATCAATATACATCAGAGATATGATGCAAGAAATAGCAGCGGAAAAAAAAGATAACATCAGCAGTGGATAGAATATCTCTAATAGAATGCTCCAAGATAAGCAACGTCAGTCCATGAACTCCAAGAACAGAACTAGCTCCAGATAATCTACTAAACCTGAATATCTGAAAACCCCAACTCTAGACTGCTCGTGTAGAAAATTATGAGCACCCAGAGTTTAGGAAGGGAACAATAAACTCCGAGTCAGTCGTGGGACTGGTGTGAGCAACAAAAACAGTTTATCTTTAAAACATCAAACAACAAAAGAATTTAAAGTCAATTCGCAATGCTTTTGGAAAATGAAACTACCATAAGGCCTCCCGCACACACACACACAATGCAAATGCAGAATCGGAGGAGATTTCTCCTTATGATAGTCAAAGATGCTTACTACGCAAATCATTGGATATTATTACTAGTGCATAGTGCAGAAAACATTTCGAAAGTATAATATTAATCTTAGCCAACATAGACATTCCGAACTATGCCTACTATAGCTACCATCTAAACAGTGGTGACCACCATAAGTAAATGGCAGGTTCTACAACTAAAACTGTACAAGTTCCGTATTGGGAATTGGATTTCCAGCAAATGGTCAGGCTAAGGAACTTCCTTTCCTCTTGCCGAATGGGATGGCCTCTGGCTGGATGTCCCGAGAGACAAACTGCTCTCTGCCAACACAAGGCCGGGTTACCCCTATAACAGGTAACTCACGAATATGCCATCCCCCGGTCCTTTGGGACCTTTATCTGAGACGCCTCGATAAACACACAATCACACAATAAATGAGATCGAAGTATCCACATAGGTTAAATACCAGGGCTCCATACCTGATACCACCTTTTTCCAAAAGGAAATGACATACCCTAAAGGGCGCGACCCTCATAACCTTGCCGCATATTCCTGTTTCGACCATTTCCGGGTTGTGAGGTCCGAAGAGGTCTCGTCCACAAAGCTATGCTTTGTCACAAAGCCATGCTTTAGGTCAACAGATGATCAAAGTAATGATCACAAAGATAAATGATCAAACAAATGATCATATCACAAATGATCAAACGATGATCATCACACAGCAACACTCAGCATGTCACATTACCAAATTGGGAATATATCGCTGATAACCTTCAACTACATAACCTCTGAGCTCGTACGTCTCAGAGAAGGGTGTTAAGCTAAGAGAATAAATTCTCCGCCACCAACAGAAATGTATTTGAAAGAAATCGGCTTTATATCTCAAAATGTAATGTCAGACATGTAACCATACAAGTCTGTTCCGGGTTCGAACAAAACCGAAGGCACTTCCGAAGAAGCCCTTGCAAATCCGGGTATTCACAATCCCGATCGGACTTCCCATCACTTAGGGGATCTCTATACCAGGAGCTACCCAGTGCAGAGACAATCGATAGGTTATCCTATCGTTTCGCAAACACCCGGTCTTCAAATGCTATCCATATACGACGTATCACTTATTCGGAATGGGTTATGCGACACAAAGGTCCTCTCCCGGCTAAACCGAATAGTGAGCGTAATACTTTAAAACATATGGATATTGGGATTTCAATTTAGTCACAACTTATTACCCAAAACTTTCTTTTCAAATGGTTTAACAAATTACCATTTCAAATCTTTTAAACAAAAAGATTCATTTTAACAACCTTCAACGGTTTAAACAATTTCCACATTTTTATTTTTAACAAAAGATTCACTCACAGATTTTACAAATCAATTTCCATTTCAATTTGATTAACTAGTTAAATCTTTAAAACAAAGATTTAACTTATAGCTTTCAAACAATTCCATTTCAAATAGTTTAAACAAATCATCATTTCAAATCTGTTAAAAATAAACAGATTTAATTTATAGCTTTTAAAAAGAATTTATTCATAACTTAGAAAACCATTTTTTCAATTAAATCTTGAAATTCCTTTAATTAAACTGGAATTTCATTTCTTATCTGAAAGCTTTTATTCTTTTAAACAAACAGTTTCCATTTCGGAAAATATGATTCTTTATATGAGTTAAAGTCATTTGGGTTAAATTCAAATTCTCAAACCAATATTTTCAAAATGGTTTAAATTCATTTAAACATATTTATAACATTTTTAACCATAATTTCCAATTATGAAATTCAATTCCAACTCTTGAATTCAAATTCAAATTAAATTAGTTAAATTGGAAACTTTATTAAGTTATTCAAAATAACTTTTATCTTTGAAAACACCTTCTCAAAAGTTTTAACATTTAACCCAAATCCATTTCCAAAATAAATTGAAATTAAAATTTCAATTCCCAAAAACATTAATTTTAAATTATTTGTGACTTATCCAATTTCCACGTGAAATCCATATTTGTGTGTGTATGGTGTAGTCCAGGGGTTTTACACAGTATAGTGCAACACAATGAATCATCACAAATCAAAATACAAGATATAGTTGATAAGCGATATAAACTATAACGCTTATCGTTCATGCACAGACCACAGATATATAGATATTACCGATAATAAATTACATCATAGACAATTTATCACAGATCATAACATAAATCAGGTGTATCACAAAGCATCATATATCAAGGATATCAAACAATTCACATTCAATAGAGTCTAAAAATCCATAGGTAAGGTCAGTTAAATGTCTGATTAATTTAAATCAGATAAGTCATAAATCGTGGTTAATTAACATAAATTAATTTCAAATCATTTGATTGATTATCCTTTAATCATTTATTAATTAAATTAATTAACCTTAAATTATTTAATGATTAACCTTTAATTATTCAATTATCCTTTAATAAATTTCCTTTAATTAATTCATTAATAAATAAATCAACCCTTAATTATCTTATTAATTGAATCATTTAATACCTTAATCATTTTTAAGGTAATCCATTTCTTTATTAATAACTTCATTAGTATTCAAGTGTATTTAAACCTTACACTTCTAAATTTAGATCCACATTTCCTTTTGAATTTAAGGTTCCAAATGATTATATATTTACATAGGAGACTTATATAAGGAAAGCCTTTAACAAGTTTACTTAATTTTATAAAAAAATTAAGCCTTTAAAATACATCGCTATTCAATTTGCAAATTCAAGTTATCTAATCATTTAACTTCCATAAAAAAAAACCTTTTATAAAAGAACTTATCAACAATCAAATTTAATTATTTGTTTGGAAACAAATTTACTTTTAAATTCAAAGTTTATTTGAAACTAACTTGAAACTGGATTTAAACTTGTTTTAAATCTATTATCACAACCTTTAAATTCATTTAATTTGTTTAAAATTCAAATTTATCAAAAAGGAAACAAAACAATGACAGGTTTTATCAAAAACCTGTAACCATAACTATACTCGAGCAATCCCTATATTCCCCAAGTAAAACCCTACTCTGCTTCGAGTAAAACGCTCGAACTACACGAGTTTCCCTCCTCTTCCCCTGAAGTGCAACACTACCCAGTATACAAACGTACACGCGTCCACGTGCACGACACTTCCACCCATCGCCGTCCATCCTTCCAGACCCAGACCAGTCGCCGATCATCCTCCAACCAAAACCCGATCACCTAACTTCGACAACCACTCGAAATTCAAAATCGAGCATTTAACTCCAAACCTGGAAACGCCAGAGCCACCACGACCAAAACTGTCAACACCTCGTATAGCCTCCACCGACCACCAGAGCGCCTCAAACTCCGACCATCTACTCGTCCACGTTTCCCTTACCATCGCCCCAAAACTCGTCGCACTCGATCAACTCGAGAGGACGTGTCAATCAAAATATGCAGCCTAGCTAAAACTAGGTTTACGAACTGGAATCCACCACTGCCATTTCCACGATCATCTAACCACCATCACAATATTTTTCCTAGAACCCCCACTCGTCCCTCTATCACCAGACCAACTTTCGATCATCACCCACCCGTGGATCACCAGCAATCGACAATAATCCATATTTTGTTCAATCCCCGAACTGCACCTTAAAGCCCAAACTAAAAATTGTGATTTTGTTTTTAAAAATCATGATTATGTATGATGTTTCAGATCCTAGTCCTGAAACAGTAGATTGTGATATTTAAATTTCTACTTATTTTAGTTTTGATCAGTAGGCTTGGTTTCCAGAATCACGAAAAATATTATTCGACTTAAGTACAATTTAGAACTAAAGTTTACAATTTAACAATCAAGTTTGATTTGCATATTAAGTTTAAGCAGAGACAAGATCAAAAGATTTGAATTTTTTAAACCAAAACTTGGAACTAGAAGATAAAAGTAGAGAGTACCCAGATGAAACAATACATGCATATCATACATTCATACATATACAGAGAAAAGCACTAATATATTCATGCATTCAAACATAATAGTTCCAGAGATTTCATGCAACCAGATTACTACTTAAGTTATTTTAATAAAAATGTTACTCACCATTGTTTTTCCCAGAGAAAGAAAACAGGGCTTCAAGTTCAGACAGTTTTGAAAATGCAAGCTGAAACCTTTGATCTCTGGTTTGTAGTCGATTGCATTGTTGTTTTAATTGAAGTATTGTTTGAGTGAAACGAAATGATGGAGAGTGTGATGGATATAAGAGGAATGAAGCTTACAGGTGATATCTTATTTGGTACAAACTTTAGCAGTGATATTTTCTTGCTTTGTCTACTGATGTCTGGTTTGGTGGCTAAAGAGATGATGGCATTTATTGTTTTGTACAATTCGTATATATATATATTTTCTTCGGCTGCAACCAAATATGAAGATGTTGATTTGGTGGCCAACATTAATTAGCTTGTACCATTACCTTTATTTTATTTTCTTTGTACCATATCTCATTTATAAAATTTTCTTTTCTTTTCTTTAGTCTCGGCTGTACCAAAAATATGAGATATTGTTTATACTTGTTCAAGCCTATGCATGTATATATTTTGTTTATACTTAATGTATATGTTGGTTTCTTTTCTCAGCCTACACTTGTTAATATCCCATTCTTGTATGCACTTTAGGTTTTAATTGTTTTATACTTGCATATGTATTTTGTTTTACCAGCCTACATATTTATAGTTGAATACACTTGAATATAATTTATCCTTTGTATTTTATTCTACTTATATATTTTCATTTTTAAACCATTTATTTACAATTTAAATTCAAATCAAATATATATACATATATACATATATATTATTTCAAATCTACTCATATATGCTCAAATACATATATATTCACATATATACAATATGTATAATATTTTTAAATTTAGATGATTTATACAAAATTTATTTTAGTTCGGGGAAACTCGCATCACTTTACAATAAATTTTACAAATTGTCTTCAAAAATTCAATTAATTATCAATTTAAATATTTATAAAATCCGGGGTCGTTACAATATTAGTGAGGGGAAACCCGTTTCGCTAAGTGGCATGGTTTCACTTAATATCAATAAACCAAGATGTAACAGAGTTATTCACACCTGGCTTTAATTTGACTCGAAGTTTTTGTTTCCCTTAAACTTTCGGGTACTCAAAATTGATTTGAGTAGGCTGAGGGTTAAGGTTTTCAGGTTTTAGTCTTTTGGTGAATAAAGCTTCCGAAGATGAGGAGGTGGCCGACGGATAGTAATTAGGAATACATATTGTTCTGTTTATTTTTTCGCAGTGTATATTAAGTCAAATATGACAATATTTCTTTGGTCAACCAAGGGGGCATCGTCATATGTCGCTCTTGGCGTATTTTTTAATGATATATTTAATCATTGCCTAGGAAACGTTAAGGGATTATGTTACATGGATATGAATTATTGTTTTGAAATGTAATCGGCAAAATGTTGTTTTTGAAATCTGTGATTTTGTTCATATTCATATGCTTCTGATATTATGGATACCATTATCATTACCGTATTTTGTTACCAGAAGTTAATACTATGGATGACTGCAGCATCAGTAGCACTTAGCTTTTGGCCTCAAGATACGGGATGTTACGGATCTCTTTCTTCAATTCTGCCAAGTCCACTTTGCATCTTTCTGAATGTTCTTGCTCTTCCCGCACAATATTCTCCCATGCCATCGCTAAGCCATGGGGATAACTTTTGTCAAGCCATGCCAAGTCCCGAAACTTAAGAACGTTGGCATTATAGTTGGTGATGAGTGAATCAACAGTATCTTTAACCCGCCTCTCTGCAGCTGCCAACATCTCGTTAGTTTTTTTCTTGGCAGCTTCCACCAGCTCATCCACTCTTTTTTCCTTGTCTAGCACATCATCTCTTTCCTTGCGCGCATCGAGCAATTCTTCATAATTGTGAGCTATTTGAAGTGCCTCATCTTACTCTTTCTTTTCCCTTCAAGCTGTGCCTTTAACCTTTTCACTTCTTCTGCTAGCTCGAAGTTCCGGTGATGAACAGATTCGACTTGGCTTAAGTGATCTTTCCTTTCCCGCTCAATTATCGTATTTAAGTCTTTGACTTTTTGGTCGGCATCTTCCTTTGCTCTCTTTAACTTGGCAGCTTCTTCGTTGAGATGGGCAATGTTTTCGTCATTCTAGCTCGTTGTGAGTTTCATCCCTGCGTTCTCAGCCTCTAAATTCTCAGTGTATTCCAAGATCATCTCAGTTAGCCTTCTCTAAATGAAATATTGATCATAAACATTGCACATAAGCAACCATTTCAGTCTGGATATACAAAGGAATATCTTTCAAATTCGAAATGAACTTGCAAGCTTTAAGGTTAATCTTTGGAAAGTGACGCTGTAACTTGGCTATTTGAGGGTTTGAGGCGATCGACTGCTCCGTTTCTACAACCAGTTGTTCAATAGGTTTCTCAACATCCATATTTCTAGCTTTATGTAGAGAGGCATCGAAGGCAGTGGATTTCGAGGGACGTTGTGAGTGTTGAGAAGTATGAGATGATGCTGTTTGTTTAGTAGAGAGAAGTGCAAGAAGGGTCATCATAAGTAACGTTATCATAGCGACTAAAATGTTTTTCCTAACCCCTAGTTTGGGGTGACCTAGATCTAGACCGACACCTCGATGACAAATCATGTGGCATCTAGTCTTTCTCTCTGTTTCCATGGTCATGGCTTGAATGCCGGCTGAAATCAGAATTGTAGCTAGACTTATGGTGTCGCGCGGTTGGTTTGCGCCATGGCTGGTATCCCACTTGATACTGAAACTCCTCATACAATCCATGTTGTTCTATGGAACTTATGAATAAAACAAAGGTAAATCAGCTTTGACAAGACAAAAGCATGACAGAAGTTGTGCAGAGTGCGGTACATGCATGTGTGCATGAAAGTGTCCTAGTGTACCCCCAATGAATCGTGGGTTTGAATTTTCCTGACAGGAGTAATCTACCCTGCTTTGGTAGAAGGCGCGTCCTCTTGGAAAATTAATGGGGGACTTAACATACCCAATACTCATATTGGTGAGGCCAAAGGAGTCAATTACATCCGAGATTGACCCAAGACCAACAAAAGGATCCTCCAAAACCATAACGAGAGTTTCAAATGAAGTTGTGACCGGTAGAGGCGGAATTAGAGTTTTCTTTTTGCCGATTTTAATCTTAAGAATTCTTCTCTAAAGCGTTTATTTGTTGTCGTCCTTTACGTCATTGGATGGGTCATGACCGTATCAGTACTGTCCTGGCCTTCTTCTTCTCCGTTACCTTCTACCTTACCTTCACCTCTAATTTCACCTTCTTCGACATGCTCCTGCATTTTGCCAGTCTCTACTACTGGACTATGAACTGGAGGTACCGGTGAATGATCTTCATCATCTTTGGACAAAGAATCATCATCATCACCGTCAGAGGCTTCCGGAGCAGCACCAACGCTACAATCAAACTCCAACAAGTTACAGGCATGCAGATTTTCATCACTAAGCAATGCCTTAGTCTCTCTCTCCTCGTCTAGGATTTAGTGAAGTTATTGGAGGGTTTCTACCAAAGCTTGATTGCTAGGCTTGAGCGGTACATCTATAAGGAACGATAAAGACGTTCAACAATAACAAAACTATGAACCTGAACTAGTACAAAAAGAACAGGAATAGAACTTACAAGGAGATAACCATCACAGTGAAAATCTAGGAGGACAATGAACGAAGAAGAATTCCTCCTTAAAATAGCTTAGTTTGTTCCAAGTCCCAACCACGATTCGACACCCCCGAATGACTCTAAGAAGATGAGGGGAGGATTTCCCTTGTGATGATTGAAGCTAAATAAATATCGGATCTCTTGATTACTGGCGACCCGATCAAAATGGTGAGCAAATATAATGAACAGACTATGGAGGAATACATAGCTAAACGGATGAAGCTGAGCTGGAGCTAGTTGCATAAAATGCAGAACTAGTTGGATGAACTGATTAAATGGAGGGATGCCTCCTGCCAAGCACATATACTATTACATGTTGTATACCCATCTGGCGGATGGTGTGGTCTCTAGTGGCACGCCCGAACCAACACATCCTCAAACGGGATTCCATGCATCTCACAAACTCTTCTAAGTGATCCTTCCTTGATTTTGAAGCGATAGAATTAGCATGATCATCTAATATAACTGCATTGTATCAAGGGCAGGTTTAACTTCTGGCCATTCTACAGGCTTTACCGAAACTTCTGGAATAGTTTGTTCTACTTGTGGATTTTTGGGTTGAAGTGCAGGTTTCACCGAAGTTTGTCATATGGATGGAATCATAGTCGATCTTGACTCGATGTATAATTATGCATATCTAAAAGTTGATGGGCCTACAACTTGAGCGGATATACGCTCGGAATGTCCATGACCCATAGCTATCAAAATTCAACACATAATTGATACCATATTGATTAAAATTTATGCACCGTGCCAAAGTGAAAGTCTAGTGCACTATCGTGAGTGTCGATTTATGATATTGTACAACAATTCATTCAAAATTTTGAAGTTCATCTGAAGTGACCGTCATCGCCGACTTTCCCAATGGGATTCACATATTGGGACAGTCAGCATCCATACATTAGATGCAACTTGGAACTTGGAAGATAGTACTCGAAAAAAATCAAATGTATTAACATTGGAAAGATCTAAAGTGAATAAAGAACCAGAATTCCACCAAGGTTGGATTAGTACCGACCCATCCCCTTGGATGGACTTTGGTCGCTCTTTATCACTTCTCCCAATTCCAAGCACGAGAGCCGATGTGAAATCACCTCCAACCCATCAACAACCATCGCCACTTACTAATGAACGTCAAAGCCTAAAGGAACATTCAATTTTCACTTTGATTCGAAAGTCGATATGAAGGCAAAATGGATCGCGTCCGGTCCTGTGTATTCGTTGATGGCAAATTCAACTAGAGGGTGGCGACGGTCGTTGAATGTCAGGAAGTGGCGGTGATAGCCCTAAAGTCAAATGGTGGTGGTTCAACTAGAAGGTGAAATCTTTTAATGGCAGACCAAAGCTTTAGATCGAAATAGCAAGAATAAGAAAAGAGGAGAAGAGATGGATTGGGTAATATACTCGGTGATCCAAGATAATAGGCATTTGACTCGCCTATCTTTAAGGCATGGATCGATATCGATCGATTGTCCTTTTTCAAATAATAATAATAATAATGCATATGTATATAGCATGTGTGAGTATGCATACTCAATATTCAATAACTAGGATCAAAAGAAAGCATATCAAAACTTGAATGATTCAGAAAAAGAACCAGTTCAAAATTATCGAGCTTGGAATGAAAGATCATTAGAGCATACTCCGGTTTTATAGTCCCGGATGCTAGCGAAACATCATAAAGGATGACTATAGACACAACAGTTCACTGAAAGGATCTGAAAAAAGGATAACAACTATCCAAAGCATGAGTTGGAGTCTGATATGGCAATCCTGACTTGTCTCGTTCAAAGCACATCATGTTTGCAACAGGATGCACCTTGGGGCAAGTATTATCCAGGCTTTTGACCAAGTAGTATCTATATGAACTAAACGAATCGAACTTGAAAGCTATCAAGTCAGAAAGCCTGAAGAGATAGTCGAAAAGTCCAGAAAGCAAGTACAACCAAGACCGCTGGATGGAAACAAAGCAACACCACAAAAATTCCAAAGCGATTCCACCCAAGTGATGGATCGATACCGATCCATCCCTATGGATCGGTACCATCGATAAAGTTGAATCCAAACCACTACAACTTCTTTCTATGTCCAAATATTGATGCTTGCAGCCCACTTTGTTCTCTGTAGACCGACTGCATATCGTTTGCTAGCGAACGCTTCAAGCACTGAAAATTAGCAACTTCACTCCTCCATCGATCCATCATTTAGACTCAAAAACAAGTTCATAACTATACAAACAAGTTGGGAAACACAAAGCTAACGATATATCGCTTCATCCCAAAGTGGTTAGAAGGATCCATAAGAAGATCCTATGGATCGGTACCGATCCATGCCTATGGATCAGTACCGATCCATAGATGTTTGCTGAAAGGCCACATTTTCTCGAGATAAACTACGTCTAGATCATGGAGAATGTGGAGGAGGACGTGCTGGAGCTTTTCCCGATGACCTACAACTATAAATAGGCATGGAGGGGCATCATTTGGGGGAATGGCTTTCTTGTAATTTCAACATAATCTCTTGTAATTGCCTGTGGAGTGAACCATAAGAATGGCACTTGTAAAACAGCAACATTATCAATAAAAATCTCAAGTGGATGTAGGCGACGATTAGCCGAACCACTATAAACGTGTATTGTCCTGTTTTTAGTCATTTTAATTTATTTTTCTTCACTTTCATTCTCTACATAGTCTCTTGGGTGTTGGTGCCACATTTTAGGTCTAATAATTTATAAATTTAAATAAAATACTTTATTTAAATATAAATTTAGACATGGTCAAAATAAATTAGACTTTATAGGCCCAACAAATATCCAAAATGATAAAAATTTAGACATGTTTACATGTGCTAGCCCAGTAGCTGTTATTGTATGCAAACTCCACCAAAGGTAGATGATCCTCCAAAGTTGAGTATACATTCTCTCAACAAGGACTCTAACACCTTGTTCACTCTTTTAGACCATTTGCATGTGATATGTTATGCTCAGATTTAGTTCCATTCGCAAGGCATCCTCTAGACTCCTCTAAAACTCACTTGTGAAAAGTGGGTCCCTATCACTTACTATACTTACAAAACTACATAAATTTGAACCACTTCCCTAATATATAATGTGGCCAATGTCACCGCCGTCCTTGTGCTCTTAACTAGGATGAAATGCGCACTCTTGGTGAGACGATCCACCACTACCCAAATTCTTTCGTCAACCATCCTGCTTCTAGGTAATCCATTTATGAAGTCATAGATATATTCACACATTTCCATTATGGAACCTTTAATGGGAGTAACATTTCACTTGGATTTTTCCACTCTGCCTATACCGTTTGGCATGTCTAACGCTTTGTTATATACTCCATTACATGTCTCTTTATCCCTAGCCAATGGAATGCTCTCTTTGTATCGTTATACATCTTGTCTCCTCCTAGATGAATGGTTATCCAAGAAAGGTGACATCTCCTAGAACTTCCTCGGTCATCTCTTTTATCTATGGCACATAAAACCTACCATCTGACTTAAGGTTGCCCTTCTGATATTTGGAGTAATAGCCTAAATGACTTGACCATTCACCCCTCTCTAACTACTCTTAAAAATGAACAAGAGACTCATCTTAATCTGTTTCATTAGTATAAGCCTTGTAATACCCAATAAAAATTAATAAGAAATTAATTAATTAATTAAAAGGATAAAATTGGAAATTTTGTAAATTTCATAATTTGGTCAAGGAGGTTACAATATTGTGTTTGTGACGATTTTCTGATCAGCTTTCATATATAAAGTTTTGTAATTAGAGCTCAAACGAAAAAGTTATTAACGTTTGAAGTTTTCAAATTCAAAATAATTCAAATTATAATTAATGCTAAAATTTTGGAATTTAAAAGCTAAAGTTAATTAGAAACTTGGGGTTAAGTAAATGTTAAAATAGAAGCAACCTAAAATCTGAAATGCCAATACCTAATGAGTACGTGAATCACACTTATAATGAATGCATGGAAAAACATATTACCCCAGCTATCATCCACCTCATATCAACTACTTCAACAACTCTACCTCTTAACCAAATCAATCCCTCACCTATACCAGATCCAGCAACCATCTCTAAAGCACAAACATTAAATCCTAGAACTAGCAGATCAGCTAGCAATCAAACTTACATTTCTCCAAGGCAAACACGAAATAAATTAAGAGATAGGGATAAAGGAGTGACATTCGATGTGCAAACCACCTCCTAAAAATCCAAACCAATCTTTGATGCAAACAAACAAGCTAACCTCTCATCATCTACAAAGGTAAGTTCACTGTCCACCAATCAATCTCTCACTATTAACTATGATTGACAAGATATGTGCATGGAATATTAGAAGGGGTAATGACGTAGCCAAGCAACTTGAAATCAGAGCACTTATACAACTTCATTCCATCCAAACGATAACTGTCTTAGAGAAGAAACTCAATAACACCATTATCCACAAAGCAATTAACAACATTAACTGCCTATGGCATCATCATCACAACCAGGATATTTCTCCATTTGGCCATATCCTAGTCATGTGGAACCCTGATATATTTAAAGCATCCTCAATCTCATAGTGCAGGAAAGCATTTCACTGTAATATCACCCATGTCCCTACGAATGCTAATTTACACTTCTCTTTCATTTATGCTGAAAATTCCCTACCTCTCGGGTAGATTCTCCTTGAAACTCTTCATGGCTTCAATCCAATCAATACCCATTGGCTTGCTTTAGGATTTTGGAACTGTATGTTAAAGTTTGAAGATAGAATAGGTGGAACCCTCTTACCCCAAATGACCTCAAACCCCTCAACAATGCAATACTCCAATCTGGTCCCACTGAAACCCCTTCTACTGGCCCTCCTTTCACATGGAACAACAAATCAGATCTAGTGCAAGAACTCTTTCCAAATTTGATAGAGTATTTCATAAAAATCTTGCCATTTCCATCTGGCCTAACATTTTCTATGAAATCATGCCACCAAAACTCTTTGACCACTCCCTTATAATTGTAAACTTTGACATATACCCCTTGGACCTTCACCCTCTAGATTTTTTAACACGTGGACCGAGCACCCTGAATCCTTTAGCATTGTAGAAATAGCCTGGTCCTCTTCAGCTCATGGAAACCCCATGATAATTCTTCGAACCAAACTAAAACAAACCAAACAAGCCCTTACGGAAGGAGTAGGAAAGTCTATGGAAAGGGAAGCAAGCTCTCAAATCAAATCAAACAACAAATTGAGCAGGTATAAATTAACATGCTAAATAACCTATATAATGTTGCTTTGTCTATGTTGGAACATACTTTAGCAGAGAATTTAGCTGCAGCTTTGCATAGTGAGGCAAATATGCTCGGGCAAAAATGCAGAGACAAGTGGGATACTCAAGGGGAAAAACACAGCTTTTTATCACAATTATCTCAAGATCAAATGCTCCAACAGCAAGATCGTTTCCATTCTGGACAGCAACAACACTGAGCATATGGGATAAGAGGTAATTAGTTTAGCATTTTTTTCATCACTTTTCTAGCATTCTAAATAGCTAAGAAGATTAATCCATCCCACTAAATGCACAAATCAACTTATGTTTTCCTCTCTGTCACAAGATTAAGCCACCATGCTCAGGGGCGGAGCCCAATTGCAAATGGGGTAGGCACATGCCTACCCCAGCATTTGGAAAAAAAAAATTGTAATGTGCTCAGCCATCTGCAGTGCCCACCCTCTTCCTTTCACATTTTTAATGAGACATTGGTGTACGTATCCTTTGTGCATGTTTTTGTATATATTCATATCTTATGTGGAACAACTAATTCAAGGATATTGGCGATTGATTGAGCAAAAGCGTGATTGCTGTTACTTTGTTTTGCAGAATAAGAAGTACAAGGGTTCAATTTCTTATGTATTTTACTACGTTCATAATCTTGAATAAGTGTCCCAAAGTGTGAGCAAAATGAACCGCTCGTATTGGTGGAGGCTTTATGACAAAATAAACGAGTATGGCAGTAGAAAGTGTTTTGTTCGCCAAAGTTGCTATTAAACGCACGAGGGGATTTTGTTGGCACAAAAATTGTTCACGATTTTTTTCCATAAAATCAATTTGTTAATCTTAAAATTGTTCATTGTTTTTTCTTAAAATTGATTTGCTAATCTTAAAATTTGAAAGGACTTTGAATATAGTTAAAACGGATGTTCGAACTCGAATGAGGATCCTTTTGGTTTTTGTAATGAAACCCAAAGTTTATTAAATGTTCAAGGTATTATTTATCTTATTTTAGTTATATAAGTATCATGTGTAAACTTTTTTAAATATTAGCAACATTCAAAAAAATTTGCTTCGGGGTTGTTGCCCTCCAAACACTTCGTGCCCACGCCAACAATGTATCCTGCCTTCGCCACTGACCATGCTCTAGGAAGATGCAAGTGACATTAAAATATAGGAAGCCCTATTCTCAGTCCCTAAGGAGAGTGCTGGAGGCCCTGATGATTTCAACTCATTCTTCTTCATTACCTGCTAGAACATCATCAAGAATGACTTTATTAAAGATGCCCAAAACTTCCTCAAAACCAATCAGATGCCGAGGGGCATTAACTCTACCATCCTATGTCTTATCCCAAAGGTTAATAGACCATCTACAATGGGTGAATTCAAACCAATCAGCTGTTTTAACATGATCGATAAATGTCTATCTAAGGTCCTTGTCAATAGGTTGAGACCACTTATCTCTACCAATCAAAGTGCATTCATCAGCAGCCGAAGCATAGTAGATAATATACTCCTCACACACGAACAGATTAGAGGATACGAAAGTAACAAATTAAGCCCAAGATGTTTCCCTAAAGTGAACTTAATGAAAACTTATGATACAACAAAATGGGCAACCGTTTTCTACGCTTTGAGGCGAATGGGGTTTCCAAATAGGTTTATACGGTGGGTTAAAGCTTGTATCACAACTACAAGCTTCTCGGTACAAGTTAATGGTCAGCTCTGTTGTTTCTTCAGGGGCACTCAAGATTTTAGGCAAGGCAATCCGCTAAGCTTTTTCATTTTTCTCACTGTGATGGAGCTATTAATAGCCATTCTCAATGACAAATATCATAAAAAGTTAATTGACTTCCACCCCAAATGCAGCAATCCGCCAATATCTAGTTTGTATTTCGTTGAGATCCTATCATCTTTTCAAAACCAAGCCACAAGTCCTTTGACAATACCTCTGAAGCTTTAAAGGAATTCAAGAATCTATCTGGGCTCTAAATAAACCATGCTAAATCTTCCATTCTTATATCAGGCTTGCCAAACCAGAATAGACTTAATATTGCCAATGAATAAAGACCCAACCTGATGGTTTCTGGTTTGAAATATTTAGGATTTCCTTTGACCACTACTAGAACTAACAAATCCCATTGTCTTCAGCTGTATAAAAAAATAACAAGTAAATTGAACATGTGGCAAAACAAGCACCTCCCCTAGGCAGGCCGCTTAACAATGATCAAATCCATAGCTTTGGCATGCAAGTATACTACTCTAGAATCTTTATGTTAACATGATAGAGTCAGTATGAAACCATTTCTTATGGTTAGGTAATCCTTTCTCCAAGAAGCTAACCTACATCTCCTATAGTAAACATGAAAAATGGTAGGCTTAACATAAAAAATTTAGTCCTTCGAAATTAGGCTGCATACTCAGTTCATCTAAACAACATGATTAGCCAAACAAACTCCCTCTGGTGTCAGTGGTATACAAAGTACTATATTGGTAACGATGATTTCTGGTTGCTAAAAGTTAAAATAAATTCAAGTTGGGTGTAGAAGAGTATTATCAAAAGCAAAGACAAATTGGAGAGTATAATGCAGTTGCCTATAACTGTCAACTCAAAAGCCTCTTTCTGGAATACACCTTGGATAGCTTGTGGCGTCATACTGTCAGAACTCTTGAGCTACAATGAGATCAGGCATACTAGAATTCCAGTACAAGCAAAAATAAGTGATTATTTCTATAACGGTAGAGTTCATCTACCTTATTACAGCAATCAAAATGTTAGATAAATATGGAGAAGTATAGAAGACACTGTTCCTGCAATTGGTGAATTCGAAACAATAATATGGGGACGAACGGCTCAAAAGCACTCTATCAATCTTGTATATAAAGAATTAGCTGCCTACTTGAATCTTGGAACTTTTCCTTGGGCAACTCATGTGTGGGACAAATCTGGATCTCATGAACAGAATTTGTTTTTGTGGAGAGTAATTCAAAATGCATTGCTCATTCAAAACAAACTCTACTAGACATGCTTATTGAATACTTTTCTATGTGCATGGCGTGAGAATGCAAATGAAACGAATGTTCATTTATTTTTCGAATGCCCTGAAACATTTTCTGTGTGGAAAGAAATAACCGGTGTTGGTAAAGTTCATAACCCCTCTTGCAATAGTGTACAAGAGTGGTTTTCTATTTTAAGGTAGCAAGATGTAAAAACTATACTGTTACTCTTTTGCTCCTCTCGTTAAAGATAGTCACAACTGAGATTTGGAAAGAGAGGAACCTAAGATTGTTCGAAAAAGTGAAGAGGAGGCACCAGGACATGGCCCTAGATTGCATTAATCAAATAAGACAAACTATTGTAATGAGAGGTTCCTAAGTTCTAAATTCTAGACACAAGGAATCTATTTTGATCATTTGCTTACATTTTTACTTAAGCAAGCGTTGTCCTAGTATTTTATTTCATTCTAATAAAATGAGGTAAAGGACCTCAATAAATACCCTGCTTAATTAACTTCCAAAAAATGTCAAAATAGATGGTTATGTTAAAGCAAATTAAAAGATTTAAATAATAATTAAACAATAACAGTTAAAACATTCCAAATATAGGCTACCGGACGATCGCTTTCTTGGGCCGGTCGACCGCTTGAGAAAGGGTGGTCGATCGATGTATGTAGAGGCGGCTAGGGTTTTCCTAGCATAGACGACCTAGATTATATTATTTTAAAAATTTGATGGTTCTAGTGCCTTCTAACCACTATAAATGAGAGCTAGCCTCCACCCTTTTATTCACAAATTATTTGAAAACGCAAGCGGAGCTCTGTCAATTTCTTCTATACGATTCGGAATTTCTTAGGATTTTCAGATAAGGGATTTTAGATATTCAATAATCAA
This sequence comes from Allium fistulosum, assembly GCA_030737815.1. Classification (NCBI taxonomy): domain Eukaryota; kingdom Viridiplantae; phylum Streptophyta; class Magnoliopsida; order Asparagales; family Amaryllidaceae; genus Allium; species Allium fistulosum. The sequence continues at coordinate 291,632,764 of CM060905.1, forward strand.
TTTCTAGTTCTATTCTTCTCTGATTCCTGAAATTTTGAATCTAATCCATATACAATCCAATTATTGTATATTTCAAAAAAAAAAGAAATCTGGAAAAAGATTGGAAGCGAGCATAATCAACCAAAGGAAAGCTGGGAATCATTTGTGACTGGGAATCTTAAGTGTTTCTCATCTTTGGTATTTGTATAGTTAAAACTGGATTTGTTCTATGCCTTGGAGAATTTTGTTCATGTAAACAGAACATAAAAAAGCCCCAAAATTCCCCTAAGCGAAATGTTAATTCTTATGTTATTGGAATCTCAATTGTTATATATTAAAATAGTATAGTTTGTTTTGATATTGCAATTTGGATATTTTTATATTCTATTCCCCTTCCAATTCTTTTCAGTTGAAGTGTTAAAGAATTCAAAAAGGAAATCTAGTTAGGAAATGTTGTGTAAGGTACAATGCCTTTATTCGTAGTTTGCACTGCCTATTTCATAGTTTAATACGAATCCCTTTTTCACTTAAGATTCATTTATGTAAAAGTTGAACAGAGTATAAAAGATTTAAATTGTAAATGCTATTCCTTAATATAGAAGCACTGATTGTACTATTTTAATATAGAATAAATTTGGTATAAGATTCTATTTTGTTTTATGCAAGTCTATTGGCTTGGCTAAGGATACTGGCTATTTTGCAAGTTATTGTTTGGAGTTGGACTTGTATAATTAGGAAGTTTTGACATTTAAATGATTGGTTTAGGATGCGGAAATCTACGCACGCTTTGGAATTAGTTTTAATCTCATATATATATATATTAACATATATTATAGCATATAATTAATAATGGATTAATCACACAATATAAATATGTTAATAATTAGCATTAAACCCCCTTAGGAATGAATAAAGGTAATTATGGAAATTAATCCATAATTAAAGGCGAAATAAGGAGTTTTTCTTATAAGGCCTTAATGCGAACTGTGGTGAGATATATACGTGTAACAATCCACACCCCAATGGGCCTGAATTTTTACCAAATCGAAAACCCAAGTCTACCAAAGTATGGATCATTGGTCTGGTATCATGCAAATAAACAAATAAATGCATATCAGACCACTATCGATATAACTCACAGCGGAATAGTGAAGTATAATAAATCAAGTAGCTCTGACCAAGATTGACACTTCCAATAACTAGTGTCCTTGTCAGTGCCAAGCATGCATAAGGAAACCCGTCCTTCCACCATTCTCGTCTTACACCAGTTTTTGTCCCTCTAAAACTATCATGTTTTGGTGACTGATAAATTATACATTTTACACATAACACTTGTTTATGCCGATTGCCTTACATCACATCTTATGTCCTTTTATTTTACTTAGTCATCTTGACTCCATTTACTCGTACGATACGCCCCATCTACCCGAAGTAGACCATAACTACATACGTGTGTGTGTGTATTATATAAGTATCATAGTTCCCCTTTGGATCAAGATATTATCCCCACTAGTATCCATAACCCAGCACCCCGTCAGGATCCATCATCAACGTAGTATCACCTATCATCATTGTGCATACCAAGGAACTCCTTGTAGTTCCTAATAAGGGCGTCACAATAGTTGAGCCGTATTCTATCTCGCCTTGAGGATTGTCTACTTGTATGCTTCCTTTTATGGACTCGGGTCCACGAACTATAGAGAACTTAGCTCATCGGACTATATGGACTCAGCTCCAAGGACTATAGTGAACTCAACTCCTCGAACTATAGACTCAGCTCCATGGATTATTATGGACTCAGCTCCACGGACTACGTCATTCATTTTGAAAGACCTCTCCTCAAGATTATCAATCCTTGCCTCCTAACAAACAAACTAGCAAACAACTATGGTGGTGCATGACTTATGTGACCTACAATAGGAGGTGTTGCCGGTTAGATGTAAACCTTGTCTTTCCGTTGACTGATCATGATCGATGACGTTCTCGACCTATGTACGGCTCTTACTTCCTAATATAGTACCAACACATTAACAAAGTGCCGATCTTTGCTCATTGTCCTATTTAAATTTCCTAACGCAATTAATGCAATAACCCCTAAATGATTGAAGCAGAACCTACTAGGGTATTCGTTCACCTATATGCAAGTGTATATAATTCCATAAGCCTATAGTTGGATATGTTCCACGTCAGTATAATGTATATACAACTTCTGGTAGCCCCTTGTGGTGGGCAGATTTATATTGTGTAACATTACCGACCTTGCTTTCCAACCCATTCTAATTACTATGTCATTCTTGTTCACTTAAGTTGTTTACTAACTTTAATAATTCACACCCATTATAAATGCATACTTGAGGCTACGTGTGTATGTGTATGTGTCTGTATATATTCATACTTGTTTAACTATTACGCCTCAACTGTTGACTGTTAATAACATTTATTTACTTCTTTATGCGTTTACATCTTATTTAATTTAAGGTCATTTACCGCTTTCTTTTAAGAGATCTACATATCATTTCCTATTTATTTCCCTTTTTGTCGCTATTAAATTTTCTATCTCTATTCCCTATCTAACCTTTGATTCCCTTGCTTGTTTAGAGGACTTTCTATATCCTTTTATTTTAAATTATTACTTGCCTACCTTTTTGTTTCTTTTATTTAATTTTCATTTTGCTTATATCGTGCATATATATTCTTTTCTTAGGCCATTTTTATCACATTTATAATTCTTCAATTAATCATTAGGGGTTTTTTGCATTTTAATGCATTGGAATTATGTCTCTCTCAAATGGAAAAGTTAACACTGTAAATTTGTATATCTTATCCAAAAGAAGAGTTTGAGTTACGTTTGGAATTACAAGGAATTTTTTCCATAGTTATAGAAATAGACATTACAAAATATGGTAATTATCCATATTTTATACATCTCTTTCTTTTTAAGTGCATTCCTTATTATTGACACATTTTTATTTGTAAATCTGAACTTGATAATATATAGAAATTCACATTGCAACACCCTATATTCAAATGAATTAAAATACTACTTAAATACCCATTATTTATTTTGATAACTTAACCTACATTTTCACTTGCAAAAGTCATTTAATTCTACAGATCTGGAACTATCACATAATTTTATAAGTTTCGGGACTACTGATACCCAACGCTAAATTCAGGGACTAATACCCAACATTTTCCAGCATCACATACATGCAATATATAATTCAAGTTATCAAATACAGAATATGTAGGCAGGGTTTATAAATTCATTCATGTATACAATTTTAGCCTACAACTCCAATTTACATTTTAGGCATATAGAAATAGATTCACGATGATATAAATCTAATATTATAAAAAAAATATAATTTCCCACTCACCCATTTAGCTTTCCAAATCTCCAAATCTAATCCCTGTGGATCAATTTGACTCCTTTTTTCCCTATTTGAATACATGCACTACAAGCATACATATATCTTTCAGAAATCTAGATCAGAGAAGAGAATTGGATTTAATTTAAATTCTAGATCCAGATTTATAATTTACCTTGGCTTGATGGTTTAATTCGACCATATTCTTCTTCTCAATTACCCTCTATTATTCTCCACTTGTATCTATGTATAAACTATAACTATTTTTTAACAATTTTGTAGAGAAGAGAAAATGGCAGAGCTTCACCGTGCTTTAGAAAATATAAGAAGAAAAGTAAGGGGTTAGGCCCGTATTTATAGGAGTTCAAATCAATGTCAACCGTTAGATTAAACTAATTAATAGCTCGAATGGTCGACCGCCGCCCTCTACCGTTCGACCGCTAGCAGTTGACCAGTGAGATTTAGGCGTCGATCGGTTATATATATTAATGGTAATAAATTTTCCATGTTACCTTTGGTTAATGTCTTTCCGTTTTCTTTCGGCTGAGATAATTTTTGTCCACATTAACTTTTATTTAACCCTATGCAACTGTTAAGTTAATTAATTTCCATTAATCACTTTTTGTTTCCTTAATTACACATATATTTATTTCCAACTCAAATTATTCAAATGTTAATAACTTTTTCATTTGAACTCTAATCAAAAACTTTATATATGAAAATTGATCATAAAATTGCTACGAACCCAATGGTGAAGATTTCGTAGCCAGATTTTAATGTTTGTAAAATTCTATTTTTCAACGTTATTATTTATTAGTTAATTTCTTTTAAATTAGTATCGTTAAAAAATTACAGAGTGTTACATTCTTCCCCACCTAAAAGAATTTCTTCCTCGAATTTCCTTAAGGACAGAATCACATAATATAACATGCAACCATTCGAAATTATTTAACCAATTAGTGTACAACTAATTTTGTAACCAATCGTGTATAAGTGCATGGTGTTTTACAACATATATGATATGCATACTGAGCAATTCTAAATTGGCTCTCCTATATAAATGCATCTTTCTAGAATAATTCTGAAAATATGATGCAAACAACTTATATATACTAGCAGTTCTATATGTATACAGGTTTTGAAAATCAAAATCTTTATTTTCGCATCCTAATTTCTCGCACTTCTACGAATAGAAGTATAGTTCAACAAATTTTGCATCCCATCCCTACCATCCAAAATTCTAGCACACCATTTCTAACATCCAAATTTAGAAAAATCCACTTCACCTATATCCTTATGTCGAAAGAGGGTTTAGATGGAGAATTCCATATTTCATTTCTTCTCTCGTGTACCCTGTTCCACTGTCCTTGGAACTTCTCTTTTGGCCCTAATCCTTTTTCTAAATTTTCCAAGTATAGTCCACATAAGTAAATTTATTTTAAATCTTTGAAATTTTAAAATGGAGTTACTTTAAAACAAGTTTCATTCACCTATCGACAAGGTATGCAGAAGGAGATTCCATAACTACAATAACTTTTTCCCTTGTCACCCACAATATCTTATTTTACTATCACTTTTGCTGCATAGTAAAATTCCTACTTCATAACCCGTTGACTTCTTCCATATGCTAAGCATGTGGCATAAAAAAAATCAGACAATTTCTTCTTTTCTGCTCAAAAATCCTTTTATATTTAACTTTCGAAATATTTAGGAAAAAATTTAAAATTTTTATCACAAATTTTTTTCAAGACTATTCACAAAGGCATTTTATTCTCCAAAACCAAGAGTTTTAAACAAAAATTTCAAAAGTATATATATATATATATATCTGTGTGTGTGTATTTCGAAACAGATTGTGCCACATCACATGTAGTTAGTGGTTTAGTCAATAGTTTAACATTCATAGTGGACTCTATTTTACTACGTGGTGTAAATTTCAAATAACTTTCTTTTATTTTAAATGAACCACCAGCACATAAGTTCATTCATAAATTTCAGCTTTTAAGGCACATGGACATTGACCCGTGGCTCCGCAACAAACTTTCCATGTCCTTCGTTAGCCAAAATTTACGCTCCCAAAATTTAAGGCCTTTGGGGTTTAACATTACTTTACTTTAGTAGCTAGTAAATTTCCAGCCTTTTATTTATTTATTTATTTATTTATTTTGCATCAGTTAAGTATCTACCTGAGATTTCCTTACTTCCATGGTTTTCCAATTAATATAGCGGTCCATCCAGAAAACCAATTTTCTAAAAGGAATATTTCTCATGATATTGTACGCGTTTTATACAATAGAAATAACTAATGCTTGCAACCTAAACCTAAAATATATAATTTCTGGAAGCTGCCCTTCAACATTAACTAACATTAATGATGTTGTGGCTCCATCACTCTGCTAAAATTAAATGGACAATTCTAACATGTCATTCCACTGTAACCCACATATCTTCTTTCTTTTGGCTTCTAACAATTAAGGTCCATCCATTACTTTCATTACATATACCCAATTATGGAATAAACTGTGCATCCCCACACTGTAGTGGGTAAGAAATACAAACTATGCACATTTTAAATAACTCATTGGCAAATCGGCTTAGCGGAGTAACTTTTTCATCCTCTATCCTACCCTGCTTAACTTTAAGTCTACCAATGTCCTCTATATGGGTTTGCCATCTCATTATCCTCTATTACCATCCTCGTTTAATCCAAATCTCTTGATAGTACTCCTAAATCTTGGTATTTACTTTCTTTGTCATTGATCTTCCTTGCAATCTTACTCTAGAACTCGTAGAAGTGTACTTTGATATCATTCATCATTCCTTTATGGGTTCTTCTTATGGCTTGCACTCATGTCTAATGAAACATTCTTAGATTCTCACAAATATTCCTTACACATATGGGGATTCCTTATTGCTACTCTATAAGCAACCATTAATATTTTCATCATAGCCTTACCTTTTTTTCCGTCTTGCCTAGGCAGTCATCCTTATCTATTCCACATAAAAAATTTGGTTTGTTTTTGCCAATTTTTTCCTCAAAAATTAAAACTTCAAAATTTGAAGCAGTTAATCCCAAAACTTTTATCTTTACAGGTAGAAACTTGGAAACTTTTTATTAAATTCAACTTCTTCTCTTAAAGACTTTTTCAACAACAATGATTTTTACTTCTTAAAATTGGGATTTTTAACTCAAACTATTTATTAAGTTTTTCTTTTAAAAACTCAATTCTTATACCAAACCATTTCTTTAAAAATACATTTTACAATGTTTCAAAAACAGTTTTTAAAATTTTAAACAATAAAAACTAGAGTAGAAAATGACACTTCTATCCTATATTTTTTCTTTTTACCTATTCTATCTTCACTCCCAATCCTTGGCGGAGTCTCTAATATCATCTGAGAGGGACTATTGAAAGGATATGTGCAATAAATGCCCACAACAATGGAAAATATCCATTTTCCTTTGTTCTGCCTTTAATTTCTTAGTTGCTTCTAATTAAATTACTAGCATTATTTTTTACATAACCTCCTAATGTTATTTCTAGTTACTAAAATTATTTTATATAGATTTCTAATATTGTTTCTATTTATATTGCTTTCCTCTTAAACGATTGTCTTCTTGGTTGTACCATTTCAGTGTGTTCGCCTGTTACTTTTATTTTCGGGTTCTAATCTTCTTTCCCATCTTATTTACCCCGTTAGATACTAGTACCACTTCCTATTGTCCACCCTAAAAAGAATTTAACTATTTACATTTTCTTATTTTAGAAAAATCAACGAGCTATATATACGCTCTATACATTCTTTTTCAAAAGACATAACTTTTTATTAAAACCCCATTAACTGAAATTTCCAATTTAACTAATTTTAAATTTTTACTAATTTTTTTTATTTAAATAAAATGTTGAATTTTTATTTTTTTCGAAAATTTATATTTACTTACCTTTCAAATTTTGGGTTTTTCTTCCTTTAATTAATTCCTTTGAAAATCATCTTAAGTACTGTTTCTTTTTCAAACTTTCAAATAAGTCCTTAAGAATCATTTCCAATATATTATTTTTATATTTTTCTCAAAAGATTTATTAAATTCATTTTAACTTTTGTACTAAATTATTTCATGTGGGATCGGACTCAAAGTGGACTTTTATTTGTCCCTTTTTGTGGACCTTTTCTTCTTTCAACTTACTTATTGACTTATCTTCTTCCAAATATTAAAATACGGTTATCATCTTGGATTGACTGTTACACACCATCCTTTGGGAACTTAATATAACTCACGGTGGAATAGTAAAGTATAATAGATCAAATAGTACTGACCAAGACTGAAACTTCCAATAACTAGTGTCCTTGTTTATGCCAAGAATGCTTAAAGAAACATGTCATTCCACTATTCTCGCCTTGCACTAGTACTTGTCCCTCTAAAGCTATCTGGTGAGTTGTAATGAGGAAGGGTCAGAACAACATTCTAGTGACTGTTAGATTATTCATTTTACACATAACACTACTTTATGCCGATTGCCTTCCATCACATGTTATGTCATTTTATTTTACTTACTCATCTCGACTCCATGTATACGTACGATACACCCCATCTACCCGAAGTAGACCATAATTACACATATGTGTGTGTGTGTATAAGTATCACAATCCTCATTTGGACTATGATACTATCCCCGCTATTATCATAACCCAGCATCACATCAGGATCCATCATGAACGCAGTATCACATCCCATCATCAGCATACCAAGGAACTTCTCTTAGTGCCTAATAATGGCGTCATAATAGTTTAGCCATATTCTATCTCGCCTTAGGGATTTTCTACTCGTCGACCTCCTATTGTGGACTCAGCTCCACGAACAATTGAGGACTCAACTTCTCAGACTATAGTGGACTCGGCTCTATAGACTATTGTAGACTCAACTTCATGAACTACCCTATTCGTTTTGAAGGACCTCTCTTAAGGGTTAGCTAGCATTGCCTCCTAACAAACAACTAGCAAACAACTGTGGCGGTGAATGAACTAACATGACCTACACTAGTAAGAGGTGTAGCCCATTAGATATAACCCTCATCTTTCCAGTGACCGCTCAGAACCGATGATGTTCTTGACCTATGTACATCTCCTACTTCCTAACATAGCACTAACACATTGGCAAACACCGATCCTTGCTCACTGTCCTATTTAAATTGCTTAATGCAATCAAGGCTGTAACGACCCGCCTTTTCGACATTCAGAAGTCGACATTAATACATCCACGGTATTCACGTGCCGAGCATCCGAGTGCCGGAAAGATATATTGTTAGAGAGAAAGAAAGAAAAGACAGAACAGAATCTCACAACATAACGAGTAATATATAATATACAATATATCTTTACCAAAAGAGAACTAAAATATGCATACATCAAATCAATGTACACTAATCACTTATCATCAGTTTAGACAATTATAACAACCTATCCTCACAATTGCTGATAAATATAAATAACAAATGCAGTAAAAAAAGAATATACGCGAATATGTGTTGGAGGCATCCAGCTCGTCTCCGGAAGCTCCAAGTATCCAAACTAAATATGTAAATATGCTCGTTTTCACACGAGCATTATAATAAAAAACACCCGGATCAGTATGGTAAACCAGCGTAAGAAACACACCTTAATTAAATTTTTATGATATACCAACCCTTCAAAATAACGGTATCTCGTAAGACTACACCACACATAAATATAGATAGGTTTTTACTTTATGATAACCAAAACATTTCATACGAAATCTTCTAATATTATAATAATGTCTAGGGTTTAAAATAATATTGAATCATAGCCGAAATTGTTACATTAATTAAATTCCATCATAATAGGTATACAGCTAAGTCGAAAGGCACTTATTGGAGAATGGATTCAATACAATGACAAGGTAAAAGACTACCTTCCGTACAGTACATCTTTAGATAATGTACCGAGGGCCTCACATGGACCCTCTGCGAATCAGGACCGGACCTACCCCTTACTAGATAGTAGTGAATATTTCATCACCCCGTTGCTTTTGCAACCTTTTCCTAAGAGCTCTCATGCACAGCCAAATCCATAAATGTATATATCTAGAAAATGTGATGACAATACTCTAATGGGCGCGACCCACATAACCCTGAAGCATTCCCTATTTTAGCCATTTCAGGTTTGTAAGGCTTGAGGCTACGATTACCTTTTATATAGCAATTCCACTTGGAATTCTAACACTGCCTTTAGGCAGAAATGCAATGCCAGCATTCATCTATACAAGTTCGTTCTGGGTCTGAACGAAACCGAAGGCACTACCTCTACTACATCCATTTTGGAATCACCTTAAGGATTAGTAGCAAGTAGCCCTTGCACTTCAAGAGGTCCATCTTCAATCATCTTCAAGATGTTCCAATTCGAACGCTTATGTCGGTTCAGAGTGGTTTTTGGATAATATATCGGATTCTGATCTCTCCGAACCGACAATTATAGTTTAAAACCAGCCAAGTTTTGATAGTCGGTTATTTAAATATCAAATAAACAAACAAGCGAATTGGGGATTTACTTCCATAGGAAAACTGATATTGGTTAAGCATATAAGCAGCCACTAATCTCTTTAATACATCCTTCTTTTAATTAAAATCACTTTGTAAATACTTGTATCATTATACTTTTACAAAGATATATTCACAAACCCTTTATACTCCTTTTAATACAAGGATAAACATCCATATACTTATCTCAACATATAAGTATATTCATAAAAACATTACACTTTCATTACTTAGAAAGTTTATTTATACAACTCTAAAATCATTTATAGAACTCCTTTTATAATCCTCCAAAACAATTTATAAAACTCTTTTATAAATCTCCAAAACAATTTATAAAACTCTTTCTATTAACTTCTAAAACCATTGATAAAACTCTTTTTATAAGTTTCTAAAACCATTTATAAAGCTCTTTTATAAATCCATAAAACTATTTACAAAACTTCTTTTATAAATCTATAAACCGATTTATAAAACTTTATTCTTTCATAAAAGTCTTTTATAAAGACCCTTTATAAAAAATTCTTTATAAAGCCTTCTTGAAAATTCTTATAAACTCAAACCTCATTTTCATTTATAAACTCTTTAATAAATCTCTTTTATTAAATGAGATTCCTTTTATAAATCAACTTATTATTTATAAATAAAATTAATTTAATTTAAACATCCTAAATAAATAATAAATAAAATTTCCAACATTATTAATAAAATAGATTATTAACTCCAAAACATTATTAATATAATAATTAACAACTTCAAAGCAGCATAAATAAATGTTGGCATCAAAATTGGCCACCAACACCCAGTTATGTGAAAGCACCAATATCTAATTACAGATCTCAGAAAGTGTTTGTACCAAAAATGGGCACAACACTCTTCGGAAGTCTTTTGAAGAGATAAACGCGAAGAATGAATTTTAACACTGTGGATTATCTAACAAAAACTCCAAATAACAGAAAGGTAAAGTGCAAAGACAAGCGATTTAGAGTGGTTCGGCGTTTTAGCCTACGTCCACTATGAAGTTTGATGATTTTATTGCTCGACACTCGAAGATTACAATTTCTTTTAACGCAGTACAACTGGTTTTGTGAGCTAAGTCTGAATTTAAGACAACCGTGGTGATTTTGAGTAAATCTGGCAGAGTCTGGGCGCTCTTTAGCTCTTAGAATTATCCAACCTCTTTTCTGAATGACCAGGGGCACTATTTATAGGTGTAGGAGGCTGATATTTCGCCTAAACTGAAGGGAGACCAGTTCTGGTACGTCGGGGGGCCCACATGCCCGCTTTCTGGAAGTCCGGGCCCACTTTGGGATCGATTCGACCCTTGGTTCGAATCGATCAAGAAAGAGTCCAATCGAGCTGAAATTTGGTGTGAACGTTCCTCAACATGTGCTCAAGCTTCTGTGAAAATTTCATAGCATTTGGACTTGTGGATCTCGAGTTATGATCGATTCAAAGTTGGATACTTGGCTGTAATGTCTCTTCGAATCGATCTCCTTCGACTCGGTTCCTTCGAATCGATTGTTTCGACTCGATTCAGCATGTCTTCGTGATGACGTGGTGCATATGCTTCGGGTCAATCCTCCTTTTTCTCCGAGTTTTCTGGGTCATATCCTTGGTTTTAGCAATGTGGAATTGGGGGATTCGAGGGTACTGGATTCGAAGGTACTGGAGTCGAAGGTCAGCTTCCATCGAATTGATGATATCGGTGCTTTGGAATGGAGTCGGATCACAATACCCAACGATATCCAACGAGATCGTGATCGGTACTGATGGCCTCGATCTCTGTCAGTACGATCATGGCTAGAACGACCGCGCCAATAATCTCTATCCCTGTCATAGCGCTCCTGGCTAGAGTAACCTTGCCCGGGGTCCCTATTTGATTCTCTCCTACGAGAATCATAATATGGAGAAGATTGGCGCACGTTTTGGAGCCTATCCAATGTAGACCCGCGACCCGACATCTTGCCTATAATAAGAAGGAGTTACAGATTAGAATCCTACAAAACGGTAATTAATATGCGAAAGTCATGTAGTGGTGTGGAAGTGTGTGTAAATGTGTAAACCCCCAGACCAACCGGAAGTGTTGACCGCACTCAAAGGAATGGGCTCGCTCATATTTAATACATCTTGAAATTCCTCCAACCCAGGATTACATGGAATCAATATAAAATCCGGGATGGGAATGTCGTCAAGCCCTTTAAAGGTATCTCTCGAATGAGAAGGGGCGGCCTCAGAAATCGTAACCCCGGAAGTGGGAGGAAACACATCCACAGATTTCCACCCCTTAGACTTGAATTTTTTAGAAACGACGGTCTTGCTTTTCCGTCTTTTTCCCAACTCCTCGAAGTTGCCCGAAAGATCAGCCATCGGCTCTACATCTGTTGGGTCCTTTCTTCATCGCTCACTTCGGTTATTGTAATCCCGGGCATTTTCTTCGCCATTGTCTTCTCCTTCTTCTCCTTGTTCTTCTTCTTTGAGGCAGGCTTTGACATCCCCTCGATGGCTATGCTCTGATTTATTTCAATCAAGCTGAGAATTCTTAAGTTATAGTCATTCAACACCGAGTCGATGCGTCTCATCTCGCTTGGGACTTCTTGGAGATTATGGACTATGCCCTTGTAGTACCTGCCATCGGGTCTGGAGATAATGGCTGCAAGAAAAACAAGATGTCAATACCAATGCCAAAGAGCTATGGATCAAAGAGAAACAACGACGTATGAGGACACTTACGTCTGGACAACCATCGCCTAGCGAAACTAGGAGGACACCGGACATAAAACCATTCATTCTTAAAGTAGCTTAGTCTGGTCCATGCTCCAATAATAACTTGGCAATTTCTGACTGCCTCCAAAAATGTAAAGGATGGGCTATCGCCCCTGCTCTTGAAATTAAATATGTATTTGATCTCGGTTGGCCTTGGCGGGCGAAAGAGACAGTCCATAAATATGACGAAGGCGCTATTCAACAGCGCATGTCCGTTGGGATGAAGTTGTGAAGGAGCAATTCCTAAGTATGACAGCATTTCCCTGATGTACTGATTAAAAGGAGGAAGAGTTCCAGCCGCACAAGCATGGCGATAAAAGGCAGTATATCCTTCGGGCGGATTATGCGGTCTGTCATTGGCGCCGGGTAATAATACATCGTTCAGAGATATGTTGTGTTTCAAACATATCCGGCCCAGTAAGGATTCAAAGATATTAGACCGGACAGAATCAACAGGATCCTCGATAAATATTGCGTCTTGTAGCTCGTCGGGAGCAGGGACTATTATATCCGCTGGGATATCTGGAACTACAAGGACCGGAGGAGGAGAACTCTGAATCTCCTGCTGTTGCGAGCTCGAAGATTCCATAACTGACTAACTTATCAGAAAGCAACGTTAAGTTCATAAACATCCCATGCATTCCCCAGTGTGAAGTGTAAGGATATATCGTGCAGTGCAAGTGCCGTGCATTACTTAAGCAGATTTTACAGATTGAAACAAGATGTCCGTACAACAAAACTTTAGGATTTGAGAATGAAAATGACCGTCATCACTGACCGTCATTCCCACACCATCCAGACACTACTAACCAATTCAAGTACAAATCTGTTATATTGTTGTTTAAGTCACAATTCCATCGACGAGCTTCGGAAAGGAGGTCAAGTTTTACTGTCAAGTTCGAATGTGCAAGGCCGAAACTCGTCGGAGTCAAGTATGCTAAAGTTCATTATGTTCGTCAAAGTACAACTTGAGATTGGTCGTAGTTCAAATGTTGGAGAAGATCAGAAGAGCAAATGTCAGAACGTTCGAATCGATCAACTCGAATCAATATAAGTCGAATTGATGACCTCCGAATCCATACGCCTCGACTCCATTAAAGTCGACTCGTTGAAGCCTTAGGATGGAGGAGCGCTTCAAATCCATGAGCTTCGCGTGACTTCGAATCGATCAGTATTCAATTCCTTCGAATCGATCGAGGTAACGTTACTTCGAATCGATCGATTCGATGCCTTTCTCTTTTTTCCTTCCAAGTCACGATTCGAAGCCTTGCCCTCGAGATCGATTCGAACTAGTCAATCCTGGATCGATACGAAGCAACGACGCTCCTCCATGTTAACACTCAAGAACGATGCGACACGAATGGATTCGTTCCTCAGATCCATCGCTTCGACCCATCTCCGATCGCAATATTCCTCGTGATTTTCGAGAGAGAAGGGGTTGAAATTAATGATAAAGGTTCCAGTTTTATCTTTCATCGCTCGAATCGATCCCTTAGTTACCTGATTGAATTCGATTATAGATGGAAACTTGAGAAAATTTGATGGGTTCGCGCAAGGCACGGTTGTTCTGGCTCTGGAGGATCAATTCGAAGGAATAGCAATGTCAATAGTAAAAAGTAAAAGCAAAAATGAAATTGGCCTTGGGTATTTATATGGTTTCCACAGAAAGCGTGAGGCTCTTCGTCTCCCGGTCGTATTGACCTTCTACCATCGGTGACTAACCATGCCAGATTGATTCGAACAATTGTCTAATAACCCACTACGTTCGAAACCATCACGACGAAGAGGCCTTCCACTACTTCGAATCCATCCCAGCAACATCGATGTGAGACAACGTCGATTCGAAGAAACCACCGAGCAAGGGCTGGATTGAGGATCGCATCGACTCGAAGCACGAAGTCCATGAACCATCGTGTCGAAAGGCCATCGATTCGAACATTCATGACTTCGAATCCATCAAAGACCACCAATGAAAGTGGACGGATCACTTCGAATCAAACATCAAAAATTGGTTGTCTACCTTTTGTACCGATTCAGGAGAGGATCGATACAAGAGGATGGTCATAGACAATCATAAAAGCGATGTTATAACTCAAATCTCAAATCGGTTCAGGAGAGAACCGATGCAGAATCCGATAACGATCCAAATTGACAACGACTTGCAAACATACAACGTTCACCAAGGGATTAAATGTCCGTTTCCTTATGACTTCAATGACAAACAGCTGATCATAGCCGCACGACGGTTGATGACAGCCACGAAGGATACAACTTTCAGCAGAGCATGTCCTAGTTGTCCAACTGTAGACTGCAACTTTTCAAAGCACGTCATGTTTACGCAAGACGTACTTTGGGGGCCAAATGTTATCCCGCCTTTTGGCAAGGACGAGATACCAAGGGACTGACTGGAAAAATAGGATCATACATCCTCAACATTGAATGGTTGTTGGACAACTGCAAAGATCGATGGATTGTGCCCGAGTCCAGATCGGGCTACAATTGATAAGGCACGTCAAGCAGAGTAGTAGAAACCAACGTTCCAAATTTCGGGCCAACCCGAGTTCATATGCTCAAATTATCACCAGTGGAAGATGGATGAGATAGTATAGGTTCGAATCCATCAGAAATAGGCTAGGGTCGAATCGGTGAGGAGAGGCTGGTTCGAATCGATCAGAGGAGCATTGCGTCGGATCCACGAAGAGCACATGTGCTTCGACTCCATCGAGCAAGTCCTCGTATGCTCAAGTTCGAACTCATCCACGCATACTCCAGTTCGAATCCATCGAAGGAAGGAGCGCTTCGAATCCATGAGCTCCAACTCCATTCCAAAGCACCGATATCATCAATTCGAAGGAAGCTGACCTTCGACTCCAGTACCTTCGAATCCAGTACCCTCGAATCCCCCAAGTCCACATTGCTAAAACCAAGAATATGACCCAGAAAACTCGGAGAAAAAGGAGGATTGACCCGAAGCATATGCACCACGTCATCACGAAGACATGCTGAATCGAGTCGAAACAATCGATTCGAAGGAACCGAGTCGAAGGAGATCGATTCGAAGAGACATTACAGCCAAGTATCCAACCTTGAATCGATCATAACTCGAGATCCACAAGTCCAAATGCTATGAAATTTTCACAGAAGCTTGAGCACATGTTGAGGAACGTTCACACCAAATTTCATCTCGATTGGACTCTTTCTTGATCGATTCGAACCAAGGGTCGAATCGATCCCAAAGTGGGCCCGGACTTCCAAAAAGCGGGCATGTGGGCCCCCTGACGTACCAGAACTGGTCTCCCTTCAGTTTAGGCGAAATATCAGCCTCCTACACCTATAAATAGAGCCCCTGGTCATTCAGAAAAGAGGTCGGATAATTCTAAGAGCTAAAGAGCGCCCAGACTCTGCCAGATTTACTCAGAATCACCACGGTTGTCTTAAATTCAGACTTAGCTCACAAAACCAGTTGTACTGCATTATAAGAAATTGTAATCTTCGAGTGTCGAGCAATAAAATCATCAAACTTCATAGTGGACGTAGGCTAAAACGCCGAACCACTCTAAATCGCTTGTCTTTGCACTTTACCTTTCTGTTATTTAGAGTTTTTGTTAGATAATCCACAGTGTTAAAATTCATTCTTCGCGTTTATCTCTTCAAAAGACTTTCGAAGAGTGTTGTGCCCATTTTTGGTACAAACAGAAAGTATCTAATGTAGGGAATATAATATGAAGAACAGACAAATTAAAAATGAAAGCAGGTAAAAAGAGACAAGATTTATAATAGTTCGGCTAACTACGATCTACGTCCACTATAGAATAATCCTTTTCATTATACTGTAGTTTGTTTACAGTTACAATCCAAAATCCAATAATTAAATTGGCAGAGTGTAACTTAGGTGGAAGATAAAGAGAAGCATAAAGAAGCACTCTTGGTTGATGCCATGCTTGCTATATTTATAGGAGAAGACGTGAAAATATCTCGCTCAAACTCGGATCTGGAACCCTAAAGACGAGCCTGCCTAGAAAGTTTAGGGCCCACCGAAGCCCATAATAGGGATCGATGCCGATCCCTATTTTTGTGGAATCATGGGGTGCGATCCCTATGGTCGGTCCCTCATGATGTTATCTTCTTGCTCTCTAAATTTCATGTCGATTGCTCTTATGGTTCTTGAGATATCGATCGATCATTATTGCGAATTCAACTAAACCAATCCCTGAATAGGGATAGGGGCCGATCCTTATATAGGGATAGGTGTCATTCCCTCCAAGTTGCTCCTTTTGTCTTGCGATCCTTGTGGTGTGTTCCTGTATTGTAATATGCTTGTACTCCAAGTTTCACATTGATAACATCTACAAATCTTGAGTTATTGACCGATCATGGCTGCAAATCCAACTAAACCAATCCCTGAATAGAGATAGGGGCCAATCCCTCCAATCTCCTCCAAATGATGTGTGATCCTAAGGAGCTTCTCCATATTGTGTTATATTTAGCCTCCAAGTTTCATGCCCATTGGATTAGTAGAACTCGAGTTATCGATCGGCCTTTGTTGTAATATGTTGTAAGGCTGATTATAGATGATCCCTATATAGGGATAGGGTCCAATCCCTCCAAACCTCTCCAAATGCCATGCAATCCCTAGGGTAGACTGCCTAGGGTCCTCTCTTCTTATTTCCAAAGTTTCACTTGAATTCACCTTGTGGTTATTGAGTTATGGAGCGATCATCGTTGAGTTGTGTTGTGTGCATCATGTTTAATCCAATCCCTCTATTCCGATCCCTCTTCTAAGAGAAGTACTAGTTCCATACTTAGCTATTTTTTGAAAGCTGTCCATCCGAATCCATTCAACTATAGTCCATAGTTTCATATAATCGATCTCCAATCCTGGCAACCATCTCTAAGGGCTTTCTACCTTGAAGATCATGAAGCCTGTTTGGTTAAATCCGCCAATGTACCGCCTTGCCAATAGGCGGTTTAACACTTTACCCCCCAAAACATGCCTTGGGAATGGAAGGTGTGTTTTGAATTATCATAAATCCAAGATTCGAAGCCCATAATCCATCGATAGCCATATTACCCAATCGGAATCCAATCCATTGTCAATCTAAATCCATGATCTCTTTGGATCATTAGTGAAATCCATGACCATTCCTAGCCGATATCCAATTCTGAATATGTGATCTCTCCGAATCGTTTCATTCAAATCCATATCCATTGCAAATCCACATTCTCTTTGGATCGTTTTTCCAAACCGTCAGCCTCACCGGCTCGTTAGCCAAATCCGGGACTGCTCCGGGCCCATATCCAAGTCCATGACCACTCCTGGTCAATGTCCAAATCCATAGCTGTTCGAAACTGATATCCAAATCCATGACCTCTCTGGGTCCTTGCCGAGAACAATCCATACTGACGTCCAACTAAGCCAATCCTATCACTCTCCGATGAAGCGGCGTTATTTCCTGTACTCCAGTTCAATGTCCTTGAATGTCAAGTGGTGTCTTGGCTTAAGTCCTAGGCCGATAGTGGTCCCTCTAGACCCTTCCCGAGCATAATCCAAACTCGACGACCTGAGTAGGCTGATCCTGTCACTCTCTGATGAAGTGACCCACTCCTTGCCAGGCATAATCCATACCTAATGTCACATTGGGTTTTATTCTCCAGCCTCGACTCTCCGGTCGAGGACTTAATCCATGTGCGAGTCCACTCTATCGCTCTCCGACGAAGGGACTTGCACCTTGCGGTTACCACCCCGTCACTTCGGTCGGGACAATAATCGCATCCTGCTTTATCCATCGTAGTAATGCGGATCATAAGTAACCTGATAAATAAGAGTTTATACATCTAGAAATCCAAAAAACTAAAAAAGAAAAAAGGGTGCCTCTTCGGGCATGACGGTTCATCATCATCTCAGAGCATGCCTAGGGACCGTCTTCGATCCCGTACATGTGTAACTGACTTAGCTGCCTTATTATAGAGTTTATTATTATTATTATTATTACTATTATTATGGCCGGAGTCCAAGTCTTGAACTCGTCCCTTATCATCATGAGTAGTTGATGGCGATCCGTGACCCCAATCCAGGGCCATTCTTGTTTCCATTCGATGTGGATGATAGCTACTCCTGTTCCATCGTCGTTATCTGATTCCTCATGTACTACGGCAATCTGCTATTCCTAACATACTCCTCAATCATATCCTTTAAATGCCTAAATTCATTTGTGGCGTGCCCGTTCAATTCGTGGAACTGGCAGTACTTTCCAGACATACGCTCCCGCTTTGTGGGATCCCTTTTTGCCGGTTTCCGATAGGGGAGTTTCCTCCTAATGCCTAGATAAATCCACTCTAGGCTTTCCTTCAAATTCGAGTAGGACGAGAACTTCGGCTCGTGCTCTTTCCATCGCCTTTTTGTCCCATCATACCCATCATCCAATTTCCATTTACTTTTATCATTCTTGTTTGCATCTCCTGATGATCCTTCATTTTGCACAGCGTTCATCTTCGGTTTGTCGGCTCATGCATCTTTCTATCGCAGTAACCTTTGTGATTCATGATAAAACTCCCCAAGATCCATAGGTGGATCCCGCGCCAATGAATCCTTAAAATCCATGCCATCGGCAATTCCTGATACAGTTGCCATCAAAACCATGGATGGATCTAGCTGATCCACCGATGGCGCCGTGACATTAAATTATGTTAGAAAACTCCTTAGAGACTCTCCGGTCCTCTGTTTCAGTGCTGCCAATGTCATAACATTCTTGGGTCTCATGATGTAGACCTGAAACTGCCTCATAAACCGATCTACCAACTCGTTCTATGTCCTTATTGAATTATTCTCCAGCCGTCTAAACCAGAGTGTAGCTAACTCCATCAAATAAAGTGGAAAACACCTTACCATGACCTCCTCCAATGCCCCCAGTACTTCCATGTGCCGTATATATCTCATCTTGTGCATATTTGGGTCCGACTTTCCATCATATACTTCTAGCTTTGGTAGTTAAACTCTGGTGAATTTCTAGCATTCCTAATATTAGGAGTGGACAGACTTCTATTTACATCCTCCAGATCCCTGTTCACCAATCCTCCACGCACTGCTCGCTTGATCATCTCTGCAAACCTGTCATTGTCATACAGTTGTAGTCTCCTATAATCATTTCCAAACTGCCCCCGAGTCCACAAGGGAATTCAAAAACATACTCCTCCGGACGAGCATCCAAATTCTGATTTGCACCAAGCTCCATGGGATCGACCGCAGGTCCTCTAGCATCACGATCAACCAGACTCGGGGGCATGCCCCTAGTCTTTGGGGATCGGGGCCAATCCTTCTGGAGGGATTGGTGTTGATCCCTTTAGGATGGTCGGGGACTACCCCCAGCTGCTCTGTTCCATTCCTCTGTCCAATAGCTCCATCTCCATGTTCCCGGTTCTGATTTCCAGCGATTCATGCTACTTCAACTCCTTGATCTAAGTTGTCATTAGCTCCTACTACTCTATTCCCTTGGTTCTGCGCTCCAGCTTTTCCAATCTGTCGGAGTAAATTGTGCATCAATTCCTCCTGTCTTTTCAGCATCATTTCCTACGTAACATCCATCATCGTTTCCATTTCGTCCCTAGTGATGTAGATAGATGCTTGATTATCTCTAGCTCCTGAGGAAGCCTCATGACTCCCTCTATGGTGGATCTTTTTCAGTAGCACTCTCCTTGTTGATTATTTCACCATTGCTCTAAATCTAAGCTCTAGATTTTTTCCAAGCTCTGAGTCCGAATTCCAAATTCGAGGGGGCTAGCTTTCTTAGTGAAAGCACCAAAATGTTGGCGTCAAAATTAGCCACAAACATGCGGTTATGTGAAAGCACCAATATCCAGTCACAGGTCTCAGATAGTATCTAACGTAAGGAATATAATATGAAGGAAAAACAAATTAAAAATGAAAGCGGGTAAAAGAGATAAGATTTATAGAGGTTCGGCTAACTCCGGCCTATGTCCACTCCGGAATGATCCTTTTTATTATACTGTAGTTTGTTTACAGTTATAATCCGAAATCCAAGAATCAAATTGGCAGAGTGTAGCCTAGGTTGAAGATAAAGAGAAGCAGAAAGAAGCTTCCTTAATGATGCCTTGCCTGCTGTATTTATAGGAGAAGACGTGAAAATATCTCGCTCAAAACCCGAATCTGGAACTCTAAAGCCAAGACGAGCCAATCCAGAAAGTTTGGGGCCCACCGGAGTCCATAATAGGGATCGGTGCCAATCACTATTTTTGTGGAATCATGGGTTGTGATCCCTATAGTTAGTCCCCCATGATGTTATCTCCTTGCTCTCCAAATTTCATGCCGATCGCAGTTACGGATCTTGAGATATCGATCAATCATTACTGCGAATTCAACTAAACCAATCCTTGAATAGGGATGGTCGATCCCTATAGAGTGATAGGTGCCAAAAGTTGCTCCTTTTGTCATGCAATCCTTATGGCATGTTCCCTGTATTGTAATATGCTTGTACTTCAAGTTTCATGTTGATATAGATCTTGAGTTATTGGACGACCATTGCTGCAAATCCAACTAAACCAATCCCTGAATAGGGATAGGGGCCGAACCCTCCAATCACCTATAAATGATGTGCCGTCCCTAGGGGAGCTTCTCCATGTTGTATTATATTTAGCCTCCAAGTTTCAGTCCAATTGGATTAGTAGAACTTGAGTTGTCAATCGATCTTTGTTGCAATATGCAGTGAAGGCTGATTATAGTCGATCCCTATACAGGGATAGGGGCCGTTCCCTCCAAACCTCTACAAATGCCATGCAATCCCTAGAGTAGACTCCCTAGGGTCCCATCTTCCTGTTTTCAAAGTTTTACTTCAATCCGCCCATTGGTTGTTGAGTTATGGTGCGATCATCATTGAGTTATGTTGTGTGCATCATGTTTAATCCGTCCTACTATTCTGATCCCTCTATTCTGATCCCTCTTATAGGGGAAGTATTATTTCCATACTTAGCCATTTTTTGAGTGTTGTCCATTCGAATCCATTCGACTATAGTCCATAGTTTCAAATATAATCGATCTCCAATCCTGGTAACCATCTCTCCGGGCTTTCTGCCTTGATGATCATGAAGTCTGTTGGGTTAAATCCGCATATGTACTGCCTTGCCAAAAGGAGGGTTAACAATAAATAATAATTATTTACTTCAAAACATCATTATATAATAATAACTATTAACAGCAAAACATTACTAATAAATAATAATTATTAACTTCAAAATATTCTAAATATAATAGTTAATATTTCCAAACCTTATTAATGATACAACAATAATTAATCTTCAAACATTATTATATAAATAATAATTATCTTCCAAAACATTATTATGACCAGTAATTTTAAATTCTGAAACATTATTAATAAATAACCATTATAAATTCCAAAATATTGTTAATAAATAATTATTAACTTCAAACAATATTAATTATTTAATAAATAACTTTTCACAACATAAATAATTGATAAATAACTTTCTAAACACTATTAAATATAAATAAATAACTTTTCAAACATATCTAAATGATTTAGAAAAGACAAATAAAAAGATTGGGGTAAAATAGAGAATTTCAAAATTTGCTTAAATAAAATTATTCCAAAAACCCAAAGGTTAAATTTAAAATCATTATCTGAATTCAACCCTTTCCAAGTCAAACTAGCAATTAATAGTATTTCAAAATACTAAATTGAAGCCAACAACCACCACATCACTTAACCAATGTTGATATTGACTTTTTATCAGTATAGAGGTTAAGTTGTCAACATATAACAATATCATATCTCATAGGACCAAACAATCAGTTTTGATATTTCAATAATTCATATAATAGGAATATTATTGAAAATAATACAACAATGGCGAGGAATCCCGCTGGATCCCTCTATAAATTTCTTGTTCGTCGTATAAATTCCCTGCAAATGATTTCATATATTAGCCACTTTCAAAAGCGACAATTCATTAAAGTCAAAAAATCAATCAATATAACATCCAAGCATACAACCAATAATTTTTATCTACTATAAAACATTACCGATTAACCAAAAGGGTGAGTTAAACTCACCATGGTTCCAGTTGGCGCTGAAGCGTTCCGATTTTGACGTTCAATTTTAGCCCAAATTTTAACTTGCTCCAAATTCATCCAAACTAGCTCCATCATGAAGCTATCGTCATAACGAGCGCAACACAAAAAGTTTTGTTTCAGTTGGACCTCATACAAGAGAGTCATACAATTTATAAGTTATTGGATTTTAAATATAATAAATTAAATACTTAATTACATTTTCAAACTTAATTACCCATCTAAACCTCTCCCTCCCACACACTAATCACTCCCCATGCCTTCACACAAGAATACCCGACACTGTGTGCTTTCCACCTTCCCTCCCAAGCTCAATACCCCATGAAAACACGCCAAACAATTTATGATGAACACCCCTTCGTCTGCTCATCACCCTCATACCCAAAACATCAAGCACGATCACGTACAATGAAACACGACATGGGGAAGTTTGATCCTGTAGCTGACTGATGTGATGAACAATACACGACCGAAGTCGACAAAAATTCAAGGGAAAGTGCTCCTTCCCTTGAGAAATCCAAATATAATCTTCGCTTGGCCTATCTCTCTCTAAATTGGTTCCAAAACCAAGCCCTACTTCTGTCAATCACAGAAATGCCGCTGCACCCCTTAAATCATGATCACAACCCCTTTAAAACCCATACCAGATTGAAGATCATGCTATGAGGATTACAATATAATTTATTTCATGAATTTAAGCGGAGTATACAATTTGATTTATGATTTTGAAATGCACTGCCATTTTTTTCTTGCTTTGATGAAAAGAAAGGGTACGTAGGGGAGACAAAAATGTGTGCTGCATTGTACTAAATTGTCTTGAGTTATTATATATATTTTTAATTTTTCGGTATCTCTTCGCATAAATCTCTGTTCACGTATGAACTCCGAATGACAAAACAAAAATATGATCGCGCTCAAAATAGCGATGCGACCCCAAAACAATAATAATAATATACACTGGTTATTGAATTATGTAAAATCACAAAATCACCGTCGTTTATTGAAAAATCGTCAAACAACAACTTAAATAGTTTCCAAATTAAAAATCATGGAAAAATCAAGTAAATTAAATTAAAAACACATCAACAAAAATCGAGCTGTAAAAATAAAAATAAATTTTCTAATTATTCATTCGAACCATTTATTATTTAAAAGACTTAAATAAGCTTTCAAGATCAATTTAATCATATTAAATTCAAGATTCAATTATTTAAATAATTCCTATATTTAAATTACTATTCCAATATTAGATTCACAATTCACATATTCAAATAAATCCCTATATTTTGAAATTTAAGTTATTTAACCTTTAAAACCAACATTTCACTATTTAAATTTAATTAAATATCTAAATCTAGTGATCAAAATTTCGGTTGTTACATTCACCCCCCTAAAAAGAATTTCGTTTCTGAAATTCCCTAAGTAGGGAAAATGCCTCCAAACCCATTAACTTTTCAAAATCAATTAGTTGAAACTTGTTATCCAATTTTTATAAGTCCTTAAAATTTTGAAAAATTTCGGTAGTGTCTCCTTTGCACGGCTTGATCGGAAAAACTACAAATCGCCACTACGAGTCCAATTCAACAAAAGAAAACAAAAGCCAAGTGGCCTTCCACATCTGAGACATAAAACCATCAACCAAAACCAGAAATATAAATATGTGCCCATTTGTCGGGCAACCAAACTCTACTCATGAAACCAAAAGCATCAACTAGTCTTTGCTTCCATGAACCTGCATCTTACTTACACATAATATGCAACTCTATGATTCATAGCCATATAATTTTGCATTTCCAAGTGTTAAACATATAATTATAATAAAGTCCGTAAGATGCACATATATCATCTGTACACAATATCAAATTCGATCACTGTCTCGATCACACAAATTTCACTTCCGAACTAGTATCGCTCAGTCGGATTCTCTAGTGCGGCCTTTGATCCGGTTCCTTGAGTAGAGACCTCTGTTCTCCTTACATAGCCGTCAACTATGATATAAAACTTCAGAATCAACTCAAAAATATGTATCAAGTGTTCGCCGTCGAGAATCAAGTGAAAAATCCTTGTTCAGATCGGTATAAATAACCTTGAAATCATGTACTCGAATCTGGATCAAATTAGTTATGTGAATAGAATGATCCAAGTTCAACCTACGTATTTATTTCATTGGTTCCTAAATTATACCAAATTCTTTTATTCACATTCAAATTTAAATTATGCTTAATTTTCCAATAGTATTTCCTTTGATACTAAAATTCATTTACAAACCATATCATAAATCATTTTATTTAATTTTACTTTACTTAAGTTAAATTTAATCTTATAGCTAAACTTTCAAATTTACTTTTCTTAACTATGCCAATTATTTTTAATTGACATTTATTATTTCTTAGTATATTTCCTTTAATACTAAAATTATTTATGAACTATTTCATAAACCCGTTACTTAAGTGCACAACATCTTATAACACCACGTATGTAAATCAATCATTTTAAAACTTTAGTCTATACATATTTCAAAAAGCCACAATTTTATCTTAAAGCTCATCCATGCTTAAGTTTATTATAAATAGTTTATAAAGCATGCTCATGTTTATTATCCACTTCAAAACTTAAGTTCATATTTTTTATTAGTACCGGAATTCATTTTCTAAGTCATTTCATAACATATTACTTTAAGCCTACAAACACTTTATAAGGACTTATCTCATTAATAAAACATTTCCCAAGATTATAATTACCATTTAAGGAATTATTATTTTACTTAAGAAATAGTACTTAATCTATTAACATTCTATAACTCAAATTCATATTTGTTAAATACTCTTCTACCTCCTACGAGTATATATATAAAATATTCGAAATTGTTTACTTAACCAAAATATTCAACAAAATTTCTATCTCTTTAAATTTATAAGTTACAGAATCTTAATTTCTTATAATTTCTCAAAACACTTAGCTTCAATTTCTGTAACGACCCAGAATTTTGAACGAATTAAATTGAGAATATTTAATTAATTTTAAATATTTGAACGATGATTTAATTTGAATCCCGAATGTAACTTTGAATTTGACGGTTAAATTATATAATTTAATATATTGAGAGTTGAATAAAAATTTGAATCTTCAATTTAAAGTTGAAGAAAAATATTTCGAAAGCTTTTAAAATTCGTATTGATATTACTGAAAATAATAGAAGCTTCAGAATCGAATTTGAAAATGGTTTGTTCAGTTTTGAAAATTATCGTTCGTATCGATATTTAAAAATAGTCATTTTTCAAACAGTCTCGGAATTCGACGAAACCAGTTCCATTGGATCCGTAATATCGAATTATTACCGGATTTAAATTTTCGTATTGATCAGAGTTGTTATATGAGCATGCGACATATAAACGCATTGAAATTAAATTAAAATCAATTTAAATTTTAAATTTAAATTATTGGTCAAAGACAGCACACTTTTCTTCCTTTAAACACGCCGAATATCACGATACGAGATCGTGTAAAGGTTACCCCTTCGTTTCAAAGTATGGCCGCATATCCTTTCATCTCGTTCAAATATTCATTCAAAAGTAACAGAAAAAAAATGGTTGCTTCTCCTCTAATTCGAAAATCAATTCTCGATTCGTTCCAGAGATTTAAATAACAGCCGAGCCTCCTTTCCACTTTCCTCCTTCATCTTTCACGATTAATCAAAGGGGATTCCTGGCCGTGGCAAATCTTAGATTCAAAATGAAAAAAAAACTATCTCGAAGCCGAGAGGCAAAACCTTCGAGTACGAACTCGATGGGAGGCTCGCGAATGCAAATACGAGCGGGACGATGTGAGGGCTCGTGTACAGGGAGGGGAAGACGAATCTCATGGTCGCGTGGAGGCATTTGCCTTGGCGTCGCGACTAGGTTATTAAGGGGTCGATCGCAAGGCAGGGAGGTCCGAGCTAGCGATGGGGTAGGCGCTCACGCTCGCGAGTGGGTTGAGCCTCGACTGAGCACCATGCGGTGGCGATTTCGAATCGCGCGAGTGCGCACGGGACTGGCAGTGGCGATGGGTTTTGGGCATCTCGAGGCCGTGGGCAACGTGGTCTCGCGAGGGCACGAAGTCGATTCTTTGGCAAACGACGCGACTATGGGTGGTTCTGGGAAGGATCAATGGAGGGTCGCATGTATGCAGTTGCTTCGGGAGGATGTTGTCTTTCTGTTCGAGTGAGCTGCAGCAGTAAGGTATATTTTTACAAATGTTATTTATCCATCTTTTTGAAAAAAATTTGATCACTGTAAAGTATAAAACATTCCTGTTTTAGTATATATATAATTATATGTAAAGTTTAAACAGAAAATATACACAGTAAAGTAAATGTTTATTTTAGTTAGTTGCTGGAAAGGAAATATATATATATATATACATATATAACTTACTGTTTGATTTTAACAGTAAGATAGACAATTTATTTCAATTTAATATGTATAGCCTGAAAAGAAATTTAAAAGGAATTGTTTGAAATTAAATTGATCAGATAAAATGAAATTTTATTTAATGGAAATTAATTATTCGATTAATTCGAATATTAATAAATTGTACATTATTTATACAAGGTCAAACCGGGAAAACCAAATCAGGATTAAAGTGAACAGATGGCAAATTAAAAGCTAAGGTGAGATTTTTCTCACTCAAATGAAAGTTGATTTTTACAGTTATTGATTTGATTGATTGACTGTTTGGATGTGATATTAGATATAATAGGATATATATATATATATAGCAATATATACATATTGGCATATGTATATATTGGATTGATTGATTTCCCGCCTCGTATAGCGGATGAGACCCTATTGCGCCGTTAGTAAGCGGATATTTTTATAAAACCCATATATCGCGATATTCCACCTCGAAGTGGAATTGGTATTGTGCTAACGTCTGTGGATGCAGGGAAACAGGTTGGAGGGATCCAACTGGATTCCTCACCAGTATTTATTTATTTATAGATATTGATGTATATTCTGTTATCATACGTTGATATATGATGTTTGATGTTGTGTTTGACTAATTGGTGCTGTTGCATCATCGGATCCATTTTTGAAGTTTAAAAATAACGATATTATTTTTAAAAGGATTTCGAAGTGAATTTTTGAAAGTATACGTTTTATTAAATTTTGGAATTGATTCATTTTAAATAAATAAGTGTTATAATTTTTATGTTATAAAAAAAATTAAGAATTTTGTGATATAAAACCAAAATTTGATGTTTGGGAATATGAAATGAACTATGTTGAAGAATAGTATGAATGAAGATTTTTGAATTTATTTATAAATGGTTTATAGATAAGATTTATAAAGAATTGAATTTTTATAAATCGGAAAAATGGAATTATAAAAGGAGTTTTTGTTAATGTTGAAAAAGGGTTTATAAATGGAATTTTACAAGAAGTAGGATTTATAAATTTTGTAAAGTTATTAAAGGAATGACTTAAGTATAAAAATTGAGTTATAGATTGATTCGGTTAATAAAATTGATTTGTAAGTTGAAGTTATAAATTATAAATGGGATTTATAAACGTTGTTTATAAATCCGAAATCACTTATTTTGATAAGTGAATTGTAGAAGTTAATTAAAGGAATTATATTCACGATTTTGGACAGTGGATAAGCCTTTAAATAAAACGTGTAGGAATGTTGAATTTGGATAACGAAGTATATTCACGATTTTGGACAGTGAATATATTATTAAATAAAATGGATATGTTTTGGAAAAGTGATATTACGAAATGAAGTAATTGTTTTAAAAGATGTTTTAAAACGTGATAAGTATCGAATACATAGATTTCAACATTCATTGTTGAAATAGACGTTTTCGAGAAATATAAGGAAATGGTGGACTATAACATTGTTGTTATAGTAAATGATTTCCGAAAGGAAATGTTTTATGTAGTATTGAGATTTAAATATCTATCTTAAAATCCGAATCCCTATACTAGTGATTTTGAGTCATCGTAACAATGTTTTACGTAACATTCGTTTTGACTCAAATAAATGTTGTCAAAGTAAATGATTTCCTTAAAGAATGAAATATATACTTAATTTGATTTAAGTATATCGAATATTTTCAAATGTTGAAAATAAATAGATTTGTGAAATACTTATTTTTAAATAAGTATGGAAATGCTTTTCCAATATGAAATGAACTGTTTTGAGATTTTATCTTCAAAGATAAAATGAAATGTGGAAATTGATTTGAAATTGTTTTCAAACGGTTAAGTGTGGAAATTATATATCTAGTAAAGATATTTTGGAAGATAAAATAATTGGGAAAATTATTTGGAATCTGATGATGTTGCGCATCTTTATTGATAGTTAAAT
Source organism: Allium fistulosum (assembly GCA_030737815.1). NCBI lineage: Eukaryota > Viridiplantae > Streptophyta > Magnoliopsida > Asparagales > Amaryllidaceae > Allium > Allium fistulosum. Next base: position 291,661,893 of record CM060905.1, read on the forward strand.
AACCGACTATCAATAATTACCTTGAGTGGGTATTTGTTGTGAATTGGATGAATTTGAATGCCACACTTATTTTTGAATAATCGCTCACTATTCGGGTTAGCCGGGAAAGGACCATGGGGTCGTATAACCCATTCCGAATATGTGATACGTCGTTATGAATTGCATTCGAAGACCGGATATTTTTGAAAACGGAAGGATTACCGTCGAGTTACTCTACATCGGCTGATCTCCGATTTAGAGGTTTTATCACCCTTAGTGACGGGAAGTCCGGACGTGATTAGAAAATTATCCGGATATGCAAGGGCTTCGTGAGAAGTGCCTTCGGTTCTGTTCGATCCCGGAACAGACTTGTATGGATTGTGTGTCTGACGTTACAATTTGAGATATAAAGCTGATTTCTTTCAAATACATTTCTGTTGGTGGCGGAGAATTTATTCTCTTAGCTTAACACCCTTCTCTGAGACGTACGAGCTCAGAGGTTATGTAGTTGAAATTTATCAGCGATATACTCCCAATTTGGTAACGTGACATACTGAGTGTTGCTGTGAAATGATCAGTGTTTGATCATTTGTGATATGATCATTTGTTTGATCTTATATCTTTGTGATCATAGGTTGATCATTTGTTTGACCCGAAGCATGGCTTTGTAGAAAGCGTAGCTTTGTGGACGAGACTTCGTCGAGCCTCACACCCCGGAAATGGTCAAAACAGGAAGGATGCGGCAAGGTTCTAGGGAGTAGAGCCCCTTAGTGTATGTCATTCCTTCTGGATAAAGGTGGTATCATGGTATGGAGCCCAGATACTTAACCTCTGTGGTTGCTGCAAATTTATTACTTTGTGGTTGTTGCGAATCGGGGATCCTCGGGAAGATCGGTGACGATCGGGGGATGGCATACGCGTGTCAGTAGTTACCTATTTTTGCAGAGGTAACCCGGCCTTGTGTTGGCAGAGATCCGGTTAGGTTCTCGGGTCGTCTATTCCAGGGACGTACCCATCGTGGAAAAGGAAGTTCCTTAGCCTGACCATTTGTTGGAAATCCAAAGAAACAATACGAGCCTTGTACGGTATTAGTTGTAGAACCTATCATTCACTTATGGTGGCGCCCCACTGTTTGGATGGTAGCTATAGTAGGCATAGTTCGAAATGTCTATGCTGGCTAAGATTTATATTATACTTTCGAAATGTTTTCTACACTATGCACTAATAATAACATCAAAAATGATTTGATTTTGCGTAGTAAGCATTATTGACTATCATAAGAAGAAATCTCCTCCAATTCTGCGTTTGCATTGTGTGTGTGGTGGGAGGTCTTATGGTAGTTTCATTTTCCAAAAGCATTGCGAATTTGTTTTATTTTCTTTGTGAAAAATAACTGTTTTACGATCTCACACCAGTCACCATGACTGACTCGGAGTTCATTGTTCCCTTCTAAACTCTGGGTGCCCACCAATTTCCACACGGGCAGCCTAGAGTTATGTTATCAGGATATTCTGGAGCTTTGGAGATAAGCTGGATGACAAGACGTAGTATTTGTATCTGATAGTATTTATTCCGCTGTGTATTCTGTATGAGGACAAGTTATACAACTGTCCATTGTTGTATATTGACTCTGATGATTGATGTATGTATAAACTGATATAGTTCTTTGTTTTAAAAGACTAGTAATTATCTATTGTATATTGTTCCGCTGCGATGTGTAAGATTCTGATATTGTTTCTGCTTCTGCTGTTGTTCTTCTTCTCTTCCTTCTCTCTTCTTCTTCTACTCTTTTCTTCTTCTTCTACCTTTTTCTTCTTTTTAAAACCATAACTTTTTGGGTTTCCGGCATTCGATGGCTCGGCAGTCGATAAAGTGAGTATCGATGTCGAATTTTCGAAAGTCGAAAATTTCGGGATGTTACAATTTCTGTATCAAATTTGGAAGTCCCGACTGTCCAAAATCATCGGAAATCCCATTTCATTTTTAACAAATGGAAATTATCAAATACATATCATAATGAGCACCAACCAAACTTCCTAATGTATAAGATACATGCAGCCATCAAATGACTTAATTGAGAACTTCATAATTAGTCACCCGAGTTTTACTTCAAAACATTTTGAAACAATACTAATATAATATATATATCTCCTTGTATATAACAAATCATTCCTTTGGAATTTTTAAATCATGACCCGTTTTATCAAAACAACTCCAACACATTTACCTTGGTAGAAATTCATCACTTAGAAACTCGAAAATAAACACCGATGATGCTGCAGTCATTACCGAAATTATTTTCCAATGATCGAAGTAAGTTCAGTGTTTCTTATCTCTTTAAAAAAATTAAAAAATATTTCTATTCCCAAAATACTTCCAAATAACACTATTATTATTTGTCACAACACTCTGAAAAACAATTTCAAATCTCTAGGATCTAAATACTTAAATTCTCAGTTTTAAATCTTATTTTATTCATAAACCATATTTATAACATTTCACTTCTTATATAAGATCACATTGTTCATCTTTGTATAAATTATGACAAATAACTTTTATTATAATTAAAATTCAACTCAACATTATCATTGAACACCATATAGTCAAACCGTGAAACTGAATTCATAAGGTGTTCATACTTAATTTAACCAAACAAAATGCTCATAACTATTTGAGCACAACTAATCAACAATAAACAATAAATGATAATTATTAAATATTATCATTCCCTAACAAACAAACACACCATATATATATCTAGTTAAATTCTAAAAAATTATTATTTTTTAAATGAAATATAATTTAGGTAAAATTATTCATTTACCCACTTTCAAAGCAATACTATGTCCATTTGTCTTGTTCAAGTGTTCAGAAACTGTTATCGATAAAGTTGTTCCTTCTGTATCGACCAGAATTCATAAACACACAACCGATAAATAAACACAATATAAAACATTTTTATATCACTAACAAATACACGTTCATAGATATATACACTCAAACTCATCCTAGGGTCTCACTTATCCTTTCTCCAATGAGTTAACCCAACCAAAGCCTAGGTGTTCGCTCAACCTAAGCTCTGATACCACGTGTAATAACCTGCCTTTTCGACCTTCAGAAGTCAACACTAATACATCCACGGTATTCACATGTCGAGCACCCATGTGCCGGAAAGACATATTATTGGGAAGAAAAAAAGAAAACTATAATATACATACATCAAATCAGAGTACACTAACTAATAATCATCAGCCTAAATAGTTATAACAACCTATCCTCATAATTGCTAATAAATATAAACAACAAATGCAGCGGAAAAAGAATATACGTGAAGATGAGTTGGAGGCATCCAACTCGTGTCCTGAAGCTCTAAGTATCCAAACTGAATCTTTATATATATGCTCGGTCTGACCCAAGCATTATAATAAAATAACACTCGAATCAGTCTGGTAAACCAGCATGAGAAACACGCCTAAACTAAAATTTTATATTATAAAAACCCTTCAAAATAAGGTATCTCGTAGGACCACGCTGCAAATAAACATGGATAGGTTTTTACCTTACGATAACCAAAACATTTCATAAAAAATCTTCTGATATTATACTAATGTCTAGGGTTTAAAATAAATATTATATCATAACTAAAATTGTTACATTAATTAAATTCCAACATATACACCTAAGTCCGAAAGGCACTTATTGGAGAATGGATTCCATACAATGACAAGGTAAGGAACTACCTTCCATACCGTGCATCTCTAGATAATGTACCGAGGGCCTCACATGGACCTCTGTGAATCAGGACCGACCCTACCCCTTACTGGATAGTTGCGAATATTTCATCACCCCGGTTGCTTTTCCAACCTTTTCCCAAGAGCTCTCATGCATAACCAAATTTGTAAATGTATATATGTAGAAAAGGTGATGACAATAATGGGTGCAACCCATATAGCCAATGTAACGACCCAGAATTCTAGTCATTTGAATATAGAATATTTAATTTATTTTAAATATTGGAAAGTTATTTATATAAGTTAAATAACTTGGATTTCAAATATAACGATTTATTTGATAATTTAATTGTTAAGTTTAATATTTGAAATTGCTTAAATAATTGAATCTTAAATTTTATTTGAATGAAAATGATTTCAAAAGTTGATTTAAATTCTATTTAAATAAGAAGGAAGATAGTAAACTTTTAAATTTGATTTAAAAGTGATTTAATTGATTTTGAAAATTACTCGTTTTAATTAACATGTAAAAATAGTCTTTTGAGGAACTGTCTCGGATTTTGACGAAACTAGTTTCATTGGATCCGTAATAATATGTTATAGTATGTCGTCGAATTTTATGGCGATCAAACGTATCGTTTGGTCGTTTGAGTTTGAAATGCATAGAAATTTATTTAAGGAATTATAATTAAAATAATTTGATTTTGAAAAGTTAACTTTTGTATATGATGGAATTAGCTTCCGATATATATTCTATTGTATTCAGAATAGGGGTATAACATACAGAATGCCAGGCGGCACGCTTTGTTTGGAGTTCGAAATTTTCACGAATGAATAGCGCCACGAAAATTTTCTATATAAGGCCCTTAACTTTCTTCCATTAGCAAAACCTAACCCTAAAAATAGATTTCAGCCGCCATTAAACCTAGAAATCAACTGACTTAGTTCACCGAAACTTCTATAGGCCGAATTAGCCTTCGACTTCAACTAGGAAAATGTAGAGAGCGGCGATACAGCTTAACCAACGGTTAGATCATTGAATCGACAACCGAGGCGACGATGAGGATCGACCAAACGAGCGTAGCATTTTGGGTTCACTACACATTCGCGCAGCGCATGCGTGGCAGCGTGAGGGTGGCATTGGCTCAGGGAGGCAGGGCACGTGGGTGGAGGTCGACGGCGGCAACCTTGGACGATGATCGCTCGTGATTTCAAATTAAAAAAGGAAGACGAGCATTGCCTGGGTTCGAACATGAGTGAGGGAAAGTTGGAAGGAGGTTTAATTATTTAAAACTTCAATTTATTTAGTTAATTATCAATTAATTATTTCGTAAGATCATTTATACATAACTTTCTCGTACAAGGTCCAAATTGAGTGCGACAAGTCGCGTTGCGATCGTATCGACGAAGGCTAGGCTATGTAGTTGGATTGGATAAATTCAGAGCTAGTTGGAATTTTGGGTTAAATTGAAAGACCGTTCAATTTTAATCATAACCAGAACATTGGGCGACTATCAAAAATCAATGTGAGTTAATCTCACCTTTTTGGTTAACTAGAAATATTTTTAGTCGATAGAAATTATCTGTTGGATGTTTGAATATTAATTATTGATAGTTATTGACTGTTTGGATAATTTACAATTCTGATTAGTTGGATTGGATATATTCCCGCCTATTGAAGCGGATGAGACCCTATTGTGTTCCCGTGTAAGAGCGGATGTCCCTTTGTATACGAATTCGGCCTCGAAGCGGTTGATTTTTATATTATTGATTATATACTGTAAGTGATGCAAGGGGACATGTTGGAGGCATCCAACAGGATTCCTCACAGTATTGATTTTACTTTTCATATATATAGTGATATATGACTTGTTGAATGCCATATTGATGACATTGATATGATTTGCTTAATTAGTACTTTAGTAGCACCGGGTCTCATTTTTGGTATTTTAAAATACTATAAAATAGTGATTTGATTTAAAAGGGATTTCAAAGCGATTTTGGAAATTATATATGTTTTTAATTAATTAGTCTTGAATTATTTGAAGGAGTAATTTATTTTAAAATCAAAGGTATGATTTTTGGATATCATAAGTTAATAGTTTCATAAAATACTATTAAATAGAGATTTACGAGCCATAAATAAAGATTTTTAAAATCTTAAAATAAGTCCGTCTTTTATAATAAAGGGATATGTTTAATGGAAAATAAAAATATTTTGACATTATTATTTATTAACCATTTTATACAAAGTAATATATATATATATATATATATGTATGTATGTATGTATGTATGTATGTATATGTGTACATATATGAAAGATTAATTACAAATATGGGATTTTGTAAATGTGATAATTTATAAAACTAATAATTTACAAACGAAGCGAAGATTTGTAAAATCGTATTTTGTTAATAAAAGTATGAATTTATAAACGGGGGTTATAAATTAAAGGAAACTATTATTGTTAATAAATTGAAGAATAAATCAAACAGTGGATTTATTATAAGATATAGACTAATATTTTAGAAATAGTTGACTCTATTTTGGAAATTGAAGGCGAGGATAAATTTGGAATTTTAAACCATATTTTTTTATAAATAAAAAGGAATTTATAAAAGGAATCCATCTATATGGAAGTAAAATTAAAACGGATGGTGATTGATGTTTTTAAATGAGATTTATGAACAAGTGAGATTCATAAAGAAAATAAAGTTATAAATGGAGTTCATAAATAAATGGGTTTTATGAAAGGAAGTTTTATAAAATATGGAAATGACTGGTTTGACGATTTAAGAATGGATTTTTACCAAGGAAATATATTATGTTTTAAAGTTGGTTATTCATGTTAATATTGCTTAAAGTTATTTATAATAAATAATTTTTAAATGGTTAATTATTTAAATTATTAATTTGGTTTGAAATTAATAATAACGATTATTAATAATATTTTGGTAATTTATTATTATTATTTATATGGTAAAGATTAACGATTGTCTTATCCATAATGGTTTGAATTATTAATTATTATTTTTAAGAGGTTAAAAGTTAATAATTATTATTTATATATGATGTTTTCGAGATTCATAAATAGAGTTTTGTAAACGAACTTGGATTTTTATAGGAGAAGCTTATAAAATGGTTTGAAGATTTAAAGGAAGATTATTTACAACGTAAAGAGGTTTATAAATAGACAGATATTTATAAACAAATTTTAGAAATGGGTTTATAGATTCATAAAAAGAAATAATTTATAAATGGGTTATAAAGGGTTTTAGAAATTTATAATAGAGTTTATAAATGATTTTAGAATTTGGTAAAAAGGAGATCTTCCTTAGTGTTTAGTAAATATACTTATACCATTGAGATAAGTATATGGATATTTTCCAAGCATTGAAAATATAAGAGTTGTGAATATTTCTTTGTAAAAGTATCTTGATACAAGTATTTACGAGATGACTTTAATTAATGAAAAGATTAATTAAGAAGGCTTAGTGTTGCTTGGTGCTTAGGGAATGTCGGTTTTCCCATATGGAATTAAATCTCTGATTGAATGTTTATTTATTCGATGGTTAAATAACCAACTATCGAATTTGGACCCAAACGTAACTTTGGAAATATCTAGGAGAAACACGTGAGTTATTTGGCACAGTCATCTCCAACGATGTTGTACTGTGCATGTAAGTCTTGTTTCGTTCTTCTAGAACAAATGATAAGTAAATCCTCCACTAACGGTTAGGAGGTGATCTTCGATCTTATCTTTGACTGTTTATTTCCTAAAGTACCGGGGTTGAGTTTACTGGAAACTGTCAAATGTTGTTTCGAAGAGACCGGGATCAGATATGTTATCTGAAAACCACTTCGATCCAACTTAAGCGTTCGAAGTGAAGACATCTTGAAGATAATGGAATTGGGGAAGCTCTCAATCATTTCGTTCAGTCCTAGAACGAACTTGTATGGATGAATGTTGATATTGCATTGTTGTCGGAAGGGCAGTGTTAGCATTCCAAGTAGAAAGTGCTATATAAATGGTAAGAGAGTGGCCACTTCAAGCCTCACACCCGAGATATGAATAAAGCAGGGATATGCGGCAGGGCTAAGTGGGTCGCACCCAATTAGGGTATGATCATCCCTAATCTAGAGCGATATTCATGTATGCTTTGGGAACCCATTATCTGGTTGTTGATTGCAACCAAGGGGTGATCATATTCGGTACTACACAAGAACGGGGTAGTGCCGATCCTGAGTACCAAAGGTGTAATGTGTTGTAGCCTCCCGTGCATTTGATCTGGAGGTGTACAGATTCGGTGGGCAGACCCTTACCCTTTTATAGTTGGAATCCATTATCCAATACGAGCCTTTGGTTTGGTTGTAGAACCTAGTATGCTGGAATTCAGTTAATGCAACAATTTTGGCTATGATGAATAAGTATTTGTATCTCAGACACTATTATAATATCAGAGAATTTCATATGATAGGGGTTTCTAAATGCTTAAGCAAGGCAAACCGACACGGTATTGTTTTGAAAACTGGGTAAATGAAATAATTTTACCAAAAATTATATTTTATATATAAAGTAAAAAATTTCAAAAAATATTATAGTTATATATGGAGTGTTTGGTTGTTAGAGAATGATAATATTTGATTATTATCATTTGTTGTTTGTTGTTTTAATAAAAGTTGTTATTACTATAAAACAAGGATAAACATTTGTAAATTGGGTTATATAAGAAAATAAATTTATAAGTATAAATTATAAAATATAGATTATACTTAAATAATCAACATTTGTAAAATAATTTACATAAGAAGTTATATTTTATAAATATGATTTATAAACGTGATTTATAAATGGAAAAGTAAAGGAAATTGCCTAAGTATATTTATAATATGAGTTATAAATAAAAATTGGTTTAAAACAAGAAGTTGGAGAATTTAAAACCCCTTGATTTTGAAAATTGTTTTCTGAAAGGTTTATGAAAAATAATAATTGTATTATTTTGAAAATATTTTAGTTAAAAATATTTTTAAATAGGATTAAAGGGAATAGAAAGCACTGAACTCACTTTAGTCGCTGGGAAATAATTTTGGTGATGACTGCAGCATCATCGGCGTTCATTTTCGAGTTTCTGAGTGAGGAATTACTACCATTGAAGTTTTGTTTTGGTAAAACAAATTTGTTTAATATTCCAGAAGTGTAATTTGATATATAAAGGAGTTATGTATATATATGATTTCAAAATGATTTGAAATAAAAGTGGGTTTTTAAAGTCCTGAATATTTCTATCTAAATGTTTTGAAAACATAAGATAGTGAGTTTTGAATTTTGAAGATGATATAGGTAAGAAATAAGTTACAACTTATGAATTTGAAAGGATAAGTTAAAAAAATTTCTAGATTTGTTAAATGTGAATGTTAAGGAATGAAAATCATAAACTGAGATAGGTAATTAAATTTAACTTAAGTTAAATGAGGTGATTTTTGAAATGAAATTTAACTCAAGTGGGGTAACATAATGAATTAAATGAAATTGAATTTGATTTGCAATAAACTAATGAAATATGAACTTGAGTTATAGAATAAAATACAACTTAGGTTGTGGAATGGATATGAATTTGGGTTGCAAAATGAATTGAATATGGTTGGAATGTTGATTAATAGAATTGAATATGAACTTAAGTTATGAAGTGAAATTAAACATTAGAAGTGTTATATATTTAAAAAATTGTTTATGATGAACTTAAGTAAAAATTTGATGGAATGGTTCTTAAATAATATTAGTATTGAAAGAAAAATACTAAGTGGTAGTGAAATAGGATTTAACTTAGGAAAGTTAAAATAAGATGATTTTATGAAATGATCCATAAATGAATTAAATATGGAATGGAATGTTGTCAAACATAATATGAATAATTAGATGTGAACAAATGAATGTAAATGGAGCTAGCGTAAATAAGTAGATATAAATGATTAAATGTAAATCAACTGAATGGAAGTAAATTGAAATAAATACATAATTTGTACGTAGATTATTTTATTCACATAACTATTTGATCCAGATTCGAATATACGATTTCGAGGTGGTTTACACCGGTCCAAGTTAGGATTTTTCACTCAATTCTTGACGGCGAACCCTGGATATGGATTTTTGATTGATTATGATATTCTTTATTATAGTATATGGCTATGCAAGGAGAATGACGGTTTCTAATCAAGGAACCGGATCTGAGTCCACACTATAGTGGTCGCATGAACGAGACTAGTTCGGAAGTGAAATTGTGTGATCGAGCGAGCGATCAGGTATGGTTTTGCGTACGGATGATATATGTACATTGTACGGACTTTAATAAATTAAATATTGACATTGGAAGATGCAAATTGATATAGTTATGAATTAATTGAATAGAGAATATTTGTTTTATGTTTCTCTTGCTACATTTGCATATAGTTGTTGTATTAATACATGTTATATATTGATATCACTTTCCATATACATGTTCTCATTGGTTGTTGAGTGTTTAGTAGGTGCGAATGGCGTATGCTTCGCATTTGGAGCTCGGTTCCGCGCTATATAGATTGTATATGCTTGCTAATACTAAAATAAGGTACACATCTCGGATTACATACTGTACTTTTATATTTTTCCTTACGAGATGCCTCATCCTCGAAGATGAGATGTATATTTGTTAATATATATATATATATATTGTAAATTTTTACGATCGAGCCGCGCAAAGGAGACGCTGGGGAAATTTTCCAAAAATTTAAGGCGTTAGAAAATTCTGAAATTTTTTTGATAACTAAAATTTGGATTTTAGGTTTTATAACTTGAAACGATATTAGTTAATTTTTGGAATAGTATTAGTTAATAACTATGAATGAATTAGAAGACTTAAAAAGTTTTATAAGAAGTTTTAACTAATTGATTTTGAAAGTTAAAAGGTTTAAATGAATTTGGTAATTTATTTCAGCTAAGTGTTTTTGAAAAGTTAATGGGTTTGTGACATCTTTCTTACTTGGTAATTTCAGGGACGAAATTCTTTCTAAGGGGGAGAATGTAACGACACAGATTTTAGTCATTTGAATTTAGAATATTTTATTTATTTTAAATATGGAAAAGTTATTTTTATAAGTTAAATAACTTGGATTTCAAATATAATGATTTATTTGATAATTTAATTGTTAAGTTTAATATTTGAAATTGTTTAAATAATTGAATCTTGAATTTTAGGTGAATGGAAACGATTTCAAAAGTTGGTTTAAATTCTATTTAAATAAGAAGGAAGATAGTAAACTTTTAAATTTGATTTAAAAGTGATTTAATTGATTTTGGAAATTACTCGTTTTAATTAACGTGTAAAAATAGTCTTTTGGGGCACTGTCTCGGATTTTGATGGAACTAGTTTCAATGGGTCCGTAATAATATATTATAGTATGCCGTCGAATTTTGTGGCAATCGTACGTATCGTTTGGTCGTGCAAGTTCGAAACGCGTAGAAATTTATTTAAGGAATTTTAATTAAAATAATTTCATTTTGAAAAGTTAACTTCTATATATGATGGAATATATTACATTATGTTCGGAATAGGGGTATAACATATAGAAAGCCATGCGGCACGCTTCGTTTGTAGTTCGAAATTCTCACGGATGAATAGTGCCGCGAAAATTTTCTATATAAGGCCCTTAACTTTCTTCCATTTGCAAAATCTAACCCTAAAAATAAATCTTAGCCGCCATTAAACTTAGAAATCAACAGCCTTAGTTCATCGGAACCTCTAGAGGCCGAATTAGCCTTCGACTTCAATTAGGAAAACGAAGAGAGCGACGATACGATCTTAACCAATGGTTGGATCGTCGAATCGACAACCGAGGCGGCGGCGAGGCTCGTCGAAACGAGCGCAGCATTTTGGGTTCACTGTGAGTTCGCGCAACGCGAACGCGCATTGCACGTGTGGCAGCGTGGGGGTGGCGTTGGCTTAGGCAAGGCGGGGCGCGTGGGTGGAGGTCGGCGGCGGCAACCTTGGGCGATGATAGATCGTGATATCGAATTAAATAAAAAAAAGAGGAATACAAGCGTTGCCTAGGTTCAAAGGTGAGAGAGGGAAAGATGGAAGGAGGTTTAATAATTTAAAACTTTAATTTATTTAGTTAATTACCAAATAATTATTTCGTACCATCATTTATTCATAACTTTCTCGTACGAGGTCCAAATCGAGCGCCACAAGTCGCGTTACGATCATATCGATGAAGGCTACGCTATGGTGATAGATTGGATGAATCTAGAGCTAGTTGGAATTTTGGGTTAAATTGAATGACCATTCAATTTTAATCCAAACCAAAACGTTGGGGGACTATTAAAAATCAATGTGAGTTAATCTCACCTTTTGGTTAACCAGAAATAATTTTAGTCGATAAAAATTATCTATTGGATGTTTGAATATTTATTATTAATAGTTATTGACTGTTTGGATAATTTACAATTGTTATTAGTTGGATTGGATATATTCTCGCCTATTGGAGCGGATGAGACCCTATTATGTTCCTGTGTAAGAGCGGATGACTCTTTCTATACGAATCCCGCCTCGAAGCGGTTGATTTTTATACTATTGATTATATAATGCATGTGATGCAGGGGGACAGAATGGAGTGATCCAATAGGATTCCTTACACTATTGATTTTACTTTATATATATATATAGTGATATATGACTTGTTGAATGCCATATTGACGACGTTGATATGATTTGCTTAATTAGTGCTTTAGTAGCACCAGGCCTTATTTTTGGTATTTCAAAATACTATAAAATAGTGATTTGATTTAAAAGGGATTTCAAAGCAATTTTGGAAATTATATATGTTTTTAAATAATTAGTCTTGAATTATTTAAAGGAGTAATTTATATTAAAATCAAAGGTACGATTTTTGGATATCATAAGTTAATAGTTTCATAAAATACTATTAAACAAAAATTTCTGAACTATAAATAAAGATTTTTAAAATCTTGAAATAAGTCCATCTTTTATAATAAAGGGATATTTTTAAAGGAAAATAGAAATATTTGACATTATTATTTATTAACTATTTTATACAAAGTAATATATATGTATATGTATACGTATATGTGTACATATATGAAAGATTAATTACAAATGTGAGATTTTGTAAATGTGATAATTTATAAAAGTAATAATTTATAAATGAAGTGAAGATTTGTAAAATCGTATTTTGTTAATAAAAGCATGAATTTATAAACGGGGTTTATAAATTAAAGGAAACTATTATCGTTTAATAAATTTGAGAATAATTCAAAAGATAGATTTATTATAAGATACAGACTGATATTTTAGAAATAGTTGACTCTATTTTGGAAATTGAAGGTGGGGATAAATTTGGAATGTTAAACGATATTTTTTTTATAAATAGAAAGGAATTTACAAAAGGAATCTATCTATATGGGAGTAACATTAAAATGGATGGTGATTGATGTTTTTAAATGAGATTTATGAATTAGTGAGATTCAAAAAGAAAATAAAGTTATAAATGGAGTTCATAAATAAATGGGTTTTATGAAAGGAAGTTTTATAAAATATGGAAATGACTGGGTTGAAGATATAAGAATGAATTTTTACCAAGGAAATATATTATGTTTTAAAGTTGGTTAGTCATGTTAATATTGCTAAAAGTTGTTTATAAATATTTAAATAATTTTGAAAGGTTAATTATTTAAATTATTAATATGGTTTGAAATTAATAATAATGATTATTAATAATATTTTGGTAGTTTATTATTATTATTTATATGGTAAAGATTAACGATTGTCTTATCCAAAATGGTTTGAATTATTAATTATTATTTTTAAGGGGTTAAAAGTTAATAATAATTATTTATATATGATGTTTTCGAGATCCATAAATAAAGTTTGTAAACGGACTTGGTAAGAGGAGCTTATAAATTGGTTCGAAGATTTAAAGGAAGGTTATTTGCATGGTAAAGAGGCTTAAAAATAAATGGATATTTATAAACGAATTTTAGAAATGGGTTTATATATTTATAGAAAGAAATAATTTATAAATGGTTTATAAAGGTTTTTAGAAATTTATAATGGAGTTTATAAATGATTTTAGAATTTGTTAAAAAGGAGACCTTCCTCGGTGTTTGGTAAATATTTATACCATTGAGATAAGTATATGGATATTTTCCAAGTATTGAAAATATAAAAGTTGTGAATATATCTTTGTAAAAGTATTTTGATATAAGTATTTACAAGATAACTTTAATTAATGAAAAGATTAATTAAGAAGGCTTAATGTTGCTTGGTGCTTAGCCAATGTTGGTTTTCCCTATGGAATTAAATCTTTGATTGAATGTTTGTTTATTCGATGGTTAAATAACCGACTATCGAATTTGGACCCAAACGTAACTTTGGAAATATCTAGGAGAAACACATGAGTTATGTGGCACAGTCATCTCTGATGATGCAATACTGTTGATGTAAATCTCATTTCGTTCTTCTAGGATAAATGATAAGGAAATCCATCCACTAATAGTTAGGAGGTGATCTCCAATTTTATCTTTGACTTTTTATTTCCTAAAGAACCGGGGTTGAGTTTACCGGAAACCGTCGAACGTTGTTTCGAAGAGACCAGGATCGAATATGTTATCCGAAAACCACTTCGATCCAGCTTAAGCATTCAGAGCGAAAATAGCTTGAAGATGATGGAATTGGAGACGGAGCTCTCAATCATTTCGTTCAGTCCCAGAACGAACTTGTATGGATGAATGCTGATATTGCATTGTTGCCGGAAGGCCAGTGTTAGCATTCCAAGTGGAAAGTTCTATATAAATGGTAAGAGCGTGGCCTTTTCAAGCCTCACACTCGGGATATGAATAAAGCAGGGATATGCGGCAGGGCTAAGTAGGTCGCACCTAAGTAGGGTAAGATCATCCCAAATCTAGAGCGATATTCATGTATGCTTCGGAATCCCATTGTGTGATTGTTGATTGCAACCAAGGGGTTATCATATTCGGTGCTACTCAAGAAGGGGGGTAGCGTCGGTCCCGAGTAGCAGAGGTGCAACGTATAATAGCCTCCTGTACATTTGATCTAGATGTGTACAAATTCAGTGGGTAGACCCTTACCCTTTCATAGTTGGAATCCATTCTCCAATACGAGCCTTCGGTTTTGGTTGTTGAACCTAGTATACTGGTATTTAATTAATGTAACAATTTCGGCTATGATGAATAATTATTTGTATCTTAGACACTATTATAATATCAGATAATTTCATATGAAATGGTTTGGTTATCGTAAGATAAAAACCCGTTCGTGTTTATGTGCGGTGTGGTCTTACGAGATGCTTTTGATTTTCGAAAGGTTTCTATAACTTTAAAAGTTCAGTTGGGTGTGTTTTTCTCATGCTGGTTTTCCAGACTGACTTGGGTGTTATTTTATTATAATACTTGGGTCAGACCGAGCATATTTACAGATTGCTTTGGATGCATTGGAGCTCAATAGACGAGTTGGAGGTCTTCAAGTCGTATTATCATTTATGTTTATTTTCCGCTGCTTTGTTATTGAAATTATCAGCAATTGTGAGGATAAGATGTTATAACTGTCCAGGCCGATGATTGTGATTGTTGTTGTACTCTGATGGATATATGTATATAATAGTTTCTCTTTTGTAAAGTGTAAAGATCCCGGACCCGGCCTTCGAAAATCGGCACCAGTACTTCACTTGTACTCAAATGCCGTAGATTCAAACGCCGAATCTGGCTCCCCGGAGCTTATAACACAGTAAGTATAACATCACAGCGGAATAAAGAAATGAATGATATCATATACATCACAAATGATACAATATCCAGAATATAGTATACAACAATGATATCAATATGATACAACAATATCAGAGACAAATAATAGTGATACAGCGGAAAACAGAAGTGATAACTCCAAATGATCCTCAAAGGAGAATGAGTCCAACAACTCCAATATCAAGCTCGAACCACCATCACGTTGCACCAAGGTAAACAAGGTCAGTCACGGACTCCAAAAACTGAACTAGCTCCAGATAATCTACTAAACATGACTATCTGAAAAACCCAACTCTAGACTGCCCGTGTGGAAATTGTGGGCACCCAGAGTTTAGGAAGGGAACAATAAACTCCGAGTCAGTCATGGGACTAGTGTGAGTAACAATTACAGTTTATCTTTAAAACAAACAACAAAGGGATTTTTTAACATTGAAATCCGCAATGCTTTTGGAAAATGAAACTACCATAAGACCTCCCACCACACACACAATGCAATCGCAAACTTGGAGGAGATTTCTTCTTATGATAGTCAAACATGCTTACTACGCAAAAAAAAACACTTTTCGATATTATTACTAGTGCATAGTGTACCAAATCATTTCAAAAATACAATATTAATCTTAGCCAGCATAGGTACCATTATATTATGCCTGCTATAGCTGCCTCCTGAGGAGACAGGTTATACAACTGCAATCGTAAAGGGCTCGTATTGTTTCTTTGGATTTTCCAACAAATGGTCAAGCTAAGGAACTTCCTATGCCACATGGGAACTCCTCTGGCGGGACGCCCCGAGAACCACCTGGCTCTCTGCCAACACAAGGCTGGTTACCCCCTTCCCGGGTAGTAAACCTGAGATATTCCACCCCCGGTCCTTTGGGACCTTTATCCGAGGCGCATCGATCACACATCAACAATCACACAGTAAATGAGATTGGAGCAACCACATAGGTAAATATCTGGGCTCCATACCATGATACCACCTTTTTCCAGAAGGAATGGACATACCCTAGGGGAGCTACCCCTGAAACCTTGCCGCATCTTTCCTGTTTCGACCATTTCCGGTCTGTGAGGCTCGATGAGGTCTCGTCCACAAAGCTACGCTTTTTCACAAAGCCATGCTTTGATCAACAAATGATCAACGACACACAGTAGCACTTAGCATGCCACACTACCAAATTTGGGAGTATATCACTGATAACCTTCAACTACATAACCTCTGAGCTCGTACGTCTCAGAGAAGGGTGTTAAACTGAATAGTGAGCGTAATATTTAAAAACATATGGATAATGGGATTCCAATTAAGTCACAATTTATTATCCAAAACTTTCTTTCAAATGGTTTAAACACATTACCATTTTAATCTTTTTAAAACAAAAAGATTCAATTCACAAAGTTTACCCAGTTTCACAAAGATACATTCATAGATTTTCAAATCGATTTCCATTTCAATTGGGTTAACTCATTAAATCTTTAAATCAAAGATTTAATTTATAGCTTTCAAACACGTTTCCAAAGATTCATTCATAACTTGGAAAACCATCTTTAATTCAAACTTGAAATTCCTTTAATTCAGATTGGAAATTCATTTCTTATATGAGAGCTTTTATCAGGTGAAAACAATTAGTTTTCCCAAATCACTAAATTCAATTTCAAATATCGAATTCAAATTTAAATCAAATTATTAAAATATCAAGTTTTATTAAGTTATTTAAAATAACTTTTACATTTGAAACTCATTTGCAAAGCTCTCAATTCAAATTTCCAAAACTAATTGGATTCAAGAATTCAATCTTTAAAATTGTCAAAAATCTGCGACTTAACTGATTTCCACGTGAAATCCATATTTGTGTGTGTATGGTGTAGTCCAGGGGTTTCACACAGTAGTGCAACATCAATAAATCATCACAGATCAAAATACAGAAATATAGTTGATAAGCGGTATAACTATAACGCTTATCTTTTGTTCACATATATAAAAGTCATAGATAATAATTTACATTCATCCCAGATAAATAACTACAGTACAGATCACACACAAATCAGAATATATCACAAAACATTACAGATCAGAGATATCAAGCAATTCAATCAAGTCCAAACATTCACAAGTAAATTTATTAATCAACTGATTCATTTAAATCAAATGTATCAATTATTAATCCGGGTTAATTATCATAATTTAATTACAAATTATTTGAAATAAATCCTCCTTTCAAATTTATTAGTTAACCCTTAACTATTAACTAATCATTCTTAATTAATGAATCAATTAATCTTGAATTATTAATTTAATCTTAATTAATCACCATTATTAATTAATCCTTTAATTTATTAACAAATAATTTACTCAAATTTCAAACCATTATTCAATTAGTTACATTCAGTAATTATCTATTAATTACTTCATTTTTTACATTGATTAATGATCCTTAATTACAAATTAATTATTCCTTAATTAATTAACTTAAACCTTAATTAATTAATTTAAAATCCTTAATTAATTAATTTAAAATCCTTAATCACTAAATAAATTATCCAAATCATTAATTAATTTAATAAATTAATTATCCATTTTTTTGGCAAAGCAATTAATTATCCATTTTAATTACCTTAATAATTTAATGAATCACAAATCATTAAATTCTAATTAACTTCAAGATAAAACTTATTCTTATTAATGATTAATTATCATTAACAAAGCATTTAAAAACAATTTACTTTCAAATTTTCTCTAAATTTCATTTTAAATTTAAGATTAAAAATGAAAACAAATTAATTTTAACAAATTTAAATCAAGTTAAACCCATTTTAAAACAAATGTTCAAGAACATTTATCATATATAAAGAAATTTATATGAGCTTTTAACTAAGTTTCTTTTGAATTCAAAATATTTTAAATATACTTTATACCCTTCAAGTTGTTTAAATATTTAAATTTTATATAATTTCCTTAAATTTCAAACTAGGATACAAAAACTAATTTGTATCCATCTTTCAATTTCTGATTTTAAATTTTATTTAAAATCTGGGTTTAAATATCAAATTCTGTTTTAAAAATCAATCAGACGGGTTTTTATTAAAAACCTGTAACAAAAGCAAACTACCCGAGCAAACCAAAATTTGCTTCGAGTCCAATACAAAAATTCTTCGAGGAAACCCACGAGTTGCTCGAGACCACTCGCGTACCACCTGATACACCCAACTACCAAATGCCAAATCACCAGAACAGGTGCACGGTGCACGTACACGTCGCCAATGATCAACTCCAGGCGACATCACGTTGTCGATCAAGTCGACGGTCCTCCACGCTCCTCTCCCCGACCATCAGATCTTCACCCTTTACTCGAAAATTGAAATCGAGTTCAATGCCAAAACCAGGAAACATGAACAGACCTCACCTCCAAACCAGTCAACGCCTCGCCTCCTTATCTCCGACCACCAGAGGCGACACAACTCCGGATATTACTTTGTCAATGACCAAACTACCATCACCCGAATCCCCGAAACACTCGATCATCTACACAAGCCGTGGTGATCAATTCATTCAACCCAGTAAAAACAAGGGTTCTAAACTTTAAACGTTCGCTGCCGCCACGTTCAACTACCAACCACCTCACTATTTTTCCTCGAATTTCCATTCATCCCTCCATCACCAGCCATAACCCCGACCCCTCCAAACCCGTGGATCGTCAGAGATCATCAAAAGTAAGAAATTTGAACAAACTCTAACTGCTCTTCCTCCCTTGATTTAAAAATTATAATTTTTGCTTTAAAAATAATGTTTTAGCTTACGAATTCGATCTATGTACCTGAATTTGTAAATTGAAAGGTTTGAATTTTTGACAAAATTTAAGTGGTGCTCAGTTATGTTGATTTCCAGAGCTATTTTTAAGTTATTTAACTTCAGTAAAATTTGAATCTTGAGTATATGCTATAACTAACAATATTTGTTTTAATACTAAGTCTAAACATTGAGTAAATAAAGTGGAAATGGTTTTTAAATCAAAATCTTATGTTAAAATTTTAGATAGAGGACATATATGAAGAATAGCCTGCACACACAATATTTTCAACATACAAATATCCACAGAAAATTCATACTTATTCACAGATATATTCATAACAAATTCATACTTTTAAATTGTTTAAAAGCGGTGCTACTCACATTGATTTTAAAAAGAAGAACAGAGCTGCTATGCTAAAACCAGATTTTGAAATTGCTAGCTGAAGCCTTCATCTTGATTCAGGTTGTATAATTTGTTTTGATGTTTAGGTTGAATGATTGTTTAAGTTAAAAAAAATGATTTTTACTTCAGTTTATAATGGTGAACGAAGACTGGGATGATAAGTGATGTTGTTGAGAATGATAAGTAATGTTTTTCTCAGCTGAAATGAAGTGTACAGGGTGATATAATGTGTTGTACAAATGTTTATATTTTGTACAAAAAAATGAGCAGGGATATTTTCAAATGGGAGGCTGCATTTATTATGTTGTACCATATTTTCATTTATAAAATTTTCTTCCTTTCGGCTGTAACAAATATATGAGATAACTTGATGTCTTCCTTTACAAGCTTTTAAACTTTATATATTTGTATTTCTTTTTGAATGTATATGTTTGTTTCTTCATTTGGCAAGTGGTTCATGAATATGTATTTATTTTGTTTCTTTTTCTTTTGTTTGTTTTATTACATTGTAATATAAGTGAGATTATATTTTATTTTCCTTTTCTTTTATTATATTTAAATGTATTTCCATATTTAATATGTTGTTATAATTTATTTAATGTGTTTATTATATTATTTTAATGTTATTTATTAATTTTTTTTTATGATTTAAAATTCTGTAATATAAATGAATCTCTAAATTTAATATATTATTTAATTTAACTAATTTGTTTTACTATATATAATTTTTCTATAATTTATCTTATGTATTTTTTTTATATTTATATATCTTATATACTTTCATTTTTAAACCATTTATTTACGATTTAAATTCAAATCAAATATATATGTAATTTCAAATTCACTCATATATACCCAAATATATATATATATTTACATATATACATATATATATATATACAATATTTTAAAAATATATGATTTATACAGAATTTATTTGAATTCGGGGAAACTCGCATCACTTTATCAATAAATTTCACAAATTTTATTCAAAAATTAATTTAATTATCAATTTAAATTTATATAAAATTTGAGGTCGTTACAACCTTCCCCCCATAAAAGAATTTCGTCCTCGAAATTGTCAAGGAGACACAAAGATAGATGAAGAATATTTCATCAAATTAACTGAACATCTATTCTGCATTTGGCTTACCAAATTAGAATACCAATAACAGATACGAGAACGAATCTTTTTAATACTTTCACAAGATACTCGGGTTATCCAGATCTACGAAGTATGCAGTGGCATTGGTCAGTTTGAAAAGATAACTAACCATTCGTAGAATATATTGGGACCCAAAAATAGACAGATATATGGATACAATTTTAAAACTTTTAGTTTAGAAACCAAAGTATACCTATCAACCATAACAACCAAAACAACCAATTCATCCAAACAAACAATTCTGACCTATTTGGAGTTTATGTAACGACCCGATATTTTGGACCATTCGCATCCATTATAAGTGTATAGGTAGACACTCATGCCGGAATTGAATTGCTCAAAATACCGCGTTGTTATTTTAAATTTGGCAAAACTGAACATATACAGTAAATAAATAATCACATATCACAGACACAGAGTAATAAGTGCAGCGGAAATAATGCTGGCACAGAGTTAGCCGATGCTTATTCCTCAGATAGTAGTTCATGAAGCTACTATATAAATGTATAAGTTACATCAGAGTTAAACCAGATACAACGGAAGAGTAATACGATACATCAGATACAAATCAGAATACATCACTGGAATCATCGAATACTGAAAGCAGAATGGATGGCTGGATCTTCAAGCAAAGCTCCAACTTCAAAGGTGAGTCTCGAATACTGGTACACTCAGTCTGACCCGAGCGTAAAGCAAAAACACAAGACACTCGAGTCAGGATTAACATTCTTATATCAATAAATCCAACTCAAGTGAAATAGCAATTGAAATACAAGTAACTCAAAGGATGTTTGGAATAACCATCCTTTAAGGATCCGTTAAACTATCTACTATGTAGTAGTGTACGATAAGTAGATAATGTCTATCAGTAATATAAAGATATCAAAATAGTGTTAAGTCATGGCCCATTCCACCCTTAACACATTTTTATTCCCAAGAGCATATACAAGACCGTAGTTTCCCCAAAACCGGAAGTCACCAGAGGGAAATCCATATACTAAAGGTACAAAACAGATTCGTAGTGGTCGCGAATAGGGAATACAAGTATGACAAGGCACATGAGGCAATACCCAAGGTAGTGATACTACCGTTTGCCTGATCCGGACTGGTGAGAACGCATCGCCGCAGCGACCGCAACACCGTGAAACAACACTCCCAAAATCAAGGGTGCACCAATCGACAACAAGTAATAAGTAGTTCGAAGAAGTGTGTTCACTTGAGGTAGCTAATCCTCCATTGGCCCGGCACGGCTCCTGTTTTAGTCATTTCCAATTTGACACAAGTGTCAAGGCTATCCATTATCGTTCTCTTTCTTCAGTCATCACGTACATCATTCCAACCACTTCATTCTGGATCACACTCCACGTATAGTTATTAAAGTGGTTTTCGGTTTAGATAGAGAGTATATCCATAACCGATTCCGGTCTCTTTAATAACCTTCGAAATTATTTCACCGATTGGTCGTTTATTTATTTCAAAACCAAATCAATTTCAATTTCAATCAGAGTTCATAAATCAACATTTCGTTTGTCTTTCTAAACCAATTTCCATAATTTACGTTTCAAAACTTCCAAATTACCATTTCAAAATCTTAAAATACAATTTCAAATTTTATTTAAAACAATTCAAATATTGATTCAAGTTTGTATATAAGTTTCATTCCGAAATCATTTAAATTAATTTAATTTAACATTCAAATCAGTTCTAAATTCATTTATCGATTTCATTCAATATTCATTAAGTAAAATTTGCCATTCAAAACGATTTCTATTAAATTTCCAATTCATTAAATCCATTATTTAAATTCAACTTCATTATATCAAAACTTACCAATTTAATTAAATTATATTCATCAAACCAAATTCTTTAAATTTCAAGTCTTACATTAATTTCAATAAATCACATTTTATTTCTTGTTAAAGAAATTCAATTTCACTTATTTACTTACTTAAATAATTTTCCAAAACTTAATTAATAAAGAACTCAATTTCAAATATTTACGAAGTAAAATTCACTTATTCAAAAATTCAATTTCACTTATTAAAGAATTAAATTCAATTTAATCATTAAATAATTCAATCTTATTTAATTTTTAAATAATTCAAAACTTAATTATTAAATAATTTCAAAGTTTAATAATTTCAAACTTAATTATGATTTCAAACTTAATTCAATAATTTCTCAAATTAAACAACATTCTTTCATCAATTACATTTTTAATATTTTTTTTCTTCAGATTATTAAATATTAACATTTTCCTTTCATTAAAATTCAAATTTCAACTTCATTTCAAAACCATATTATTTATTCAAATAAAATCTTCGCTTATTTTTAAATCAAATTATTGACCAATCGGGTTTTATTTAATTCTCTATCCTAGGTCAAAGTTCAATTTGGGTATTTATCATTTCAACCCGATTCCAATTTAATTCAAAAATCAAAGCATAGCAAAGGGAACTTGCAGTGTGATAACTGGGATGGTGTCAAAGTAAATAAACAAGCAATAACAACAATCAATATCAATCCAATAATCAATTCAAATAATCTCTAAATAATCGTATTAATTCACATTGTTATTTCTGTAAATTAATATAATTATTTCTAGAATCTACACTATCATTTCATGTTGATTAAAGATTATTACATTACGGTTTTCACTTGTCATTCAATTTCAATTTTTACACTACAACAATTAACCCGATATACGTCGATGGTTCAAAGTGTAATTATTACTATTGTACATGTCAATTAATTTAACAATTAAAAGGGGGTCATATTCAACTAATCAAATTTAACATATAATTCAGTTTTAAAATCGTTAACTATCCTATATCCATTTCAATTTTGCATACTATTTATCATTTAACACTAACAAATTTAACGTCCAATATAAACATCAACAATCAATCAATTATCAGCCAAACTGTATTATCATCGCATAAATAATTAACAGATAATGGTGTCAAATGTCACAGGTGAACTGATATAGGCAATAACATATATAACAGTGTAATTAACTAACAACAGCATATTTCAATTGTCGTTTCAATCGAAATCAAATTTAATAAATAAAAGAACGTTAATCGTGAGTGAGTGCTCACCTTTTGAGGCTAGAGTAAACAGAAGATGATACGGATATGCACACTGATACGGACACTGAAATCTAACGACGAATCGAAGCAAAACAACATCGGCCCGAATCCAACGATCAAAGCTGATAAAAATTTAGATGGAACAAATCAAACGGGGTCGATGGAGATAATAGGTATAAGAGAACACATATATATAATTATATAAAACAAATAAAAGAAAATTATATTCTAAATTCAAAATTTAAATTAAATATCTACATATATGGTTTCAAAAATCAAAATTCATATAACCCCATCCAAAAAAACTTATGCAATAATAAAATGAACAAACTAGAAACTTCTATAACTAACATGTAGTAAACTATAACACATATCCTATAATACATAACTTAAAAATATATATAAGCACGCAAATAACTGGTATAGGTTTTATATAAACCAAAAGATTGTATATCACATATAAAACTTATTTATTTTAAGCAGAAAGAATGCAAACAAGAGTATACTCACCCAACAAACCACTATAAATATATTGTGTAATGTAATATAACATGGAAATATGTCACTTATATAATATGTACTATCAGACAATGCATATAAACCCACACAGACACGTAAATGCAGACATATATGTAAAGACACAAACTGACAGAAAACAAACATACCAATTTAAAACTTATATACTATTTCCAAATCATTATTTCTCACCAAAAATTTTCTAATAGATATTTCAACATATTTTATACAAATAATGGTTATTATAAAAATATACTCTTAAATGAATGTTGTACATTGGGTAACCATTTTAATCAAGTATAGGTAGATATATAGATTGCTTAAAACAGTATATAACAGGTAATAAGGAGATCTTGAACACGCAGATCCTCTGGTACAATCATTTCGAATAAAGTATTACATAACTTCATATGTATTCTAATCCTTTATATAATTTATATCATACATAAATGAACTCAAAGTTAAAACTAAAATTAATATAAATTTTCCTTGCTAAATATGCAGACTCCAAAACAGACCCTATACAACACACACGTATTAAATATATTGGTAAAACTGGTATATAACTATATATACATACAAACAATACAATAAAATGTTCATATAAATATGCTTTTATATGAAATCACATGTATATAAAACTCTACTTATAATATAAATCACATACAATACTTAATACTTACCATATGTAATGTAAATATAAATCAACAGATTGTATATAACTAGTAAAGCTTATATACAACAACCCAATTTGCATACTCATATGAATAAAAGATATATGCGAATTTTTTTTATATATATATTATATATACACTATGTAATTGCAAAGTAGCTGGGCAGGCCACATCATATAAAACTATGTATATTGTACTATATTGTGAACTTAGTTTAAAAATATATGTGTATTGACAAACATATTATTCGAACTTACACAAATTTTATATATAAAGGAATATATAAAACATACGTATAAAATAATACGATATATATATACTATTTATATACAAGGCTGACAAGGGGAGGAAGGCACGCACCGGGAGAGTTGGAGTGATGGCCGCTGCAGTGGGTTCGGTTGGAGAAATGGCAGCGTAGTATGGGTTGTTGCGGCCAGGCGAGGCACGCCGTCAGTGGGTGTGGAGTTGAACTGGGGTGGCTGCCGGAACTAGAAGAAAGGTGAAAGGAAGGCGGGAGCAGGGGTTACATGTGGCACCAATAAGAGCGGACCCGAAGCTGGAAGCCGATGGAGTGGGAGGCGTGGATCACGGCTGCTACGGAGGAGGGGCGAGCGGTGATGGTGGGTGGTTTGGCGATAGGGTGGCGGTCAGAAGTGGTAGAGCTCGGCTTTTGTTTGGATGAAGGGGGACTGGAAGGGAATGGTGATGGTAGGCGGAGGTGAAGGGAGGCAAGCAAGATCCAAAGAGATGAGGATAATACGAAGAGCTACAGAGACACATATCCTCTAATTATATTTTGTTTTACAATGGAGCAGTGGAAAGGTATGGGAATGTAAACAAAGTCAGGGTAATTATGGACGTGAGTTCCAACAAATGAATGAATGCAACTTCCAATATTTGATTGGAAATGAAGTTGAAAAGTTAGGAAGATAAGTAGCCTTCGGTTCATAAAGCAACGCGCATTAGTTTTATATTATTTGATTTAAGGTAAGAACAAATGGTCACCGTTTCCGATACCGTACGACGCATAGTTTTATCGTTTCCGCCACGTACAGGATCTCAAAATACAGGAATAAATATACCGTAGAGATCAGTACGACGAGATGATCAAAACAGTATACGGATATCAGCGATACGATTGAATTTTAAAGATTTGAATTTTCTACCAGCGGAAAATGCAGCAAAAACGCAGAAAAATAAGATCGACGGAGCTAAAGAAGTCCAAATTTGGAAAAACGAAAAATGATTTTGCTCAGAAGATGGTTTAGAATTTTTTTATGTAAAAATATTTAGGTTTCGGAAACATTTTATTTTCATCGCTTTTTAACTGATTAAATTGAAGCAAATTTACGCGCGAAATAAACTTTCATATTTTTGGACGAAAATTTACTAGTTGCTATGTTTAACTAGACGCATTCCAAATATCAAATTTAAATTTCAAAATTTTATCGTTTAAAATTTCGCAAAATTCCAATTAAAAACGTTATTAAAACAGTTAAAATTTACGGGTCGTTACACTCTCCCCCACTCAAAACTTTTCGTCCCCGAAAGGAACGAGGTAGGAGAATAGAAACAACCAGAAAGAAAACAGATTTGAAATACAAAATAACAATTAATTTAAACCATATAAATTTAAATTTTAATTAATTGATATTCAATAATTGATTTAATCCATTTGATTTCACTAAAATCAATCTCAACTATTTCTAAATTCATTATCTTATTATCCAATTATCTTAAATTTACAATTTCTAAAACCATAAATTTGGATAGTCTTTTATTATAATCATATTTTTTTCTTAGCAATTTAAATTCTTCTTTATTCCAAATTATTGTTAAATTTATTCTACTTAATATATCTTATCACATATATTTACCCCATATTAATTTAAACCATAAAAGTTCCGATTTAAATTAATTTATATTTACTAATTGCTTTTAAATTCAAGGTATTTTTATAAGTTGATCAAATTCAATTTGTTAATTCTTTCAGGACAAATTTATTAATTCTTTCAAACAATTTATTTCATTATTAACTGAGTTTTACTTATTATCCTATCTAACTCTATTAACATCTTTATAATCAAAATTTAGTGTATAACATTTATTATAAGCACTCAAATTTTATTTATAAATTCAATTTATCTTATATATTATCCAATTACATATTCAACTTCTGAATGATTTAGGTAAGTTGTATTAGAATGCAGTTGAACAATATACAAATAAAATTTTCCTAATTCAATTATTTCAAGTTTAAATAATTATTCAAAATTTAGCTTTATTTATAATTGAAGACATCTTTTAACAGGATTTTAAGAATCAAATTTCCGTTTAATTTCAAACCCTTTAGAAATAATTATGTATATACTATATATATTAAATCAAATTAAATTTAAAATAATATACCCATATATATATATATATATATATATATATAAATCAAGTCATATTTAAGAAATTCTAATTAAAATATTTTTCCAAAACAAAACCGTAGCAAAGCTACAGAATGGTTTCTCCACTTCGAAACTCGAAAATGAATGTCGATGATGCGGCCGCCATCACCGAGATTATTTTCCAGCGACAAAGAGAAGAGCACTGGTTTCAATATTTTAAAATTCTTTGAAAATGATTTATATTCGAAAATATTTTAAATACTATACACTTTAAAATTTAAACCCAAAGTTTGAAAACACCGAAAATTAAATTCTCACATTCTTGATTTAAATTCATTTCAAATTTCAAATCAAATTATAACCAAGCTTATAAATTTATTTATTTATATTATGCGATAGTCAATGGTTTACAAAACAATAAATGAAAATCAAATATTCTCATTTTTGACAACAAATTCATTAACAATTTAATTTCAGAAACTTATATTTATATATAATATAATCATCCATAACTATTTTGTTTACTAAATTTGAAAACAATATTGTGTCAGTTTGTTCTGTTCAAGTGTTTTAGAAATCCTATCGATAGCGTTGATCAGACGAATCGATCGGAAACCCAAATCAACATCAATATCTCAAACAACACAATAAATATTAAAACAATTTAAATATAAATTTACAAATACACTTCCTCGCTCGACGATACAAGAATAGATTTCAAAACTTGTATAGCGATTCAAACTTTGTGGAAATCAAATCAAAGAGAATTTTGATTCGAAAATAAGTTTGAAACAGAAGACAAGATAATTTAATTACCACAATCGGGAGATGTATGAGTGTATTTAATTTACGGGCAACCTTAACCGGGTCGTCCGTAACTTCAAGAATAAGATCGATGCTGAATTCCGAGGTAGATCAACACTCGATCTCAAGAGATGGAATTCAGGTATAGAAGGTAATAGATAGCATCGTAAACCGAGGATACAGAAATCTCCGGTAAATCGATGTCTATTATAAATGAATTTACTCCTTTACGAATCATTCTAAGATTGGCGAGACCGTCGATCTATTATAGATAACATTCAGAATGGAGTTATGGGGTGCTCCATGATTGAAGAAGATGAATAGTGAAGGACACGAATGAATTTCGGAACCGAGGGGAACGTTCTAAAATTCAAAGGAATTGAGTCAAAGGAAGAGATTGAAACTCGAATGAGAGTGATTCTGTAAATACATTTACCCTATATGTTAAGTTTTGCCTAGAGCTACCAAAGCTCTGATACCAACTGTAACGACCCGATATTTTGGACCATTCGCATCCATTATAAGTGTATAGGTAGACACTCATGCCGGAATTGAATTTCTCAAAATACCGCGTTGTTATTTTAAATTTGGCAAAACTGAACATATACAGTAAATAAAAAATCACATATCACAGACACAGAGTAATAAGTGCAGCGGAAATAAAAGAGATAGTAGTTCATGAAGCTACTATATAAATGTATAAGTTACATCAGAGTTAAACCAGATACAACGGAAGAGTAATACGATACATCAGATACAAATCAGAATACATCACTGGAATCATCGAATACTGAAAGCAGAATGGATGGCTGGATCTTCAAGCAAAGCTCCAACTTCAAAGGTGAGTCTCGAATACTGGTACCTCAGTCTGACCCGAGCGTAAAGCAAAAACACAAGACACTGGAGTCAGGATTAACATTCTTATATCAATAAATCCAACTCAAGTGAAATAGCAATTGAAATACAAGTAACTCAAAGGATGTTTGGAATAACCATCCTTTAAGGATCCATTAAACTATCTACTATGTAGTAGTGTACGATAAGTAGATAATGTCTATCAGTAATATAAAGATATCAAAATAGTGTTAAGTCATGGCCCATTCCACCCTTAACACATTTTTATTCCCAAGAGCATATACAAGACCGTAGTTTCCCCAAAACCGGAAGTCACCAGAGGGCAATCCATATACTAAAGGTACAAAACAGATTCGTAGTGGTTGCGAATAGGGAATACAAGTATGACAAGGCACATGAGGCAATACCCAAGGTAGTGATACTACCGTTTGCCTGATCCGGACTGGTGAGAACGCATCGCCGCAGCGACCGCAACACCGTGAAACAACACTCCCAAAATCAAGGGTGCACCAATCGACAACAAGTAATAAGTAGTTCGAAGAAGTGTGTTCACTTGAGGTAGCTAATCCTCCATTGGCCCGGCACGGCTCCTGTTTTAGTCATTTCCAATTTGACACAAGTGTCAAGGCTATCCATTATCGTTCTCTTTCTTCAGTCATCACGTACATCATTCCAACCACTTCATTCTGGATCACACTCCACGTATAGTTATTAAAGTGGTTTTCGGTTTAGATAGAGAGTATATCCATAACCGATTCCGGTCTCTTTAATAACCTTCGAAATTATTTCACCGATTGGTCGTTTATTTATTTCAAAACCAAATCAATTTCAATTTCAATCAGAGTTCATAAATCAACATTTCGTTTGTCTTTCTAAACCAATTTCCATAATTTACGTTTCAAAACTTCCAAATTACCATTTCAAAATCTTAAAATACAATTTCAAATTTTATTTAAAACAATTCAAATATTGATTCAAGTTCGTATATAAGTTTCATTCCGAAATCATTTAAATTAATTTAATTTAACATTCAAATCAGTTCTAAATTCATTTATCGATTTCATTCAATATTCATTAAGTAAAATTTGCCATTCAAAACAATTTCTATTAAATTTCCAATTCATTAAATCCATTATTTAAATTCAACTTCATTATATCAAAACTTACCAATTTAATTAAATTATATTCATCAAACCAAATTCTTTAAATTTCAAGTCTTACATTAATTTCAATAAATCACATTTTATTTCTTGTTAAAGAAATTCAATTTCACTTATTTACTTACTTAAATAATTTTCCAAAACTTAATTAATAAAGAACTCAATTTCAAATATTTACGAAGTAAAATTCACTTATTCAAAAATTCAATTTCACTTATTAAAGAATTAAATTCAATTTAATCATTAAATAATGCAATCTTATTTAATTTTTAAATAATTCAAAACTTAATTATTAAATAATTTCAAAGTTTAATAATTTCAAACTTAATTATAATTTCAAACTTAATTCTATAATTTCTCAAATTAAACAACATTCTTTCATCAATTACATTTTTAATATTTTTTTTCAGATTATTAAATATTAACATTTTCCTTTCATTAAAATTCAAATTTCAACTTCATTTCAAAACCATATTATTTATTCAAATAAAATCTTCGCTTATTTTTAAATCAAATTATTGACCAATCGGGTTTTATTTAATTCTCTATCCTAGGTCAAAGTTCAATTTGGGTATTTATCATTTCAACCCGATTCCAATTTAATTCAAAAATCAAAGCATAGCAAAGGGAACTTGCAGTGTAATAACTGGGATGGTGTCAAAGTAAATAAACAAGCAATAACAACAATCAATATCAATCCAATAATCAATTCAAATAATCCCGAAATAATCGTATTAATTCACATTGTTATTTGTGTAAATTAATATAATTATTTCTAGAATCTACACTATCATTTCATGTTGATTAAAGATTATTACATTACGGTTTTCACTTGTCATTCAATTTCAATTTTTACACTACAACAATTAATCCGATATACATCGTTGGTTCAAAGTGTAATTATCACTATTGTACATGTCAATTAATTTAACAATTAAAAGGGGGTCATATTCAACTAATCAAATTTAACATATAAATCAGTTTTAAAATCGTTAACTATCCTATATCCATTTCAATTTTGCATACTATTTATCATTTAACACTAACAAATTTAACGTCCAATATAAACATCAACAATTAATCAATTATCAGCCAAACTGTATTATCATCGCATAAATAATTAACAGATAATGGTGTCAAATGTCACAGGTGAACTGATATAGGCAATAACATATATAACAGTGTAATTAACTAACAGCAGCATATTTCAATTGTCGTTTCAATCGAAATCAAATTTAATAAATAAAAGAACGTTAATCGTGAGTGAGTGCTCACCTTTTGAGGCTAGAGTAAACAGAAGATGATATGGATATGCACACTGATACAGACACTGAAATCTAACGACGAATCGAAGCAAAACAACATCGGCCCGAATCCAACGATCAAAGCTGATAAAAATTTAGATGGAACAAATCAAACGGGGTCGATGGAGATAATAGGTATAAGAGAACACATATATATAATTATATAAAACAAATAAAAGAAAATTATATTCTAAATTCAAAATTTAAATTAAATCTCTACATATATGGTTTCAAAAATCAAAATTCATATAACCCCATCCGAAAAAACTTATGCAATAATAAAATGAACAAACTAGAAACTTCTATAACTAACATATAGTAAACTATAACACATATCCTATAATACATAACTTAAAAATATGTATAAGCACGCAAATAACTGGTATAGGTTTTATATAAACCAAAAGATTGTATATCACATATAAAACTTATTTATTTTAAGCAGAAAGAATGCAAACAAGAGTATACTCACCCAACAAACCACTATAAATATATTGTGTAATGTAATATAACATGGAAATATGTCACTTATATAATATGTACTATCAGACAATGCATATAAACCCACACAGACACATAAATGCAGACATATATGTAAAGACACGAACTGACAGAAAACAAACATACCAATTTAAAACTTATATACTATTTCCAAATCATTATTTCTCACCAAAAATTTTCTAATAGATATTTCAACATATTTTATACAAATAATGGTTATTATAAAAATATACTCTTAAATGAATGTTGTACATTGGGTAACCATTTTAATCAAGTATAGGTAGATGTATAGATTGCTTAAAACAGTATATAATAGGTAATAAGGAGATCTTGAACACGCAGATCCTCTGGTATAATCATTTCGAATAAAGTATTACATAACTTCATATGTATTCTAATCCTTTATATAATTTATATCATACATAAATGAACTCAAAGTTAAAACTAAAATTAATATAAATTTTCCTTGCTAAATATGCAGACTCCAAAACAGATCCTATACAACACACACGTATTAAATATATTGGTAAAACTGGTATATAACTATATATACATACAAACAATACAATAAAATGTTCATATAAATATGCTTTTATATGAAATCACATGTATATAAAACTCTGCTTATAATATAAATCACATACAATACTTAATACTTACCATATGTAATGTAAATATAAATCAACAGATTGTATATAACTAGTAAAGCTTATATACAACAACCCAATTTGCATACTCATATGAATAAAAGATATATGCGAATTTTTTTTTATATATTATATATACACTATGTAATTGCAAAGTAGCTGGGCAGGCCACATCATATAAAACTATGTATATTGTTGTAACGACCCGTATTTTACGGATCGAAAAGTTTGTCAAAATCTGGGATTTTCAGCATTTTCTAGTTGTTTCAGATTTTGGTTGAAATTTGCCTAAGTCCTAGGTCGTACGTGACCTAGAGGTTAGTTAAATGTTGTTGGCGACTTAGGAGATAAGTCGTGAGCGACTTAGAGAAGGTCTGCGACCTAAGGGGATAGGCGAGTTAAGAGTTAGGTCGTAGCCAGTTTAAGTGTTAGGTCGCGTGGGTCTAAGTGTTAGGTCGTAACACTGGTAAGTCGCTGAGGTTATAGGTCGTAAAAGTTAGGTCGCGTGTTGTATTGGCGCGCGCATGTGTTAGGTCGCTGAGAAGTTAGGTTGCGTCTAAGTGTTAGGTCGCGAGAGTGATGTTTTTAGGTCGCGTGAAGACTTAAGGTGGTAGGTCGTGAGCGACCTAAGGGGTTGTTAAGTCGCAAGCGCTGCTAAGTCTTAACTCGTAGATAGGTTGGCCTGGTAGGTTGTAAGTGCGCTTGGACTTAGGTCGTTAGGTCTCATACCTGCGATATGTTAGGTCGTAGGGTGTTAAGCAGCTAAGTCCTAGGTCGAAGTCTTTAGGTCGGTTGGTTTTAGGTCGTAGGTCGTGGACGACCTAATTCCGAGGCTGCGACTTAAGGGGATTTCTGCTATAAATAGAGGGGGTTGTTCTCACTTTTTGGGATCCGGATTTTGAAGCGACGAAGTGCTGCCATTTTGAGAGCTCGACTTCTACACTTCTTCACTTCTTTTCTCCACTCTAATCTAGTGCTTCCATCCATCCAAGTTGAAGATCAAATTGAAGATTCAAGAGCATAGATTGAAGATCTTCATCTTTTCAAGAGAGATTTCTTCGTTTGAGGCGGATTCGTGATAGATCAAGCTTGATCCTTCGCTGTCCAGATCTGAAGCGTGTTGATTTGAGGTTGTTTAGGTGATTTGGTGAGTGGTGATTATCTCTCACACGGATCCAAAGGAGTAGATCGGATTGTTGGCTTGATTTGGTGTTAAAATAGTGATTTCTATGCATTTTTGTAAACCTAAGTGTAGATCCATTGTTCATGATGATTTGACAACCATTTTTGTATGTAATTAACCTATGCAAGTTCATTCATCAAGTTGTAGAGATAATTCTCATGTTTTCATGCTTGTTAGACTTTCAACTCCTTAATTACGAAATTGCCATTATCGTTATAATTGTCCATTTTGCTTATATTTGAATGCTTGGTTACTTGGATTGATGTTTGACATGATTGATTGCTGTGAATTAGATGATTGTTGATTGGTTTTAGACAAGGTGGTCGAAGATGATTCAAAAGCTAAGGGAAAGGCTCTTGAATTGGGAAAGCTGCTCGTGGCATATGTAGCGGGATGATGAAGCTCTTATGCATAGATTTGATGATGTGATGTTGAGATGAGGCTTTGCGAGGATGTAATGAAGTGAGGCATCATGTGATGAAGACTTGGTCTAATCCAGACGGGATCATTCCAAGCACGTTGGTAACTCGGTGATATGATTCGAGTTAAGGATAATGGTTGCTCGAGAGGCGCTTGAGCTAGTATGGAAATAGTCGTCGAGGAGGATGACTAGGAGGCTGAGATCTCATCGTTGTTGAAGGTTCTAGCATGCTCAAAGCAAGAGTACGTTGGGCAGATTAGATAGTCCCTGAAGGCTAATGTTTGATAGTCAAGTACTCTGGGCAGATTAGATAGTCCTAGGCACGGGTCATGATGACGTGCGGGAGTTATGTCTAGAACCGGGGTTTCCATTAGCCCTTGACGGACGGCTGAAAGAATGTGCCGGTCATTCAATTAACGGTGATATCAAGGCAACGATAACAGTGATAGCCAGAGTCATGGATGTTTGGTTGTATCGTCATTCGGACTCAAGAGCGGTATTTTCTGGGTGCTTATCTGATTTAGGCCTTGGTACTTGGAAAACATCGCCCTTGACTCGAATGATTATTACTCTACTTTAAATTGTATGCTCTGCTATGTTTGCTTCTATTTAGTGTGTGTCTGGGGGCTATCACTGTAGAAAGAGGTTGGAGTGGGAGGGTTGTATTCCTATTCCTTTTTCCTTTGTACTCTTTTGGTATGTTGTTAGTTAGTTTACTGCTCACTAAGACTGTTGTCTGACTCAAGGCTTTATGTTTTAATTCTTATTGCCTTGGGCTGTTCGTCCATTTTTGGGACGGGCAGACTAGGTAGCAGGTGACAGGTGCTGTTCTCTTCTCACGATGTTGATATCGAAGACGAGCTGGAGGGTTGCATATTATCTTCTTATTATATGTACTGGATGTTCCGCTGTTTTGTATTCTCTGAGTGTTATGTAGTGAGGCTTGATGTATTGGCTATTTGGATGCTTGTATTCAACTATTATGAAGTTTTATATGATGGCATTTTATTCTGTAAAGCTTCACTATATATATGTTCTATTGTATTTTGTCCATGCGCTGTGAGTAATATGATAGATTCTGCTGTTTTTAATCTACCCTGACAATCGTCCATGGTCGCCTGGCACACTTTACAGCGCACTATCTCTAGATTCGGTGCAGGGGTCATGGGCGGTCGTCACATTTGGTATCAGAGCATTGGTTAATCGATTTTACCCAACGCTCGCTGACATAACTACGTATGAGAGACGTAATTGTAATTTTGATGGATGACTACTATATATAATATAGTAGCTTAGTAGGGTTTGAGTCCTTTATGCAGTTGTTTCTCTAGAGGTTCTAATCATTCCTTTTTATAGATATTGAGAATGAGTCGAAGAGGGAGACCAGCTGCTAGGGAAGGCCGTGCTACTGAGGGGACTGCTGATTATGCAGCTATGTTCGAAGCTATGATGACTTCGATCATGAGAAGGATACCAATTCCGGGGGCAGCAGTTGATGTTGGAGTTCAAGTCCAAACTCCGAAACCAGTGGATTTTGCTAAGTTGTGCAAGGATTATACTGCTCTTGGAGGGAAGGTTTTCTTGGGAACAGAATCAACTATTGAGGTTCAGAGGTGGATAGATGCTTGTGGAAGGATCTTTGGTGATTTGGGAATTGATGATGCAACTAAGAGGAAGTTGGCATCAAGGCAGCTTCAAGGGAGAGCTTCTGATTGGTGGAACTCTATTACCATCAATACTCCGGAAGAAGAGATTACTTGGGAGCAATTCCAAGTCAGATTTGAAGCTAAGTTCATTTCTACAGCTCAGAAGTCAGTTCTGTTCCAGAGGTTTGTGGAGCTCAAGCAAGGTGGGAGACCAGTTCTTGAGTATGTTTCTTAGTTCGAAGCTTTGTCCAAGTATGCCC
The DNA here is from genome assembly GCA_030737815.1 of Allium fistulosum. NCBI lineage: Eukaryota > Viridiplantae > Streptophyta > Magnoliopsida > Asparagales > Amaryllidaceae > Allium > Allium fistulosum. Next base: position 291,698,232 of record CM060905.1, read on the forward strand.
GGTCATATATTGAATCTGCTTATCAGAAGAATGAGAAGTTTGTGACAGGCTTGGACAGTTATCTTGGGAGGCAGCTGGTGGATCATTTGGATGATTCATTTGAGAAGCTTGTGGAGAAAGCTCTCAGGCATGAGAGTCTGTTTCCTAAGGAAGGATCTGTTGTTGCTGTGACCAGGGAAGAGTCTAAACCCCAGCAGGGAGGAAACAAGAAGAGGAAGCAGCAGCAGAAGGGTAAGGGTGGCCAGAAGAAGCCGAAAGGCGAGGTGATTTGCTACAACTGTCAGCAGAAGGGCCATTTCTTTAAGGATTGTAAGAATCCGAAGGCACCGATGAAGTGTCACAACTGTGACAAGCCAGGGCACATCAGGAAGAATTGTCCAGAACCGAGGAAGGACAAGCAGATTGTGCAAGCTTATGCTTTGGGAGCTGTTCCTTCGTCTTCAAAAGCTCCTACCGCTGAAGAGAAGGGAAAGAGTGTGGTGGTTCAAGGTACTCTTTTCCTATGTGGTGTTCCAGTTAGAGTTCTGTTTGATACTGGAGCGTCGCATTCGTTTGTTTGTAGTGAACTCATAGGCCGGTTAGGTTTGGAACCGGATATTGTTGATAGGCCATTGGTTGTGACTAATCCAGTTGGGGGTTCGTCTTGTTTGTGTATGTTATGCCGTGGTCTGATTGTGTCGAGTCATGGTTGCTCTTTTGTTTGTGATTGTTTTGTTCTGAACTTTGCGGGGTTCGGAATTATTTTGGGTATGGACTGGCTTAGGAGGTATGCGGCGAAGGTTGATTGCGAGAGGTTGGAAGTGACAGTCGAGAATGTGGAGGGGCGAAAGGTTGTGATACGATGTAAGCATGAGGAAGGCGTCTTCATGAGCTTCATGTATTCGCTGGTTGTTCCACGGGATGGACTGTCATCAGTGCCGATCGCTAATGGATTCGAGGATGTCTTTGACGAAGTCAAAGGGTTGCCGCCGCATAGAGAGATCGAGTTTCGTATAGATCTAGTTGAAGGAGCCAGACCTGTTGTGATGCCTCTTAGGCGGATGGCGCCTAGGGAACAGCAGGAGTTGAAGGTGCAAGTTAATGATCTTTTGAAGAAAGGATTCATTCGGCGTAGTGTGTCCGAATGGGGTGCACCAGTTGTGTTTGCAACCAAGGCAGATGGGTCGTTGAGATTGTGTGTGGATTATCGTGAGCTGAACAAGGTGACTAAGAAGAACAAGTATCCATTGCCGAGAATAGATGACTTGTTTGATTAGCTTCACGAAGCTAAGGTGTTTTCTCAGATGGATTTGGCAACGGGATTTCACCAGTTGAGAGTAGCTAAGGATAGTGTGCCGAAGACTGCTTTTCGAACACCATCCGGTTTCTTTGAGTGGCTGGTAATGCCGTTTGGATTGACTAACGCACCAGCATATTTTGTGGTTCTTATGAATAGAGTGTTCAGAGATCAGTTGAACAAGTTCGTACTTGTGTTCGTGGATGATATTCTGATTTATTCCAGAACTGAAGAAGAGCACAAGACGCACTTGCGTATTGTTTTGGAAATCTTGCGGAAACATCAGCTGAAGGCTAAGTTTTCGAAGTGTCACTTCTGGAAGAGTGAAGTGAGGTTCTTAGGCCATGTGATTTCTGGAAATGGAATAGCAGTTGATCCCGCTAAGGTGGCAGCAATCCAGGATTGGGTTAGACCTAAGAATGCATCTGATGTGAGGAGTTTTCTTGGATTAGCAGGATATTATCGACGGTTTATCAAAGACTTCTCCAAGGTAGCTGCACCGTTAACAGGATTGACGAAAAAGAACCAAGTGTTCAAGTGGGATGCTAAGTGTGAGCAAGCTTTCGGAATCCTGAAAGAGAGATTGACAAGTGCTCCTATTCTGACTATTCCAAGTGGGAATGATGAGATGGTGGTTTACACCGACGCATGTGGTACTGGACTTGGAGCAGTGCTGATGCAGAGGGATAAAGTTGTTGCGTATGCAAGTCGACAACTGAAGCCGCATGAAAGGAATTACCCGACTCATGATTTGGAGTTAGCGGCGATTGTGTTTGCTCTGAAGATGTGGAGACATTATCTGTTGGGAGTTCGATTCGAGTTGTTTACAGATCATAAGTCGTTGAAGTATCTTTTCTCCCAAAAGGATTTGAATCTTCGGCAGCAACGTTGGCTTGAGTTTTTGGCATCATATGATTTTGGTATAGCTTATACTCCGGGAAAAGGAAACGCAGTGGCAGATGCGTTAAGTCGAAGACATGCAGGATTGGGAGCTATGTTTTCGGAGTGGAAGAATCTCGAGTATTTAGCTGGATTTGACTTTAGGCCTAGATGTGAATTGGAGCCTGAGATGTTGGCAAACTTATCGATAAGACCTTCTCTTGTGGAAAGGATTGGCGAGAGCCAAAAGCTAGACGATAAGCTTGTCAAGATTATCCGTGAATTGGAATCTGGATTGGATCCAGAAAAGGATAAAGGATTCGAGGTCGATCGAGAGGGTTGGCTTCGGAAGCAAGGACGACTAGTTGTTCCCGATATAGATGAATTGAGGAGTGAAGTTCTGAAGGAAAGTCATCACTCGAAGTTGACAATTCATCCAGGTGGAAATAAGATGTATCGGGATATGAAGAGAACCTACTATTGGGAAGGTATGAAGAAGGATGTTGGAAATTTTATTTCCAAGTGTATGAACTGCCAGTTGGTGAAAGCCGAACAGAAGAAGCCAAGTGGATTGCTTCAGCCATTAGAAGTTCCTACATGGAAGTGGGAGCAGATATCGATGGATTTTATTGATGGACTACCTAGAACAAGAACGGGAAATGAAGGGATTTGGGTCATTGTAGATCGTCTGACTAAGAGCGCAAGATTCATTCCTGTTCGATCGACTAGGACTGCATCAAAGTTGGCTGAGTTGTATGTTAAGTGGATAGTTCGATTCCATGGTATTCCGAAGAGTATAGTGAGCGATCGAGATCCATTGTTCACTAGTGGATTTTGGAAGAGCTTCCAGGAAGTTTTGGGAACCGAGTTGTGTTTGAGTACAGCTTATCACCCTTAAACAGATGGTCAGACCGAGAGAGTCAACCGAGTTTTGGAAGATCTCCTCAGATCTTGTGTTTTGGATTTCGGAGGATCATGGGAAGATCACCTTCATTTGGTGGAGTTTGCATACAACAACAGTTACCAGTCAAGCATTGGTATGGCACCGTATGAGGCATTGTATGGAAGACCGTGTAACTCTCCGACATGTTGGTTAGAGACTGGAGAAAAGTTGATACTTGGGCCAGAGATGATTCGACAGACTTCGGATTGCATAGAGATCATTCGGCAACGAATGAAGGCAGCCCAAGACCGTCAGAAGAGTTATGCCGATAAGCGTCGAAAGGATTTGGAATTCGACATAGGAGATATGGTTTTTGTAAAGATTTCTCCACTGAAGAATGTTATCCGATTCGGGAAGAAAGGGAAATTGACTCCGAGATTTGTTGGACCATTCCTGATTATCGAGCGAATTGGAAAGCTCGCTTATAGATTGGAATTACCGGAGAAGATGTCGAGTGTGCACAATGTTTTTCATGTATCGTATCTACGGAAGTACGTGCACGACTCGAATACGGTGGTTTCTGCTGATAGCTGTGAAGATTTCGAAGTTGATCCAGTCGATAGAAGACCTCGTAAGCCGCTTCGTGTTGTGGAAACCGACACGAAACAGCTTAGGAGGAAGGTAGTTAAGTTGCTCAAGATACAATGGAGTGACGATGATAACGACTGTACGTGGGAGGTGGAAGAGAGGATGAAAGCAGCTCATCCTGAACTCTTCGAGGTATGGCCCTAAGGTGTCGTCTCATCTCACGATATTGTAACTTGTTCTAAGTCTTAGAATTCTGTACGCTAAGCTAGAATTGGATGCATGGTTTGTTGATTGTTATGGATGACAGGCGTACAGAATAGTCTTTGAATGCTTTGATTGTCTGGAATTTCGGGGGCGAAATTCCTAAGGGGGAGAGAATGTAACGACCCGTATTTTACGGATCGAAAAGTTTGTCAAAATCTGGGATTTTCAGCATTTTCTAGTTGTTTCAGATTTTGGTTGAAATTTGCCTAAGTCCTAGGTCGTACGCGACCTAGAGGTTAGTTAAATGTTGTTGGCGACTTAGGAGATAAGTCGTGAGCGACTTTGAGAAGGTCTGCGACCTAAGGGGATAGGCGAGTTAAGAGTTAGGTCGTAGCCAGTTTAAGTGTTAGGTCGCGTGGGTCTAAGTGTTAGGTCGTAACACTGGTAAGTCGCTGAGGTTATAGGTCGTAAGAGTTAGGTCGCGTGTTGTATTGGCGCGCGCATGTGTTAGGTCGCTGAGAAGTTAGGTTGCGTCTAAGTGTTAGGTCGCGAGAGTGATGTTTTTAGGTCGCGTGAAGACTTAAGGTGGTAGGTCGTGAGCGACCTAAGGGGTTGTTAAGTCGCAAGCGCTGCTAAGTCTTAACTCGTAGATAGGTTGGCCTGGTAGGTTGTAAGTGCGCTTGGACTTAGGTCGTTAGGTCTCATACCTGCGATATGTTAGGTCGTAGGGTGTTAAGCAGCTAAGTCCTAGGTCGAAGTCTTTAGGTCGGTTGGTTTTAGGTCGTAGGTCATGGACGACCTAATTCCGAGGCTGCGACTTAAGGGGATTTCTGCTATAAATAGAGGGGGTTGTTCTCACTTTTTGGGATCCGGATTTTGAAGCGACGAAGTGCTGCCATTTTGAGAGCTCGACTTCTACACTTCTTCACTTCTTTTCTCCACTCTAATCTAGTGCTTCCATCCATCCAAGTTGAAGATCAAATTGAAGATTCAAGAGCATAGATTGAAGATCTTCATCTTTTCAAGAGAGATTTCTTCGTTTGAGGCGGATTCGTGATAGATCAAGCTTGATCCTTCGCTGTCCAGATCTGAAGCGTGTTGATTTGAGGTTTTTTAGGTGATTTGGTGAGTGGTGATTATCTCTCACACGGATCCAAAGGAGTAGATCGGATTGTTGGCTTGATTTGGTGTTAAAATAGTGATTTCTATGCATTTTTGTAAACCTAAGTGTAGATCCATTGTTCATGATGATTTGACAACCATTTTTGTATGTAATTAACCTATGCAAGTTCATTCATCAAGTTGTAGAGATAATTCTCATGTTTTCATGCTTGTTAGACTTTCAACTCCTTAATTACGAAATTGCCATTATCGTTATAATTGTCCATTTTGCTTATATTTGAATGCTTGGTTACTTGGATTGATGTTTGACATGATTGATTGCTGTGAATTAGATGATTGTTGATTGGTTTTAGACAAGGTGGTCGAAGATGATTCAAAAGCTAAGGGAAAGGCTCTTGAATTGGGAAAGCTGCTCGTGGCATATGTAGCGGGATGATGAAGCTCTTATGCATAGATTTGATGATGTGATGTTGAGATGAGGCTTTGCGAGGATGTAATGAAGCGAGGCATCATGTGATGAAGACTTGGTCTAATCCAGACGGGATCATTCCAAGCACGTTGGTAACTCGGTGATATGATTCGAGTTAAGGATAATGGTTGCTCGAGAGGCGCTTGAGCTAGTATGGAAATAGTCGTCGAGGAGGATGACTAGGAGGCTGAGATCTCATCGTTGTTGAAGGTTCTAGCATGCTCAAAGCAAGAGTACGTTGGGCAGATTAGATAGTCCCTGAAGGCTAATGTTTGATAGTCAAGTACTCTGGGCAGATTAGATAGTCCTAGGCACGGGTCATGATGACGTGCGGGAGTTATGTCTAGAACCGGGGTTTCCATTAGCCCTTGACGGACGGCTGAAAGAATGTGCCGGTCATTCAATTAACGGTGATATCAAGGCAACGATAACAGTGATAGCCAGAGTCATGGATGTTTGGTTGTATCATCATTCGGACTCAAGAGCGGTATTTTCTGGGTGCTTATCTGATTTAGGCCTTGGTACTTGGAAAACATCGCCCTTGACTCGAATGATTATTACTCTACTTTAAATTGTATGCTCTGCTATGTTTGCTTCTATTTAGTGTGTGTCTGGGGGCTATCACTGTAGAAAGAGGTTGGAGTGGGAGGGTTGTATTCCTATTCCTTTTTCCTTTGTACTCTTTTGGTATGTTGTTAGTTTACTGCTCACTAAGACTGTTGTCTGACTCAAGGCTTTATGTTTTAATTCTTATTGCCTTGGGCTGTTCGTCCATTTTTGGGACGGGCAGACTAGGTAGCAGGTGACAGGTGTTGTTCTTTTCTCACGATGTTGATATCGAAGACGAGCTGGAGGGTTGCATATTATCTTCTTATTATATGTACTGGATGTTCCGCTGTTTTGTATTCTCTGAGTGTTATGTAGTGAGGCTTGATGTATTGGCTATTTGGATGCTTGTATTCAACTATTATGAAGTTTTATATGATGGCATTTTATTCTGTAAAGCTTCACTATATATATGTTCTATTGTATTTTGTCCATGCGTTGTGAGTAATACGATAGATTCTGCTGTTTTTAATCTACCCTGACAATCGTCCATGGTCGCCTGGCACACTTTACAGCGCACTATCTCTAGATTCGATGCAGGGGTCATGGGTGGTCGTCACATTATATGTATATTGTACTATATTGTGAACTTAGTTTAAAAATATATGTGTATTGACAAACATATTATTCGAACTTACACAAATTTTATATATAAAGCAATATATAAAACATGCGTATAAAATAATACGATATATATATACTATTTATATACAAGGCTGACAAGGGGAGGAAGGCACGCACCGGGAGAGTTGGAGTGATGGCCGCTGCAGTGGGTTCGGTTGGAGAAATAACAGCGTAGTATGGGTTGTTGCGGCTAGGCGAGGCACGCCGTCAGTGGGTGTGGAGTTGAACTGGGGTGGCTGCCGGAACTATAAGAAAGGTGAAAGGAAGGCGGGAGCAGGGGTTACATGCGACACCAGTGAGAGCGGACCCGAAAGTGGAAGCCGATGGAGTGGGAGGCGTGGATCACGGCTGCTACGGAGGAGGGGCGAGCGGTGATGGTGGGTGGTTTGGCGATAGGGTGGCGGTCAGAAGTGGTAGAGCTCGGCTTTTGTTTGGATGAAGGGGGACTGGAAGGGAATGGTGATGGTAGGCGGAGGTGAAGGGAGGCAAGCAAGATCCAAAGAGATGAGGATAATACGAAGAGCTACAGAGACACATATCCTCTAATTATATTTTGTTTTACAATGGAGCAGTGGAAAGGTATGGGAATGTAAACAAAGTCAGGGTAATTATGGACGTGAGTTCCAACAAATGAATGAATGCAACTTCCAATATTTGATTGGAAATGAAGTTGAAAAGTTAGGAAGATAAGTAGCCTTCATTTCATAAACCAACGCGCATTAGTTTTATATTATTTGATTTAAGGTAAGAACAAAGGTCACCGTTTCCGGTACCGTACGACGCATAGTTTTATCGTTTCCGCCACGTACAGGATCTCAAAATACAGGAATAAATATACCGTCGAGATCAGTACGACGAGATGATCAAAACAGCATACGGATATCAGCGATACGATTGAATTTTAAAGATTCGAATTTTCTACCAGCGGAAAATGCAGCAAAAACGTAGAAAAATAAGATCAACGGAGCTAAAGAAGTCCGAATTTGGAAAAACGAAAAATGATGTTTGCTCAGAAGATGGTTTAGAATTTTTTTATGTAAAAAATTTAGGTTTCGGAAATATTTTATTTTCATCGCTTTTTAACTGATTAAATTGAAGTAAATTTACGCGCGAAATAAACTTTCATATTTTTGGACGAAAATTTACCAGTTGCTATGTTTAACTAGACGCATTCCAAATATCAAATTTAAATTTCAAAATTTTATCGTTTAAAATTTCGCAAAATTCCAATTAAAAACGTTATTAAAACAGTTAAAATTTATGGGTCGTTACAGTTTATGTCCCAAACAAATATATCGAATTTCTTCCTGGATCTACTAGAAATTATCGAAGAATTGAGAAGAGAGATGTTGAACAAAAGAGATTGATAGAGAAAAGATTGCTTCCTTGTTGTTACAGGGTATTGACCATTTCATGGTGGTATTCCCCTGTCCCCTATCTCATCCTCTTCTTGCACTCATACTCACTATCAGTGAATAGTAAGAGAATTTACTAAGGCATACGGACAGATATATTAAGGATACTCATTCTAGGGTATACTTCACCCTATCTCTAATGAGCTACTTAATGTGTTATACTCCTGAGCTAAAGTTCAACCTTAGCTCTGATACCACTGTAAAGATCCCAGACTCGGCCTTCAAAAATCGGCACCCGTACTTCACTTGTACTCAAATGCCGTAGATTCAAACGCCGAATCTGGCTCCCCGAAGCTTATAACATAGTAAGTATAACAACACAGCAGAATAAAGAAATGAATGATATCATATACATCACAAATGATACAATATCCAGAATATGGTATACAACAATGATATCAATATGATACAACAATATCAGAGACAAATAATAGTGATACAGCGGAAAACAGAAGTGATAACTCCAAATGATCCTCAAAGGAGAATGAGTCCAACAACTCCAATATCAAGCTCGAACCACCATCACTTTGCACCAAGCTAAACAAGGTCAGTCACGGACTCCAAAAACTGAACTAGCTCCAGATAATCTACTAAACCTGACTATCTGAAAAACCCAACTCTAGACTGCCCGTGTGGAAAATTGTGGGCACCCAGAGTTTAGGAAGGGAACAATAAACTCCGAGTCAGTCATGGGACTGGTGTGAGTAACAAAAACAGTTTATCTTTAAAACAAACAACAAAGGAATTTTTTAACATTGAAATCCGCAATGCTTTTGGAAAATGAAACTACCATAAGACCTCCCACCACACACACAATGCAATCGCAGACTTGGAGGAGATTTCTTCTTATGATAGTCAAACATGCTTACTACGCAAAAAAACTCTTTTTGATATTATTACTAGTGCATAGTGTACCAAATCATTTCGAAAATACAATATTAATCTTAGCCAGCATAGGTATCATTATATTATGCCTGCTATAGTGCCTCCTGAGGAGACAGGTTATACAACTGCAATCGTAAAGGGCTCGTATTGTTTCTTTGGATTTTCCAACAAATGGTCAGGTTAAGGAACTTCCTATGCCACATGGGAACTCCTCTGGCGGGACGCCCCGAGAACCACCTGGCTCTCTGCCAACACAAGGCCGGTTACCCCCTTCCCGGGTAGTAAACCTGAGATATTCCACCCCCGGTCCTTTGGGACCTTTATCCGAGGCGCCTCGATCACACAGCAACAATCACACAGTAAATGAGATTGGAGCAACCACATAGGTAAATATCTGGGCTCCATACCATGATACCACCTTTTTCCAGAAGGAATGGACATACCCTAGGGGAGCTACCCCTGAAACCTTGCCGCATCTTTCCTGTTTCGACCATTTCCGGTCTGTGAGGCTCGATGAGGTCTCGTCCACAAAGCTACGTTTTTTCACAAAGTCATGCTTTGATCAACAAATGATCAACGGCACACAGCAGCACTTAGCATGCCACACTACCAAATTTGGGAGTATATCACTGATAACCTTCAACTACATAACCTCTGAGCTCGTACGTCTCAGAGAAGGGTGTTAAGCTAAGAGAATAAATTCTCCGCCACCAAACAGAAATGTATTTGAAATAAATCAGCTTTATATCTTAAAGTGTAGTGTCAGACATACAACCATACAAGTCTGTTCCGGGTTCGAACAGAACCGAAGGCACTTCCGAAGAAGCCCTTGCAATCCGGGTATTCACAATCCCGATAGGATTTTCCATCACTTAAGGAATCTCTATACCGGGCGCTACTCGGTGCAGAGACAATCGATAGGTTATCCTATCGTTCTCGCAAACACCCGGTCTTCAACACCTGTCTTCAAATGCTATCCATTTACATCGTATCACTATTCGGAATGGGTTATATGACACAAAGGTCCTCTCCCGGCTAAACCGAATAGTGAGCGTAATATTTAAAAACATATGGATAATGGGATTCCAATTAAGTCACAATTTATTATCCAAAACTTTCTTTCAAATGGTTTAAACACATTACCATTTTAATCTTTTTAAAACAAAAAGATTCAATTCACAAAGTTTACCCAGTTTCACAAAGATACATTCATAGATTTTCAAATCGATTTCCATTTCAATTGGGTTAACTCATTAAATCTTTAAATCAAAGATTTAATTTATAGCTTTCAAACACGTTTCCAAAGATTCATTCATAACTTGGAAAACCATCTTTAATTCAAACTTGAAATTCCTTTAATTCAGATTGGAAATTCATTTCTTATATGAGAGCTTTTATCAGGTGAAAACAATTAGTTTTCCCAAATCACTGAATTCAATTTCAAATATCGAATTCAAATTTAAATCAAATTATTAAAATATCAAGTTTTATTAAGTTATTTAAAATAACTTTTACATTTGAAACTCATTTGCAAAGCTGTCAATTCAAATTTCCAAAACTAATTGGATTCAAGAATTCAATCTTTAAAATTGTCAAAAATTTGCGACTTAACTGATTTCCACGTGAAATCCATATTTGTGTGTATGGTGTAGTCCAGGGGTTTCACACAGTAGTGCAACATCAATAAATCATCACAGATCAAAATATAGAAATATAGTTGATAAGCGGTATAACTATAACGTTTATCTTTTGTTCACAGATATAAAATTCACAGATAATAATTTACATTCATCCCAGATAAATAACTACAGTTTAGATCACACACAAATCAGAATATATCAAAAAACATTACAAATCAGAGATATCAAGCAATTCAATCAAGTCCAAACATTCACAAGTAAATTTATTAATCAACTGATTCATTTAAATCAGATGTATCAATTATTAATCCGGGTTAATTATCATAATTTAATTACAAATTATTTGAAATAAATCCTCCTTTCAAATTTATTAGTTAACCCTTAACTATTAACTAATCATTCTTAATTAATGAATCAATTTATCTTGAATTATTAAATTAATCTTAATTAATCACCATTATTAATTAATCCTTTAATTTATTAACAAATAATTTACTCAAATTTCAAACCATTATTCAATTAATTACATTCAGTGATTATCTATTAATTACTTCAATTTTTACATTGATTAATGATCCTTAACTACAAATTAATTTTTCCTTAATTAATTAACTTAAACCTTAATTAACTAATTTAAAATCCTTAATTAATTAATTTAAAATCCTTAATCACTAAATAAATTATCCAAATCATTAATTAATTTAATAAATTAATTATCCATTTTAATTACCTTAATAATTTAATGAATCACAAATCATTAAATTCTAATTAACTTCAAGATAAAACTTATTCTTATTAATGATTAATTATCATTAACAAAGCATTTAAAAACAATTTACTTTCAAATTTTCTCTAAATTTCATTTTAAATTTAAGATTAAAAATGAAAACAAATTAACTTTAACAAATTTAAATCGAGTTAAACCCTTTTTAAAACAAATGTTCAAGAACATTTATCATATATAAAGAAATTTATATGAGCTTTTAACCAAGTTTCTTTTGAATTCAAAATATTTTAAATATACTTTATACCCTTCAAGTTGTTTAAATATTTAAATTTTATATAACTTCCTTAAATTTCAAACTAGGATACAAAAACTAATTTGTATCCATCTTTCAATTTCTGATTTTAAATTTTATTTAAAATCTAGGTTTAAATATCAAATTCTGTTTTAAAAATCAAACAGACGGGTTTTTATTAAAAACCTGTAACAAAAGCAAACTACCCGAGCAAACCAAAATTTGCTTCGAGTCCAATACAAAAATTCTTCGAGGAAACCCACGAGTTGCTCGAGACCACTCGCATACCACCTGATACACGCAACTACCAAATACCAAATCACCAGAACAGGTGCACGGTGCACGTACACGTCGTCGATGATCAACTCCAAGCGACATCACGTTGTCGATCAAGTCGACGGTCCTCCACGCTCCTCTCCCCGACCATCAGATCTTCACCCTTTACTCGAAAATTGAAATCGAGTTCAATGCCAAAACCTGGAAACATGAACAGACCTCACCTCCAAACCTGTCAACGCCTCGCCTCCTTATCTCCGACCACCAGAGGCGACACAACTCCGGATACGACTTCGTCAATGACCAAACTACCGTCACCCGAAGCCCCGAAACACTCGATCATCTACACAAGCCGTGGTGATCAATTCATTCAACCCAGGAAGAACTAGGGTTCTAAACTTTAAACGTTCTCCACCGTCGCCACGTTCAACTACCAACCACCTCACTATTTTTCCTCGAATTTCCGTTCATCCCTCCATCACCAGCCATAACCCCGACCCCTCCAAACCCGTGGATCGTCAGAGATCATCAAAAGTAAGAAATTTGAACAAACACTAACTGCTCTTCCTCTCTTGATTTAAAAATTATAATTTTTGCTTTAAAAATCATGTTTTAGCTTACGAATTCGATCTATGTACCTGAATTTGTAAATTGAAAGGTTTGAATTTTTGACAAAATTTAAGTGGTGCTCAGTTATGTTGATTTCCAGAGCTATTTTTAAGTTATTTAACTTCAGTAAAATTTGAATCTTGAGTATATGCTATAACTAACAATATTTGTTTTAATACTAAGTCTAAACATTGAGTAAATCAAGTGGAAATGGTTTTTAAATCAAAATCTTGTGTTAAAATTTTAGACAGAGGACATATATGAAGAATAGCCTGCACACACAATAGTTTCAACATACAAATATCCACAGAAAATTCATACTTATTCACAGATATATTCATAACAGATTCATACTTTTAAATTGTTTAAAAGCGGTGTTACTCACATTGATTTTAGGAAGAAGAACAGAGCTGCTATGCTGAAACCAGATTTTGAAATTGCTAGCTGAAGCCTTCATCTTGATTCAGGTTGTATAATTTGTTTTGATGTTTAGGTTGAATGATTGTTTAAGTTAAAAAAATGATTTTTACTTCAGTTTATAATGGTGAACGAAGACTGGGATGATAAGTGATGTTGTTGAGAATGATAAGTAATGTTTTTCTCAGCTGAAATGAAGTGTACATGGTGATATAATGTGTTGTACAAATGTTTATATTTTGTACAAAAAAATGAGCAGGGATATTTTCAAATGGGAGGCTGCATTTATTATGTTGTACCATATTTTCATTTATAAAATTTTCTTCCTTTCAGCTGTAACAAATATATGAGATAACTTGATGTCTTCCTTTACAAGCTTTTATACTATATATTTGTATTTCTTTTTGAATGTATATGTTTGTTTCTTCATTTGGCAAGTGGTTCATGAATATGTATTTATTTTGTTTCTTTTTCTTTTGTTTGTTTTATTACTTTGTAATATAAGTGAGATTCTATTTTATTTTCTTTTTCTTTTATTATATTTAAATGTATTTCCATATTTAATATGTTGTTATAATTTATTTAATGTGTTTATTATATTTTTTAATGTTATTTATTAATTTGTTTTATGATTTAAAATTCTGTAATATAAATGAATCTCTAAATTTAATATATTGTTTAATTTAACTAATTTGTTTTACTATATATAATTTTTCTATAATTTATCTTATGTATTTTTTTATATTTATATATCTTATATATTTTCATTTTTAAACCATTTATTTACGATTTAAATTCAAATCAAATATATATGTAATTTCAAATTTACTCATATATGCCCAAATACATATATATTCATATATATACAATATTTTAAAAATAAATGATTTATACAGAATTTATTTGAATTCGGGGAAACTCGCATCACTTTATCAATAAATTTCACAAATTTTATTCAAAAATTAATTTAATTATCAATTTAAATTTATATAAAATTTGGGGTCGTTACATAAAGATCATTGATATTATATTATATATTGATCCGTTGCGATTGTGAGATTCTATGTTATTTTAGTTTCTTTTCTCTTCTTCCTCTCTTCTATTCTTTCTTCTTTCTTTCCTTTAACTATCCATTTTTTCGTTCGATTTGGGTTGGACATATGTGATTTATTGTCAGCTTGAATTGTACGAAAAAGTGGGTCGTTACATCCCTTAAGCATTCCCTGTTTTTAACCATTTCCGGTTTATTGTCAGCTTAAATTATACCAGTTCAGCTCCTGGTACTAAGTCTATCTGAAACTCAATAGCTTATTTTGGCGGCAATCCCACTACAGGTACAAAGACATATGCGAATTTTCTAACAACGAAAACTCGATTCGATTCGTTTTCTTCCTCCACAACACCCAACAAAGCGTTAACCTCAAAACTATGGTTTTCTATAGAATATAAAATCCGATCACTGCAGTCAGGGTGTCTAAGCGATATTTTCCTATCATGGCAAAATATCCTATCATCGTACCTACTTAACCAATCCATACCCAAAATAATTCCGAACCCTACGAAATCAAACACATGCAAACTGAAAACAAATGTATGACCAAACAATTCAAACTCTAGGTGGTCACATCTCATTCCAAGAGTCGCATAACCTCCTATCGGATTTGCAACCCTTAAGGAAGTAAGTAGGTATGAGGGTTCTAGGTTCAGCTTATCTACCAAACAATGAGATATAAAAGAATGTGATGCACCCGTATCAAATAGAACGCTAACTGACATACAGTGAATCATAAGCGTACCTTCCAACACAGCCTTTTCCTTTTCATCTGCTATTGGCCTCGAGGTAGCCAGCTCTAATGCAAACACTTTGCATTTCCCTTCCTTGGATGGCTTCTTGCACTGGTTCTTATAGTTCCCAATCTGATCACAATTGAAACACCTTACTCCTTTCTTCTCAGAAACTTTCTTTCCTTTGCCTGTCCGGCATTCATGGGCATAGTGTCATTTCTTATCACACTTATAACGAACAACTTCTTCCTTCCCTTACTTAGCAGCTCCACCCTTTTGAGCTCCTTTCTTATGGAAAAACTTCCTCTTCTGACTTTGCCCTCCTTGAGCTTCCTTTGCCTTATTTCTTTCAAGAAAAGAAAGCATAACTTCATGCCTCAAGGCCATCTCAACAACAACATCACATGGATCCCTAATATGCGGTAATATGGCCTTAGCAAGCTCAGGCTTCAGCCCTTGAATGAACTTCTCATTCCTCTTAATCACAGTATCAACCGTAGCATAGCCATATCTCACTAGCTCCTCAAACTTTGCTGCATACTCAAGTATAGTCATGTCTCCCTGCTCCAACTCAGCAAACTTCCTGAGTAGAGTAGACTTCGCAATCTCCGACATAAACATTTCCTCAAACCTCCTCCTGAACATAGCCCAAGTCATAGTCTCTTCATTGACTCCAACAGTAACACTGTTCCACCAATACAGTGCTGCTCCTTGTAGTTGTGTAGAAGCAAGCTTCCACTTCTGCTTGTCATTGAGCCCCAAATAAGCGAAAATCCACTCGCAATGAAGTAACCAATTCTCCACTTCAATTGCGTCTTCAGTACCAATAAATGGTTTTCCTCCTAGCCAAGCACAATCTCTACTCAGAACAGCATAGTTATTCACCACCGGAGGTTCATGATTTCCTCCTCCAGCATTTCCTCCCAGTACTCCAACAGCAACTCCCGCTTGCATCATGTTTACAAAGAACCGATACATCGCTCCCATATCAACTTGCGGGAATCCAGCACCCACATTTGTAGCTTAAGCCTGACCTGGATTCCTTCTAGTATTTGGTCTGGCATTTCCATTAGTTGTGGTTCTTCATCCATCAATGTTAACTCTTCCACTTCTAGCATACATATCTGCATTTGAGTCTTCGTAAGATACAGAAGAATAGCCTAATAGAGATGGGAGGATAGAGATAAAGCGTATACTTATATATAGGAAATACAAGTACATTACTATAGCGTTATCCCATACCCCAATTTTTTTCTCCAATTCCTTAGGATTATGTTTTCAAAATCATTTTAAGTTTAAAGTTTTTCATAAACCTATGCTTTGATACCAAGTTGTAACATCACCTATCTTGAGGCCTGAATATGAAATAAAATCACAGATTTCAAAAACAGCAATTTTACTAATTACATTTCAAAAACATGTTTCATATTACATTACATAATACCAAATGTTTCTCAGGTTTTGATCAAATATAATTATTACAAAATATGCCAGGAGCGACATATGAAGATGCTCCCTTGGATGATCGGAGTACTAAATAGACAAATCTGTCTTAATACATCACAACGGAAATAAAAAACAACAACTCCTAAGTAGCTATCCATGCCTCTTGCACGTCTTCGAAAGCTTTATTCGTCCACCTACTAAACCTGTAAATCCTGACACTCAATCTACACAAATTAATTTTGAGAACCCGAGAGTTTAAGGGGGAAAACATAAAATTCGAGTCAGACATAAAGCTTGGTGTAAATAATACTATTAGATCTCGATTTACTGATATTAAGTGAGACCATGCCACTTAGCGGAACGGGTTTTCCCTCACCACTATCCCTTTAAAATATATCTTTTTGCAAATCAGAATCCTACAATCAAACTGATTAATCAAACTGATTATAACAATAATAGAAATATCATATATGCTCATAAACAGTTAATAAATGGACCATCTGTCTGAACAATATAGTTTTGTTTGGCTGACTACTAACCATTGGCTGACTCGGCCTACCAGACAAAATAACAAATAATCTAACACCTGTTAGACATACTTCTGGACGGTCTATCCTTAACTTAGTTCTCCCAGGCTCACTAATAACCTATCATTCTTCTCTGTATATATTCCTTTCTGTGTGTAACCATCATTGAAGTCTTACCTATGACTAAGCCCTTCATACTAGAATTTTGGACTAAATTAGCTAGGGGCTATAGCTAATGTAGAGGGCGCGACCCTATACCAATCCCATCTGGTATTCTAATATCTGCTTCATTTACTTAGGATTAACTACCCTTCAAATTTTCCTTGAAAACATTTCAAATTGATTTAACCCTTTAAATCATACTTAAACAAGGAAAATATACTCTTTGCTATACTCAAAGCTATTTGCCATGTTATATATATACTTTACCCAAAACAATGTTGATGAAATATATTGAGGGTTACCTATCCCTCCAAAGTAAATTAAAATCCTTTTCGACTTAAAAACTCTTAGGCCATAAAACCAAGGTAAACCATTCGAAACCTTTGTTTAAAAACTTTAAACAACCTTGAAACACTAGGCCGAAAGGCCAAAACATACCTTTCGAAACCTATATAACAACCTTTCGAAATCATTGAAGGTATCCCTTCAAAACCTTTATAAGCCTTAGACATCCTCTTTTCAAAACTCTTTAAGCTTGCCTTTCGAAAGCAATTGGAAACCTTCCATTTAAAATACTTTAAGCATCTTTCGATACCATTAGGGAATCTCCCCTTCAAAACCTTCGTTTAAATCTTTTGAAAGCATTAAACTTCTTTACTCAAAATAAACCTTCTGAAAGCATTGGGTTCAAATAAAAGCTTGTGGAACATAGTTTCAAAACCATTTAAAACCATTCTATTCGAAACCTATGGGTTTATCTTTCAATAGAACAAAGGGTCTTAAGTAAACCAAGTTGAAAGCACTCTTTAAAAAGAAAATTTCCTAAGTATAGAAAGTGGATGGTTCGACACCAACCCTTTCGAAAGCATTGGAGAAGCGGCTCGTATTTTAAAAGCGAAAGCACCCCTCCGAAACCATGTTTAAAGGCAAAGCGGCCTCAACTGGGTCAAAAGGTAGAATTGCGGCAGCGAATGTTTTGACCCTGTCGAAAGCTAATTTAAAACAAAAGGCAGCAATCTTTGTCGAAAGCTATCTTGTGACGCCCCACCTCTATACCCACGCTAACCAAGAACACTACGATGTAGTGCTGTCAATTAGCACGGAGAATAAGGCTGTGGAGGAGCGACCATCCATGTAACTTCTTTGTGCGAGCACCGATACATCAGATAGAATAGAATGCATATCTTTTAAGGAGGAAATCCGACATACCGATACAAACACAAAGCTATCACACGGTGGCTATATATAATCTTCGGAAACAAACATAGAAATAATCATAACATAAATCAGTCACAGGCATCCATATCACAAAGACGGAAGAAGATATGAATAAATATATAACACATGAAAGTGTACATCAGAGTAGTGGTCAGAAAGATCCACTATAATACAAAAGAATAGCATCACGTGCTATACAAAAGAATAAGTACATAACATAGAGTCTATATCTCAAAGGTGTACATCCAAAAACTACTAATCTATGTAGTTAGCCAAAAGTCAGAGTAATCCAGAAGAGAAGTCAAGCAGAAGCACCTGTAACATCTCGGTCTGACCCGAGTATTATTTATAAGAAAATAATAAACGGATCAGTCTAACTATAAATATCAGATGACATGATATAGGATAAGGGGTATGGCATAAACATATAATAACCATGATGGCATACTACTATAAGTATGTAAATGATAATCAACAAGGGATTAATCAATGTCATAAGAATCTTCTCAAAGATCCAAACACATAAAAAGGTAATGACACACAAATTCACCAATACACAAAAACTGATATCATATCAGTGAAAACCACAAAAGTTGGTGAAGCACTAAATCCAGAAATCAACACACGAAATCCAGAACAAATCCCAGAAATCAACACACGAAATCCAGAAATCACTAAAAGGGGGAAGTCCGAACACATGGACGAGAAGCTATCTCATGGAAGCTATCCATTTAATTTTTCCGAACACACGGATGGCCCGAAGGCAAGTCCGAACACACGGACGAAGAGACATCGCTCAATCGCTAGTCTAAATCACAAGAATGATCGTCATGATCATAAGGAAGTGTCAATCACACTAAGCTAGTAAATATATGAGTTTAGCTTCATGTCCCATAACCACTTGCTTAACTTAAATATTTACGAACAAACTGTAGATCTTCACTAGGAAATTGTCACAAAAGGGTTCAATCGAACAAGTCCAAGAGCTAACCGACGAAGTGGACGCAAGCGTTTCATACCACTCGTTTTACTAAGTCGTTTAAGTCGATTTCTCATTCGAGTGAAGTAAAGGCTTGTATATACTAGTAGATTTAAAATCGGTTTGAGAAAACGAACTTTTGATATTTAAAATAGTGTAGAAATCACTTTGATGAAAGAGTTTTGATATTTACTATTAGTATTGAAACCTTCATATATCTTTAAAGTGACAAGTCATAAAACGATTGTAGAAACAAATCAATTCACGTTCGAAGACGTGAGTAAAGTCCAAAGAAGTCAATCCCAAAACCATCAAAGTAGAAATTCTGATAAATGTTTTTCAGATGAGATTTCCTACGCAGAGTAATACGGGGTTCGACCTAAGCCTTGAACGAGCTAAGGAATGGTCCAGTGGTAGCATGTACGGGGTTCGACCTAAGCCTTCACGGTACGAATTAGTGAAGGCAAGCTGGTCCAGTGGTAGCATGACCGAGCTAAGGAATGGTGCGACTCAACCAGATGAACGACTTAAGGAAGGCAAGAGACTTACGACTTAAGGGAGGCAAGCGACTTACGACTTAAGGGATAAGGTCATACGACCTAAGTGGAGTTAAGGGAGGCGAGCGACTTAAGGTCCAACGACCTACGGCTTAACAGAGTCGAGCGACCTACGACCTAGCAAACGAATGTCTAAACGACCTAAGCCTTGAGCGACTTAGTGGAACGAACGACTTAACGACCTAAGCCTTGAACGACTTAACGACTTAAGCCTTGAACGACTTAAACTCAAATACAAGCTACGAGCTAAAGTTGGAACGACCTAGTGAAGTTAGGTCGAGGACGACCTACGACTTAAGGCCTGGAACGACCTAGTGAAATTAGGTCGGGGACGACCTACGACTTAAGCCAGGGCGAGCGAGCTAACTGCAAATGACTTAAGTCTTTAACTCGTGAACGACTTATGCCTTTAACTCCTGAACGACTTATGCCTTTAGCTCGTGAACGACTTAACATTTTGCCTGGAGATTATAGGTCGGCAACGACCTACGACTTAAGGGCCAGAACGACCTAACTCCGAACGAGCTAAAAATGGCTAGAACGACCTAGTAGCAGTTTTTCACCAAAATCACTAAATTTTGGAGTTTTTCGCCAATCCAATCCAAACCAAATGCAAATGTTGATGCTAGAGTGATAGGGAATCATTCCCAACAGTCCAATGACAATCATAGGCAAGATGTGAGATCAAAAATCTCACCTTTTCCACGAAATTGATGTTGGAGAGCTTAAGAGCAAAGCAAGAATCAACCCCTAGCTTGAATCTATGTTCTTCACCTTGAAGTCGGAGTTTGATGCTGAATTCACTAAAGATCTCGAGCTTGGAATTTTAATTTCTCTTTCCCTCCACCATTTTTGAAGAAGCTTGAAGTATTTGATGAAGTGATGAAGAGAAGAGGGAGTTGGGCTGAGTTAAGAAGGTGCAGTCCCAACCAAAGTCACAAGTGGGAAAAGTGACGAAAATTTCACTATCTCCAAACATATCGAAGTTTACACTCAAAAAGATCGCAAACGTCATTTTGAACTCAATGGGGGTGGTCTCGAGTCCTAATTTGACCGTATGCAAAAAGTAGCTTTTCGGACTAACATCCGACTAACGATAAAATATTTAAATATAAAATCGATAGATATGCGGGTTGTTACATATCTTTAAATCCTTTCAAAACCAACCTTTGGAAAGCAAAGCAAACAGCTTTTCTATTAAAAGCAAAACAAGGTTTCGACCCCTTCGAAAGTATGTTTCGACCTTATACCTTTCGCCTAACTCCAATCCACCACGTACCAAGGCATTGATACCATGTGTATTGGTTTCAACTTGGTCGGAGGCGCGGGTATGCAGTCGAAAGCTTGCTGCCGATAGTGGCGAAACAGCAAATCATCACAAAAACTGTTTCCTTACTTTATAAAGTAATTTCTTTCCAACTAACTTGCTTATTTATCATAATATAATTGGTTGCCAATTTCTTTTCCAAAATCTTTTCTAGAAGTGCTACCGAATTCAGTATTTTATATTTTAAAACATTTAGCAAATTGCCTCTTAACCTATTTTAAACATATAAACCATTTAAGTCTCATACCTTAAATAATTTTATATACTTAATGAAACACTTAGGAAAATTCTCTAAAAATTCCAATAAATCACTTTTAACATGTTTTCTAACATTATTTCTGACCCAAAGCTAACATATAATAACCGTAATTAATTTTAAACCCAACATACCATTTTCTTTACTAGAAAATTCATAATAAATCCACAATAATTCATAAAATTATGAAACTTGAAACTCATCTCTAAAATAATATTTTTGACCTCATATAAAAATTACAAGTCATTTGGATGCCATCTAATAGGTTTTCTAGATCAATTCTTATCATAAAATCTATATGAAATAGCCTAAGTCACCAACAAGCATATATATATATATATATCCATTTAAACAATCAAAACATGGAAAAACATTTGCAAAATAAATCTAGATCTCAATCTAGCAATCGAAAATCATAAAATATGAGATGTAATCTATTATTCACCTTTAACTTGTGTTAAAGAGGTTGAGATTTGCTTTAGAACTGATTTTATTAAGCTTCCTTTTTGAAATCTTACTTATATTGTCCTTGTTATCTTCTAACAGTGGTCGACCTTGCTTGGTACTTAGTTTTTATTTGTGAATATTGTAAATGAAAGTGGCTTAAGGGTTTAGGGTATAAGAATATAACCTATTCCTACTTTGCCCCTATCTTATTCCCTTTATATTTTCATTTGTTCATTCTTTAATTAGGCACGGCTACCTTATGTTTTCACAAATCTCAATCTCTTAACCACTTAAACTTTACTTTATCCTATTTAATTGTCTAATTAACTCTCCTGAATAGTGTTACATAAAATTAGGGGTGTTACCGACTCCCCTTCTTAAAGAATTTCGTCCTCTAAATTACGATAAGGTACACATCATATCAATCATAAAGGTAAAACATACCATGAAACAAGTTAGGATAAGCGTCTATAATCCTGCTCTTAGTTTCCCAAGTACAGTCTCTCTCATCGTCACTCCACTGGACTTTGACTAATATGATTGTCTTGTTCCTCAGTCTCTTCTCATCTCTCGCGACTATACGAACTGGTTTTCTAACTATAGTCAAATTCGGTTCCACTACTACGTCCTCTAACATAGTTGGTGCTATAGTAGTCTCTGGATCTCTAATACACTTCCTTAGATGAGAAATATGAAAAACATCATGGACTCCTGCCAAACTATTCGGTAGAGTACTCTACTCTATATGCGAGTCTCTCGATCTTTTATACAATAGGAAATGGTCCAACGAATCTCAGTGCCAATTTTCCTGATTTTCCAAATCGGATTACACCTTTCATCGGTGATACCTTGACGAAAACGTGATCTCCAACCGAGAACTCCAAATCTTTCCATCTCTTATTAGCATAACTCTTCTGCCTAGACTGAGCTTATTTCATTCTAACTCTAATTAAGTCAACCTTTTCTATAGCTTCTCTAACCAAATCTAGACCAAGAACTAACCTATCCCCGGTCTCTAATCAGCAAATGGGATATTTGCATGGTCTTCCATACAAAGCTTCAAACGGTGACATCCCTATACTAGCCTGATAACTGTTGTTATACGAAAACTCAACTAAGTATAGATGGTCTTTCCATGATCCCCCAAAATCTAGCACACAAGCTCTTAACAAATCTTCTAAGATTTTGTTAACTCTTTCCATTTTCCCATCTGTCTACGGATGGTAAGCGGTACTCATCTTGAGCTTGGTACCTAAAGTCTCCTATAGACTCTTCCAAAACTCACTAGTGAATAAGGAATCTCTATCTCTTACTATACTACTAGGAATTCCATGCAGTCTAACTACATTCTTCATGAATAACTTAGCCAAAACAAGTGACGTCCTGGTTAACTTAGCTAGAATGAAATGGGCACTCTTGGTCAACCTGTCCGCTATAACCCATATATTTTCATTTCCTCTATTAGACCTTGGCCACCCGTCTATAAAATCCATTGAGATAGAATCCCACTTCCAAACAGGAACATTTAAAGGCTGAAGTAACCCACTTGGTTTCTGATGTTCGGCTTTTACCTGTTGATAGTTCAAACACTGTTTCACCCACAAGCCTACATCTCCCTTCATACCTTCCTAGAAGAAACTTCTCTTCATGTCCTGATACATCTTTGTTCCTCCTGGATGAATAGTAAACTTCGAACGATGGCATTCCTCAAGAACTTCCTTCCTAATATTTACCACATTCGAAACACATAGCCTTCCTTTCTTTCTCAACCACCCATTATGGTCAAGACTGAAATCTTTCAAGTCATCGCTCTCTGTTCCATTTCTTAACTTCCTGATCTGCTCAGCAAATACTGGATCCTCTCCTTTGCTTAGAAGCAATCCTTTCGATCATCATCGGTCGAACTTCTAAACATGACAACCTAGCAGTTTCTATGCTAGAACTACTCTTAGATCTCCACTGTACTCTGCATGTAGTCAACGCCTCTAAATCTTTCCACTCAGCCATCATTGCTAACACTGCATTCTGAAGTTTTCTGCTAAGTGCATCCGCAACCTTGTTGCCTTTTCCTGGTGTGTACTCAATACCAAATTCATAAGCGGCTAAAAACTTTAACCACCTCTGATGTCTCATATTCAATTCCTTCTGAGAGAATAAATACTTCAGCGACTTATGATCCGTATATAATTCAAATCTCTCTCCCAAAGGGTAATGTCACCACACCTTTAACGTAAAAATTACCGCAGCTAATTCAATATCATGCATTGGATACCTAACATCATGCGGTCTAAGCTGTCGAGATGCATAGGCAATCACTTTACCTCTTTGCATCAACATGGCTCCTAACCCTGTTTCACATGCATCCGTGTACACTACTAAATCTTGATTCCCTTCTGGAACAACTAACACAAGTGCATTCGTCAATAAGTGTTTTTGCTTCTGGAATGCGTCCTCACACTTATCCGTCCGGACGAATTTCACATCTTTATGAGTTAGCTTAGTCATCGGTGGCGCTTTTTGCGAGAAATCCTTAATGAATCTTCGATAGTAACCAGCCAATCCCAGAAAACTCTTTATCTCAGTCACGGTCTTGGGTCTCTTCCAATTATTCACTACCTCGATCTTAGTTGGATCTATAGACAACCCTTTTTTTGAGACTACATGACCAAGAAACTTCACTTCTCTCTTCCATAAATGACACTTCGAAAATTTCGCCTTTAGTTGATGTTGTCCCGACATCTCAAGTACCACTCTAAGATGAACTTCATGCTCCCTTTCATCCTTAGAGTATATCAAAATATCATATATGAATGCTAACACAAACCTATCCAAGTGCTCTCAGAAAACTCGGTTCATCAAATCTATAAAGAACGCTCACTACAAGAAAAATAGTCTTTTGTAACGCTAATTTATAACGTGTTGTTTCATTGTGTTATTGTTTATTCTAATTTTTTTATTTAGAGCCAGTGTTTGGTTGCGTAACGCTTTCTACCACCGATTATTTCCTTTTGCCGCGTCCTCATCTAATTATTTTGCTCCTCCCTCTTCCATAAATTATTTCCCTCTTTTTTTCTTCCCTCTTTCTGTAATTATTCTCTCTCCATAATCACAAAATTGGCAGATCCCAAACCAAACTGTTATCCTCCTTCGATTTAAATTTTATTTGTTTTGCTCACTACTTGCTTCCTCTCTCACTAGCCCAAATCAAAAACCTGTTACCCTAATTTGATTTTGTCCTGAAAATTCAAACGCACACGATTGAAGAAAAAAAAGGATGCATGATCCAGGCCAAGATAATTGATGCATGCGAAGACGGGTGTAGCACTTGTAGTGCCAACGCGATCGTGAGGCCATGATCAACCTGGGAGCGAACAAACTAGGTGGCGATGCAAGCAGATTCTTGAGCTGCGTGCGTATGCGGAGGCAGTTACTAGCATTCGATTTGGGAGTGACGAGGCTGAAGGCAAACTAGGTAGTGGCAAGGATGGTAATGAAGATGATTGACATTTAGGTAAAAGTGTGGTTGCGATTTTATGAAGCGGTAGTGGAATGGAGTGCTGGCGGCTGAAGTTAGGTGAAGGCAAGTACGACTTCGCTCGGTATTTTGGTGAGTTTTACACTCAAAATATTATCTTAATCTTATTTGCTATGCAATATAAACATTTGTATCCAATATTGTGTGAAGATAGATGAAGGCATTCGTTTATCACTGTTCATATCATTTGTTTATGATTTTTATCGTTCAATGTATTTTTAGTACATTTGTTTATCATAGTTCATTTCATTTGAAGCAATATATGTTTGTTTAGCATTCGTTTATCACATTCATAACATGATTGAGTTGTCATGAGTTCTAGAATTACAATATCTTTTATTTTCCTTAAGCTTATGTTTATTCACCAATAGTCTTTAAAGTGTAAGGCTAAATGTGTTGGAGTCTTGTGTGAGCTCACTATAGTACTAGTGCTTTCATTACTTTAAATTTGAACTTGAAAATTAAGGAATTCTCTGTTATGTATTCTCATTTTTATTTTCCTATTTAGTTTTTGAGATTGTTTTCAAATCATGTTATCAGATTAGTCAGTCTAGTTTTCAGAATCAGGTTTAAAATATACTATTGTTGTCCAAAAATCAAAATAATAGGAATGAGAATACACTGCATTTTCTTAAACCATTTTTAGTAATAGTCACATAGTCTATGTTACTAGTCCAATGCACTGTCCTATTTTTTATTTTTAGTATATCCTAGTTGGTTGTTAGTGATGCTTTAGATGTCTTTGCCTATAGTATAGCTTTTATATGTGGAATTTGTATATTAACTGTTGTTTGTTGACAGCATCTTAATCTTATTCTTTAGCTCAGATCTTAAAATGCTTATGCTGTGGCTTTCATATGTTTTGTTACATGAAAATATATAAGGAACTTTTAGTTGATAATATGGTTTTTATATAGCAATATTTGTTTAAATTTGATTTATTTAGGGATGATTGTGGAGTTTTACTATACATCTAATTGCCTTTGGCTGTATTGTTCATGTGGTAGTATTTCATAGAGTTCTATTCATTTAGCTGCTTTGTTTGGTATAATATTTATTGGCAGCAATTAAGTTTATATATAACAATTATGTCCCTATATACAATTGATTATGTTGTAGAAACTATGCATATGCAGCTCTTCTAGTACACTTCAGTTTGTATACAGGCATATAATTTGATGTGTCTACATTTAGGCTTATAGTTAGATGTATAAACCATAAAGATTTTGAAAAAAAAATGAACTAGAATAGATGGAATTAGATGAAAAGAAAAAAAACCATTGAAAAATGATGCTAAATTACTTGTATATTGTAATAATGGTAGGTTGCTTGATAGAAATATTAGGAAAGAATAATCGATTGGATCTTTTATCTATTTGATGTAAAAAAAAATGTCCATGGAAACATAAGGTTTTTTCTTTTATTAGTGGGCTATTACATGTATATTACATTTTGTGACAAATTATAACCAAGCTGCAGCTCAAGGGTACTTAATGCATAGACCCCTTCCTGCTTGAATCCACGCATGTGCACAACATGTGCACTGGTAAGGCTTAGCAATAGTATACCTAAAATTTCAGTTGCTTGGGCATTATTGTTTTAGTATGCTATGTACTTTCTTTTAGTGAATTGGATTTAGCTATTTCCCCTTTAATGTGTATTGCTTTAGTTTACGTAATGCTTAATTTTATCAGTGCAAATTTCACCCTAATTTTGGCAAATGAACATCGGGTATGGTGTTTGAATCCACAATGACTAATTTCTTAGTCGAGTTATCAATAAAGGAAGAAAGTTAAACTTTGGATTGTGCACTTAGTGTAATTTGTTTGGATGCATTTAAACTTAAGAGTCAGAAAACCACCCCACCACCACCAACATCCCCCTCCCTCTTCCTTTTTGTTTCATTTAAACAAACAATTATATGTAATTTTAGAAAGACATTTTATTCATTAGGATTATTGATGTCACAAGTTTAATTGTATTATGCGTAATAACAATATACACTCTATGGTAAATGGTCCAAATGCAAGGAATTGTTCTTGGAAAACAATTTGGTTGGTATCATGAATTAGATCAACATGCGTTTGGAGAAAAATTAAGCTTGTTTTAAGGATTGTGCCACCTCAGCAAATGGTGATAGATGTGGCAGTATGTAATTGTTTGCTGTTTTTAGTAAATATTTTATTACAGAACTAAAATTTGAATTACAATGTAAAAAAAGGTAAGAAGTTGAATTTACAATATAAAATGAGCAAGGATATAACGGTTTTCCTTTCTATTTTGTTGAAGCAGATAGAATTAACTATGTAGTACTGTAAAACCAGAAAGATTTTAAGGTATCAAAACTAGTTCATTAAATTGAAATTAGATCATCGGTGCATGTAGGATCAGACCCAAATCAGCATATGGTAGGTGGGAGATGTGCTTGCTATTTCTCGCGTATTTTGTGATAAACTCTTGAAGCAATATGTTGTTGTTGAGCCTGAAAGTAAGGTATTTTCTTCATCATGTTATATTCTAGTTGTGCACATTTTTGCAATTGATGTGCATATACTGCTTATTACCGATTAATTTCTGTGAGCGAAGGACATTTATCCTGCTAATGCGATAGGATATAGTTGAACGATCACTTGAATTTTTCATTCTTACAAGTGATGATTTATAGGATGTGGTACCAAATGAGGTATTGTTATTTAATTTTTTCTTTCTACGATTACAAGCCGCCTAGTATAATCAATTGCTACTATTAAAATGAATTTGATTCAGGAAGCTGTTACTATCCTTGTTTATTAAGTAAGATTTACAAAAATTAAATAAGTTTATAATAATAAAATATTAACAAAGTTTATGAAAATTAACTAAGTTTATAAAAATAGTAATAATAATACATTATATATTACTAACCAAGTTAACTAATTTTATAAAATTTAACTAAGTTAATATAACAACAACAACAACAATAAAATAATTATAAGTTTATAAAAACTAACTAAGCGCGGTATAATAATAATAATAATAAATCATAAAATATTAACCAAATTAACTAAGTTTTATAAAAACTAACTTTTTGTCAAAATCAAAATAAATTAACTAAAATTATAAAAATTAACTTCGTTAATTAAGTTTTATAAAATAAGCAAGTTTATAAAAATTAACTAATTTTATAATATAATAATAATAATTTAACTAATGTTTATGAAACTTAATTAAGTTTATAGTAAATAATACTAACAACAATAATAATCATAATAGTAATAATAATAATCAATAAATTAAGTTTATAAAAATTAGCTAAGTTTCATAACAATTAACTAAGTTTAGGATATAATAATACTAATAACAACAACAACAATAATCATAATAGTTAAAATAAAATTTTATAATCTTAGTTAAATAATCATAATAATAAAATTAACTAAGATTAGTTGAATTAACAAACCGTAACAATAAATTTTAAATAATTACAATAATCACAATAAAATTAACTAAGAATATAAAAATGAACTTTGTTAGGGGGATGAACCATAAGGATTGGAAGGGGATGAAGAACTGGAAAGGCCGTCAACATGAATATCGGTAGAAGCCAATGAAGGGCTTGCTGAAGCATGAAAGGGAGCTGACTCTTCATTAGACAACTGGGACCGAGCAACTTGTTATGCAACAACAACATTTGTGTATGGGCATTTTTCAGTCTGGATTTTGTGGTGTTCTAGTTCCATTACTGACTTTACATTATTATCATTATATACTTGTATAATGCAAATATTTTCTACTATAAAATCCTTTAAAAATATAATATTGAAATATTTATGTTCAGTTTATATCTTACAAAAGCATCATCGAACTTTGGAGCTGGAGACATTCTCATGGGATCTCTAGGATCGGTCATACATTTGTTTACACTTTCAATGTTCAAACAGTGAAAGGTATTTACATATGCTATATGTTACCATTCTATCCTATAATTTTGTGTATGAATTGTACTTAGTTGGGGTATTTATCATGTTATAAAAGATTGTGAAGTGACATGCAACAGAGTAATTCTCATCAGCGCTGAACGATTTTCTTTTGTAATAAATTTTTGTCTTAGTGGCACAAGTGAAGATTGTAGATTTTAACAACTGCCTTAACTTTTACTACCCATTTTCTTTATACTGGCATAGTCGTATATATTTTGTTGCTTCTGAACAGGGATAAAAGATAATATGAATTGCAAACAAGACATCAATCATTCCAAAATAATAATAAAAAGAACTCTCTATATCCTATTTTTCTCCCTTTACTTGGTTATATAATATTATGTTGGTTATTAGATATCACTGATCTATAGTCTGTCTCAATCATGCATGCACAATGGACCAAAATGTTCAATTGCCATCCAACTTGATATATGGGACTAAATGGTTAACCATCAGAGTTAGGGTGGCTTGATTATGGATTTTTGTTAGCTAGAGCATGAACGCACCTTATTCGCTTGATCTGCAGCTTATGGATAATGAAGTAAGTCTATTTCTTTTATTCCTTTCTGCATATCCAAATTGCCACATTTATGTTAATTACCCGGAGTTAATTTATGTTAATTTTCTTTTGACTTTGTATTTTCTCCCTATTCTGTATAATATACAATTCCATGTCAGTTTGTTTGCTACTATGTATTTCATTCCAAAGTTTTGGTACAACTTCATTACAATGTGACAATGTGTTTCCTTTCCTCTTTTACCTCTGTTTAGCTTTAATGCTAATATACACTTTTTTCTTTTGTGCCTTTTCCTATAATGGTTTTCTATAGTGTATGCTAGAACTTATTGAACATCAATTCTCTAGTGCAATCTCACCTCTTACCACAGTGACACAAGTGAAGAAACCATATTAAGAGGGCTTGAATATGAACTTTCCAATAGTTTGTATCTGATTAAACAAGCCATAGAAAAAAAAATATTAACTTTTGAATGTTGAAACCCAATATATATATATATATAACAATTATCAATTGTATATAGGAATCGGTTAGCTTGGAATGCCACAAATCGAGAACCAAAGGTGTAAACATAGATTATGTAGTTAGGGATAATAGAAAAGGATACAAAGCAGGGGCTTTGCATGAGGGAATGAAGAAGGATTATGTTCAGGAGTGTGATTATGTTGCTATGTTTGATGCCGATTTTCAACCCGATTCCGATCATTTAAAGAAGACTATTCCATTCCTCGCATACAACCCTGAAATCGCTCTTGTTCAAGCTCGATGATAATTTTGTAGGTACAAATATTTTTACTACTATAATGATAACGATAGGTTTGCCTGAAATATGGCACGTTTCTGATTATAGAACCGATGATCCATGTCAATTCAAAATTATACCTCATTTTGATTGGCATCAAACTGTACAAGAGGCACTGGATAAAAGCGTACTTGATGTTAAATCTTAGAAACTAAAGGTTTTATTTGTATTACTATTGATTAAAAAAATGTACTCATGTATAAGCTCAAAATAAGTATTAAGGTTCAATAAATAGTGAAATATATAAGATAGATGATCATAAGTCTTGATATCTCTAATGAATACATTTATTATATAGACATTCAAATTTTAGTTTTGCTGTACATACTCTTTGCAACTATTTAAATTACGTTTTCCTTTACGTTCTGCATTTTGTTGCTTTATTGTTTTATTAATCTTCATTGATTCAAACCATGTCTTTTAATTTGCTTTTGGGTAAAAAAAAATTTGTGTTGGTTAAATTTTGCTCAAATAAGGAGCAGTCCCACCTCTAGTTGCTTTGTCTTACTTCTAGATGCCTAGGTCAAAAGAAAAGGTAAAGCGTATACTTATGTTGTGATTATTTATTTTTGTTATGCTAGGCTAGAAATCTATTTCTATATTTCAAGTGTTTTGGCTAGAAAATACCATGAGTACATATAAATCAGGCAAGTAATGTGTGTGTTCATGATCTTAGTTTTTGCTTTTTTGAATGAAATCGTTGATCAAGACCTTATTTCTTTCTTCCAAAGAGTTAGTGTTAACCATATATTAATTTTTGAAATAGTTAATACTTAATATGATCTAACTTGACTTAAATATATGTTTTTCCTTTTCCAGTTCACTAGCAACTCAATGTTCTCAACTCACTGGAGATGTTTTACAAATTTGTATGAATTTGGGATGTGAGACATTTATCAAATTATTTATGTTCAATAATCTATTAATTATTAAGTAATTAATTATAAACTAATTATGAATATAAGGATACATGGAATAGGAATATGTTATAGTGTGTGTATTATATATGTTAAAGAGTAATATAATTAATGATTATTTGCATCCTCTTTATAGCTGGACTATGGACTACATCAAATCCTTTCAAATAGGTTAGTACTCATGAAGTCATCCCTTTTTCAATGAATCAGTGTCAATAATAACAATTGTTCATATTTTTTCCAAACCAAGCAACACTAAAAGTTTTAGTTTCATATAGAATTAATAGAATATTTGGTTAAATTCATACTCTGTTGGACTTTGTCAAATCTTCTTATTTATGCGGGAGTTGAGGGACTAGTTGTAAATGATGCAAATTCAGGTGGGAAAACCAGTGCATGATGCTGCAATTTCATATGGGAAGTGATGCAGGACTTGCATGAGATGGTGTGTCACTAAATGGAAGTGGCTTCAATCACCCAATGCCCATTCGAGCACAGGTAATCCTTGCATGCTGGCTTAACTTTATAATAACATTTGTGTGTATTTGTGTGTATAGACTAGAAGATCTATCACGTTAAGCAAGTGGCAGTGAGTAGCAGAACTGGCATGAATTAGTTGCACACGAACGAGTGAGGCTGCGATGTTGAGTATGCAATGGAAGTCTGGATAGAAGTATGTGTTGAGCAAGTGATGGGATCCTTGCAAGCTGTAGCATATTAGTGAGTGACGTTGCGATGTACGTAATTCTGACTGGAGTAGCTATGCAATACCAGTGTAAAAGTGAGTGCACAAGCAAAGCCACCATATGTAGTGCGATACCACCAGACAATAAGACAGGATGTAGACGGGTTGAATGCTGATGTAGCGGCCATGACCAGTGTACTGGTGGTATTCAATAAAGTTCAGCTCTTATAGCGTTTATGTCATATCTTCCATTAATCAACGTAGGAAAATTTTGAGAATAAAGTTATAGTTATTAGCTATTATTTTACTCAAATTATTTGAATTCTTTACCAGGAGATAAACTTGTGGGGGAGTTTAGCAAACTTGTTGTGGTAGAAACCTACATACAAGCTCTGGACATAGAGTTTAAGAGCATGGTTCATATTTGCAACGGACTGTAACTAAATAAACAATTAAAAATAGGGAACTCAAGAAAAGGAAAAGAATTTGTCCTTCAACTGTCCAGTATATACAAATAATTAGCAGCTACATAAATGCCTTCCAATATACCATTCAATTTTAATGTTCCATATATTTATATATGTATATACAATAATCATAGCCAATAAGAATTCATGCTACTTTTGTCTATTTGACAAAAGTTAATTCAGGTATTTTCACCTTTAATATAAGCATAACATCTCATCATAATTTGTAAAGTATTATTAAACTGATATGAATTATACTGGCTCAATTATTCACTAATGAATTTGTTGCATGTTTTGCTACTGTGCTCGTGCATTTTTTGCTAAATTCGATTAAGAGCTGCAGTTTTGATGTTCTGGATTTGAAGTTGAGAAGAATTTGTTGGTTTGTCGCCTTTGTGGTTTCACTTGAAGTTGTAGTGGCATGCCTGGCGAAATAGGTACATATTGATGTTGTGTTATTTTGTGTTTTACAATGTATTATATTGACTGTTGTTGTTGCTAATTCTTTATGATGGACTAAAGAAGTATGAATTTTAATTTTTGAATAATAAAATGATTGAAGCTTCGATATATGTATGTGTAGAATTGAGATTAAGAATGAATATTATAGAGAGTAAGAATAAATTATTCACTCTTTTAATCAATAAGGATTAAGGCATTACTGTCAGCCTAATATAAACATTACCGTGAAATCTCTATTTAGCACTTTATATATATTCTTTGATATTATGAAAATTTCATCGGTTTGATTTCTCATTTGAACTTCAGGAATCCTTTTGACATTTCACATTTTTATCTTTATCTTGATGCCAGCGATTTAATATCCAAACCATATCAAATTGCAATAGTATTCATATCATTCATAGTAGATAATTTTATATGAATTTGCTGAACTGTTGTAATATAAAAAAATTGATTTTAATTAAAATCTAATTATTTTTTATTGACATTGTTTGTATTGTTTTACTTAGGTATGGTAACCAACAATACAACCTTCTCAACAAGATCTTTAAACAGTATAGCTGCTGGGTTTTCTTTTTTGTATCTACGATTTGTTATGATGGTTGAAGAAATCAGTTAGCTCATAATTATATAGGAGAAGTTTGGTTGAGCTCCTTAAAAAAGTTTAAAGTAATTAAAACACTTATCCTAATAAAACTTTTTAAAATACTTACATATCTTTTAAAATTCATCTAAATCTAAAAAGAAAAGAAAAGAAACATTAATTGATTTTGTGATAACAAGAGATTATCTAATAGTTTATTTGATGTTAGGTACAATAACTTATAAACATCTTATTGAGTCATTTTGGTGTATTTCAAATATGCATTGCACACAATCTCTTGTTGTCTCTTTACATCATTACTTATGAGTAAATCATTATTCTTTACCCAAAAAAGATAGCGTTATACCGTATTAAGCCCTACCCACCTAAATTATGACATTAAAATTTATGAATACATTGTTAATGTTTCCTTTGATTGTTGAGCTGTATATCTTATTTTTAGAGCAGCTAATATATTGTTTAATGATATAGTTTAATGATGAAAATATATTTTAATTTTGACTTGAGAAGAAAAAGAAATTGCAATTTCAGATTTTATTTTATTTTCACTTAATTAATTGCCACATCACATACTAAAAAAGACTTTTGCTACCGTATTTGATATCAATCATAGTTTTATATCAGGCCAGGGATAAAAAGATTCACTTGTCTATTATTTTGCAGGCAATAAACATGTATTGGTAGTATCTAAGAAAACCATAATGCTTGTTATGGTAGCAAAGCAAAGCATAACCATGAACATGCTGAAGTTATTAAGGTTGCTATCACAGAGCCATATGAAGAAGGTCCTACAAGAGAAGTCTACAATAGTTTAAGTGGAGAAAAAGAAAACAGGCTGATGTATTCTAGGTAACAAATCGACAATCATTGATTTATCATTTTATTCTCCTAGTTGTGTGAGTAGTAATACCTTTTATGATCATTTCACTTATCAATATAATTAAATGCAAGCTCTTGGTTTTGAGCTGCCACTCCCTAATCTGCGATTCACACGTGCTTTGCATTTCTTCTTTAGTCATCTTGGAAGATTAGGTGTTCCGTCTCCATTTTTTGGCCAAGATATAACAAGAAATTTAGAAATCTTTATGAAAACACTTCCATAAGAACTATCTAAATGTTCTGAAAGTATTTTGGAAAAGGTTTGTTTTTAATTAAGTGTTATGTACTACACTTCTTGATCAAATTTTGCTAGCCTTGCATTCAAGCTGATCATTCAAGATATACTAGTAGCTTAATTCTACTTTTTGAACTTCTTTCTTTAGAAAAGATAACATCAACGGTAAGTTTTAATATATATATAAATATAGTTGCAGAGTTTATTTTTTACTATTCTATTAGTTATTTAGTCCATACTAGTTAACCAACACGCACGATGCGTTTACATAAAAAAATTATGTTTGGCTGTGTTTCAAATTATTAGAAAAATGTATACCAGAACAGTGTGAAGTCCAACACGCTTGCCTGTCTGAATACTACGGACACAATCATAAAAAAAATCAAAATATTCATGCAATGATAAAAAATCATAAACAATACCAGTTTTAGATATAGCCTTACATTCATGCAATGTTTTTTGTAAGCAAAGGCAACACTTAAAGGGTACAGAGGGTCATCAAGGTCTATAAACAAAATCAACAGATTGAAAAATTAAGCCACATTGTGCTAGTGATCTTAATAGTAAATAAATTTTAATATGATACCAAAATAAGATACCAAAGCTACGAACAATCAATCTTGGAGCCCTTATCTTGTTTTTGATCCATCTGTATAAACTAAAATTTCAAAACTTGATTAATTATAAGTCATAAAGAGGATAGCTAATACTGCAAATGTGGCCTTAGAAATAGTCTGTTTTCAGCATACACCAACGTAATGATTAGTTGCACTTCAGTTTTCCACTTGTTCAGTAAAAATCTAAACTTAATACCAAACCTTCCAAAAACTAGTAACATATTTACTTAAATTATGGATCAAACTTATTCAATTCTAAATAAATTAAGAACAAACGAGCCTTTGTTTTCTTATGTTTGAATTGAGAAGATAGAGAAAGGGGGAAGAAAGGATAGAAGTTACCGGATTTAAATAACCAAGCCTTTGATAGATATAACGTGCAAAGTAGAAAAAAAATTAAATGCATAATTTTGAAATATGACAAATTTAAAAAAAATAAGGTAGAAGTTTAAGAGTTGGAGAAATGAGGGTACAATATTTGCTATAAAGATAACTGTTTTGATTATAGGAGCGTTTCTCAAGGTATGTCTATCTAAATTTGTCCTATAAATATAGTTGTGCCAATTTGTATGGACCAATGGTTTTGTAGCTAAATTTTTTGGAACTATGGTTATTGCAGTCAATTGAACTTCTAATCTTATAGTGACATCCTTAGGTTAATATGGAGGTTATTAATTATTTCCTAGAATTTAGGGGCCGCAAAGAAAATACCGCCATTTCAAGATAAATATTTTGTCATCTGCAGACAATCATCGTTCTCCAAGTTCGTCAGTTAATTCCAAAGATGGGTATAGGTAAAGTTGAAAATGCAATTCTTGTTTTATTGCAGATTATTCCTTTTCTAATATTACGTTTCTTACTTCGCATCTTTTCTGATTGGTTTAGCCATGATGATTTGCTTGCTCACAAATTGACTTTATTTCAACCATCAAAAGATGATTCTGTTATATCAAGTTACATTCTTACTCCAAATTTCCGTAGGACTAATTTACTTTCAAAACAGGCTAAAAGGTTTCTTCCCTTGATTTTGGTTTTGTTATTGTCACTTCATTTCAAATTCTTAAAAATTACTTTGATTTTCTACGGCTTGGATGTATTTTGTAGTCAAGTTAAAAAAGGCCTTAGTTTCAACTTATCAGCTCTTTATACACACTACTGCATTGTGCTATCTAAAAATCAATTTCATCAGTGTTTTATTCATATTCGTTCCTAATGTAAATATTTATCTTATTTGCAGGTGTGTGAAAGAAGAAGGATGCGAAAGTTGTGGTCTTCTTTTTAATGCAAACAACCAAATATGCACTTGTTTTTTAAACTTTGCTACTATTTTTTGGGGTGTGATTAAAACATTTGCTACTACGTTTTGATTTATGTGGTTTAAGCTATAAGATATTATGTGTATGAATATTTGATATGTTTAATGTGATGTGTTACATCTCTATGTTTATTATCTTTTATGATTCTTGCGTTATTTAAATGATTTATGTTTAAAATGATTATTATTGTGCATTTTGATATGGTATTTAATACTGTAGTTTACGAATAGGATGCAGAAAATATTTGAATTGTGAAACTAAACCATAGCACTTGAAAACCGCTATAAATATTTAATAACGTTGAATGACCGCTATTAAATTTGTCAGTATTACAGATGCGTAACAGAAAAAGCGCTATGGTATTATAAAAAGCGCTATAAAGAATGATGAATAATATGTCAGTAAGCGCTATAAAAGAACATATCATAACAGAGTATAAGCGCTATTGTTGCTGTATCTTTATAGCGGCATATTGGTGTTCTGACAAGTCAAAATCTACAATAACGTGTCCATATACAGCGCTCAAAATCCGCTATTAATACTTTTTATAGCGAATTATTAGTGCTATCTTAGAAAAAACAAAAAGTATTTTTGTGGCTAATAATGAATTTCGTAGCGGACAAATAGCGCTATTATAGTAATCAATAACACATAATTTGCCGCTATAAAAATGTTTAAAATAGCGGATTATTTGCGCTATTATATTAATACTTTTTGGTAATCAATAACACGTAACACATTATTATGCACTATATCATTGTTTTTAATAACATGTCGTTATATAGCGTTTATTAAACCGCTATTATAGGCTTTACTAGTGTTTTTTTGGTGCTATCGGAGGGTCCTTTTGTTGTAGTGGCTGGCGCATTAGTTAGTCCGAACGGCATTACTAACTATTCATACGATCCATATCTAGTTCCAAACGCCGTCAAAGGAATACTATCCTCCGCCACCCTAAGCTGATGGAACCCTGTTGCTAAATCCAACTGGGAAAATACTTTGGCTCCACTCAACTGGTTGAACAAATCGTCAATTCTAGGTAACAGATATCGATTCTTTATTGTCTTCTCACTTAACTTACGATAATCGATAGATAACCTTAACGATCCGTTCGGCTTCTTAGCAAACACTATGGCTGCTCCCTAAGGAGAACTGTTTGGTCTGATAAAATTCTTCCCTTACAAGTCCACCAACTGCACCTTTAACTCCCTCATTTTGGTAGGTGTCATTCTACTTGGCGGCCTACTCACCGGTTCTACTCCTGGTACTAAGTCTATTTGAAACTCAATGGCTCGTTTCGGCGGTAATCCCACTAAAGGCTCAAAGACATCTGTGAATTCTCTAACGACGAAAACTTGATTCAACTCGTCTTCTACCTCCACAACACCCAACAAAGCGTTAACCTCAAAACTAGGGTTTTCTGCGGAATATACAATCCGATCACTACAATCAGGGTGTCTAAGCGATATTTTACTATCATGGCAAAATATCCTAGCATCATACCTACTTAACCAATCCATGCCCAAAATAATTCTGAACCCTACGAAATCAAACACATGCAAACTATAAACAAATGTATGACCCAACAATTCAAATTCTAGGTGGTCACATCTCATCCCAAAAGTCGCATAACCTCCTATCGGATTTGCAACCCTTAAGGAAGTAACTAGGTATGAGGGTTATAGGTTAAGATTATCTACCAAACAATGAGATATAAAAGAATGCAATGCACCGGTATCAAATAGAACGCTAACTGACATACCATGAATCATAAGTGTACGTCCCAAACGCAGCTTTTCCCTTTTTCTCTGCTATTGGCCTCAAGGTAGCTGGCTCCAATGCAAACACTTTTCCCTTTCCATCCTTGGTTGGCTCCTTGCACTGGTTCTTATATTGTCCAATTTGATTGCAGTTGAAGCATCTAATATTCTTCTTCCCGATCACCTTCTTTCCATCTCCTGAGCAACATTCTGTTGCGAAATGCCCTTTCTTGTCACATTTATAATAGACAACCTATGCCTTTCCTTTCTTGGTAACTCCACCCTTCTGAGCTCCTTTCTTGTGGAAAAACATCCTCTACTGATTCTGCCCT
Source organism: Allium fistulosum (assembly GCA_030737815.1). NCBI lineage: Eukaryota > Viridiplantae > Streptophyta > Magnoliopsida > Asparagales > Amaryllidaceae > Allium > Allium fistulosum. The sequence goes on from CM060905.1 coordinate 291,736,936, forward strand.
CCTTGAACTTCATTTGCCTTATTCCTTTTAAAAAAAGCAAGCATCTCCTCATGCCTCAAGGCCATCTCCACAACAACGTCACATGGATCCTTAATATGCGGTAATGTGGCCTTAGCAAGTTCAGGCTTCAACCCCATATGAACTTCTCATTCCTCTTAATCACAGTATCAACCGTAGCATAGCCATATCTTGCTAGCTCCTCAAACCATGTTTCATACCCCAGCACAGTCATGTCTTCCTGCTCTAACTCAGCAAACTTCTTGAGCAGAGTAGATTTAGCGATCTCCAACATAAATCTCTCCTCAAATCTCCTTTTAAACTCAGCCCATGTCATCGTCTTTACATTAACTCTGATCGTAACACTGTTCCACCAATACAATGCCACTCCTTGTAACTTTCTAGAAGCAAGCCTTCTCTTTTGCTCATCATTAAGCCCTAGATCAGCGAAAATCCTCTCACAATGAAGTAACCAGTTCTCTACTTCGATTGCGTCCTTGGTACCAATAAACGGCTTTCCTCCCAGCCGAGCATGGTCTCTACTCAAAACAGCATAGTTAATCACCACCCGAGCTTCTTGATTTCCTCCTCCAACTACTCCAGCAGCAACTCCTGCTTGCATCATGTATACAGAGAACTGATACATTGCTCCCATGTCAACTTGCAGGACTCCAGCACCAACATTTGCAGCTTGTGCCTGACCTTGATTCCTCTTTGTATTTGGTCTGGCATTTCAATTAGTTGTGGTGCTTCCCCCACCAATGTTGACTCTTCCGCTTCTAGCATCCATATCTGCATTTGGGTCTTCGTAAGATAATAGCCTAAGAGAGATGGGAGAATAGAGATATACCGTATACTTATACATAGCAAATACAAGCACGTTACTATAGTGTTATCCCATACCCCGATCTTTTCTCTAATTCCTTAGGATTATGTTTTCAAAATCATTTTAAGTTTAAAGTTTTTCATAAACCTATGCTCTGATACCAAGTTGTAACATCCCCTATCTTAACGCCCAAAGCTAAGCGCTACAGATGCTGCAGTCATCTATGGTATTAACTTCCGGCAAAAAAATATGGTAATGTTAATGGTATCCATAATATCAGAAGCACATGAATATGAAACAAAATCACAGATTTCAAAAAAAAACTTTTCTGATTACATTTCACAAAATCATGTTTCATATCCAATTACATAATCCCAAACGTTTCCCAGCCATTGATCAAATATAATTATTATAAAATACCCCAAGAGCAACATATGAAGATTCCCCCTTCGATGATCAGAGTACTAAATAGACAAAAACTATATTAATACATCACAACGGAAATAGAAATAACATAACAACTCCTAAATAGCTAACATCAGCCTCCTTCCTCGTCTTCGAAATCTTTATTCGTCCACCTACTAAAACCTGTAAATCCTTAACTCTCAACCTACTCAAATCAATTCTGAACACCCGGAAGTTTAAGGGGAAAAACATAAACTTCGAGTCAGACATAAAGCCTGATGTGAATGATACTATACATCTCGGTTATCTGATATTAAGTGAGACCACGTCGCTTAGCGGAACGGGTTTCCCCTCACTAATATCATTTCAAAAACATATCCTTTGTAAACCAAAATCCTGCAACCAAACTGGTTAAAACAATAATATCAATATCATGTAAGCATACAAATCAGGTAATCAATGGACTATATGTCCGAACACTATAGTTTTGTTTGGCTAACTACTAACCTTTGGCATACTTAGGCCTACCAGACAAAATAAACAAATAACCTAACTTCTGTTAGATACTCTTCTGGACGGTCTGTCCCTAACTTACTTCTCCCAGGGTCAAATGATCCTAATGGTTTTGCGGGCTCACCAATAACCTATCTACACTCTATATATTCCTTTCTGTGTGTAACATCATTTTATTCTTACCTGTGACAAAGCCCTACACACTGGAATTTTGGACTTATATAAGCTAGGGGCTACTAGCTAAAGTATAAGGCGCGACCCCATACCAGTCCCATCTGGTATTCTAATATCAGAGTCATTTACTTAGGGTTAACTACCTCATTAAATTTTCCTTGAAAACATTTCTTTCAAATTGATTTAACCCTTTAAATCATAGTTAAAAAAGGAAAATATACTCTATACTTTACTCAAATCACTTTGCCATGTTATATATACTTTACACAAAACATTGTTGATGAACACATTCGAAACCTTTGTTTAAAAGCTATAAACGACACATTTCAAAACCATTGAAAGTACCCATTTCGATACAAGTAATCTACTTTACTTTATAACCTTAAGCCGAAAGGCCAAAACATACATTTCAAAACCATTTACAATAGTCTTTTCGAAAACATGGAAAATATCTCTTTTGAAAGCTTTATAAACCTTAGACATCCTCTTTTCAAAACACTTTAAACGTGTTTATCAAAAACATTGGAATCTTCAATTAAAAACCTTTCGAAAACATTGAGGAACCACCACTTTGAAACCTTAATCATATACCTTTCGAAAGCAATAAGTCCTTTACATAAATCAAACCTTTCGAAAGCATTTGGGTTCAAGTAAAAACATGTGGAACAATCTTTTGAAACCATTTAAAACCATTCCTTTCGAAACCTTTGGGTTTAACTTTCAATAGAACAAAGGGTCTTAAAACAACTAAGTCAAAAGCACTCTTCCGAAAGCAATTTCCTAAGTAAAACAAGTGGATGGTGTCAAAACCAATCCCTTCGAAAGCATTGGAGAAGCGGTTTAGATTTTAAAACAAAGGAACCCTTTCGAAAGCATTGCTTCGAGAGGTTGAATGCGGCAGCAAGGTGTTTCGACCCCTTCGAAAGCTTCTTTATAAAACAAAAGGCGCAACCTCTTTCGAAACAGTTCTTTAAAACCATTTGACCAAGTCGAAAGCTATCAAAGTCGAAAGCATTCTTTTCGAAAGAAAAGCAGGTGCATTTCCATTTAAAAGCAAAACAAGGCTTCGACCCCTTCGAAACCCCCATTTCGACTCTATACCTTTCGCCTATCTCCAATCCACTACGTACCAAGGCTTTTGATACCATGTGTATTAGTTTTGAATTGGTTGAAGGCGGAAGCACCTCGTCGAAAGGTGCTGCCGAAAGTGGCGAAACAGCAAAAACATGGTAAAACTGATTTATTTACTTTAAACAGTAATTCCTTTTCAACTAACCTGCTTTGTTTGTCAACATATGATTGGTTTCTAATTTATTTTCCAAAATCCTTTCAAATAGCGCTGTCAAATTTTCAAAAGTAAATAATTTAAAATATTTACAAAATGCCCGTTGTCCTTTTATAAATATATAAAACATTTAAGTCCCATACCTTAAATAATTTTATATACTTATTAAAATACTTAGGAAAATTCTACAAAAATTCTCATAAATCACTTTTAATATGTTTTCTAATGTATATAAATTTCTGACCCAAAACGTATATAAAATAGCCGTAATTAATTTTAAACCCAATTAACTATTTTCTTCATTAGAAAATTAATAATAAATCCACATTAATTCAGAAAATTATGAAATTTGAAACCCATCTCCAAAATATTATTTCTGACCATACATAAAAATCGCAAGATATTTGGATGTCATTTAATAGAGTTTTCACATTAAAACTTATCATAAAATCCATATGAAATAGCATAAATCATCAACAAGCATATATATCCTATGTCCAATTCACTGTGTACGAAGAGGTTGATAATATATGCATTGGTTTGTGGAAGGAGGTGGAGAGTCTTAGTCGAAAGCTACCTAGACGAAACTAAAAGAGGCGAAACATGCTTTAAATATGAATTTATGATTTTAAACCTTTTTAAGTAAACTTTTTAACTAACTTTGCCTTGTTTGTCAAACTCTTATTGGTTGCTAATTTTTCTTTTCTAAAAGTACTGCCATAATTTCAGAATTAATTTATTTAAATTATTTGCAAAACACCCATTCTCGTTAATTAAATATATAAAACATTTAAGTCTCATACCTTATAATTTTATATATTCATCAAAACACTTAGGAAAATTCTATAAAAATTCCAGAAAATCCTTTTCGGTATGTTTTCTAACACATATAAATTTCAGACCCAAATAAGTATTTATTTTGCCGTAAATAATTTATAACCCAATAAATCATTTTCTTCACTAGAAAATTAATATAAAATCCACGTTAATTCGGAAAATTATGAAAATTGAAACACATTTCTAAAATACCATTTCTGATCTACATTAAAATTTTCAAGGGTATTTGGATGTCGTTTAATAGGGTTTTTATATCAAACATATTATAAAAACTAGTATAAACATGTATAAGTCATCAACATGCATATATAAACTTTCAATCATCCAAAACATGGCATTATCATGCAAAATCATTTTGGGTTATTCTTAAATCCTAAAACTACAAGAAAAATGGGGTGTAGTAATCATTCACCTCATCTTTGTGATTAAAGATGTGAGATTTGATGTTGAATAAGTTGATTTACTTCCTCCTTTTGAAATCCTAGCTTTATCTTCTCTTAAGATTGAAAATGGTGGCCGGCCTTACAATATTTTTATTTGAGAAAGATGAAATGAATGTGTGTTGGGTTTCCTAAGGGTTTTAGGGCATAAGTTTGTCATATTTTCCATTTTGCCCTCCCTTATTACCTAACACTTTTATTTATGCTATCTCGTTTTGATTTAGATTTAACGTGGCACAGCTATCCTTGATTATGATTAAATCTCAATCCACTAGTCACTTAACTTTATTTTATTTTATTTAGCTAATTAAATATCATAAATAATGTTACTAAAAATATGGGGTCACTACACCAGAAAAGGCCTTTTGTAGCGTTGAAAAAACGCTACCGAAACTTTTAGTAGCGTTTCGATAAATGCTGCGATACGGCATGCAACTAAAAATCTGAAACTTTTTGTAGCGTTGTAGAAAATGGTACCAAAACTTGACCTATTGTAGAGTTTTAGAAAAGCTACAAAAAGTTTCAGACTTTTAGTTGCATGTCGGATCGCAGCGTTTATCGAATCGCTACTAAAAGTTTTTGTAGTGTTTTTTAATGCTTCAAAAGTCGTATCGCATCTATTTACATTTATTTTAGTAGCATTTTTAAACGCTGCTAAAAGTTATTACCTGTTTTGTAGCATACTATACACGCCACTATTTCATGTAAATGGCTTGTACCATTTCCATCCATTACTCACATAATAGTCTTATTACAACCAGCAATCAATCATATAATCGTCGTATTAAAACAATGAAACAATCAATCACATGATCATCGTATTCAAACAATTAAAAAAACACATTAATCACTTAATCAAATATAATATCCATAACCATTTCGATAGTAGTTTTTCGACAAACCGAGCAAATTCACATAAAATCCATAACCATTCATAAACAAGTTTACACAACAAGTACTAACAAAATGTTATAATATAACAATTAAAGATATGTTCATTACTTGATTATCCGCAATTCTTTGCTGCAGCTGGTCTTTACTCCTAAAAAGCTAATTACCTATAGACAAGTTTAACAATCAACAAATGATTATGAAACTGTTTCATATTTAAAGTATATCAAACATCCTTAGTTGAACTTTTCTAAAATTTAAATAATTTTAATAAAACTTAGTTAATTTTTTATAAAACTTGGTTTATTTTTATAATAAACTTATTTAATTTTCATAAACTTATTTACGTAGTTAAATTCTAATAAAACTTAATTAATTTGTATAAATTTATTTAATTTTTATAAAACGTAGTCAAATTATATATCTCTTAGTTAATTTTAAAAAATTTGGTTAATTTTTCTAAAAATTAGTTAAATTTTTATAAAGCTCGGTTAACTTATTTATAAATTTATTTATATTAACTCAATCTTATAAATTATCTCAATTAGTAAAACTTAAATGTCATAACTTATATTTTAATTAACTTAAACTCATATATCTATGAACGCATAAAGCAAAAAAAATAGTTAAAAAAATTTGTTTAGGCCAAAATAAAAGAAGCAGCAACTAAAGAAAACTAGAAACAGGCTATGTATTCATCTATAATTGCACGTGCAAGGGCATGGAATCCTCTAAACGACATCACTCATATATATCTGTATATTTATATTTAGGTGCTCACTCACGCCACTACTAGGAATATATAAATGCACACTGCTCACACAATATTAAACCATTACCCAGCTTTAGAACGCACGCACACACCAAGATTGGCATACACACACACACACACACACTTACAGAGGAAAACACACGCATGCACATACACATTAACATGCACACAAAATAGTACATATAACTCCACACATACAGGCATTGTTTCACACCCACACACACTAACACATATTTCACAACAGCACTCACCTAAACCCAGCAATCTACACAATGTTATCTCCTACGCATGCACAACAACGACAAACAATGATACATACGGTTGCACAAGCACACATGGAGCCTTGCATACAACTACACATACATATCAATAAAACAACTTGTTTATTAATTTATATACGCAATTTCAAGTATTAAACAAAGGTTTGTGACGTTAAACTCACCTATTTGCTGCTCGGTACTGTCGCTCACTCCACCCTGATCACCCTCGCATCACTAGCTATTGTAAATGCTAGACAGTGGCATAACTAAACTGATTTTTCTTGTTAAACTGACTTTTGTGTTTCTCCATTTTCATTTGTAAATTTATAAATATATAAACATAGGCATTTCTCTTTTACCTGGCTTTAATGGCATGATTGCGTGTAGAAGTATTCTTGTAAATGCTTGTATTCTCCCTGATTCCTGAAACTGTCTTACTTCCCCTTCCTAAATGAGTTAATAGAATAACAGAGTACCTGAGGAACATGCCTAAATAAGACATCATACATCAAGGAATAACATAGCACTCCACAAGCAAAAGTCTTTAATTCCTTATGTCCTTCAGTTACAATGGATTGCTTCATTTGAATCAACTGCAAGAAAAAAACAAGCAAAGCAACATCAAAATGGAACTATGTGCTAAAAATGAATCATACAATGTAACACTATGCATTGCAACTGAGTCTGAAATCCCATTTTAACCAATTCTAACATGCACACAAAGATCACCATGCATTGAATCATTCTACCTCATATCTAACACGCTGCTCTTTATTTCTCTTTCGCTTTCAACCCAATCTGCCACCTCGTTATCATGACCCAACACAGAAGCACATTGTATAAACACTAATCTTCTTTTCCTACATCAAAAAATTGTTACATACATAATGTTACATTGGTTACTCTTCTACATTTTTGGACTATCACAATGCTTGTGTAATAAGCTGAATACAACAAAAGCTGAAAGAATAGGCTATATAATGTACACAAAATAATGAACAAAAGTGTATAAATCATATCGAACAACTCATTATCTCATTTGATGTCAGGAATTCCAAAACTTAGTCATTGGAACTTCAGTAACAGAAGCTTCATATAAGCTGCTGAATTTCTCTAGTTCTCTTGCAACCTGAATATTGCTAGGCATGAAATATTCTATAATTAGCTTTGTAACGACTCGGGGGATCATAGCAGTTACTGTGATTCCAACCAAGCATGGCCAGAAAACTTTCCAATACCCATAACATTGAAAATAGCCCTGTAAAATAACAAGATACTCAGTCATAGATCATACAACCATATTTTAGTCTTTTAGAACTATTCTATTATTGAAGTATCAAGCACAATGATATTACTTTGGAAAAGACTTAAAACGTACCAATATCCTGGAAGCATTGGCAAAGCATCGATGATTGTGACACAGATAAGTGTTGCGACTGTACATCCCCAATTGATACGTGCATCATCCAATTCCATCTAAATACATCAATTGAGACATGAATATTGACAATCATGACAAATGCAACGGTCTATAAATCACCGATGCTCGATGAATCAATTTCACTGTGTACATATGCAAGATACAGAATGAAGAATATAGCTGCACTTTCTTCTCTTAGCTCATCAATATAATATAATTACCGCTTCGAGCAAGGGAACCAGGAGAGAAGCAATGACAACTTATCATCTTGCAGACAAGCTTATATAAGATGACTAGTGCTATAAATAGGCTTCCAACAAGACCAAACTTTTCACCCATGATAGTCAAATTACTTACAGCACAGTAATTATTATCTAGGAAGTTGACATGAAAGAAAAGCCTTTAAGATTACAATCATAAGTACTCCAGAGTGAACATGCAACTTCACTTCTGAGAAATTACAATCATAAGCTTATATAGTGTCGCCAAAATTCAACAGTTGCCGAAATTATTAAAATTGGACATTGAGATATTGCATAAATTATTAATGTTGCACAAATTATTGATGTTGCGCAAGTTAATGAATAAGGCGTGCACATGTTGCCAAACAAATTAAGATGAGTAAACTTCATCCAGATTATATGGGTGATTAATTATAATATCAAGAAGAAAGCAAAAAAAAGTGAATAGATACAAGTGCAATGAAATAATAATAAAAGAAAAAATGACATAAACTAATGGATTTACATACATGTTTTACATCTGGTTTGAATATAAAAAATGTATACAACACATAAAGTTTTCAAATAACTATGTTATGATAAAGAAATGTTTTAGACTAGCCAAATATATACATGCTAATTGAACTCAAAACTTGTAGTGTGATAACAGAAAAAGGAAGAGTACCAGTCACTAGTAATAAAGAACTTGGATATTCAATTCCATTCATCAAGTAAGGTACTAGTCACTAGTAATAAAAGTTAAGTACCGTAGGATTTAGCAGACGAATAAAAACTTAAGAGAAATAAAACCTAGGCATATTTAGGGAACATTTTTTTTTACCAGAAGAAAATCGTAGAGGTCACCGGTTACAAATTATTCATTATGACCAATATTAGGCTTACCCGAATCATAGCTGAAGCCAGTTCCAATTAGTTGATCCACATAGGTTTGCACACCGCATAGCTTCAATATTCCATAGGTTACTCTTCACAGTTAATCGATTGTGTTGTCCGATAGGAAAGATATGATATTATTGTCTATTGAAAAAATCAAATCTTTGTAGAGAAACCAAATTATAGGTGTTGAGATTCTAAAATATAAAATTGTGTACCATTGTCAAATATTCGAAGATAATAGTTATTCTACTATGCTCATCAGATAACTAATACAAATATGATCAACCTCGTGTAGAAATCATATTTGCAAGGCGAGTAGGAGTTCAGCACATTAAATCATTTAAAAAGTAGGGGATGAACAATATTTTGTGGCGCATTTCATTAATAGGCTAAATAGGTAAAAAGCAAACCGAGGTAAGAACGTACACCCTGGAATATGCAAAGCATGCAAAGATCATAGTATTAGATACATATGACAATTGAATATACAAACTAACCTCTACCTCACATCCATTTTTCTCTAGCATACTCAAATTTATCATGAATTAGCCTAAAGTCATACCAAGTATTATTTTGTAATTTCCTCATATCTCCAAATATTTTTGTCCTACTGGGAGAATGAAGTTAAAACCATGCAGATAAGGACCCATGGCAGAACGAAGTAAAAAAAACCATACAAATAAGGAACTAAGGACCTATGCCAGAATGAAGTAAAAAAAAACCATGCAAATAAGGAATTTAGAGCCATGTTTAGTTTTTATAAATACAACCTATTCTGCATATTTAGTTTATATTAACACAACACATTCTTACAATTAAGAATAAAAGAACAATCATATAAAGACATGCTTGCATTTTCTCTTGGATCTACTGGGAATTTTCTACTTCAGCAACTTGTAAATGAAATTATCCAATAGTAGTTGAATAATTTGTTTTACATCCTAATGATGAGATTCGACGTGAGTATATGTATCCATTGACATTATCTATGATGAAATATAAAAGTATACATACCTTTCAGTTAGAGAATATTTGTATCTTAATATGTTTCTTCTTGATGTTACTTTGCAGTTACTTGAAGCAAGCATCTAATCCGACTTCTAAAATATGACACCTGCAGCAGATAATTGAAGCTGATTAACAATACATACAGCCTCGTTTTTACTATGGCAAAAAATATCTGGACACAGGAACTATTATTCTATACAGAAGCCAAGTTTTTGCTATGGCAAAAAATATTTGGAAATTAAGAAACCTGCACCTGTAGTGTTTGACAGTGGAGCTACGTTTATTTTTTTTAATAGATCAAACATACAAAAAAGTCCACTTCAAGGTAGTGCCTCTTAATAATAGATATAATATCTTGTGACTAACTATATTTTCATTGAATCACTAGAAAAACAAAAGTTTGGAATTACTTGCAGTTGGAGAATGATCTGAAAAACAACCCGCTGAAACGAGCAACTGATCAACAAAAATCAGATATGGTCTGCTGGAAAGGAAACTCTTACCAAAGCCAATATTGATACAAGCTGCATTTCTTTATTGTTTTTTGTTGTTGTTGTTTTAGCACCTCCTTTCTTGTGAAGCAGTGAAGGCTTCAGATCAGATTGACTGTTGCATTGAAATAGTTTGGCGCTGTTCGGTTAGGAGTTATGAATGAATAGGTCTAACTATAATAATGGTTAACTAAAGGATTCTGTTAGGTGGTTAAAAAAGCAGTTGTCGCTGTCCTCATTGTATTTAAGATCATATCGGATTTTTTTGGCTTTTTTGAATAATTCTAGCACAATCAAATTAATGTCCCAACTCAAGAGTTAATATAGATGTTTTTCATATGGGTTCAATACCTTCAAAATTTTGATGTAGTTAGGGTAGCATAACTTAGTGAAATATTAAAAAGCTAATGAGATGTTGAGTTTTACAATCCACCATTATAGATTTGAGAACTAGTTATTGACTTATAAAATTTCTAACCAGTTAGAATTGAGTAACTCAAAAATATATTAAGATGTGCTAGTGAGATGTTGAGGAGGAATATTAAAGATCCACCCATGACCCATGTGTGTTTATGCATGCGCATATATATTTATATTGGTTAATGATGTTTACAACATTTGGATCGAAAGTCAAAGGCCTTACTAGTATACTAGTGGTACTCAATTGATTAATTATGTTGGTTAATAATGGAGGTTAATATCTGACGCAGCGGATATATCAAAACGATCTTCAATCGACGTAAATAGCAATCTGTGGATTGATGGATACTGAAATGTTCGAATTCGTTGATCCGAAGATACCGAACTCTAGCTATCTCTGACTCGTTGATCCGAAGATACCGGGAAAGAGATCTACGATTCTTCGACGTTGATCTTGCGCACAAGATACCGTGAATCGGCTTCAACAAACGATGATCCGAGCGCACTCGAATGACGTAAGTGGAGATAGGAGATACACTCGACTACCAATTGAAATTGAAAGCAACAAGCTAACAAAAGAGAATTTTATTCAATATTCAACAACCTTTTACAAATGAGAGACTCGGCCTATTTATAGGCATTTTACAACTCACAAAAAAAAAACAACAAAATTACAAGTATTAAGTCGGTTCCGAGTTAAGGCTTCCGACTCAACATTTACAACTTTACAAGCCTTCAGCGACTTTAACAAACAGACCAAAACATTAAAGAAAAATACAAGTATTTAACTCGGCAACGACTTAATCTTCCTTTTCGCGACTTAAGGTTAACTCGGCAACGATTTAAAGGAAGCTATCTCGGTTCCGACTTATGGTATCTCGTCGCCGACTTATGGAGCTTCCTGAATCATTCGCGCTTCAAAGTTATCTCGCACGCGCATATGGAAAAGGCAGGGATGAGATTAGGTCGTAATGGAATTGGAGATAGGTCGGAACATGACTGCGAGCTACCGTTATGTCGGAATTTGGGAATTAGGTCGTCTACGACCTTGGGTAGGTCGGCGATTGGATTGGTAGGTCTACGGTCTTGGGTAAGTCGGCAATTGGAACGGTCGGCAATTGGGGTGGGAATTAGGTCGGAGGTAATTGGGTCGGAGGTGATAAGTCGTAGGTCGGTATCTGGAGCAGTTAGGTCGTAGGTCGGCATGGAGTTAGGTCGTCTCCGACCTTGGGTAGGTCGACCGCGATTCAATACGGTAAGTGCTGCATCATCCTCCCCTTGTTGGAAGGAATTCGTCCTCGAATTCACACCCTTGTCACCGTCGACAAATTCCTCCCCATAGTATGGAATCAAATGTTTAACGTTGAAAACGTCTGTAGTGTGAATATGATCTGGCAACTTTAACTGATAAGCATTGTCATTGATTTTCTTCAAGATTTCTACTGGTCCAATCTTTCGTGCTTTCAACTTGTTGTAAGTCCCAACTGGAAAACGATCTTTCGTCAATACCGCGTAAACAAAATCACCCTCTTTGAAGACTACACTCCTTCGTTTCTTATCCGCCATTTGTTTGTACTTCTCATTTGTCTTTTCCAATCGTTCCTGAACGATTCTATGGCACTCCGTCAACCCTTCAACAAAATCAGCAGCTTTCTTAACTGTCTTCTTTGATTGTGGTATTACCGTTAAATCCAAAGGTCCCTTCGGTAAGCTCGAATAAACAATCTGGAATGGACTGAACCCCGTACTTCGATTCACAGCATGATTATGGGAAAATTCTGCCTGACATAACTTCACATCCCAGCTCTTTAGGTTATCTTGAACAAGACACCTCAACAAGTTTCCCAACGATCGATTAACCACCTCCGTTTGTCCATCAGTTTGCGGATGATAAGCACTACTAAACTTCAGCTTTGTTCCCACCATTTTCCACAAACTCAACCAAAAATGACTCAGAAATCGAGTATCTCTATCTGACACAATAGATTCTGGCAATCCATGAAGTCGATAGATCTCCTTGAAAAACAACTGAGCAACATGAACAGCATCTGCCGTTTTCTTACAAGCAATAAAGTGTGCCATTTTCGAGAATCTGTCCACCACCACATATATGGAATCGTTACCTCGCTGTGTCCTCGGTAATCCCAACACGAAGTCCATACTCACATCAACCCATGGTTTATCTGGTACAGGTAATGGCATATATAAACCAGCATTAGTCGTAGTTCCTTTCGAAACCTGACAAATATGACAACGCTCCACAAACCTTTCCACCTCTTTCCTCATCGATGGCCAAAAGTAGGACTGTGAAATCAACTGTAAGGTTCGGTCTCTCCCAACATGTCCCTCTTCGTGTAACTCCTTGATAATCTTCATTCTCAGACTACCCTCCGGTATGCACAATCTATTTCCCTTGAAAAGAAAACCATCAATCATCATAAACTCATCAGTCTTCCCTTCATTGTCCCTTTCAACAAATTTCTTAAAATAAGAGTCTTCTGCAGTCTGCTCCGGCAATAATTCAAAACCAGTCACCTCAACTTTCATTGTTGTCAACAAATGACTCCTTCTACTTAAAGCATCAGCCACATGATTTGTCACCCCTGACTTGTGTTTAACAACAAAAGTAAACTGTTGTAGATATGCAATCCACGATGCATGTCTTGCTGAAATCTTGTCTTGCCCTTGTAAATGCTTCAATGCTTCATGATCAGTATACAGAACGAACTCCTTCTGAAATAGATAGTGTCTCCAGTGTTTAATAGATTGTACAACAGCATAAAACTCCACATCATATGTACTGTATCGCATCTTCGCTCCGAACAACTTCTCACTGAAATATGCAATAGGACGCCCCTTCTGACTCAACACCCCTCCAATCCCAACCTTGGATGCATCAGTATGTAGTTCAAACACCAACTGAAAATCAGGTAGCACTAGGATTGGTGCAGATGTCAGCAATTCCTTGATGTTTCCAAAAGCAATCCCTGCTTCCTCTGACCATGAAAACTGTTTGCCTTTCATACAATCTGTAACAGGCGCCATCACACTACTAAAGTGTGGGATAAACCTTCGATAAAATGAAGCCAACCCATGAAAACTACGAACTTCCGTTATCGTCTTGGGCTGCGGCCAATTTCTGATCGCCTCAACTTTACTTTGGTCAACCTGTATTCCTTTCTCTGAAACAACATACCCCAGAAATAAAACACTATGCGTCATGAACACGCATTTCTTCGTTGCAGCATAGAATTGTTCTTGTCGCAATACCATCAGCACTTCTCTAAGATGATTCAAATGTTCCTCCGGACTCCCACTGTAAATAAGAATATCATCGAAATACACCACCACGAATTTCCCAATGAACGGTCGAAAAATCTGATTCATCACCCTCATGAAAGTACTTGGTGCATTGGATAAACCAAATGGCATGACTAACCATTCGTATAGACCCTCCCTGGTTTTAAAAGCAGTCTTCCACTCATCTCCTGGTCTGATACGAATTTGATGATATCCACTCTTCAAATCAATCTTCGAAAAGATAGTAGCTCCACTTATTTGATCCAACAAGTCATCCAACCTCGGCATTGGAAATCTATATCTCACAGTAATCTTATTCAATGCTCGACTGTCAGTGCACATCCTCCACGTCCCATCCTTCTTGGGTACCAATAAAGATGGTACAGCACAAGGACTCAGACTCTCCTGCACACGCCCCTGTTCAAGCAATTCCTCTACCTGCCTCCGCAATTCTTCATGTTCCTTCGGACTCATTCGATAATGTGGTCTGTGTGGCAATACAGCACCGGGAACAAGATCTATCTGATGTTGTATATCCCTCAACGGTGGCAACTCCGTTGGTAACTCATCTGGAAATACATCGTCAAATTCTTTCAGAACTGGTTTAACTTCTTCTGGAATTTCAATCTCTTCACTGCTTTCTCGTCCAATCAACAAGAATACTTCCGGCTCTTCTTCAACTTCTTTAACAAACTCCTTCAAAGTCAATAAAGTTTTCAGCTCTTCGATTTCCTCCACTTTGTTTTCTTCCTGTTGGCGTTTCTTCGGAACCAGAGTAATCTTTGTACCGTCGAACATGAAACTGTAACTGTTGGCCCGTCCATCATGTTGTACTGCTCTATCAAACTGCCATGGCCTGCCCAACAACAGATGACACACATCCATGTCTACTACATCACACCAAACCTCATCCTTGTATTTCTTCCCAATTGAAAACTTCACACAAGCTCTACGTCCAACTTTCACTTCACCACCCTTCCTCAACCAAGCTAACTTGTACGGTTTAGGATGTTTCTCGGTTTTCAACTCCAACTTCTTCACTGCTTCTGTAGAGATAATATTATCGCAACTCCCAGCATCAATAACAAATTTACAAACTCTTCCTAGAATAGTGCATGTAGATTGAAAGATATTGTTCCTCACCCAACTACTTTCCTCCTCTTGCTTCGGTGTTAAACAACTTCTCCTCATCATCAATGCATACCCGTCATCTCCCGACAGTAAATCTTCCTCCTCAACTGGTAAAGAATTAGAGCATTCAGCTTCTTCATCCTCATCCTCAACCTCAGCAATCATTGCTCTCTTCTTTGGCTTTGGACACTCATTGCTTTTATGACCCAACTCCTGACAGTTGTAACATTTGAAACTGTTGTTAACCCTTGCCTTCTCAACCTCCTTCACCACTGGTTTACTGATAGGTTTAGACACATTAGAACTTCCACCAACACCCTTCACTTGATTATTGGAATTCGTAAACACACCACCTCCTCGTCGTCCCTGCTTCTCCCAAGCC